>CM042024.1:64387582-65691203 GCA_023525975.1 Smallanthus sonchifolius
GAATGAAGACTCTTCGGTAAATGTTGTAGATGCTGCAAATACTATTGCTGATAATACTGATGTAGCTGTTGATATTAAAGACTCTTCCACCATGAATGAAGAAATCCCCGATCAAAATCAAAGCAATCTTGAGCAAGGGAAACCACTGGAGGTGGTACCAGCACAGAGGATCAACAAGGAACATCCTCTGGAAAATATTATTGGTCAAGTTCACCAAGGAGTTCTAACAAGAAGCAAATCTCATGAGGCCAATATATGTTTGTTTTCATGTTTTCTATCTTAGGTGGAACCCAAGAAGATAGATGAAGCTCTGAAACACAGCAGTTGGATTGAGGCAATACAGGAAGAGTTGCTACATATCAAGAGACAGGATGTCTGGAAACTTGTTGATCTTCCACCTGGTCAATCTGCCATTGGCACAAGATGGGTATTCAGGAACAAGCAAGATGAGAGAGGCATTCTAGTCTTTGCTACTGTTACCAGGCTGGAGGCCATCAGAATCTTCCTTGCATATGCTACGTCCAAGAATTTCATGGTTTATCAAATGGATGTCAAGAGTGCCTTTCTGTATGAGAAGTTTGGTGAAGAAGTATATGTCAAATAGCTTCCAGGTTTTGTAAATCCCGCACATCTTAACCAGGTGTTCAAACTAGACAAAGCTCTGTATAGCTTACATCAAGCCCCAAGAGCCTGGTATGAAACTTTGTCTGGATATCTACTAAGCAACAAATTCAGAAGAGGTGCCATTGACCAGACCTTGTTTATCAAATATGAAGGGGGAGAAATCTTACTGGTACAAATCTATGTTGATGATATCATCTTTGGATCAACAAGGAAGAAGTTGTGTAAAGACTTTGGGATCCTGATGCACTTAAAGTTTGAAATGAGTTCAATGGGTGAACTAAATTTCTTTCTGGGTCTTCAAGTCAAACAAGTTCCAAATGGAATCTTCATCAGCCAATCCAAATATGTCAAGAGCATTTTGGAAAGATTCAAGATGGCTGACTGCTCTGCTGCAAGAACCCCTATGCAAGTGCACCATCAACTGACTCCAGACAAAGATGGTCAAGACACTGATCAACATCAGTACCGTGCAATGATAGGGTCTCTCATGTATCTCACGGCCTCAAGGCCAGATATCATGTTTGTAGTATGTCTCTGTGCAAGATTCCAAGCAGCTCCAAAGAATTCACATCTTCAAGCAGTCAAGATAATTTTTAGATACCTAAAGGGAGCCCCAAGACTTGGGCTATGGTACTCTAAAAATGATAAGTTCAATCTGTATGCATACACTGAAAGTGATTATGGGGGATGCAACTTGGACAAAAAGTCCACATCAGGGGGATGTCAGTTTCTGGGAGGGAGACTGATTTCATGGCAGTGCAAGAAGCAAACATGTGTCTCAACTTCTACAGCAAAAGTAGAATACATTGCAGCTTAAAGTTGTTGTGCGCAAGTCATCTGGATACAAAACCAAATGCTGGATTATGGGATGACTTTCATGGCAACTCCCATTCACACTGACAATATGAGTGCTATATCAATCACAAACAATCCGGAGCAGCACTCCAAGACAAAACACATTGACATCAGGTATCACTTCATAAGAGATCAAGCTGAGAAAAAGAGAATTATTTTAACCAAAGTTCATACCAATGAGCAATATGCTGATTTGTTTACAAAACCTTTTGATGAAGCTAGATTTAGATATTTAGTTGAATCTATTGGTATGATGAACTTTGATTAAAATCTGTCTCTAAAATTTTGTTTTGTAAATGTGTTTGTCCTTTGTTGAAAATAAAAGTTATAAGTCAGCATCAACTTTTTTCGCTGCTGACAGGTTTAATCATCAGCAGCAAAGAATTTTCCACTGACTGCTTTAAGTTATCAGCAGGAACAAGTTTCCTGTGGATAGCTTTAAGGCTGTCAGCAGCAACATCCTTGCTGGGGATTATTGCATCCATCAGCAGCAATTGAGTTTGCTGTTGACAGACTTAACCATCAACATAAAAATAACATTTTTCAAAGTATGAGAATTGTTTTCAAAAAGTTCTCAGGGGTCAATGTTCCATTGTTATCTACAATGATGAACATACAAAGTACCCAGGGTGACCAAAGTTGTTGCTGATAGGGAAATCATCAACAGTTGTGGATAGTTGTGTCTTCCTGCTGATCAACAACATTGCTACTGATAGCCATTCCCTCTAAAGATCAAACATTGCAGCTGACTGGCTTCGATAAAGCAACCATTACCACTGACAACTTTCTGCTGCAACACTGACACACTCCACGCAGAAAGAATGTTACTGGTGCAAGACAATAAAATACAACGACACTCTTCTTCCAAGGACTCAAGCAATGATGCCTAAGAAGACGTTTGAGTAAAGATAACTTTTGTAGTATTTATTGTCGTTACATGTAGAATAGCTTCAATACAAGATCAACGGCTTGTGTTAGATCTGATCCTTAGAATCAAGGGTCTGTCTTGATTCTAAGTTACTATATAAGTAGTACTTAGAGTCATTGTATAAGTGTGCTTTTTCTGAAGAGTTTTCTCTGTAATCTTGTAATCTTTGAAGCTTAATACAAATTGAATTTATCAATATTCTTCTTGTTTACTTGTTTACATTGCTTAGTTGTGATTGTTTCTGCCAATCTCAACTAGAATAGAACCATCTTGTATTCACCGATCTTACAAGTGGAAAACCAAAAGCCCCCTGGTTTGCTTCAACAACCAGAGATTCCAATATGGAAATGGGAGCAAATTTCCATGGACTTTATCACCAAACTACCCCGAACTCATAGTGGATGCGACACCATCTGGGTGATCGTCGATCGCTTGACAAAATCCGCTCACTTTTTGGCAATCAAAGAGACTGACAAGATGGAAAGGTGTAATTCGTTTTGGGAAATGAGGCAAACTAAACCCTCGTTATATTGGACAGTTCAAGATAGTGAAGAGAATTGGCCTAGTAGCGTATCAACTGGACCTACCTTAAGGACTGAGTGATGTACACAACGTCTTATATGTCTCGAACTTGAAGAAATGTCAAGTAGACGAGACACTCGCGGTTGCTCTTAAGGAACTAAAAATCGATGAACAATTACGCTTCGTTGAAGAAACGGTAGAAATCATGGATAGGGAAGTCAAAACGCTCAAACATAGCAAAATCGTTGGAACTCGAAACGCAGACCGGAATTCACATGGGAGCGCGAGGGTCAGATGATGCGCAAGTATCCTCATCTGTTCACGCACTCCAAGTCAAACACTTAAAGTACTATTCTAATTTTCGGGACGAAAATTCTTTCAACTAGGGGATGATGTGACACCCGAGAATTTTTTTTATCTATTCTAATTTTCGGGACGAAAATTCTTTCAACTAGGGGATGATGTGACATCCGGACTTTTAGAGTTAACTCTGTTAACTAAACTTAGTCAATTCCGTTAACTCATAACCTAAATAACTTATTTCAAACCCTAGGGACTATTTCTGTCATTATTTAAACTTAAACTACAGGGACTAGTTATGTAATTACTCAAAAATAGAATCTGTTGACTCTAAAAAGTCAAAATCGTAAGCTTTGGTGTTCTGTTGACTTTTGGGAGTCAAACCCGCAGCCCCTTCGATCCCAATTCGAATTCATAAATGAAGATATGCCCGGATTTGTAACCAAAATGCACAATATTGACTTAAACGTCCATCATTAGGATATTAAACATCATTATGATGTCGAATTAAACCCAATTATTGAGCGTTCAAGTGAAACCGTCGAACTTAATACAAGAACTTATCAATCCGACCATTTCGTGTATCACCCTTGCAATTGAACACACTACGCACCTCAAACGAATCCCTCTGAAGCTTTTGCACACATCAGTCGCGCCGGAGAAACAGGCAGGATCGTCGGAGACTAGCCACTCGAAGTCGGACCTGCATTTGATCGAACGCCTTCAATTCAAATCCCAATCTGGTAACTTCTTACACCATTAGCTTCGTCTCCATCCCTAGATCAAAAGCCCTAACCTTTTGGAGGCTTATAACATCTAATTGGTTGACAAACGATTCTGGGATTCTTCGTACGAACCGGTTTAGTCGAGCACTACCCTAGACCCAATCTAAATCAAATTAATTTGTATGGTTAGCTTTGAAATCACCAACTTAATGAAAGCCCTATGAATTCAACTAATTCTATTATCAGAATTATTCAATTTGATTTCGTATTCAAACCTAGGGCTTCGGCTTTTTGAATCTGAAATTAAACGATTCTAAACTTGTTGGTTTTGAAATTTAATGCACCCATAGGTTCGAAATGGGCTATTAATCAAAAACCCTAAACCTATGTGTTCATCCGCGATCAAAATCGATGGATTTGGGATGGATTTTTTGTTTGGCTTTGATAGGGGGAAGAACTCGGTGTGCTAGTATGTTAAATACATTTTGAATCTAGTTTTGTATGCGATTACCCAAGCGGGTGGGTTGGTTAAGGTCTTGAGCATGCACACTGTGACATCCAGCATTTTTAGGTTAACTTCGTTAACACAAACATCGTTATCTCAAACATTTATTTATTCAAACTCAGTTATCTCAAATATTCACTCATGCATTACATTTAATTAGGATTAGTTAGATGTGTCAGTTTCGCACAAACACTCACGTATCTGTAATTCGTAAAATTTCCAGATCACACACGAGTCGAACCCGTAACGTTGGTGAACTAATAAAAATAATTGCAAACAATTATTTTAATATAAATTATGTGAATTTATGAGTTTAGTGGTTTTTCTGTGAATTATGTGATCATTCGTGATATCGCGTAGAATTATCAGTTATAAATTTTACTCATTATTTTTATAGAATATGGAACTTTTATAAAAATAATTATTTAAAACAATTTTATCTAGTGGATTAATTAGATAAATTTAAAAGCTCATTTAAATTAGCCCATGATTATCCATATTTAATTTAAAACCCATGCAATATAATACAAAGAATTTTTATAAAAAAAAAATCAAACCCTAACTCTCCTTTTCTCTCTCCCACTTCATCCAAACCCCCTCCCCCCCCCCCCCCCCCCGCCCCCTACTTGTGCCGAATCCAAGAAGCAACCCAAGCACCGTCGTTTGATCTCCGATCTTGCAATTGAACGCGTATTTGGACTCCTCTAAGAGTTTCTAACAATCCTACTTAAGTCGTTTCGTTCAATTCCGTTACTTTTTTATTCCTAAATTTTAGATTGAAACCCAAGTTCATCCAAACATGAATTTTTACAATAAAGATGGTGACTGTATCATTGTTTTGCATGTATTTGGTGTTTTTATGGTTATTAGGAAAACCCTAGCTTCATATGAAGTATAACTTGTGAAAAGATTAAACTTTTTGATTATTTGATGGTGTAGAATTGCATATTAGATATGTTTGATGCTTGTTTTGGTTATAATCATGTTAGATAGATTGTATGTAATGGATTTGATGCTTTGAATCTCGTTAAACAAGCCTAGAAATCATAAGTTACTTATAATGGAAACTTTTTAGGAATTCTATCTTGCATACTAGACATGTGTTAAATGATATGATGATGTTTATATGCTACTTGATCCATGTATAAGTGATTTTTGAAACTAGATTTCTAATACCTAGCTCGGTTTTGCAAACTTACTAAAAGAGGAAACTTTAATTGTCTAAAGTGTTCATAGCTTGCTAATTACACATGTATGATATGGTTTGATGATAGCTACATGTTAGTTAGGATATAATAACATGTTGTAACGTGTTAGATAGTTCAAAACACGCATGATATTCATAACTTACTGTACTTGGGAACTTTGATTAAAGTATGATTTGCATGTTAAGTTCAAGGAAATTAGTATGTGATATGGCTAACTAGGACAAGTAAGACTTATGTTATGAACCTATTGATCATGCAAACGTGTTATAATTGATTAACATATGGAAACCAAACTTTGTGTTCATACATTATATAAAAGTAGAAACTTGATGAACGTTCATGTGTAGACATAACTTGCTATGCTTAGTTAGTTATGAGTTGTGTTGCATGAAACTTGAATTACTTGTGTACTATGTGTTAGTATTCAAATCAAACATTAAATCACTAACGGGTCACCAACGGGTCGTCGGGTCAAACTTGAGTCAAACTTGTAAATCTTTTCTAAACACTTAAACAATAGAATTGTTTGGATACTAAGGGTTCATATCAACTTGCACGAACACGCACTTATAGACTATGAATTATAGGTGGCAGTTAGAGGTTCAGATGTTTTACTTAGCTTTCACTTGCATTCACACTCAGGTGAGTTTCATGGCGCCTATCTTAACTTGCTTTCCTTTTTGGGGGAGAAAGCATGCACGCAAACATTTTGGGTTTTGTATTATTGTATTATCTCTTGCTTACTAAAGTGCAAACATACCAATAAGTCCTTACATTATCAAACCATTAGTATTGGAACATAGTGAGGTGATTTTGAGTAGTACTACTGGGTTTTGACAAGCCCCACCCGAGTTAGTCGCGCTAACTTGACTGGAGGTCGAACGGGTGTAAGATTAGCCTAGACATTTGCCATTGTTCGTTAGACATGGCAGAAGGCAAACAAACACAAACAGTCAGCTTCGGTTTCGAACACTTGTAGTATCATGACATAGACTAGCTATCTATCGGTATACATTAATTACATTATCTAGAAAACATTGAAATTTTTATTTACTTACATCTCTATGAACTCACCAACCATTGTGTTGACACTTTTAGCATGTTTTCTCGGGCCGCTAAGGTATTGAGCACGAGCATAGGACATGCATGGAGTCCCATCATATTTCAAACACTGAATTTATTTATTACTATTATTTACTTTGGTTTGGGCGCGGTGTTTTGCGCATTTGACTATGCTTGCATTTGGATTTTATCTACGCTTACGCAACGTTTTAAACTTAAAATTTTGTTGTCTCGTGACTATGAGCATCATTAGTATATTATTTAAATTCATATAGAGTCGTTCCGTGTAACTAATGACTGAGATCCTGGTTTGTCACGCGCCTCGCGGTAAAACCCTGTAGGTGGATTTTGAGGGTGTGACAGATTGGTATCAGAGCCATTGGTTCTAGTGAACTAGGATTTGCATACTAGACTATAACCACACACATGCATTAGTTACACAACACTTACACTCATACATGTCACTGACTCATCACACTATAGGAAATGTCTTCTTCACCAAGGTCAACTACATCCCCAGTCGATCAGGAACCCGAGGTTCCCACAGTATCTTCACCAGCGCCTAAGATGCGGAGACTGACACCAATCGAATATGCTATAGTACATGGCAAGTCGTTTCACGTTCATGACGTGGACAACACACGGAACTGGGAATGGTATTCCGACCTGATCAGGAGCTGGATCCGCGAGGAGCAGGTCCCACCCCCACTCACTACTGACATTCCTTCTTCTTCCTCTCCGTCTTCGCGAGTCTTACCATCGCGTGAGGCTGTAGGTGAGATCACCGGACTGTTGCAGCGTGGATACCAGACTGGTCAGAGGGTACAGAAGCTGATTAAGAATCAAGCTAGAGCAAGCGAAGTACACGACAATATTGTGACAGCCTTCCATGAGCCACAGGCACAAGTGAACGTGCAACACCTTAACCTCGAGGCAGTGGGAGCTAAGATCAATGATCTGGAAGTACAAGTCGAGGCTGCCAATGCCGAGGGCGTTGCACATGAGGATGAGCTCGAGGAGGAGTAGGATGAGGATGATGATGCTGTTTCTGATGTGACCTCAGTTGGCAGTGATGATTGACAGACTATCATTTTATTTATTTGCTTTATTTAAACCTAGATGGGTCGGGTTGTTCCCGTCCAACAGATGTTTCTGGATTTTGATGTTTGATTGAAAGTACTTTGTAGCCTTTACAATTTATTTTATCAAGGATTATTATTGAAATGTTAGATGTTTTGGTTTAATTTTCTTTTATTTACTTGTACTTGTATGATGATAATATACGATATATTTTTCTCATTATTGTATATTTGTGAATGTAAAGATCATGTTTGGACGACGAGGTGGACGTAAAGGCGGACGCAGTAACATCAGTATGACCGCAGCAGAACTCACCAATTTGATTAACGAACGTGTGGATGAAGCTTTAGCAGCTAATACGAATGGAGGTTCGAACAACAATCAGCAGGTCTGCACCTACAAGACCTTCATGGACTGCAAGCCCCACACGTTTAGTGGAGCTGAGGGAGCAGTCGGCTTACTCCGCTGGATGGAGAAATCTGAGTCGGTCTTTGCCATGTGTAATTGCCCGCCGAATAACCAGGTGAAATATGCGTCTGGCACACTGGAAGGTCCAGCTTTGACTTGGTGGAATCAACAAGTGCAAATGCTAACTTTGGAAATGGCAAATGCTTTGCCATGGGATGAATTTAAGAATATGCTGAAAGAAGAGTACTGCCCTCGCGACGAGGTGCAGAAACTTGAGGTTGAGTTCTGGAATCTCAAAATGGAAGGGTCTAAGATCGAAGCCTACACCACCCTCTCTCACGAGCTAGCTACCTTATGCCCTCAAATGGTGACCCTAGTTTACAAGCGGATTGAGATGTATATCGAGGGCCTAGTTCCTCAAATCCAGAGCATGGTGACGTCCTCCAACCCCACCACTGTCCAACAAACTATTCGGTTAGCCCAAGGTACATTACCTCCTAGGACATCAGCTTCTACGGCAACTGATAACAAGCGTAAGTTTGAAACTACGCACTCCAAGTCTTCTCAGTTTAATCCACCCGCACAGCAGCAACATCGAAAGTTTGAGCATACCAAGAATACTTCACAGTCAAACTCTGTCAACAAAATCAGGGTGCCTATGCTGGTAAGTACCCAAAGTGCAACAAATGTAACTTGCATCACACTGGAGCTTGTGACAGGTACCGTTGTCAATGGTTCGGGAAAATGGGCCATTCAGCTAAGGATTGTCAAGGAGATCTGCAGGCTAAGCAGACACCAAATTGTGACACACCCAAGGGATGCTTTGAGTGCGGTAAAGAGGGGGAATTTAAAAGGGACTGCCCTCAGCTGAAGAAAACTGGCAATGGGAACGGTAATGGCAATAACCATCAGGGTGGTAATGGGAATAATAATGGAATGGTGTGAAGGGTCGGGCCTTCGTGATCGGCTCAGGAGAAGCTCGAAAGGACCACAACGTTGTTACCGGTATGTTTCCATTAAACGATAATTTTGCTTCTGTACTATTTGATACCGGTGCCGATAGGAGTTTTATTTCTGAGAACTTTAGTAAACAGATAGAGATGACCACAACCCCGTTAGAGCACAAATATTCCACATAAATATCTGACGGTAAGCTAATCGAGGCAACTAATATCCTCGAGGGATGTAAACTTGGATTATCTGGCCACAAACTTGACATCGATCTCATGCCAGTTACACTTGGCAGTTTTGACATAATTGTTGGCATGGATTGGTTATCTAAAAACCTAGCAGAGATCGTCTGCAAAGATAAGATTGTTCGTATTCCCCTAGCTAGTGGAGAGATCCTTTCTGTAAAAGGCGAGAAGAGTGGTGCAGTCGTGGGCATCATATCTTATATGAAGGCACAGAAATGTCTACGCAAGGGTCATACCGCGATACTAGCCCTTGTCGCTGACAAACGTTCCGAGGAGAAGAAACTTACAGATATCCCTATTGTTCGCGACTTCCTAGAAGTTTTTTTCCTAAAGACTTACCCGGTCTTCCACCCCACCGACAGGTCGAATTCCAAATCGACCTAACACCCGGAGCAGCACCTATTGCAAGAGAACCTTATAGACTTGCACCAAGTGAGCTGCAGGAGTTATCCACACAGTTGCAAGAACTGTTGGATAAGGGTTTCATCCGACCCAGCTCATCACCATGGGGAGCCCCGGTCCTATTTGTCAAAAAGAAAGATGGGACTTTCCGCATGTGTATTGATTACCGAGAACTGAACAAGGTAACTATCAAGAACCGCTACCCACTTCCCCGCATTGACGATTTGTTCAACCAACTTCAAGGGTCGAGTGTCTACTCAAAAATCGATTTATGATCTGGATATCATCAGCTATGAGTTCGTAATGAAGATATATCCAAAACCTCCTTCAGAACCCGGTACGGCCATTACGAGTTTTTGGTCATGCCATTTGGATTAACCAACGCACCCGCGGTGTTCATAGACCTCATGAACCGTATGTGTAAACCCTACCTCGACCAATTCTTCATTGTTTTCATTGACGATATCATTATCTATTCTAAGAGTAAAGAAGAACACGAAGAGCACTTGCGGTTAGTTCTTGAACTACCGAGACAGGAACAGCTATACGCCAAGTTTTCCAAATTAGATTTTTGGATTCGCGAGGTTCAATTTCTTGGACATGTAGTCAATGAGAAGGGAATACATGTCAATCCATCCAAGGTAGAAGCCATTAAGAATTCGGCAGCGCTAACGACTCCGAAGAGGTGCGAAAATTTTTGGGATTGGTTGGCTATTACCGTCGGTTTATCGAGGGATTTTCTAAGATCGCTCAACCTCTCACCGCACTAACTCAAAAAGGTAAACCATATACCTGGAGCGAGACTCAAGATTCAGCATTCCAACTTCTGAAGCAGAAACTCTGTAGCGCACCCATCATATCTCTGCCAGAGGGAACGGATGACTTCATAGTGTACTGCGATGCTTCCATCCAGGGTCTCGGTTATGTGCTAATGCAACGCGAGAAAGTTATCGCATACGCTTCTCAGCAATTGAAAGTCCACGAGAAAAACTACACGACTCACGACTTGGAGGTGAGAGCCGTGGTATTTGCGCTGAAAATCTGGAGACACTACTTGTACGGTACCAAGTGCACCATTTACACCGATCACAAGAGTCTCCAGCACATATTCGAACAGAAATAGTTGAACATGTGACAACGTCGCTGGATCGAACTCTTAAATGATTATGATTGTGCCATCAAGTACCATCCGGGCAAGGCTAACGTGGTAGCCGATGCTCTAAGTAGAAAGGAAACCAAACCTTGACAAGTTTGAGCGTTGCAACTCACTATTCATATAGGATTACCCGAACAAATCCGTAATGCTCAACTTGAAGCCCTAAAAGAAGAGAACTTAACGTTGGAAGCCACTCGTGGTATGGAGAAACAAATGGAAGTCAAATCTGATGGTATTCGCTATTTCGCGGAGCGAATATGGATTCCAGTGTATGGAAACATGAGAGAGCTTGTTATGGATGAAGCTCACAAATCCCGATACTCTATTCATCCGGGATCTGACAAAATGTACCACGATCTGAAGGTGTTGTATTGGTGGCCGAACATGAAAGCCGACATAGCCACCTATATGAGCAAGTGTCTTACTTGTTCAAAGGTCAAGGTGGAGTATCAAAAGCCATCCGGATTGCTTCAACAACCGGAAATCCCGATGTGGAAATGGGAGCAGATTTCCAAGGATTTTATTACCAATTTACCCCGAACCCCTATCGGATGTGACACAATCTGGGTAATAGTGGATCGTCTAACTAAATCCGCTCACTTCCTTGCTATCAAAGAAACTGACAAAATGGAGAAGTTGGCCCACATTTATCTTAAGGAAGTACTCTCTCGGCATGGAGTGCCAGTTTCAATCATTTCAGATAGAGACGCTCGATTTACTTCGCGCTTCTGGCAATCCCTATAGAAATCTCTGGGTACGCGTCTGGATATGAGCACAGCGTACCATCCCCAAACTAATGGCCAGAGTGAGCGTACAATTCAAACCCTAGAGGACATGCAACGGGCTTGCGTAATCAATTTCGGAAATAGTTGGGAGACTCACCTACCCTTGGTGGAGTTCTCTTATAACAATAGCTACCATACTAGCATCCATGCAGCACCGTTCGAGGCGTTATATGGACGGAAGTGTCGATCACCTCTCTGTTGGGCTGAAGTTGGAGATAGCCAAATTACAGGCCCTAAACTTGTGCAGAAACTTCAGAAAAGATTGTGAAATTCGAAACCATATGGCGGCAGCCCGTGACCATCAAAAGAGTTATGTAGACAAACGCAGAAAACCGTTAGAGTTTCAGGTGGGTGATAGAGTGTTATTAAAAGTTTCACTTTGAAAAGGTGTGATCCGTTTCGAAAAACGGGGCAAGCTAAACCCGCGTTATGTTGGACCATTTGAGATAGTGAAAAGGATTGGTACGGTTGCGTATCAATTAAACCTACCAGATGAACTCAATGGAGTACACAATGTATTTCATGTTTCAAACCTTAAGAAGTGCCTATCTGATGAGAAACTAGTGGTTCCACTCGAGGAGTTGGAAATCGATGAGCAGTTACATTTCATAGAGGAACAAGTAGAAATCATGGACCGTGTGGTCAAAACGCTCAAGCACAGTAATATCCCAATTGTTAGAGTTCGCTGGAACTCGAAACGTGGACCGGAGTTCACATAGGAACGAGAGGATCAGATGATGAAGAAATGTCCTCAGCTTTTCAAGCACTCAACGGCAAACATGAAAGGTACGAATTAAATTTCAAGACGAAATTTCTTTCAATAAGGAGGTGACAATCCAAACTTTTTGTTTCAGACAACTAGCAACTTGTATTAATTTTCGGGACGAAAATTCTTTCAACAAGGGGATGATGTGACATCCGACATTTTCAGGTTAACTCCGTTAACACAAACATCGTTATATCAAACATTTATTTATTCAAACTCAGTTATCTCAAACATTCACTCATGCATTACATTTAATTAGGATTAGTCAGATGTGTCAGTTTCGCACAAACACTCACGTATTGGTAATTCGTAAAATTTCCGGATCACACACGAGTCGAACCTGTAACGTTGGTGAACTAATAAAATAACTGCGAACAATTATTTTAATATAAATTATGTGAATTTATGTGTTTAGTGATTTTTCTGTGAATTATTTGACCATTCGTGAAATCGCGTAGAATTATCAGTTATAAATTTTACTGATTAATTTTATAGAATATGGAACTTTTTTAAAAATAATTATTTAAAACAGTTTTATCTAGTAGATTAATTAGATAAATTTAAAAACTCATTTAAATTAGCCCATGATTATCCATACTTAATTTAAAACCCATGCAATTTAATATAAAGAATTTTTATAAAAAAAAATCAAACCCTAACTCTCCTTTTCCCTCTCTCATCGTCGACCAAACCCCCCTACTTGCGCCAAATCCAAGAAACAACCCAAGCACCCTCGTTTGATCTCCAATCTTGCAACTGAACGCGTATTTGGACTCCTCTAAGCGTTTTTAACAATCCTACGTAAGTCGTTTCGTTCAATTCCGTTACTTTTTTATTCCTAAATTTTAGATTGAAACCCTAGTTCATCCAAACATGAATTTTTAAAATAAAGATGATGACTTTATCATTGTTTTGCATGTATTTGATGTTTTTATAGTTATTAGGAAAACCCTAGCTTCATATGAAGTATAACTTGTGAAAAGATTAAACTTTTTGATTATTTGATGGTGTAGAATTGCATATTAGATATGTTTGATGCTTGTTTTGGTTACAATCATGTTAGATAGATTGTATGTAATGGATTTGATGCTTTGAATCTCGTTAAACATGCCTAGAAATCATAACTTACTTATAATGAAAACTTTTTAGGAATTCTATCTTGCATACTAGACATGTGTTGAATGATATGATGATATTTATATGCTACTTGATCCATGTATAAGTGATTTGTGAAACTAGATTTCTAATACCTAGCTCGGTTTTGCAAACTTACTAAAAGAGGAAACTTTAATTGTCTAAAGTGTTCGTAGCTTGCTAATTACACATGTATGATATGGCTTGATGATAGCTAGATGTTAGTTAGGATATAACATGTTGTAACGTGTTAGATAGTTCAAAACACGCATGATATTCATAACTTACTGTACTTGGGAACTTTGATTAAAGTATGATTTGCATGTTAAGTTCAAGGCAATTAGTATGTGATATGGCTAACTAGGACAAGTAAGATTTATGTTATGAACCTATTGATCATGCAAACATGTTATAATTGATTAACATATGGAAACCAAACTTTGTGTTCATACATTATATAAAAGTAGAAACTTGATGAACGTGCATGTGTAGACATAACTTGCTATGCTTAGTTAGTCATGAGTTGTGTTGCATGAAACTTGAATTACGTGTGTACTATGTGTTAGTATTCAAATCAAACATTAAATCACTAACGGGTCACCAACGGGTCGTCGGGTCAAACTTGAGTCAAAGTTGTAAATCTTTTCTAAACACTTAAACAATAGTATTGTTTGGATACTAAGGGTTCATATCAACTTGCATGAACAGACACTTATAGACTATGAATTATAGGTGGCAGTTAGAGGTTCAGCTGTTTTACTTAGCTTTCACTTGCATTCACACTCTGGTTAGTTTCATGGCGCCTATCTTTACTTGCTTTTCTTTTTGGGGGAGAAAGCATGCACGCAAACATTTTGGGTTTTGTATTATTGTATTATCGCTTGCTTACTAAAGTGCAAACATACCAATAAGTCCTTACATTCTCGAACCGTTAGTATTGGAACATAGCGATATGATTTTGAGTAGTACTACTGGGTTTTGACAAGCCCCACCCGAGTTAGTCGCGCTAACTTGACTGGAGGTCGAACGGGTGTAAGATTAGCCTAGACATTTGCCATTGTTCGGTAGACATGGCGGAAGGCAAACAAACACAAACAGTAAGCTTCGGTTTCGAACACTTGTTGTAGCGTGACATAGACTAGCTATCTATCAGTATACATTAATTACATTATCTATCAAAAATTGAATTTTTATTTACTTACATCTCTATGACCTCGCCAACCATTGTGTTGACACTTTTAGCATGTTTTCTCAGGTCGCTAAGGTATTGAGCACGAGCATAGGACATGCATGGAGTCCCATCATATTTCAAACACTGAATTTATTTATTACTATTATTTACTTTGGTTTCGGCGCGGTGTTTTTCACATTTGACTATGCTTGCATTTGGATTTTATCTACGCTTCCGCAACATTTTCAAACTTAAACTTTTGTTGTCTCGTGACTATGACCAGCATTGGTATTTTATTTAAATTCATATCGAGTCATTTCGTTTAACTAATGACTGAGATCCTGGTTTGTCACGCGCCTCGCGGTAAAACTCCGCAGGTGGATTTTGAGGGTGTGACAGATTGGTATCAGAGTCATTGGTTTTAGTGAACTAGGATTTGCATACTAGACTATAACCACACACATGCATTAGTTACACAAAACTTACACTCATACATGTCACTGACTCATCACACTATAGGAAATGTCTTCTTCACCAAGGTCACCTACATCCCCAGTCGACCAGGAACCCGAGGTTCCCACAATACCTTCACCAGAGCCTAAGAGACGGAGACTGACACCCATCGATGATGCTATAGTACATGGAGAGCTGTTTCACGTTCGTGACGTGGACAACACACGGAACTGGGAATGGTATTCCGACCTGATCAGGAGCTGCATTCGCGGGGAGCAGGTCCCACCCCCACTCACTGCTGACATTCCTTCTTCTTCTTCTTCGTCTTCGCGAGTCTTACCATCGCTGAGGTATCCACTCGAGCATGTTTTAGCTGCCTTCATAGCTAAGATGGACAGAGAGATAGGCAACATGCGTGAGGCTGCAGGTGAGATCACCGAACTGTTGCAGCGTGGATACCAGACTGATCAGAGGGTAGAGAAGCTGATTAAGAATCAAGCTAGAGCAAACACAGTACATGACAATCTTGTGATAGCATTCCATGAGCTGCAGGCACAAGTGAACGTGCAACACCATAACCTCGAGGAAGTGGGAGCTAGGATCGATGATCTGGAGGGACAGGTCGAGGCTGCCAACGCCGAGGGGGTTACACAGGAGGATGAGCTCGAGGAGGAGCAGGATGAGGATGATGATGTTGTTTCTGATGTGACCTTAGTTGGCAGTGATGATTAACAGACTATCATTTTATTTATTTGCTTTATTTAAACCTAGATAGGCAGGGTTGTTCCCATCCAACAGATGTTTCTAGATTTTGATGTTTGATTGAAAGTACTTTGTAGCCTTTACAATTTATTTTATCAAGGATTATTATTGAAATGTTAGATGTTGTGATTTAACTTTCTTTTATTTACTTGTACTTGTATGATGATAATATGCGATATATTTTTCTCATTATTGTATATTTGTGAATGTTAAGATCATGTCTGGACGACAAGGTGGACGTAACGGCGGACGCAGTAACATCAGTATGACCGCAGCAGAACTCACCACTTTGATTAACGAACATGTGGCTGAAGCTTTAGCAGCCAATCCGAATGGAGGTCCGAACAACAATCAGCAGGTCTGCACCTACAAGACCTTCATGGATGGGAAGCCCCACACGTTTAGTGGAGCTGAGGGAGCAGTCGGTTTACTCCGCTGGATGGAGAAATCTGAGTCGGTCTTTGCCATGTGTAATTGCCCGCCGAATAACCAGGTGAAATATGCGTCTGGCACACTGGAAGGTCCAGCTTTGACTTGGTGGAATCATGCCCGCCGAATACCCAGGTGAAATATACAAATGAACATTCTTTTACTTGTTTTCCCGTTGGGGAGAAACATGCATACAAACGAACATTCTTTCACTTGTTTTCCCGTTGGGGAGAAACATGCATACAAACGAGCATCATTTTACTTGTTTTCCCGTTGGGGAGAAACATGCATCCAAACGAACATCATTTTACTTGTTTTCCCGTTGGGGAGAAACATGCATACAAACGAACATCATTTTTACTTGTTTTCCGGTTGGGGAGAAATATGCTTGCAGACAAACGTCTTTTTACTTGTTTTTTCATTGAAGAGAAACATGCACACAAATAAACATGGATCACATAGTATTTCACTACCACTTGTGTACTTAAGTGTAAACTCTATCATGAAAGTCCTCATACACATCGGGCCGTTAATATGGATTTAGCGAGGTAATGTTTCGTAGTACTACTGGGTTTGACAAACCCCACCCAGGCTAGTCTAGTTCGATTGGAGGTCGAACGGGTGTAATATTGACCTAAACACATTCGCCATGGTTGATAGACCTGGCGGGAGGCATTCAAACGCAAACAGTCAGCTTCGGTTGCGAGCGCTTTGAGTAACTTGTACATTGTCTAGCTAGCAATATGTGTGACTTACGTATGTGGATCCTGCAAACACACAAACAGTTTATTTACTTACAAACCTGTGAACTCACCAACCTCATGTTGACACTTTTTTCTTACATGTTTCTCAGGTCGCTAAGGCACAGGTTGCATATCTAAGACATGCATGGAGTCATACTGTCATTGCATTCTTATGCAAACATTTAAAACAATTCACTTGCTTTTATTAAACTAAACTTGGGCACGTTGTTTTGCGCAGTAACTATTTGACATAAACCGCTTCCGCATTTAACTCTGAACATCTAATGGTTTTGTTTAAACTCATATAGTGTCGTTTGACGTAACTAATGACTGAGATCCTGGTTTGTCACACGCCTAACTGTAAAACTCCGTTAGTGGATTTTGGGGGTGTGAAAATTATAGAAGGTTCATCCAGGACTTCTCTGAGATAGCCACCCCAATAACTAAGCTAACTAGAAAGAATTCGAGATACGAAGGGAATGCGACACAAGAGAAGGCATTCCAAATATTGAAAGAAAAATTGACACAAGCTCCGGTTCTGTCATTGCCAGACGGAGTAGAAGATTTTGTGGTATACTCTGATGCATCGAAACTTGGGTTAGGATGTGTTCTGATGCAAAGAGGAAAGGTGATAGCCTATGCCTCTCGACAGCTAAAGACACATGAAGCAAACTATCTAACCCATGATTTTGAATTAGTTGCAATAGTGTTCGTACTAAATATCTGGAGGCATTACCTGTACGGAACGAAAGGTAAGATTTACACTGACCACAAAAGTCTTAAGTATTTCTTTGACCAGAAGGAATTAAACATGAGGCAACGACGATGGTTAAAACTGGTCAAGGATTATGATTGTGAGATCTTGTCTCATCCCTGAAAGTCCAATATGGTAGCCAATGCTCTAAGCCGTAAGGAAGAGCATCATCTTATTCGGGTAAAAGCATATAAGTTAGTAATAACTCCTGATTTCATGAGCCAGCTTCGAGACGCACAAATCGAAGCATTAAAAGGTGAGAATGTTAAGAAAGAGAGAATGGCTTGTCAGAAGAAGTTTCTAGAAGAGAACGAATATAAAGTCAAGACTCGATTTTGTCGTATGTGGATACCACGATCAGGTGAGTTTAGACTTAAATTTTTTGATGAAGCTCATAAATCACGATATTCTATTCATCCGGGTACGATAAAAATGTATCAAGATCTGCGTAGAGATTATTGGTGGTCCGGGATGAAATTTGATATCATGAAGTATGTAGCAAATTGCTTGACTTGTTTACAAGTTAAAGCAGAACATCAGAAACCGTATGGGAGATTCCAACCATTAGAAATCCCAGGATGAAAGTGGGAACATCTCACTATGGACTTCATAACTAAGCTACCAAAGGCAGCTAGGGGTTCTGATACCATTTGGGTGGGTGTAGATCGGTTAACTAAGAGTGCTCATTTCTTAGCAATACGTTAGACATACTCTTCAGAAAAGTTAGCTGATTTATTCATCAAATAGATTGTTTCAAGACATGGAGTGCCAGTCTCGATTGTCTCTGATCGAGACACTCGTTTCACTTCACGTTTTTGGAAAAAGTTCCATGAAGAGAGGGGAACTAGATTATTGATCAGCATGGCATATCATCCTCAGACCGACGGTCAAAGTGAGAGGGCGATACAAACTATTGAAGATATGTTGCGTGCTTGTATAATTGATTTTGGAGGAAGTTGGGATAGCCATCTGCCATTAGCAGAATTGCATTAAACATAGGTTAACCTTGTGGTTAGCTAGAATAATTGTGCAACAAACAACATACTTGTGTGACATTCAAGCTACTTATTGCAAGGTGAGTTTAGATAGCCCCTTTTTACTATTTTTACTTTTGGGGTGAAATATGTTTACAAATGTTTTACTTACACGATTCAATACCTATGTTCTTATGCTTTGATCTTTGTGCTTTATGTCTTGAACTACCTGGTGACCATTACATGTGTTCATGTCAATACATTCATTAACTTGCAGCCCAAGCCTAAGGTAGTACCTAACATGATTATTTATACGGGAATCCGAAACTATAACTTACCACAAAATCATGGCGGGTTTTGTTGGATATCAACTTACAACTTGGGTATCATCTTACCCCTTTTCCTTAAAATGTCGATCAGTGGGATTGCGTAGCTAGTTTTCTATTACAGGATTGAATTGTACGCTTGGAACCTTGTATGTTTTCACATTTATGCTTTAGACACGCTGTGAACATATTGAATTGTAAACCTATACTTAACTTTTTTGGTGTCAAAACCTATGTTTCTCACCAACTACTTGTAGTTGACATTTACTCGCATGTTTCAGGTGCACCTGTTTGAGGACTACATGATCACATAAGACATGGACCTAGTTTCAATTTAAATTAATTATGTTTTGTTTGAACACTTTGTTTTCTTATTTCTAATTGTAACGGTTGCTTTTAATTCGAGTAATAAATATTATCATATTTAATAGATGATCATGTGCTTATAAACAACCGCGTCAGCCCCGGCGTATAATCCGCCGCCGGCCGGGGTGTGACAGACAATTACCCAAATCGTATCACAGCCCGTGGATGTCTTAGGTAACTTCGTGATGAAATCCATGGAAATCTGCTCCCACTTCTATTGTGGAATTTCTGGTTGGTGTAGTAACCCTGACGGTTTTTGGTATTAAGCTTTAACTTTTAAACATGTCAGACACTTACTAACGTAGGTGGCGATGTCAGCTTTCATGTGGGCCACCAGTAAAGTTCCTTGATATCCTGATACAACTTGTTAGAGCCTGGGTGAATCGAGTACCTGGACTTGTGTGCTTCGTCCATTACTAAATCCCTCAAGCTCCCAACGCTTGGTACCCAAATCCGATTCATGAAGTAACGGGTTTCATCGGATTTGATCTTAAATTGTTTGTCCATACCCCGTAAGGACTCATCTTTTAGATTTTTCTCCTTGAGTGCTTCTAACTGAGCATCGCGAATTTGAGTGGTTAAACTCGTGTGAATTGTCATCCCCGATGATCGCATTCATAGAGTTTTGGTTCGTTCATTTCTACTCAAGGCATCTGCTACGACGTTTGCCTTACTAGGATGATAGTGAATCTCACAGTCGTAGTCGTTTAGTAACTCCACCCATCTGCGTTTCCTCATGTTTAACCATTCTCTACAAGTAATTTTTGTGTAGTTATAAAAGTAACAAAAGTAAGTTAAAAGAAAATAATAATAATATTTATTTATAGTAATATAAAAATTGTTTATTATTTTTTAACATGCGTTATTTTCTTTTTGAATAAGATGACAAAATTCACAAAAGTGGAACAAAGTAACAAAGGGGAGGGCTGCCAGGTTTGAACCTTTGCACCTTCTTTGTTTCCAACTAGAGGTGAACAAAAAAACCGGTTTGGAAATTCCAACCGGTTCAAAACCGCAAACCGAACCGGAAGCAAACCGGTTTCAAACCGCTAAAACCGACGGTTCAAGACTGGTTATCCTCATGCTCTATCTGAACCGGTTCAGGACCAGTTTATCCGCACCGGTTTGGAGAACCGGTTTTTCGCTGATCAGATTTCTAGCCGTTACAAAACGGCTATATAGCCGTTTTAGAGCTGTTTATGACCTTTTTTGGCTTTTTTCACCCGTTTTAACCCCAAATGACATTATAAATAGGTGGGGGTGTTTTGGTTAAATCACACTTCTCAAACCCACTCTCTACACTCTCAAATATCAAAAAACCCTCAAAAACCCTCACAAACGCTCAAAAAAACTATGGTCGATTCAAGTTTTGGTGTTTCCTCTTCCGAAGTTACCGTTGTGAGAATCATATCAACAAAGAGGAACCCCGCAATTTGGTCAAACTACGATCTATGTTTGTTATCTAACGGGATGGAACGTGCTCGGTGCAAAATGTGTTGTGGGTTTTTTAAAAAGGATTCAAACTCTAGTTTGAAAACTCATATGGAAAAATTTTGCCCAACTTTGAAGAAAATTCCGGGTGACGGTCAAGCATCAATGACAACCGAGGGAGGAATTTGGAACTTTGATCCAAATACGATTCGAGAAAGAATGGCGAAGTTAGTGATTCAAGAAGGTTTGCCGTTCAACCACTTTGACAACCCACGTTTGACGAGGATGATTCAAGAAACACTTCAACCACGTTATCATCAAGTAAGCCGCACTACTCTTAGACGAGATTGTTTAAAATTGCGGAAAAAAGCAAAATATGAATTAATTTTAGGTTTTGAAAAATTGAAAACCGGTGTGAACTTAACCACCGATGTTTGGTCGGCTCCACATGGTATTCCCGATTCGTAGCTTTGCGTTAGCTCATTGGGTTGATCCCAATACACATCAAATGATGAAGCATACAATCACGTTTGATTTGTTTGAATATCCGCACACCGACGAAAATTTATTTTATATTTTACATGGTGTGATAACCGAATTTAAATTACAAAATAAATTTTTTTTAATATCTTTTGATAATGCCTCAAATAATACAAATGCAGTTCAAAAACTAATATTAAAATATAAACCGATTTGCAACGACATTTTTTTTCATAGTCGATGTGTTGCACACATCATTAACTTGGTCGTGCAAGACGGGCTTGCGGTTGAAGCCGTTTTTTATTTAACTAATGCTTTCTGAGTCATGCTTAAATACGTTTTTAGTAGTAGAAAAAGAAGATATCATAAATATATTAGACTTTGTCGTGATACGGGTTTTATTTGCTTAGGTCCCAATTGGGACCTCCCGACAAGATAGAATTCAACTAATAAAATGTTTCATAATGTTATACGACAAAGACCAACTTTAGAAACGTTCCATTAAATGTTTTCCTCAAAAACGCGTCGTAGAATTCAAAAATTTCCGTCTACGAGTTGGGACATTTTTGAAAATATAACCAAATTGCTCGAAGTTTTCAAAACCGCCACCACTTTTTTACCCGGGGTTTATTATCCCCCAAGTCCTTTAGCTCTTAAACAAATATTTCTAATGTGTAATAAATTAGCCGAGCTTGAATTTAAAATTCCTCTTTTTACGAGCATGATAAAACCGACGAAAGCTAAATTTGTTAAATATTTTAAAGAAATGTCTCCCGTTATAACTTGTGCCGCCACGTTAAACCCTACGATTAATGTTTTCGGTGTTGAAAATTTGATTGATAAAATAACTTACGATTTGGATTTGGATTGTGAAGAAATCAATTTTGCAACTATAACAAAAACATATTTTAACAAACGTTTACAAGATTTGTTTGATATTTATTTAAATAAATATGGTACAACACCAACCCCACATAATATGATGGGTGTGGGCGTAGGCGTGGGCGCATCAAGTAGTAGCTCGAGAAATGTGAACTTAAATTTATATAACGAAATGAGAAATGAATTTAGTAAACGGGCTCGAGGTACCACCCCGAGTAGCGAACTCGGAAAGTATATTGGAACAAATTTTTTATCATTTATGAGTCCGGATGTTTTTGATAACTTTGATATTTTGGCTTGGTGGAAAGTAAACGAATCTACTTTTCCTATTCTTTTCGCCATGGCCCGTGATGTACTAACCGTCCAAGCTTCCACGGTAGATTCGAAATCCGCTTTTTCTGTTAGTGCCAGGATGTTATCGATACAAAGAACTAGACTCATTCCTGCGACAATGCATTTGCTTGAAAGACCATTTGGAAGCGGTAGAAATGATACAAGATACA
The DNA here is from genome assembly GCA_023525975.1 of Smallanthus sonchifolius. Taxonomy (NCBI): domain Eukaryota; kingdom Viridiplantae; phylum Streptophyta; class Magnoliopsida; order Asterales; family Asteraceae; genus Smallanthus; species Smallanthus sonchifolius. The sequence goes on from CM042024.1 coordinate 64,410,513, forward strand.
AGTTCGCTTGAAGACGAAATTCAAGTCGAAGAATTCATACACGAATCCAAGGTCAACAAAGGAATGGCGAACCCACTTACGGATGAAGAACTCGTCGAAGATGAAAGACTATGAGGCTCCGCTAGTAATTCGGAGCATTCCGAGCATGACGGCGAAGAATAAAGAATAAAAACTCAAAAAAATAAAAATATATTTTTCATTTTCTCGTATTTTCAAATTTTCTAATTTTATTTTGTAATGTTATGATTTTCGAACTTCTGCAAGATGAATAAACGTTGAAATTTATATTTTTAGTTGTTATATATTTTAATTTATTTTAATTAAAAAAAACCTGTTTAGATAGGCAACTAGTCATAAACCTACCCGGACCGGTTCAATAGGTTTAGGATATCCGGCTAGGGAACCGGTTTAACCCGAACCAGTTTAAGGGCAAATCGGTTTTGACTCAAAGTTGACCAAATCGGTTCTGGCCGGTTTGTAACCGGTTCGGTTTAATAACCCGTTTTGTGCACCTCGATTTCCAACAACACTTAACCATTGAGCCAAATCTCCAAATATTATATCTACTAAAGCTATAATATTTAATCCTTCTAGAAGCTTTGTGTTTTTGCGAAAATATATTACTTTTTGACATCCCGGTTCACCGTATAACATATTTAAAAGTGTGATTACATGAGAAAAACTTATTTGATTGTTGTTGTAGTGTAATGGAAATTAATATCAAATGTAAAAATGTCGTGTATATCAAATAAGCAAACACGTAACTAGAATTGCCTCAAAACAAAATAGGATGGTTAATAAATAAGCGTAGAAATCTGAGATGTTGCAGTCTCCTCTAGTAGAGTCTGTGCTATCTTGGAAGATGTGAGGGTACTTGAGTTTCATATGATATTCGCGTTCCTAAGTGAACTCAGGACCTCGCTTGAAGTTCCACCTGACTCTCACTATCGGAATGCGACTCTGCTTGAGTTTCTTAACTTCACGGTCCATGATCTCGACTGGTTTCTCAATAAAATGTAACTTATCATCAATGTGGACCTCGTCAAATGGGATGTGCATGGTGTCGTCGGCTATACACTTCTTAAGATTGGACACATGGAAAGTGTCATGAATAATACTGAGTTATTGAGGCAATTTGAGCTTGTAGGCAACAGGACCAATCCTTTCCAGGATCTTAAATGATCCAACGTACCTAGGTGCGAGCTTTCCCTTCTTCCCGAATCGGACGACTCCTTTCAAGGGGGAAACTTTGAGTAGAACTATGTCGCCAACTTGAAATTCTAAAGGCTTTCTTCTATTGTTAGTGTAGCTTTTCTGAAGATCACTGGCAGCTTTGAGTCTTTCTTGAATCTTTAATATCTTGTCAGTGGTTTCTTGGATGAGTTCAGGACCAGTTATCTGATTATCTCCAATTTCAGCCCAAACACCGGTGATCGGCATTTCCTTTTGTACAATACCTCAAATGGTGCACACTTGATGCTAGAGTGGTAACTGTTGTTGTATGAGAACTCAACGATTGGTAGGCGAGTATCCCAACTTTCACCAAAATCGATTACACAAGTTTGGAGCATATCTTTAAGGGTTTGTATGGTCCTTTCGCTTTGGCCATCAGTTTGAGGATGATACGCCATGCTAAGATCCACACGAGTCCCTAAGGATTTCTGTAGTGATTGCCAGAACCTTGAAGTGTAGTGATTGTCTCGGTCAGAGATGATAGATAAGGGTACTCTGTGACGAGTCACGATCTCGTTCAGGTAGGGTTTGGCTAGTTTCTCCATCTTGTAGTCTTCATGGATCGGGAGGAAATGAGTAGACTTAGTCAAACGATCGACTATGACCCAAATTGAGTCGTGTCCACTAGATGTTCTTGGAAGTTTGGTGATGAAATCCATGAAAATTTGCTCCCATTTCTATTGAGGGATTTCAGGCTGCTGAAGTAGTCCGGGTGGTTTCTGGTGTTCGGCTTTGACCTTAAGACAGGTGAGGCATTTTCCAACATACAAGGAAATGTCTTTCTTCATTCTGAGCCACCAATAGAATTCTCTAAGGTCTAGATACATTTTATCGGCTCCAGGATGAACCGATTATCGGGATTTGTGAGCCTCGTTCATGATGAGATCTTTGAGATTGTCTGAGTCAAGAATCCACATTCGTCCCATGAAGTATAGGATTTCATCAGACTTGGACTCAGCTTGTCGTTGGGCTTGTAGAATTTTGGTTTTGAGACTTGTCTGGATAATCATTCACAACCATAGGGATGGCAATGGGTCGGGTTCGGGGTGGATATCTGTAATTCCAAACCCATACCCAGTTGTAAAATCGCGTCTGATACCCTGCCCATTACCCGTCGGGTATCGGGCATACTCGCGGGTAACGGCCAATACCCGCCGGGTAGAAGTCGTATACATTTCTATTACTCTATTTTTATATTTTTCATAACATATTAAATATGAATAAATTACATACATTAATATTATCAAATATATATTTCAAAAGAAATATTAATTTTCTATAAAATTAACCTACTAAAATAAAGCATTAAAAGACAAAAGTTAAGGGAAAATAAAAATAAAAATTAAAACTTTTCGGATATATTGTTCGGGTAAACGGGTATGTGATTTCGGGTAATCGGGCTGGGTATCACCTAATCCCATACCCGTCCCATACCCGCGAAATATTTTTAAACTAATCCCAAACCCGAACCCATACCCGTCGGGTTTCGAGTATACCCGTGTCAAATGTTTTGGGTTTCGGGTATACCCGTCGGGCTTGGTTTTTTTTTTTGTTTTTTTTCCCATCCCCACCCATCCGAGTAACTCACCAACCCATTTCTATTGGTCGGGGGTCTGAATGACCTTATCTTGCAAATGCCGGACAGATTGTTGGTCGGTGAGAATGTAAAACCACCTCCCAAGTAAATATTTTCGCCATTTAGCCACCGCTTGAGTGATGACAAACATCTGTCGTTGGTAAGTGGAAGCTTGTTGCATTTGTGGACACAACTTCTGACTAAAGTAAGCGATAGGCTGTTGATCTTGAGACAACACAGTTCCAACACCCGTACCCAAGGCATCGGTTTCAATAGTGAAGGGTTGAGAGAAGTCGGGAAGGCGAAGAACTGGCATAGTACTAAGCAGGGTTTTGAGTTGTGCAAAGGCAAGACTAGTGGAAGGTATCCTTGCGAAGTAAGTCGGTTAAGGGCCCGGCGATCGATAGTTACGATTGAAACGACGGTAATATCCGGTAAGACCAAGAAAACCGCGGATGTCTTTGACTAAAGTAGGAGTAGGCCATCGCCGAATGGAATCAATTTTCCAAGCGTCCATCGCCACCCCTTCTGCTGAGATGATATGGTCGAGATAGCCGACCATAGTTTGACCGAAGTTGTACTTGGATAATTTCACCACTAAGTGATTATCAAGAAGAATCTTGAAAAATATTCGTAATTGATTCAAATGCTCAGCCCAAGATGAACTGCGTAAATCAAGATGCCGTCGAAAAATACCAAGAAAAACTTTCGAAGGAAAGGTCGGAATACATCGTTCATCAAACACTGAAATGTGGAAGGGGCATCTGTTAAGCCAAACGACATAACCAGAAATTCATAATGCTCGTCATGAGTTCGAAACGCCGTTTTCACCACCAAATCCTCGTTTAAACGAATTTGGTGATAACCGGCCAATAAATCCAATTTGGAAAAGAATTTGGCACCACAAAGTTCATCAATAACAGGGACATGGAAACGATCTCGAACCGTGATGGCGTTGAGAGCCCGATAGTCAACACCAAATCTCCATGTACCATCCTTCTTTTGAACTAATAATACCGGAGATGAAAAGGGGCTTGCACTAGGTCGAATGAGTCCCTGTTGTAACATTTCCCCAACTAGGCGTTCTATTTCAGTTTTTTTTGAAAATGAGGGTATCGGTAGGGGCGGACCCAAACCAGGGCAGAACTAGGTAACAAGGAAATATGATGATCTTGTGCACGGGCCGGTGGAAGACCAGTAGCGGGTTGAAAAACTGGTTGGAAATCGTCAAGCAGGAGCTGAATATCCACTGGGCAGGAACTGGTGGAAGACGAATATGATGGGATCAACCGTAATCGAAAACATTCGCCAATGGAATTAGTGTGGGTCAACCGACGTAATCCGTTGAATTGAATGGGTTGAGGTGTCGGAGTCTGGTCAGTACCCTACCAATTAAACTCAAACATGGCCGTGGCATAGTCTGTAAATACCGGACCAAGTATCGAGAGCCAAGAAACTCCCAGGACTAAATCCCAGCCTTGGAGGGGCAACACACATAAATCAACCATAATGGCAGCATTTTGGATAATTAGCTCAACCTGACGAGCTAATCCCGAGTAATGTAATTTTTCAGCACTCCCCACCAATACATAAAAAGGGTTAATGGATTCGATAGTCAGATTAAGGAAAGTAGCCACACGGGTTTGCACAAAGCAATGTGTGCTCCCACCATCAAGTAACACTTGAACTGATTTACCTTTGATAGAACCAGTAAAGCGAAACGTCGTGGTGGAACATCCCTCAACTAATGCATTGTAAGAAATTGTAGAGTGATTTTGGACTTCACGAACTTGCAAGGCATCAGCAAGGATAGCATCCGGTGAAACATCCTCGGTCGATGGAGACAATGGTTCAGTAGAGGGAGATTCGTCATCAAAAAAAAGCAATTGGGGAGTAACCTTACACTTATGGTCGGAGGAATACTTTTCATCACAGCGATTCTAACTCAGTGGAAGTTAACCGGCGAAATCCGACCTGATTTGGGAATTTAGGGTTGAAAGTAGCAGTAAAAGTTGGCGAAGCATATGGAATAGTGGTTTTAGGAGTAGGAAAAATGGGCTTACCAGACCCCAAAGAAACCGGGCCCACACCTTTTTCAATTTGGATTCTATTTTCATGCATTTGGGCCATTTGCATAGCATCCGCCAAATTAGTATAGGGCGATGAATAATAACCGACTACTTAATATCCTGTCGGAGACCAGAGATAAAGCAACGAAGTAGAAGTTCCGGTGGTAATAGCATGGTACGATTAGATACCTCCGCAAATCGATGACGGTAGTATGATAATGTCGTCGTTTGTTGGAGTTTAGCTAGAATACCCTCGGGTTCTTCAAGTTATTTGGATATGAATCGTTGGATGACTGCAGCAGTGACCGCGACCCATAAAGTGAGTTAAGAATATTGATGAAGCCAATCGTACTGACAGCGTGTGTTTAAGTGTATATAAAAATACATCTCTGGTAATTGCACCAAAAACATGATACCAAAATTGAGAGATATAATACATATATCTTTAATGTTTGTTTTAGAGTTACACAAAATCAGGTTTTAAATTTATAAATTAAAATGATAATTACTTCAACTAAATACACACACAATAGGCAAGTGAACCTATCGCAGCGTAGTATAGTTTAGATAAGAACCAAGTATCAAACCATGGACACAGATTCCTTACTCAACTCTTGCTATTTTCTGACCGAGATAGAAGTTGTATGGGGTTAAGGAAAAAAGAAAAGAAAACTAATTAGGAATGTCATCTCATTTAAGGTGTTACTCCGGTTGTTATAACTTGTTAATTAATGTTATATTTTAATAAGGTTGGTCAAAGTTACTAGCACTAACCCTTTCGATGGGGGGAGTTAGTATTTCATAACAGAACTGTGGATACGGTCGGCAAACTGTTCCTAATAATTCTCCGGATCCTAACGGGGTCTCAAGTCCGTCGGCTATCCCGTGATTTATTATTCGGACTAAGATTATCCCGTCGACTAACGTACGCCATGTCATGTAACTTCTTTTGGAAAGTCGGAATGCGCAAATTCCTCCAAAGCTACTTTATGAACGCTCGGACCTAATAATATATATTCTTAAAATAGTTGTCTTTACTTATAATAATATTTTAAATAAATATAATTTTCCTTATCAAGGTCAAACCTCATGGCTCCCGCTAGAAGTCCTTTGCAAGCTAACACAAGAGAAGTAAAGAAATACCGACCAGAACCACAAGGTCCAGCTAAGACTTGAATGACTCGCTGAATACCTAAACCTCCAATCAACCCATGATGTTAAACCAATACTAATCGGGCCCTTGGCAGCACCAAGATTTGTATATAGACCGTACAAACTTGAATGGGTTTCATAAACAAGAAGTCTTGCTTAAGTAACTCACAAGATTTAAGATTATTAAGTTGGTTTAAAGATTACTTATTCTTGTCTATTTAAGATAAATTAAAAGAAAGAATTTAAGAACACAAAATACTAAAAATACTTCATTAATTAGACAACGATCAACCAACCCAAGTAACGCAAGAAGACTAGCCACGAATGACCATACAATGTGTGTAAGTGTTCCAACACCAAGGGAGAGTGGGTATAGGTTGCCTCGTGTTTAATTGAATGAGAAGAATCATTCCATATTACAAAACTAGAAAAGGAAAATAACCAAAGAAAAGCAAAAAATGGAACAAAACCGAGAGAGTTTCGGCCCTAGCACAACACTAGGGCTTCCACTAACCCGATCTTGGACACCTAAATGCTTGGAATGAGCTTGCTACTTATAGCCTAAGATTTGGGCAATACATAGCCGTGCATTGGGATGCACGGTCATGCAAAGTACCCTTTTCTTTCACGTGCGGAATCTGGCAGCTTTGGGTAGTACAGGGAAGCAGAAGTAGCTTTGCACGGTTGTGCAAGGCATGGCAATGCACAGCCGTGCATTGTCATTTTCTGCTCCCTGTTAACTTTTTGATGAAACGCCCCAAACCGGGTACATCTTATAGTTGGCTCAAAACATAACAAACATAGTTCTTAAACTGGAAATTAGAATCTGTTACAGCGGATGTCTTTAATTCATAACATTCATAAATCCAAATCAATAAAACATTGTTTGAAACATAAACTATAAGGAACGGGAAATGTCAGTCTTCAGCACTGCACCCGATGTCCATGCTATTCAGCCCTCACGTCTTTTTCACTTTTTTTTCGCTTTACATTTCCTACCTGACATGCATACTAAAAGTCAGCTAATGCTGGTGAGTTCTTACTCTACTTTAACTGTAAATCTTCCTTTTAGGTAGCTTAGTTTTATAAAAATAAAATAAGCTTTACTTTCTCTTTCTTTGAAAACACTTTAACTTTACTTTAAAACTTTACAACGTTACAATTATAAAACTGTCACGTTACTATCTTTCATAAAACTTTAACTTTGTGGAAACTGATTAAGGTGTCCTTCTTTACTCTTTGCAGCTTTACGTTTCACTTGTAAAGAACAAGTGACTATATTATACTTTAACTTTCACATATGGATCATTGCCCGAGGGCAAGATCCCTTTGCTCGCTTACACCTCAGGGTAAGACTTTCTACTTTGTTGTGCCCACACCTCAGGATGAACGTACCTGACACCACATCTAGATCACCCCTAGCTTCTTCTTGTGTCAGTGCATATGCTCGGGTCCTTGCCTTTGGCTTCTCGTCCTCTTTTCCTTTCTCTGTGCCAGCGGCTTTAGGCTTACGACAGTCCTTGGCCAGGTGGCCAGGGATTCCACAGTTTATAGCATGACAGTGCACCAGGACACTCTCAAGAGTAATGCCCCGTCTTCCCGCATCGATAGAAATTGTTCAGACCCACACGGCACTCCCCATAGTGCTTTCGTCCACACTTTGCACAATCATTCCCATCCTCTATGTGAGGCCCCAAACCCGGGAGACCTCACTTATTGGATTTACTCATCAACACATAGCACTTTAAACATAAGACATACATTAACACAGCGGAAACGATTTAAATCTCTACATACGCAGCGGAAACATAACATGTCTGAACATAACTTGTCAAATACAACTGAAACTTGTCTTAATCAACATAATCAAAAGAAAACATAAACAGGATGCCAACTGCTGGTCTTCGGGTAACTCTTCTTGCCAAGCCAAGCATCCACTTCCATCTACTGCCACCTACACTTAACTGATGTGCATACTAAAAATCAGCAACGCTGAGTGAGTTCTAACGTTTACTTTAAATCAATTATACAAAAGATTTACTAAAACATATATACTGCCAATAAGGCTAAACTTAACACACTTTACTTTTAAAACATATGTACTGCCATTAAGGCTAAACTTAACACACTTTACTTTTCAAACATATGTACTGCCATTAAGGCTAAACTTAACACACTTTACTTTTCAAACAGTTTAAAACGTATAATAAACCGTCAATTCCTCTTTACTGTACTGCCCTCATGGCTTACATCCATGAACCGACAAGTACCTGGTCAATGCCCCCATGATCAACGACCATGAACCGACAATACCGCTTATCCGTCAATTCCTTGTCACTACTGTACCGCCCCCATGGATTACATCCATGAACCGACGAGTACCTGGTCAATGCCCCCATGATCAACGACCATGAACCGACAATACCGCTTATCCGTCAATTCCTTGTCACTACTGTACCGCCCCCATGGCTTACATCCATGAACCGACGAGTACCTGGTCAATGCCCCCATGGCTTACATCCATGAACCGACAATACCCTGGTCAATGCCCCCATGGCTTACATCCATGAACCGACAATACCGCTTAACGCTAAGGGGAGGTTGCATGGACCTCTCGAGCAACCGCCGTCACTCATCCCAGTTGTACAACCGTTAACGAACCCAAAGGTTCTTACTAATGGGTAGAACCCATATCTGACATCTTGAACAAGTAACATCTGTCCCAAGGACCTTTATAGCTGGTACATATTCCCGAAGGAAAACTGTTCACTTTACTGTTCATAAAACTTTCTGTAAATCTTGTTCATAACTTAACATGTATTATGCCTTTGTTATGTATATAAAAATATAGTAAACGCTTGCCATAAATACCTTTGCTTTTACTGAAATATATCTTAACACATATATCATGCCTTTGTTTATGTATATAAAAATATAGTAAACGCTTGCCAAATGATATATCTTGCTTTTTAAAACATAGCTTATCATAAAATACATCTTACTTTCTGAAACATAGCTTATCATAAAATGCATCTTACTTTCTGAAACATAGCTTATCATATATATCATGCCTTTGTTTATGTATATGAAAATATAGTAAATGCTTGCCAAATGATATATCTTACTTTACTGAAAACATACTAGCACATATATCATGCCTTTGTTTATGTATATGAAAATATAGTAAACGCTTGCCAAATGATATATCTTACTTTACTGAAAACATACTTTTGCCTCTTTTAAACCTTTCACTAAAACATAGCTTTTCTCTTCAGTTTATAATATATAAAATATAATAAACACTTTACACTAAGTATGCACACCACCCCTAAAGAAGGCAAAAAGGGGATTAGAACTCACCTGGTATCTAAGCTGCAACGGTCTACTGGATCTCACACAATCTGAACAATCATAACAATTTGACACTTATCAGACTTAACTCGACGCTAAACGGTTTAACCACTCTAACATACTGACTTTACTTAATCAGTCCTGATGCCTGCGCACTTAGCAAGTGCGCATACCCTGCTTCCTGCGCACTTAGCAAGTGCGCAGGTGCCTCTTCCTGCGCACTTAGCAAGTGCGCAGGTCCCTCTTCCTGCGCACTTAGCAAGTGCGCAGGACCTGCTCGGTGCGCACTTAGCAAGTGCGCACGACCTGTTCTTGGCGAAAAACCCTAACTTTCGCATTCGGGTCTGATCACTTCAAGATCCCGAACCTGTTTGCATTCAAAACGTTCGCTTTCCATTAAGGAACTCAAATCTATGCTTATCCTTCAGTTTCATCCGATTAAACATAACCTTTTCACCCAAAACCCGAAAAACCAAAAAATGAACTAAAACTCAGATCTAGGAGAATCGGTTACCTGTAATCACTTCCTTTTCGTTGCTAAACACCCACGAGACTCTTGCTAACGATCCTTGGGGCTCTAATCCAAAAACCGGGACTTTCTCTCTCTCTCCTCTCTCTCTAGAATCCGGAAATGAGGATGGAAATGAGGCCTTTGGGTTGTTCTTGAGGCCTATAAGGGCCCAAACCCTTCCCCTTTCGGCCCATACACCCCAGCCCAAGCGCGCTTCCTTTCTTTTTATTTAAGTTTTAATTCCTCGTGAATTCTCTCGTGCTCTAAAACTCGGGATGTTACACTCTATCCTCAGCTTCTTCGTCTCCGGGCCTGCCCACTCTTTTGCTGGCCGCTTAATGACATTTATCCTTTTCTTCTCAGTAGGCAGTGGGTCCGCGGATTCGAAGTCATCATAAACTATCCTAGCAAGTGATACCACAGATTCAAAGCTTGTAGGAGCATTTGCTTTAATGTGCACACAGACCCTTTGTGGTAGTCCCTTGATGTAATACTTGATCCTCTTTTCCTCAGTGGCCACCAGATGTGGAACCAACTGAGCCAACTCTTGGTATTCGGAAGTGTACTGGCGATGAGTCATACTGCCAGCACAGAGCCCCCGAAATTCTCTCTCAACTCTGTCAACCTCGTTCTACGGGCAGAACTTAGTGATCAGTAGCTTTTCATGTCATCCCATTTCATCTTTTTCATTTCGGCAGAAGACTTGATTCTTTCAATCGATCTCCACCAACTTAACGCCTCATTAGTGAATGAGTGAGCGGCAAAATTGGCCGCTTGGTTATCACGGAACTCGCTAATGTTGATCACACCGTTCATCCTCTCTATCCACTAGAAAGTGGCACCAACATCTTTTCTTCCATTATACTTCGGCGAGTCACACCCCCGAAAGGACTTATAGTTGCAACCCCGAGTTGCCATTTCATAATCAGAATCGTCACTATCAGTGACTTCAGTTCTCTTTCTGCCTTTCTCTTTCTTTTCTTTATTCCCTATATCAAACTCCTTAAGGGCCTCACCTAGTGCTTCAGGTAGAAATTTCTTCAAGATTGAAGTAACCTCTGTAGCGATAGCTTCCTTCACAATCGGTTCCAACTCAAGCGCCTCGTTATGGGCATCGTCATGAACCAACACATGGTTCCCACTGTCATTATGCTCCACATGCACCGATTCAGTCTCGTTGCGGGAGTGTTCACTTTCCTCATGACGGTTTCGGTTACCTGGCGGTCGGCCTCGATGACCAGTACGACCCCCAGTGCGACCACCTCTCTTTGCTTTAGCCATTAGTGTCTACTACGAACAAAGATAGCTCGTGTTATCATGACAGGTAATAATTTAGAACACCTCGAGTAATGTAAATTACTAATTACAGAGACCGGTATGAAATTACTAATTTACTTTACTACTCGGGTTCTGAATATCTCCTTTTAGAGTAACATTTTCAAGTTCAGAGTTTCTACTATAAGGCACATACTATCTACTGTCCATTGTCTGTGCTAAGGCATGTACTATGTACTATTTATACTAAAGCATTTACTTTCAACTATTTGTACTAAGGCATTATTGTCTATGTTCTATGTAAGGACATTGACTACCTTTCGGCTACTATCTTTCCATGGACGGGCTACTCTGACTGACATCCCTTTCCTTCCTTTGTCCCATTCTCAGTTTAAGTTCAGACATTATCGCAAATATCTGAATTTCTCAAACTATGGCTCTGATACCAACTTGAAACGCCCCAAACCGGGTACATCTCATAGTTGGCACAAAACATAACAAACATAGTTCTTAAATTGGAAATCAGAATCTGTTACAGCGGAAGTCTTTAATTCATAACATTCATAAATCCAAATCAATAAAACATTGTTTGAAACATAAACTATCAGGAACAGAAAATGTCAGTCTTCAGCACTGCACCCGATGTCCATGCTATTCAGCCCTCACGTCCTCTTCACTTTTCTTTCGCTTTACCTTTCCTACCTGTCATGCATACTAAAAGTCAGCTAACGTTGGTGAGTTCTTTCTTTACTTTAACTGTAAATCTTCCTTTTAGGTAGCTTAGTTTTATAAAAAATAAAATAAGCTTTACTTTCTTTTTCTTTGAAAACACTTTAACTTTACTTTAAAACTTTACAACGTTACAATTATAAAACTATCACGTTACTGTCTTTCATAAAACTTTAACTTTGAGGAAACCGGTTAAGGTGTCCTTCTTACTCTTTACAGCTTTACGTTTCACTTGTACAGAACAAGTGACTATATCATACTTTAACTTTCACATATGGATCATTGCCCGAGGGCAAGATCCCTTTGCTCGCTTACACCTCAGTGTAAGACTTTCTACTTTGTTGTGCCCACAACTCAGGGTGGGTCTTTCTCGCTTACACCGAAGTGAAGACTCCTTTTCCTGCTCACACCTCAGGGTGAGACTTTCTACTTTGCTTGCATGCATGACTTTTTACTTTGCAACTACAATGTGACTACTATGCAATTATACTATGTCACATAATATAAAGCCATTGAAACACATAACACATAGACAAATAACACATATTAACACATAAACATATAATATGGCATATGTCACTGTCACTGTCTAGCTGCACCTGGATGCAACTTCTTTACCACCCTCTACTTTGCTTTACTTTCTTGAAATTTCATTTCAAAGATAGTATCACTCTCTTTAACACTTTAACTTTCCTTTTTATAAAAATAATCTCTTTTTTATAAAAAGCTTTGCCTTTCTCTTTCATGTTATAAAATTAACATTTTATAAAATACTATATTTTGTCTTTAATTTTATAACAATATATAATTCTTATAAAATCTCTTTAACTTTGAAAACTATCCCTTTAACAGTATGCATGCCAGCCCAAAACCATTTAGGAAAAGGGGCAATAAGAACTCACCTGACTTTTACTGTGTCTATCTCACTTAGCACTTTAACTTCAAGCTAGGTGGGACGCTAATAAATTTGTTTCATGAGTCACGAATGGAACAAGGTTATAACCTACATATCTCATCCGAAAACTCCTATGTCCGAAATCTTTTTCAGTCGAAATCTATTTCGACCGAAAACTTTGGTGTTAGAACTATTTTCTATTAATGGCTTTTCGTTCGAAAACTTTTGTCTCAGAACTGTTTTGTTCAAAAATATCTGTCCGAAATCTCTTTCTGTTTAAAAATACTTTTTGACCGAAATGTCTTGTCCGAGATGCTTTTCGATCGAAAAGTTCTGTCCGAAAAATATGTTGTTCGAAATACTTATCGGACGTATCCGAGTTTTCGGACCATTCATAGAGATTTCGGACGATTCATTTGTTGTTGATCAAATACTCCGTTTTTTATCCAAGTTCAAATCTTTTTACGCCCAAAACTTGTATTTAGCTTCCATGAAGCTAAATACATGCTTTTTAGTGCAAATCCAACGTAAAAATCCCGACTTTATTTGGAAAACCCATATAAACCCTAAATCCACTTTCAAATCCAAAAACCGATTCTGAGATCTCGTTGGTACCTGTTATTGCTTGATTCCTTCTTCTTCGATCCTCAGTAAGGCGTAGCAACGAGCTCGGGCTCAAACGAGGTCTCGGGTGAGCTATGAAGCTTTCTCTCTCTCTAGTAATTGAATAATGAAGGTGAAGTGGGAAAGGTGGAGAACGTGGCTGAGGTTTAACCCTTCCCCTTCCCCTTGCGCCTCCCTTCGGCCCGGCCCAAGGCCCGCTCCCGTTAGCTTGTTACGTGTTCGTTATTCCCCGAATATCGTTCGAATATTCATTTCTATTATTATTATTATTATTTTCGGGATGTTACATTTGACTTCCTGCTTTGACTTCCTGGGTGCATGATTGTTCAATTAGCTTCCGTGTGCTGATTTTCCCTTGATTTTGAGTGATTTTTTCATTTTTTGCAAACCAAGGTTAATTATCCTGTTGTAACGGAAATGAATAATTTAAGTATCAATTCCCATCAATTTGCCTATAATTGTGATGAATATGAGGATAATTATGCATGTAAAATATGTATAATTTATGACATATCATAACACCCCACACTTAAACTTTGCTTATCCTCAAGCAAACTCATGCATGATTATACCCATAGAAGTAAAATATTAATTAAATGTTAATCCAAAGCTTTTGTCCCAAATGGTTAAACATATTTCTTAAAAACAATGATTTGGTGTTTATACATTTCGAGGGTTTCTCCACAACAGGGTAGTAAGCTTAACATACTTGATGGAATATATGGATAAGGTATGTCAAGAAGAACACTCAATGCTACAATTAATGCTTGCATAATCATAGGCTTGTATAAAAATCAAATCTCCATCAATTGACATAAAATATATGCATAAATCAAGAAGACTTTATAAAGGGTTGTAATGGTTGGCTTAGGGTTAGGGTAGGAAGTATTTGGGAAGAGTGGCTAGATGTTAAAAATCTGACTTGGCTTAAAAGGTAAACAATCTCTTTTTAAGCTTAAATTATTATGACTAATCTAAGGACTCTTTTAAGGTCAGATTGTCAAGACCAAATCCTTTCTTTAAGAATGTCAACTCCTTCTTGTTTTTTAAATATTCATTACTATCAATCCCCCATGGATAGTTCAGTTGTTTCTTCCTAATACATCCACTTTTGATCAGCTTTGCATACTCCAATTTTTCGAGTAAGTTTGATTCTTTTGATGAGATTTCTTCAATAGCTTGGCCGGTTATGAATTTCTTATTGTCCCCCCCCTTTTCATGATAACTCTTTTTTTAGAAACGAACGAGCTTCATTAATTGAATAAGATACGAAACCTCAAACTAGTGGCGGATAATTATTACTTAAATCAAGGCCAAGTCAATTTTTAATGAAAAGGGTTAAAAAGATTTTAAAAAAGGCTAATTTTTTTGGCTTTGTGGTAGTGAAATGTGGTTTAGAAACGAAAAAGGTTTAGGCTCAAAAGGGCTAACCGGGGGATATGGTTGAGGGTAGGTAAAAGAAAAAAAAGGCTAAAGAAAGTGTGTTAATCCTAATGCCTTAATCATTTTTATGCATTCTTTTAGTCCATGATCTTGAAATGTATATATTTTACACAAGTTCTAACATGCAAAGTAATAATTAGCAAACACTTTATCAAACAAAATGATCATGTAAAAACTATATATGTATGATAATGCTCAAATAGGCTCAAATTCTCACATGAAACAAAAGATATGGGGTATAAAATTAAAAATTTGCATAAAGTTATTTCTTTCTTTTTGTTGTGCTTTCTAATCTTTCCTATTTGTTTCTTTGGTTCACTTCAAATGTATTTCAAATTGCTGTTTTTATAAACTCGTTTATGCCAAATGATTTTTAAGACTCTTGTTTTTAGATTATTTAAGAAGCTACCATACTTACATATTAATCGGCATTCATTATGCTTAATCAGAAGTTGTCATGCTTACAAATTATTTTTTAAAATGTTTTAATTCTTTTATATATTTCATTATGAATCATGCATTCGTAGTGCTTGAAACCAAATTAGGTTGCCGATATATTGGTAAGCTTCCACCCCACACTTAAAATTTGGCAATGTCCTCATTGTACGAAAATATGCTATGCAGTAAATGTCATGGATAAAATGAGGGTGAAAAGAAACTAATACTCCCCTGACGATGCGTCATCATCATGCATATAGTCGATCTCCACTGCTGCCTAGAATGTGTTCCAAAGCACAAAACCAAAAACCCTGTATTGCCTTGTTATGCTATGTAATGCTCAAAATATAAGTACTGATAATAAAGAAAGTTAAACTACTATTCGCCATTAGTGGCAGCCAAAAAAGATTAGTGGTGGTGCCACCAAATCAACGGTTACCGAGTTAACCAGTAAAAACCATCGGTGTCAATGTCCATCAACTGGACAATCCAAACAAACATTAAGTGTCAAGAACCAAATGAAAATATCCAAGAACTACAAATATCATAAGAAAAGAACCATAAATATCCAGGATGAAAAGAGGAGAGAGCTGCTACTGGAATGGAGGACGGGGCCACTAATGGTGTGAACCGGGAGGCTGCTAGTGCGTATACGGATCATGTGTGTAAGTCCTGTCGTATGCCAGCCATAGTGTATCCTAATTGACACATCCGGATCATCAAGTCTAGCATAGTGGGATCAACAATAGTGTGATACATACCTGGTCCTTGATGCCCAAGCTGCCCCACATGTGCTTCCTCATCTTCCGACTCCTCTACTTCACCCGTCCAAATATTGGGCACCGGTGCAGGTAACGGTGGAGAGGATGTCTGATCTTGGTGCTTTTCTAGCTTTACGGGTCAAATGGCCCAGACCCAATCCTACTCCAGAATGATGATACTTCTCCATCTGCAGACTCACCTTTACTCTTAGTGAAGATTGCCTCTGTGAGCTCCATGTGCCTATATAGTCCTATCTTCACCCCAAACTGTGCCAAGGACATTTCATACCAATGCCTTGCCATCTTGAAGCGCACGCAGTCGTGCATTTCCATGCTCACCACTGGCCAATCGAATTGAAAAGATGCTAGAAACTCAAGAGTGAGTTCATAATAGGTAGCTTCTATGATGTCAAAGAATCTTTTCCATGGCTTTGTGCTAAGGGGCACATCGTTTTCCAAAAGATTTACATCTTCCAGGTCTGAGTATCAGATGGTTTTGTGTGCCCCGAAGGTTTGCATCATCAATTCAGGTAGGGTTTGATAAGCATGGGCCTCGATAGCATTGTCGAGGTCAAAAATAAGCCACGGGTACAAGTCCTGTGGCCCCTTGGGCATAGGCTGTGGGTGAAAAGGTGGAGGTGGTGATGGTAGAGTTTGTGGCGAGCCACCCATCTGAGCAGACGAGGATGAACCCGACCTAGAACCTGATCGAGTGTTTCTTCGTTTTCGGCTTGCTTGTCTAGATGACTATGCCATGTCCTACATGTTGGGAATCGTGCACCATTTAAAACAATACTTTTATAAAATCAGATTTACAATGGCAGAAGCGTAAACAATAGCACACGATAATAAAGTTCGGAACTTTATCTGACAGTGATCCGATTAGACAACGTTTAGACAATAATAAATATAATATAACACAACCATAGGGTGTTTAGAGTTTATACCTATGACGATCAACCTAAACTCACATGATGGATGCAACGAACGTCACTCTAGTTGACTTGTTCACTTACCTTTGCTTCTAATCCCGTCCTACGAGATTCAATACGCAAAACCGGCATCATGTGGAATTCGGCACGCGGCAATGGCGGCGACGGCAAGATGGCAGTGACGGAGGCTCGGAGGCGGGGTGGTGGCTGCTCGGTGTTTCCGGCGACGGCGGGGTGGCCGGTGGTGGTCGATCCGAAAAACCCGAGAGGGGGTTCTTCTCTTTTTCGCAAAATGTAGTGGAGGCAAGGGAATTGTAACATCCAGGATTTTCTAGTATTATTTTATTATATTTTATACAATAATAACACTTGATTTCAAACCCATACTTACAACATTAATTATTATTTTGACATGTATTAAATTCAAATTTTCAATCTTGCAATAACATTTTTTTCTATTATATATATGTAACATATATAAATGCATATTTATATAATATATATATATATATATGTATATTGTTATGATAACTACGAGCTTTAAATCATGTGTTTACATTTTTTATATATGTATAGGTATTTACTTATAAATATATGTAGATATATATATATATACATATATTTGGTTACAATAAATAAATCACTTATTCAAACTTTGTAATTTTATAAAAATAGAAACCCTTCTTTTATGAAATCTTTATGACTAAACAAATAATATTTGAACTTTTATAAATATTATAGAAAACCATTCTATAAATAATTAAGATGAAATTAAAACAAATAATTAGATTTTGAACCCGTTTAATAGCCTTGACCCTATTTTATAGTTTGGACCCCCCCTAATCTGGTTGAACCCCCACAAATCGAACCATTACAATAGCCTCTTTTTCATATTTACATATTTGGGGTGAAACATGATTTTTATTTGAAACTATTTGCAATTTATACAATTCAAACATTATGAACATGTGTGCAATTTGTGCCTTATGCTTGAACACTATTTGTGCAAACAACATTTACATACTTTTGTGCATAGTGCAAGTGCAATCATTAACTCTATACAAGCCGACGGTATACAATGATAGATCTATTATGTCTGACCAACCCGCCCGGTTAGGGTGATTGTTGTCGAAAACACGTAAGGATAACTGTTGTGTTATGTCTCACGCTTAAGGATAACTGTTGTGTTATGCCTAACATCTAAGGATAACTGTTGTGTCTTTGTACTCCCTCACACACACGCACGACACCTTTTACAAACATTCTAAACCCTCATGCACGGACAATTCTGGCTCTGGTGCACGACCAAACTCCGGCGAACCCGAACATGTGCGTCCTAGCCGAACACCACCATCTCGTAACCAAATCAGGTAATTCTTGTGTCGTTGTACTCGTCATAAACTAGGGAATGAAAGCCCTATGTTTCTAAGGTCGATCAGTGGCTTAATCGGGTGATTTGGGTGACTAGGGTTTACGGGTTCGTATGGGGATGATGGTGGGTTGGATTAGATGATAAAACCAGTCGGGTCTGTATTCTTGCAAGGCATTCCACCCAGTCCAACTGGTTAAGACTCTTGACACGCATCAATAAGGTCGCGGGTTCGAAACCCAGCCCCGCACCTATTTATTTTTGCGCATAGATTGGCCCAAGAACCCGCTTGCCACGGAATAGCCCATTAACACCACTGATAACCACTCCATTACACAAACTGGTTCCTTGGTCCATCGGTTGGTGCGGATGGCTTCCCTAGGAAGGACCCGAGTTCGAGTCTTGGGGCCAGCATTTAATTTTTAAACCGTTTTTAAGCCCTTTTCTCCTTTATAAAAATTATTTTATGAAATCTATAAAACCCAGAAATCGTGGTAATAAATTAATTGATTAGTTTTCAAAGAAAAATGATTTATTTTCTTAATATTAGTTAAAACCTAGTAAACTTAATTTATTTAATACCCACTCTTAACAAATTACTAATCTAAAACCCTCTAATTTACAAATTGTATGTAACATAAATGTGACTATATTTATAAAACCATTCGCTTTGTAAAGATTTACACATCCTCTTTATACAATAAAATCATTTAAATCAAAGCTTACACTTTTAAATAATAATTAGATATGACTTAATTATTTAGAACACTATTTTCACATTTAAATTTCAAAGAAATCAAATTAAATATTTTATTTAATATCTATGTAATTAAGATAATTAGTTTATTCAGCTATTTATTCAGGTATTCATTTAATTAAATCACTTATTTATAAACAAATTAATTATTCATATATATACATATACACATATATTCAATTCCTTATTAAACACACATATTACCTACAACAAATAAATTCACATCATTCTACATATCCCAATTCCCTTATACATTAGTCTTTTGAGTATGTCATTGATACATATATAAATTCAAACATAGGTTAACCTTCCGATTAGCTAAACAACTTGTGCCACTACTCATACTTGTGATTTCTAGCTACAAATTC
Source organism: Smallanthus sonchifolius (assembly GCA_023525975.1). Lineage (NCBI taxonomy): Eukaryota > Viridiplantae > Streptophyta > Magnoliopsida > Asterales > Asteraceae > Smallanthus > Smallanthus sonchifolius. The sequence continues at coordinate 64,429,996 of CM042024.1, forward strand.
AAGGTGAGTTTACGTAGCCCCTTTTTCATATTTACATATTTGGGGTGAAACATGATTTTTATTTGAAACAATTTGCAATTTATACAATTCAAACATTATGAACATGTGTGCAATTTGTGCCTTATGCTTGAACACTATTTGTGCAAACAACATTTACATACTTTTGTGCATAGTGCAATCATTAACTCTATACAATCCGACGGTATACAATGATAGATCTATTATGTCTGACCAACCCGCCCGGTTAGGGTGATTGTTGTCGAAAACACTTAAGGATAACTGTTGTGTTATGCCTCACGCTTAAGGATAACTGTTGTGTTATGCCTAACATCTAAGGATAACTGTTGTGTCGTTGTACTCTCTCACACACACTCGCGACACCTTTTACAAACATTCTAAACCCTCAGGCACGGACAATTCTGGCTCTGGTGCATAACCAAACTCCGGCGAACCCGAACATGTGCGTCCTAGCCGAACACCACCATATCGTAACCAAATCAGATAATTCTTGTGTCGTTGTACTCATCATAAACCAGGGAATGAAAGCCCTATGTTTCTAAGGCCGATCAGTGGCTTAATCGGGTGATTTGGGTGACTAGGGTTTACGGGTTCGTATGGGGACGATGATGGGCTGGATTAGATGATAAAACCAGTCGGGTCTGTATTCTTGCAAGGCATTCCACCCAGTCCAACTGGTTAAGACTCTTGACACGCATCAAAAAGGTCGCAGGTTCGAAACCCAGCCCTGCACCTATTTATTTTTGCGCATAGATTGGCCCTAGAACCCGGTTGCCACGGAATAGCCCATTAACACCACTGATAACCACTCCATTACACAAACTGGTTCCTTGGTCCAGCGGTTGGTGCGCATGGCTTCCCTAGGAAGGACCCGAGTTCGAGTCTTTGGGCAGCATTTAATTTTTAAACCGTTTTTAAGCCCTTTTCTCCTTTATAAAAATTATTTTATGAAATCTATAAAACCCAGAAATCGTGGTAATAAATTAATTAATTAGTTTTCAAAGAAAAATGATTTATTTTCTTAATATTAGTTAAAACCTAGTAAACTTAATTTATTTAATACCCACTCTTAACAAATTACGAATCTAAAAACCTCTAATTTACAAATTGTATGTAACATAAATGTGATTATATTTATAAAACCATTCGCTTTGTAAAGATTTACACATCCTCTTTATACAAAAAAATCATTTAAATCAAAGCTTATACTTTTAAATAATAATTAGATATGACTTAATTATTTAGAACACTATTTTCACATTTAAATTTCAAAGAAATCAAATTAAATATTTTATTTAGTATCTATGTAATTAAGATAATTAGTTTATTCAGCTATTTATTCAGGTATTCATTTATTTAAATCACTTATTTGTAAACAAATTAATTATTCATATATATACATATACACGTATATTCAATTCCTTATTAAACACACATATTACCTACAACAAATAAATACACATCATTCTACATATCCCAATTCTCTTATACATTAGTCTTTTGAGTATGTCATTGATACATATATAAATTCAAACATAGGTTAACCTTGCGATTAGCTAAACAACTTGTGCAACTACTCATACTTGTGATTTCTAGCTACAAATTCAAGGTGAGTTTACATAGCCCATTTTTCATATTTACATATTTGGGGTGAAACATGATTTTTAATTGAAACTATTTGCAATTTATACAATTAAAACATTATGAACATGTGTGCAATTTGTGCCTTATGCTTGAACACTATTTGTGCAAACAACATTTACATACTTTTATGCATAGTGCAAGTGCAATCATTAACTCTATACAAGCCGACGGTATACAATGATAGATCTATTATGTCTGACCAACCCGCCCGGTTAGGGTGATTGTTGTCGAAAACACTTAAGGATAACTGTTGTGTTATGCCTCACGCTTAAGGATAACTGTTATGTTATGTCTAACATCTAAGGATAACTGTTGTGTCGTTGTACTCTCTCACACACACTCGCGACACCTTTTACAAACATTCTAAACCCTCAGGCACGGACAATTCTGGCTCTGGTGCATAACCAAACTCCGGCGAACCCGAACATGTGCGTCCTAGCCGAACACCACCATATCGTAACCAAATCAGGTAATTCTTGTGTCGTTGTACTCGTCATAAACCAGGGAATGAAAGCCCTATGTTTCTAAGGCCGATCAGAGGCTTAATCGGGTGATTTGGGTGACTAGGGTTTACGGGTTCGTATGGGGACGATGGTGGGCTGGATTAGATGATAAAACCAGTCGGGTCTGTATTCTTGCAAGGCATTCCACCCAGTCCAACTGGTTAAGACTCTTGACACGCATCAATAAGGTCGCGGGTTCGAAACCCAGTCCCGCACCTATTTATTTTTGCGCATAGATTGGCCCTAGAACCCGGTTGCCACGGAGTAGCCCATTAACACCACTGATAACCACTCCATTACACAAACTGGTTCCTTGGTCCAGCGGTTGGTGCGCATGGCTTCCCTAGGAAGGACCCGAGTTCGAGTCTTGGGGCCAGCATTTAATTTTTAAACCCTTTTTAAGCCATTTTCTCCTTTATAAAAATTATTTTATGAAATCTATAAAACCCAGAAATCGTGGTAATAAATTAATTGATAAGTTTTCAAAGAAAAATGATTTATTTTCTTAATATTAGTTAAAACCTAGTAAACTTAATTTATTTAATACCCACTCTTCACAAATTACGAATCTAAAAATCTCTAATTTACAAATTGTATGTAACATAAATGTGATTATATTTATAAAACCATTCGCTTTGTAAAGATTTACACATCCTCTTTATACAATAAAATCATTTAAATCAAAGCTTACACTTTTAAATAATAATTAGATATGACATAATTATTTAGAACACTATTTTCATATTTAAATTTCAAAGAAATCAAACTAAATGTTTTTTTTAGTATCTATGTAATTAAGATAATTAGTTTATTCAGCTATTTATTCATGTATTCATTTATTTAATTCACTTATTTATAAACAAATTAATTATTCATATATATACATGTACACATATATTCAATTCCTTATTAAGCACACATATTATCTACAACAAATAAATACACATCATTCTATCTATCCCAATTCCCTTATACATTAGTCTTTTGAGCATGTCATTGATACATATATAAATTCAAACATAGATTAACCTTGCGAATAGTAAACAACTTGTGCAACTACTCATACTTGTGATTTCTAGCTACAAATTCAAGGTGAGTTTACATAGCCCCTTTTTCATATTTACATATTTGGGGTGAAACATTATTTTTATTTGAAACTATTTGCAATTTATACAATTCAAACATTATGAACATGTGTGCAATTTGTGCCTTATGCTTGAACACTATTTATGCAAACAACATTTACATACTTTTGTGCATAGTGCAAGTGCAATCATTAACTCTATACAATCCGACAGTATACAATGATAGATCTATTATGTCTGACCAACCCACCTGGTTAGGGTGATTGTTGTCGAAAATACTTAAGGATAACTGTTGTGTTATGCCTCACGCTTAAGGATAACAGTTGTGTCGTTGTACTCGTCACACACACTCGCGACACCTTTTACAAACATTCTAAACCCTTAGGCACGGACAATTCTGGCTCTGGTGCACGACCAAACTCCGGCGAACCCAAACATGTGCGTCCTATCCGAACACCACCATCTCGTAACCAAATCAGGTAATTCTTGTGTCGTTGTACTCGTCAAAAACCAGGGAATGAAAGCCATATGTTTCTAAGGCCGATCAGAGGCTTAATCGGGTGATTTGGGTGACTAGGGTTTACGGGTTCGTATGGGGACGATGGTGGGCTGGATTAGATGATAAAACCAGTCGGGTCTGTATTCTTGCAAGGCATTCCACCCAGTCCACCTGGTTAAGACTCTTGACACGCATCAATAAGGTCGCGGGTTCGAAACCCAGTCCCGCACCTATTTATTTTTGCGCATAGATTGGCCCTAGAACCCGATTGCCACGGAATAGCCCATTAACACCACTGATAACCACTCCATTACACAAACTGGTTCCTTGGTCCAGCGGTTGGTGCGCATGGCTTCCCTAGGAAGGACCCGAGTTCGAGTCTTGGGGCCAGCATTTAATTTTTAAACCCTTTTTAAGCCATTTTCTCCTTTATAAAAATTATTTTATGAAATCTATAAAACCCAGAAATCGTGGTAATAAATTAATTGATAAGTTTTCAAAAAAAATGATTTATTTTCTTAATATTAGTTAAAACCTAGTAAACTTAATTTATTTAATACCCACTCTTAACAAATTACGAATCTAAAAACCTCTAATTTACAAATTGTATGTAACATAAATGTGAATATATTTATAAAACCATTCGCTTTGTAAAGATTTACACATCCTCTTTATACAATAAAATCATTTAAATTAAAGCTTACACTTTTAAATAATAATTAGATATGACATAATTATTTAGAACACTATTTTCATATTTAAATTTCAAAGAAATCAAACTAAATGTTTTTTTAGTATCTATGTAATTAAGATAATTAGTTTATTCAGCTATTTATTCATGTATTCATTTATTTAATTCAATTATTTATAAACAAATTAATTATTCATATATATACATATACACATATATTCAATTCCTTATTAAACACACATATTACCTACAACAAAAAAATACACATCATTCTACCTATCCCAATTCCCTTATACATTAGTCTTTTGAGCATGTCATTGATACATATATAAATTCAAACATAGGTTAACCATGCGATTAGCTAAACAATTTATGCAACTACTCATACTTGTTATTTCAAGCTACAAATTCAAGGTGAATTTACATAGCCCCTTTTTCATATTTACATATTTGGGGTGAAACACGATTTTTATTTGAAACTATTTGCAATTTATACAATTCAAATATTATGAACATGTGTGCAATTTGTGACTTATGCTTGAACACTATTTATGCAAACAACATTTACATACTTTTGTGCATAGTGCAAGTGCAATCATTAACTCTATACAAGCCGACAGTATACAATGATAGATCTATTATATCTGACCAACCCACCCTGTTAGGGTGATTGTTGTCGAAAACACTTAAGGATAACTGTTGTGTTATGCCTCACACTTAAGGATAACTGTTGTATTATGCCTAACATCTAAGGATAACTGTTGTGTCGTTGTACTCGTCACACACTCTCGCGACACCTTTTACAAACATTCTAAACCCTCAGGCACGGATAATTATGGCTCTGGTGCACGACCAAACTCCGGCGAACCCAAACATGTGCGTCCTATCCGAACACCACCATCTCGTAACCAAATCAGGTAATTCTTCTGTCGTTGTACTCGTCATAAACCAGGGAATGAAAGCCCTATGTTTCTAAGGCCGATCAGTGGCTTAATCGGGTGATTTGGTTGACTAGGGTTTACGGGTTCGTATAGGGACGATGGTGGGCTGGATTAGATGATAAAACCAGTCGGGTCTGTATTCTTGCAAGGCATTCCACCCAGTCCAACTGGTTAAGACTCTTGACACGCATCAATAAGGTCGCGGGTTCGAAACCCAGCCCCGCACCTATTTATTTTTGCGCATATATTGGCCCTAGAACCCGGTTGCCACAGAATAGCTCATTAACACCACGGATAACCACTCCATTACACAAACTGGTTCCTTGGTCCAGCGGTTGGTGCGGATGGCTTCCCTAGGAAGGACCCGAGTTCGAGTCTTGGGGCCAGCATTTAATTTTTAAAACCTTTTTAAGCCATTTTCTCCTTTATAAAAATTATTTTATGAAATCTATAAAACCCAGAAATCGTGGTAATAAATTAATTGATAAGTTTTCAAAGAAAAATGATTTATTTTCTTAATATTAGTTAAAACCTAGTAAACTTAATTTAATTAATACCCACTCTTAACAAATTACGAATCTAAAAACCTCTAATTTACAAATTGTATGTAATATAAATGTGATTATATTTATAAAACCATTCGCTTTGTAAAGATTTACACATCCTCTTTATACAATAAATTCATTTAAATCAAAGCTTAGACTTTTAAATAATAACTAGATATGACCTAATTATTTAGAACACTATTTTCACATTTAAATTTCAAAGTAATCAAACTAAATGTTTTTTTAGTATCTATGTAATTAAGATAATTAGTTTATTCAGCTATTTATTCATGTATTCATTTATTTAATTCACTTATTTATAAACAAATTAATTATTCATATATATACATATACACATATATTCAATTCCTTATTAAACACACATATTACCTACAACAAAAAAATACACATCATTCAACCTATCCCAATTCCCTTATACATTAGTCTTTTGAGCATGTCATTGATACATATATAAATTCAAACATAGGTTAACCATGCGATTAGCTAAACAACTTGTGCAACTACTCATACTTGTGATTTCTAGCTACAAATTCAAGGTGAGTTTACATAGCCCCTTTTTCATATTTACATATTTGGGGTGAAACATGATTTTTATTTGCAACTATTTGCAATTTATACAATTTAAACATTATGAACATGTGTGCAATTTGTGCCTTATGCTTGAACACTATTTGTGCAAACAACATTTACATACTTTTGTGCATAGTGCAAGTGCAATCATTAACTCTATACAAGCTGACGGTATACAATGATAGATCTATTATGTCTTACCAACCCACCCGGTTAGGGTGATTGTTGTCGAAAACACTTAAGGATAACTGTTGTGTTATGCCTCACGCTTAAGGATAACTGTTGTGAAATGCCTAACATATAAGAATAACTGTTGTGTTGTTGTACTCATCACACACACTCGCGACACCTTTTACAAACATTCTAAACCCTCAGGCACGGACAATTCTGGCTCTGGTGCACGGCCAAACTCCGACGAACCCGAACATGTGCGTCCTAGCCGAACACCACCATCTCGTAACCAAATCAGGTAATTCTTGTGTCGTTGTACTCGTCATAAACTAGGGAATGAAAGCCGTATGTTTCTAAGGCCGATCCGTGGCTTAATCGGGTGATTTGGGTGACTTGGGTTTACGGGTTCGTATAGGGACGATGGTGGGCTGGATTAGATGATAAAACCAGTCGGGTCTGTATTCTTGCAAAGTATTCCACCCAGTCCAACTGGTTAAGACTCTTGACACGCATCAATAAGGTCGCGGGTTCGAAACCCAGCCCCTCACCTATTTATTTTTGCGCATAGATTGGCCCTAGAACCCGGTTGCCACGGAATAGCCCATTAACACCACTGATAACCACTCCATTACACAAACTGGTTCCTTGGTCCAGCGGTTGGTGCGCATGGCTTCCCTTGGAAGGACCCGAGTTCGAGTCTTGGGGCCAGCATTTAATTTTTAAACTGTTTTTAAGCCCTTTTCTCCTTTATAAAAATTATTTTATGAAATCTATAAAACCCAGAAATCGTGGTAATAAATTAATTGATAAGTTTTCAAAGAAAAATGATTTATTTTCTTAATATTAGTTAAAACTTAGTAAACTTAATTTATTTAATACCCACTCTTAACAAATTACGAATCTAAAAACCTCTAATTTACAAATTGTATGTAACATACATGTGATTATATTTATAAAACCATTCGCTTTGTAAAGATTTACACATCCTCTTTATACAATAAAATCATTTAAATCAAAGCTTACACTTTTAAATAATAATTAGATATGACTTAATTATTTAGAACACTATTTTCACATTTAAATTTCAAAGAAATCAAACTAAATGTTTTATTTAGTATCTATGTAATTAAGATAATTAGTTTATTCGGCTATTTATTCATGTATTCATTTATTTAATTCACTTATTTGTAAACAAATTAAATATTCATATATATATATATATATATATATATATACACATATATTCAATTCCTTATTAATCAAACATATTACCTACAACAAATAAATACACATCATTCCACCTAGCCCAATTTCCTTATACATTAGTCTTTTGAGCATGTCATTGATACATAAATAAATTCAAACATAGGTTAACCTTGCGGTTTGTTAAACAACTTGTGCAACTACTCATACTTGTGATTTCTAACTACAAATTCAATGTGAGTTTACATAGCCCTTTTTTCATATTTACATCTTTGGGGTGAAACATGATTTTCATTTGAAACTATTTGCAATTTATACAATTCAAACATTATGAACATATGTGCAATATGTGCCTTATGCTTGAACACTATTTATGCAAACAACATTTACATACTTTTGTGCATAGTGCAAGTGCAATCATTAACTCTGTACAAGTCGATAATATACAATGATAGATCTATTGTGTCTGACCAACCCACCCGGTTAAGGTGATTGTTGTCGAAAACACTTAAGGATAACTGTTGTGTTATGCCTCACGTTTAAGGATAACTATTGTGTTATGCCTAACATCTAAGGATAACTGTTGTGTTATGCCTCACACTTAAGGATAACTGTTGTGTTATGCCTAACATTTAAGGATAATTGTTGTGTTATGCCTATCAGTCAAAAGGTTTGATTGTACGCCCCAGTTTAAACTATAGTGATTCTCTATAATTGCCTTATTAAACCATGCATAATATGAATTGTACACAAACTCTTGATATTGCTTGTGGTTTCAAAACCTATGTATGCTCACCAATTATTTTTAGTTGACCCTGTTTTCATCATGTTTCAGGTACTAGTGTTTGAGATCATATGCAAGATACTACATATAGGGTTTGGAATTAGTGAACAAAGAAATTAAACATGTTGATGTATTGGATTTTTGGTTGTTGATTGAACTTATGTAATGAAATCATGATTTAATGAACATATGACATTATAGCTGATCATGTGCTTATGAACAGTCTATACGTCCGCCCTGACGTATTTCGCCGTCGGTTGGGGTGTGACAGGAATGGTTGTTAGGGTTTTAGGTTAAGTTTATATTTATAACTGTAACATCCCGATTTTTTCTATATTTAAGAACGGGACTTAGCTTAGGATTAAAGTCACCAAAGATCGAAAGTGTGGTACGGTAGTTCGAAATCTAATTTAAATTAAGTAAATAAATGAAAAAAAAAACTGGAAATGTAATTACTACTAAGTTGAGGGGAACAAAGTGGAAATTCATTTAAACCTAAAATGAACATTTCACATGTTCAGCCGCCAAACCCGTTTCTTTCTTCTCCCCTTTTTTCGGCTGGAACTCCATGCACCACTCCCACCTTGAAACCCAAATCAGACCACAAATCCTTGGTTGTTGCTCGGTTCATATGGAGGCATCCAGAAACCAGGCCAAGAAGGACGATGACACACCTTAACCCACGAGATCTTGGCGACCCCGAAGTGGTCACAAGTAGCCGAAAACAGGAGAGAGTCGATTATGTGAGTTCGGGATGCGACGTCTGAGGTGGTGGGTGGCAAGCTTCACGGCATAAATGGTGGTGGTAACCTTGGCTGTCAAGGAGGTTGGTGGTTTACGATGGTGACTGTAAGAGGTGATCGGTAGTGATGATTATTACCGTCGATAGCAGCTAGTTCACTGCTTGGGAAGAAGATTGAAGACCGTTAATGGTGGTTGGCATGGTTTACGAAGTTAGTGGTGGTGGCTGTGCGAACCTTACGGTGGCGACGTGGGCTGTTAGCAACCATGATAGTGGTTACATAATAGTACATGGTGGTTCACGGAGATAACCGATGGTTATATAAACGACAGTCCCACGACAGTGAGTTGGCGGTGGTCATATGAACTACATGGCGGTGATAGGGTGACTCGCTGTGGTTAACAGTGGATTAGGTAAGAATGGAGATGCTGACAGGGTGGTGGCGAGCTTCATGACGGTGGTGTCATACGGGTATCATAGTGGAAAGGGTGTTGATATTGGGAACAGCCTTGAAGGTGGGCTTCACGGTGGAGGAAGACGTGGTGGTTCACGGCTGTTCGATGGTGACCATGGTAGCATCATGGAGGTGGCTCATGATGGTGGTTAGTAGTCACATAATGGTTCATGTGTGGGGGGTTCACGGTGGCTCACGTGAAGGTGATAACAATGATCGGAGCTTAACGATGGTTAACAATGGATAATAGTGGTTCATGGGGGTGTTGGAAAGGTAAAAGAACGATGGTTAACAATGGATAAAAGAACGGTTCGGGTCGAGTCTCGGTTACACTACGGATTCATGTCCGGAAAGGTATAACTCTTCAACCCGTAGAAGAATTAATACTAGTTTGGGTTATGAATACCGTGTTGAGGACGACGTGTAAGAAATATATTTGTGACAAATAATAACCGGCAAAGATTAACTACTTTTGATAAATGTCACTTGATAGACGTATAGAAAGATGGTTATCAATGTTATTAATTAATACACGATTGTTATGGATTATTATTGGTTGATTTTGGGATGGAAATAGACAATTTGAATTGTCTGGATTAGACCAAAAACAAACGAGGCTCTGTTCGATTTTCGTTGGAATTAAAGAAACGTATTTTACCTAGACGTCCTCATTACGGATAGGGTTGTTTGGGGAAAAGAACCAGTTCAGGCGAACTTAAGCAACGATGGTGAACTTAAGATGTTCGCCTAATGTAGAGGAGGCGAACTTATGGTAGCGAACTTACTAAGTTCGCTGGGCATGAACTAGGCGAACTTGGCATATGTTCGCATGTATGATCGCTTGGGTTATAAGGGGCGAACTTAGCCTTAAGTTCGCCTAAAACAGAATAAGTAAAACGTTAGAGTCGAGATTGGGTCTGATGTGTATTTAACTAATCAATTCAGATCGAGAGTGATGTTGCTGGACCTTTGTTTAGGACAACCGAGACAAGATTACCAGGTGAGTTCTAGAAGCCCTTCTTTAAATGTTTTAATTAAATATTTTTGGGCTGGTGTGCATACATACAAAATGATGTTTACGAAATGATGTTTACGAGATGATGTTTATGAAATGTTTTTCCAAATGAAGTTTACGAAAGGTTTACGAATGAAATGATGTTTTGTTTAATAAAACGTGGGAATGCTTTAACTAAGATGAGGTAGAGGTTTTATGAAAGTCACGAATGAACGAATCTGCCACGAGTTCCAACGGGAGCTAAGGTATGTATGTATGTATTGGCCTCACCTTTACGGGGGGACTTTGTGGCTGGCTAACGGTTGTACAACTGGTTGATGATGGGGTGACAACGGTCACCCATTGGATTACCGGGATCCCGATGAAAGGTACTATTCCTTGTGGGGAAACAGTGCCTATGTTATGTTCTGTCTACCTAGAGGTAACAAGCCTTAGGAGACATATGTTTGGTCCACCTAGAGGTAACGAGCCTTAGGGGACCTGTGTGACGGATGACTTAGAGGTAACGAGCCTTAAGTTCATCCGCTGGTATGCGATGTATGGAATTGACGGTTACGAGAAGGCACAGATTCGGTTCATGTTGACTTATGTTATGATGCTATGTTATGATGATGTTATGTTATTGCATGTTTTACGTACGCTTTTGTTAAACAAATGTATGTTATGTTTTTGACAAAATGTTTATGTTAAGGTTTATGTAAAGCTAGAACTCACCAGCGTAGCTGACTTTTAGTATGCACATTCAGGTTAAGGCAGGTTATGATGATGGAAGGTGATGCTAGGCGGCTTGATGAGTTACCAGGAAGATATGAAGACTGGCATCTCGTTATGTTTAGCTTATGTTATGTTTATGTATTAGACTATGTTACACTTCCGCATGTTGAACAATGTTATGATTATGTTTTAATCAAATTTTTCGCTGCGTTATTTTGATATTCAAGTTTAAGAACTGTTTGTGAATGAGTAAATCCAACAAGTGAGGCCTCCCGGGTTTGGGGCCTTACAAGTTGGTATCAGAGCAATAGTTTGAGAGATTTGGACACTCCAAGTGTCTGAACTTAAACTGTGAATGGGACCGAGAGCGGATGCCAGTACGGGTAACTCGAGCCACAACATCGGGTATGAAAAATAGAGTATGTGTATGTAGTATGCCTTAGAAAGTAATAGATTAGGACATGTGTTCTGATGGAATCATAAAGGTGGTCAAATGGAAATTAAAAGGTAGTGTAATGGTTAATTGCAGATGGCAAGTGTATATTAACATCTTGTAGTACTTGTTGAATTCTATTTGTTAACTAGCGTGATTACATTAGATTCCTTCTCTTATAGAGCGAAATGGAGGGTATAATAGGCGGAAGGCGTGGTGGGGGTCGTACCAGACGACACAGTAGGATGCCCGCCCACCAAGTATACTGTAAGAGGTAGGTGTTCATGTAGAACCGGAAGGTAGTGTGCATAAGACCGTACGAGTGTGTTCTGAGTTGTCATCTGTTGTGTGAACTTAGTGCGGGAGTGGTAAGAGATGTCGAGAAGAATACCGTGACAAAATCTCAACTTTGAAGAGACATGAGTATTATGAAATGTTATAAGAGGAACTAGAATGCTCGAATAAGGTAAATTGGCAAGTTCGTTTGGATCCGCGAAATTGTGAATTTATAGGTGGACGTGCATGATAGTGAATCTTATGGTGTTGATGAATTCTTACATATTAGAGTTAACCCAATTACTCAACTATGACTACGAGATGTTAGTCACCCGAGTAATGATTTAAAGAGATTGATGAACATCATTGGTAATAGTAACAATAATAAAGATGGTTGTACTTTACAAAGGTGAATGATGTCAGCAAGTACGAGCCACTGGCAAAATGAGGAGTGAAACTTTGGTTTTACCTAAGTCAGACGAGCATACATATGAAGAATGCCAAGGAGCCAGTGTGGACTACGTTTAGCACCAACACGTGAGGATGAATAAAAATCAGTCTACAGTCGAAGTATGCATGAGTATGAAGTAAATAACCACACCAGTGTATGTCTAAAGAATATATGAGTGCACGAATGCACATATGGCATCTCTCCATGTATAAGACGATCCCATACAACTAATATGAATATCTCCTGAGACTAGAAGATAGATATACCAACAACAACAAGTAATGGGAACCATGATGTTAATTAAGGTGTGCCGGCTAAACCAAATGAAACCAGATCGGGACCAAGGATTGTTTGTTCAGAATGAATGTGAAGGACAAGTTTTGACCAAAAGTGTTAAGTAAGGCATGGGCACTAAGAAGAAATTCAAGACGACTTAGAAAACGCTCTACTATGGCTAAGTCTAATCAATACCCACGAGGGTGGTTAGAACTGGAAAGCCATTAAGGGGACCACTGAGACTAGAAAGAAAATGAAAATACAAGTGTCACCGCACGTGTCATTTATCCGTAATAAGACCAATGAAGGTGACTGTAGAAGAATCACAAACGGGAAACGTTAACGGTCACGTGAGGTTAGAGGATGTATACTATTAGGTCACGAGGGGATGCCAATCCCTAAGACCATCCAATGGTATGAAAGGGGAATGGGTACACCAAATCGATGATGTAAAATGTAAAACCCTAACAAGTATGCTTGAAAGAAAGACTAGAAGGAGATTGTGTATGAAAATATGAATGTAAAGTTCGAGTGACTAGTGTTCCATCTGAATGAATACCTTCCCGACTAGTTGAGGGTGATGGGGGATACCTCATATGGCTGGGATATACCTCATACGGTTCCTACGGGGACGAAGCGATATGGTTCCTACGGGGATGAAGCGATACGGTTCTTACGGGAATGAATCGATACGGTTCCTTCAGGAACGAGACGATGTGGTTCCTTCGGGAATGGGATGGTACGATACCTTAGGAAACTTGATAGTAGGATTCATTCAGGAATAGGATGGTATGATTCATTCGAGAACGACATGTTATGGTCCTTCGAGGGTGAATGCACCATGGATAGTTTATGAGGTATACACAATGATCCAAACAGTCAAGAGATGATCGATAGTAACGGTCTAGATGACAGAACAGACAAACTTAACGAGGAGATGAATTTTTTTGGCAATGGAGTCTTCTGTGGACGACTATGAACTTGCTATGACAGTTCATGTAGAATGACGAGATGAAAACCCTAACGAATAGATGTAAAAGGCCGACTCGGATTGTGCCTTGCCGAAATATATAACGTTCATTAGGAATTAGAGAGTTGAAGTCAAGGCTACACAAAAACAATCTAGCCATGGAAAAGCAAAGTCTGACCAATGACAGTAGTCTAGGATTGGTTCGGTTGAAAGACGATAAACTCAACGGTATACTAAAGCTCCTAAGAGATACCCCTAAGTGTTGAGAGGGATGCGGGGCTTGCTCCGTATGTCAAATCCACATAAGTAATTAGTGGATCCGAGTTAAGTCCACCCATGAAACACACAGAAGAGTAAAGTAGGTTATACTATTCAATATAACGTTTGGGATGTTGTTATGAAGGAGGAAGAGGTAACAGTGACATGTAAAACCCTAACTTCATGCAGTCCATGAATGGCATCAAATGATATCAAATGATCACCCTTCTAATAACATGGAACCTACCAATTCAAAGGAACCAGAGAGGTAACCTAGTCCTGAGAGACAGAGTTTAGTTGTGTTATGAGAAGCGACGAATTTCGAGGACGAAATTATTATAAGGAGTGTAGACTTGTAACAACTTGATTTTTCTCTATATTTAAGAACGGGACTTCGCTTAGGATTAAAGTCACCAAAGAACGAAAGTGTGGAGGAAAGGGTGTCATATGGGTATCATAGTGGAAAGGGTGTTGATATTGGGAACAACCTTGAAGGTGGGATTCACGATGGAGGAAGACGGTGGTGGTTCACGGCGGTTCGATGGTGACCATGGCAGCATCATGGAGGTGGCTCATGATGGTGGTTAGAAGTCACATAATGGTTCATGTGGGGGGGTTCACGGTGGCTCACGTGAAGGTGATAACAATGATCGAAGCTTAACGATGGTTAACAGTGGATAATAGTGGTTCATGGTGGTGTTGGCAAGGTAAAGGTGAGAATAGTGTTACTTAAAAGTGTAGCCGGCAAGCCGGGACGAGTTGCGGGTGTGGTTGAAAAGAACGGTTCGGGTCAAATCTCGGTTACACTACGGATTCGTGTCCGGAAAGGTATAACTCTTCAACCCGTAGAATAATTAATACTAGTTCGGGTTATGAATACTGTGTTGAGGACGATGTGTAAGAAATATATTTGTGACAAATAATAACCTGAAAAGATTAACTACTTTTGATAAATGTCACTTGATAGACGTATAGAAAGATGGTTATCAATGTTATTAATTAATACACGATTGTTATGGATTATTGTTGGTTGATTTTGGGATGGTAATAGACAATTTGAATTGTCTGGATTAGACCAAAAACAAACGAGACTCAGTTCGATTTTCGTTGGAATTAAAGAAACGTATTTTACCTAGACGTCCTCATTACGGATAGGGTTGTTTGGGGAAAAGAACCAGTTCAGGCGAACTTAGCATGTTCGCCTGAAGCAACGATGGCGAACTTAACATGTTCGCTTAATGTAGAGGAGGAGAACTTATGGTAGCGAAATTACTAGTTCGCTGGGCATGAACTAGGCGAACTTGGCATATGTTCGCATGTATGATCGCTAGGGTTATAAGGGGCGAACTTAGCCTTAAGTTCGCCTAAAACAGAATAAGTAAAACGTTAGAGTCGAGATTGGGTCTGATGTGTATTTAACTAATCAATTCAGATCGAGAGTGATGTTGTTGGACCTTTGTTTAGGACAACCGAGACTAGCTTACCAGGTGAGTTCTAGAAGCCCTTCTTTAAATGTTTTAATTAAATATTTTTGGGCTGGTGTGCATACATACGAAATGATGTTTACGAGATGATGTTTATGAAATGTTTTTCCAAATGAAGTTTACGAAAGGTTTACGAATGAAATGATGTTTTGTTTAATAAAACGTGGGAATGCTTTAACTAAGATGAGGTAGAGGTTTTATGAAAGTCACGAATGAACGAATCTGCCACGAGTTCCAACGGGAGCTAAGGTATGTATGTATGTATTGGCCTCACCCTTACGGGGGGACTTTGTGGCTGGCTAACGGTTGTACAACTGGTTGATGATGGGGTGACAACGGTCACCCATTGGATTACCGGGATCCCGATGAAATGTACTATTCCTTGTGGGGAAACAGTGCCTATGTTATGTTCTGTCTACCTAGAGGTAACAAGCCTTAGGAGACATATGTTTGGTCCACCTAGAGGTAACGAGCCATAGGGGACCTGTGTGACGGATGACTTAGAGGTAACGAGCCATAAGTTCATCCGCTGGTATGCGATGTATGGAATTGACGGTTACGAGAAGGCGCAGATTCGGTTCATGTTGACTTATGTTATGATGCTATGTTATGATGTTATGATGATGTTAAGCTATTGCATGTTTTACGTACGTTTTTTTTAAACAAATGTATGTTATGTTTTTGGTAAAATTTTTATGTTAAGGTTTTATGTAAAACTAGAACTCACCAGGGTAGCTGACTTTTAGTATGCACATTCAGGTTATCATGATGGAAGGTGATGTTGGGCGGCTTGATGAGTTACCCGGATGATATGAAGACTGGCATCCCGTTATGATTAGCTTATGTTATGTTTATGTATTAGACTATGTTATGCTTCTGCATGTTGAGCAATGTTATGATTATGTTTTAACGAAATTTTCCGCTGCATTATTTTGATATTCAAGTTTAAGAACTGTTTGTGAATGAGTAAATCCAACAAGTGAGGCCTCCCGGGTTTGGGGTCTTACAATAACAATTATAAATACAAAACGCAGCCCTTTGGATTTAACAATTAATCCCTTAGTAATTAACAGTTAATCACTTTTAATACTCGCAGTTTACTAATTATAATTAGTTAGTAAATCCTTATCCGTTTAACGATTAAACGTTCATGCCTCATATTTAATTTCGGATCAACGATTAGTTACTTCTCTAAATAATTAATATCCAAATCCACCGTTTAAATATTTCTCTAAATATTTATTCACCGTCTCATAATGCCGTGTTTTGTGAACTATAATATTTACGATTAAATATTATCAATTGCTCGTTATCCAAAGTGTAACTATTTGGATCGTACCTTGATAGCAACTTTGATACTAAAGATGATCGGACATCTAATATCCAACAATCTCCCACTTGGTCGATTAATCGATTAACTGGGTTAACGTAGACAGTGGAGGATGCCTAGTTGCATGTCACTACCCCTAACAAAGTATGACGTATTTACAATCGTCAACGAATTCCTCGTGTTTAAGTAACCCTTACTTAACTAAGTACAATAGCCATGGCAAACACATCTATGTATCCTTTTGTAGGTCCCTCGGGTGTGGCGGATCATCACATGCAAGTGGGTCTACTAGTCGGACCGGGTGCGGAATGCCCGTGACTAGGCGGAGAGTCTAGCTAAACAAAGTAAACCGACAAGAGAAAACACTTTAAACGTTCTATGTATTATAAACACTTGAAGGTTACAGAGAAAAGCATTGAGATTACAATCTGCGTATTTGCACTAAAGCCTGCGTACTTAACTTCTGTCAACCTATCCTATTTATACAAGACCTGATGCCTGCGCACTTAGCAAGTGCGCAGGGCAAAATTCTCTTGCGTACTTAGTAAGTACGCAAAGTTGTTCTTGCGTACTTGCTAAGTACGCAGGAGCTTTCTCCTGCGCACTTACAAGTGCGCAAAACACTTGGAGAATTTTGCAACAATCAACATGTAAAAGTAAATACAACTCGATAAACTAATACATAAAGACTCTTACATACAAAGACAATTACAAACAATACAAAACAACCTAAGACTAAGACTCTATCTATCTAGAGTGTTTGTCACAGGAAAGTGCTTCAACAAACTCCCCCTTGACAACAGCTCTAGATAATCTTCAGTCTTCGGTCTTCACATCTTCAGTCTTCACATCACTTGATCTTTAGCTTCCATCTTCTTCTTGTAATCAAGGCAGAACTTAATCACCTTGTCGTATTTAGAAGCAAGGAGCTTTGTCCACTCATCCGTGTAGACGCAGTAGCGTTTTGCTAGTACCTCCAGATCTTTCATAGAAAAGTTGATGAAGCAGACTTCATCAAAAATTTTGATCAGTTCCTTTGGCACCATGTTTCCGCTCTCTGAACGTCCTTTACCCATGATCATAGCCTCGCCCGTTTTTGGATCTACGTACCAGTACCACATGTCACCAAGAATATCCTGAGATAACTTGCTCAGGGGAATCTTAGTTTCACATCGCACTAGCTTGTATACCAATTTCTTTAAGTGCTTCTTAGTCACAGGATGTACAGCGTACTTATCCTTGACTCTCTTGGGCACTTGAGGCTTGAACATCTCGAACTTCCCTGATCTTGCTTCTCGCTGCAGAACCACCCACAAACCCATCACCACTGCGTGATTGGAATGACCCAGCAGCTCTCGGTTTGCTAGGTTCACAAGGTCATATTTGGGCAAGGAGCTGAATGCTTCATTGGTGGGTTTCAAGTATTGAACCCCGCCAGATCTTTTGATAGCGAACAGCTGCTTGTCCTCCTCGAACCTTACAGCCAAGATCATCCCTGCTGCTCCATGTTTGTCTATTATAGACGTCTTTTGCCACACAGGAGCTGGACCCTTTGATGAAGTAGAAGGCATGTCTGTTTCTTTCGGTGCCTCTGGGTCCACAGGTTCAGGGTCAACTGGGGAGGCTTCAGTCTACATTACTAGTCTGCTCGACTGAACCTGTGTCGAGCGGAGCGTCGAAGGATGGAAATTCAAAGATCTCTCCATCTTCTAGCTCGTACTCTCCTTCCCCGTCACCCTTGGGAATTTCGATCACAACGTCTTCATCATCATCATCATCATCCCAATCGTCACCAGAGTCAATCTCTCCTTCTTCTAGATTGAAGAGAGCATCGATATGTGCTTCTTTGGAATAGTCCGGCTCTAGATATAGGATCACATCATCAGATAAGTCCTTAAGTACTTCAGCCACTGACTTTCCTTTCTCACCACCATCACCACCAGAGGTATCACCACCCTCTTGATGAGTCGACTCCCCCTGAGCCATTAGAACAGCAGAGATGGGCACGATTGCTAAAGCTTGGTGCTCACCTCCACTAGGACCGGCTTCGGGATCCTTGTCCTTGTCATCATCCTTAGTCAAGTCGACCGGATGACACGCCTCATTACTAGTAGTCCTCTTTTCCTTCTCTTTCTCTTTCTCTTTCTCTTTGTCTTTCTCTTTATCCTTCTCCCCCTGAGCATCAAGCTTCTTGGTCAAATCAGCAATCAGCTTGACCATCAGCTCATGCTCCTTCCTTTGAGCGTCAAACCTTAGCTCCAATGACGACCCGTGACCCAGAAGCATTTCATTTATCTTGGTTAGGAGCTCGTTCTGGACCATGACGTTCTTCAGTCGTTCCTCAGTCCCCGTTCTCTGGCTACGAAGGATTCTGGCTTCATCTACCAAAGAATTGATCTGTGCTTGTTGAGCGTCAGACTCCTCCTTTGATTTCCGAACAGTCTCCAGTAGTTCAGCAACTTGGGTTTCCAGAACATCTATCCTTGCATCATTCGGATCAGGATGTCTGGATGAGGAAGCCTCGGCATTATGAGTAGGGGAAGAGAATATGGTATCAAAGTCAAACCCTTGTGTAA
Organism: Smallanthus sonchifolius; assembly: GCA_023525975.1. Lineage (NCBI taxonomy): Eukaryota > Viridiplantae > Streptophyta > Magnoliopsida > Asterales > Asteraceae > Smallanthus > Smallanthus sonchifolius. The sequence goes on from CM042024.1 coordinate 64,449,650, forward strand.
AGTCTCCATAGTTGAAGGGTTTACTTAAAGGCTCAGTTGTGGTGGTTGGGATGGAAGATGTGATGAGTGTTGTAGGGGTTATGGTAGGGGTGATGGTGACGGACTCCGTGAGAATTGGAGTAGTCACCGCCACCTGAGTAGTTGTAGTAGGGAGGGTCACTATCATAGGAATCACTTATGTGATTGTAGTGACGGCCAGTTCACTTTGTACCTGTGGCCTCCTCCTCCTACGGTAAAACTGTTGTGAAGGTGGGGTGGAGGCTGAATCCGGACTAGCAGTTGATACTTGTAATTGCTGCTGAGCCTCCACCACACTGGGGATAGCGGGCTGTTGCCTATCGCCCCTGTTCTTGTGAATGCTTTCCCTTCTTTGTCTTTGTACAGCGCGTCAGAGTCAGAGCCTGGCTCGTATTTGCTGCTGGAGGACTGTCGCTTTCTCTTGGGTGTACCTGCGACGGTGCATCATCGGAATCAGAAGAATCTGACTCAGTCGCTTCCGAATCAGATCCCTCAGCACCATCATTTCCTCCTTCGTCGTCTCCATCATCAGACGATCCATCATCACTCTCCATTTCCTCTTCTTGTTGTTCCTGTTGTTCGTCAGAGTGTTCACTCAATTCTGGCTCCGAGTCGTGACTGTACCATCTCCAGTCACCTGGGGGCACATACGCTTCATTGATGAGGTGGCCAAAGAGTTCTGTATGCACAGGGGTAGGATCTACACTGCTTGGCTTTAGGAATTGGACGAATACTCTTTTGTCCACCCGCTTTACTTGCAGTCTCTCCCCTATAGCTGGAAGGTTTGGCAACGCGTCATTAATCAAAAGTTGCACAAACCGAGGGTATAACAAGAACCGAAACCTCTCCACTGTGTTGATCTGGTCAGTGATGGCCTTAAAGATGTAGCGGGAGAAGTTGTAGCCCTTGTTGAGAGAAAGGCCGACCATGGCTGCTGCAAGGTCATGACCCATGGCATCTTTCCCAGCTTTCCTTGATGAGATGCACATGATCATGACGTGGGCGAAATATCTCCATTGATCTAATACCCACATCTTTTTGTATGAAGCATAGTCCCTTGCACCGACATATCCCATTCTTTGTCTCCAACAGCCGTCCACAAAGTAGTCTGGATAGGCTGTCGGGTCGGTTGCAAGATCTCTGAATTGAAGGACCCTTCGTATGGTATCTTCAGAGAAATCAATATCATGACCAGCAACGGTAGCCCTTATAACGTTGGGGGTTACCGTGCAGTCGTGCTCTGTAGTCTCCCAAAATTGCTCGAGGTAGGGTCTGGACACTATCGGGTCAGCAGAAATTGCGTAGCTGATTCTTGAACGGTTCAAGAAATCAACTATGTCTCTGTACTGCAAAGCTGCACCCTTCCATTCTGGTTCAGTGTTGGCTAACAGGTTGAATTCGTTAGTAAACGCCCGAGCCATGATTTGCAAAAACACACAGAAAACATAATAAGAACAACACGTATCATTAGAAACGGATAAACATGACTCAGTATAGCAGTTACTCTTTGAACAGAATTTCAGACTTAGGAATTTTTGCCAAGTGTTGGTCCTGCGTACTTAGCAAGTACACAGGAGTTTCCTCTTGCGTACTTAACAAGTACGTAGGAAGTGCTTCTTGCGTACTTGTTAAGTGCGCAGGAAACGTACTTGGTGAAAATGCAGAAGTTTGAAATTCAATCAATGTGCAAAAATTGGTGTGTATTGGGTCACCACTAGGTCGGAATCAATGATTCTAACATATGGGACCAACAACAACACCAAATACTACTATACATGACCGAATTTGACCTAAAATTGTTCGACCGAACCACTGTCGGTTCATCTTCATGCATAAGGTCAAAATCAAAGATTAAAAAGGACGATTAAGTGTCGATTATGTGATCTAATAATGTTTAATGATAATAGGTTACCCAAACAACCCTCAAACTGCCCAAAAAAAATCACGGTTTGAACCTAGATTAACTTAGTCAAGAATCGGTCCAAAATCGAGAGTTTTTATGGATGGATTAAGCCCAAAATCTCACCAAATCGATGTTATGAGGTGATGAAACTAGTAGTGGGACGAAAAGATGGATTGGAACACTTGAATTTTTGAGTAAGTTTGCAGAGGGAAAAATCGGTTTGAATATGGTGAAAACCCTGAAAATGTCTAAGTCCTCCTTTTATACTCAACACTAAAAGGCCGTGCGTACTTAGCAAGTGCGCACGTTTTAACTCGTGCGTACTTACAAGTGCGCAAGCTTTAACTCTTGCGTACTTACAAGTGCGCAAGACTTAACTCTTGCGTACTTGTTAAGTACGAAGGGCTTACCTCATGCGCACTTACAAGTACGCACAAACCCTTAAGTGCGCAAACTTTCAACTCAAATTTATGAAGTTTTTCAAGTCAAATAACGAACAAGTTAAAAGTATTTAATCAAGAGGATTTCAAAAACAATTTAGGAAGGTTAAACACAAATATTTTTTGCTTTTCTGAACAAAATTGAACTATGCATAAACTTAAAATCTTTTTGATCTTTTCTAATAAAAATATACACGTATTAACACAAACTATTTTTTTGATCAAAGACACGAGCAGAGGATCATATCAAGCTATCTTCTAGCAAAAACGATACAATATAAACATCAAAGAATATGGGATCATGTCATGGATTACTATTTATTCATACGTAATAAGCACATAAACAAGTAATTCAAGTTGACAATATTATAAGATTTGAAACTATAAGCATCTTTGTATCACATTCTTGTGTATTAAGGTATTAGTTATAAGATATACAACGTGTACCCCACTGATATGCTATACTAATGTAAATTGCATTATCTCAAGGCATCTAAGATTTTCCCAATGATTTTCTAAATTTTCAGAATGAAGTTACATCAATTAGCACAGGAAAAGTCAAGCAGAATCCATAAGGATTATCAGCAATCATAAGATTCAGAATCGATTGATTCAATTGTCTTGGTTTTATTCGATTTTCGTCATTGAATATCAGTATGATGATTCAGGATAATATATATGGTGTTTGAGTTTTAAGGTAAGGGGATCCAACTTTTATCTGGATTTGATTTCAATGAATCAGGAGTGATTCAAGGGTGAATACATGCTCAACGGTTGTAACATCCCAAAAATAATAAAATGAATAAATATAACGAGACCGGTGACTAAGTCAGAATATTTAAACAAAAGGGAGCGGGCTTGGGCTCGGCTTCAATGGGCCGAGGGAAGCCCAGGCATATAAGAGGCAAGGCAGCCCTCTTCTCTGCTCATTTCCCCACTCACGCAAGTTCTAGAGAGAGAGAAGAGAGCTCGGGTCTAGAGAGAGAAAGTGACGGATCGACTCGGGAATTCAGGAGAACGTTGCTGTTGTGCTCGTGATCATCTCCGCCGAATCAGAAATCCAATCTAGGTAAGCGTTCGATCATAATCTGAGTTTTTATGACTTTATAGGATTTTCGGGTTTTGGCTAAAAAGATAACGATTTTGCGGATGAAACTTGAAAATGAACTTAGGTTTAGCATCTAGAATGAAAACCGAACGTTTTGACCTAAGAAAATTGAGATATTGACTCGATCAGACGCGCATGCAAAAACTTCGGATTTTTGGGGGAAGACGATCTGTGCAGACCTATCGAAACTACTTAGTTTCGATATGTGCAGAACCATCGAAACTACATAGTTTCGATATGTACAGACCCATCGAAACTACATAGTTTCGATATGTACAGACCCATCGAAACTACTTAGTTTCAATATGTGCAGACCCATCGAAACTACTTAGTTTCGGTATGTGCAGACCCATCAAAACTACATAGTTTCGATATATATACAGACCCATCGAAACTACCATAGTTTCGATATATATATATATATATATGCAGACCTATCGAAACTACCATAGTTTTGATATGAGTCCACAATCCGAAGCTAAGATTACACCTAAGTTACCTATAGAAACTACCAAGTTTCGACATAAGCAACCTATTGAAACTACCAAGTTTCGATATAAGCAAATCCATCGAAACTACTAAGTTCAAGCATAGTAATGTCTAGTGTCATCTAGCAGCACTACCTTACGTGTATGACTTTATTATACAGATTGTGAGTGACATTAGTGACGCTCAATAACCAGCTAAGTGTATCTCAGAAACTACTCATCAGGTGAGTTCTATGTGCCCCCTTCTATGTTATGTGTAATGATTTATAAACGTTTTGGGGCTGAAGTGTATACACTAAATGAATAAATAATATGAAGGTCAATGTGATCATACGTGATATAGTAAGGTATATGTGTAGATACATATGAAAATGAATTATGAACTACGAACAAAGAACGACACGTATGTTTACAAAGAATGAATGAAAGAATGGTATAACGTAAATAATGAAATCTTGCTTTATAAACATATATTGCATGTTAAGAATGTATGTATACGTTATGAACGGAAACGAATCTAACGACTACTACGGTAGACGGACGACCACTTGACTACTATGCAGCTAGGAAAGAAAGTCTAGAAAGGTAGACTTAATAAAGGCCACTACGGTGGAGTAAGTCGCTAAATCAATATTCGGTTGTATAAATAGTTCAAGTGGGAAACGGATGTCTTAGGGCAGACGGGCGAATATGACGGACTACGACGGTAGGACGGTAAAGAAGGACGGCCGAAGGTTGGCCGGACTAAAGTTAAGGCGGACGGTTTCTAGGACCGGACGAGTAAAAGGGCTACGACGGTAGCTCAAGGGCGTATGTCTTTGTGATATACGTACCGTAAGATGGGTTGATCACCCTTATGTGTATGACCAATGAATGTTAAGGAAAAGAAAAGGTGAATACATATCTATGTAATCACATAAGAATGAAGAAAGAAAAGTAAAAGCTATGAATACGTATTTGTAGAAATGTATGTATATAATTATGTATACTTATAAAGAAAAGAATGATCATACTTAATAGTTTTAAACTAGAACTCACCAGCGTTAGCTGACTTTTAGTATACATTTCAGGTAAAGGAAGAAAAGGTCGTGCGATGGCGTGAAGGTTACCCGACACAAGACTGACATCCCACTTTAATATATGTGTTAAGACTTCCGCTGTCAAGTTATGTTATGTTATGTAATTGAATGACGAATGATATGTAATTGAATGATAAATGTTTTTAATCTAAGTTTAGTATTTATGACTATGTTTATGAGTAAATCTAACGAGTGAGGTTACCCGGGAAAGGGGCCTTACAAGTTGGTATCAGAGCAATAGTTTGAGAGATTCAGACATCCCTAAATGTCTGGACTCAACCTGATAATGGGACCAACGCATGGATGTCAGTACGGGTAGCCAACGCCAACGCTAGCACGGTAAGTAAGTACTAGAGTTAATACACTTGGATAAGAATAGATACCTTAAATTAGAACAAATAGATGTCAATGTCACAACCGATTTGAAGAGTTTTGAACCCGAAAAGAAATGTAAATTAGTAATCACAAACCGGTCACTGTAATTAATAATTTACCTTGCACGTATTGTTCTAAAACTATGATAGAAGGAACGACATTGATGTATTCCCTTTATGACCATCAGGAAAACTAGGAACTATGGCTGGAGGAGGAAGAACTGGACGCCGAGGCGGTCGCACTGGCCGAGTGGGTAGACCTCCATTGAATCGAAGAAGTGAAAAGGAAGAGAGTGTGCACGCAGAACACACTGATAGTGTGCACGAAACTAATGTGACCCCAACTGGGGACGGCAATCAAGGGCCTATACAGTTGGAACCCGAGGTTAGGGATGCTATTGCTCGCGAGGTTGTACTTACTCTGAAGAACATATTGCCTGACCTATTATCTGAGGCACTAAAGAAAAGCAAAGAAGAGGATGAAGGGAACAATGAAGAGAAAGTTTATGACAGTGACGGGGATGAAGTAAAAGTGGCATCAAGCAATCGTGGGTGCACTTACAAAGGTTTCAAGGACGGAGACCCACCTAAGTTTGATGGAACCAAGGATTCGGTGGCTACTTTCGAATGGATTGAGAGGATGAACGTTGTAATCAACATCAGCGAGTGCCGACCGGACCAGGCGGTTAAATATGTTGCTCACTCTTTCACCAATGAAGCACTAGGTTGGTGGAGGAACATCCAGCGGACAAAGTCCCCAAACGCTCTTGCAAGAATGACTTGGGAAGACTTGAAAAAGCTCATAATTCATAAGTTCTGCCCACAGAATGAGATCGATCGTGTGGAGAACGAGTTCCTGAACTTCAAGGCTGGCAACAAGACTCATCGCCAGTATACATCAAGATTCAATGAACTGGCTCAACTAGTACCACACCTAGTGGAAACTGAAGATCGTTTGATCAAGTACTATGTTAAGGGATTGCCACAACGGGTCCGTGTTCATGTTAAAGGTAACCTACCCTCGACCTTCGAGTCGGTAATGAATCTGAGCGGAATCGTCTACGACGATTATGCCAATGAGGACCCACCAACAGAGACCCAAAAGAGAAAGTGGGAGAACCCGTCCAGAGGCACCGGAAGAGGGAACGTAACAACTGAAACTAAGAAGCCAAGGTTGGATGAATATGAAACATGCAAGAAATGTGGAAGGCAACATCTTGGCGAATGTAAAATCGGCACCACCACATGCTATAAGTGCGGGAAGCCGGGGCACTTCTCTCGAGAATGTGTAAGAAACGTCAAGTGCCAAGTATGTGGATTGTTTGGACATCTGACAAAGAACTGCCGGAAGGCCGGCCAATCTGGCTCGGGAAAAGAGAGGGAAAAGGAACAACCGCAGGCTAGGACTCGAGCCTATGCACTGACTGAGGAAGAAGCAAGAGGAAACTCTGATGTTGTGTCAGGTACGTTTCTAGTAAATGATGAAAATGCTGCTATTTTATTTGACTCTGGTGCCAGTAAAAGCTTCATATCAAATGCATTTAGTCGTAAACTGGATTGCACTATCAACACCATAGTAAAGGCCTTTAGCGTACAAACTGCCGTGGGTAAAAATTCGGCAGTATTCCAAGTAACAGAGGATTGTATCATAGAAATAGAGGGCCATAAGTTTCCTTCTAGATTATTCCTTCTCACCTTAGGAGGATTCGATATAGTATTAGGTATGGATTGGTTAGCTGCCAACGAAGCTCAAATCATATGTAAACGTAAGAGGATACACCTCAAAGCTCCTAGCGGGAGTCCAATTATGGTTTATGGGGATTGGAATTGCACGATGCCGAACATCATCTCGATGATCAAGGCCGAAAGTTACATGAGGCGCGGTTGCGAAGCTTATTTGGCATATGTTATTGATGATAGAATGAAAACGAATGAACTCAAGAATGTACCCGTGGTGTGCAACTTTCCGGATGTATTTCCTGAGGATCTACCTGGGTTACCACCCGATCAGGAAATAGAATTTCAGATTGACTTATTGCCAGGAGCTGAACCCGTTGCCAAAGCCCCCTACCGATTGGCTCCGTCAGAAATGAAAGAATTGATGTCTCAACTAGAGGAACTAACAGAAAAAGGATTTATTAGACCAAGCATCTCACCGTGGGGCGCTACGGTTCTATTTGTAAAGAAGAAGGACGGCAGCATGCGCATGTGCATTGACTACCGTGAACTGAACAAGAGGACAGTAAAGAACAAATACCCGCTGCCTAGAATAGATGACCTTTTTAATCAACTGCAAGGTGCGAGTTGGTTCTCAAAGATCGATCTTAGGTCGGGTTACCATCAGTTGAAAGTAAGAGAGGAAGACGTACCAAAGACCTCGTTTCGCACATTATGAGTTTCTCGTGATGTCCTTCGGATTGACTAACGCACCAACAGCGTTCATGGATTTGATGAATAGAGTGTGTCGACCAATGTTGGATCGATCAGTGATAGTTTTTATAGACGACATACTGGTATATTCGAAAAGCGAGGGTGATCACCATTGTCACCTAAGAGAGGTTTTGGAGGTGTTAAAGCAGGAAAAATTATACGCAAAGTTCTCCAAATGCGTATTCTGGCATAGGGTGTAACATTTCGGAATTTAGTATTCCTATTTCAATTCAATGTAACGCAATTTCAAGTTCTATACTCGTGCAATGTCTCATTATTTTTTTTTCTTTCGCCGTAAAATTTAATGCAATGATTCTATATAAATTCGCAAGTTTTACTAGATTATATACATTTAAACGCTATACAAGAAACTATTTGGTACAAACTTATCAAACCTGAAAAGTCAAGGACTAAAATTTAAAAATATCAAGAAACCCTAGTTAGCACGGTCGTGCTTCGTTCTAGCACGGTCGCGCCAAGTGCTTTGGCACGGTCGCGCGACCTGCTCTGGAACGATCGCGCCCGGTGCCTAGGCACGGTCGCGCCTCTCCTTGGCACGGTCGCGCCTGTGTACAGCTGAAACGTAACTGCAACTTTAATCACCCGATCGTTCGAATCCGTAACAGTCGTACGTTTCCTTTTCCCTTAACAATTGTATTACCACTTTTCAAATTCCAAACGCCTCAGTTCATTTCATTAATTCAAGAAAAACTCTCTCAATTCAAGAAAATTCTCCCAAGCTCTTTCGACCAGAATTACCTCAAGAAATCCGGTCAAGCGTTTTCCCAAAGCATCTCTGAATCATCCGAAGCCGCTGAAGCATTCGGAACCGCAGCAGAGGTAGCCGGAAGCCAGCCTTGCCGTCGCCGGAACTAAGTTCTACCATTCCCTATCGATTCGCTACTGTTCAGGTTAATTGAATCATCCCTCTCTTTCGTTTCGGTCCATGTAACAAAAGCCCTCTGTCAATTCGGGCTTTCATTACAGAAATCGTTCAGAACCAGAATCCTTTTTATAAGAAAAATGATTTAATCGGAATCGCTCCTAATCATGTTGTTAATACAATTAAAATATCTCAGAACACTCGTAATAACCCATAAATGAAAAGCCCTAACAATTCCACCAATTAAAATACAAGAATCTGTCAATTCGTGTCTGATTTGGAATAGACACGGTCGCGCTAATCATCTAGCGCGGCCGTGCCTCATTTAGCGCGGTCGTGCCGATTAGCAGCGCGGTCGTGGCCTCCTGAACAGACCTTGTCATGCCCTCTGGGCTAGTCCCTGTTGTGTCTAAAGATCATAGACACGACCGTGCCGGGCTAAGGCACGGTCGTGCCTGTCAAACTTGCCTAGATTGTGCTCCTGTTGATCAACCCGGTCGCGCCCCGACTAGCGCGGTCGCGCCCGTGGCTTGAGCACGATCGTGCCCTTCCGAGGCACGGTCGTGCTAGACTCAGAACTTTTAATAGAATTAAAATTTTTATATTTTAATCAGTAAATGTTTCAGATTTTATAAAAATATGTTTTCTGTATTTAAAAATAGATTAAAAGTTTAATCTTGGCATAAATGTAATTTATTGAAAAGTTTATAAAAATTAAATTTATATTTATCATTCTTACACTTAAATGATATTTTAAATAATTAAGTTACAAAATTTATAAATAATGATGATTTATTCAATTTACATTTTAAATCAAAATCATTTATTTATTTATACTTAATTACAATTAATATTTACATTATTTCATAAACTATAGTTATACACTTATTTATTTAATTCAAACCTAATTAAATTGTTTCAAACATATTTTACCTCAAACTTTATATATTTTATCCAATACTTTTTAAATGCAAATCAATGGTTTTATATACAAATTCAACTTTCATTTTAGACTTAAACTTTATGCACCTATATGATTCAATACATATTACTCTTTAGGTTAAAGTGTGCATTTCAAGGATCTTATTGCTATCTATATTCCTTGTTAGCTTCACTTCTATACCAAGTGAGTATTCACAACCCCTTTTACTCTTTTACACTTTTGGGGTGAAACATAAACTATATACAAATTACATGTTTACATTTACACAAACAACACAATTACAAATCCTATAACATTCATGTGTGCAATTTGAGCTTTATGCCCGAGGACTATTTGTGCTAACTTCTGCATGCTATTATGTACAATCATTAACTATTCAAGCCGACGGTTTTCAATGATAGATCTATTGAGTCTGACAAACCCACCCAAGTGGAGGTGATTGATACCGACAACACAATTTGCATACTAGTTACTAAGGTTTGATTGTACTTGGTTACACAATAGCGGCTCCCCATAAATGCCTTATTTATCATGTTATGTAAAGGATTTTGGTTTACAAACTATAAGCTATCTATGTACAAACTTGTGTTATACTCACCAACTTTTTAGTTGACTTTATTTTATTCATGTTTCAGGCCCCAATATGTGAGATTGATACAAGACGTGTTCAACATAGGACTTGGACTTAGCAATATGAATCAAGAATTTTATGAACTAATTATGTTTCTTGTTTGAATTTGATTTTGTACTTGGATTTTGTGTAATGGAAATTTGACTTTAATATATTTCGATTTAGTCAACCTTGTGCTATGAACAGTCTTACATGTCCCGCCCCGATGATTCCGCCATCGGTCGGGGTGTGACAGATTGGTATCAGAGCCTTGGTTATAGGGATTTAGGTTATTAGACATCTTGACCTAGACTATAACTTTAGGACACCCACTTATACTATGCTTCATGATTTTGTGCTATGTGTTACATGCTATGTGCTACATGCTTACCATGATAAATTGTTTATTATATTTGGTACCTTACTTGTTAGAAATTCATGACTTATTAGGATCTTCTTAAATAATACCTTTCCTATATTCTAAAATCCCATGATATTTCTACCTTCTTTTCTATCTTTATTCTTTCTAAGCATGTGGACAAAAAAAAATTCTTGAAGCAAAAAAAAAAAAAAAAAAATATCTTTAAAATTTTTTTTATTTCTTCGTTAAGGTTTTTAAACTTGTTAAATTATTTGAGGACACATGCAATCTGGAAGGGTGACACCTGTATTTTGGGTTTTCTGTCTAGGAAAGCATTTCGCATAAATCCCAATCAACCGAGGGACCCGTATGCTTTCCTGGGAATTCCCGAGATGAGTGTTTACTTATAGGCTAAAGCATGTCTCCTTGAAATTTATATAAGTTTAAATTAACCTTAATATGCCATAGTATTCAAGTGATTTTGTCACTTTTGAGTACAATCCAAACTAAGAATATCTATTTTTATTATCTCATTCTATTAAATCCTGTCAAATCTCATGAGTTCTTACAATCTTTCTTGTCTTGTGAAAATCTGTAGAATGCCTCCCCGTCGCACTCCCGTGGTCAACAACAACACCGATATCGCTGCTATCCTTACTCAACTAGTAACTCAACTCACTCAAGCTAATGGAGCCGCACATGGAAACCCTGGAACTAATGGTGGTGGTGGTGCCAACCCACCACAATGCACCTTCAAACACTTCAACTCGTGTAATCCTCTCAAGTTCTATGGTAACGAGGGAGCCACAGGATTACTGCAATGGTTTGAAAGTATTGAGGGCACCTTCCTGAATAGTGACTGTCCCGATAACCTCCGTGTTCGTCATGCCACAAGTGTCTTTCAAAAACGGGCACTCACGTGGTGGAATGGGGAAAGAAGGAATAGGGGCATAGAGGTAGCAATGGCCTTACCTTGGGATGAGGTCAAAAGGATTATGACCGAGGAGTTCTGTCCTCGAAATGAAGTGAAAAAGTTAGAAGCTGAATTTTGGGATCTTGCCCAAGATAGTGGGGAAAGCTTAGCATATACAACTCGGTTCCATGAGTTGAGTCTTCTTGTGCCCCACATAGTCACTCCTTTGTCCCGTTGTATCGAGAAGTATATTGGTGGACTACCAAGACAAATCCAAGATACTGTCTTAGGTAGAAATCCTGCTACCTTGGAAGATGCCATCCGCCTGTCTGCAACTTTGACTGATAATCATGTGAAAGCTGGAACTCTTACTAAAAAGGGTTCTAAGAAAACTGCTGAAGCCGTAACCCTTTCTACCCACAACAAAGAAGCCACAACTGAACCCTCTCGCAATAACAAAAAGAGGAAGGTTAGAAACTTTGCTGTGGTTACTCCTGCTGTGCCCGTTAATCAAGTTGCACCCATAGTTCAAGCACCGGCTAAAAAGCCATATGTTGGGATTTATCCTCTTTGTGCCACCTGCAATTTTCATCACCCTCAAAATATCCCATGTCGCCTTTGCACTCATTGTGGGATATATGGCCACACTATTAATATTTGTAGGGCCAAAGCTTTTGCGGGTCAAGTCAATCCACCGAATCAACTCAACCCGCGAGTGGCTAATCAAGGTGCTCCCGCCATTGCTAATAGGCGTGCTTGTTATGAGTGTGGTGACCCGAACCATTTTCGTAATCTATGTCCAAGACTTGCAAATGCTACACAAGGTGGAGCTCGTGGGCGTGCGTTCAACATAAATGCCAACGAAGCTCAAGCCAACAATGACGTGGTTAATGGTACGTTCCTTGTAAATAGTCATTATGCCTCCATATTGTTCGATACCGGTGCCGATAAAAGTTTTGTGTCACTTAATTTTGAGCCTTTACTTGCAAAGAGACGATCTCAATTAGAGAAAACCTTCACCGTTGAAATAGCAAATGGTGACTCCCTTACAATTGAGTCTATTATCTATGATTGCTCTTTAGAACTTAATGATCATGCGTTCCCAATCAACCTTGTTCCAATGCCACTAGGAAGCTTTGATGTTATCATAGGTATGGATTGGCTATCAAATCATCATGCCGAAGTCATTTGCTTTGAAAAGTGTATCCGAATTCCGCTACCATCGGGAGAAACCTTAAGGGTTTTTGGTGAAAAGCCTTGCAAAAGACTTAAGTTGATGTCATGTACTACCGCTCAAAAGTACTTACGAAAGAAGTACATTGCTTTCCTGGCTCATATTGTTCAAAAGGATATCAAGGAGAAAAGTATCCAAGACATTCCGATCGTTCGGGATTTCCCCGAAGTTTTTCCTAAGGATTTATCCGGTCCTCCTCCCGTTCGTCAAGTAGAATTCCGTATTGATCTTATACCCGGAGCTAACCCCGTTGCTAGAGCTCCTTATCGTCTTGCACCTTCTGAAATGCAAGAACTCGCAAGTCAACTTCAAGAACTCTCCGACAAAGGGTTCATTCGCCCGAGTCACTCACCGTGGGGTGCACCCGTCTTATTTGTTAAGAAGAAGGATGGATCATTTCGCATGTGTATTGACTACCGCGAACTCAACAAGCTTACTATCAAGAACCGTTATCCCTTACCTAGAATCGATGATCTCTTTGATCAACTTCAAGGCTCTACTTATTTCTCAAAGATCGATCTTCGATCCGGTTATCATCAGCTTCGTGTTCAAGAAGATGACATTCCTAAAACTGCTTTTCGAACAAGGTATGGTCATTACGAGTTCATGGTTATGCCTTTCGGGTTAACCAATGCACCCGCAGTTTTCATGGATCTCATGAATCGTGTGTGCAAACCGTACCTTGATAAATTCGTGATCGTTTTCATTGACGATATCTTAATCTATTCCAAGACTAAAGCCGACCATGAAGAACACCTTAGATTGGTTTTGGACCTTTTAAAGAAAGAACAACTATATGCCAAGTTCTCCAAATGTGAATTTTGGTTAAAAGAAGTTCAATTTCTTGGTCACATCGTCAATGACAAGGGTATTCATGTTGATCCTGCTAAGATTGAAATGGTGAAGAATTGGAATGCCCCGAAGACTCCTACTGAAGTTCGTTCATTTCTTGGTCTTGCGGGTTATTATCGTCGTTTCATCTCAAACTTCTCAAAGATTGCTGTCCCTCTTACCGCCTTGACCCATAAGGGTAAGACTTATGAATGGGGACCGAAACAAGAAGAAGCTTTTCAAACTCTTAAGCATAAGTTGTGCAATGCTCCCATTTTGACTCTTCCCGATGGAAATGATGATCTAGTTGTCTATTGTGATGCTTCTAATCAAGGTCTTGGTTGTGTCCTCATGCAACGAGGAAAAGTAATCGCTTATGCATCAAGACAACTCAAAATTCATGAAAAGAATTATACGACGCACGATCTCGAGTTGGGTGCGGTCGTATTCGCGTTAAAGATTTGGAGACATTACTTATATGGCACGAAATGTGTGGTATTCACCGACCACAAAAGTCTCCAACATATCTTCAACCAAAAAGAACTCAATATGAGACAACGACGATGGGTCGAACTCCTTAACGACTACGACTGCGAGATTCGTTACCATCCCGGCAAAGCGAATGTTGTAGCCGATGCTTTGAGTCGAAAGGACCATGTTATGCTTCATTGTGCCCGTATTCAGTCCGATATTCAAACCCGTATCTTGGAAGCTCAACACGTCTCGGTAACCGAGGGTAACATGTATGAAGAAATGTCGTGTGGTGTTGAACTTCTTCTTGAATCAAAACCCAATGGCTTACTACATTATTTGAACCGTATTTGGGTTCCCGATCGCGATGATCTCCGTTCTATTCTCATGAACGAGGCTCATAAGACTCGTTATTCTATTCATCCTGGTGCGGATAAAATGTACCAAGATCTTCGCCAACTTTATTGGTGGTCCGGTATGAAGAAGGACATTGCTCTTTATGTTGCCAAATGCTTAACTTGCTCCAAAGTCAAAGCCGAACATCAACGTCCTTCTGGTTTGCTTGAACAACCGGAAATTCCTGTGTGGAAATGGGAAAATTTAGCTATGGATTTCATTACCAAGCTCCCTCGCACCTCGAGTGGTTATGATAGTATTTGGGTGATCATTGATCGACTCACCAAATCTGCCCACTTCTTGCCTATTCGTGAAGACTTCAAAGTGGAGAAATTAGCCCGAATTTACATTGATGAAATTGTGAGCCGTCATGACGTTCCCTTGAACATAATATCCGATAGAGACGCTCGGTTCACTTCTCGATTTTGGCAATCTCTCCAATCTGCTCTTGGTACTCGTTTGGATTTGAGCACGGCTTACCATCCCCAAACTGATGGTCAAACCGAGCGAACAATCCAAACTCTTGAAGACATGCTTAGAGCTTGTGTAATCGATTTTGGTGGCAATTGGGATTCACATTTATCCCTCGTTGAGTTTTCTTACAACAATAGCTACCACACAAGTATCAACATGGCTCCATTCGAAGCTCTCTATGGTCGCAAGTTTCGTTCTCCTATCTGTTGGAACGAGATTGGTGAAGCACAAATCACCGGTCCTGAGTTAATTCAAGAAACATCCGACAAGATTATTCAAATCCGTGACAATATTCGAGTAGCGAGGAGTCGGCAAAAGAGTTATGCCGACAAGCGTCGAAAACCTTTGGAATTCCAAGTCGGTGATCTCGTTCTTCTTAAGGTATCTCCATGGAAGGGTGTGATCCGTTTCGGAAAGAAAGGCAAGTTATCGCCTCGTTATGTTGGTCCGTTCAAAATCCTTGAAAGGATTGGGAAAGTGGCTTACAAGCTCGAGTTATCTCCATCTCTTGGCAATGTGCATCCTACATTTCATATATCTAATCTAAAGAAGTGTCTCGCCGATGAGAATCTCCATATACCGCTTGACGACGTGCGCATTGATGAAAAGATGCACTTCGTTGAGAAACCGGTGGAAATTATGGATCGTGAAGTCAAGCAACTCAAGCGAAGTCGTATACCTATCGTTAAAGTTCGTTGGGAATCTAAGCGTGGTCCTGAGTTCACTTGGGAACGAGAAGACCAAATGAAGCTCAAGTACCCTTACCTTTTTACTAATAATGTTGTTTCCTCTAGCTAAATTTCGGGACGAAATTCTCTCAACATGGGGAGACTGTAACATTTCGGAATTTAGTATTCCTATTTCAATTCAATGTAACGCAATTTCAAGTTCTATACTCGTGCAATGTCTCATTATTTTTTTTTCTTTCGCCGTAAAATTTAATGCAATGATTCTATATAAATTCGCAAGTTTTACTAGATTATATACATTTAAACGCTATACAAGAAACTATTTGGTACAAACTTATCAAACCTGAAAAAGTCAAGGACTAAAATTTAAAAATATCAAGAAACCCTAGTTAGCACGGTCGTGCTTCGTTCTAGCACGGTCGCGCCAAGTGCTTTGGCACGGTCGCGCGACCTGCTCTGGAACGATCGCGCCCGGTGCCTAGGCACGGTCGCGCCTCTCCTTGGCACGGTCGCGCCTGTGTACAGCTGAAACATAACTGCAGCTTTAATCACCCGATCGTTCGAATCCGTAACAGTCGTACGTTTCCTTTTCCCTTAACAATTGTATTACCACTTTTCAAATTCCAAACGCCTCAGTTCATTTCATTAATTCCAGAAAAACTCTCTCAATTCAAGAAAATTCTCCCAAGCTCTTTCGACCAGAATTACCTCAAGAAATCCGGTCAAGCGTTTTCCCAAAGCATCTCTGAATCATCCGAAGCCGCTGAAGCATTCGGAACCGCAGCAGAGGTAGCCGGAAGCCAGTCTTGCCGTCGCCGGAACTAAGTTCTACCATTCCCTATCGATTCGCTACTGTTCAGGTTAATTGAATCATCCCTCTCTTTCGTTTCGGTCCATGTAACAAAAGCCCTCTGTCAATTCGGGCTTTCATTACAGAAATCGTTCAGAACCAGAATCCTTTTTATAAGAAAAATGATTTAATCGGAATCGCTCCTAATCATGTTGTTAATACAATTAAAATATCTCAGAACACTCGTAATAACCCATAAATGAAAAGCCCTAACAATTCCACCAATTAAAATACAAGAATCTGTCAATTCGTGTCTGATTTGGAATAGACACGGTCGCGCTAATCATCTAGCGCGGCCGTGCCTCATTTAGCGTGGTCGTGCCGATTAGCAGCGCGGTCGTGGCCTCCTGAACAGACCTTGTCATGCCCTCTGGACTAGTCCCTGTTGTGTCTAAAGATCATAGACACGACCGTGCCAGGCTAAGGCACGGTCGTGCCTGTCAAACTTGTCTAGATTGTGCTCCTGTTGATCAACCCGGTCGCGCCCCGACTAGCGCGGTCGCGCCCGTGGCTTGAGCACGATCGTGCCCTTCCGAGGCACGGTCGTGCTAGACTCAGAACTTTTAACAGAATTAAAATTTTTATATTTTAATCAGTAAATGTTTCAGATTTTATAAAAATATGTTTTCTGTATTTAAAAATAGATTAAAAGTTTAATCTTGGCATAAATGTAATTTATTGAAAAGTTTATAAAAATTAAATTTATATTTATCATTCTTACACTTAAATGATATTTTAAATAATTAAGTTATAAAATTTATAAATAATGATGATTTATTCAATTTACATTTTAAATCAAAATCATTTATTTATTTATACTTAATTACAATTAATATTTACATTATTTCATAAACTATAGTTATACACTTATTTATTTAATTCAAACCTAATTAAATTGTTTCAAACATATTTTACCTCAAACTTTATATATTTTATCCAATACTTTTTAAATGCAAATCAATGGTTTTATATACAAATTCAACTTTCATTTTAGACTTAAACTTTATGCACCTATGTGATTCAATACATATTACTCTTTAGGTTAAAGTGTGCATTTCAAGGATCTTATTGCTATCTATATTCCTTGTTAGCTTCACTTCTATACCAAGTGAGTATTCACAACCCCTTTTACTCTTTTACACTTTTGGGGTGAAACATGAACTATATACAAATTACATGTTTACATTTACACAAACAACACAATTACAAATCCTATAACATTCATGTGTGCAATTTGAGCTTTATGCCCGAGGACTATTTGTGCTAACTTCTGCATGCTATTATGTACAATCATTAACTATTCAAGCCGACGGTTTTCAATGATAGATCTATTGAGTCTGACAAACCCACCCAAGTGGAGGTGATTGATACCTACAACACAATTTGCATACTAGTTACTAAGGTTTGATTGTACTTGGTTACACAATAGCGGCTCCCCATAAATGCCTTATTTATCATGTTATGTAAAGGATTTTGGTTTACAAACTATATGCTATCTATGTACAAACTTGTGTTATACTCACCAACTTTTTAGTTGACTTTATTTTATTCATGTTTCAGGCCCCAATATGTGAGATTGATACAAGACGTGTTCAACATAGGACTTGGACTTAGCAATATGAATCAAGAATTTTATGAACTAATTATGTTTCTTGTTTGAATTTGATTTTGTACTTGGATTTTGTGTAATGGAAATTTAACTTTAATATATTTCGATTTAGTCAACCTTGTGCTATGAACAGTCTTACATGTCCCGCCCCGATGATTCCGCCATCGGTCGGGGTGTGACATAGGGAAGTCCAATTCCTAGGTCACGTAATAAACCCAAACGGCATTATGGTGGATCCTGCAAAGATCGAGACAGTAAAAGAATGGAACGTCCCAAAGACACCAACTGAGATACGAAGTTTTCTGGGATTGGCAGGCTACTATCGAAGGTTCATTCAAGAATTTTCAAGAATAGCCTCGCCACTAACTAAATTGACACGGAAAGAAGTGAAATATGAATGGGGCCCAACCCAAAACAACGCGTTTGAGGAACTTAAGACACGATTAACCCAAGCTCCAGTCTTGACACTACCTGAGGGAAATGAAGACTTGGTAGTCTACTCTGACGCTTCAGGTCAAGGTTTAGGCTGTGTACTTATGCAACGAGGAAAGGTAATTGCTTACGCTTCGCGACAACTAAAGATTCACGAGGTTAACTACCCAACTCACGATCTGGAGTTAGCGGCAGTAGTTTTCGCATTAAAAATATGGAGGCACTATTTGTACGGAGTTAAATGCATCATCTACTCCGATCAAAAAAGCTTGAAATATTTTTTCGAGCAAAAGGAATTAAATATGAGGCAAAGGAGGTGGTTAGAATTATTAAAGGACTACGATTGTGAGATACTGTACCATCCAGGCAAGGCAAACGTAGTAGCTGACGCCTTAAGCAGAAAAGAGCAATCTGATCCTATCCGGATCAAGGCGTGTCAGCTGATAATAACGCCAGATTTGATGAGTGAAATATCAAAGGCACAAGATGAAGCACTGTTAGAAAGAAATATAAAACGGGAAAGAATAGTAGGACAACAAGGGAATTTGGATGCAAATGCATACGGTGTACGAACTAGGTTTGGCCGGATGTGGATACCTAAGATTGGCGAGCTTAGAGCCAAAATACTCGATGAGGCCCATAAGTCTCGCTATTCTATCCACCCCGGGACAAACAAAATGTATCAAGACTTGAAGAAAGAGTACTGGTGGCCTGGCTTGAAGAATGATGTAACCGAGTACGTGAACTGGTGCCTAACGTGTTCCCTAGTTAAGGCCGAGCACCAGAAACCATGCGGTAAAATGCAACCTCTACCAATACCGGAATGGAAGTGGGAGGAGATCATGATGGACTTCATTACCAAGCTACAATTGAGCTAAGGGAAATGATACCATTTGGGTGATCGTCGACCGCTTAACGAAGAGCGCTCACTTCTTGCCAATACGTGAGACTGCTTCGTCCGAAAAACTAGCAGAAGTTTTTATCAAAGAAATTGTGAGCAGACATGGTATGCCGCTGTCAATTGTGTCCGACAGGGATACTAGATTCACATCAAGGTTTTGGAAGAAATTCAATGAAGCGATGGGCACTAGTCTGAACATCAGCACCGCTTACCACCCTCAAACCGATGGTCAATCTGAAAGGAACATTCAGACCTTGGAGGACATGCTCCGGGCCTGTATCATTGACTTCGGTGGGAGCTGGGACAGCCATCTACCATTGGCAGAATTCTCATATATATATATATATATATATATATATATATATATATATATATATATATATATATATATATATATATATATATATATATATGCAGACCTATCGAAACTACCATAGTTTCGATATGAGTCCACGATCCGAAGCTAAGATTACACCTAAGTTACCTATAGAAACTACCAAGTTTTGACATAAGCAACCTATCGAAACTACCAAGTTTCGATATAAGCAAATCCATCGAAACTACTAAGTTCAAGCATAGTAATGTGTAGTGTCATCTAGGAGCACTACCTTACACCTAAATCCATCGAAATTACAAGGTGATTCTGTTCTAGTTGATATTGGCGGAAACAATTGCAACCAACAAAGTAAACAAGTAAACAGCAAGAATACTGATAAATGCACTGTTGCATTAGACTTCTGAGATTACAAGTTTACAAGTAAAACACTATCAAGAAGCACTATCAAGGCACACTTTGTTTGAAGTGTTTACAAGATATATATAGTAACTTAGAATCAAGACAGACCCTTGATTCTAAGGATCAGATCTAACACAAGCCGTTGATCTTGTTTATTAATCTAAATTACACGCAAAGGCTAATCTAGATAACTTTACTGAAACGTCTTCTTAGGCATCATTGTTTGCATGCTTGGAGAAGCGCGTTATTGTCCTTTATTGGTTGCACCATTGAGGTTCCTTCTGCTTGGAGTGTGGCAGTTGCTTTTGCAGAAAGGTGTCAGAGGCGCTTTGCATGGATAGTCAGCTGCAACGTTTGGTCTTCAGAGAATAAAGCTATCAGCAGCAGAGATGAGAATAATGCTGCTGATAAGCCTATCAGCAGCAACTTGTGTTGAACGCTGCTGATAAGCCTATCAGCAGCAACAAGTGTTGAATGCTGCTGATAAGCCTATCAGCAGCAACATTTATTGAATGCTGCTGATAAGCCTATCAGCAGCATTTGTACTTAGAATAATTTGGTAGCAATCAGTCTTTGGTTCTACAAAATCCCCCTAGACTGATGCAACCAAAATTCTTCTAATCACTTTGCTGCTGAAGCTTTTGCATGTGACTGACTATCCTTTCAACCTCATAGCCTCTTGGTTCCTTGCTGGGATTGTTCAGTGGAAGTTCAGACAGAGTCTTGATGTCTTTGTGTGGCATTTTGTAGATTGCTTTGCTTGAACATCTCATCTGCTGCTTCTTTACATCAATCAGAGTAAGCTCATCCAAATCAGCATTGTAGGACCAAGATACCAATGGAGAGTGGGACTTGAGTGGTTTGATATTCATGACCACATCTTTGCTAGGGTTGAAGTAATGTCTGATTGCTAGCATAAGATGTTTCCCTCTCTCATTTGCAGGCTCATGAGCTTCACCCAGCTCCAAAATTCTTCTTAGGTCTGAATCTGGTAGTTGCAGAACCTCATCAACAGACCTGTATGTAGATCTTCTTCTTTCAATTCTCCCCCTGAAGATCTCAAACCTTTGATCCTGTGGATTGTAGACCCATTCAACTATGTTTCTTGAGTCTTCAGGTTCAGATGAGGATTTGGATTTCTTCAAGGGAGGCTGTTGATGAGTGGGAGCTGGGTGGGATGATTTGGACTTGTTGGGTGGAGGAGTGGTAGGTTTGGGGAGGAGAGTGGAAGGATGATGGACTGAGGAAGAGGTAGGTGAGGGAGAAGGCTTGGGTTTCTTTGTCTTTGGTTTTTCTTCTTCTTTGATAAATACCCTTTTCTTGGAGCCCTTCTTCCCTAGTCTTTCTTCCTCATCCTTTTTAACTTTGAATTAGAGGGCTTGCAGGTTCATGAAATTCATGGGACCTAGCCTCTTTCCACTATCTCCTCTAGCCTTAAGGAAGTCAATCATGACCTTCCTTTCTTCATGGGTCCGTTTATTAAAGGCAATGGTCTTTTTGGACTGTTGTTTGGCTTTTTCTTCTTCTTCAGCCTTTTTCTTCTTAGCCAATTGACCCTGCTGACCCATGAAGGCTCTGTAAATCTCTTTGGTTGAAAGTTTCTCAAGGTAGTCTGCATCCTCACCTTGAAAGACTAGAGTCTTTACCCACTCCTCCCTCATTTCTTTAGCTAGTTCAGAATCGGTTATTCTGAACTTAGCTTCTTCTTTCTTCTTCTTCTCCAATTCTCCCTCTTCTCTATTGAATTGTTCCTACAGTTGAAGAGCAAGAGCTGCATCTTCTTCAATCCGGTCAACTACAGGAATCTTTCTTTTCAGTTCATCCAGCTGTTTAGCATACAGCTGGATGGTTTGTTCTCTTAGGAGAATGGCTGTTTTTCTTTCTTGAGCCTTTTTCATGTCAGCCATCTCCTCTTCTTCTCTTCTTCTTCTTTTCTCTTCCCTCTCTCTTTTCTCTTTTAACAACCTCTCTTCATCTTCATCAGTCATGATTCCCTTTCCTTTGTTTACATTGGATGCCTCTGCTTCAGCTTCACTGATCACAACAGCAGATGATGATGCTGCTATTGGGATCTCTGCCTCAGCTTCATTGGCAAGTTGAGGAATTGACGAGGGATGGTCACTGTCTTCATCAAGTAGATACTCAGGACCTTCTATTTCCCTCAGTTGATCCCTAAGTGAAGATCTTGTGCCAGATGCTACAGATGTGGCTTCAACTTGTGGAGTATCTGAGTTGGAGTCAGGATCAGAAGTTGACACAGGCTCTTCCTGAGGAATCAGTCCTTTTTCAAGATGGGCTTTGATGGTGACCATCATTGCCTGTCTCTCTAATGAGTTAATATTGCAGATGTTGGCTCTGAGCTGAAAAATCTTGAATAGGAAGTCTGAGGGCAGCTGAAGGATGTTCCTGGTGTTGATGATGAGAGAGGAGCCGTTGCTGAGCAGAAGAGTGTGGTCAAGGGACTTAGTGCTCACCCAACCTAGCACGTCCAAGTCCTTGACCAGGAAGGCATACAGGAATCTTCGAAGGCCCAGAACTTCTTCTTCAGTGAGAAGACTGCTCCTTGTTATTTCAAGATTGCTAGGAGTCAGTCTCCTTTCTGCGGCCGCCGAGGATTCAGGATAAGCTACCCGATTTGCTTTTTGAATTAGTCTTTCGAAGTGGGGTAGATTATCCTCCATCAAGTCATGGAACCTGCCAATGGCAAGTTCTGCTGAGAGATCTGCTGAGTTGTTGATGCAGTTTGATAAGTATAGCTGTAGGACTTGGAGGGCATTGAGAGAGTTCCAGTTCAGCTCTTCTACTCCGCTGAACTCCCATCCAATCCAAAACCTCTCAGCTGATCCATCATACCCCCAAGCTAGAATGGAGTCAAATTCTAGCTTCTTTGATGATCTGAGTAGTTGGGGGGGTTGAGGATTGACCAATGATGGCTGCTGCGTCAGGGATGATGCTGAATGGTGTATTTGTTTGTTCTGTGTCTTCAGTACCATTCAGCATTTCATCGACAGCCCTGACGACCAACTTCCAGTCTTCAGATGTCTCTTCTTCTTCATTATCTGAGGCTGGCAAGTCATGAATTTGTACAAAATCAGGCTTGAATAGTGAGCTTTGAAGTACAACCTGCTCTTGAATCCAGTCGTCAAGACTGTCTGTATCTTCTTCCATAGAGACCATCTCCCCCTTTTTGGTTGCATCAGTAGACAGGTAAGCATCAGTTTGGGTGCCTACTGATACAAGGGAGGGAGTGGCTAAAGTTGGGCATTGATGGGCTTCATGCATAGAGACTTGGTGTCTTAGTTTGGACACTTCAGCCTCTAGCATAGCCACCCTGGCCGTCAATTCCAAGTTATGAAGTTTCAGTCTGTCCTCATCCACAGTTGTGGAATCCTTGGACCCAGATGGGGCCGTAGGCCGAACCTCAGCATCCCCATCACCCGTGGTTTCTTGGCGCCTGGGATTCCTCTCAGTGAGGGGAGTTTCCAAGGAAACACCCTCACCATGAGTTGCCGTGGTTGAGGTCTTAAAGATGTTGTCACTGTCCTCCTAGTTATTTGATGGACCAGCAGGAGTGACAGCCTCTTCCGCATCCACTCTTTCATTACTCCTAGAGTGGACCTTCAAGGGTGAAGAACTTGGGTTGGGTGTTTCGGAAGCAAGACCAATCAATACCTCCTTGATGGTGGTAGTTGGAGAAGGTACATCACTTTGGTCAGGCTCCTCAACACTTAAGTTCAAGGAAGATAGGAATGGCTCAAAGGGCTGTTCTATGGATCCGGGAAGTGATCCTAATCCTAATAGAGAGACTTCCGAAGGAGTCTCCCTAACAGTGTGGCTTTCCCTTATGATATTCTCACTAGAATGTTGTGATTCTGAGTGAGGGATGTTGGCTTGGGTTTGGGCCTTGGAGGCAAGAGAAGAAGGAGTTCTCTTGCCCCTCTTCCTTGTATATTTGGCTACAACCGGGGCCCTGTGTTCCGGTTGAGCAAGCAAACTGTGGGTGAGTAAATTATGTGCCTGTGCATCCTCAGTAGAATGCACAGGGGTTCGATCAAGGGAAGAAGCGGTTTGAGTTTGTGGCAGTGAGGTGGAGGGTGTGGGATCAGTATCAGCTGGGTTTGCTGAACTGTCACCCTGGGCACTTTGCGTGTTCAACATTGTAGATAACAATGGAACATCGGCCCCTGAGAACTTTGATGAAACTGTTCTCATGCTTTGAAAAATGTTGTTCTTATGTCCCAGCATAACGTAGATTCTTGCATTTTTTGAAAGATCTTGGTGCTCAATGTTGAACACTTCCTGCAAGAATCTTGGGTACATGAAGAACTGAGATTTCACCCCTTCTTGAAGGTTGTATCTCAAACCTTCAAGAATGAGGTGGGAAAAATTGAAACCCGCCCCAGTTATCATACCGTGAATTGCCGACGCAAGTCCGGAGCTAAGTTGGTTCCAGCCACTCCTCTTCTGGGATATGCATTGGAGAAGAGTGTGGCAGAGATACTTCCATTTCGGACCCATGAGTGCCTTCTCTATCGTATACTCTGTTTGATTCCCAGTGTACCCTATGGATACAAAGGTCCTCATGTATACGTCTCTTGGGTAAGAGATGGCGTCCCCTTCATCTTGAAGCTTGAGGTGTTGGCGGAGCTTTGCTTCAATGATAATCATCTCCTTGCCGTCTACTGTGCCTCTGATTTGGGGAGTGCCCTGGTCAGTAGAATACACGGCTGACCTCCAAAAATCTTCCATGAGGGAAGTATAGATGGTTGGGTTGACGGTTAGGGCATGGTGGATTTTGGACCGACAAAGGAAGTCGATCATATCATCGAATCCTTCGGATTTCTTGCCCTTTATTAGGCATGCAGTGAGGTTGTGATATGGGGAAAACTTGTCGTTTGGGTTGTTTATGTCTGCGCCTGCCATTGTTATGGATTTGGAGGGAAGAGAGAAGGGTGTTTGAATGGTGGTTAATTGTTTAGGGCTTTGAATGCTGTAGGGACGGGAGAGAAAGTGATGGGTGAAAGGTTTAAAATTGAATATGAAGAGGTTGTGGGAACGTTTGAGATTGTGATATAACGACAGACGAAGAAAAAGCAACTTTACTTGTACAGTACAACCTATTTCACTTTTCATTGTTACAGCTGTAAAGCACTCGAGCAGTCATGGTGAAGACTGAGAGTAGTTTTTACTTCGGGTAAAAGTAAATGTAAACTAGTTTTACCCATCAGCAGCAAACTTGGTTGCTGCCGATGGTGAGCTATCCGCTGCAAACTTGGTTGATGCGGATAGTGAAGTCATTCAGCAGCAGACTTGGGTGCTGCTGACTGTTGTATTCATTCCGCAGCAAAAAGGTTGCTGCTGACCGCCTTAAAGCTGTCCGCAGGAAACTTGTTCCTGCGGATAACTTAAAGCGATCAGTGGCAAAGGTTTTGCTGCTGAAGAGTAAATCTGTCAGCAGTGAAAAAAATGCTGCTGACTTTAACCTTTTATTAAGAACAAAAATATAGACATATTTACAAGGAAAGATAAAAATTAGAGACATGTCTTATTCAAAGTTCACCATGCCAATTGATTCAACTAGATATCGAAATCTTGCTTCATCAAAAGGTTTAGTGAACAAATCAGCATATTGCTCATTTGTGTGAACCTTGGATAGGACAATTCTCTTTTTCTCAGCTTGGTCCCTGATAAAGTGATACCTGATGTCGATGTGCTTAGTCTTCGAATGCTGCACTGGATTGTTCGTGATAGAGATAGCACTCATGTTGTCAATGTGAATTGGAGTCTGCATGAAGGACATTCCATAGTCAAGCATTTGATTTTGGATCCAGATGACCTGTGCACAGCAACTTGAAGCTGCAATGTATTCTGCTTCAGCTGTTGAAGTAGAGACACATGTTTGCTTTTTGCATTGCCATGAGATGAGCCTTCCTCCAAGAAATTGACATCCCCCAGATGTGGACTTTTTGTCCAAGTTACAACCCCCATAGTCACTGTCAGTGTAGGCATAGAGATTGACATTTCCATTCTTTGGATACCATAGCCCAAGTTTTGGAGCTCCCTTTAGGTATCTAAGGATCCTTTTGACAGCTTGAAGATGAGACACTTTTGGAGCTGCTTGAAATCTTGCGCAGATACAAACTGCAAACATGATATCTGGTCTTGAGGCAGTGAGATACATGAGAGACCCTATCATTGCTCGGTACTGATGTTGATCAGTGTCTTGTCCTTCTTCATCCGGAGATAATTGATGGTGCACTTGCATAGGAGTTCTTGCAGCAGAGCAGTCAGCCATTTTGAACCTCTCCAAGATGCTTTTGACATACTTGGATTGACTTATGAAGATTCCATTTGGTACCTGTTTGACTTGAAGTCCT
Source organism: Smallanthus sonchifolius (assembly GCA_023525975.1). Taxonomy (NCBI): domain Eukaryota; kingdom Viridiplantae; phylum Streptophyta; class Magnoliopsida; order Asterales; family Asteraceae; genus Smallanthus; species Smallanthus sonchifolius. The sequence goes on from CM042024.1 coordinate 64,476,200, forward strand.
AAAAAGAAATTTAGCTCACCCATGCATCAGAACTTCAAAGTCTTTGCAGAGCTTCTTTCTTGTTGATCCAAAGATAATGTCATCAACATAAATCTGGACCAACAAAATTTCTCCCCCTTCATCTTTGATGAAAAGTGTCTGATCAATGGCCCCCCTTCTGAAGTTTTTGCTAAGTAGATATCCAGATAAAGTTTCATACCAGGCTCTTGGGGCTTGGTGTAAGCCATAGAGAGCTTTGTCCAGTTTTAAGACCTTATTTGGATGTGCAGGATCCACAAAGCCTGGAGGCTGTTTGACATAGACCTCTTCACCAATCTTGCCATACAAAAAGGCACTCTTCTCATCCATTTGATAGATCATAAAGTTTTTGGATGCTGCATATGCCAGAAAGATTCTGATGGCTTCCAGACGGGCAACAGGAGCAAAGACTTCATCATAGTCAATGCCTTCTTCTTGAGTGTAACCTTGAGCTACCAGTCTGGCTTTGTTCTTGACCACGATGGCCCTTTCATCTTGCTTGTTTTTGAAGACCCATCTTGTTCCAATGGTTGTTTAACCAGGTGGAAGATCAACAAGCTTCCAAACATCTTGTCTTTTGAATTGCAGCAATTCTTCCTGCATTGCTTCAATCCAGCTGTTGTGCTTGAGAGCTTCATCAATCTTCTTGGGTTCCACCAGAGATAGAAAGCAAGAGAACAAACAAATGTTGGCTTCATGAGACTTACTTCTTGTCTGGATACCTGTGTGGACTGGACCAATGATGTTTTCCAGAGGATGCTCTTTGTTTATTCTCTATGCTGGTATCACATCCAGCCGTATTCCCTCTTCAAGATTACTTTGGTTTAAATCAGGATTGTCTTCAGTTGTGAGGAGAGGAGCTTGGAGATTCTGATCATTGTGTTCCACATTGTCAGCAGTATTAGCATCAGAGGCCTCTTCAGCATGGATTGAGGAGGCTTCATTAAAGATTTCTTGGTCAGAGAGATTGCTGCTTGTGGTGTTGGAAGTACTGGCTTCACCTGTACTGGCTTCAATAGCTTCTACCACTGATGGAGGATCAATGGATGCCCTTTTCATCCTGATGTAGGGACTGGGAAAATCCAGTCTGTAGTCAGAAGAGGAGGTTGAGGAAGAAGATGTTGATTTTGAAGAAGAAAACTCCATATTTGAGAAAGTGAGAGGCTCAAATATCTGGGTGAAGGAGTCTATATCAAAGAGCCAGTTAGGACCTTTGCCTTGTTCACAGACAACGTGTTCCTTGCATTCCACATTGGCAGATTCTTCCACAATCCGAGTCCTAGAATTGAACACTCGGTAGGCCTTTGATTGAGAGGAGTAACCCACAAAGTAACCTTCATCAGACTTTGCACCGAATTTAGGATGAACTCCATGTGTGATGAGAATGGTACATGGACATCCAAAGGGTTTCAGGAAGCCAATGTAGGGAACTCTTTTGAGCCATAGTTCATAGGGTGTTTTCTGGAGAGGCTTAACAATAAGGACTCTATTCTGCACATAACAAGCTGTGCTTACTGCTTCTGCCCAGAAAGTAAGGGGCAGCTTTGAGTCAGCCAGCATAGATCTTGCTGATTCAATCAGAGTCCTATTTCTTCTTTCAGTAACCCCATTTTGTTGAGGGGTTCTTAGAGCACTGTATTGCCTTTCAATGCCCTTGCTCTCACAGAAACTGTTCAAATTGTGATTTTTGAACTCTGTTCCCTGATCACACCTTATGATCTTTACCTTCAGATTGCTTTGATTCTCTACCCTAAGAATATAGGATTTGAGAATCTCAGCAGTTTCATCTTTTGTTCTTAGGAATAATACCCATGAGAATCTGGAGAAGTCATCAGTTATCACCAGACAGTAGGACTTTTTTCCCATTGGCATGACATTCGTAGGACCAAAGAGATCCATATGCAGTAGCTGGAGAGGGGTGTCATTTGTGTTCAATGTCTTGGGCTTGTGGGAACTCTTGTGTTGTTTTCCCTTCAAGCAGGCAATGCAGTGATCGTCTAGCTGGAATTCTTTGTCAGGAAGCCCTCTGACAAGATTGTCCTTCACTAATTTATTGATTGTTTTAATGTTAACATGGCTTAACCTCCTGTGCCAGAGAGCGGATTCATCAACTGATGCCTTTGATAGAAAACATGAAACACTACTAGATGGAGTGGCTTCATTCATGTCAAGCACATATAAGTTGTCCTTTCTACGAGCAGTTAGGAGAATCTTCTCTGGAGGAGGTTTAGATAGGCCAGGAGCTAACACGAAACATTCTTTGTCAGTGAAGAGCATCCAATGCTTTTGATCACATACTTGGGAAACACTCATGAGATTGAAGTCAAGTTCTTTAACATAGTTGACTCTTTCAATACTCATCCTTTCATTGGACACAGATCCTTGTCCAGTGATAGATCCACCCTTTGAGTCACTCCCAAAGGCAACATATCCTCCATTGAAATGTCTGAAGTTAGAGAAGATGGACATGTTGCCTGTCATGTGCCTGGAACAGCCGCTATCTACCACCCAAGTATTGTGTTTGTTGCATGGCTGTCCCTGCACATGGAAGATATCTAATTAGTGGGAGGATCATTGTAGCATGCAGCATTGTAGAAGATCGTTGCTAATTTGTCATTGTCAGCATGCTTGCAGTCAATGGAACCAATAGTTATGCTTGGAGATTGTTTGGCATTCCATTGCTGTGTTGGTGGTTTTCTAGCTTTCTTTACATTGTCGACAGAAGATGTTGATGCTGACAATTTTGGCTTATCCGCAGCCGATTTTGCTGCTGAAGGCTTTGCTGGAGCAGTAGTAGTTTTTGCTGCTGAAAGTTTTATCTTGGATTTTGCTTTGTCAGCAGCAGATACTTTTGCTGCTGATGCCGTTGTTTTTTATTTTGCTTTGTCAGCAGTAGAGACTTTTGCTGCTGAAAGCTTTGCCTTTGGTTTCCTGGTCTTTACTCTATCAGCAGCAATTTTGTTTGCTGCTGATGGGTTGAGCTCAGATGAACGATTTGCAATCTGGTTAAAAGGGTTGAACTTGCATGTTGCAGCAAAGTGGTTTGATTCCCCACATATGATGCAAGTTTGTTGAGGTTTCTGCATCTTCACTCTTTGAGGGGATAGAGATTCTCTGAACTTTGTTGCCTTTGCATCATAGCTTCTCACCTGTTTGTTTTTGTTTGTTTTCTCAAAGGCATGCTGCTTTGAGTTTCTTTGGTGTTCACAGTAGTGAAATCAGGTGCTGGCAGTGTGATTGTATTTGCCACACACAAAGCAGGATAGTGCTATCTTGTCCTGGTGAAAATCCACATAGTTCTTACTTTGAAACAAATCTTTGAAGTTCCAGGGATGAGCTCTGTTATGCTCAAAAGTGGCTTCTTCTATTGTCTTTTGAACATATTGACCTTTTTCTCCAGGTGTATGAAAACTATCAAACACATTTGGCTTTGACTGAGACTTGGGGTTGGTGAAACCTGATGTCTCTCCCTTTTCAATGTTTAGCTTTCTTCCATTTTGAGGATAGCTAATCTTGATTTGTTTGAATGGGATGGGAGCTGGAATAGTTGGAGTAACAACAGGACTTTCAGTTTTGTTCAGAACAGCTTCAGAGATAGGAGCAGATGGGACTCCACTAGTTTCACAGTGGTCTGAGCAGGTTGACTCAGGTTCTGAAGAGGTGGAGGAGTCTTCCACAAAACGTGCATCCATTGAAGGATCAAGGTTTCTGTTTGCCGTGTCAAGATTTGCAGTATTGAAGCTTGGTTCGTGAATGGCAACATAGTCAGCAGGAGGAGGAACTGTCTTGTACTCGTCATTATGATATCCAAGTCCAGTTTTTACCCTTTCATGGACTTGAATATCTAACATTCTTTGTAACTTTTTAGATGAAAATTCATATTTTTCAATATGAACTTTCTGTTCAGCCAGTTCAGCTCTGGTAGCTTTAAGTTTTACTAATAGATCATCAATCTGAGTTTAAAGATTAGTTTGTTCATGTTTTAATGAAGAAATCTCTTTCTTAAGGCAGTTAATCTTTTCTTTGTAACTGTCTTCAACCTTTTTGAATTCAGATTTCATTTGGTGAAATTCTTCATTTTGATCTATTAGATTTTGGTTATGCTTTCTATAACCTAAAACTTTGTCAATGCAAGCTTGAGAGCAAAGATGTTCAAATACCTGAGGTGGTATCTCTGCATTGTCTGCCATAAGTGCTTGGTTGGAGGCAGGAACATCTTCAAATTGAAAACTCCAGTCAAATTCTGTAGTTCCAACATTTGCACAGGCTGCAGTTTGTGCTGGAGGAGTTCCTTGCTGCTGCTGCCTGGGCTGACCTTGGTAAGCTTATCTTTGATGGCTGGCACCCTGATTGGCTTTAGGTGCCTTGCACACCCTAGCAAAGTGACCCATTTGGTTACAGTTGTAACATCGGATCTTGCTTTTATCAAGCCCAACTCTGGTGTTTGAGTTGTTGCTTGGAACTGATCTCCCGGTTCTAGAATAAAACCTTTTTGCTCTGAGGGAGAGCATGGCATATGAGTGTTGAATATCCATTTCTTCAAGATCATCTGGATGAAAGCACTCCAGATCCTCCTTTATGAAGTGCATGCTGCTTGAGTTGTCAGAGACAAAAGCAGTAGAGGTTGGCTGTTGAGGAGGTGCCTCAAGAAGAAATGGTGATGAGTTGGATTGTGAAGCAGTTGGTGTTTGAGGATGAGTAACAATGGGAGGATAGTAGTTGCTTGCACTAGGACCAGAATGATCAGAGTGAAGCGCTGAGGTGGTGGTGGAGGAAGTGGTAGCTGATTGATAACTGGAGCTCCTTTCTTTAGCTTGAATCATTTCTAATTCATAAGTTTTGAGCATGCCAAAGAGCTCAGTCATCTGAAGAGTCTTCAGATTCTCTGTTCTTCAGATGGACACTGTATATAATGTCCAACAACTAGGAAGAGATCTTATGAACTTCTTGAGAATGTCTTCATTCTCCAGCTTTACCTTGGAGCACTGCAGTTCTCCAACCAGGTACGTGTACCTGTTATATAAAACTGTTAGTGACTCACCTTCCTTCCAGACGAAGTTTTCATACTGTTGCTTGAGAATGTCACGTCTGTTCTCCTTGACCTCCTCAGATTCAGCAAACATCTTTTCCAAGGCTCCCCATAATTCCTTTGCAGTTTTGTGAGCCTTGAAGTTGTGAAAAACTTCATTTGGAAGGCACATTTGGATTGCTCCTAATGCCTTGAAGTCCACCTCCATTTTCTTGATGTCTTCTTCAGAATACTTAGAGGGTTCCTTCGGAACTAGTGGTCCTCCGGAGTCAGCAGAGGCCACCATGGGAACATAAGGTCCATCCCTTATGGATTTCCACATTCCGTATTCATGGTAGCAGAAGAAGCTTTCCATACAGTTCTTCCACATATCATAGTCCTCCCCAGACACCAACCTTGGTGGTCAGTTGATACTACCGATGTCTTCAGATCCATGACTTTGTGCCATTTTGTTTTGTGTGACTTGATCAAGAATAGAGTTTTGAATAGAATCAGAAAGTGATTAAACAAATGTTAGTTTGTTTAATCTTGAGCCAAAGCTCTGATTCCACTTGTAGGATCGTAAGATTACAAGGTGATCTTGTTCTAGTTGATATTGGCGGAAACAATAGCAACCAACAAAGTAAACAAGTAAACAGCAAGAATACTGATAAATGCACTGTTGTATTAGACTTCTGAGATTACAAGTTTACAAGTAAAACACTATCAAGAAGCACTATCAAGGCACACTTTGTTTGAAGTGTTTACAAGATATATATAGTAACTTAGAATCAAGACAGACCCTTGATTCTAAGGATCAGATCTAACACAAGCCGTTGATCTTGTTTATTAATCTAAATTACACGCAAAGGCTAATCTAGATAACTTTACTGAAACGTCTTCTTAGGCATCATTGTTTGCATGCTTGGAGAAGCGCGTTATTGTCCTTTATTGGTTGCACCATTGAGGTTCCTTCTGCTTGGAGTGTGGCAGTTGCTTTTGCAGAAAGGTGTCAGAGGCGCTTTGCATGGATAGTCAGCTGCAACGTTTGGTCTTCAGAGAATAAAGCTATCAGCAGCAGAGATGAGAATAATGCTGCTGATAAGCCTATCAGCATCAACTTGTGTTGAACGCTGCTGATAAGCCTATCAGTAGCAACAAGCGTTGAATGCTGCTGAAAAGCCTATCAGCAGCAACATTTGTTGAATGCTGCTGATAAGCCTATCAGCAACATTTGTACTTAGAATAATTTGGTAGCAATCAGTCTTTGGTTCTACAGAAAAGAATGATCATACTTAATAGTTTTAAACTAGAACTCACCAGCGTTAGCTGACTTTTAGTATACATTTCAGGTAAAGGAAGAAAAGGTCGTGCGATGGCGTGAAGGTTACCCGACACAAGACTGACATCGCACTTTAATATATGTGTTAAGACTTCCGCTGTCAAGTTATGTTATGTTATGTAATTGAATGACGAATGATATGTAATTGAATGATAAATGTTTTTAATCTAAGTTCAGTATTTATGACTATGTTTATGAGTAAATCCAACGAGTGAGGATACCCGAGAAAGGGGCCTTACAACGGTTAATGTAGAGACCTGTCTTGATTCAATCTCTCCTTGCATACTTGTGAGTATGGGCAGTGAGATGAACCGCATTAATTGTGCTAACGACATTACCCGAAACTGACCTCAAAAGAAAATTATTGCCAAAATCTAACATCCTTTATCTGATAATGATCTTTTCTATTCTTTTACACTCACACACTTGCAAACATGGGTTCAAATCACAGTTGTAATTTAGATTTAGTTTCCACACTACTAGTGATTCAAAGACGCATACAGCCTACTGACAATTTAAATTACTTGTAAATAAGCAGATTAAAAACATAATAATTTAAATAACTAAGTAAGCATGACGCAATCATTTCCCATATGAGCAGTCTGTGACGTTTAGATCATTTCTGATGTACTATCATTTCCTCTTTCTCAAGTTAACTTTGAAATTTTCTCCATTTTCTATTTTGTTTTTGTAAAATATTTTGAAACTTAAAAGAACTATACAGAAAATTTAAAAGAAATAAAGTTTAACTTCCATGAATTGAATTGATTTAAGAAAAATTAATTTTCACTCAGGATTGAACATTCCTATCAAGTTGACAAGATGCTCAAAACGGGATCGATCAAATGCCTTTGTGAAAAGGTCAGCAAGATTATCATCCGTGTGAACTTTTACAAGTTCAATTAAATGCTTTTCAGCACAATCACGGATGAAATGATGGCGAATCTCTATATGTTTAGTTTTGGAATGTTTCACTGGGTTATTTGTGATGGACATGGTGGCGTTGTTGTCAATGAATAATGGAGTTCCAGTGAAGTTTAAGCCATAGTTTCTCAACTGCTGCTGAATCCACAGTATCTGAGAACAACCGCTCGCTGCAGCAATGTATTCTGCTTCACAAGTTGAGACAGAAACCGTTGACTGCTTCTTACACTGCCAAGAGACCAGTCTGTCTCCTAAGAATTGACATCCACCAGAAGTTAACTTTCTGTCAAGGTTACAACCGCCATAATCTGAATCAGTGTAGGCTTTAAAGTCGAATGACTGCTACTTAGAGTACCAAAGACCTAATCGGGGTTTCCCTTTCAGGTATCTGAAAATTCTCTTCACGGCTATCATATGTGACTCCTTCGGTTAAGACTGAAACCTTGAGCACAAGCACACAGCAAACATTATATCGGGTCTTGAAGCTGTGAGATACATAAGTGATCCGATCATCCCACGGTACAGTCTGCTATCTACATCCTTTCCATCTTTGTCAGGATGTAGACCATGATTGACAGGGATAGGTGTGCCATAAGTACTGCTATCATTCATCTTGTATTTTGACAAGATGTCCTGCACATACTTAGTTTGATGTAAATAAATGCCATCCTCTCTTTGACTGACTTGCAGACCCAGGAAGAATGACAACTCACCCATATTACTCATTTCAAACTTGGACTTCATCACCTGCTCGAATTCCCTACACATCCCTTCATTGGTAGATCCAAAGATAATGTCATCGACGTATACTTGTACAAGAAGAATGTCACCTCCTGCTTTCCTAATGAAGAGAGTCGAGTCAATATGTCCATGGTCGAAACCATTAGACGGTAAATGCTTAGATAATATCTCATACCATGCCCGCGGTGCTTGATGAAGACCATAAAGTGCTTTTTAGAGCTTATACACTTTATTGATATTATGCGGATCTTCAAAACCGGGAGGTTGAGTGACATAGACCTCTTCATGAACTTTACCATAAAGGAAAGCACTCTTCACATCAAGTTGATAGACCTTGAAGCCGACATATGTGGCATAAGTCAAGAACAGTCGAATGGCCTCAATTCTAGCAAATGGGGCATATACTTCCGTGTAATCCAAGCCCTCTTGCTGATAAAAACCCTGAACAACTAATCTTGCTTTGTTCTTCACAACAACATGACGATCATCCGTCTTGCATTTGAACACCCATCTGGTTCCAATTAGCTGAACGCCTTTTGGCAAGTCAACCAAATCCCACACGTGCAACTTTTGGAATTGAGACAATTCATCTTGCATCGCCTCAATCCAGCAGTTGTCAGTGAGAGCCTCTTTCACATTCTTCGGCTCTAACTGGGACACGAATGCAGCATGCATACATGTTTCCATGACACCAGTGTCAAGTATCTTTGTGTAAAGACTGGTGTTCTCAGTGATGGTTCGATGACGAGTCTGAACACCGGCATAAGGATCACCAATAATGTTGTCGATTGGATGATTCCTATGCACTCTCATCTCTGGTACAATCGGTTCCTGAATTTCTGGATCAAGATTCGTGCTTAACTCCCCCATTTCCTGTGTTCCAGAGGAAGAAGATTCAATGTTAATTGGATCAGCTGGAGCTTCATTTCCTACAGTTGTGTTAGGATTAGCTTGAGCGTCATCTCCAACGACAAGAACATCTTCACTGTTATCACTGTCATGAGTTCCAGATGCAGATGCAATCAGGAGTTACAATCGGTATAGTAGCACGAGTAGAGAAGCTGGAGTCATTGTCGCCACCCAATAATTCATAAACATTTGTGGCATCAACTGCAGATAGATCAGGAAGATTAAATGACTTCAATAGCGCATCATAATCAAAACCCCAAGCTGGACCTGTTGGTTCGGGTGGAATGCTGTGTTTACTGCAATCCACTTCAAATCATTCCTCGACAGTACGAGTTCCTATATTGTACACTCTCTTGCAAGGCGAGTTGGCAACGTATCCTAAGAAGATGCCTTCCACCGCTTTTGCATGAAACTTAGACTGGCGGTCTTTGTACTGTAGCAACAAGGAACAAGGACTACCAAAAGGAACTAGGTAATCAAGATTGGGAAGTTGATTGTTGATCAACTCGTAACAAGTCTTGTTGTGCCTCTTCACAACCAGAACTTTGTTTAAGACGTGACAAGCTGTATTAACGGCTTCTGCCCAGAAAGTGACAGGAAGCTTTGCATCCGACAGCATAGTCCTTGCAGTCTCAATCAGTGTTATGTTCTTCCGTTCAGCAACTCCATTCTGCTGAGGCATGTACGGCACGCTGAATTCGTGACGAATCCCTTTCTTGAGACAGAAAAGCGCCATCAAATTATTCTTGAACTCAGTTCCGTTGTCGCTCTTTATCCTTCTAAGTTTCAGCTTGCAAAGAGATTCCAAGCTCAGGATCAAGTATTGAAGGATATCAGCAGTCTCGTCTTTAGTACCTAAAAATGCACCCAAGAAAAACGTGAGAAATCATCAGTTACAACCAGACAGAACGACTTACCTCCAATACTCTTGATACTTATGGGGCTAAACATATCCATGTGTAATAGCTCCAAAGGGGTATCAATAGAGTTTTAGAGCTTGGGCTTGTGAGACTTCCGTTGCTGTTTGCCCTTTTTACAAGGCATACAGTCATCTGCAACGGTAAACCTCAGCTTAGGAACCCCGGTTACCAAACCGTTTCGGACAAGATGATTCATTTTACGATACGAAATATGTCCGAGTTTCCTATGCCACAAGATGGAGTCAAGCTCTGTCGCTTTGGTAAGTAAACAGGTAGCAACTGATGAGGTGGTTGTTGCCACGCTCATATCGATCTGATAGGTGTCGTTTGTTCTTGGCGCTCTCATCATGATCCAGTCTTCGGGAACTTCAAAACTAGGTTTGAGAATCAGACATTCTAACTTGTCAAACATCACCGAGTACTCCTTATCACACATTTGGGAGACACTCAACAGGTTATGCTTCAGCTGCTCGCAGAAGTTGACATTGTCAAAGCTGACACAACCGTTCGAAACCACGCCTTGACACGTGATGCTGCCGCTTTTTTCTCCGGTAAAGGCCACATAGCCGCCTCTGAATGGTTTAACGTCTTGAAGCAAGGCCATGTTTCCTGTCATGTGCCGAGAGCATCCACTATCTACATAGCAGCGGTTAGAGATAGTACCCTTCGGACGTCCCTGCACGAGTCACAAAAGAATTAGTTAGATTGGAGACCCAAGCCATTGTGGTATTGGGTCGTCCATCCTTTTCAAAATAAACTACTTCCTTTAACTCACAGTCATGATGACTGTTCAAAATTGATGAATCTTTAGAAGTAATAGAACTAGGAGATTGAGAATTTTAGATTTTGCAGTCCAGGATCTCTTCTATTTCTTAACCGGAACATGAGACTTTGGTTCAACTACAGCAGGTGAACTTGTGGAAGCTTCACCTAATTGAACTGAAGTCAGCTATTCAAGCTTTCTCAACCTCTTGTTTCTTCTTCTTCTTTGTGGCTTAGAGAGTCTCGCCACAGATTTCTCACCAGTGCGTGTACTACCGGAGGTAGATACACAAGGTATAGCGGGTTGCGTTACCTTTCTTGAAACATATGGTTTAGCTTCAGATTTGATCTTAGGCTTTACCATCGGTTTGATTGGTGGTTTCACCACATTTTGCTTTGGATGTTTGGGAGATGGTTTCACTGGTGGCGACCTGGGGATAACAGCTGGTTGTGAAACAACAGGCCGTTTCCCTTCGTTCTTTGAAGGACAGTTCACAAAAATGTGACCAACCAAGCCACAGTGAAAACAGTTCCTCTTGTCTACATAAGTTCTCTTGTAAGGCTCATTAGATCTGGCCTTAGATAACTCAGCATTATGAGAAGGAGGAGTTGGTTTATGAACACTAGTCTGAACCTTAACAGTTTGGTTTTTGGGAGTATAATATTTTTCCAAATTTTCTTTATACCCAAGCCCATAATGAGCTGAAAAAGCCTCTTTCTTTTCTTGATTAAGACTTTTATAACCCCCGTAAAGCATTACCTTTAGATTATCATTTGTTTCAATGATATCGGGTTCAGTTAAAATGCAATTATCACCATTAGTGATAACGTTTTTCTTTACCTTTTGTTCAGTCAACAACTCCTCAGATACTACTCCTTCAGGGCAAGAGTTAACCGACCCGTCTTCAGAAGCAGTAACAAACTCCTCACTAGATGTGGAGTTAGCCTTACTTGAGGATTCATCCTTTTTAGGGGAATCATCCTTATCAGAGGACTCATCTAGACAAGTGAGATCAATGTCTATTAAGCTATTAACAAACTTCCCGCTCACTGGTGGAGGAATGGCATTAGTACCCAAACCTAACCCATTCAGTTGTCTCACCACAGACTCGTAGTGTTCCACCACAAAGCGAGAGTTTTTCAACTTCTCATTAGTGCATTTTAACTGCAAGATCTCATTTTGCAGTTTGTTGATTTCATTGTTCCGTTTTTCTAACCCCATGTATGCAACATCTAAGTGAAGCTGTTGATCACTTATTTTTAGAGAATATTCACACTTTTCTTTTTTCAACGTTTCAATAGAATCTTTAAAACGTTTTTCATTTTCTTTGTAATTTAGAGCTGCCATACTTAGGGGTTCGATTTTGTCTTGGAGCCTAGAATTTTCAAGTTTTAGCCCTAGACAATTAGAACATGAAATAACAGAGAAAGGGTTAGAATCTACCTCAGACGATGAACTTGTTGCTTCTCTAATAGCCGTGAAAGCAACAGCAGTGGTTGATTCCTCTTCATCAGCTACAGAAGCTTCCTTTTCTTCAGCTTCCTTCACCTTCTCTGTAGCAGCAGTTGTAGATTCTTCTAGGTCAGCCATAGAAGCTTCCCTTTTCTCTGCTTCCATCATCTCTATGATCTCAGCCATGAGACCAACCTGGATTTGTGCGATGATGGAATCCTCAAGATGAACGCCCCAATCAAAGCTGTCGTCCTGTTGGGCTACCAGTGCATTGGACGTTCCACCTTGGCTTTGATTGTGATGGTTTGGATTGTTTTTGCCATGGCTGTTTCCTTGGCTGGGTTGGGTTAAACCAGAGGCAGGTGCTCTGTCTTTCTGACACTCATGAGCAAAGTGTCCATAGTTCAGACACTTGTAGCATTTGGCCTTAGATTTGTAAAACCCGGCCTTGGCATTAGGATGCCCGCCAATAAACTTTCTTCCTGTTCTGTTCAGGAAACGCTTGGCTCTCCTCAATAGCATGGCCATATTCCATTGAATATCAATGTCCTCCATGTCATCAGGATCCACTTGATTAAAATCTTCTTCAATCGTCTCTAGATCAGTAAGCTTGACACCAATGAAATTCTCATACGCAAGCATACAAGATGAGAATAGTGCTACATGATCTTCAGCTATTCTTGCTATAGCTGAGTGGTTAGCTGAAGACGTAGCAGTAGGATTTCTTGAGGTATTTCGATGATGAGACCCCAACCCTGATCCTGAAGCATAGCAAGCATGACCACCACACCCAGTTGAGTGGTCTTCTTCAGTAGGATTTCCAGTGAAGAGGGCAATTCCAGAGCCCGATGACTTGGATGTAGAAGTCGTCCCATGATACATAGAAGGGTCTTGTATCTGGGGTCTTCCAGAGCTCTCCTTTCTTCTTAGGTTCATGTCATGAGCTTGAACTTTTCCTATTGCCTCCTCAACTGTCAACTCATAGAACTTAGGATTTTCCCTCATCAGGGTTGTGTACATCTCAAATTTGGGTGGTAAAGCATTCAAAAACTTTTCCACCATCTCTTCATCTGGATACCTGAGTTCAAAAGCCTTCAACTCAGTCTGTAAATGATAGAATCTAGAGATGAGATCATCTAAAGATTCGTTCTCTAAAAATCTGAAGCACTCATACTGCTTCCTGAGAAGATCCCGCTTACTCTTCTTGATGTCACTATTTCCTTCGAATCTCTTCTGTAAAGCTTTCCAGAGATCCTTAGAATTGTCATACCCTCGGAAACTGTGGAACAATTCCCGAGTTAATGCCATAGTGATCGAACCAAGTGCCTTCTTTTCACGATCATAACCTTTCTTTTCTTCGTCAGAAAGCTTAGAGATAGGTTTGGGCATGGTTTCATCAAGATAGATGTGTGTGGGATGCTTATATCCCTCAAGGATTGGTATCCATAGTGATGAGTCGGTATAAGAAATATAGTGCTCGAAACGTGCTTTCCAATTAGAATAATCGTTCACGTTCAGCAACTTTGGTGGTTTCTATGGTGTACCGATCTCATTATCGTAATTCAACAGGTTTCCAAGATTTTGAAGATTCGACATAGTGAACACTTAGTCAAATTTCAGAAAAGTCAGACACAGTTGCGCACTTGATTTTGGCCTTGCGCACTTGAGAAATGGTCTTGCGTACTTGTAAGTACGCAGGAGTAAATAATAAGTACGCAGGATATAACTTAAGTTCGCACAAGATCAGTCTTGCGCACTTATAAGTACGCAGGAGATAAGTCTTGCGTATTTAGTAAGTACGCACAAAACTGTACTTTTTGCCAGAAATGGTAAGTACGCAGGATACCTTTTCAGCAACTTTCACCAAACTTTTCTGGTCACCTGAAACTCACCGGAGATGGTAAAAATTTGTCTGATGATCAATGCAACTGAGCCAAAGGGTCAGAAACTTGTTTCTAACCAACCTTTGATGCTCAAAACGCTCAAATACACAACAAAAATCAGTTTTTTGAGTGATTTTTGTTTCTAAAATAGTGCTCAAGAGCTACCCCTATTTTATCACAAAAATCAACAAAAATACCTCTTTTTGCTTGTAAAAACTCTCCAAACTCACTCACAACACTCGAAATCAGGAGCAAAGCTCTGATACCACTTGTAGGTCCCTCGGGTGTGGCGGATCGTCACATGCAAGTGGGTCTACTAGTCGGACCGGGTGTGGAATGCCCGTGACTAGGCGGAGAGTCTAGCTAAACAAAGTAAACCGACAAGAGAAAACACTTTAAACGTTCTTTGTATTATAAACACTTGAAGGTTATAGAGAAAAGCACTGAGATTACAATCTGCGTATTTGCACTAAAGCATGCGTACTTAACTTCTGTCAACCTATCCTATTTATACAAGACCTGATGCCTGCGCACTTAGCAAGTGTGCAGGGCAAAATGCTCTTGCGTACTTAGTAAGTACGCAAAGTTGTTCTTGCGTACTTGCTAAGTACGCAGGAGCTTTCTCCTGCGCACTTACAAGTGCGCAAAACACTTGGAGAATTTTGCAACAATCAACATGTAAAAGTAAATACAACTCGATAAACTAATACATAAAGACTTTCAACACCTTTCTGTGTAGGTCATTCGTTAAACATGAGACATGGATACAAGTCACTTCTCATATGTGGTTCAACTATTCTTGTTCTCGTTCTCCAATTTGAAAATGGTCTAAACAAACTACTCATAATTTGTGCTTGGCCACGCGATTTATACCAGTTCGAATCAACGAGGGTGCCAAAATGTCCAACTCCTAATCAAAGAAGAACAGAATTCCTTTGGTCATGTACAACTCCCACTTAACTTCATATTTATTCCTAATCATACCCTTATTACTGCCTATTAAGGTACAACGTTAGATAAGATTAAAGAACAAACTTTAGTCAAAGTTAGTTCTAGTATGTGTCTCGGGTCGAGGATCGATAGATCTTACCATATTCAAAACTTCTCAAGACCTTGATCCATGAAGATAGTTTTGAAACGAGTTACGTCCAATAATCATTCCTTATGATTATCTGTGAATATGACATCCAACTATTTGGACTTTCATTGCAATGAACCAATCATCCAATTCACAATAGTCTTTCATTCAAAGATGAATTTGATCGACTATGGACATTTAGAATACAATATTCTAGGATTTCTAAAACGTACAAAATATCGAACATAAAAACATATATTTATAATGTATTTAACCATTAAATCAATATAAAACACTAATGTTTCTATATATTGTTCGAAAGCACCCAATACTAACATACAAATCAAACTCAAGTCCAGCAAGTGTAAGACCAATCAACATGCTCCTCATATACAGATTGAGGCATTTGATTTGTGTGAATTTTGTTTTAGTATGATGTCTCTAAGTTTCATGATCCCATGAATGAAACTCATGATGGAAGAACCTCTTTTGGAACTCCTTTCCAACTTTCAGAAATTATCTGAACTCTTTCAGAATACTGTTTTCTGATGTTTCCAAGTCACAACATCTCATGTTGTGTTATTGTTACTGATGAAACCTTTCATTAGATAACACGGATATATCTTGTGGTGTATTTATTTAATCATTCTTAATGATCGTCTTTTGGTGTTTATATCTTAACTTTTAAGACAGTAGTGTTTAACAGACAACTTGTCACAACTTATTATGATTATGTTTCAAGGAACTTTTCTTTATAGTCTCAGTATCTTATCTGATAAGATAGCAGTATCTCATCATAACACTTTATGACAATTCGCCAATTTATGCTTCTCAAGCATAATCCTTTGTCCTGTCACAGTTGAATTTCAAAGTTCTTTCATCATATGAAGATATTGACATAGCTTATTATCTTTAGATGAAACCACATGAATACTTTCATCTTCATCTTATCCTAATGTTATTAAGGATTGCAGATAAGGTTAGTAATTTATCTTTATAGATCTGTCACACAAAGCATTAAGACAATTTTACTAATGTTAATAGATTGCTATGATTGTTACTTCAGAATCTTCCCTTCATATATCTTATATATGGTTGCAATCAATGCAAGCGTTGAAATTTATTTCTAAAGATACTTTATCTTTCAATGACGTGTTTAAACTCGTAATTTTAGCAATGTATCGTTATACATTCTATGATAACACTTATCATCCCCTTCTGTGATGTTCCATGTATCTCTATACATTTCTCTTGATAATGTGTCTTTACACATTTCCTTGTTGTAGGTACTTACTTCCACTAGCGTTTGCATCTATCATATTGAATATTCCTTGAATTGATCTTTATCAATTTAATGATTCAAAGGTCTCAGACAAGTTCAGACTTTCATACTTTCCTTGAAGCTACTTTATTACAAGAACATCCTTGTATTCATAATACATGTTCATTTTGATCAGTTGGTTCAACTTGTTCAAAACTTGTAATTTGTTTCCTCTTAAAGAAACTCGGAATCAACTTTTGATAATATGTCGGGCTTCTAGTATTAACGATCCATTTTTTGTTTCCAAAAACAACTTCTACATCTTGATGAATCTCATTCATGTTGTAGTCTGATCAAATCTTATTTGTCATAGTATGGATTGTTGTCTAGGTTATCATTGGTTGATTTACTACAGAATCTCATTCTTTCATCACATGATTTCAAATATCTATTCTAAAAGATCTCATCTTTTGCTTATGATAAACTTTCATATATCTTTAAGGATCTCATCCTTGCGTGTATATATGAATTTTATGCATTTGAATAATACCATTTATTCATAACTTTAGACAACATTTGTTTTTTGTTCAAGAACCAAGTATATTACGGTCATGAACAGTTTCAATCTTATGATAAAGTTCGAAGACTTATTAAGGTGGTACACGAAACTCTTTGGTGTAGGAGTTCATAACATCCTATCCTTAATTGTTCATAGGATTTTTCCTATATTTTCATATGTCATATGAGTTATTATACATGTTCTGGATGAACCTCACGGTTCAAGGCTAGTGATTGATATTATGTCAATAAGCGTAACTGTATACTTATGACTAACCACTTAAACTTGAAGTAGTGATAACTTTTATCACTCCTTTATATCTTATCTTATAAGATTGTTTCTAGAGAAACTTTATCAAAACTCTTTTAATTATTAAGTCATGCTTAAAACATTGTATCTTATATAACCTTTTTATAAGACTTAATTAATTTGTTTCACGGTATCTATTAGAAATCTAATGTAATATCTATTAGACTTGAATGACATGTTTCATATTTCATGTCAGATAGATGGCATTTGAATTCTCGATTCATAGTTTAGGCAAAAATATAATGCATGAATCTTTTAAATAATAAGTCATACTTAAAATAATCAAGCAATATTCAAAAGAAAAATAAATCCAGAATTTAAATTTGTTCTAAAACAAAATAAAAGTAATATAATCCAATGGGAGAATCAAAAACTTGAAAATGATCTTCAAGCCTTGTCCGTCTTCCTTTTCTTCTTCCCTTCTTTCTTTTCTTTCATCTCTGCAAAATAGCAAGTTTTGCATACATGTTAAAAGTCTAACTTTTAAGTGTCAAAGAAACAATGGAAAAATTGCCAAGATACCTGGAGTATATGCATTGAAGCATTCTCTAGCAATAGCAGCTTCGGGCTTCTCTTATACACGGCATCTGGGTTTAGAGAGGTGCGTCTTGGTCTCACCAATAGCTTTGCCATTATCCCCGGTTTTGACAGTGTCATCTGGTACCTCTTTGCTCGTGAAGGACAAGTGAAGCCCACCATTGAATATAGCTCGAATGATGTTGTCACTAGGGTAAACCCCGGTCCTCTCAAGCTGGTCAATAAAGCATGTCATGCTCAAAGCATCCTCCGGTTCCATCTTGGCATACCAAGAGATGAAATACCTCACTTCGTCATAACGACTAAGTAGACGCTTTTCCCATTTATAGTCGTCAAATACATCATTAATAGTAATATCTATGGCCAGGTGATCGTCTATGGGAATGCATGCTTTCTCGAGGTCTGCCACTTTCTTCCTCATGATCATAGCACGTCTCAGATTCTCCAAAGCAATGTCTCTAATGTGTGACATTAAAAAGTGAGAAGGATCCTTGTTGTAATCTTGATGGAATATTTCCTTCAAGTTACGGATCATGTTATAAGCAGTCAAGCACTTGAGTGATTCTCTAATCCCAGGGCTAACATATGCAAGCATAAGGTTTGATATAGCATTGGTATCATCCTTACGTTTGTTCCAGGCATTTAGAACAAACTCGCTAGCACCCTCAGGTGGCTGCTTAGGTAAGGGGAAGTTAAAAACATGTAATTTTTTGTTAAATCTAAGGATGTTCTTCAGATTGTAGTACTAGGTCAAGAAATTTGTTCCATCGAGTTTAACGTTAAGGATGTTGTTAAGACGCTCTAGAATAACCACAACAGCAGATTGAGACATCTACAAAATTCAAATAAGGTTTAGTATTTTCATGCTTAAATTTTTTAATTAAATTAATGGCCCAAGGACAAAAATATAGATAATTAAGAATGTGATCCCGGTTCACCATGTCTCAGTGAATGGCTGAGCACTCTACACTGGCATAGCTAGGTAGGTAGGTATGAAAATACCAATTGTGTTGACTACATAATTCTCGGTTGGAGGGGCATGACGAGCAAGGTCAAGCTTTGGATACGTTTTCCCTCAACTACGCCCACTTAAACGACTTAAGTAATATTTGTCCTTCAATTGTGACCGTAGACCCGGCCTAAGTAACTCAGGAATCGCGGTCCTAGCTTCAACCAAAACCGTAGGGCGGTTGCAGGGTAATTCACTAACACCGGGGGTTCGGATAGATTAGTTGAAGTGTCACAATTTAGGGTGGCGCAGAAATATCGATTTTAATTGGGATTTGCTTTAATGTTTTAAAATACCAATTAAGGGTCAAAAAAATTTTGGACGACGAGGAGCATGAGCTAAATCGTGCAATTTTAGTAAACCAATTTTACTATATAAGTTCGTGAAACGTTTTCAACACTCGACACGATCAAATTTTAAATACCTTATTTAATCTAAATTGGTCATTCGTCGCGAGCTGATTTTAAACTAATAAACTCTTTAATTAATTTAAAATTGTTTTAAATAAAACTATTAAATTTAAAACTTGTTTTTACTTTTAAATAAAACATCTTTTTATTTAATTACCTTTTCGAGAAAAATAAACAATTTAATTATCT
This sequence comes from Smallanthus sonchifolius, assembly GCA_023525975.1. Classification (NCBI taxonomy): domain Eukaryota; kingdom Viridiplantae; phylum Streptophyta; class Magnoliopsida; order Asterales; family Asteraceae; genus Smallanthus; species Smallanthus sonchifolius. Next base: position 64,495,512 of record CM042024.1, read on the forward strand.
CGTCGTTTTAAAATTGTGTCAAAAGTTTTATAAAAATTTTGCGGTTTAATTATTATCTTAAATAATTATATCACAACCAAAAAAAAACATAGAACCGAGCAACTAGGAAAAATGTTGGGTTTTGTTCGAGCCATCAAACGAGAACCGGACTTGTCTAAGGGATAACAAAATAAACAAATCTGCTATCTCCCACTTAGTCCAAGATCTCCATCTTTAATCTTGTCATTGACTGCCTTGGTCTTCTAGTCTTCGTCTCTTTAGGATTACAATATTTATTTATAAATACATAAAAATAAATAAATAAAAATAAACCTAACTATTACAACGGGGTTCCAAATAACCCATAAAAATACAAAGAAAAATAAACCAACACAAACAATACAACCACAGGTCTCTAGTGCCAGACTCAATCAACACAATGACAATAAATGAAAAACACTCGATCTTTTGTCAAACAAAAGTTTTGACAAATAAAACAATAGATCGAAATAAAAAAAATATGTCTAAACGCACGTAAAGGTGGCTTTGATACCACTGTTAGGAATCGTGCACCGGTTTTAACATTTAAAACAATACATTTATAAAATCAGATTTACAATGGCGGAAGCGTAAAAATAGCACACGATAATAAAGTTCAGAACTTTATCCGACAGTGATCCGATTACACAACGTTTAGACAATAATAAATATAATATAACACAACCATAGGGTGTTTAGAGTTTATACCTATGACGATCAATCTAAACCCACACGATGGATGCAACGAACGTCACGCTAGTTGACTTGTTCACTTACCCTTTGCTTCTAATCCCGTCCTACGAGATTCAATACGCAAAACCGGTTTCACATGGAATCCGGCTCACGGAAATGGAGGCGACGACAAGATGGCAGCGACGGAGGCTCGGCGGCGTGGTGGTTCCGGCGACGGCGGGGTGGCTAGTGGTGGTCGATCGGAAAAACCCGAGAGGGGGTTCTTCTCTTTTTCGCAAATTGTAGTGGAGGCAAGGGAATGGTTGTTAGGGTTTTAGATTAAGTTTATATTTATAACAATTATAAATACAAAATGCACCCCTTAGGATTTTGTAAGGCCCCTTTCCCGGGTAACCTCACTTGTTGGGTTTACTCATAAACATAGTCATAAATACTGAACTTAAATTAAAACATTCATCATTCAATTACATAATCATAACAGCGGAAGTCTTTACAAATAAAACATAACATATTCTTAACAAAAAAAAGTGGGATGTCAGTCTTGTGCCGGGTAACCTTCACGCCATCGCACGACCCTTTCTTCCCTTACCTGAAATGTATATACTAAAAGTCAGCTAACGCTGGTGAGTTCTAGTTTAAAGACATTCATAATTAATACTTATCTTTTCATGAATATAACATGTATATGTATATTCGTACCTTTAAATATTCCTTACTTTATTTTATCACATAACATTCATTGGGGGTATATATATAAGTACATACATACTTTCTTTGAGAGAACACTTATTGGCCATAATCTTAAGGGAGATCAACCCATCATACTTGTCGCGAATGTCACGAAGACATCGCAGTCAGAACTACCGTCGTAGTCCGTTTCATTACCGTCCGGCTCTAGAAAACCGTCCGTCATATCATTAAATCCGTCCGGCAACCTTTGTCCGTCCGCTCTTTACCGTCCTACCGTCGTAGTCCGTCATTTTTGTCCGTCTGCCCTAGGGCATCCGCTTCCCACGTGACCATTATGTATGCAACCGTTCTACATTAGTTAAGGCAATTGCTTCGACCGTCCATTTATACCTTTTCATACGTCCTAGCTTGCGAAGGAACGTTTTTGTCCCGGTTGCAAAATAATCACGTGGTCGTCCGTCTACCGAAGTAGCCGTTGTCATAGAAGGGTTTATAACGTTTACATTCATTCATAACATGCAATATATATGTAATATAAAGCAAGATTTCATTCTTTTACGTTATGTCCTTCTTTCATTCATTCTTTATAGTCATACGCTTCATTCTTTATTCATATTTCATTTTCATATATAAGTATTTATATTCATATATATATACGTATGATCACATTGACATTTATAACATTTATTCATTTAGTGTATACACTTCAGCCCCAAAACATTTATAAATCATTTGCACATAACATAGAAGGGGGCACATAGAACTCACCTGATGAGCTACTCTAGGTTGTCCTAAACGAAGGTCCAACAGCGTCACTTTCGATCTGGATTAGGTAGTTAAATACACATTAGACCCAACCCCGACTCTAATGGTTTAATCATTCTTAACTTACTGACTTTACTTAACCAACCTGCTGTCTGCTGCCTGCGCACTTAGTAAGTGCGCAGGGACTTGCTCATGCGCACTTGGCAAGTGCGCAGGAGTCTTCCTCCTGCGTACTTGGTAAGTACGCAGGGACTTCCTCCTGCGTACTTGGTAAGTACGCAGGAATTCCTTCCTGCGCACTTGGTAAGTACGCAGTACCTGGTTCATTGACCAAAATTTCGGAATTCATGCATGTTAATCCGATTCTGCTAATCTTACAATTTTCTTTGATCAAAATGTGCGGTTTCCATTCTAGATGCCATTTCTAAGCTTATTATCAAGTTTCATCCGTAAAAACATCATCTACTTAGCTAAAACTCGAGAAACCCCAAAGTGAACAAAAACTCAGATTATGGTCGAATCATTACCTGGATTGAAGTTCTGATTTGGAGGTTTTGCTCACGAGCTCAGCTGTAACGTGCTCCTCTAATCTCGTGGCGATCCGTCGACTTTCTCTCTAGACCCGAGCTCCCTTTCTCTCTCTAAGATGGTGCAAAAATGAAGGTGAAATGAGCTAGTGGGCTGCCTTGCCCCTTTTATACCTGGGCTTCCCTCGGCCCGTTGGAGCCGAGCCCAAGCCCATCCGTTCTTATTTCGTTTTATGACGTTTAAATCTCTATCGTATTATTATTTACTTATTTACTATTTTCGGGATGTTACAGATTTAACAATTAATCCCTAGTAATTAACCGTTAATCACTTTTAATTCTCGCAGTTTACTAATTATAATTAATTAGTAAATCCTTATCCGTTTAACAATTAAACGTTCACGCCTCCATATTTAATTTCGGATCAATGATTAATTACTTCTCTAAATAATTAATATATGAATCCACCGTTTAAATATTTCTCTAAATATTTATTCACCGTCTCATAATGCCGTGTTTTGTGAACTATAATATTTACGATTAAATATTATCAATTGCACGTTGTCTAAAGTATAACTCTTTGAATCGTACCTTAATAGCAACGTTGATATTAATGATGATCGGACATCTAATATCCAACACTACACAATCATAAATTAGAGAAATTAGTACAAAGAAATAGGAATACTAAAAATAAATAATATATATATGTGTGTGTGTTGGACCACACAAAAGAAACACAAATTCGTGCATGGTTATGGCACGGTTATATCTCTCAAGTCCTAAAATGGTCAATTGCAACTAGCCAAACAAAACGCAAATTCAAATGGTGCAATACGACTAAAATATAGACGGACGGCATTTCGATTGACTTTTGAAAAGTCAAACCTGTCAAAAAAAAATTTTTTAACTCATTTAGCAAATCAACAATTTTTCAATAAACTAATCAAAATCCTGAACACATATATACAAGTTTCATGATTCAATTCATAATTCAAGATTCGAAATTATTAAGACAAAACTAAAAAACCCGAACATACAAGTAGAATGAATCCACTCAAATGAGGCTAAATGTGTTACATACTCATCAAACAAGGTTAAATGTGTGTTTAGTGTAAGCATTAAGTCAAGATTCATCTACATTCAAACCAAAATTCAACTTGAAACCCTGGCCTCTTTTAACCAAAATTAGCCCTATTTGGAGCATAAATCAAACTAAAAACGATAATGGACAAGTTTACATACCTTAAAAGAGAGATTGGAAGCAAGAAATATAAAAAACCGGCGAAAAGCGGAGGTTTTGGAGGTGTTGGAGCCGAAACCGTGCGTTTTGGGTGAAGGGGTTTTGAGAAAAAGTGAGGTTTTTGCCTCATTTAACACTTGACTACATGGAGCCCAATGCACGGCCGTGCAATGGGATGTACGGTCATGCATTGCCTCCTGTTGACCAAGTTTGACCTTTTTTTGCATACTTTAATTAATAAAAATATATTTTTAATTAAAGGATAATAAAAAAAAATTAGATTTACTTAAAGTGCTATTTTAATTAAAAATTACTAAAATAACCTTGTCGAAAAGGGATGCTACCATCAAAAAAATTCCGATTTCACGCTAGTGGACTTACCTTTTCGTTGGCATCAAATTTCAAAATATCGACTTTGTCATTATCAAAAATAAAGAAGAAAATAAAAACTAAACACGTAAACCGTTCGAAAGCGTTACGCCTAAAAATAAAGAATGCTTTCGAATGGTGGCGCTTATGTCCATTCATTTCTCTTGCAAAAATTCAGTGGTCGCGATCCTTGAAAGTTTCTGCAAAGATATTTCAACTAACACAAGTGCCAAAAGAACGATAAAAATAAAGGTAAGAATAATAAAAAATAAAAGGGAAAATAAAGCAAAAAAGAAAAAAAAAGTAACATAGAAAAAATAGTCAGTCCAACGGCTTAGATATTTCGCAGAATTAGCGTGTCCCCGGCGGCGGCGCCAAAAACTTGACAGCGTGTTTTAGTGTATATAAAAATATATACAAAAATACAACCCTCATAATGACACCAAAAACTTGATACCAAAATGGAGAGATATAATATATATATATATATATATATTGTAGGATCGTAAGATTACAAGGTGATTCTGTTCTAGTTGATATTGGCGGAAACAATAACAACCAACAAAGTAAACAAGTAAACAGCAAGAATACTGATAAATGCACTGTTGTATTAAACTTCTGAGATTACAAGTTTACAAGTAAAACACTATCAAGAAGCACTATCAAGGCACACTTTGTTTGAAGTGTTTACAAGATATATATAGTAACTTAGAATCAAGACAGACCCTTGATTCTAAGGATCAGATCTAACACAAGCCGTTGATCTTGTTTATTAATCTAAATTACACGCAAAGGCTAATCTAGATAACTTTACTGAAACGTCTTCTTAGGCATCATTGTTTGCATGCTTGGAGAAGCGCGTTATTGTCCTTTATTGGTTACACCATTGAGGTTCCTTCTGCTTGGAGTGTGGCAGTTGCTTTTGCAGAAAGGTGTCAGAGGCGCTTTGCATGGATAGTCAGCTGCAACGTTTGGTCTTCAGAGAATAAAGCTATCAGCAGCAGAGATGAGAATAATGCTGCTGATAAGCCTATCAGCAGCAACTTGTGTTGAACGCTGCTGATAAACCTATCAGCAGCAACAAGTGTTGAACGCTGCTGATAAGCCTATCAGCAGCAACAAGTGTTAAATGCTGCTGATAAGCCTATCAGCAACAACATGTGTTGAATGCTGCTGATAAGCCTATCAGCAGAATTTGTACTTAGAATAATTTGGTAGCAATCAGTCTTTGGTTCTACAAACTCCCCCTAGACTGATGCAACCAAAATTCTTCTAATCACTTTGCTGCTGAAGCTTTTGCATGTGGCTGACTATCCTTTCAACCTCATAGCCTCTTGGATCCTTGCTGGGATTGTTTAGTGGAAGTTCAGACAGAGTCTTGATGTCTTTGTGTGGCATTTTGTAGATTGCTTTGCTTGAACATCTCATCTGCTGCTTCTTTACATCAATCAGAGTGAACTCATCCAAATCAGCATTGTAGGACCAAGATACAAATGGAGAGTGGGACTTGAGTGGTTTGATATTCATGACCACATCTTTGCTAGGGTTGAAGTAATGTCTGATTGCTAGCATAAGATGTTTCCCTCTCTCATTTCCAGGCTCATGAGCTTCACCCAGCTCCAAAATTCTTCTTAGGTCTGAATCTGGTAGTTGCAGAACCTCATCAACAGACCTGTATGTAGATCTTCTTCTTTCAGTTCTCCCCCTGAAGATCTCAAACCTTTGATCCTGTTGATTGTAGACTCATTCAACTATGTTTCTTGAGTCTTCAGGTTCAGATGAGGATTTGGATTTCTTCAAGGGAGGTTGTTGATGAGTGGGAGCTGGGTGTGATGATTTGGACTTGTTGGGTGGAGGAGTGGAAGGTTTGGGGAGGAGAGTGGAAGGATGATGGACTGAGGAAGAGGTAGGTGAGGGAGAAGGCTTGGGTTTCTTTGTCTTTGGTTTTTCTTCTTCTTTGATAAGTACCCTTTTCTTGGAGCCCTTCTTCCCTAGTCTTTCTTCCTCGTCCTTTTTAACTTTGAAGTAGAGGGCTTGCAGGTTCATGAAATTCATGGGACCTAGCCTCTTTCCACTATCTCCTCTAGCCTTAAGGAAGTCAATCGTGACCTTCTTTTCTTCATGGGTTCTTTTATTCAGTGCAATGGTCTTCTTGGACTGTAGCTTGGCTTTTTCTTCTTCTTCAGCCTTTTTCTTTCTAGCCAATTGACCCTGCTGACCCATGAAGGCTCTGTAAATCTCTTTGGTTGAAAGTTTCTCAAGGTAGTCTGCATCCTCACCTTGAGAGACTAGAGTCTTTACCCACTCCTCCCTCATTTCTTTAGCTAGTTCAGAATCGGTTATTCTGAACTTAGCTTCTTCTTTCTTCTTCTTCTTCTTCAATTCTTCCTCTTCTCTATTGAATTGTTCCTGCAGTTGAAGAACAAGAGTTGCATCTTCTTCAATCCGGTGAACTGCAGGAATCTTTCTTTTCAGTTCATCCAGCTGTTTAGCATACAGCTGGATGGTTTGTTCTCTTAGGAGAATGGCTGTTTTTCTTTCTTGAGCCTTTTTCATGTCAGCCATCTCCTCTTCTTCTCTTCTTCTTCTTTTCTCTTCCCTCTCTCTTTTCTCTTTTAACAACCTCTCTTCATCTTCATCAGTCATGATTCCCTTTCCTTTGTTTACATTGGATGCCTCTGCTTCAGCTTCACTGATCATAACAGCAGATGATGATGCTGCTATTGGGATCTCTGCCTCAGCTTCATTGGCAAGTTGAGGAATTGACGAGGGACGGTCACTTTCTTCATCAAGTAGATACTCAGGACCTTCTATTTCCCTCAGTTGATCCCTAAGTGAAGATCTTGTGCCAGATGCTACAGATGTGGCTTCAACTTGTGGAGTATCTGAGTTGGAGTCAGCATCAGAAGTTGACACAGACTCTTCCTGAGGAATCAGTCCTTCTTTTTCAAGATGGGCTTTGATGGTGACCATCATTGCCTGGCTCTCTAATGAGTTAATATTGCAGATGTTGGCTCTGAGCTGAAAAATCTTGAATAGGAAGTCTGAGGGCAGCTGAAGGATGTTCCTGGTGTTGATGATGAGAGAGGAGCCGTTGCTGAGCAGAAGAGTGTGGTCAAGGAACTTAGTGCTCACCCAACCTAGCACGTCCAAGTCCTTGACTAGGAAGGCATACAGGAATCTTCGAAGGCCCAGAACTTCTTCTTCAGTGAGAAGACTGCTCCTTGTTATTTCAATATTGCTAGGAGTCAGTCTCCTTTCTGCGGCCGCCGAGGATTCAGGATAAGCTACCTGATTTGCTTTTTGAATTAGTCTTTCGAAGTGGGGTAGATTATCCTCCATCAAGTCATGGAACCTGCCAATGGAAAGTTCTGCTGAGAGATCTGCTGAGTTGTTGATGCAGTTTGATAAGTATAGATGTAGGACTTGGAGGGCATTGAGAGAGTTCCAGTTCAGCTATTCTACTCCGCTGAACTCCCATCCAATCCAAAACCTCTCAGCTGATCCATCATACCCCCAAGCTAGAATTGAGTCAAATTCTAGCTTCTTTGATGATCTGAATAGTTGGGGGTTGAGAATTGACCAATGATGGCTGCTGCTTCAGGGATGATGCTGAATGGTGTATTTGTTTGTTCTGTGTCTTCAGTACCATTCAACATTTCATCGACAGCCCTGACGACCAACTTCCAGTCTTCAGATGTCTCTTCTTCTTCGTTATCTGAGGCTGGCAAGTCATGAATTTGTACAAAAGCCGGCTTGAATAGTGAACTTTGAAGAACAACCTGCTCTTGAATCCAGTCGTCAAGACTGTCTGTATCTTCTTCCATAGAGACCATCTCCCCCTTTTTGGTTGCATCAGTAGACAGGTAAGCATCAGTTTGGGTGCCTACTGATACAAGAGAGGGAGTGGATAAAGTTGGGCATTGATGGGCTTCATGCATAGAGACTTGGTGTCTTAGTTTGGACATTTTAGCCTTTAGCATAGCCACCCTAGCCGTCAATTCCAAGTTATGAAGTTTCAGTCTGTCCTCATCCACAGTTGTGGAATCCTTGGACCTAGATGGGGCCTTAGGCCGAGCCTCAGCATCCCCATCACCCGTGGTTTCTTGGCACCTAGGATTCCTCTCAGTGAGGGGAGTTTCCAAGGAAACACCCTCACCATGAGTTGCCGTGGTTGAGGTCTTAAAGATGTTGTCACTGTCCTCCTAGTCATTTGATGGACCAGCAGTAGTGACAGCCTCTTCCACATCCACTCTTTCATTACTCCTAGAGTGGACCTTCAAGGGTGAAGAACTTGGGTTGGGTGTTTCGGAAGCAAGACCAATCAGTACCTCCTTGATAGTGGTAGTTGGAGAAGGTACATCACTTTGGTCAGGTTCCTCAACACTTAAGTCCAAAGAAGATAGGAATGGCTCAAAGGGCTGTTCTATGGATCCGGGAAGTGATCCTAATCCTAATAGAGAGACTTCGGAAGGAGTGTCCCTAGCAGTGTGGCTTTCCCTTATGATATTCTCACTAGAATGTTGTGATTCTGAGTGAGGGATGTTAGCTTGGGTTTGGGCCTTGGAGGCAAGAGAAGAAGGAGTTCTCTTACCCCTTTTCCTTGTATATTTGGCTGCAACCGGGGCCCTGTGTTCCGGTTGAACAAGCAAACTGTGGGTGAGTAAATTATGTGCCTGTGCATCCTCAGTAGAATGCACAGGGGTTTGATCAAGGGAGGCAACGGTTTGAGTTTGTGGCAGTGAGGTGGAGGGTGTGGGATCAGTATCAGCTGGGTTTGCTGAACTGTCACCCTGGGCACTTTGCGTGTTCAACATTGTAGATATAAATGGAACATCGGCCCCTGAGAACTTTGATGAAACTGTTCTCATGCTTTGTAAAATGTTGTTCTTATGTCCCAGCATAACGTAGATTCTTGCAGTTTTTGAAAGATCTTGGTGCTCAATGTTGAACACTTCCTGCAAGAATATTGGGTACATGAAGAACTGATATTTCACCCCTTCTTAAAGGTTGTATCTCAAACCTTCAAGAATGAGGTGGGAAAAATTGAAACCCGCCCCAGTTATCATACCGTGAATTGCCGACGCAAGTCCGGAGCTAAGTTGGTTCCAGCCACTCCTCTTCTGGGATATGCATTGGAGAAGAGTGTGGCAGAGATACTTCCATTTGGGACCCATGAGTGCCTTCTCTATCGTATACTCTGTTTGATTCCTAGTGTACCCTATGGATACAAAGGTCCTCATGTATACGTCTCTTGGGTAAGAGATGGCGTCCCCTTCATCTTGAAGCTTGAGGTGTTGGCGGAGCTTTGCTTCAGTGATAATCATCTCCTTGCCGTCTACTGTGCCTCTGATTTGGGGAGTGCCCTGGTCAGTAGAATACACGGTTGAGCTCCAAAAATCTTCCATGTGGGAAGTATAGATGGTTGGGTTGACGGTTAGGGCATGGTGGATTTTGGACCGACAAAGGAAGTCGATCATATCATCGAAACCTTCGGATTTCTTGCCCTTATTTAGGCATGCAGTGAGGTTGTGGTATGGGGAAAACTTGTCGTTGGGGTTGTTTATGTCTGCGCCTGCCATTGTTATGGATTTGGAGGGAAGAGAGAAGGGTGTTTGAATGGTGGTTAATTATTTAGGGCTTTGAATGATGTGGGGACGGGAGAGAAAGTGATGGGAGATAGGTTTGAAATTGAATATGAAGAGGTTGTGGGAACGTTTGAGATTGTGATATAACGGTAGACGAAGAAAAAGCAACTTTACTTGTACAGTACAACCTGTTTCACTTTTCATTGTTACAGCTGTAAAGCACTCGAGCAGTCATGGTAAAGACCGAGAGTAGGTTTTTACCTCGGGTAAAAGTTAATGTAGACTTGTTTTACCCATCAGCAGCAAACTTGGTTGCTGCCGATGGTGAGCTATCCGCTGCAAACTTGGTTGCTGCGGATAGTGAAGTCTTTCAGCAGCAGATTTGGGTGCTGCTGACTGTTGTATTCATTCCGCAGCAAAAAGGTTGCTGTTGACCGCCTTAAAGTTGTCCGCATGAAACTTGTTCCTGCTGATAACTTAAGGCGATCAGTGGCAAAGGCTTTGCTGCAAACTTGTTCCTTGTCCAGTGATAGATCCACCCTTTGAGTCACTCCCAAAGGCAACATATCCTCCATTGAAATGTCTGAAGTTAGAGAGGATGGACATGTTGCCTGTCATGTGCCTGGAACAGCCGCTATCTACCACCCAAGTATTGTGTTTGTTGCCTGGCTGTCCCTGCACATGGAAGATATCTAATTAGTGGGAGGATCATTGTAGCATGCAGCATTGTAGAAGATCGTTGCTAATTTGCCATTATCAGCATGCTTGCAGTCAATGGAACCAATAGTTATGCTTGGAGATTGTTTGGCCTTCCATTGTTGTGTTGGTGGTTTTCTAGCTTTCTTTACATTGTCGGCAGAAGATGTTGATGCTGACAATTTTGGCTTATCCACAGCCGATTTTGCTGCTGAAGGTTTGCTGGAGCAGTAGCAGTTTTTGCTGCTGAAAGCTTTATCTTGGATTTTGCTTTGTCAGCAGCAGATACTTTTGCTGCTGATAGCTTTGCCTTTGGTTTCCTGGTCTTTACTCTATCAGCAGCGATTTTGTTTGTTGCTGATGGATTGAGCACAGATGAACGATTTGCAATCTGGTTAAAAGGGTTGAACTTGCATGTTGCAGCAAACTGGTTTGATTCCCCACATATGATGCAAGTTTGTTGAGGTTTCTGCATCTTCACTCTTTGAGGGGATAGAGATTCTCTGAACTTTGTTGCCTTTGCATCATAGCTTCTCACCTGTTTGTTTCTGTTTGTTTTCTCAAAGGCATGCTGCTTTGAGTTTCTTTGGTGTTCACGGTAGTGAAAGCAGGTGCTTGCAGTGTGATTATATTTGCCACACACAAAGCAGGATAGTGCTATCTTGTCCCTGTGAGAGTCCACATAGTTCTTTCTTTGAAACAAATCTTTGAAGTTCCAGGGATGAGCTTTGTTGTGCTCAAATGTAGCTTCTTCCAATGTCCTTTGAACATCTGGAACCCTCTCTCCAGACTCATGACATATGTCGAACACCTTCCTTGGCTGGACTGAGGTTGAGGACTGGCCCTTTTTCAGTTTTTAGCTTCCTACCTTCTGGAGGATAGCTAATTTTGATTTGTTTGAACGGTATGGGAGCTGGAATAGTTGGAGTAACAGCAGGACATTCAGTTTTGTTCAGAACAGCTTTAGAGATAGGAGCAAATGGGACTGTACTAGTTTCACAGTGGTCTGAGCAGGTTGACTCAGATTCTGAAGAGGTGGAGCAGTCTTCCACAAAACATGCATCCATTGAAGGATCAAGGTTTCGGTTTGCCGTGTCAAGATTTGCAGTATTGAAGCTTGGTTCGTGAATGGCAACATAGTCAGCAGGAGGAGGAACTGTCTTGTACTCGTCATTATGATATCCAAGTCCAGTTTTTACCCTTTCATGGACTTGAATATCTAACATTCTTTGTAACTTTTTAGATGAAAATTCATATTTTTCAACATGAACTTTCTGTTCAGCCAGTTCAGCTCTGGTAGCTTTAAGTTTTACTAATAGATCATCAATCTGAGTTTCAAGATTGGTTTGTTCATGTTTTAATGAAGAAATCTCTTTCTTAAGGCAGTTAATCTTTTCTTTGTAACTGTCTTCAACCTTTTTGAATTCAGATTTCATTTGGTGAAACTCTTCATTTTGATCTATTAGATTTTGGTTATGCTTTCTATAACCTAAAACTTTGTCAATGCAAGCTTGAGAGCAAAGATGTTCAAATACCTGAGGTGGTATCTCTGCATTGTCTGCCATAAGTGCTTGGTTGGAGGCAGGAACATCTTCAAATTGAAAACTCCAGTCAAATTCTGTAGTTCCAACATTTGCACAGGCTGCAGTTTGTGCTGGAGGAGTTCCTTGCTGCTGCTGCCTGGGCTGACCTTGGTAAGCTTATCTTTGATGGCTGGCACCCTGATTGGCTTTAGGTGCCTTGCACTCCCTAGCAAAGTGACCCATTTGGTTACAGTTGTAACATCGGATCTTGCTTTTATCAAGCCCAACTCTGGTGTTTGAGTTGTTGCTTAGAACTGATCTCCCGGTTCTAGAATAGAACCTTTTTGCTCTGAGGGAGAGCATGGCATATGAGTGCTGAATATCCATTTCTTCAAGATCATCAGGATGAAAACATTCCAGATCCTCCTTTATAAAGTGCATGCTGCTTGAGTTGTCAGAGACAAAAGCAGTAGAGGTTGGCTGTTGAGGAGGTGCCTCAAGAAGAAATGGTGATGAGTTGGATTGTGAAGCAGTTGGTGTTTGAGGATGAGTAACAATGGGGGGATAGTAGTTGCTTGCACTAGGACCAGAATGATCAGAGTGAAGCGCTGAGGTGGTGGTGGAGGAAGTGGTAGCTGATTGATAACTGGAGTTCCTTTCTTTAGCTTGAATCATTTCTAATTCATAGGTTTTGAGCATGCCAAAGAGCTCAGTCATCTGAAGAGTCTTCAGATTCTCTGTTCTTCTGATGGACACTGTATATAATGTCCAACAACTAGGAAGAGATCTTATGAACTTCTTAAGAATGTCTTCATTCTCCAGCTTTACCTTGGAGCACTGCAGTTCTCCAACCAGGTACGTGTACCTGTTATATAAAATTGTTAGTGACTCACCTTCCTTCCAGATGAAGTTCTCATACTGTTGCTTGAGAATGTCACGTCTGTTCTCCTTGACCTCCTCAGATCCAGCAAACATCTTTTCCAAGGCTCCCCATAATTCCTTTGCAGTTTTGTGAGCCTTGAAGTTGTGAAAAACTTCATTTGAAGGCACATTTGGATAGCTCCTAATGCATTGAAGTCCACCTCCATTTTCTTGATGTCTTCTTCAGAATACTTAGAGGGTTCCTTCGGAACTAGTGGTCCTCCGGAGTCAGCAGAGGCCACCATGGGAACATAAGGTCCATCCCTTATGGATTTCCACATTCCATATTCATGGTAGCAGAAGAAGCTTTCCATACGGTTCTTCCACATATCATAGTCCTCCCCAGACACCAACCTTGGTGGTCGGTTGATACTACCGATGTCTTCAGATCCATGACGTTGTGCCATTTTGTTTTGTGTGACTTGATCAAGAATAGAGTTTTGAATAGAATTAGAAAGTGATTAAACAAGTGTTAGTTTGTTTAATCTTGAGCCAAAGCTCTGATACCACTTGTAGGATCGTAAGATTACAAGGTGATTCTGTTCTAGTTGATATTGGCGGAAACAATAGCAACCAACAAAGTAAACAAGTAAACAGCAAGAATACTGATAAATGCACTGTTGTATTAGACTTCTGAGATTACAAGTTTACAAGTAAAACACTATCAAGAAGCACTATCAAGGCACACTTTGTTTGAAGTGTTTACAAGATATATATAGTAACTTAGAATCAAGACAGACCCTTGATTCTAAGGATCAGATCTAACACAAGCCGTTGATCTTGTTTATTAATCTAAATTACACGCAAAGGCTAATCTAGATAACTTTACTAAAACGTCTTCTTAGGCATCATTGTTTGCATGCTTGGAGAAGCGCGTTATTGTCCTTTATTGGTTGCACCATTGAGGTTCCTTCTGCTTGGAGTGTGGCAGTTGCTTTTGCAGAAAGGTGTCAGAGGCGCTTTGCATGGATAGTCAGCTGCAACGTTTGGTCTTCAGAGAATAAAGCTATCAGCAGCAGAGATGAGAATAATGCTGAGCAGCAACTTGTGTTGAACGCTGCTGATAAACCTATCAGCAGCAACAAGTGTTGAACGCTGCTGATAAGCCTATCAGCAGCAACAAGTGTTAAATGCTGCTCATAAGCCTATCAGCAGCAACATGTGTTGAATGCTGCTGATAAGCCTATCAGCAGCATTTGTACTTAGAATAATTTGGTAGCAATCAGTCTTTGGTTCTACATATATATATATATATATATATATTAAATATTCGGTTTAGAGTTACACAAAATCAAGTTTTAAATTTCTAAATTAAAATGATAAATATTTCAATTAAATACACACACAATAGGAAAGTGAACATATCGCAGCATAGTATACTTTAGATAAGAACTAAGTATCGAACCATGGACACGGATTCCTTATTCAATCCTTGCTATTATCTGACCGAGATAGAAGTTGGATGGGGTTTTGTTTTAAAAGAAGGAAAAGGGAAAAGAAAAGTAATTAGGAATGTCATCTCATTTAATGTGTTACTCTGGTTGTTATCACTTGTTAATTAACGTTATATTTTAATAAGGTTGGTCAAAGTTACTAGCACTAACCCTTTCGATAGGGGAGTTAGCATTTCATAACAGAACAGTGGATACAGTCGGACAACTGTTCCTAATAATTCTTCGGATCCTAACGGGGTCTCAAGTCCGTCGGCTGTCCCGTGATTTATTATTCGGACTAAGATTATCCTGTCGACTGACGTACGCCATGTCATGTAACTTCTTTTAGAAATTCCGAATGGGAAACTTCCTCCAAAACTACTTTATGAACGCTCGAACCTAACAATATATTTTTTTTAAATAGTTATCTTTACTTATAATAATATTTTAAATAAATATATTTTTCCTTATCAAGGTCAAACCTCATGGCTCCCGTTAGAAGTCCTCTGCAAGCCAACACAAGAGAAGTAAAGAAATACCGACACGAACCACAATGTCCAGCTAAGACTCGAATGACTCGCTGAATACCCAAACCTCCAATCAACCCATGATGTTAAACCTATACTAACCGGGCCCTTGGCATCACCAAGATTTGTATATAGACCGTACAAACTCGAATGAGCTTCCCAAACAAGAAGTCTTGCTTAAGTAACTCACAAGATTTAAGATTATTAAGTTGGTATAAAGATTACTTATTCTTGTCTATTTAAGATAAATTAAAAGAAAGACTTTAAGAACACAACATACTAAAAATACTTCATTAATTAGACAAAGTTCAACCAACCAAAGTAACGCAAGAAGACTAGCCACGAATGACCATACAAGTGACTACACAAACCCTTAGACAATGTGTGAAAGTGTTCCAACACCAAGGGAGAGTGGGTATAGGTTGCCTCTTGTTTACTTGAATGAGAAGAATCATTCCATATTACAAAACTAGAAAAGGAAAATAAACAAAGAAAAGCTAAAAATGGAACAAAACCGAGAGAGTTTCGGCGATAGCAGAGCATTAGGGCTTCCACTAACCCAATCTTGGACACCTAAATGTTTGGAATGAGCTTGATATTTATAGGCTAAGATTTGGGCAATGCACGGTCGTGCAAAGTACAATTTTCTTTCACGTGCGGAATCTGGCAGCTTTGGGGAGTACAGGGAAGCAGAAGTAGCTTTGACTTCCTGGGTGCATGATCGTTCAATTGGCTTCCGGGTGCTGATTTTCCCTTGATTTTGAGTGATTTCTTTATGTTTTTGCAAACCGAGGTTAATTATCTTGTTGTAACGGAAATGAATAATTTAAGTATCAATTCCCATCAAATTGCCTATAATTGTGATGAATATGAGGATAATTACGCATGTAAAATATGTATAATTTATGACATATCACGTACCAATCGGTGGCATCATTATCCAAATAGAGCGAGGCTATCAGCAAACGTTTCTGGATCGGAATCGCATAGAAATCGAAATAACAATTCGCCTGATCGATCCATCGCTCCGGATTAGAACCGGAAAAACAAGTGAGGTATATTGGCGCCGTTTATGACGCCCAAGAATAGAGAAACCAGATTCCGCAGAGCCGCCGAACGATTCAGAATCGATTGGTGGTTTCTGTTTCGCGAGGAGGCTGACCTGAACACACAGTTTGTTCGAAACCTCTAGAGAAGTTGCAATTGAAGAAACATCAGTTTGAATAATTGCTTAAGCTTTATTTGATTGAGATTGGTTGTCCTACATTTGCCGCTGAGACTCCTGCAAAGCCTTGAAACCATCATCTAACTGCCTCAATCGAGTACCCTCAACCATAATTGCTAATGGCTCAATGAAAGCACCAATTTGATCAAGTGATAATAGCAAATTCACAGAGAATGAGGAATGAGAAGGGATTCTTATTGAAATTGAGAGAAAATGGTGAGAAGAGAATAATACAGACTAGGTGAGAGAGAAGACACATAACAAACTCAACAATATTCATGACATCACCCTCTAAACATTCTCCCTATATAGCCTATAGAATTTTGTTATCCCATCGCTGATGTGGCATTCATGACATAATCATGCATTTTGGTGGGGATCCTCTTGGTTCGGTGGTTGCGTTTTACCATATGCTGACCCGTATTTTGGTGCTCCAGTTTCATTCACAACAATCCCACTGAATATAAACCGAGATGCTTTCATTTTCAAGTAATAACTCTTGTTAGCTGCTCGTTTATTGGGAAATTCATAGAATAGTAACCAAATTTCTCATATGTTCTAATTACGTCTCTCAAAATTTTTTCGTCTCTCTAAAGTCACTCGAGTTTCATTTGTTGTTCTAATCTTGTGGTAACTTGTTAACCTAATAATTACGTCACTGGCACATCATCAAGTGCTAATCTATTAACATGATAGTTACGCAAGATTGGAAGAGAAAGTAAAAGTTGAGTGACTTTAGATAGACAAAAAAATGTTTTTAGTGACTTATTTAGAACATGTGAGAAACTTTATTACTGTTTTGTGAATTTTTTGATAAAATTGTCGAATTTTTTTAAAAATTTTGATGGATTTAGGTTAAAGTGAGGCAGAGAGAAGGAAGAGCGGTAAACATACATATGTTCTGCGGTAGGAGGCCGGGTTTGTTGTCAACCACGCGGGCTCTTGATGATCTTGGTTTAGATGTTCAACAAGATGTTATAAGTTGCTTCAATGACTTTGCTCTTGATGCTTTTCGAGCCAAGGTTACAATTTATATCATCTTTGATTCATTTTCACAACTCGTTTTGATCCATTTTTGTGATTTTGATTGTTGGTTTTTGAATATGTAGCAATGCAAACAAGGGCAGGATGTTCATCCTGATGAGGTTAAAGCCGTGCTGCTCGAGTTTGCGGGTTATCATGGTGTTGCTTGAGTCCGGGTATCGAAGTGGTTTAGTCATTACTCTAGAATTTTGACTGAATTTGATCCACCACCTTCACGTCCGCCTGAAAAGCCTTTGCCAAAAGATCATTCGGAATATCAGGTTTTGCTCCAAAAATAGCATTTGCAACTGTAATAACATCCGGGTTCTGGCTGCTTAGACCGACAATGGCAATGGCAATAGCATTGCCATATCCAATATTCCTCTGAAAGTGAACGAGACCTTCTGGGAAAACGAAAACATCACCCTTCTCAAGTACTTTGTTGATGAGACGATTTTCCGGGTTGGATGTGACGAACCCAACTTGGATGCTTCCTTCAATGACTGTCAAGATTTCAGTAGCACGCGGATGCGTGTGAGGTGGATTAATACCCCAAGGAGCAAAGTCGATACGAGCCATTAAGATACCAGGAGTGTTGAGACCAGGTAGTTGAGCAACAGTAACAGGAGTCGCTTGAGATCCAACCGCATTTGAGGTGTTTCCCATCAAATGTAGTCCACTGAAGAAGAAACCGTTCGCCTGCACAAGCTTTGCATCTTTGCAAGCGAAACCGTTGACTAGCACTGTGAATGCAAAGAGGAAAAATGAAGTAGTAATCTTTTAAGATATAATGCAAAAGTTAAAAATGATGTTAAATATTACAGACCTGGGCCATTCGAGTCGGCAACACAAAAATCTTGAAGAGGGCTATTGTGTTGGTTCAGGCCCCTATGTACACACATTACACACACTCTACGTTATCTTTCTGTGTATTTCTTGAACTTGAAAAATGATTACAAAGAGGATGCATAAAACAAAGAACTTCTACTCCTATTTATAATAAAAAAAACAAAACACATGACAACAAAATCACTCCACGAACTCCTTTAAATCAGCAACTAATTCCAACGTTCACGTCCCGCAACTCATGTTCAGCTCCTACTTTCCCGGTCAACTTAGACCAAGTAATTCTTTTGTGACCCGTTTGTACTGAACTATAGATTCAACCCATATCTGACGACCTGACTTGACCCGAACCATCAAGATTAACCCAATATTCACCCCCTTAATCTTGATGTCAGTTCTTGCCACATGCATCTTCCTTGCTTACGTTCGTTATTGCTTTTCTTGCTACCCTTGCTATAATCGGTTCACAGTCTGAATCGAATCTTGCTCTTCCTCGTCCGTTTTTTTTTCAGCCTCATACCACTACCTCTCGGTACTGTTTTGTCACCGATACAGCCCCGAAACAACCCCGAAACTTACCCGAACATTTTGTTCCGTATGGGTCTATTATGGCAGTCATAATCTCAGTTTCTCATACCATGGATTCTCTGGCTACTTGAACCATAAAGGTTCAATCTTTCTACTTGCTACGAGCCACACATGACCCGATATTTGCTACACGCTTCATTCGTGCTTTCAAACATTCATTCTTTCTATAAACTTGCTATTCGAACAACAAAGGTTCGGTCTTTCCCTTTCTGATGTGAACACTTTCGGTCTTTGGTTCACAGTTTCGGTCTATTGCTCGGACTTTTGTCTAAGCTTCCTTTCTGCAAGAAAACTTTGTTCGGTCTACAGTCTTTCTTTTCCGGCAAGAAGAACTGGTTCGTCCCGGCCGTTCGGTCTATCACGGGGTTGGTTCTTCTTCTCTGATAACGGTCTTCTCTTTATTGTCATCGGCGATACGGTCTTTCTTTCAAGCCGTTCGGTCTATTACGGCTTCGGTCTCTTGTCGCCGGTCTTTCTTTCTTACACCGGTACATTCTTACTTTACTTTCCGGCGTCGGTCTTTTTCCTTGCTGCTGTGAAACAGATGGTCTTTCTTCTAGCGATTCAGTACATGTAATCGCCTCTTTCCAGTTACTTTCTTCCTCTCGACGGTAAGCACCGCCAAAAAAACGCTGCTCTTGCCGACCTTCTTCTTTTCTTTCAGGTGACCTGCAGTTTAGAGGGCTGCTCCCCCTTCTCCGAACACGACTCTCAAAACGGCCTCTCCGTCTTACCTGGCTCTGATACCAAATATTGGTTCAGGTCCCTTTGTACACACACTACACACACTTTACGTGATCTTTCTATGTATTTCTTGAATTTAAAAATGATTACAAAGAGGATGCATAAAACAAAGAACTTCTACTCCTATTTATAATAAAAAAAACAAAACACATGACAACAAAATCACTCCACGAACTCCTTTAAATCAGCAACTAATTCCAACGTTCACGTCCCGCAACTCATTTTCATCTCCTACTTTCCCGGTCAACTTAGACCAAGTCATTCTTTTGTGACCCGTTTGTACTGAACTATAGTTTCGACCCATATCCGACGACCCGACTTGATCCGAACCATCAAGATTAACCCAACATATTGTCGGATGCCAAAGAAAAAGAACAAGATATGAGTATGATAAGCCCGAGAAAAAGAAAATGAGAAACCATACTTTGTTTTATATGGTTTGCAATGGAAGCCAAGGAGAAAATGAGTTGTGTTGGTACACTAGTTTAATTGCCTTTTAGAGGATACACATGGAATGATTTAGCCGTCCCACCACCATTAGAAGATGATACCATATATAAATAAACTAGAACCGTGTCTACCCGCGCTGCGGCGCATTAAGCCGCGGAAGAAAGTAAAGTCATCGAAAGCCTATAAAATAAAATTATAGAAAAATGAATATGTTAAAAAAGTTATTTTTTATGAAATAAATAAATATACTAGAAAATTTATATAAAAAAACAAAATCTTTACGCAAACTCACGCGTTGCAACGAAATAGCTAGTAAATATTTCAAAAACTTTATAGAAAACAAAATGAAACTATAACAAAGCTGTTAAAAATCGTTTAAAAAAGTGAAGAGTTAAAAAAAATCATAATGACGTTGAACGCAAGCGGGTAGATAAATTATACACTATCACGCGCAACTCCGTTAGAATTGTGCGTATGCCACGTATCGTAACTTGGTTGGTAAAAAAAAGAGAAAGATTTTCAATGTATAAATGATAACTTTATTAAAGTTGATGGGCTATAGTATATATTTATGAAAAGAAATATGAAAAAAAAACCTTTTAAAGTTCAGGGCTTTAAAAAGTAAATATGTTATAATTCACGAACTCAAGTGTAAAGTTTCACTAAAGCCAAAATAGTTTATGTCATGCTATGAAGTCTTGTACTTTATGCAATGCTTGTTCCAAATTTATAAATTGTAAGTATTTAAATATTGCATTATGTACATGCAACCGTGTGAAATTGGTCAAAGAAACTGAATTTTCTTTCCAAAACACAATGATAATTTGTGGTTTCTTCGTTGGATTGTTACGATGATAATTTGTGGTTTCTTATTTTTTGCCGGTTGAGAAGGGTTTTGAAATTTGGTTACCACATGAGTTTTGTGTGACAAATCGGTTTTTCAAATCGAACCGGTTTGATCAACAAAAGTAAAAACTGGTTTGAGAGGGGAATTTGACCGGTTTAAAATCAGCGTGATGCCAATATTTGAGAAGGTTTTGACTGATTCGGTTCGGGTTAAACCGGTTCCAGTTAATAGGTTTCAAACTGACGGTTTGAACCAGTTTCAAACCGGTGTAGCAATAGGTTCGGGTCGGCTTGAAAACCGGTTTGAGATCCCAAACCGGTTTTTTTTTTCACCTCACTTTTACCCTACTACCTAGAGGTGCACAAATGTAACATCCATGAATTTTGATAGTACTATTTTATTTCATCTTGTGCATTAATAACATTTGTGACTGCCGTATTATTTCAACCCCGTTATAACATACTTAAACATTACATTCAACGTGTAACGATTTAGAGTTCTGAGATTGTTTAACTTTTAATCTTGTATGTATAATATTTTTTTTATATCATATTTATATTGTGTCATATTAAATAAATTAATTATGAAACTTTAAGTTTTGTAAAATGAGACTTTTAGTTTATAAAAGAAAGAATAATGATATTTATGTCTTACGTTTTATAAAGAAAACCTCATAATTAAATGGTTTTATCTAGAATTTAGAACTTGAACCCCCTTTTTATTTCATTTGAACCCTTTTATGTCATTTGAACCCCCCTCTCATATTCCTTGAACCCTGGAACAATCTAAAGACAATTTTGACTTTGGAAAATCAAACTCGATCAAATCCTACACCAATCCCTGAAATTTCGGGATTAAAATCCGCCCAAATCATTTCACATCTCACTTGCGTTCGTATGAAACTTGAAATCATCTAAATTGATTGAGAATTTACGTTTTTGAAACCCAACTTGGTGTTACGGTCGTGGGTTTTTAAAACCCACAAATCAAGTTTGAATTCCATCTTTTTCGTCCAATTAACAGCTGTTAAAAGCGTTACTCATCGATGATTAAAAACCCTATATGTTCCCTTTTCACTCCTCAGTCAAATTCATCACTCAATTCCATCCTTTCTCACCTCTTGAATCATTGGTGGTTCGATTTTTTTTTTGTTGCTTGGTATTCATGGTCATCTTTAGGTAATCTTTCCTTCATCTTAATCGCTTTTCCTTCTGCTTTGAAATCGATTAGGGTTGGGTTGTGAGAAACCTCTGATTGTGACTGGGTTTGATGGGGAAGAAGGACTCTTGGGTCTGATTGTTAAAAACCAAATGTTCTAGTTCCTTGACAAGGCATTATACCCAGATCAATTGGTTAACACTCTTCAATCTCTCGGGTTAGGTCGCGGGTTTAAACCCAGCCATGCCCAGTTTTTTTCTTTATTTTTTTTGTTTGTCATTTTTCACTTGTATTACTCCTTTTACTCTCACTTATATATATATATATATTTATAAATCATTTTTTTTAGTTTTGATTAATAAATGAATGCCTTTATAGATATCTAAAGATTATAATTATTATCTTTTGTAAATAAAATATACATACATACAAACACACACACACACACATATATATATACACACACATTATAAGAAAACTATTATAAACTAGCTCTATCTTTGATAAATAAACGTTTTGATTATCCCAAATAGTATATGTGCATCATTAGGGCTAAGAACGTATTATTTCATTACCACCATATATTTTAATTCATGACAAACGTATAGTATATGTTTCTATTTCATTGTATAACTTTTAACATTGTGAAACGATCGTATAAATATATTTTTCATATTATTAATACTTTCACAAATAATATGGTATTAGTAGTTAAATGATTCTTTTAGTAATTAATCTTATTAATTAAAATTTTCATAAATAGTAAATTCGCATAACTAATTTATTTACTTATTTCAAATAATATCTCTATAAATATTATTGTATTATAATGTTACATATTGATAACTATTTTAACCTAATTGTCTTAATGAGGTATTTATTATATTAAATTTGCAATTAACATTTATTGTTGGCACCAAAATTTCTTTTACAAATAAAATCTATAAAACATTATTTCATGTAATCTGATTTATATATTATCACTTTATTTAACTTGGTATCGTTAAAAATTCGAACCTTTAATATTTTCGCTCGCTCGTTCATTCCAAAATCCTAAAGTACCCAATCATTCTGTTCTTATTTCTTTTAATCATTTCTATATATTAAATATGTATAATTATTTATTTAGGGGATCGTTAAACCGGTTCACTCATCCTCACGACTTAGTTCAAGTTTAAGTCACAATATCAAGGTGAGAACATAGCCCCTACTTTTCCTTTAATTATTTTGGGGTGGCACATGTAAGCATATCAAAAACACGTTTTCTATCAATTACAATTCAAACATAACAAGACGTTCAACTAAACTTATTATTAACAAGTTCAACATGATAATCATAATCTTTCATAAACATTGTACTACTCGGGGTTTTGACGTATTCTTGTTCAAACACGAGAAAGCTATAAACTTTGACCTACTTAGGGTTTGACGTATTCTTGTTTAAACACGAGGAAGCTATAAACTTTATGGGTAATCTTGAGGATTATGCCATAGAACATAGAAAGCTATAAACTTTGACCTACTCAGGGTTTGACGTATTCTTGTTCAAACACGAGGGAGCTATAAACTTTATGGGTAATCTTGAGGATTATGCCATTTATCTAGGACAACCATGGGGTTGTGCCACATTGTTATTCTTTTATTCTTTGATTGATTTTATTATCCACATACGTGCTTGCTTCATAATGTGTTTATTTGAATCTTGTTAATGAATTGTATAAAATCTTTTATTATGCTTTTTATCTAAACCTATGTCTTTCACCAACTTTATGTTGACCCGTTTTCTCTACATGTTTTAGAAAATAATAAATAGGATGTGAAGGATCATATATGATTGTTCATGGACCTAGTTAAAGAAATTTAAACAATATTTTCATTATGGATGTTTGTTTGTTTTGTTGAAACAAGTGTTGACATTAATTTATGAAATTTATTAATTTTATGTGATGCCTTAGTAATTGTCTTTATACCTTGTGCTACGAACTAAATGCGTGACACCTCGCGTTTCTACCTTGGTGGGGTATGAAAGATTGGTATCAGAGCCTTGGTTATAGAGAATTACGCTTAGAAAGACCTAGACTATAACCTAAGACACCCTTACACTTCATAGGAACTTTATGTGATTTATATACTAACTTTATTTCTTCATTAGCCATGTCATCCTATTCAACCGATGTTTCCAATAACACGCGTGTCCACTCGGACCTTTCTCCACCCACACCCATTAGGGAACCCTCGTATAGCCCCATCCATTGGGCCTCGTTAATGAAGTCAAGTGAAGGAAACAACATGACTAGGCTCAACAAGAAGACCCATAAGGATGAAGGCTCTGAGCTATTATCGGAAGCAAGAAGGAAGCTAAGGAAGCCCACTTACCTTTCAAGAAAAAGGAAGCTTGCTCGAGTAGATGGATCTCACCCTTGGACCTCAAAGCCCAATCCATAATGTTCTCATCATAACCATGGGTTCAAGTGATAGGTGTGAGTAGTATATAATGGCTGGAAGAGTGAGTGTAGGTCCATGAAAGATTCTGACTAAGGAAAGACTTGGTACTTAAGTGTGTCCCTTATGGCCCACCTCTCTTTCCTGGGAATCCTTTTGTGGGTGCACTGCTTATAAGTCAAGTATACTTCTAACATGCTATTATGAGAACTCGGTATTATGACTAGCCAAATTTTAATTTCATAAAAACATTTGTACTTAACACTAAGCGTTTTACTATCACTTATGACCTTCTTCTTTTCGTGCTAGGCATGGCCGCTTACCCATCTAATCCCCCGGAATATCACTCCGAGACAGAGTCTGAACAAGTAGAAGACCTTGGGTCCCCACAACCAGTCAACCTGTCACCCGCATGACTAGCTGACAGGTTCCCGCTACTCCGCAGGGCAAAATGGTTTAGAAATACGGCTCTGAGGATCCAAGTACCTGAACAACCCCCTTACCTGGCACCAGATCCCTACCATCCAAGCATAGTGACAAGACAAGCTATGGGGCCAACCAGTGCTATAGGAATTCCAGTCAATACCGCTCACCAGTATGTGAGATCCTTAGAATTCCTGAGAAAAATATTAGAGCATGAGCTAAGGCACGACCTGCTAGGCCAACGTGTGAATGACCTATCGAATCAAGTGCAGCAGTAGGAAGACATAATTTCAAATATAAGTACTCAACTGGATATGATGGAAGGAGACATGGAGATATTCGATGCTCGTACGGAAGCAACTAGAGCTGAGGCCCGATTTGCAATACGAGTAACTATAACAATGTTCATCTTGGTGGAAAGCTACCTGAGACGTTGATCTAATTGTTTTATTTCATATTTTAGTTTGAACACATTACTCTATGTCTGGGATGTTGTGTTGACATTTTATTATTTGATGTTAATTTCATTTTAAGAATTGTTATATGTGAATGCCACTACTCACACATTAATTCAATCTTGTAAGCATAAATTACTTTATGTCATGTTATCATCAAGATTACCAAACTTGCTACTTATATTTTAAAGCGACTCACTACCATTATCCCTAACATGATTACTCGAGCAATGACTAAACACCTTCAATATCTCTAGACATAGGTAACTATTTACCTTTAACAATCCAATCTAATGGACATTGTAGAAAGATAAAAGAAACTAAGGTGATCATGCAAAGTAAGCAATTATTACGGGTGCACACGTAATAAAAGTTTGCAGTGCATGCGAATCCTAGCAAATCCTATCCTGTAAACAATAGCCATATTACTATGAACATTTGATTTCAACCCTAAATCTCTGGAACATCAATCTCAACTGTGAGGCTGAAGATGATTACTAAATCAATAGACTTTCTTTAATTTCAAATCTCATTTGCTAAACTTAAGTGGTCGATCTCTAATCTAGGATGAACCATACCGCAAATTTTTAGACTATACAACCGGGTTACCATAAAATTTTCTCACGGCCACAAGGAAACTAGATAAGCATGTTTCAAGCCATTCATTCACTCTTTACCAAATGTGAGAACACGTTCTCTTGTCTTGCCAACTATCAAAACGCGATGAACCTATCCATTCAATTATATTAGACATATATAATTACACTCTCAGACATAAAATTCTTAAGGACTTGTCTAGATCTTAGCACGGCTTATCATCCCCAAACTCAAGCTACCTTCCGAACTCTATAGTGTGCATGACACTTTCCATGTGTCAAACCTTAAGAAGTGTCTCGCTGACGACACTCTCCATATTCCTTTGGATGAAGTCCGCATTGATGACAAGTTGCATTTCATTGAGCAACTCCTTGAGATCGTGGACTGTAGCGTTAAGCAACTCAAGCGTAGCCGTATACCAATCGTGAAAGTTCGTTGAAACTCTAAACGTGGACCCGAGTTCACTTGGGAACGTGAAGACCAGATGAAGTTCAAATATCCTCATCTCTTTTCTGATTCAGTTGCTGCCACCAGTTGAATTTCAGGGACGAAATTCCTTTAACTTGGGGATACTGTAACATCCATGAATTTTGCTTGTACTATTTTATTTCATCTTGTGCATTAATAACATTTGTGACTGCCGTATTATTTCAACCCCGTTATAACATACTTGTACATTACATTCAATGTGTAACGATTTAGAGTTTTGAGATTGTTTAACTTTTAATCTTGTATGTATAATATTTTTTTTATATCATATTTATATTGTGTCATATTATATAAATTAATTATGAAACTTTAAGTTTTGTAAAATGAGACTTTTAGTTTATAAAAGAAAGAATAATGATATTTATGTCTTACGTTTTATAAAGAAAACCACATAATTAAATGGTTTTATCTAGAATTTAGAACTTGAACCCCCTTTTTATTCCATTTGAACCCTTTTATATCTTTTGAACCCCCTCTCATATTCCTTGAACCCTGGAACAATCCAAAGACAATTTTGACTTTGGAAAATCAAACTAGATCAAATCCTACACCAATCCCTAAAATTTCGGGATTAAAATCAGCCCAAATCATTTCCCATCTCACTTGCGATCGTATGAAACTCGAAATCATCTAAATTGATTGAGAATTTACGTTTTTTGAAACCCAACTTGGAGTTACGGTCGTGGGTTTTTAAAACCCACAAATCAAGTTTGAATTTCGTCTTTTTCGTCCAATTAACAGCTGTTAAAAGCGTTACTCATCGATGATTAAAAACCCTATATGTTCCCTTTTCACTCCTCAGTCAAATTCATCACTCAATTCCGTCCTTTCTCACCTCTTGAATCGCGATTGGCTTGGGAGCCCCTGGTGGTTCGACTTTTTTTTTGTTGCTTGGTATTCAAGGTTATCTTTAGGTAATCTTTCCTTCATCTTAATTTCTTTTCCTTCTGCTTTGAAATCGATTAGGGTTGGGTTGTGAGAAACCTCTGATTGCGACTGGGTTTGATGGGGAAGAAGGACTCTTGGGTCTGATTGTTAAAAACCAAATGTTCTAGTTCCTTGACAAGGCATTATGCCCAGATCAATCGCTTAACACTAGGGGTGTTCAAAGTCGGATATCCGAATTTCAGATATCCGAAATTTTCGGATAGTGGATTTCACTATCCGAATCCGAAATTTCGGATATCCGAAAATTCGGATACGGATTCGGATAGTGAAACGGATATCCGAAAATATAAAAATAAAATAAAAAAATATATAAAAATAATATTTTTAAATTACAAAAACAATTAAAAACCTTACAAAACATTAGAAAATATACATATAAAAATATATAAATATAATATATCGGGTTTTGATTCTAATTTTCTTATTTTTAAATAATAAAAACAATTAAAAAAATATATAAATATAATATTTCGGATATTCGGATATCCGAAATATCCTAAAATCACTATCCGAATCCGAAGTTTCGGATATCCGAATTTTCAGATAATTCGGATTCGGATTCGGATTTTCGGATAATTTGGGTTCGGTTTCGGATTCGGATTTTTTTGAACACCCCTAGTTAACACTCTTCACTCTCTCGGGTTAGGTCGCGGGTTCAAACCCGGCCATGCCCAGTTTTGTTTCTTTATTTTTTTGTTTGTCATTTTCCACTTGTATTACTCCTTTTACTCTCACTTACATATATTTATAAATCATTTTTTTTAGTTTTGATTAATAAATGAATGCCTTTATAGATATCTCAAGATTATAATTATTATCTTTTGTAAATAAAAATATACATACATACACACATATATATACATATATATACACACACACACAGAGGAATGTTCAACTACAAAGTCTCTTTTGACTAAAAAATGAAGTAATGTAGACTTTTGATCAAACCAATTTTACGATTAATTGTGCTTTATAAGTTAATTAATTACTAGAGGGGTAAAATAGAACTTTTGCCCTTGTGTTGACTTTCCTTTTACATTGAATAATAGACCATCATTTTTAAACTAAAATAACTTTTTTATACATTATTAATTTTTTTAAAAAAGTACACAATAAAATCAAGCATTTGTTTATCTTTAATTTGAGTATAATATTGTTATATTTTTTATATAAAAAATGAGTTTTTTTTTTGAAAAAATGTTCAAAATCTGTGTTGGTTATCATTATCAGCATAGTTATATAATATAACAGTACAATTTTAAATGTTAAAACAACACAAGTTACGAACATATAACTGTGTTGTTTTCTACGCGCATAAATGACGCAAATACCCTCGGTCATGGAATCAGTATTGTACACGTGGCACACTCTCCTTGCTTCCTATCATTTTTAGGCAAAAACCAGTTTGTAGTGGAACCTTCCTCTATGTATACACACACGTTATAAGAAAACTATTATAAACTAGCCCTATCTTTGATAAATAAACGTTTTGATTATCCCAAATAGTATATGTGCATCATTAGGGCTAACGTATTATTTCATTACCACCATATATTTCAAATCATGACAAATGTATAGTATATGTTTCTATTTCGTTGTATTACTTTTAACATTGTGAAACAATCGTATAAATATATTTATCATATTATTAATACTTTCACAAATAATATGGTATTAGTAGTTAAATGATTCTTTTAGTAATTAATCTTATTAATTGGAATTTTCATAAATAGTAAATTCGCATAACTAATTTATTTACTTATTTCAAATAATATCTCTATGAATATTATTATATTATAATATTCTATCATGATAACTATTTTAACCTAGTTGTCTTAATGAGGTAATTATTATATTAAATTTGCAATTAATATTTATTGTTGGCACCTAAATTTCTTTTATAAATAAAATCTATAAAACATTATTTCATGTAATCTGATTTATATATTATCACTTTATTTAACTTGGTTTCGTTAAAAATTCGAACCTTTAATATTTTCGTTCGCTCGTTCGTTCCAAAATCCTAAAGTACCCAATCATTCCGTTCTTATTTCTTTTAATCATTTCTATATATTAAATTTGTATAATTTTTTATTTAGGGGATCGTTAAACCGGTTCACTCGTCCTCACGGTCTAGTTCAAGTTTAAGTCACAATATCAAGGTGAGAACATATCCCCTACTTTTCCTTTAATTATTTTGGGGTGGCACATGTAAGCATATCAAAAACAAGTTTTCTATCATTTACAATTCAAACATAATAAGACGCTCAACTAAACTTTTTATTAACAAGTTCAACATGATAATCATAATCTTTCGCAAACATTGAACTACTCGCAAACATCAAACAAGAGGAAGCTATAAAATTTGAACTACTCATGGTTTATTATTGTTCAAACACGAGGAAACTATAAACTTTATGGGTAATCTTGAGGATTATGTCATCTATCTAGGACAACCATGGGGTTGTGCCACATTGTTATTCTTTTATTCTTTGATTGATTTTATTATCCACATACGTGCTTGCTTCATAATGTGTTTATTTGAATCTTGTTAATGAATTGTATAAAATCTTTTATTATGTTTTTTATCTAAACCTGTGTCTTTCACCAACTTTACGTTGACCCATTTTTGTCTACGTATTACAGGAAATAATAAATAGGATGTGAAGGATCATATAGGATTGCTCATTGAACTAGTTAAAGAAATTTGAACAATATTTTCATTATGGATGTTTGTTTGTTTTGTTGAAACAAGTGTTGACATTAATTTATGAAATTTAATAATTTTATGTGATGCCTTATTAATTGTCTTTATACCTTGTGCTACGAACTAAATGTGTGACACCTCGCGTTTTCGCCTTTGCGGGGTGTGACAACAAAAAAACCAGAACCCCCTACCGGAACCGGTTCCGGTTCCTACCCGGCATAAGGTGGACCCAGTCTGGGGTTGGAAAAAACCGGTGGTTCCTAACCGGTATGGAGGAAATTACACGAGACCAGTTCCTACTTGGAACCGGTTCCAAACCGGTTATTACCCTTTTTTTTAAATAGCCGTTATTTAATTGCTTTATAGCCGTTTGGAGTGAATTTTTGACCATTTTTTTTTTGTTTTTAGCCCCCCAACTTAAAAAACGCAAAAAATACTCGCGTAATTTCCCGACTTTCTATTCTCATTATGGCTCACGCACAATCACAATCATCCGTTATTCGGGTGCTTCCGCATAATAGGAACCAAGAAATTTGGTGCAATTGGGATTTGGTTGAGTTGAGTGACATGTCTCAAAAGGCTCGTTGCAAGTTTTGTGGCACTTTTTTTTAATAAAGAATCGAACTCGAGTTTGAAGAAGCATATTGTGAATAAATATTGCAAGGCGTTGAAGGCATATGGGGATTCCGAAAAAACAAATTGTGACGTTTCGGGTATTTCATTCGCGCACTTGTAATATAATTATCATGTAATCATTCTCAAATTAAATAAAATACAAGTGTTTTATTTAGTTTTATACAAATAGGTATTTTTATTTTACGGATTTGAATTAATTAAAATTTTATATGTTTCAAAACTTATATAAAATTTTATATAAAAATCTAAATTTAAAAGTTTCATATTTAATAAAATAACCTAATAAGATAAATAACTTTTATAAAAATTAGTTATAATAATAATAAAATAAGTTTATAAAATATATTTGAAATTAAAAGAAATTAAAGAAATTATTTTTATAAAAGTTAAGGGGTTGTTTTTGAAAATAATGAAACTAAAAGGGCTTTAGGACAAAATCTGTTAAGGGGCTGTTTCTGGACAAATCAAACCACAGGGACCAATTTGTAATAACTCTCAGGGACTATTTTAAATCAAAAACAAACTCCAGGGACTGGTTTTGCCAACTTCCAATTCGCGTTTCCGGCCGTCTTCCCCATTGACCGACGGTCCAAGTTTTTCTACGGCGACTCCTTGACACGACTGTCCCCTACACCTCGACAACCGAATTTGGTCTCCCCGACCTCGTCGTCCCCACGCGAACAATAGCCCCCGACCAATTGGTCTCCCCGACATACAGAAAGTTCGATCGTGTTTGTGGCCGAAAACCCACGCCACAAATTCGGCCCCGACTGTCTACCTCCACGCCTGCAAGATGGCTCGACAGCTTCGTCTCGTCCAGACGAGTGTCGGGACATGCTCAATTGCTTGTCTCATTATCAGAATCGAGCTCGGCTATAAAAAGCCATTACCGAACCTGCATGAGCTCGCCATCCCCCCTCCACCCACTCACACTCAAAATTGAAACTACCATTGCATTCGTCGTCTCTGAGTGAAGCTTTAACCAGAATATCAGGGCCTAATTCCATCCCGAAACTTGAAATCACGATCTTGATATTTTTGGACCAAAAGCCTGTCGACCAGACCCTTCGCGACCAGGTTCGAGCCTCAAATTCGTTCAGTTACCTTCTGTTACCCTCAGGCAAACTATCCTAATCGAAATTGCGGCAATAAACCGTCGATTACCGGGCAAACCATTGTCCTCGGACACGGTTTGGCTGTTGCCGAGGACCAGCGACCAGTTTGCATTGTATGTTATTAATTAAACGGTACACACATAACCAGCGATGGGCAGTAGCCCGGCTGGTTATGCGTGTGTGTGTTTGTGTTGTAGGTCGCGGGTTCGATCCCGGTTGGCCTTCGGCCCAAACTTTTTTTATTCTGTTTTTATTTTATTTATTTTTATTTATTTATTTTAACTTATTTTAATATTCTTTTTATACAATAAAAACTAAAACGAGTCGGCTTACTCGTTCGTTTATTTTAAAATCGATTAAGCAAATTTTTATACATATTTAACCCACCCAAATTTTTATAAAATAATAAACCCTATATTTTTATAAACTCGTTAAAATAAATTTTAATGTAAACAATGATAACATAATTAGACAAATGGAAACTTTTCTTTTTATATATAAATACAATAAACATAATAACAAATTATTTAAAATAAATTGGATAAATAGAAACTTTTCTTTTTATTATTATATATAAATACAATAAACATAATAACCAATTTATTTAAAATATAATATTTTAACAAGATTAAAATATATATATATATATATT
The DNA here is from genome assembly GCA_023525975.1 of Smallanthus sonchifolius. NCBI lineage: Eukaryota > Viridiplantae > Streptophyta > Magnoliopsida > Asterales > Asteraceae > Smallanthus > Smallanthus sonchifolius. The sequence continues at coordinate 64,527,850 of CM042024.1, forward strand.
TGATGTTAAGTTTTACAAAACCATTATCATCTTTTTACCATATTTTATACAAATAAATGCTAAGGAATGTTATTATAAACCTATACGCATTTAAATACCAATACACATATACAAACATACAATAATACATATTTATCTACATAGGATTTCATCGTGCTTAGTTTTCAACATCCTTATCACCCGCACTTGTGGATTAAAAACATCTGCTAGCCAGGTGAGTTACATAGCCCCTATTTTACATTTTTACACATTTTGGGGTGAAACATTATACATGTTACTCACATTGTTTATACGTGTTATACATGTGGACTATATGCTTATTATCTTGGATGTACATACATTTAAACACAAGAAAACCAACAGTAATATTAATAGATCTATTGTGCCTGACCAGCCCACCCGGTTAGGGTGTTTATTACTGCATACTCGGATATAGCCGCGTGTTATATTCAAACATACCGGATATAGTGGGTAACTATATTCAAACATACCGGACTTAGCTGTTGTGCTATGTTCAAGCGCGTCAAACAAGGTTTGAATTGTGATTAGATAAATGATACACCATATATATACTATGTTTAACAAGATAAACAATGAGTTGCAAAACGTTTTTATCTACTACTTATCGAAACTACAAAAACCTATGTACTCACCAACTTTTTAGTTGACACTTGATTTAATTAATGTTTCAGGTTTGGATATGTGATTGCTTGCTGAAGATTTTTCCACTTAAGAACTATGGACCTAGTTAAATAAATCAATGTTTTGAACTAGACTAGGTTATTTGAAATGTATTGTAATTGGATCTTTGTTGTCTTCAAATTTAATTAATGAATTATGCAACTTTTTAGTTATCATGTGCTTTTGAACAATCATTCCATTGTCCGCCTCGATGATTCATCCATCGGTCGGGGTGTGACAGATTGGTATCAGAGCCATGGTTATAGGGAATTAGGTTATTAGACATGATGACCTAGACTATAACCCTAGGACTCCCTTTTATGTGTTATATGCTAAATGATTAAGTGCTATGTGAATTATTTGTAGTTAGGTATTATTTGAATTTTCCCAAGTTTGGTACATGAGACTTATACACATACATACAAGGCTTAAATACATGATACATACTTTACATACACATTTGACAAACAAACTTATGCAAACAAATACACTACTCACTCTTATCCATACTCTTTCCTAATCCATATTAATTGCAACATTCCTACACATTTTATACTCATAGACTCTCAAGTCTATTAAAATCTTGAAAATCTCGTCAACGACTTAATTTCTTGAAACCAGTAAAGGACACGTGCAATCTGGAAGGGTGACACCTGTACATTGGGTTTTCTGTCTAGGAAAGCATTTCGTATAAATCCAAATAAACGGACCCGTATGCTTTCCTGGGAATTCCTGAAGTGAGTGTTTACCTATAGGCTAAAGCATGTCTCCTTGAAAGTTTTGAGGAATTATTTAACGTTGATAAGTCAATGTATTCGCAAGGATACGATCCGAACTTAAACTCAAAATTTGGGGACATTATAGCAAGATAGGAAGAACTAGACGAACATGCAAAGCAAATCATTATTACGGGTGCACACGTAATAACGATTTGTAGTGCATGCAAGTCCCGACAATTCCTAATACGCGAATAATGATCTATAACATCATATCCTACCCGGAATAGATGGCTTAGTTTCCCCCATCAGCCTTGAATAAATGCACATGCATTGGCACGCGTCATGATGAATCCCGCTTTTCTGCTTACATTATTTCCCACTATAACTCATATATATCCATCTTATCTAAAATATCATTGTCTTTTCTTATGGTTTTAGAATGCCTCCTCGACGTGCAAACTCTAGCACTTCCAACCCGGATCTTGCTACTCTTCTTGCTCAGTTGGTAGGGCAAATGACCCAAGCCAATAACAACAGTGACGGATCTCACAACATCCAAGGAAACGGTGGTACCAACCCGCCCCAATGCACGCTTAAGCATTTTAACTCGTGCAATCCTACAAAAATTTTCGGGACTGAAGGTGCTACCGGCCTACTACAATGGTTTGAAAGCATGGAAAGCACATTCCTAAACAGTGACTGTCCCGATAATCTTCGGGTTCGCTATGCCACAAGTGTACTTCAAAAGAGAGCCCTCACCTGGTGGAACGGTGAGAAACGCACTCGTGGTGTTGAGGTTGCTACATCTTTATCTTGGGATGATCTGAAGAAAGCCATGACTGATGAATTTTGTCCTCAGAATGAAATGAGGAAGCTCGAGACTGAGTTCTGGGATCTTGCCCAAGACAGCGGGGATAATCTGGCATACACCACCCGGTTTTAAGAGCTAAGTATGTTGGTGCCTCATATGATTACTCCCCTTGCACGGGGAATTGAAAAATACATAGGCGGGCTGCCTATGCAAATTCAAGATGCTGTGTTAGGAAGCAATCCTCCTACACTTGAAGCTGCTATCCGTCTATCCGCTACACTATCCGACAACCATGTCAAGGCCGGAACCTTATCAATAAAGGGTTCCAAGAAGGTTGTTTCTACTCTTGCGGCCGTCAAGGATGTAAAACCTGAGTCTTCTAACCGCAACAAGAAACGAAAAGGTCGAAACTTCACAGCCGTAACTCCCGCTGTACCTGCTATTCAAGCGGCCACTTTGGGTCAAAACCCGAAACCTTATCTTGGCCCGAATCCCCAATGCCAGACCTGCAAGTACCATCATCCTGCCAACTTACCATGCCGATTGTGTTCGAGCTGCGGACGATATGGACACGTGGTCACTACTTGCCGTATCCGTCCTCCCGTCCATCAAGCTGCTCCAGCCAACCGCCCAATCTATCCGGCACCTCTCAATGGTCGGGCATGTTACGAATGTGGAGACCCAAACCATTTCCGTGACCGATGCCCAAAACTTCATCATCAAGGTGGTCCTCAAGGACGAGCGTTTAATATAAACGCTAATGAGGCTCAAGCAAACAACGACGTGATAAACGGTACGTTTCTCGTAAACAATCATTATGCATCCATTTTATTTGATACCGGTGCCGATAGGAGTTTTGTGTCTCTTGCCTTTGAATCTCGACTTACTAAACAAAGAACGAAACTTGACAATTCTTATTCCGTGGAGATAGCAAACGGAAAATCTATTACCATAAATTCTGTTATCCGCGACTGCAATCTCGAGCTTAATAGTCATGAATTCTCCGTTGATCTCCTTCCAATGCAATTGGGAAGCTTCGATATTATAATTGGCATGGACTGGTTATCCAAGCACCATGCCGAGGTTATTTGCTATGAAAAGTGCATTCGTATACCTCTCCCTTCGGGTGACACGTTAGTTATTTTTCGGTGAAAAACCGTGTCGTGGTCTTCAACTCATGTCTTGCACATTAGCACAAAAGTACTTGCGGAAAAAGTACGTTGCTTTCTTGGCCCACGTAGTTGACACGAAAGACAAGGGTAAGAAATTGCAAGATATTACGATCATTCGAGACTTTCCCGAGGTATTCCCCGAGGATTTACCCGGTCTTCCTCCTCCTAGACAAGTGGAGTTTCGTATTGACCTTGTGCCTGGAGCAACTCCCGTGGCAAAAGCTCCCTATCGTCTTGCACCTTTCGAGATGCAAGAGCTCACAAGTCAATTACAAGAACTCTCATCTAAAGGATTCATCCGCCCGAGCCATTCACCTTGGGGTGCTCCCGTGCTATTCGTAAAGAAAAAGGATGGATCGTTTCGAATGTGCATCGATTATCGTGAACTCAACAAGCTTACAATTAAGAACCGTTATCCTTTACCCCGTATCGACGATCTTTTCGATAAGCTTCAAGGTTCAACATGCTTCTCCAAGATTGACCTCCGTTCCGGGTACCATCAACTTCGTGTTCTCGATGAAGACATTCCGAAGACTGCCTTTCGGACCAGATATGGTCACTACGAGTTCATGGTCATGCCCTTCGGTTTGACTAATGCACTTGCAGTCTTCATGGACCTCATGAACCGTGTATGCAAACCTTATTTGGACAAGTTCGTGATCGTTTTCATTGACGACATTCTCATCTATTCTAAAACGAAAGCGAAGGATGAACAACATCTTCGTTTGATTTTGGAACTCTTGAAGAAAGAACAACTATACGCCAAGTTCTCCAAGTGTGAATTCTGGCTAAAGGAAGTTTAATTTTTGGGACACATAGTCAACGATAAGGGAATTCATGTGGACCCGGCAAAGATCGAGGCGGTAAAGAATTGGAGTACTCCCAAGACTCCAACCGAGATTCATTCATTCCTTGGACTAGCAGGTTATTATCGTCGCTTCATCTCAAATTTCTCCAAGATTGCGGTTCCACTCACTACCTTGACTCACAAAGGTAAACCTTACGAGTGGGGACCCAAGCAAGAGGAAGCCTTTCAAACTCTCAAGCACGAGCTCTGCAATGCTCCTATTCTAACTCTTCCTAGTGGTAATGACGACTTTGTCGTTTATTGTGATGCATCCAACCAAGGTCTTGGTTGTGTTCTAATGCAACATGGCCAAGTAATTGCATACGCATCACGTCAGCTCAAAATCCACGAGAAGAACTACACGACCCATGATCTCGAGCTTGGTGCTGTCGTTTTCGCCTTAAAAATTTGGAGACATTATCTTTATGGTACCAAATGCGTGGTTTTCACCGACAACAAAAGTCTCCAACATATTTTCAATCAAAAAGAGCTTAATATGAGGCAACGACGATGGGTTGAACTTCTTAACGACTACGACTGCGAGATTCGCTACCACCCTGTCAAGGCAAATGTTGTAGCCGACGCCTTGAGTCGTAAAGAACGTATCATTCTTCATAGTGTTTGTATTCATAACGATATCCAAGCCCGTATTCTTCAAGCACAACACACCTCGGTTACCGAGGGAAACATGTATCAAGAGATGGCATGTGGTGTAGAACTCTTACTAGAAACCAAAGCCAACGGCTTATTGTATTACTTGGACCGTATCTGGGTTCCCTATCGCGACGACCTTCGTATATTTTTGATGAACGAGTCCCACAAAACTCGATATTCGGTACATCCCGGAGCTGATAAGATGTACATGGGTCTTCGTCAACAATATTGGTGGCCCGGCATGAAAAAGGATATTGACCTCTTTGTGGCAAAATGCTTAACTTGTTCTAAAGTAAAGGCCGAACATCAGAAGCCTTCCGGACTCCTCGAACAACCTGAAATTCCCATGTGGAAGTGGGAGAACCTTGCTATGGACTTCATCACCAAACTCCCACGCACTTCTAGTGGGCACGATAGTATCTGGGTTATTATCGACCGACTTACAAAGTCTGCTCATTTCTTGCCTATTCGTGAGGACTATCGAATCGAGAAATTGGCTCGGATCTACATTGATGAAATCGTGAGTCGTCACGGAATCCCTATGAACATCATCTCTGATCGTGATTCGCGTTTTACTTCCCGATTTTGGCGATCATTACAATCTGCGCTTGGTACTCGTTTGGACTTAAGTACGGCTTACCATCCTCAAACTGATGGACAAACCGAGCGAACAATCCAAACTCTCGAGGATATGCTTAGAGCTTGTGTCATTGACTTTGGTGGCAATTGGAATTCTCACCTACCACTGATCGAATTTTCCTACAACAACAGCTACCACACAAGTATTAACATGGCACCGTTTGAAGCTCTTTATGGACGAAAATGTCGTTCACCGATTTGTTGGAACGAAATTGGTGAAGCACAAATAACCGGTCCCGAGCTTATCCAAGAGACCACCGATAAAATCTCTCTTATTCGTGACAACATTCGAGTAGCAAGGAGTCGGCAAAAGAGCTATGCCGATAACCGACGAAAACCCTTGGAATTCCAAGTTGGGGATATGGTTCTTCTAAAGGTATCACCTTGGAAAGGCGTAGTCCGATTTGGAAAGAAAGGAAAACTCGCACCTCGGTATGTGGGTCCATTCAAGATACTTGAAAGGATAGGAAAAGTGGCCTACAAACTCGATCTTCCTTCATAGCTCAGCAACGTCCATCCGACTTTTCACGTATCTAATTTGAAAAAGTGCCTAGCCGACGAGAATCTCCACATCCCTCTTGATGAAGTGCGCATTGACGAGAAAATGCACTTTGTTGAAAAACCCGTGGAAATCATAGACCGTGAAGTCAAGAAACTCAAGCGTAGCCGCATCTCCATTGTCAAGGTCCGTTGGGAGTCTAAACGTGGACCCGAGTTCACTTGGGAACGTGAAGACCAAATACCCGCATCTCTTTTCATAGCCTCCATTAGTTGAATTTCGGGGCGAAATTCCTTTAACATGGGGAGACTGTGACGTTTCGGGTTTTTCATTCGCGCACTTGTAATATAATTATCATGTAATCATTCTCAAATTAAATAAAATACAAGTGTTTTATTTAGTTTTATACAAATAGGTATTTTTATTTTACGGATTTGAATTAATTAAAATTTTATAAGTTTTAAAACTTATATAAAATTTTATATAAAAATCTAAATTTAAAAGTTTCATATTTAATAAAATAACCTAATAAGATAAATAACTTTTATAAAAATTAGTTATAATAATAATAAAATATATTTGAAATTAAAAGAAATTAAAGAAATTATTTTTATAAAAGTTGAGGGGTTGTTTTTGAAAATAATGAAACTAAAAGGGCTTTAAGACAAAATCTGTTAAGGGGCTGTTTCTGGACAAATCAAACCACAGGGACCAATTTGTAATAACTCTCAGGGACTATTTTAAATCAAAAACAAACTCCAAGGACTGGTTTTGCCAACTTCCAATTCGCGTTTCCGGCCGTCTTCCCAATTGACCGACGGTCCGAGCTTTTCTCCGGCGACTCCTCGACACGACTGTCTCCTACACCTCGACAGCCGAATTTGGTCTCCCCGACCTCGTCGTCCCCACGCGAACAATAGCCCCCGACCAATTGGTCTCCCCGACATACATAAAGTTCGATCGTGTTTGTGGCCGAAAACCCACGCCACAAATTCGGCCCCGACAGTCAACCTCCACGCCTGCAAGATGGCTCGACAGCTTCGTCTCGTCCAGACGAGTGTCGGGACATGCTCAATTGCTTGTCTCATTATCAGAATCGAGCTCGGCTATAAAAAGCCATTACCGAACTTGCACGAGCTCGCCATCCCCCGTCCACCCACTCACACTCAAAATTGAAACTACCATTGCATTCGTCGTCTCTGAGTGAAGCTTTGACCAGAATATCAAGGCCTAATTCCATCCCGAAACTTGAAATCACGATCTTGATATTTTCGGACCAAAAGCCTGTCGACCAGACCCTTCGCGACCAGGTTCGAGCCTCAAATTCGTTCAGTTACCTTCTGTTACCCTCAGGCAAACTATCCTAATCGAAATCGCGGCAATAAATCGTCGATTACCGGGCAAACCAATGTCCTCGGACACGGTTTGCCGGTTGCCGAGGACCAGCGACCAGTTCGCATTGTATGTTATTAATTAAACGGTACACACATAACCAGCGATGGGCAGTAGCCCGGCTGGTTATGCGTGTGTGTGTTTGTGTTGTAGGTCGCGGGTTCGATCCCGGTTGGCCTTCGGCCCAAACTTTTTTTATTCTGTTTTTATTTTATTTATTTTTATTTATTTATTTTAACTTATTTTAATATTCTTTTTATACAATAAAAACTCAAACGAGTCGGCCTACTCGTTCGTTTATTTTAAAATCGATTAAGCAAATTTTTATACATATTTAACCACCCAAATTTTTATAAAATAATAAACCCTATATTTTTATAAACTCGTTAAAATAAATTTTAATGTAAACAATGATAACATAATTAGACAAATGGAAACTTTTCTTTTTATATATAAATACAATAAACATAATAACAAATTATTTAAAATAAATTGGATAAATAGAAACTTTTCTTTTTATTATTATATATAAATACAATAAACATAATAACCAATTTATTTAAAATATAATATTTTAACAAGATTAAAATATATATATATATATATATATATTTGATGTTAAGTTTTACAAAACCATTATCATCTTTTTACCATATTTTATACAAATAAATGCTAAGGAATGTTATTATAAACCTATACGCATTTAAATACCAATACACATATACAAACATACAATAATACATATTTATCTACATAGGATTTCATCGTGCTTAGTTTTCAACATCCTTATCACCCGCACTTGTGGATTAAAAACATCTGCTAGCCAGGTGAGTTACATAGCCCCTATTTTACATTTTTGCACATTTTGGGGTGAAACATTATACATGCTACTCACATTGTTTATACGTGTTATACATGTGGACTATATGCTTATTATCTTGGATGTACATACATTTAAACACAAGAAAACCAACAGTAATATTAATAGATCTATTGTGCCTGACCAGCCCACCCGGTTAGTGTGTTTATTACTGCATACTCGGATATAGCCGCGTGTTATATTCAAACATACCGGATATAGTGGGTAACTATATTCAAACATACTGGACTTAGCTGTTGTGCTATGTTCAAGCGCGTCAAATAAGGTTTGAATTGTGATTAGATAAATGATACACCATATATATACTATGTTTAACAAGATAAACAATGAGTTGCAAAACGTTTTTATCTACTACTTATCGGAACTACAAAAACCTATGTACTCACCAACTTTTTAGTTGACACTTGATTTAATTAATGTTTCAGGTTTGAATATGTGATTGCTTGCTGAAGATTTTTATCTACTACTTTTTAGTTAAATAAATCAATGTTTTGAACTAGACTAGGTTATTTGAAATGTATTGTAATTGGATCTTTGTTGTCTTCAAATTTAATTAATGAATTATACAACTTTTTAGTTATCATGTGCTTTTGAACAATCATTCCATTGTCCGCCTCGATGATTCCGCCATCGGTCGGGGTGTGACAGAAATTTTCACATAAGAGAGATTTTCAAGTGGCCCTTCATGTACATGATGAGAGAGGGATTACAACTATGGGGAATTTTGATAAAGTCTGAGCTTGTGTTATGGGAACTGGATGCTTGGAAGACTTTGGATTTTGAAGATTAGCCAGATCTGGGTTACTTGGAAGACTTTATGGATTGTGCAAAAACTTCAAGTGAGAGATTGATGGGTTATGAAGGCTTTGCACCGGCCCCGGCTAAGTAGGGCCTTGTGCCACTTGCGGCTGGGCTTTGGGTCTCTTATGGCCGGCCGAATATGAAGATACAACGGCTAGCGACAACAACCTTAGGGTTGTTTAATCCTTAGCTTGTTGATTAAGTTATTGTCATAATTAATAACCGTAATCTAGTCTTAATAATACCGTCATGATGTAATGTAATATTTGAGCACCTAATAAAAAATAAACTCTAGTTACAAAGTGGACGTAGGTCAATCTTGACTAAACCACTATAATTCTCGTGTCTTTACTTTTCTGCTATCGTGTGTGTGTGTGTGGTTTTCCGTTGCATTACCAACTCTGATTCCTAACAGGTACGACTAAGAAGATGAAGACGACGAATAAAATAAAAATAAAAAATAGTGTTTAAAATTGTAATATTTTTGTTTGAGAACTATTAAAAATAAATAAATAAAATGCATTTTATGTTGTTTAATGTTATTTTAAGTATTCAAAAAATAAAAAAAAAAGACCCTACCGGTTTCAGACTCTACCTAGTTTTACAGAGTAGGGTTTTTAAAACCACAACCTGGTTCTGAACCGGTTCCGGTTCCTCCCTTAACCCGACCCATTTTCAACCCGGCTAAAAAAAACCAAGTTCCAGTTTGGGCCCATAACTTGGTTTGTTCACCTCTACTACTACCAGAGGTGCATAAAAAAACCGGTTTGCTTTTTTAAACCGGTCAAAACCCGAAAACCGGTTCGCCCTAAACCGGTTCAAACCTGGAATAAACCGGCGGTTACAAACCGGTTTGCATGTTTCTGAATTTGATCGGGTTAGGGACCGGTTCAGAAAACCGGTTTTGTAGCTGAACCTTTACTAGCCATTAAAGGGATCTATCAATTCGCTTGAACCTCCCTAAAAATGAATCAAACGAAAAATAATAGTTGTATGGTTTATACAATACACTAAGTGTACTCTTATATGCTATTAATAAATTGAAACTATACCATCTCAGTTGGAATCGTTGTCTAACTTTGAAAGAAGGAAGATACAAAATCTGCATAGTGAAAAACGAAGATAGAATACATAATAATACCTTTCCATGTTTTGTTTTTCAACCTCTAAGAGCTTAAAGAGGTCTTCTATAGTGACTTGCTCCACTTTAGAATGACAGTGATTCATGAGTTTATTAAATTGGATGTCTCGTGGGAAACGAAATGGGTAGGTCTACTACAGGTATGTTAAAACAAGTTTATTAATTTTTTTAGGAAAAACCGGTTCAGGGGGCAAACCGGGTTTGAACTGGCCCGAACCGGTTTGGGCGGTTTAGGTTTTTATGCATTGTAAACCGGTTTGAACCGAACCGGTTTGAGGGCAAACCAGGTTTGACCAAAAGTTGACCAAACCGGTCTGGTTTAGGTTGAACCGGTTCGGTTCAAAAAAACCGAATTGTACACCTCTAACTACTACCAACATAACAAAGTAAAGGCAAACCAGAAAAAAACACACGAACCTACAAAGGAAATCTCCTAACTTGAACATACAGATGACATTTTTTTTCAACTTCAATATTTATTAACGTGTCAAAAATAGAGGCATATTATTAAAAAAAAATTTGAAGTTTAGTAAACAAATCAATGTTTTAGCAGTTAAAACATAGATTATGTTTTTAATAATACCTAAAAAGAGCAAAGACTTGGAAAAGGTAAAAATTGTGATAGACATGGACATGGACATGGACATGGACATGGACATGGACATGGTATTTGGGTTCCTAATCCAAGATCACACAAACAGACTCCTCTACTTCAACTTTATGCAAGAGAAAGGTTATGCTTTTAGACACATCTTCAGAAACAAAACAAATTCATTCAACAAATACAAAAACCAAAATTGGATTTGATTTGATTTGATAACACCACCATTTCATGTTTCTTCCATCGGCTCCGCCTCGCCTTCACCTTTCTCAACCAGCTTACCTGAAATATCACCATTAAAAAAGACAGGTTATAACTTAACGGGTTGAAATTGTCACATCCGATCAAAACTCATGCCAACTCACCTTTCTTCTTCTTGCCGCCGCCTTTCTTTTTGGTCTTTACAGGAAGAGATAACCAACCTTTGATTTCGGGGTGGTCATCAACCGTTTTAGTTGGCTTCAACTCCTGGAGCCCGTGAGACGTTATGCGGTCAGACCCATTTGGCATCAGAAGAACCGTGAATTTGATATGCGCCACAAAATCACCTGTAGTTTCCTCTCGGTGTAATTAGTAAAAATTTAAAAAATATCGGGAAGAAAATGATAATGTCTTACCAGGCTTTTCATGAAGAACAGGGTATGGCTGCAAAAGCTCATGGTTAACACACTCCACTAATCCTAAACGGGCACGCTTCTCATCCAAAGCCCTACCACCAACACAAGGCAAACACACCGGTTTCCGTTTGGAACATTTATAGAAGAAAAATACAATTTCTAAACCAAAAGACTGCAAATTTAAGAGCATACCTAGCTGAAAATGGCATGATTGGGAAATTTTGACTGATCTCACTGAATATAAACCGAGAGGCTTTCATTTTCAAGTGATAACTCTTGTCAACTGCTCGTTTATAGATCGTCGTCTGCTTTTCGTCCAACAATTTTGGCTGAAAAACAAACAGAAAACTATTGAATTACAACTTATGGCCTACAAAAAATAAATTAAAGCTAAAACGAGTAATTACCTTCCCATCCCCTGTGCTGGTGACGATATCAATTGCATAAACTTCATTTTCCTCAAACTCGGCATCATCGACTCTTGTTTCGGGATTTGAGAGACTCAATACAACTTTGTTCCCATCAATCACAAACTGTTTCAATTGATGGCTAAGGACGCCTTCCACAATCTTGCAGTCGTAGGCAGCAGCAACCTCCTGAATGGCTTTCGTCACATCTTGGTTCTGAAACAACAAAATGACACGGGAAATGAATTGATGTACTATATTATACCATACTGATGTTATTCCATGGCTCAAAGAACAAAAAAATCAATAATGCAAATTTGTTATGAAAACAAAAAATGTAAGTAACTATGACAAAAGCAACATTTTGAATGTTCTCCCAATAGCTTTAATCATTTAGAGACAGGTTGCACAAAACAAGAAACTGGAACATGATTTTCTATCAGTGTAACTATGACTATTAAAAGCATCATTGGAGAAACTCCATTGCATATAAATAACATCATCATTTAGAAGGATCATGTTTCAAATCACCCAAAAAAACATCATCGAAAAATACAAAACTAGAAAAGGAAAAAATCTATCAGAGTAACTATGACAAAAGTATACAAAACTAGAAAAGGAAAAAATCTATGACAAAAGCAACATTTAGAATGTTCTCCCATAGCTTTTGATAAGTATTCATCATTTAGAGACAGGTGGCACTGATCAAGATGCTTATAACTATACTGGAACATGATTTTCTATCAGTGTAACTATGACTGTTAAAAGCATCATTGGAGTAACTCCATAGCACATAAATAAGCATCATCATTTAGAAAGATCATGTTTCAAATCACCTGAAAAAACATCATAGACAAACTACAAAACTAGTAAAGAAAATATAATACGTAGTTTAAGAGCTGATGATATTAACTAAAATGACACACAAGTTATACATAAAAATACACATTTAACAAATGTAGGCTCACAAGAACCACAGTCAACTAATTGAGTGGATAGGCATGAAGAATCCCAAGATAAAGCCGAAGTTGATATAAGCAACAGGGAAAAAGAGGAAATCAAGAAGCATGTGACACCTCGGCAAAGTTGCCTCGTATAAAAAAGATCTCAAAAATTCACAGCATACATACAATGATTGGGCTCACAAAAGCTAATCAACCAAACAAATGGATGAATGTAGCAGTGTAGCACTAAACAGGTTATGCAGGTAAAACACATGTTAAAAATTATAGGATCACAAGAGGCACGGTCACCCAATTGAGTGGATGAACATGAACGTTAAGAAAACCCAACATCAGCCAAAGTCAATTTAGGCAACAGGAAAAAAGAGGAAATCAAGAAGTAAGTGATCACCTCGGCAAAGTTGCCTCAACTAAAAACTACAACAAAATACGTGTTAAAAATTATAGGATCACAAGGGGCACGGTCACCCAATTGAGTGGATGAACGTTAAGAAAGCCAAGATCAAGCCAAAGTCGATTTAGGCAACAGGGAAAAAGAGGAAATCAAGAAGCAAGTGATCACCTCGGCAAAGTTACATCAACTAAGAACTACAACAAAATAAGTGCACATAATAGATAATGAGTCATAGATCACAAAAAAACAAAGCTTTTACAAAAATACATACAAGTTTTGCAAAAAAGTGTAGGCCCACAAGGCTCATGGTCAACTAACAGATTAGTTGCACATAGAAACCTAAGATAAGCCAGATCATTGTAGGCAACAGGGAAAAAGAGGAAACCAATATACAAGTGATCACCTCGGCAAAGTTGCCTCATCAGAAAAAAAAATGTAAGTAGTTTGCTTTTAGAAAGAAAACAATGAAAGAAGGGGAAAAACAAAATCATGATTTCATATTTCAAATACTTTTCAAATCAAAACTGAGTTGGTACATGTCAAACGTAATCTTGGCAAAATGGCCTCAACTAAAAACTCAAAAAAAAAAATGCACAACAGATATCAATACGTACATCACAAAAACAGGTAACGTTTACTAAAAGGTATACAAGTTTGGCAAAAAAAATGTAGACTCAAAAGGCTAATGGTCAACTAACAGATTAGATGCACATAGAAAACCCAAGTTAAGTCGGATCATTGTAGGCAACAGGGAAAAAGAGGAAACCAGTATACAAGTGATCACCTCGGCAAAGTTGCCTCATCAAAGAAAGAGAACACATATAGTCAGCTTTTATAAAGGAAATAATGAAAGAAGGAGAAAACAAAATCATGACTTAATAATTCAAATACTTATCAAAGCAAAATAGAGATGATAATTGTCATACATCAGCTAAAATACTTCTTGGATGAAAGTAAACAAGGCCAACAGCAAAACAAAGCGAAAAAATAGAAATTGGAATTTTTCAATTTGATTTTTCACCTATAAACTGTTTTTTTTTGCATAACCATTGAATTAACTTACACTTTCATGGTCACAAAAGACTCTGGAACATTTAAAAATCATCTCGAAATGTTTTAAAAATATAAATGAGATAACTGCTCAACTAGATTACCTTCTTTCCAGGCTTCACAAGTCTTAAAGCAACCTCAGCTGCAGTATTCGCAGCTGCAATGACATCAGCTGCTCGACCTGTTACGAGGCCTTGCTGAAGCACATGTGTGTGGCCCACCACAGCAATGAAACCATCAATGTGACACCCCATATCACTGAAACCACCCAAACCAATCATTTACAAACAGCTCACAATTTTAGTGGATCAAAGAATAATAGGACTTACATTTTCAAAATGTCGCCTTCTTCCAAAACCGTTTCATCACTGGCAAGGGGAGAGAAATGACAGACTGTGTTGTTCACTGACAAACATGTTGGAAATGCAACACCCCTCTCAATCTTCTTCTTAACATGCTTGTACATACTCCCTGTTTGACTGAACTCAAAAACCGATATCACAAATGACTATAAATATTACAATAATGGAAAATCACCAAAATGAACAGGTTAACCCAACTTTTTTCCAAAATAAACATTGATTTTTAGTCCTTGTAAAACTAAACATCCAAAAAAGAACCAATCACAATTCACAAAGGCCACGTAACCCATTCTCAGCCGACCTGACTAAACACTAGAAGCCGACTAAGCACCAGCCTCCACCACAATTCGTCGGCTAAGGGGCTGCCGCCGGATGAGCACCAGCCCTCAACTTTTTCCGTGGCAAATTTTGGTTGGTGGATCACGTGGACCCACGTGTACTTTCAATGAGACAAAAAAAGCAATGGTCATTTTAGAAATTTTTTGAGACATGTTCATTTTGGTGATTTTCCCTTACAATAATATTGCTCATAAATAATCTTAATATAGGAAAAAACTTACTCTCTGATGTACGAATCTCCCTTCTCACATATATCAACAATCTTGGCTTTGGGTTTGCATTCTGATAAGACCAACTGCAAGGCCTCTGTGTAATTAAAAAGTTAAAAGCTACAATTAGTACAGCTATGATTGAACTACAGATCTCAAACAAGTATATGTAATACATTACACATAGAAAGAGCTGTGCACAATTGACTTCAGTCTCTGTCTATGATCTATCTAGGGGCCTTCATAAACCATTAAGAAGCAACAAAACTTCCCAAACCATGGTATAAGGTTTGAAAACTGTGTTTAACTAAAATCCACAAGAACTATTCACTTATGTAGTCAAAATATTTTTTTTTCTTTTTATGCATAAATTGGAATACATCGACAAAAAGAACAAAAAAAAACTTTTTTGCCGTAAACATACATATGCAACACATTCAAGTCACCAAAAAAGAGTAGTGGTACGGCAATTTACATTTGTACATTTTATTTGCTTTCAAATCAGTTCACCTAATATAGTAAATAAACAAAAGTGAGTATCTTTTGTTTGCAGTGATCTTTTAACAAACTCAATTATAAAACCTAATTCTCTGTGTCAAATTCCAGATATTTCACAATCAATAATGCTTGTCTATTTAAATTTCTGAAATTTGTAAGATACGAATTTAAAATTACACACACACACTCACACAACGAGAAGGACGAAGAGTATTAACTGTTAACAATCTCAGCTGCCAATTTGTATTTGGTTACAACTTCTGGAGAGGAAAGATCCAGCTCCTTCTCTTCCCCTCGTTCATCGTCCGACATGATTCTTCCGACTACAATCAAAATCAAGTAACAAATCAATAGAATACACGAAGATAAAGCATCGAATCGACAAGAAGAATAGTGCTTACAGTAAATCACCAAGGAATTGAACGATTGGCAGGCGGATTAGGGTTTAAAGGAACGAAAATGGAGTTGAGACTGTGTGTCGGGTGCTAGGGTTTGGAGGTCGGCGGTGATTCTGCGTTTATATAACGTTGGTAGGGTGCCGTTACAAAGTTATTAGGGTTTCTTCGTTAGATGACACGTCAAATAGCTCCTCCGTAATAGCAAAACGCAAGTGGCTTTTTATCCATGAGTTTGAGAAAATGTTTTGATAAACAAGGGATATTATTAAAACAATAATCTATATCTCTATCTATATCTATACTATATAATAAAAAAAAAATAAAGGTTTTTCGTCATGTGTCGTTTTCATATTCATTTTTATCATTTTTTCTTATATCTCTCTTTTATTAAATAAATCTATATCTTTTAATAATAATATATTTTTAAAAAAAATACTAATATTTATATTAATAAATCTCCTGACATATTTTGACGAGTGTATGTGTTAACGGATTATATTGTATTCTACGGGTTTATTCAACCCGTGTAAAACACTAGCTTTTAAAAAATAATTTTTATATTACTTAATATATAATATTATATTTATTAAATCCGTGTAATACATGATATTCTAACCTAGTATGATTATAAAGGTATATAAATGACACTAAAATTACTCTTTTCATTATTTTGTCTAAATAAAATTATAAAAAGTTATTCTTTAATCTTCAAAATCTATACTATCTAACAAATAAATACTTTTTCATGCCATGTGTCGTCTCCATATTCATTCTCATCATTTTTTCTCGCATCTCTCTCTTATTAAACATACATCTATCTTTTAATAATAATATATTTTTAAAGAAAATACTAATCTATATTATATAATAAATAAAGGTTTTTTAGTGCCACGTGTCGTCTCCATATTCATTCTCACTATTTTTTTCCCGCTTTCTCTCTTATTTAATGCACTTCCATCTTTTAATAATAATATATTTTTAAATAAAATACTAATTATACTAATAAAAATATTTATTTTTTATTATCATTTTATTATAAAAAACTTTAAAATTTAATTATATAACTTTTATTTCAATCAAATAATAATGAAAGTTAAATTATATTTTTGAAACCCAATTATATATTAATTTTTACATATTTTAAGTTTGTTTCTATACTTAGTATATGTAATATTTTTTTACACATGTAAAATATATATATATATATAAAAGATTTAAAAATTTTATATATTGATGTTTTTTACCCCGTGTGTAGACACGGGATCTAAACTAGTTATATTAATAAAACACATTTATTTTTAATTATCCCCTATTATAAGAAACTTTAAAATTTAGTTATATAACTTTTATTTTTAATTAAATAGTAAATAAAAGTCAAATTAAATTAAATCTATAATATCTAATAAATAAAGGTTTTTTCATGCCACGTGTCGCCTCCATATTCACCCTCATCATTTTTTTCTCATATCTCTATGTTATTAAATACACACATATCTTTTAATAATAATATATTTTTAAAGAAAATACTAATTATACTAATAAAACATATTTATTTTAAATTATCTCTTATTGTAAGAAACTTTAAAATCTAATTATGTAACTTTTATATTTACTCAAATATTAATGAAAGTCAAATTACATTAAATAGTAATTAACGTACTTTCGAAACCCAATTATATATTAATTTTTACATATTTTGAATTTTGTTTTCTATCTTTAGTATATGTAATACATTTTTACACTTATAAAATATATACATAAAGATTTAAGAATTTTATTTATTGATAATTTTTACCCCGTGTGTATTACATGAGTTCTAAGCTAGTTTCTATTAATAAAAAAAAGGATAACTATAAAAATGCTTTTATATAATTACTAGGTTAGAATCCTATGTATTACACGGGTAAAATAAATATAATTTTATATACTTAGTAGTAAAAAAATTATATCTTTAAAAACTTGTGTATTACACGTGTTAAATAAAATATAATGTAATCTGTTAACATACACTCGTTAAAATATGTCTTTAAAAATGTACTTTGACGTGACAATTATAAATGTGAGATTTTTCAATATGTGAGATTTTTCAATATGTAAATATATTAATAAAGTTTTTTTCACTTTATAGAATTCTCCCGATTTTGGCTTCCAATCTCTTCCCAAATGTATGTAAGCTTGCCCATTATCATTTTTAGGTTGATTTCTGCTTCATGTATGACTGATTTTGCTCAAATAGGGCTAGGGTTTCATCTTGTAACTTGGTTTGAATATGCATGAATCTGAACTCAATGCTTAATCTAAATGCATGTTTGACTATGTAGGATAATAATGTAACACTTTTTGTCTTGTTTGAATGGATTTGTTCGACTCGTATGAACGGTTTTTTTAAATTTTGACTTAGAACTCTTGAACTTGGAAATACGAATTGAAGCATGAATATAGTGTTTAGGATTTAGTATAGTTTGTGGGAAAATTGTTGATTGGTTGAAATAAGTCAAGAATTTTGACGGGTTTGACTTTTCATAAGTCAAACGAAATACCGTCCGTCTATATTTATAGTCGTATTGCACTGTTTGAATTTGCGTCATGTTTGATTGATTGCAATAGACCGCTTTTGGACTCGAGAGACATAATCGTGCTATAACCGTGCACGAATTTTGTGTTTCTTTTGTGTGGTCCTAAATATATATATATATATATAGTATATGTTGTAGTTGGAGAGATTCCCCTTCTCCTATGAAAGGTAGGAGCATGTTCCAATTTTTGTGGCTCCAGATTTGTATGTAGTGACATTCAGCAAGAAGGTGATAGCATTCCCAGTGAAAACTTGATGGTAATATGGGAGTTTTTTGGTGTAGGGTGATAAAATGTAAGGTATCTTTTTTAGGCTTTTCTGGGCTTTCTGCAGCGAGGCTGGCAAGGTTGTCAACCCAGTAAAGTTCTAAGAACTGTATCTCAGTTTGTATGGCTAGGTTTTTTAGGTAATCTTTGCTAGAGAGTTTATGACTGTTGTATTATATATGATTTTATATTAAGAATTATATATATATATATATGATTTTATATTCCTATCAAGTTTTTGGCACCGTTGCTATATATGCATAATGAAGTAATCTTAATTCCTTGTACTAACTCTTTCAACTGGTAATTGTATAGGACATGGCCGAGTTATCTAGACAAGCAGGGCGAAAACGCAGGAACACTCCTAGATTCTAGGTCAAGCTCATCCTCTTCTATACCGCCAGAATATGCACCACCTACTCCACCATCACCACCTCCACCCTACCATCCAACACCATTACCAGAAAATCCGCCTAACATGCATCCTTGGTTGATTTTTGACCCTGACAATGCTATCGAGATGCATGCCTTCCAAACCTTGCCTAGCCTCATGTAGCAAGAGTTTGGGACACACAAGAAAATCTGCTATCCTACTTTGGAAGGAATTGGTCTCCTAGAGAATGCTCTGCCACTGATCCCAAGGACATGGATTAAATTTTTCGAGATCAGGCAGCCAACCTACTATGAGATGACTCTGGAGTTTCTGGCATCCTTTCAGTTTGATAGGCCCGTTCTTAGTAAGCCAAAGCATGATTGTGTACAATTCAGGATGGCTCAGCTGACCTCGGGGTTCGTATGGGATTATATAGACATAGAGAGCTACAACTCCCTGTGTTCACATAAAGCATACATGAGTTTGGGGAAGGTGAGGCACAGGAAGTCTGGTAAGGATTGGTTCAGGTCCATACGACCCACATAGGTAGAAGAGCACAAAGATGCTACACCCCCTACATCGATATCTACACCGAGTCATTGTTCACACGATCGGGGGGCGTAAGGATAGCACAGGGGTAGTATCAGTCAGAGATCTGTTCCACTTACATTGCCTCGTTGATCAAATTCCTTGCAATTTGGCCTACAGTCTAGCCAAATTCTTCACTTGTGCTTACGTGTACTCTTCTAGTAGCCATATCTTTAGAGGTCCCTACATTACTCACTTGGCATTTCACCCCTAACCACAACTCATCCGCTGATTCGAGTGGCATTTCACCCTTAACCACAACTCATCCGCTGATTCTTCAACATCAGTCGGTTCGGACCTCCACTTAGTTTCACCCAAGCTTCATCCTGGTCATGAATAGATCACCCAGGTTTGGGTCCATAAGCAGTGACAATTGCCCTATGAAGACTCTCTTTCGCTACGGCTCCGGTGGGTTCCCTTAACCAAGCCACTGCCTATGAGTCGCCGGCTCATTCTTCAACAGGCAGGCGGTCAGAGCCTCAGGCTCTTCCCACTGCTTGGGAGCTTACGGTTTCATGTTCTATTTCACTCCCTGGTGGGGGTTCTTTTCACCCTTCCCTCATGGTACTACTTCGCTATCGGTCACCCTGGAGTATTTAGCCTTGCAAGGTGGAAGCACAACAGAAAGAAATAAATAAGTTTATGCACTGTTGGAACCAGAGAAACCATTGTATTCCTAACAATCTATAGGGGCTTAATTGTAATTTTTGTATATTAAGTTTTTGGGTCAAGAGTCGCTAGATGTCGGTTGTCGGCCGACTGTCGACAGTCGGCAATCTTCACAGCGACTCTTGTTATGTTCTCTATAAATAGCAACCCAAAAACCTAATTATTCAGTTCTTGATTCACCCGTTGTTACTATAGTCAATTAGTGAGCCGGTAGGAGGTTGTAGTTGTTTTCTTTGTAATCCAGGTGCTAATATTTAATCGTTTTACAAGTGGATCTAATAGAATCGTGTGGTTTATGTTCTTGTTTGTGTTGCTCTTCATCTTGTGTTTATCATTATCATCAACAATCAGCCTCTATAGCTGATTTGTTGGTTGTTTCCTGACTAGAATCATTCTAGCACAGGGACCCTATCGCCAGGACCTACAATTTGGTATTAGAGCCTTCTGTGCTCTTGATTTTGGTGTAAAACTTGGGGTTTTTATGGTTTTTGAAAAGTTCTGAATTTCTTCATTTTTTGATTAGTATGTCTCCCAGACGGTCTATAAAAACTAACAAATAAACCTAACCTAGACTCCTAAGTAATAAATGGAGTACCTATGAACTAAACCGCACTGACAGGCAAGTGTACCTATTGAGTGTAGCACAACTTAATGGTAAACCGGAATATCGAACCCTAGAGACACTGAACAACTAAACTAGACTTTGAATCGGACTAAATATTGTTTGGTTGGGGGTTTTCTACACTACTGGTTATACTAGCGAATGCAGAACTAACGATCGACTCAACTATCAAGACAAGGACTTTAGGGAAATAACAGGAACCAGAAGAATACCACCTAGGTCGGAATCCTACTTAAAAAGCTCAACTTCTACCGGTTATGGAAACTATGATGGATCTGGGTTTTTTAAGATAACAACTCTAAACAACCTAGTGGATCCCTAATCACTCTCTGGGTGTAACCAACTAAGGAACCTAAAGTGAACTAAACTCACCATATGGTCGGATTACCTTTCAGTCTTTCTAACAATGATAATGTACCCAAAATACAGATCACCTTTCAGTCTCACTGTCCACAATACATCAAAGATGCACGGGGTAATCTCAGGATAACAACTATGACTCGGAATAGCAACAATCATTAGACACCTAAGGGAAACTTCCTCTCAGACAGATTTCACTCAGGATCCTAATATCGAAGACTAACCGATTATCTCTCACTCCTCGGGTATCGAGATAAGACATACACTCAGATCTAATGACTCTCAATCACAGCTCCTATGGGTCACTATGTCTACCAAACCATACAAACAACCACAAACCTAAAATCTATGATTTAGATATGCTATTCAAACTGGAAAACATCCACAAATAACATACGAAATTGAAATCAAACACACATCAGATTCAAACATGCAATATTCATCATAATCAATCAAACCAAGATCGTTACAAAATCATTAATCCATTCAAACGAATCCAAAAACCGATAAAAACTGAAACTTTACGAAGTAATCATCATAAACCTAGGCAGTATCAATGTTTTAGCCTACAATCATACTTAGAACATCCATAACAGTAGTAAATAAGCAAAACATAGGTTCAAACACATAAACAACGAATTAAGATTCAAACGTTAAAACCGAATACGCTACTACAACGAACCTAGGATCCAAAGTCTTCAACTTTGCACTTGATTCTGCTTCCTAGCTCCCAAAATCGCCTCAAACCCTTCTTTGGATGGCAGGAAATCAAACTCTTTGACCTAATTGCAATCCCAATCTTTTAATTCATCAATTTGGGCTTTTTGCGGATTTACGGATCTCTCGCGTATCACGAAAGATTGTGGCCAGCCCCTCGCGTACCGCGAGGGACAAAATAGCCGCGCCCGAATTTGAGTTTCCTCGCGTACCGTGAGACTCCCTCGCGTACCGCGAGGGAATGATTTTTACCATTTTTTCACTTTAAACTCTTGGACTTCTTCTCTTGCTCGGTATCTTCATGTATTGACTTGTAATCATCACGATCTCCTGTAAACCTAACTAAGACTCAAAACAAAACAAAAACAAGTAAAAACGCATACAAAACTATCTAAAAACACACGAATACAAAGGAATAAAGATGTGTGCTTTGCACTACATCAATTAGATCTGCATCAAGTTCAAAAATTGGTGTAGAAATTCATTCAGAAATCTGCTTTTGAGAAGCTTGATAGACCTGGTTTGCATTTTGGCTTAGATCTTAGAGTTTTTGGTTTGATTTTGTGAGTTTTTGAGAAAAAGATTCTGAGTCTGTTCTTGAGCCGACTGTCCAGAGCCGACTGTCTTGCTTGAGTAGACTGTTGCTTGATCGGGCCGACTGTCCGGGCCGACTCTCTGTTTATGCTGCTGATGTAGTGCAAAGCACACATATTTATTCGTTTGTATTAGTGCTTTTTTAGATAGTTTTATATACGTTTTTACTTGTTTTTGTTTTGTTTTGAGTCTTAGTCAGGTTACAGGAGCTCGTGATGATTACAAGTCAATACATGAAGAAACGGAGCAAGAGAATGAAGCCCGAAGTTCAAAGTGAAAAAATGGTGAAAATCAGTCCCTCGTGGTACGCGAGGGAAGAGTATGAATGTCTCGCGGTACGCAAGGAAGTCAGAAACCGGGCCCGACTAAAGTGTCCTTCGCGGTACGCGAAGGACTAGCATGTTTGCCTCACGGTACACGAGGGCCAGAGAAATCCACGAAAAGCCCTAATGATGTCGCCCAGACGGTCTATACAACTAATGAATAAAAACCTAACTAGACTCTTAAGTAATAAATGGAGTACCTTTGACTAAACCGCACTGACAGGAAAGTGTACCTATCGAGTGTAGCACAACTTAATGGTAAACCGGAATATCAAACCCTAGAGACAATGAATACTATTACTAGACTCTGACTCGGACTAAAGATTAATGATTGGGGGGTTGACTACACTAAAGATTAACTAAGAATGCAGTAAACTAAGTCGACTCAAACTATCAAGATCAAGATTAAGGAAGAAATCAGAGATGGGAAGAATACTACCTAGGTCGGAATCCTACTTGCAAAGCACAACTTCTACCGGTTATGGAAACTATAATGGATCTAGGTTTCTAAGGAAACAACTCTAGACAACCTAGTGGATCCTTAATCACTCTTAGGGTGTCACCAACTAAGGAACCTAAAGATGTAATAAACTCACCAGATAGTGGATTACCTTTCGGTCTCTCCAACAATGATAAAGTACCCTAATAGACAGATCACCTTTCAGTCTCACTGTCCACCATACATTTGAAGAATGCACGGGGTAATCTCAAGATAAGAACTATGACTCAGAGTAGCAACAATCACTAGACACCTAATACCAACTTCCTCTCAGACAGTTGACATTCGGATTCCTAATGACGAAGACTAAACGACTATCTCTCACTTCTCGGGTATTGAGACATGATACACACTCAGTTCTAAATAACATTCAATCACAACTCCTATGGATCACTATCTCTAGAAAACCACACAAACAATCACAAATCCTATGATCTATGACCTAGATACACTAATTAAACTGGAAGACATCCACAATCAAAGTACGAAATCAATAATCAAACACAAATCAGATATAAGCATGCATATTCATCACAATCATTAAATCAAGATCTTTTACAAAAATCATTAACCATCAGTTAATATCCAAAACCAGTAAAAATCATAACTTTATGCAGTAATCATCATAAACCTAGGCAGTATCAATGATCTAGCCTAGATTCATGCTCAAAACAACCAAAACAGAAGTAAAAGTATCACACATGGTTCAATCAACGCAATTCAAAGATAAATATTCAAGCTTGATGACCGAATACGTAAATCTAACGAACCCGGATCTCAAAGCCTTCGACTTTGCACTTGATTTGGCTTCCTAACTCTCAAAATCGCCCTTTAGGTTGCTCCAGACGGCTAAAACTCGAACTCCTCACATTATGGCATTGTAATTCTAATATAATTCAATTAGGTCTTTTTCCATGATTTTCCTGTCTCTCGCGTACCGCGAGAACATGGGTTGTGTTTCTCGCGTACCGCGAGGAACAAATTAGTCGGGTGCCTCTCTTACTTTCCTCGCGTACCGCGAGACTTCTCCTTGTCTATCTCGCGTACCGCGAGAGCTTAAAAATCCAACCTTTTACTTTTATTTCTCCCGGCTTCATTCTCTTGCTCGGTTTCTCCATGTATAGCTTCCTAATCCACATGAGCTCCTGAAAACATACAATAGACTCAAATACAGACTTAAAGGAATCAAAACGAAGATAAAACGAAGTAAAACGCACGAAAACAATAGGAATACAGATGTGTGCTTCGCACTAAATCAAACATCCCCATACTTAACCTTTTTTCGTCCTCGAAAAAGCTGCAATGGAATCATAACTCAGATCTAACTCAACAAACACAATTACTAATCGCGTTAAAAAGAAACAATCAGTATTTCTGTTTGATTAAACCCAAGCACCAACTATCTAGCCCCCGTAATGTGTTCTAATTCCATTTTATACAGATATCCATCAACCTATGTGACTCACACTTAAAAGCTACAGCTCCATCTAATCCTGTCTCACGGTCATGTCTAGGCATGGATCAAACCAAATAGATTTACCCTACCAAGTTAAACTAAGATTTATTTGTTTAAGAAATTAGATGAAATATGAATGAATGGATGATAATGAGCATTAATTCAAGCAAATGAACTTCATCTAAAGGCTTTTTGTAAGGTCCGTATTCCTGAGGATCTTCAATCAACGGATTCAGCGACGTGTTGAACCTGGCAGAAACAGACTCGACACGTGACTTGTAAGTACAAACAATAATGACGAGTCACCAATGATTGTCAAACGATTTGTATATTGATTAATCACTGAAAAACAATACAAATGTCGCTTAACAACTCGTCTAACCGAATACAGAATACAAAATAACTATTTATGCTATTCGGTTGGGCTGGGCTGGGCTAGGCCGAGGCCGCATACTTCAACTATGCGGTCGGGGTCGGGCACCACATACTTCAAGTATGCGGCTAGGGCATGAAGTATGCGGCCGCATACTTCTACAATGTCTTGATCTGAACTCGTCGGTGATCTCATGATGCGTTAGCCTATTAGGTTTGGTCCTTAAAATCTCCCCCTAGGCTAATGCTATCAAAGTATCTCGATGTCAGCTGAATGATCACCACCTCTGTAGGTCCACATGACTCATCTCGGATCGATCTCGTGACAGGACGTCTCGATAACATGGAGTGCGGAATCCTACCGTGTTAACGTTTGTATATGAATTGACAATAGAAACAACATGTAAATAAACTTCTCTTTGTATATTACCAAACACAGAGTTTACAAGATTCACTGATTATAATCGATTCAGTCCTTCTTAACAGAATCTGTAAACACCTATTTATAGACACAAGCTCTGTAGTAGGCGAACTTAACAAGTTCGCCTCAAATAGACTAGGCGAACTTAACAAGTTCACCTTACATGAGACTAGGCGAACTTAACAAGTTCGCCTCTAATAGGCTAGGCGAACTAGATAAGTTCGCCTCTAGCAGAACTTGTTCTATTACTTAACAACAACAAGTTCCTATTCCTCAAGTACAGGTTCATATTCCTGTTAATGAACCAGTTCAGGAAGACGTTGCTCAAGGAAATGAACAAGATTTGGGTATGAATATGGAAGATTTTGATAATGAAGCTGTGAACTCACCCATTCATGAAGCTGAAGGGAATGTGGTGGATACGAGTTCCGGTGATACTATTTTACCTGATTCTAAAGCTACTGATTCTGATTCGTCTAGAGATTTTAGCTCAGATCATTATGAGAGATTGGCTACTTTACCATTAGCAAATGCAGGGAAACATATTAAATATAAAGCCAGAAAGCCGAGGCGTAAGTCTGTTCGGAATCCTCCTTCTAGATCAGTACTTGGAAAGAGAACATTAATCGATGAGAGCTCGGATTTTGATAGTGATGCACATCCGGTTCCAAAAGCTCAGAAGCTTATGTCTGCTTCTATTGCTGCTGCTCATTCATCTCAAGGTGTTGAGGACACTACTTTTGTTGCATCCTTACTAGTTACACCTCTTACATCTAAACATCCATCTCTGATGATTTCTCCACATGTTCCACACTCATCTGACGCTGGTCCTTTGAAGCCTTCTGATTTTGAAAGGATTACCTTCCTTGAATCACAGGTGCTTGATTTGAAGACTCAGGTTGATACTCTTGTGTCTACTAATACTCAGAGACAGTTGGTCCTTCAAGCTCAAGCTACATAGATTGCTGACATGCGTTTATTGGTGTCCAAACTTGTTGAGCGTCTTGACGCTCAGGGGGAGTTAAGGATACATGATACTTGTCATAATGAGTCAATTCAACGAAATGATGATGATGACAATGATCCTAGTGGTAATGTTGATGGTGATCATCAATACGCTACTGACGTAAATCCAATATCAAGAGCTCAGGGGGAGTCGACATCACAAACTATTGAAGGAACCAAGAATGATTCTGGAGTGAATGAAGATATTTTATTATTGGAATTATTTGCTGATTCTGAAGAAGAAGAAGCTGAGAAGTTAGAATGTCTGGATGATATTGATGAATTATTTGATGATACTGAAGAGGATGTGTTGGATAATGAAGTTGACGAAGGAGAGATTGTAGAGATTGAGATAGAAAAGAGTAAAGATAAAGTTACATATAAAGGCAGTGATGGTCTGAATGTACCGTATAACTTCATCCAAGATGATGTTATTCCTGAGTTTTCTTATGAAGGAGTAACAGATTCTATGGACTCTATTGAAGATATCACTACACCTGATGATACTGTTAAATCCAAGATAGATTCTGATGTTGATACTACTCATCCTGTGTCTCCTAAGCCGAATGAAGAACCTGTGATGTATAGAAAGACAAGAATGACTAGAGAACAATGGAGAGAAGTAGTTAACAGTTGGATGAAAATACTACCCAAGTCACCTATACAACCTGCTCAGAAAGAAAGATATGTGAATAAAGAGAGGTGTATTGTGTATTGGAAGAATCATCAGTTGGTTTTATGATGATGACACGAAGTTGTTTGCTCTTAAGAGATCTGATGGTGTTCAATACTTAAAGCCTAGGATCAAGTATTTCAATACCTTGCCAAGGTGTGAAATGAATGGTCTAGCTACGAAACCACTGATTAATAGATCAAAGTGTGGATTAGCTGATGTGATTGCTAACTTGATTAAAAGAGAAGTGGATCATGGAAGTATGAAAGATTAAAGCCACGAAAAGGAAAAAGAGTGAAGATTGTAGATCAAAAGACTGAGATTGTGACCTGGAAGTATAATTTCAAGCCAGTACGTGCTGTACAGAAGATACCATTGAAGAAAATACCTCAAGATTTTATGGGGAATATGAAATGGTGGTACGTAGATGTGAATACTGGTGAGGCTAGAATTGATGATAAAGATAATAAGGTCATTGTTAGTTTCTATGATGCAATGAATCTTATTAACTTCTCAAAGAAAGATCAGAGGACGTTAAGAAAGAATGAGATTATGTTTACTGATGAATGGAGAAAACAAGGATTACAGTATAAAAGAGTGTTGGAGATCTGTCAGAGATATGGAGTGCACGCAGGAAGCAGATTACCAGATAACTGGAAGAGCTCGTTATAAAGACTGAAGACAGAAGATCAAGCTATTGTCAAGGGGAGTCTATTAGGACAAAAAATGTATGACAAAATCTTTGTAATAGTTTAGGTCTTATTGTCTTTATGTTTTATGTAATTGTATAGATGTTGTCTAAGTGATAGAACAAGTTCTGCTAGAGGCGAACTTAGTTCGCCTAGTCTCATGTGAGGCTAGGCGAACTAGACAAGTTCGCCTCTAGCAGAACTTGTTCTATCACTTAGACAAAATCTATACAATTACATAAAAACATAACGACAATAAGACCTAAACTATTACAAAGCTTTTGTCATACATTCTATGTCCTAACAACCTCCCGCATAGAGGCCTTTGACTATAGCAGTCTACAGAACTTTCACAAAAGGCTTGGTTTCCTTTTCTTCTTCTTCAGGCATGAATAGATGCTGCTTGGACAATCTTATCATATCTTCCTTTCCAAATTTCAAAAGATCCATAGGATCAGCAATAGTAAATTCTTTATCTACACATTGGATGTAAATGTAGCCTGTCATAGATTTGTAATGCTAGTAATCCAGTTGACTTAGAAAGTTGTCAGGTAGGGCTTGATGAACTGGAACACAACCCACAGTCTTGGGAGGAGGATAGACTTCCATTATAAGAGGTTTCTAGGTTATTCTGTCAATCATGTACTTTGATTTCACGCTCTTGCATTCAGCAGGCTTTAGTATCTTGAATCCACTTTCACATTCCTTTTCAAGGAGTGAAACAAAATTTCTTGTTGTTCCAACATTTCCTGGGTTATAGAAAGGGGCTTTGTTCAATGCCTGTAAATCAAATCTGGGCAGTGACATAAGGTCTATGATCGTGCAAAATACTCTACTCGCCCATTCTTTCTCTTGATCATGTAAAGATTCTTCTCATTGTCAAACATCCAGCTTATGATAGGAGAACGATCGTTCTTCTTTGAAAGCTCATTGGAGGATGTGACATAATGGACTTAGCGTGGAGGAATAAATTTGAACATACTTTTCTTTTCTACTGGAACAGCTGAAGATGATATTGCTTCTTCAACATGTTCAGCAGATGTTTCCACGTGAGGAGGCGAATTACCTTCGGCGAATAAATCGCTGTCAATACTGGTAATCACCTTTCCTTAAGCACTCAAGTATGTAGGAGAAATAGACACATTTGTATCAAAGAAATCTTCATTCATGTCTTCTCCTATGAAGTTATCATTAAGTGCAGTCAGATCATCTTCAAATGAGAACATTGATCCACACTTGAGTATTTCATCAAGATCATACTCAAAGTCAAAAGATAAATCATTATCTGACCGTTGTGCTCCCTTATTTACTGATTCAGGATCATAAATAACCATTGCTCTTGACATGTCTTTGTGAGAGCTGGTTCCTTCATGTAGATGTTCTTGATCCTTGTTTCTTTCATGATCATCACCCTTGACATCATTATCATCACCATCACCATCATCGTCATCACCCTTCCCATCACTCTTTCCACTACATCCATCCTTCCTTTTTTCTTTTCCTTTTATCTTTCCTTTCTCTTATCTTTCTCAGCTCTTCAAGAACAAATACCATGCTTTCCTTAAGACTACTGATCTTATTATCTTGTAAGTTTATAGTCTTCCAAAGAGTAACATTTTCTTCACTAAGCTTCTCAATCTTCAAGTCTTTGGCAACAGAGTCTTGTTCCAGAGCAAATACTCTCTGCTGTAGGGCTTAAACATCTACATGCGCGAGTTGATCAAATACTTTTGCCTTGCCCTTATCCCGTTGTTGGATGACGGGTGGTTTAATGATTGGTGTGGACTTTTACGGTAGTTTTTCAGAAGAATTTGTTCTTTTCCTCGAACTTAGATCAGCTTCAAAATCATATTCTTCATCGAAAGTATCACTTTGCTGTTTAGAAGGGTTGATGATAGGAGGTTTCCCAACAGACTTTCTTTTAATCAATAAGC
The DNA here is from genome assembly GCA_023525975.1 of Smallanthus sonchifolius. Classification (NCBI taxonomy): domain Eukaryota; kingdom Viridiplantae; phylum Streptophyta; class Magnoliopsida; order Asterales; family Asteraceae; genus Smallanthus; species Smallanthus sonchifolius. Next base: position 64,558,059 of record CM042024.1, read on the forward strand.
TTTTGTGATATTTATTTATGGGTAATTCTTCCTTGTCACTTTCTGTTTTGGGTGTGTCAAACTCTTCACCTTCTGAGTCTCCTTCAGAATCCCTCTTTTTCTCTTCAACATTCTTTCCACTAGAGCTTTGATCTTCAGTGTCGGAGGATTACAAATCATCTAGATTTATATCTGACAATTCTTCAAGATTCTCAACATTTTATTCATTTTCGACGTACACTGGCCCTTCAATGTTGTAATTGAATTCATCTGCATGTTCATCGGCCAGCTGGACATTAGGAATTTCAGGCGCATCAACTACAGGTACTTCAGCCTGAACTTGACGCGGTGCACATCTGAGTCTACGACTGGGTTGAGGTGGTTGCTGTTGAGGTTGTGGTGGTGGTTGTGGTTGTGGTTGTGGTTGTGGTTGTGGTTGAGGTTGTGGTTGTGGATTGTCTATCTCAGGAAAAGCTTCAAACTTTTCTAAGGGAGTCAGGTTCAGAAAATTCCCTTTCTTGTTCATACTCATATAGGACAGAATGCTCCTGTCCATGACCTTTATATGCGGTCTCCTCTGTGTCATGACTAGCTCTGAGTGATTTCTGTTGATTATCATTTGTAGAAATCTTGGGTACATCAAGAAACTGACTTCTTCTTTCCAGTTAAGTTGCTTTTCATATCTTCAAACACAGCTCTTGAGAAGTTGAAATTCTTCCTTGTTACAAGTGCATATACATCATCAATCATATTAGCACTTATTTCATCATATCCACCCTTTCTTCCAGATATACATTGATTCACCACATGTGCCAAGTATTTCCAATAGGGTGGTAAACATTTCTTCTCCAATGACGGCAAACCTCCTTCATAGATCATTCTTTCAAAAGTGCCATTCATTTGTTCAACAGAAAAACTTGTAGCATATTCGACAGCGTCACCAAAGTTCAAACATTCCCTGATAACAGCTTCAGTAATAACTATGCGCTCTCCAGCCACAGTACCAGCTATTCCTTCAACTTCATTTTCTGTTACGAAATCAGCAGCGCTCCAGAAATCCCGAATAAAGTCTTCATATATATCTGGATGTTGTGAAATAGCATGAAATATTCTAGACGCTCTTAAACCCACAATCATTGATCTGAAAATGCTGTGATGCTGAGTGAGGTCGCCCAAACGGTCTATCAAAATAATAACAAAACCTAACCTAGACTCCTAAGTAAAAATAGGAATACCTATGAACTAAACCGCACTGACAGGCAAGTGTACCTATCGAGTGTAGCACAACTTAATGGTAAACCGAGTTATCGAACCCTAGAGACACTATGTAACAATACTAGACTCTGACACGGACTAAAGATTGAATTGGTTTGGGGGGTTGACTACACTACTATTTAAACTAATGAATGCAATAAACTAAGATCGCCTCAAGCTATCAAGAATAGAGAACTAAAGGAAGATATCAGAATGGGAAGAATACCGCCTAGGTCGTAATCCTACTTGCAAAGCACAATTTTTACCGGTTCTGGAAACTATGATGGATCTGGGTTTCTAAAGATGACTTCTAAAGACTACCTAGTGGATCCCTAATCACTCACAGTGTGTCACCAACTAAGCTACCTAAAGTGTACTAAACTCACCATATGGTTAGATCACCTCTCGGGTATTTCCAACAATGATAAAGTACTCACAAGACAGATTACCTTTCAGTCTCATTGTCCAAGATACATTCGAAGAATTCACGGGGTAATCTCAAAATAACAATTATGATTTGAACTAGCAACAATCACTAGACACCTAACACTAACGTCCTCTCAGACTGTTAATACTCGGATTCCTAATGACGAAGACTAGACAACTAATTCTCACCTCTCGGGTATTGAACTAGGAAGAACACTTAACTCTAATCAGTAATCAATGGCAACTCCTATGGCTACTACGTCTAGCAAACCACCATAATCACAAACCCTAAGATCTATGACCAGGATACGCTGTTTGAACTGGCAGACAACCACAATCAACGCATGGAATTGAAATCAAACACTAGATCAGATCTAAGCATGCATATTCATCATAAATATTAACTCAAGATTGTTTACAAAATCATAAATCCAACATAATATCCAAAAACCAATAAAGATCGCAACTTTAACAAGAATTCATCATAAGACCGAGGCAGTATCAATGTTTTAGCCAAATATCATGCTCAAACACATCAAAACAGAAGTATAAGACATCATCATGGTTAAAACACACGAAACAAAGATAAAGGTTCAAGATTTGGAACTGAAAACGCTAAATCTAACGCACCCGGGATCAAAGATTCGACCTTTGCACTTCAATTTTCTCCTCCGGCCTCAAAATCGCCTTTTTTCTCCTTCTAAACGGCTGGAAATCAATGATGGAACTAATGGGAGAGTCCTAATCTATTAAATCTTTAAATTAGGTTACACCGCAAACTTCAAACACACCGCAAACTTCCAAACACCGCAAACTTCCAAACACTACAAACTTGAATAAAAACCGTAAACTTTTGAAAAACCGTAAACTTCTAAAATTCTTGGTTTTTATAGAGTTTTTGGTTTGGATTTTCGGTGCAATAGGTGTAGGTCCCTCGTGTGTGGCGGATCGTCACATGCAAGTGCGTTCCTGAGTCGGACCGGGTGCGGAATACCCGTGACTAGGTGGAGAGTCTTACAACACAAAGTAAACCGACAAGAGAATCACTTTAAACTTTCGTCTATTATAAACACTTGAAGGTTACAGAGAAAAATACTAAGTATACAAGGACTGAGTGTCTGCCTGCGTACTTGTCTACTGTTAACCTATCCTATTTATACACGACCTGATCTCTGCGCACTTAGCAAGTGCGCAGGGCAAATTGCTCATGCGTACTAAGCAAGTACGCAAGGTATTCTTGCGTACTTGCTAAGTACGCAGGAACTAATTCCTACAACACTTAAAGATTTCAGCAACAGTCAATATGTAAAAGTAAATACAACTCGATAACTATTACATACAGACACTTACAAACAAAGATAAATACATACATGAAAGTACAAAAACTAAGACTCTATCCAGAGTGTTTGTCACAGGAAAGTGAAAAACTCCCCCTTGACAACAGCTCTGGATCGTCTTCGATCTTCAGTCTTCGGTCTTCACAGCTATGCATCTTTAGCTTCCATCTTCTTCTTGTAGTCAAGGCAAAACTTGATCACCTTGTCATATTTAGAAGCAAGGAATTTCGTCCATTCGTCCGTATGCATGCAATACCTGTCTGCTAGTGCCTCCAGATCTTTCACAGAGAAGTTAATGAAGCAGACTTCATCAAATACTCTGATTAGTTCCCTCAGCACTAAGCATCCACTTTCTGACCTTACTTTTCCTATCACCACAGCCTCGCCCGTTTTAGGATCTACGTACCAGTACCACATGTCACCGAGGATATCCTGAGATAACTTGCTCAGGGGAATCTTGGTTTCACATAGCTCTGGCTTGTATACAAGTTTCTTTAAGCGTTTCTTAGTCACAGGATGTCTAGCATTCTTATCCTTGACTCGCTTGGACACTTGAGGCTTGAACACTTCAAACTTCCCAGATCTTGCTTCCCGCTGTAGAACATTCCACAAACCCATCGCTACTGCGTGATTTGAGTGACCCAGTAGCTCTCGGTTTGCTAGGTTCACGAGGTCGTATTTAGGTAAGGAGTTGAACGCTTCACTGGTTGGTTTCAGGTATTGAACCCCCCCAGATCATTTGTTTGCGAACAACTGCTTATCTTCCTCGAACCTTACAGCCAAGATCATCCCTGTTGCTCCTTGTTTGTCTATGATAGAAGTCTTTTGCCAAACAGGAGTTGGACCCTTTGATGAACTAGCAGGCATATCTTTATCTTTTGGTGCCTCCGGATCCACATGTGTAGGGTCAACTGGGGAGGCTTCAGTCGATGCTTCAACGTTACCAGCAGAGTCGACTGAACCTGTGTCGAGCTGAGATTCAAAGGATGGCACTTCAAAGATCTCACCATCTTCGAACTGATACTCTCCTTCCCCGTCGCCCTTGGGAACTTCAATAACTACATCCTCATCATCTTCATCCCAATCATCACCAGAGTCGATCTCTCCTTCTTCAAGATTGTAGAGAGCCTCGGTCTGTGCTTCCTTGGAATAGTCAGGCTCTAAGTATAAGATCTCCTCGTTAGATAGATCCTTTAGAACATCAGTCGCTGACTTTCCTTTGTCACCACCAGAGGTATTACCACCTTTCTGATGAGTAGACTCCCCCTCAGCCTTTGGAATAGCAGAAATAGGCACGATTGCTAAAGCTTGGTTCTCACTTCCACTAGGACCGACTTCGGGATCCTTGTCTTTGTCATCATCCTTAGTCAAATCAACAGGATGACAAGGCTCATCACCAGTAGGTGTCGATTTCTTCTCTTTCTCTTTATCTTTCTCCCCCTGAGCATCAAGCTTCTTGGTCAGATCAGCAATTAGTTTGACCATCATTTCATGCTCTTTCTACTGCATATCAAATCGAAGCTCAAGAGATGATTTGTGTCCTAGAATTAAGTTGTTTGTCTTGGTAAGCAGCTCGTTCTAGGCCATTACATTCTTGAGTCTCTCGTCAGTCCCCGTTCTCTGGCTTCTTAGAATTCTAACTTTTTCCACCAACGAAATAATCTGTGCCTGTTGAGCGTCAGATTCCTCCTTTGACTTTCGAACAGTTTCCAGCAGACCAACAACTTGGGTTTCCAGAATTTCTATCCTTTCTTCATTAGGATCAGGATGTCTGGATGTAGACGCTTCAGCATTGTGAATTGGGGAGGAGAAGATAGTATCAAAGTCAAACCCCTGAGTGAATTCTCCATAGTTGAAGGGTTGACTTATAGGTTCGGTGGTTATAGGGATTGTGGATGTGATGATGGTTGTAGGGGTGATGGAAGGTGTGATGGTGACTTACTTTGTGAGAATTGGAGTAGTCACCGCCACCTGGACAGATGTGACAGGGAGGGTCACTATCACCAGAATTTCCTCTGTGCTAGTAGTGACCGCCACATCAGGTTGTACCTGTGGCCTTCTCCTTTGTCGCCTGTATAATTGCTGTGAAGGTAGGGTAGAGGCTGAATCAGTACTTGTAACCGAAACTTGTACTTGCTACTGGGCAGTGACATCCACCTCAATGGAAATAGCATGTTGCTGCCTATCCCCCTGTTCTTGTTTATACTTTCACGCCTTTGTCTCTGAATAGCAGTGTCAGAGTCAGAATCTGGCTCATATTCACTGCTGGATGACTGTTGCTCTCTTTGAGGACGACTCAGGAAGGGTCACCTTCTTCGTTCTTCTCGGGTGAGCCTGTGATGGTGCATCATCAAAATCAAAAGAATCAGACTTTGTCTCTTCGGAGTCGGATCCCTCAGCACCATCATGACCTGCTTCGTCGTCACCATGTCCCGACGATTCATCCACACTTTCATCTTCCTCTACTTGTTGTTGTTGTTCATCCGAATGTGCACTTAGCTCTGGCTCTGAGTCTTGGCTAAACCATCTCCATTCAGCCGGTGCCACATACACTTCGTTTATCAAGTGGCCAACAAGTGTTGTGTGCTCAGGGGTAGGTTCTACACTGCCTGGCTTCAAGAATTATGCAAACACCCCATTGTCCACCTTCTTAACTTGCAATCTCTCCCCAGTAGCAGGGAGGTTTGGCAACGCATCGTCAATTAGTAGTTGCACAAACCTTGGGTATAACAAGAACCTGAACCTCTCATCTGTGTTTATCTGTTCATTTATGGCTTTGAATATGTATCTTGAGAAGCTGTAGCCCTTATTGAGAGATAAGCCAACCATGGCTGCAGCAAGATCATGACCCATTGCATCCTTTCCAGCCTTTCTTGAGGAGATGCACATGATCATGACGTGGGCAAAATATCTCCATTGATCGAGCACCCACATTTTCTTGTATGAAGCATAATCTCTAACACCGACATACCCCATTCGTTGCCTCCAACAATCATCCACAAAGTAGTCAGGATAGGCTATTGGGTCAGTGGAGAGATCTCGGAATTGCAAGACCCGTCTAATTGTGTCTTCAGAAAAGGCGATGTCATGACCCGCTAGGGTAGCCCTTATAACATTGGGGTTACCGTGCAATCATGCTCCGCGGTCTCCCAGAACTGCTCGAGATATGGTCTTGAAACAATCGGGTCTGCAGAAATAGCATAACTGATTCTTGAATGGTTCAAGAATTCAATTATCTCTCGAACTGCAGTACAACACCCTTCCACTCTAGTTCTGTATGTGCTAGGAGATTGAACTCATTTGTAAACGCACGAGCCATACCTGCAAAAACACACAGAAAACACAATAAGAATAACAAGTTTCATTGGAATTGAAAATACATGACTCGGTATAGCAGTTACTCATTGAACTGAAATTTCAGACTTAGAAATTTTTCACAGGTGTTGGTCCTGCGTACTTAGAAAGTACGCAGGAATTTGTTCTTGCGTACTTAACAAGTACGCATGAATTACTTCTTGCGTACTTGTTAAGTGCGCAAGAAACAAACTTGGTACAATTTCAACAGTTTCAATCAGATGTTCAAAAATGATGTGGATTAGATCACCACAAGGTCAGAATACATGATTCTAGCCTATGGGACCAATATCAACACCAATCAACTGCTACATTTGTTACAATTTTGACCTAAATTCGATCCGACGTCAATCAGAGAGTCAAGGTCAAAATCAAGAGTCTATAAGGACGATTAATGACTGATTAAGGTTCGATTGTTGATTCTAAGCAAGTTTTAACTATAATGGGTTACCAAAACAACCAAAAGTTTATCTAGAATCCAGATTCAAACCCTAAAAAAATTTCAAATTCTTGAATCAGTCCGAAAGACGAGATTTAATGGATGAAATGTCCTACGATTCTCACCAAGTGATGTTAATACGATGATGATACTAGAATCGAGACGAAAAAACCGGTTAGGACACTCGAATTTTTTTTGAGTAAAAATGCCGGAGGGAAGTTCAACAGTTGAGAAGTTTGAATGAGATAAAAATTCTGAAAAATTTCTAAGTACTGTATTTATACCCAACACAAAAAGGTTTTGCGTACTTTTTAAGTACGCAGGGTTTACCTCATGCGCACTTGTCAAGTACGCAGAGACCCTTAAATGCGCAAACTTTCAACTCAAATTATAAAGATTTCAAGTCAAATAACGAACAAGATAAACAACAATCAATCAAGAGGATTCAAAATCAATTCAGGAAGGTTAAACACAAATATTTTTGGCTTTTCTGATTAAGACTGAACTATACACAAACTTAAAATCTTTTTGATCTTTTCTAGATAGAAATATACACGTATTCACACAAACTATTTTTGATCAAAGACACGAGCAGAGGATCATATCGGGCTAACTTATAGCAAAAACGATACATTATAAACATCAAAGAATATGGGATCATGTCATGGATTACTATTTATTCATACGTAATAAGCACATAAACAAGTAATTCAAGTTGACAATATTATAAGATTTGAAACTATAAGCATCTTTGTATCACGTTCTTGTGTGTTAAGGTATTAATTATTAGATATACAACGTGTACCCCACTGATATGCTACAGTAATATAAGTTGCACTATCTCAAGGCATCTAAGATTTTCCCAATAATTTTCTAAATATTCAGAATGAAGCTACATCAATTAGCACAGGAAAAATCAAGCAGAATCCATAAGGATTATCAGGAATCATAAGATTCAGAATCGAGTGATTCATTTGTCTTGGTTTCATTTGATTTCTTCATTGAATATCTGTATGATGATTCAGGATAATGAATATGGTGTTTGAGTATTAAGGTAAGGGAATCCAACTTTTATCTGGATTTGATTTCAATGAATCAGGAGTGATTCAAGGGTGAATACATGTTCCACGGTTGATGTTGAGACATGTCTTGATTCAATCTCTCATTGCATACTTGTGAGTATGGACAGTGAGATGAACCGCATTAATTGTGCTAAAGACATAACCCGAAACTAATCTCAGAAGAAAATTATTGCCAAAATCTATCATCCTATATCTGATAATGATCTTTTCTATTGTTTTACGCACACACACTAGCAAACATGGGTTCAAATCATAGTTGTAATTTAGATTTAGTTTCCACACTACTAGTGATTCAAAGACGCATACAGCCTACTGACAATTCAAATTACTTGTAAATAAACAGATTAAAAACATAATAATTTAAACAGTTAGGTAAGCATGACGCAATCATTTCCCATATGAGCAGTCTATGACGCTTAGATCATTTCTGATGTACTATCATTTCCTCTTTTCTCAAGTTAACTTTGAAATTTTTCTCCATTTTCTATTTTGTTTTTGATTTTGTAAAATATTTTGAAAATTAAAAGAACTATACAGAAACTTAAAAGGAAATAAAATTTAACTTCCATGAATTGAATTGATTTGAGAAAAATAATTTTTTCACTCAGGATTGAACATTCCTATAAAGTTGACAAGATGCTCAAAACGGGATCGATCAAATGCCTTAGTGAAAAGGTCAGCAAGATTGTTATCCGTGTGAACCTTTACAAGTTCAATTAAATGCTTTTCAGCACAATCACGGATGAAATGATGGCGAATTTCTATATGTTTAGTTTTGGAATGTTTCACCGGGTTATTTGTGATGGACATTGTGGCATTGTTGTCAATGAACAGAGGATTTCCAATGAAGTTTAAGCCGTAGTATCTCAGTTGCTGTTGTATCTACAATATTTGAGAGCAACCGCTCGCCGCAGCAATGTATTCTGCTTCACAAGTTGCGACAGAAACCGTTGACTGCTTCATGCACTTCCAGGAAACCAGTTTGTCTCCTAAGAATTGACATCCACCAGAAGTTGACTTTCTGTCAAGGTTACAACCGCCATAGTCTTAATCAGTGTAGGCTTTGAAGTCAAATGACTGCTGCTTAGAGTACCAAAGACCCAATCGGGGTTTCCCTTTCAAGTATCTGAAAATCCTCTTTACAACTATCATATGGGACTCCTTCAGTTGTGATTGAAACCTTGAGCACAAGCACACAACAAACATTATATCGGGTCTTGAAGCTGTGAGATACATAAGAGATCCAATCATCCCATGGTACAATCTGCAATCCACATCCTTTCCATCTTTGTCAGGATGCAGACCATGATTGACTGGGATAGGTGTGCCATAAGTATTGCTATCATTCATCTTGTATTTCGACAAAATGTCCTGCACATACTTTGTTAGATGTAGATAAATGCCATCCTCTCTTTGACTGACTTGCAGACCCAGGAAGAATGACAATTCACCCATGTTACTCATTTCAAACTTGGACTTCATCACCTGTTCGAATTCCCTACACATCCCTTCATTGGTAGATCCAAAAATAATGTCGTCAACGTAGACTTGTACAAGAAGAATGTCACCTCCTGCTTTTCGTATGAAGAGGGTCTAGTCAATCGTCCACGGGCGAAACCATTAGACATTAGATGCTTAGATAATGTCTCATACCATGCTCGCGGTGCTTAATGAAGACCATAAAGTGCTTTGTCGAGCTTATACACTTTATTGATATTATGCGGATCTTCAAAGCCAGGAGGTTGAGTGACATAGACCTCTTCATGAACTTTTCCATATAGGAAAGCACTCTTCACATCAAGTTGATAGACCTTGAAGCCAACATATGAGGCATAAGCCAGAAACAATCGAATGGCTTCAAGTCTAGCAACTGGGGCATATACTTCCGTGTAATCCAACCCCTCTTGCTGATAAAAACTCTGAACAACCAATCTTGCTTTGTTCTTCACCACAACATGACGATCATCCATCTTGCAATTGAACACCCATCTGGTGCCAATTAGTTGTACGCCCTTTGGCAAGTCAACCAAATCCCACACGTGCCACTTTTGGAATTGAGACAATTCATCTTGCATCGCCTCAATCCAGCAGTTGTCAGCGAGAGCCTCCTTCACATTCTTTGGCTCTAACTGGGACACGAATGCAGCATGCAGATATGTTTCCATGACACCAGTGTCAAATATCTCTGAGTACAGACTAGTGTTCTCAGTAATGGTTTGATGACGAGTTTGAACACTGGCATGAGGATCACCAATAATGTTGTCAATTGGATGATTCTTATGCACTCTGGCCTCTGGTACATTCGGTTCCTGAATTTCTGAATCAAGGTTCGTGCTTAACTCCCCCATATCCTGTGTTCCAGAAGAAGAAGATTCAATGTTAATTGGATCAGCTGGAGCTTCATTTACTACACTAGCGTTAGGATTAGCTTGAGCGTCATTTCCATCAACATGAACATCTTCACTGTTATCACCATTAAGAGTTCCAGATGCAGATGCAGCATTAGAGTCAGGAGTTACAATCGGTACAGTAGCACGAGTTGAGAAACTGGAGTCATCACTGCCACCCAATAATTCATATACATTTGCGGCAGCAACTGCAGACAAATCAGGAAGATTGAATGACTTGTATAGCGCATCATAATCAAAACCCCAAGCTGGACCAGTTGGTTCTGGTGGAATGCTGTGTTTACTACATTCCACTTCAAACCATTCCTCAACAGTACGAGTTCCTATGTAGTACACTCTCTTGCAAGGCGAATTGGCAACGTATCCTAAGAAGATGCCTTCCACCACTTTTGCATGAAACTTAGACTTGTGGTCTTTGTACTGTAGCAACAAGGAACAGGGACTACCAAAAGGAACTAGGTAATCAAGATTGGGAAGTCGATTGTTGATCAAATCGTAACAAGTCTTGTTGTGCCTCTTCACAACCAGAACTCTGTTCAAGACGTGACAAGCTGTGTTAACTGCTTCTGCCCAGAAAGTGACAGGAAGCTTTGCATCTGACAGCATTGTCCTTGCAGTCTCGATCAATGTTCTGTTCTTCCATTCTGTGACTCCATTCTGTTGAGGCGTGTACGGGGCGCTGAATTCGTGATGGATCCCCTTCTTGAGACAGAACAGTTCCATCAAGTTATTCTTGAATTCAGTTCCGTTGTCACTCCTTATTCATCTAACCTTCAACTTGCAAAGAGATTCCAAGCTCAGGATCAGGTATTGAAGAATGTCAGCAGTTTCGTCCTTCGTACCTAAAAAATGCACCCAAGAAAAATGTGAGAAATCATCAGTTACAACCAGACATAATGACTTACCTCCAATACTCCTGATACCCAGGGGACAAACAGATCCATATGTAATAGCTCCAAAGGGGTATCGATGGAGTTTTGGAGCTTGGGCTTGTGAGACTTCCATTGCTGTTTGCCCTTTTTACAAGGCATACAGTCATCTGCAATGGTAAATCTCAGCTTAGGAACCCCGGTTACTAAACCGTTTAGGACCAGATGATTCATTTTACGATAAGAAATATGTCCGAGTTTCCTATGCCACAAGATAGAGTCAAGCTCTGTCGCTTTAGTAAGCAAACAAGTAGCAACTGATGAGGTGGTTGTTGCCACGCTCATATCAATCTGATAGGTGTCATTTGTTCTTGGCGCTCTCATCAGAATCCAGTCTCCAGGAACTTCAAAACCAGGCTTGAGAATCAAGCATTCATTCTTATCAAACATCACCGAGTACTCCTTGTCGCACATTTGGGAGACACTCAGCAGGTTATGCTTTAGCTGCTTGCAAAAGTTGATATTGTCAAAACTGACACAACCATTTGATACCACGCCTTGACACGTGATACTGCCACCTTTCTCTCCAGAAAAGGCCACATAGCCGCCTCTGAATGGTTTCACGTCTTGAAGCAAGGCCATGTTTCCTGTCATGTGCCGGGAGCATCCACTATCTACATACCAACGATTAGAGATAGTACCCTTCGGATGTCCCTGAACGAGTCACAAAAAGAATTAGTTAGATTTGGAGTCCGTCCTTTTCAAAATAAACAACCTCTTTTAACTCACAGTCGTGACTGTTCAAAATGGATGAATCTTTAAAAGAATTAGGACTAGGAGATTGAGAATTTTTAGATTTTATAGTCCAGGACCTCTTCTGTTTCTTAACTGGAACAGTAGACTTAGGTTCAACTACAGTCGGTGAACTAATGGAAGCTTCACCTGATTGAACTCCAGTTAGCTGTTCTAGCTTTCTCAACCTCTTATTCCTTCTCCTCCTATGTGACTTAGAGAGTTTCACCATAGATTTCTCACCAGTAGGTGTACTACCAGAGGTAGATACACAAGGTATAGCAGGTTGCCTTCCCTTTCTTGAAACAGATGGTTTAGCCTCAGTGGTTATCTTTGGCTTTACCATCGGTTTTACTGGTGGTTTCACCACATTTGCTTTTGGAATTTTGGGATGGTTCACTTGTGGTGACTTAGGGATGACAGCTGGTTGTGACACAATGGGCCGTTTCCCTTGGTTCTTAGAAGGGCAGTTCACCAGAATGTGACCAACCGTACCACAGTGAAAGCAAGTCCTCTTGTCTGTGTAAGTCCTCCTATAAGGCTCATTAGATCTGACATTAGATGACTCAGCATGATGAGCAGGAGGAGTTGGTTTGTGAACAGGAGTTTGACCTGATATAGATTGGTTTTTGGGAGTATAGTATTTTTACAAATTTTCTTTATAACCAAGCCCATAGTGAGCTGAAAAAGCTTCCTTCTTAACTCGATTAAGATTTTTATACCCCCCCATAAAGCATTACCTTTAGTTTATCATTTGATTCAATGATATCGGGTTCAGTTAAAATACAATTGTCACTATTAGTGATAATGTTTTTCTTAACCATTTGTTCACATAACAACTCCTCATATACTACTCCTTCTGGGCAGGTGTTAACCGACCCATCATCAGAAGCAGTAAAGAACTCCTCATCAGATGAGGAGTTGGCCTTACTTGAGGAATTATCCTTGTTAGAGGAATCATCCTTACCTGAGGACTCATCAAGACAAGTTAGATCAATGTCTACTAAGCCGTTGACAAATTTCCCGCTAACTGGTGGAGGAATGGCATTAGTATCCAACCCTAAGCCACTCATTTGTCTCACTACAGATTCGTAGTATTCCACCACAAAACGAGAATTTTTCAACTTCTCATTAGTACATGTCAACTACAAGATCTCATTTTGCAGCTTGTTGATCTCATTGTTCCTTTTCTCTAACCCCTCATATGCAATATCCAAGTGAAGCTGTTGATTGCTCATTTTTAGTGAATAATCACGTTTTTCCTTTTTCAACGTTTCAACTGAATCTTTAAATCGTTTTTCGTTTTCTTTGTAGCTTAACGCTGCAATACGAAAGGGGTTTGACCTTGTATTGAAGCTTAGAATTTTCAATTTTTAAGCCTAGACATTTGGAACAAGAAATAACAGAAAAAGGATTAGAATCTACCTCATTCGATGAACTTGTTGCCTCTCCAATAGCCATGAGTGCAACGGCAGTCGTAGATTCTTCTAGGTCAGCCACAAAAGCTTCCTTTTCTTCAGCTTCCTTTTCCTTAGCTTCCTTTTTCTCAGCTTCCATTATCTCTATGATCTCAGCCATGAGACCAACCTGAGTTTGTGTAATGATTGCATCCTCCAGATGAACACCCCAATCAAAGCTTTCATCCCGTTGAGCTACCAGTGCGTTGGACGTTCTAATTTGGCTTTGATTGTGATTGTTTGAGTTGTTGTAGCCATGGCTGTTTCCTTGGCTAGGTCTGGTGAAATCCGAAGCCGGTGCTCTGTCTTTTTGACATTCACGAGCAAATTGTCCATAGTTCAGACATTTGTAGCACTTGGCCTTAGATTTGTTAAAACCAACCTTGGCATTAGAGTGCCCGCCAATGAACTTTCTTCCTGTTCTGTTCAGGAAACGCTTGGCTCTCCTCAATATCATGGCCATATTCCACTGAATATCCATGTCCTCCATGTCATCCTGATCCACCTGATTGAAGTCTTCTTCTATTGTTTCAGGATCCGTTAGCTTGCCGCCAATGAAGTTCTCATAGGCAAGCATGCATGAAGAGAATAAAGCCACATGATCTTCAGCTATCTTGGCTATCGCTGATTGGTTAGCTGAAGGTGTAGCGGGAGGATTTCTTGAGGGATGTTGTTGATGAGATCCAGAACCAGACCCGGATGCTGCATAACATGCATGACCACCACAAGCTTTTACAGTTTCTTCTTCATGAGAGTTTCTAGAGAAAAGGGCAATTCCAGAGCCCGATGACTTGGTTGTAGAAGACATCCCATGATACATAGAAGGGTCTTGTATCTGAGGTCTTCCTGAGCTCTCTTTTCTTTTTTAGGTTCATGTCATGAGCTTGAACCTTTCCAATTGCCTCATCAATTGTCATCTCATAGAATTTAGGATTCTCTCTCATCAGGGTTGTATACATCTCAAACTTGGGAGGAAAAGCATCCAGAAACTTTTCAACTAATTCGTCATCAGGATACTTCAGCTCAAAAGCTTTCAACTCAGTCTGCAGATGATAGAATCTAGAGATGAGTTCATCTATGGATTCGTTCTCCAGGAATCTGAAGCACTCATACTGCTTCCTGAGAAGATCCCTTTTACTCTTCTTGATGTCACTATTACCCTCGAATCTTTTCTGTAACGCCTTCCAAAGATCCTTGGAGTTATCATATCCTCTGAAACTATGGAATAACTCCCTAGTCAAGGCCATAGTGATCGAACCATGAGCCTTCTTCTCTCAATCATAAACTTTCTTTTCTTCTTCATCGAGTTTAGAGATAGGCTTGGGCATTACTTCATCAAGGTAAATAAGTGTGGGATGCTTATATCCCTCTAGAATAGGTATCCATAACGAAGAATCGGTATAAGAAATGTAGTGCTCAAAGCGTGCTTTCCAGTTAGAATAATCATTTACATTTAGCAACTTTGGCGGTTTCTGAGGGGTTCCGATCTCGTTGTCATAGTTTTAAAGGTTTCCTAGGTTCTGAAGATTTGACATGGTGAACACTTAGTCAAATTTCAGAAAAGTCAGAGACACTTGCGCACTTGCAATTGGCCTTGCGCACTTAGAGAAATGGTCTTGCGTAGTTAGGATTTGCTCTTGCGTACTTAGTAAGTACGCAGGAGTGAATGATAAGTACACAGGAGATATAACTTAAGTACGCACAAGATTGGTCCTGCGTACTTGGTAAGTACGCAGCAAGACTGAACTTTTTGCCAGATATGGTAAGTACGCAGAACACCTTTTCACCAACTCTCACCAAACTATTCTGGTCACTGGAATTTCACCGGAGATGGCGAAAATCGGACAGATGAACAAACAAAATGAGCCAAAGAGTCAGAAACAAGTTTCTAACCAACCTTTGCTGCTCAAAACACTCAAATACACAACAAAAGCCGGTTTTTGAGTGATTTTTGCTTCTAAAATAGTGCTCAAGAGCTACTCCTATTTTATCACAAAAATCAACAAAAATACCCACTTTTGCTTGTAAAATATCTATAGAAAACTCTCCAAACACACTCACAACACTCGAAATCAAGAGCAATGCCCTAATACTACTTGTAGGTCCCTCGTGTGTGGCGGATCGTCACATGCAAGTGCGTTCCTGAGTAGGACAGGGTGCAGAATACCCGTGACTAAGTGGAGAGTCTTACAACACAAAAGTAAACCGACAAGAGAATCACTTTAAACTTTCATCTATTATAAACACTTGAAGGTTATAGAGAGAAATACTGAGTATACAAGGTCTGAGTGTCTGCCTACGTACTTGTCTACTGTCAACCTATCCTATTTATACACGACCTGATCTCTGTGCACTTAGCAAGTGCGCAGGGCAAATTGCTCATGCGTACTTAGCAAGTACGCAAGGTATTCTTGCGTACTTGCTAAGTACGCAGGAACTAATTCCTGCGCACATACAAGTGCGCAAAACACTTAGAGATTTCAGCAACAGTCAATATGTAAAAGTAAATACAAGTCGATAACTATTACATACAGACATATACAAACAAAGACAAATACATACATGAAAGTACAAAAACTAAGACTCTATCCAGAGTGTTTGTCACAGGAAAGTGCTTCAACAATAGGGTCGCATAATGACCACGACCTAATCAAGTGGATCAATTTCAGTTTTGCACAACTTTTAACGGTCAATTTGGTCAAACAAGTTCAATTCAATTTCGGACTCAACAAGAACATCTCACACACTCGATTAGTGTGAATCCATGGTCCAATTTCTTACCTTGATGGTCGCCTACTTCTTGAACACGAATGTAGCAACAAAATCACACAGGGATCAAGTAATCGATCACAAGAAGCTAAACACAAAGTATAACTAAAAGAGCATAACTAGCATGGGTCAATGAACTGTTCAGGATATCTTAGACAAATGTCATCAAAAGCATAGCACAATGGACTTACATGCTCTGATAAGAGATTCCTTCCCAGTTTTACATTCCTAAAAAGAAAAATATTTACAAGTATACTTATATGTACGTCTTTAGACATATCTTTTGAAATTTTCCTATAGCACGACATTAACATTGCGTGTCTTTTTGCTCAGAATTCTGTTTTGCAGAGTAGCTTTGCACTATCATTGAGTGTCTTTTCACCTATTGCATGTCAATGCATGTCTTTTATCAATATATATAAATATATGTACAGACTTTTATCAAGTCAGCTCGCAACCCATTTGTGAAGGGTTTAGGTTTGTGCAATCCAGATATATTATGTTCATCCACAGTTCACCAATCTTTATGTTTAAGTGCTCGATTATTAATAGGAATTAAATATTCTACCAATCTATGAGATGTTTCCCACTATGACAATGACCTTTATGTTTATTTGAAACACTATCATGCTGTCTTTCCAGTTTTAGTAGAGCCTATCAACATTTCACCCTAAAATCCTAATCTTTTCAACTACAGGCCTTACATATGATGATCCGACTTCTAAAATGATGTACTATCATTTCCCATTTGACAGAGTTCTGAATTTTATAGTAATAAAAAAAGACATAAACATGAAATCTTTTTGTATTTTTCTGGACTTAAAAATATAAAGACTGAAGGATAAAATCTTTTTGGAGTTTTTAGGAAATTTCTCCCCCAAAACTTTTGCATTTATGAAATAAATCAAAATTTAAATAAACAAAACAAAACAAAAATATTTTTGGTGACCAAACCCGTGACCTTCTAATCAAAGGAGATCATTTTCAAACATTCAACCAGAAAGTTGAATCTTGCTAAGTCAAAGGCTTTTGTAAATATATCAGCAACATTATCATCAATAAAAACCTGTTCAAGATGCATAAGCTTTCTTTCAAAACAATCACGAATGTGATGCATCCTTATGTCTATATGCTTAATTTTAGAATGTTGGACCGGGTTCTTAACAATATGTAAAACAACTTCATTATCATAGAAAATAAGGGGAGTCAAAGAAATTCAAACAGTAATCCAGCAATTGGTGTTGCATCCAGATAACCTGAGAATAGCATGCGGATGCGGCGACATATTCAGCTTCAGAAGTAGAAGTTGAAACGGTGGTCTGTTTCTTGCACTGCCATGATACGAGTCTCTCCCCCAGAAACTGACATCCACCGGTTGTGGATTTTCTGTCAAGACTGCAACCTCCATGATCACTGTCAGTAAAAGCAAACAAGTTAAATTCTGAATCCTTTGGATACCAAAGGCCGAGACGAGGCTTGCCCTTCAAGTATTTAAAAATTCTTTTGACAACATTAAGGTGAAAAAGTTTAGGATTAGCCTGATATCGTGCACACTGACAAACCGCAAACATGATGTCCGGACGGCTAGCTGTCAGGTACATTAACGAGCCAATCATTGACCTGTAGTGATGTTGGTCAATCTCAGGTTCACCTAGATCTGGTGTATGGATGGGTCGAGTGGCCATTGTATTGGATGCCGATTTGGAGTTAGCAAAGTTGAACTTGAGTAAGATGTCATTGACATATTTAGCCTGATGAATTAGGATTCCGTCATCACTATGCTTCACTTGCAACCCCAGAAAGAAGGCCATTTCTCCTATTGAACTTATTTCAAACTTTTTCTTCATCACTTCTTCACTCTTTGCACAGTACATCATTCGTTGAACCAAAAATGATGTCATCAACGTAAATTTGGACAAGAATAAGATCATCTCCCATGTTTTAAAGGAACAATGTCTGATCTATGGCTCCCCGAGAGTAGCCATTTGCATGTAGATGCTCTGTCAGAGTGACATACCATACACGTGGTGCTTGATGTAAACCATAGAGAGCTTTGTCCAGTTTATAGACATGATGTGGGTGATTGGTGTCTTCAAACCCCGGTGGCTGTCGCACATAGATCTTTTCTTGAACCTTACCATACAGAAATGTTGTCTTCACATCCATTTGAAATACCTTGAAATTCTTGTAAGAGGCATAGGCCAAAAGGATGCGAATGGCCTTAAGACGTGCAACCAGTGCAAATACTTCTTCATAATCTATTCCCTCTTGTTAATAAAATCCTTGCGCCACCAATCTGGCTTTGTTTTTCACAATAACCCCGGTGGCACAAGCTCCCAAACCTTCAGCTTTTCAATCTGCATCAGCTCCTCCTACATTGCTTCCACCCAGCTTGCTTCACTTAAATCCATCTTGATGTTCTTAGGCTCTATTTGAGAAATAAATGCAGAATACAAGAAAATATTGATTATTCCAGATTGACTTCTTGTTTTCACCCCTTCAGAGAGAGGATCGATGATATCCTCTAAGGGATGATCTTTATGAATCCGCAATGTTGGTACTTCTTCTTCTTGTATCGTTTCAGGTAAGTTGGTGATATGCTGATATGCTTCTTCAGTTATGGGAACCGGCTCCTCAATAACATGTGGGTCAGGAAACGTATCCTGAGAAGCATGACCACTGCCAGATGCAACAGTCTCTTGTGAAGCATTACCACTGCTAGATGCAGCAGTCTCATTATTGATGGGATCAACGGTTTGTTGATCACTTTCTTGAGAAGAAGATGCATGAGTTCTGGAAGATGAAGATGATTATTGATCAGGGTCTTCATCAATTCTGTAGTCGACTGTACTGTACTTGTAGAAACCATCATCTGACACATCATAAACATCAGAAAAAACATTAAACAACTTAAATACAGAATCATAATCAAATAACCAATTTGGACCAGAATCCACATCAGTTTTGTTAAGCTCTTGCCAGTTAATGTAGTAGGACTCCACTTGTAGGATCGATAAATACAAGATGGTTCTATTCCAGTTGAGATTGGCTGAAACAATCACAACTTAATCAAAGTAAACAAGTAGACGAGAAGAATACTGATAGATGCAATTTGTATTAAGCTTCAAGTGTTACAAGATTACAGAAAAATATCTTAAGCAAAAAGTACTTTTACAATGAATCTAAGTACTACTTATATAGTAACTTAGAATCAAGACAGACCCTTGATTCTATGGATCAGATCTAACACAGACCGTTGATCTTGTATTGAAGCTTTTCTACATATACAGACAATAATAATAACTACAAAGGTTAACTTTATTCAAACGTCTTCTTTGCATCATTGCTTTAATACTCAAAAGGAGAGCGTCGTTGTCTTTTATTGTCTTATGCCAATGACATTCTTTCTGCGTGGAGTGTGTCAGTGTAACAGCAGAAAGTTGTCAGTGGTATTGGTTGCTTTATCAAGAACAGTCAGCTGTAACGTTTGATCTTCAGTGAGAAGGCTATCAGCTGCAACTTTAATCTTCAGTGGATAAGGCCTATGAGCTGCAACTTTGGTCAGCAGTAGATAAGGCCTATCAGCTACAACTTGGTCAGCAACGGATAAGACATATCAACTGCAGTTTTGGTTAGCAGCGGATAAAGCCTATCAGCTGCAAGTTTTGGTCAGCAACGGATAAAGCATATCAGCTACAACTTTATCGATCCGCAGCAATCTTTGAGATCAACAACATTTATACTTAGAGAATTTTGTAGCCATCAGTCTTTATTTCTACAAACTCCCCTAGACTGATGCTACCAAAACTCTCTTACTGCTTTTGTTGCTGAAGCTTTTGCATGTGGCTGACAATTCTTTCAACCTCATATCCTCTCTGGTACTTGCTGGGATTGTTAAGAGGAAGCTCAGATAGAGTCTTGATGTCTTTGCTGGCCATTTTGAAGATAGCTTTGCTTGAACATCTCATCTTCTGTCCTTTAACATCTGTCAATGTGAACTCATCTTTTTCAGCATTATAGGACCAGCTGATGAATGGAGAGTGGGATTGGAGAGGTTTGACATCAAGGATTTCATCTCTGCTGGGGTTGAAGTGATATTTGATTGCCAGCAGCAGATGTCTCCCACCTTCATTCATGGGCTCATTGACTTCACCCGGCTCCATCATTCTTCTTAGATCAGAATCTAGAAACTATAGTACCTCATCAACAATTGTATAAATTGATCTATTAACTTCTGTCCTCCTCCTGAAAACTTCAAACCATTGGTCTTGAGAGATGTATGACCATCTGATTATTTCTCTTGAGTCTTCTGGTTTGTAAGTAGGTTTGTTTTTCTTTTTGGGAGGTTGTTGATGAGTAGGAGCTGGGTGTGAGGATTTGGACTTTGAGGGTGGAGAGGAGGGAGGTCTAGGATGGAGGGTGGAAGGTTGTTGGATTGAGGAAGTGTTGGGTGAGGGAGAAGGCTTGGGTTTCTTTGTTTTCCTTTCTTCTTCTTGAATGATTACCCTTTTCTTGGAGCCTTTCTTGCCCAGTCTTTCTTCCTCATCCTTCTTGACTTTAAGGTAGAGGGCTTGCAGGTTCATGAAGTTCATGGGACCTAGCCTCTTTCAACTCTCTCCTCTAGCCTTAAGGAAGTAAATCATGATCTTCCTTTCTTCATGGGATCTTCGGTTAAAGGCAATGGTCTTCTTGGACTTTTGTTTGGCTTTTTCTTCTTCTTCAGCCTTTTTCTTGTTTGCCAATTGACCCTGCTGACCCATGAAGGCTCTGTAGATTTCTTTATTGATAGTTTCTCAAGGTAGTCTACATCCTCACCTTGAGAAATCAGAGCCTTTACCCATTCCTCTCTCATTTCTTTGGCTAGTTCAGAATCAGTTATTCTGAACTTAGCCTCTTTCTTCTTCTTCTTCTTCTGTATCTCTTCTTCTTCTTTATCGAATTGTTCCTATAGTTGAAGAGCAAGAGCTTCATCTTCTTCAATTTGATAAACTGCAGGAATTTTTACTTTCAGATCATCCAGCTGTTTTGCAAACAGCTGGATCTGTTGTTCTCTGAGGAGAATGGCTGTGAGTCTGTCTTGAGCTTTCTTTAGTTCAACCATCTCCTCTTCTTCTCTTCTTTTTCTTCTATCCTCCTTTTCTTTCTTCTCCTTCTCAATTCTTTCTTCATCTTCTTTGGTCATTAGTCCCTTTCCCTTATCTTTGTTGGATGCCTCTGCTTCAGCTTCATGGACCATAACAGTAGGTGTAGTAGATGCTGTTGAGATCTCAGCTTTAGCTTCATTGGCATATTGGGGAATGAACAAGGGAAAGGAGCTTTCTTAATCTTCTTTCCATTTTGTACCTGTCACTTCTTTCCATGCTTCTTTCATCTTTTCCTCGTCTCTTCTCTTTGATTCTTCTTCTGTGTTCAATCTAACTGTTGGAGAAGAGAGAAAGGATAGGTCTGAGTCAGATCCAGAATCCTCCTTATAAAGAGAAGCCTTGATGATTCTGATCATTTCTTGACTTTCTAAGGAGTTGACATTGAAGATGAGTGATCTGAGCTCAAAGACTTTGTGCAGGAAAGCTGAAGGTAGGAACAAGATCTCTTTGATGTTGATTGAGAGAGAAGATCCATTGCTCAGGAAGAAGGTGAAGTCATGGGAGTCAGTGCTTATCCATCCTTGCACTTCTACATCCCTGACCATTGTGTTGTACAGGAATCTTCTCCAGCAGATAACCTCTTCTTCAGTTAAAGTACTGCTCCTGATTATGTCAAGTCTTCTCGGAGCCAGTCTTTGTTCTGCTGCTGATGAAGATTCAGGATAAGCCGCCCTGTTTGCTTCTTTTAGTAGTCTTTCAAACCAAGGCATGTTATCCTCCATTAAGTCATAGAACCTGCTGATTGCAAGTTCTGCTGAGAGATCTGATAAAGTGTTGACACATTTTGTTAGATACAGACTGAAAACTTGGAGGGCATTAAGTGAGTTCCAGTTTAGCTCTTCTACTCCACTAAACTCCCATCCAATCCAGAATCTCTCAGCTCTTTCATCATATGCCCAAGCTAGAATGGAGTCAAATTCTAGCGTCTTTGAAGTTAGGAAGAGTTGGGGGGTAGATGAATGACTTATTATGGCTGCAGCTTCAGGAAGAAGGCTGAATGATGGAGGTGTGTCTTCATTTAGAGTTTCTTCTTGTAGCACCTCATCAACAGCTCGAACAACTAACTTCCAATCCTAAGTGACATCTTCCACTTCATCTACTGAGTCTGGCAAGTCATGGATTTGAACAAAAGCAGGTTTGTATAGGGAACTTTGAAACACAGTCTGCTCTTGTATCCATTCTTCGAGGCTGTCAGCATCATCTTCCTTGGTAACCACCTCCCACTTTTTGGTTGCATCAGTGAAAAGGGATATATCTGTTTGAGTTCCCATTGATACAAGAGAAGGAGTAGGCACAGTTAGGCATTGATGGGCTTCATACATAGAGACTTGGTGTCTTAGTATGGACACTTCAGCCTCTAGCATTGCCACCCTGGCCGTCAATTCCAAGTTATGAAGTTTCAGTCTGTCCTCATCCACAGTTGTGAAATCCATGGAGCTAGATGGGGCCTTAGGCCTAGCCTCTGCATCCCCATCACCCTGGTTTTCTTGGCGCCTGGGATTCCTCTTAGTGAAGAGTGTTTCACAGGAAACATCCTCACTGGGAGTTGTCGTGGTTAGGGTCTTAGCTATGTTATCACTGTCCTCCTGGGCAGTTGATGTACCAGGAGTAGTGATAACCCTTTCCACATTCACTCTATCAATACTACCAGAGTGAACCTTCTTGGGTGATGAACCTGGGTTGGGTGCGCCAGTAGCCAAGTCAATCAATACCTCCGATATAGTGGTTGTTGGAGAAGGTATATCATCTTGATCAGGTGCCTCTGCACTTAGGTTTAGAGAAGAGAAATAATGGAATGGATCAGGGGGTTGCTCTATGGATCCGGGATGTGATCCTGATCCTGATCCTAATAGAGAGGCTTCCAAGGAAGTCTCTCTAGTGTTGTGGCTATCCCTTTTGGTATTCTCATCAGAATGTTGGGATTCTGAATGAGGGCTTAGAGGTTGGGTTTGGGCCTTTAAGACAAGAAGAGAAGGAGTCTTCTTGCTCCTTTTTCTGGTGTATGTCATTGCAACGGGGCCCTTTGTTCCAGTTGAACGATAACATCCAAAACAGATGTAAGTACTTTTTGTACCTGTGCATCCTTAGTAGTATGCACAGGGGTTCGAATGGTGGAAGCAGATTGTTGTTCAGGATGTGATGTGGAGGGTGTGGGATCAGTATTAACTGGGATTGCTGAACTGTCACCCGGGGTACTTTGTATGTTCAGCATTATAGATAACAATGGAACATTAACCCCTGAGAACTTTTTGGAAACAGTTCTCATACTTTGAAAAATATTATTTTTATGTCCCAACATGATGTAGATTCTTGCAGGTTTTGAAAGTTCTTTTAGTTCCTGGTTGAAAAAAATTATTGTTTTGCACCCTCTTGAAGGTTATATCTCAAACCCTCAAAGATGAGGTGTGCAAAGTTGAAACCTAGGCCAGTAATCATACCATAGAAAGTAGAGGCAAGTGCGGAGCTCACTTGATGCCATCCACTTCTCTTCTGAGATATGCATTGGAGAAGAGTGTGGCAGAGATACTTCCATGGAGGGCCTATCAGCGCCTTCTCTATTGTATACTCATTTTGATTTCAAGTCTACCCTATGGATACAAAGGTCCTCATGTACTCGTCCTTTGAGTATGAGATGGCTGCTCCCTCATCTTGAAGCTTAAGATGTTTTCAGAGGGTAGCTTCAGAGATGATGATGTCCTTGCCGTCTACCTTGGCTTTTATTTGGGGAATCCCCTGTTCGGTAGAGTAGATGGCGGTATTCCAGAAATCCTCCATATGAGGGATATATATGATAGGGTTGGTTGTCAGGGCAAAATAGATCTTTGATCGGCATAGGAAGTCAATCATATCATCGAATCCTTCGGATTTCTTTCCCTTGGTTAAGTATGCTGTAAGGTTGTGGTACGGGGAGAACTTATCGTCAGGGTTATTGATGTCTGCCATTGTTGTTTGATTTTGGAAGGAAGGTTTGAAGGTTTAAGAATATGGAAGGCTTTGAGTGTTTTAAGGATGGAAAGCTTTGAATGTGGTGGGGACTTGAGAGAAAGTGATGTGGGTTTAGGGTGAAATTGAATGTGAAGAGGTGGTAAGGAAATTTGATTTGTTTTTATAATGGCAGAGGAGGGAAAAAGCAAAATGACTTGTACAGTACACCTCATTTACCTTGTACTGTTACAGCTGTAATACATCGAGGTAGTCATGGTAAAGACTGACGTTAATTTTTACAGCGGGTAAAAGTTAATTTAGACTTGAATTTACCCATCAGCAGCAAACTTGATTGCTGTGGATGAATAAGCCTGTCCGCTGCAAGCTTGGTTGCTGCGGAAGGTTAAGTCTGTCAGCAACGAACTCAATTGCTGCTGATGGATTCAATGATCTGCAGTAAGGATGTCGTTGCTGACAGCCTTAAAGATATCCGTAGGAAACTTGTTCCTGCTGATAACTTAAAGCAGTCGGTGGCAAATCCTTTGCTGCTGAAGATTAAACCTGTCAGCAGCTGAAGGAAAAAAATTCTACTGACTTATAACTTTTATTTATAACAAAAGACAAAACACAATTTAAAATAGAATTTTAGAGATATATTTTAATCAAAGTTCATCATACCAATGGATTCAACTAAATATCTAAATCTAGCTTCATCAAAAGGTTTTGTAAACAAATCAGCATATTGCTCATTTGTATGAACTTTGGTTAAAATAATCCTCCTTTTCTCAGCTTGATCTCTTATGAAATGATTCCTGATGTCAATGTGCTTTGTCTTGGAGTGCTGCACTGGATTGATTGTGATTGATATAGCACTCATGTTGTCAATGTGAATTGGAGTTGCCATGATAGTCATCCCATAATCCAGCATTTGATTTTGTATCCAGATGACTTGTGCACAGCAACTTGAAGCTGCAATGTATTATGCTTCAGCTATAGAAGTTGAAACACATGTTTGCTTCTTGCACTGCCATGAAATCAGTCTTTCTCCCAGAAACTGACATCCCCTTGATGTGGACTTTTTGTCCAAGTTGCATCCCCTGTAATCACTGTCAGTGTATGCATACAGATTGAACTTGTCATCTTTAGAGTACCAAAGCCCAAGTCTTGGGGCTCCTTTTAGGTATCTAATAATTCTCTTGACAGCTTGAAGATGTGAAACCTTTGGAGCTGCTTGAAATCTTGCACAGAGACATACTGCAAACATGATATCTGGCCTTGAGGTAGTGAGATACATGAGAGACCCTATCATTGCACGCCATCTTTGTCTGGAGTCAGCTGATGGTGCACTTGCATAGGGGTTCTTGCAGCAGAGCAGTCAGCCATCTTGAATCTTTCCAAAATGCTTTTTACATATTTGGATTGGCTGATGAAGATTCCATTTGGGACTTGTTTGACTTGTAGACCCAAGAAGAAATTTAGTTCACCCATTGAACTCATTTCAAACTTTGAGTGCATTAGAATCTCAAAGTCTTTACACAGCTTTTTCCTTGTTGATCCAAAGATGATATCATCAACATAGATTTGAACTAGTAAGATTTATCCCCCTTCATCTTTGATAAACAAGGTCTGGTCAATAGCACCCCTTCTAAAGTTGTTGCTTAGTAGATATCCTGATAAAGTTTCATACCAGGCTCTTGGTGCTTGATGTAAGCCATACAGAGCTTTGTCTAGTTTAAACACTTGAGTAGGATGTGCAGGATCTACAAATCCTGGAGGCTGTTTGACGTATACTTCCTCACCAATCTTTCCATACAGAAAAGCACTCTTTACATCCATTTGATAAACAGTGAAATTCTTGGATGCAGCATATGCCAGGAAGATTCTGATGGCCTCCAGCCTGGCAACAGGAGCAAAGACTTCATCATAGTCAATTCCTTCTTCCTGAGTGTAGCCTTGAGCTACAAGTCTGGCTTTGTTTTTTACTACAATGCCTCTCTCATCTTGCTTGTTCCTGAAAACCCATCGTGTGCCAATAGCATATTGACCTGGTGGAAGATCAACAAGTTTCCAGACATCCTGCCTCTTGAATTGCAGTAACTCTTCCTGCATTGCCTTAATCCAGCTGCTATGTTTGAGTGCCTCATCTATTTTTTTGGGTTCCACCTGAGATAGAAAACATGAAAACAAGCATATATTGGCCTCGTGAGATTTGTTTCTTGCGAGAACTCCTTGGTGGACTTGGCCAATAATATTTTCTTGAGGATGTTCTTCGTGGATCCTCTATGCTGGTACCACCTCCAACTGTATCCCTTTCCCCAGATTGCTTTGATTTTGATCAGGGGTTTCTTCATTCATGGTGGAAGAGTCTTCAATATCAGTAGCCACATCAATATTTTCAGCAATAGCATCAACAATATCTACCACATTTACCGATGAGTCTTCAACTAAATTTTCAGTTTTAGACAGGCTGCTGCTTGTGACATTGGAGAGTCTTGTTTCGGCTTCGCTTGCTTCAATTGCTTCCACGACTGATGGAGGATCAATGGATGGTCTTCGCAGACGGATAAAAGGTTTGGGAAAATCCAGTCTGTAGTCAGTGGATGAAGTGGATGCATGTGTTTGTGTAGAGTTAGACTCCATATTTGAGAAGGTGAGAGGCTCAAATATTTGGGAGAAGGAGTCTATGTCAAAGAGCCATTTTGGGCCTTTTCCCTGCTCACAGACGATGTGTTCTCTACATTCCACATTTGCTGATTCTTCCATAATTCTTGTTCTTGAATTGAATACTCTGTAGGCCTTTAATTGAGAGGAATAGCCTATAAAATATCCTTCACCAGATTTGGCACCAAACTTAGGAAGAACCCCATGTGTGATGAGAATGGTGCATGGACACCCAAAGGGCTTTAGAAACCCAATGTAGGGAACTCTTTGAAACCAAAGTTCATAAGGTGTCTGTTGAGGGGCTTGACGACGAGAACTCTATTTTTCACATAGCAGGCTGTGCTAACTGCTTCTGCGCAGAATATGGGAGGCAGTTTTGAGTCAGCCAACATAGATCTTGCTGACTCAATTAGAGTTCTGTTTCTCCTTTCAGCAACCCCATTTTGTTGAGGAGTTCTTGGAGCACTGTATTGTCTTTCTATCCCCTTGCTTTCACAGAAACAGTTTAAAGTGTGGTTCTTGAACTCTGTGCCCTGATCACACCTTATGATCTTCACCTTTTGATTGCTTTGATTTTCTACCCTAAGAATGTAGGATTTGAGAATTTCAGCAGTTTCATCTTTAGTTCTCAAGAAGTATACCCATGAGAACCTGGTGTAGTCATCAGTTATCACCAGACAGTATGAATTCTTGCCCATTGACATGACATTTGTAGGACCAAAGAGATCCATGTGCAGCAGCTGTAGTGGAGTGTCATTTGTATTCAAGGTCTTGAGCTTGTGAGAACTCTTGTGTTGCTTCCCCTTTAAGCAAGCAATGCAGTGGTCTTCTAGCTGGATTTCTTTTTACCAGTTTGTTAATAGTTTTGATATTAACATGACTTAATCTCCTGTACCAGAGAGCTGATTCATCAACCGAGGCTTTTGACAGAAAACAGGAAACACTCCCAGATGGAGTGACTTCATTCATGTCCAGTATATAGAGATTCTCTTTTCTCTGAGAAGTTAATAAAATCTTTTCTGGAGGAGGTATGGATAAGCCTGGAGACAGTACGAAGCATTCTTTATCTGCGAAGAGCATCCAATGCTTTTGGTCACAGACCTGGGAAACACTCATGAGATTGAAGTCCAATTCTTTGACATAGTTGACCTTATCAATGCTCATTCTTTCGTTGGACACAGTTCCTTGTCCAGTAATGGATCCTCCCTTTGAGTCACTTCCAAAGGCAACATATCCTCCATTGAAATGTCTGAAGTTGGAGAGGATGGACCTGTTGCCTGTCATGTGCCAGGAACAACCACTGTCTACCACCCAGGTGTTATTCTTGTGACCTGGCAGTCCCTGCACATGATAGAGATCTAGTTAGTGGGAGGAGTCCAAGAGCTTGCATCCATGAAGAAAAGGGTTCTTAGAATGTTAGATTCATCATGTGTGCATTCAACATAACCAATGATAAGTCTTGGAGTGATAGAAATTGGGATCTTGGCTTTCCATTGTTGAAGAGATGGTTTTCCTGTTCTCTTTTCTCTGTCAGCAACTGATTTTGCTTTGACTGCTGATGGCTGTTTTTTAACAGCAGCAGATTTTGCTGCTGGGGATTTTGGCTTATCAGTAGCAGATTTTGTTGCTGCTGATGGCTTTGGCTTCTCAGCAGCTGCTGATTTAAGCTTATCAGCAGCAGATGTTGTTGCTGTTGATGGTTTTGCTTGAGCAGCAGATTTGGTTGCTGCTGAAGGCTTGTCTTTAGGTTGCTTGTGCTTCACTTGATTACCAACATTTTTTCTGGCTGCTGATGGTTTAACAACCGATGTATGCTGATCCTTCTTTACCTTTCGTCTTTGAGAGGCTTGATGAAGGATCTGGTTGAAAGGGTTAAATTGACAATTTGTAGCAAAGTGGTCTGATTCACCACAGATGATGCACGTCTGCTGAGATTTTGACAACTGCTCCCTTGGTGGAGAAAGAGAGTTTCTGAATTGATTTGTCTTTGCTTCAAACCTTCTTACCTGTTTGTTCTTCTTTGTCTTCTCAAAAGCACGTTGCCTGAGGTTTCCTTGCTGCTGGAGGTAGTAGAAGCAGGTGCTGGCAGTGTGGTTATATTTTCCACAGACAAAGCATGATTTTGCCAGTTTGTCCCTTGAAAGATAAACATAATCCTTTCTTTTGAAAAGGTCTTTGAAGTTCCAAGGGTGAGCTTTGTTGTGCTCAAAAGTAGCTTCTTCGAATGTCTTTTGAACACATGGAACTTTTTCTCCAGGCTTATGGCATATGTCAAACACCTTTCTTTGAGGCTTTGAGGTTGAAGACTACCCCTTTTCAACATTTAGCTTCCTTCCTTCTAGAGGATAACTAGTTTGATTTGGTTGAAAGGTATAGGAACCGGAGCGGCTGGTAAAGGAACATGAGTACTTGTTTAAATGACTTCAAGAACAGGCTTTGGTACTAGTACTGGTGATGAGATCTCCTCAGTTTTAGAGGACTCTGAGCAAGATGACTCAGATTCTGATGAGGTAGTGTATTCTTGCACCAGTGGTTCATATATTGAAGGATCAAGATCTCGGTTGGCCTTTTCAAGATTTGAGAGATTGAAGCTTGGTTCATGGATGGCAACGTAGTCAGCAGGAGGTGCAACGGCTTGGTATTTTTCACCATGATACCCCAGACCAGTTTTTACCTTTTCATGAATTTGAGCATCTAAAAGTCTTTGCAGATTTTTAGATGCAAATTCATATTTATCAACATGAACTTTTTGTTTTGCCAATTCTGCTCTGGTAGCTTTTAGTCTAGCTAGTAGATCATCAATCTGAGTTTCAAGATTGCTTTGTTCATGTTTTAGTAATGAAATCTCTTTCTTTAGGCAGTTAATTTTTTCTTTATAACTGTTTTCTACCTTTATGAATTCAGATTTCATTTGATGAAACTCTTCATTTTGATCTATAAGGTTTTGATTATGCTTTATGTAGCCTAACACCTTATTAATACAAGCTTGGGAACAGAGATGTTTATATACCTGAGGCGGTATCTCAGTTGTGTCTGCCATAAGCGCTTGGTTGTTGGTAGGCAGCTCTTCATACTGGAAGCTCCAGTCGAAGTTAGAAGTTCCAACAGTTGCACAGGCTGCAGTTTGAACTGGAGGAGTAGCTTGTTGCTGTTGTTGTCTGGGTTGGGCTTGGTGAGCTTGTCTTGATTAAGGAGTAGCTGGATTGGCTCTTGGTGCCTTTCATTCTCTAGCAAAGTGACCCAGTTGGTTATAGTTGTAACATCTTAGTTTGCTTTTATCCAATCCAACTCTGGTGTAGGAGTTGTTGCTTGGAATGGGTCTTCCGGTTCTAGAGTAGAACCTTTTTGATCTTATAGAAAGCATGGCATACGAGTGCTGTATGTCCATTTCTTCTAAGTCATCTGGATGGAAGCATTCCAGATCCTCCTTGATAAAGGACATGTTGCTTGAGTTTTCAGAGACAAAAGCAGCAGAGGTTGAGGTTTGAGGAGGAGCTTCTAGGAGAAATGGTGAGGTGTTTGTTTGAGAGGTTGGAGTTTGTGGATGGGTGACAATGGGAGGATAGTAGTTGCTGGAACTAGGACCTGAGTGGTCAGAGTGGAGGGCAGAGGTAGTGGTGGATGTTGAGGCATTTTGATAGCTTGAGCTTCATTCTTTTGCCTGAATCATCTCTAGCTCATAGGTTTTCAGCATAGCAAAGAGCTCAGTCATTTGGAGAGTCTTCATATTTTCAGTTCTTCTAATGGACACTGTGTAGAATGTCCAGCAACTAGGTAAAGACCTGATGAATTTTTTTAGAATATCTTCATTCTCCAGCTTCACCTTTGAGCACTGCAGCTCACCTACAAGATAAGTAAATCTGTTATGTAAAACAGATAGGGACTCACCTTCCTTCCAGATGAAGTTTTCGTACTGCTGCTTCAGGATGTCCCTTCTATTTTCTTTGACTTCTTCTGAGCCATCAAACATCTTCTCAAGAGCCTTCCATAGCTCATTAGCAGTTTTGTAACCTCTGAAGTTGTGAAAAACTTCATTTGGTAAGCACATTTGAATGGCTCCCAAGGCTTTGAAGTCTACCTCCATTTTCTTGATATCTTCATCAGAGTACTTGGTGGGTTCTTTGGGAACCAGTGCACCTCCGAAATCAGCAGAGGACACCATGTGTATGTATGGTCCATCTTTAATGGATTTCCACATCCCATATTCCTGATAGCAGAAGAAGCTTTCCATTCTGTTCTTCCACATATCGTAATCTTCACCAGAAACCAGTCTTGGTGGTCCGTTGATGCTTCCAATATCTTCAAATCCATTATTTTGATCCATTTATGTCTTTTAGACAATGAGTGACTTTTAGCAAAGAGATAGATAAGAATAGAACCAGAGAATGATTAAACAAATGTGAGTTTGTTTAATTTGTGAGCCAAAGCTCTGATACCACTTGTAGGATCGGTAAATACAAGATGGTTCTATTCCAGTTGAGATTGGCGGAAACAATCACAACTTAATCAAAGTAAACAAGTAGACGAGAAGAATACTGATAAATGCAATTTGTATTATGCTTCAAGTGTTACAAGATTACAGAGAAAAATCTTAAGCAAAAAGTACTTTTACAATGAATGTAAGTACTACTTATATAGTAACTTAGAATCAAGACAGACCCTTGATTCTAAGGATCAGATCTAACACAGACCATTGATCTTGTATTGAAGCTATTCTACATATACAGACAATAATAATAACTACAAAGGTTAACTTTATTCAAACGTCTTCTTTGCATCATTGCTTTAATACTCAAAAGGAGAGCGTCGTTGTCTTTTATTTTCTTATGCCAATGACATTCTTTCTGCGTGGAGTGTGTCAGTGTAACAGCAGAAAGTTGTCAGTGGTATTGGTTGCTTTATCAAGAACAGTCAGCTGCAACGTTTGATCTTCAGTGAGAAGGCTATCAGCTGTAACTTTGATCTTCAGTGGATAAGGCCTATCAGCTGCAACTTTGGTCAGCAGCAGATAAGGCCTATCAGCTACAACTTGGTCAGCAGCAGATAAGACATATCAGCTGCAGTTTTGGTCAGCAGCGGATAAAGCCTATCAGCTGCAAGTTTTGGTCAGCAGCGGATAAAGCCTATCAGCTGCAACTTTGTCGATCCGCAGCAATCTTTGAGATTAGCAATATTTTTACTTAGAGAATTTTGTAGCCATCAGTCTTTATTTCTACAAACTCCCCCTATACTGATGCTACCAAAACTCTCTAACTGCTTTTGTTTCTGCAGCTTTTGCATGTGGCTGACAATTCTTTCAACATCATATCCTCTCTGGTCCTTGCTGGGATTGTTAAGAGGAAGCTCAGATAGAGTCTTGATGTCTTTGCTGGCCATTTTGAAGATAGCTTTGTTTGAACATCTCATCTTCTGTCCTTTAACATCTGTCAATGTGAACTCATCTTTTTCAGCATTGTAGGACCAGTTGATGAATGGAGAGTAGGATTGGAGAGGTTTGACATCAAGGATTTCATCTCTGCTGGGGTTGAAGTGATGTTTGATTGCCAGCAGCAGATGTCTCCCACCTTCATTCATGGACTCATTGACTTCACCCAGCTCCATTATTCTCCTTAGATCAGAATCTGGAAGCTGTAGTATCTCATCAACAGTTGTATAAATTGATCTTTTAGCTTCTGTCCTCCCCCTGAAAACTTCAAACCATTGGTCTTGAGAGCTGTATGACCATCTGATTATTTCTCTTGAGTCTTCTGGTTTGGAAGTAGGTTTGTGTTTCTTTTTGGGAGGTTGTTGATGAGTAGGAGCTGGGTGTGAAGATTTGGACTTTGAGGGTGGAGAGGAGGGAGGTCTAGGATGGAGAGTGGAAGGTTGTTGGATTGAGGAAGTGTTGGGTGAGGGAGAAGGGTTGGGTTTCTTTGTTTTCCTTTCTTCTTCTTGAATGATTACCCTTTTCTTGGAGCCTTTCTTGCCCAGTCTTTCTTCCTCATCCTTCTTGACTTTAAGGTAGAGGGCTTGCAGGTTCATGAAGTTCATGGGACCTAGCCTCTTTCCACTCTCTCATCTAGCCTTAAGGAAGTCAATCATGATCTACCTTTCTTCATGAGATCTTCGGTTAAAGACAATGGTCTTCTTGAACTTTTGTTTGGCTTTTTCGTCTTCAGCCTTTTTCTTGAAAAATATTTACAAGTATACTTATATGTAGGTCTTTAGACATATCTTTTGAAATTTTCCTATAGCACGACATTAACATTGCGTGTCTTTTTGCTCAGAATTCTGTTTTGCAGAGTAGCTTTGCACTATCATTGAGTGTCTTTTCACCTATTGCATGTCAATGCATGTCTTTTATCTATATATATAAATATATGTACAGACTTTTATCAAGTCAGCTCGCAACCCATTTGTGAAGGGTCTAGGTTTGTGCAATCCAGATATATTATGTTCATCCACAGTTCACCAATCTTTATGTTTAAGTGCTCGATTATTAACAGGAAATAAATATTCTACCAATCTATGAGATGTTTCCCACTATGACAATGACCTTTATGTTTATTTGAAACACTATCTTGCTATCTTTCCAGTTTTAGTAGAGCCTATCAACATATCACCCTAAAATCCTAATCTTTTCAACTACAAGCCTTACATATGATGATCCGACTTCTAAAATGATGTACTATCATTTCCCATTTGACAGAGTTCTGAATTTTATAGTTATAAAACAAGACATAAACATGAAATCTTTTTGTATTTTTCTGGACTTAAACATATAAAGATTGAAAGATAATTTTTTTTGGAGTTTTTAGGAAATTTCTCCCCCTAAACTTTTGCATTTATGAAATAAATCAAAATTTAAATAAACAAAACAAAACAAAAATATTTTTGGTGACCAAACCCGTGACCTTCTAATCAAAGGAGATCATTTTCAGACATTCAACCAGAAAGTTGAATCTTGCTAAATCAAAGGCTTTTGTAAATATATCAGCAACATTATCATCAGTAGAAACCTGTTCAAGATGCATAAGCTTTCTTTCAAAACAATCACGAATGTGATGGACCTTTATGTCTATATGCTTAGTTTTAGAATGTTGGACCGGGTTCTTAACAATCTGTAAAGCCACTTCATTATCATAGAAAATAGGGGAGTCAAAGAAATTCAAACCATAATCCAGCAATTGGTGTTGCATCTAGATAACCTGAGAACAGCATGCGGATGCGGCGACATATTCAGCTTCAGAAGTAGAAGTTGAAACGATGGTCTATTTCTTGCACTTCCATGATACGAGTCTCTCCCCCAGAAACTGACATCCACCGGTTGTGGATTTTCTGTCAAGATTGCAACCTCCATGATCACTGTCAGTAAAAGCAAACAAGTTAATTTCCGAATCCTTTAGATACCAAAGGCCGAGCCGAGGCTTGCCCTTCAAGTATTTAAAAATTCTTTTGACAACTTTAAGGTGAGAAAGTTTAGGATAAGCCTGATATCGTGCACACTGATAAACCGCAAACATGATGTCCGGACAGCTAGCTGTCAGGTACATTAACGAGCCAATCATTGACCTGTAGTGATGTTGGTTAATCTCAGGTTCACCTAGATCTGGAGTAAGGATGGGTCGAGTGGCCATTGGATTGGATGCCGATTTGGAGTAAGCAAAGTTGAACTTGAGTAAGATGTCATTGACATATTTAGACTGATGAATTAGGATTCCGTCATCACTTTGCTTCACTTGCAACCCCAGAAAGAAGGCCATTTCTCCCATTGAACTCATTTCAAACTTTTCTTCATCACTTCTTCACTCTTTGCACAGTGCATCATTCGTTGAACCAAAAATGATGTCATCAATGTAAATTTGGACAAGAATAAGATCATCTCCCATGTTTTTAAGGAACAATGTCTGATCTATGGCTCCCCGAGAGTAGCCATTTGCATGTAGATGCTCTGTCAGAGTGGCATACTATGCACGTGGTGCTTGATGTAAACCATAAAGAGCTTTGTCCAGTTTGTAGACATGATGTGGGTGATTGGTGCCTTCAAACCCCGGCGGCTGTCGCACATAGATCTCTTCTTGAACCTTACCATACAGAAATGTTGTCTTCACATCCATTTGAAATACCTTGAAATTCTTGTAAGAGGTATAGGCCAAAAAGATGCGAATGGCCTCAAGACGTGCAACCGGTGCAAATACTTCTTCATAATATATTCCCTCTTGTTAATAAAATCCTTGCGCCACCAATCTGGCTTTGTTTCTCACAATAACCCCGGTGGCACAAGCTCCCAAACCTTCAGCTTTTCAATCTGCATCAGCTCCTCCTACATTGCTTCCACCCAGCTTGCTTCACTTAAATCCATCTTGATGTTCTTAGGCTCTATTTGAGAAATAAATGCAGAATACAAGCAAATATTGATTATTCCAGATTGACTGCTTGTTTTCACCCCGTCAGAGAGAGGACCGATGATATCCTCTAAGGGGTGATCTTTATGAATCCGCAATGTTGGTACTTCTTCTTTTTGTATCGTTTCAGGTAAGTTGGTGATATGCTGATTTGCTCTTCAGTTATGGGAACCGGCTCCTCAATAACATGTGGGTCAGGAAACGTATCCTGAGAAGGGTGACCACTGCCAGATGCAACAGTCTCTTGTGAAGCATTACCACTGCCAGATGCAACAGTCTCATTATTGATGGGATCAGCGGTTTGTTGATCACTTTCTTGAGAAGAAGATGCATGAGTTCTGGAAGATGAAGATGATTATTGATCAGGGTCTTCATCAATTCTGTAGTCGACTATACTGTACTTGTAGAAACCATCATCTGACACATCAGAAACATCAGAAAAAACATTAAACAACTTAAATACATAATCATAATCAAATAACCAATTTAGACCAGAATCCGCATCAGTTTTGTTAAGCTCTTGCCAGTTAATGTAGTAGGACTCCACTATCTGTTTGGTTCTCTTGTTGTAAACCCTGTATGCTGTCTTGCAAGATGAGTATCCAATGAAATAACATTCTTCGGCCTTTGCATCGAATTTGGATCCAGTGTTGTCATTATGCAATAGAGTGCATAGGCATCCAAATGCTCTGAAATGACAAACCTTTGGCTTCTGGTTAAACATGACTTCATATGGAGTCTTCAGCTGATGCTTGTTGAGTAGCACTCTGTTTTGCAAGTAGCATGTTGTATTAATTGCTTCAGCCCAAAAGAATATTGGCAATTTAAGGTCAGAGATCATGGTTATTGCAACTCCATTCTGTTGAGGAGTTCTAGCAGCACTGAATTGTTGTGCAATCCCCCTTTCTGCACAAAAGCTATCAAGAACTTCATTTCGGAATTCCGTCCCGTTGTCACTTCTGATAATCTTGATCTTCAAATTCAGTTGATTTTCCACAAGTATCATGAACTGCCTAAGAATATCTGCAGTCTCACTTTTCTTACTTAAAAAGAACACCCAAGAAAATCATGAGTAGGCATTAGTAATAACAAGACAATATGATTTCTTCCCAAGACTCATTACACTTACAGGACCGAAAAGATCCATACGCAGCAACTGAAGAACAGATTCAATTGAGTTAAACAGCTTGGGTTTGTGTGATCGTTTATGCTGTTTGGCTTTTGGCACACGAAATACATTTTTCAACTTCACAAAAATCTTTTAAAGGCAAACCGACCACGTGTGCTCCTTTAGCAATTCTATTTAGGTTTTTCAAATTTATGTGACCTAAACGACGATGCCAGAGCATTGAGTCATTTTCAGAAGCTTTAGAAAATAGACAAGTATTGGTTAAAGCTGACTCACTATTCATATCCAATAAATATGAATCCGTACACCTTGGTGTTCTCATTAAAATCCAATCCTCAGGGACTACAAACCATGGTTTTAAAATCAAACATTCTTTATCATTAAAATGAGTTGAAAACTTTTTCTCACAAATTTGAGACACACTTAACAAGCTGTGATTCAATTCAGACACATAATTCACATCTTCAAAACAGATAGTACCATTAGTGACAGTACCTTTCATTGTGATTTGCCCACCTTTATCACCTGCAAAGGAAACATACCCTCCATCGAACATCTTAATGTCGTGAAGCTGAGAGATGTCTCTTTTCATGTGCCGGGAACAACCACTATCAACATACCAGAAGTTGTTGATAGGCCTCCTTGGCTGACCCTGCACGATAGAACATTTTAGTTAGTAACTGGAACCCAAGCCATGGTTATCTTGGGTTGCCCTAACTCATCCAAGTATGACACTTCCTGCAATTTCATATCTCTTTTGTCATTAAACTCAACTGGTGGTGTTTATGCATTTGGTTTTCGTTTCCAAACAGGCTTTGGTTTTTGAAAGTTTGAGCTTGCTATTGGAGTGACGATTTTTTCTTTTCCCTTTCTGGATTTTATCTGCTTCTCAGCTTTCTTTTGTTTATGTTTGAAAACATTATTTTCTTTAACATGATGTTGAGATTTGTGCACAACACTAGTTCTTTTATCCGATTGTTTTTCATTTGGCATTCTGTGATTTTGGGCCGTAGGTCTATTAAACGTGTTTGGCCTTTGATGTACATTATCCCATCGAGAAACATTCAGATAACTACCAGAGTGTTCACGATAGTGAACACTGTTTCAAGCTAAGTGTCCGGGATTCCAACAGACATAGCATGTTTGCCTTCAAGGATACGGGGCATAGTATCCGGTGTCCCATGATGATGACCGTTGAGGAGAACTTGTGAAGTAACCTGCATTTTCACAGTTCCTAGAAAACCTTCTATCAAACATTTGATCAATATTTCTATCATAATTTCTGTGATTTGATTTGAAGCAATTTCTATCACCATTTCTAACATTTTGTTCAAAAGCACGATGATGATTATCAAATTTTTCATAAAACTCGCTTTTGGTAAAATGTTGAGGCAATTTCTTCGAGTTTGACCGACTTGTTGATGGTTTGTAACTTTCACGATTAGAAGAACGGTTTTTGTTTTGAACAAACTAAAAATTCTTACCGTTCAAGATCTGCTTTTCTTCTTTCTCTAAAGTTCCACCTTTCATAAAAGTGGATTTCAAATTTGTTTTTAATTTATTACCCTTTTTAGAAGTACCACTGCTCAAACTAACATTCAAACCAGAACTAACAAAATAGCAGAATTTGAAAAACCGGACACAATATTTTTAAAGGACAAAGACTTGGAATTAAAAACATGACCCACCTACTCATCATCACTTTCACAATCCTCCACTATACCCTCTACTAATCCAGTTTCTGCATAAGACTTAGACGGGTTAGTAACATTCACATGTTGTACCGAGGGACCGACAATCACTGGCATGGACTGTATGGATGAAGAAGGTTGATCTGGTTTACAGCCTACACCATACTCCATTTCAACATCTTCATGTTGAACACTTGGCATAGAAGTGAAATTGCCATTGAAAAGATGTTCAACCGCATGATAACCAATCCCTGGATTTCCTTTCTTTCTAACTTGGGAATCTAACATGTCATAAACAACTGATCGACAGTGGTCAATCTTTTCTATTTTTAGTTTGGTGTTTGCCAATTGAGTCATAGCATCATTCAACTTTAGACTGAAGTCATCTATTCTTTTTAAAGCATAACGATAAAGACATTCCTTATTGCTAATATCCATTTCAAGTTTAGAAAAATCATTTTTACCTGCCTCAATTTTATCTTTAAAATATTTTCAGATCTCTTGTGCTCAGCATTGGCATACCGAAGTTGAGTAACTTCCTTTATCAGCATTTCATTATCACACTTGTATCTATTTATCTTCTCTACACAATTATGAGAACAGGTATTAGTAAGTACCTCGGTATCTTCAATTTTTTCCATGAGGGCATGATTTGACACCTTCATTGTCAGCTCATGAATTTGATCTCCCCAATCATATCCTTCAGTCTGCTGACTGGCCAAAGCTTTGCTCTCACCGGGTGCAGCAACTTCCTTTTCTTGTGAACTGGTTGATGAACTTCCCTTCTCAACTTTAGGCTCTGGGCATTCTCTAGCAAAGAGCCCAGGTTTACTACAGTTGTAGCACCTCAAGTTGGATTTGTCAAAACCAATCTTCTTTGCCCCAGACTCCATTCCATCAAATGAGTTTCTTCCAGTTCTCTTGATAAACTTCTTAGCACGATGCACTGCCATTGCCATATGCCATTTGATATCCATCTCTTCTAAGTCATCAGGATGAATTTGTTCCATGTCATCTTGTACTAGATTTGCAAGAGAGAGCTTTCCAGCTAGCAATGCATTATAGCTATTCAGAAAGACACTAAATAATGCGATATTCATTTCCACAGCTTTGACAGTATTTGATGATGGTGAACTAGGTGAACTGTTTTGCTGAACTGAGGCAGCAGTAGCAATTTGATTTGACATAGCAGACTAATTCGGAGTATGAGCTGATGACATACTGGAGAGTAAAGCACTTCCCTGAGACGCTAAGTGATCTGTCTCAGACATAAATATGATCTGCCTTTGCTGATCATCCATCTCATATGACCTCAGAATGGAGATCAACTCACTAAGAGATGTAGTGTACATGTCTTTAGTTCTCTTGATAGTAGTGATGTTAAAGTTCCAATTTATCGGCAACGAGTTGAGCAGTTTCTTGTTTATCTCACCTTTGGTCATCTCAATACCTGCACCACTTATTTCAGTCATCAAGTGAGTAAATCTATTTATCTGAGATTCCAGACTTTCCCCTTTCACATACTTGAACATGTTGAATTTCTATCTTAACATGTCCTTTCTGCTTTCTCGCATATCTAAATTTCCTTCAAACCTTTCCACCAATGCATCCCAAAGAGCCTTTGCAGTCTTGTATTCTTTAAAGCCTTAAGCAATTTCTGTTGACAATGCCATGGTCAAACCATCATAAACTTTCTCATCCTTCTCCTTCTGAAGAGTTTCTTCACCAACATAGAGATCAGGATCATTTGGAACAAATTCATTCTTTTCATTTCTGACCATAGGAACTTGAGGACCCTTTTCAATAGATTTCCAAATAGATGAATCCTTATATTTAGCAAAGTTCTCATATCTAAATTTCCAGTTGTCAAAATCATCTGCATTTGTAAGACATGGAGGTCTATTTATGGTACCAATAGCATTATCCATAGCATTAGTATCAGTCATGACTTAATCAGTAGAGAACATTGTACCGCAAACTTGAGATTAGCTGTAAACTTTGAAATAACCTCAAACTAGCCGCAAACTCCAGAAATACCGAATACTTCAACAGAAACGTAAACTTCTGTACCGCAAACTTCAGAAACCGTAGACTTCAAAGCCGTAAACTTGAGTAACCGCAAACCTGGTGGACCGTGAACTTCAAAGCCGTAAACTTAGAAAGCCGTGAACTTCAAGAACCGTAAACTCGAAACACCGTGAACTTCAAGAAGCAGCAAACTTTGAAGTAACCGTGAACTTCAAAAAGCCGTAAACTTGGAAAGCCGTGAACTTGGAAAACCGTATACTTTACGACCGTGTACTTCGAATATTGATTTTTCTGCAGATGAAGATCTAACCGAAAACTTCGATTAATCAGCAGAAAGATCAACTGAGCGATCCAATTTGTCAACAAAAACGACAGAGACGAGATCCAAAACCTGTGAGTCTGTCCATAAACTCTTCCAAAACAGACAAATCAGTTCAAATAAACGCAAAAACAATAACTTTGATACCTCACGAGTCAAAGAAATCCGTTGCAAGCTTCACCAATGAGCGCTAAGGCTCTGATACCAATTGTAAGGTCCGTATTCCTGAGGATCTTCAATCAACGGATTCAACGACGTGTTGAACTTGGCGGAAACAGACTCTACACGTGACTTGTAAGTATAAACAATAATGACGAGACACCAATGATTGTCAAACGATTTGTATATTGATTAATCACTGAAAAACAATACAAATGTCGCTTAACAACTCGTCTAACCAAATACTGAATACAAAATAACTATTTATACTATTCGGTTGGGCTGGGCCGGGGCCGCATTCAAGTATGCGGCTAGGGCATGAAGTATGCGGCCGCATACTTCCACAATGTCTTGATCTGAACTCTTCGGTGATCTCTTGTTGCGTTAGCCTATTAGGTTTGGTCCTTACACGTTTCAACCAAGTCACTATACCGGAAGGTAACACATAAACTAGATTCTATCAATAAAGCACATAAGAATCACTTAGGGGTGTATTCTCCAAGTGGCCATCCCGGAGGGTAACACATAAGAAAAACTCAGTATTCTAACAAATAAGCTCATGGATTATGGAAATATGGATGTGGGCGGCACCAAACTCAGATTTATTCTCATAAAAAGGGAATGGTGTGCCAAAAATTTCAAAAACAAATAGATATCAACTTAACGTGGTACCTATCACCCTGTGTTGACAGTTTCAGTTTTACCGACACCCTAAAATGAGTACCCACACGATTTCATAATTTTATTACGTGATTAACCCTAAGTAACACTCACAGGCTATTTAAGTTATTCAAACTGGCTAGGTCAACCAAAACATCACTAATTAGACGCGTTTTCAATTATTTAATTCATTTAAACTCAACAAGTAGATCCAGTTGTACTATCATTTTTCAAGTATAAGCAGTTATTTCCAAGGACATTTTTCAAATTTTTTTTAATTTTTATTTTTTTTTAATTTTTTATTTTTTTTATTTTTATAAAGCAACAAACTAACTAAACTAGGTACTCACATCCCCACACTTGAAAGACACATTGTCCTCAATGTGAAGCAAGACACAACTAAAAATAAAAATGCAAAAATAAAACAGGAAGCGACTTAGCTGGTAATGTAGCAGTGAATATATCCGGCTTCCTTCATCCTCTTGCGTGCACCGTATATCATTTTGATCGCGGTTGCAAAGACTGCCGGCTTGCCTTTTCAAACTGTATATAAGTGATGATCGATCCCACCCGAATGGAGATTAAGTACGGGCAAAATGATAAAACCTGCAAAATAAACCTCACAACAAACCCGCAGCATTAAACTGACTCAAATTAAAATAAAAACTCGACAGACTCAAACTGACTCACTAAGAATTAAAGACTCAAGATAGATAGCATGCAGAGAAACGTACTCAATGGGTGGCAAACACATAGACAT
This sequence comes from Smallanthus sonchifolius, assembly GCA_023525975.1. Taxonomy (NCBI): domain Eukaryota; kingdom Viridiplantae; phylum Streptophyta; class Magnoliopsida; order Asterales; family Asteraceae; genus Smallanthus; species Smallanthus sonchifolius. The sequence goes on from CM042024.1 coordinate 64,600,085, forward strand.
GAATGCCACAGCAAAGTAGGTCATCAGTCACGAACGGTTTCAAGTTCCCATGGTAATGGTGAATATGATGGATGAAGGTGAATGGTGGATGGTGAGGTGTAATGATAATGGATGGATGATAATAGAGGTGGTATGATGGCTATGTAATATGGTGATGACGGTGGTGGAAAACCATGTGAAACAAAGGCAAGTCCAGGCGCCCCCCGCGTACCGCAATGAAGTCTGGACTACTCCTCGCGTACCGTGAGGAGTCAGAAATTTAGCCGGCCAAAACATTCGTCTCTCGCGTACCGCGAGAGACCTGCCTTACTCTCTCGCGTACCGCAAAGAGGGGTTCTTAACAGAAAGATAATACGATTTTTATACTTAGAAAAATTTTTGCCCCCTAAAAATCTTTTTACCCAAATTCCTTAAAATCTATCCAAGCATAAAAACATATGTAAAAATACCTGGAACTTCATTCCTAATGATTTTCCTCACCAAATCGAGAGCATTACTGCAAAACACGACACAAACAAAACACACACCGAAAAACACATACATGAAACGGACTCAAACCAAGTAGTGCATACAAACTCTACATCCCGGGAACTTGCCCGAGACTCAAACAAGCCTATCATGAGGCTTCTCCTTGATCCTAACCGGTACCACCTTCATCCTACGCGGTCTACCAATTCTCCACATCCCTAATAAACAACTACTCCTACCAAACACTACATTATGTCTATCACTTCGATCCTTCCACCAAAACTTAAACCTACCAGGTTCGAAAACAACCTGGTTCAAGTACCTCAACAGTTTATCTCCCCTAGACGTCCCCACACTTGGGGTTTGCATTCTCCCTAAATCAGATGAATCTATCAAAGCACGGGTTCTCTTCCAGGGTGGCCTAGATCTATGGGCACTAGCACTAGGGGTTGGTTCGGTGGTCCTACCCTCATAATGAACAATAGTGATGGGTAAGAGTTTAGGATTATGATTCGCTACGGTTATGGCCCTTATGCTCTCACCAGGATCTTCAGGATCCTCGATACTCTCCTCAATCATCCCCACACTTGGGGATTTTCCTAAGATCTCATCAAATTCTGCCATCATCTCCAGCAGATCATCAGGCACCTCATCGCCGCATTCGTCCGGCTCATCTAACAGCTTCTCCAACTCCAACGCCCATTCAGATATCTCTCCTAAGTTAGGGGCGGGTTCATCAACTTCTCTCTCTGGATCATAGTCCTGATGGTAGTCCATGAAGGCATCAAGCATGCACACGGAGTGGCTATGCTCGCCAACATCCTTCACGGGTTTCATAGCATCGAATGTGATCATCTCATCCTCCACACGAAGTGTGAGTTTCCAGTCGAAGACATTGACCAATGCCTTGGCGGTACGTAGGAACGGGCGTCCTAGGATGAGCGGGACTTTGTCATCCACCTCCATGTCCAGGATGATGAAATCCACGGGGAATACAAATTTTCTGACTTTCACTAACATACTCTCCACAATTCCCCTTGGATACTTGACTGAACGGTCAGCCAAGGAAATGCTCATGCGCGTCGGCTGCGGTTCACCTAAGTCTAGCTACTTATAGATCGAATAAGGCATCAGATTGACGCTAGCACCCAGGTAAGACAATGCATGGTTTAGAGGTAAACCACCAAGCAGACACGGGATCGTGAAACAAAACGAATCTGCCTATTCTGAACCACTACAGAAAATTGCTTACTAAGTGAGACTTCAGAGATCCCCTCTAGCTTCTTCTTGTTGGAAAAAATATCTTTGAGTAACTTTCCATACTTAGGCATATGCTGGAGGACCTCTATAAATGGAAGATTGACTTTGAGTTGTTTAAACATATCAAGGAATTAATCGTATTCCCTATCGTGTTTATGTGGAAGCAAGCACGCTGGATAGGGAACACGACTCAAGTCAATCTCGGGGGTCTTAATCTCACCCCCACTCTTCTTCTCCTCCGCCTTCTTGGCAGGCTTCTCCATAACTATCTCCTCATCCACCGGCTCTTCTTCTTCTACCGGTGGGATCTCTTTCTCCTCTACTCTCATGCTCCTTGTCGACACAACATTTATTGAGGTTCCTGGTCCCGTCACCTTAGCTGATTTGGCCTCCTCCAACATCCTAGCATCAATTTCAGAAAATCAAGCTCTCCAATCTACCTTCTTCACCTCTTCAACCGACGGGATGCCATAGTCAGCATCGTGGGAGAGTTCCTTCTCTACTCTCACCTCCCCTCTATTTCTCAAGATCGACACAACCATCATTGAAGCATTAGAACTCTTATAGGGCGCAGATGCTTCCCTCTGCTTCTCCTTCAAGCTCCTCGCGATGTCTCCTATCGTGCACTGCAAGTCCTGAAATGCCGACTGCTGATTCTTCAAGTGTCATGGGAATCCAGTCTTTGCTTAGCGTCCCTGTCCTGCTGGACTAAGTGGGAAAGCATCTGTGTCTGATTCTCTATCATCTCCCCAATCTTCCTTATGTTGACACTGCTTCCCGAGCTCGCTTCAGCTTCAGCTCATCCATATTGATTCTGGCGACCATTAAACCTAAGCGGGTTGTTTCCAGATCTCCATCCCGAGCGATATGAATTGTAGTTGTTGTACCCTCGGTTCTGGTTGCCAGCAAAACTCACCTACTCCTGCTGATTGACATGGCAATCTCTTGTTTCGTGGCCTCTCCTGCACATCCCACACCTAAGAGCACTAAGCTTAAGCTCCTTGATCTAGTTTGCCATAGCTGCGAGTGCAACAGCCACGCTAGTATCAGGAGTGACCTGATGCACACGTCTAGGAGAAGAGATAGTTGCTCTAGCACTAGGAATGGAAGTCCTAGTAGATGGCTACAGATATTCCGCCAGAGCGAAGCTCTCGAACATCTCCTCACACTCGTCTGGCTCGAGCTTATCCATGATATGGCCTCCCGCAGCTGCGTTGAACATTTGCTGCTTCTCGAAGGTAAGACCATTATAGAACTTCTCCACTATCACCCAGTCGGAAAGACCATGCGGGGGACATCGGCTCAACAGCGTGTTGAACTGCTCCCAGGCCAAGTGATAAGGCTCGTCAGGATCCATCCAGAACGAATGGATTTGATCCCAAAGGCGAGCGGCCTGGAAGGTGGATATTACTTTTTGAAGAACTTGGCTTGAAGATCCTCCCAAGTGGTGATAGAATTGTCGGGGAGGGTGTCAAGCCAAGTAGATGCGCGACCGGAGAGAGAGAATGGAAAGAGACGCAAGTAGATAGTGTTTTTAGACACACCCGTGATATTGAAGGTATCACATATCCGCGCGAAGCGGGACAGATGTCCCGGTGCACCCTCATCCTCAAGGCCATGAAATTGAGTGGCATGAGTGATCGTGCTCATGACATGTGACGGGATCTGACATGTATTAGTGTTCGAAATAGCGGGGCGTGTGATCGAAGATCTCGACCCAGTGATCCCGTCACTGGCCCTCAGGTGCACGGTACGCCTCGCTTGTGGATCAGCGTCGTCCATGATAGGAATGGAATTCGGCTAGTAGAACGTACCTGGGATTTGCACAGCTCCTTCAAACGCTTCCGGAAGTCGCGGGTGCGCTCGTGTAGCTCTCGTTCGGGATCTTGAAAAGCTGAATATAGTGGTGATCCCTGCAAATGAGTGTTGTGCATAAACTGACACAAGAATAAAAGAAAATAAATAAAGACTCAAGATAGAAAGACTCGTTTCTATATTAGACACTCAGATAAGACACACAAGTAGCACAGAAGACAAAGACACAAAACAGACTTAAAAACAAAAGAAAGAAAATAAACCAAAAATCACACAAAAGAATTAGTCAAAGTAATATTGCTATTGCCAAGTGTCCCCGGCAACGGCGCCAAAAACTTGATGTCACCCAAACGGTATATAAAACTAATGAATAAAAACCTAACTAGACTCCTAAGTAATAAATGGAGTACCTTCGATAATCCGGTTTATCGTTAAGTTGTGCTACACTCGATAGGTACACTTGCCTTTCAGTGCGATTTAGTTCATAAGTACTCCATTTATTACTTAGGAGTCTAGGTTAGGTTTATTTGTTAGTTTTTATAGACCGTCTGGGCGACATCATGTTTTTTGGCGCCGTTGCCGGGGACACTTGGCAATAGCAACATTAGCTTTGACTAGTTCTTTTTGTGATTTTTGGTTTGTTTTGTTTCTTTTATTTGTGAGTCTTAATTGTTCAAATTTGTTCAAATCGGTTCAAGATCAAACCTAGGGTTTTTCGGTTCTAATTTATGTAATTAAACGATCTTAAACACGTTGGTTTTTGCAATTAAACACACACACAAGTTCACAAGCATCTGATTAACAAAACCCCTATGTTTAACTTCCAAATCGTGGTCGAAATTTGTGGATTAGGGACGGGATTCGAACTGGAATACGTATGGGAGGGAAGCCCATTTGACTTGTATGTTAAAATCATTTGGAACCGGCTTTGTTTGGGAAACCCTAGCGGGCGGGACTAGTTAAGGCTATGTGCATGTCTGGGAGAGACCCGGGTTCGAGTCTCTCCACACTCTTTTTATTTTCAAACCATTTTTAAGTTATTATTTTAATATTAAACCTATCCCTATATTATTATAATAATATATTAATGTGTTTTAGCTCCGAAAACAACCCGTAGGCTCGGGTTTGGTTTTATAACTCATAATTAATATTATTTCCACTTTTAAAAATAATATATTTATATTATTTTCAAACCACGGCTTCGAATAAAATAATATGTTTATATTATTTTCAACCCGTGACTCCTATTATAAAATAATGTTGATGCACTTTCCTGTGACAACACTCTGGATAGAGTCTAGGTTTGTATGTCTAATGTCTGTATTTTGTCTTTGTATGTAAGAGTCATTATGTAATAGTTTATCGAGTTGTATTTACGTTTACATAATGTGTTGTTGATTTCTTCCAAGTGTTGTGCGCACTTGTATGTGCGCAGGAGAAAGCTCCTGCGTACTTAGCAAGTACGCAGGAAGACCTATGCGTACTTGTTAAGTACGCATGAGTAATTGGTCCTGCGCACTTACTAAGTGCGCAGGCATCAGGTCAGTATAAATAGGATAGGTTCACAGAAGCTAAGTACGCAGAACCATTTGTTCAGACGAACTCAGTTTTGCTAAGTACGCAGCTTGTATTCTCTCTGTAACCGTCGAGTGTTTATAATACAAAGAACGATTATTGTGACTCTTGTGTTCGGTTTACTTTGTTCAGTTAGACTCTCCACCTAGTCACGGGTATTCCGCACCCGGTCCGACTAGTAGACCACTTGCATGTGACGATCCACCACACCCGAGGGACCTACAAGTGGTATCAGAGCATTGCTCTTGAATTCGAGTGTTGTAAGTGAGTTTGGAGACGTTTTTACTGAGTTTTACAAGCAAAGAGAGGTTATTTTGTTGATTTTTGTGATAAAAGGGGTAGCTCTTGAGCACTTTTTTAGAAGCAAAAATCTCTCAAAAACCGATTTTTGTTGTGTATTTGTGTGTTTTGAGCATCATAGGTTGGTTAGAAACTTGTTTCTGACCCTTTGGCTCAATTGCATTGATCATCAGACCATTTTTTACCAACTCCAGCGAGTTTCAGGTCACCGGAAAAGTTTGGTGAGAGTTGCTGAAAAGGTGTCCTGCGTACTTACCATTTTTGGCAAAAAGTACAGTTTTCTGCGAACTTGCTAAATACGCAAGAGTTATCTCCTGCGTACTTATAAGTGCGCAAGACTGAACTGCGAACTTAAGACTTATCCTGCGTACTTAACAATTTACTCCTGCGTACTTACAAGTACGCAAGGGCAAATATTAAATACGCAAGACCATTCATAAGTGCGCAAGGCCAATCCTAAGTGCGCAATAGCTACTGACTTTTCTGATTTTTGACCAAGTGTTCACCATGTCAAACCTTCAGAACCTTAGTAGTATGTTAAATTATGATAATGAAATCGGTACTCCACAGAAACCTCCCAAGTTGCTCAATGTAAACGATTATTCCAATTGGAAAGCCCGTTTTGAGCACTATATTTCATACACCGATTCATCGTTATGGATACCTATTCTTGAGGGATATAAGCATCCCACCCACTTGTATCTTGATGAAAACGTACCTAAGCCTATCTCTAAGCTGGATGCAGAAGAAAAGAAAATTTATGATCGAGAGAAGAAGGCATTGGGTTCAATCAATATGTCATTAACTCGGGATTTGTTCCACAGTTTCCGAGGATATGAATCTTCTAAGGATCTTTGGAAAGCTTTACAGAAAAGATTCGAAGGAAATAGTGACATCAAGAAAAGCAAGAGGGATCTGCTCCGGAAGCAATACGAGTGCTTCATATTTATAGAAAATGAATCTTTAGATGATCTTATCTCTAGATTCTATCACCTACAAACGGAGTTGAAATCGTTTGAGCTTAAATATCCAGAAGAGGAAATGGTGGAAAAGTTTTTGGATGCTCTGCCACCGAGATATGAGATGTATACAACCCTGATGAGGGAAAGTTCAAAGTTCTACGAGATGACAGTAGATGAGGCAGTCGGTAAGATTCAGGCTCATAACATGAATCTTATAAAAAGGGAGAATTCTGGAAGACCTCAGATACAGGACCCTTCCATGTATCACGGGACGACTTCCACATCAATGTCTTCCGGCTCTGGGATTGCACTCTTTACTGGGAAATCCATTGAAGAAGACCACTCTAATGGTTGTGGTGGTCATGCATGTTATGCATCAGGATCAGAGTTTGGATCTCATCAACAAAATCAACAAAACTCAAAGACTCCTCAGAATACGTGCTCAGCCAACCAGTCAGCTATTGCCAAGATAGCTGAAGATCATGTAGCACTATTCTCATCTTGCATGCTGGCATATGAGAATTTCATTGGTGGAAAGCTAACGGATCCTGAGACTATTGAAGAGGACTTCAATCAAGTGGATCCTGATGATATTGAAGACATGGATATTCAGTGGAATATGGCCATGTTACTGAGGAGGGCCAAGCGTTTCCTGAACAGAACAGGAAGAAAGTATATTGGCGGGCATTCTAATGCCAAGGTTGGATTTGACAAATCCAAGGCCAAGTGCTACAAGTGTCAAAACTATGGACACTTTGCTCGTGAATGTCAAAAGGACAGAGCACCGGCCTCTGGTTTTACCAGACCTAGCCAGGGAAACAGCCATGGCCAAAACAACCAAAGTCACCACAATCATACCCAAAGTAATCAGTCCAATGCACTGGTCGCACAGAATGATGAAAATTTTGATTGGGGTGTGCATCTAGAAGACGCCATCATTGCTCAAGCACAGGTTGGTCTCATGGCAGAAATCATGGAGCTGATGGAGGCCGAGAGGAAGGAGGCCGAGAGGAAGGAGGCCGAGAGGAAGGAAGCTGAAGAAGAGGAATCTTCTGAATCTGAAGAAGAGGAAGCTTCTGTAGCTGATGAAAAGGAGTCTACCACTGCAGTCGCTCTCATGGCAATTGGAGAAGGACAAATTTCATCATCTAAGGTAGATTCTAACCCTTTCTCTGTTGTTTCTTGTTCTAAATGTCTAGGGCTAAAAAATGAAATTTCTGATCTCCAAGACATAATTGAACCCCTAAAGTTGGCAGCTAAAAATTACAAAACGAATGAATCACGTTTTAAAGAATCAGTTGAAATGCTACAGAAAGATAAACAAGACTATTCTTTAAAAATAAGCGACCAACAGGTTCATTTGGACATTGCGTATAGGGCTTTGGAAAAGAAGAACAATGAAGTTAACAAACTGCAAAATGAGATCTTGCAGCTCAAATGCACTAACGAGAAATTGAAAAACTCTCGCTTCGTGGTGGAACACTACGAATCCGTGGTGAGAAAAATGAATGGCCTAGGACTTGGTACCAATGCCATTCCTCCACCAATAAGTGGGCAGTTTGTCAATAGCTTGATAGACATTGATCTCACTTGTCTAGATGAGCCCTCTGATAAGGATGATTCCCCTAAAAAGGATGAATCCTCAAGTAAGGCTAACTCCACATCTAGTGAGGAGTATGTTACTGCTTCTGAGGATGGGTCGGTTAACACTTGCCCTGAAGGAGTAGTTTCTGAGGAGTTGTTGACTGAACAGAAAGTCCAGAAAAACATTATCACTAATGGTGATAATTGCATTTTAACTGAACCTGATATCATTGAAACAAATGATAAACTTAAGGGAATGCTTTACGGGGGTTTTAAAAATATTAACCAAGCTAAGAAAGAGGCTTTTTCATCTCATTATGGGCTGGGTTACAAAGAGAATTTGCAAAAGTATTATACCCCCAAAACATCAAACTGTAAAAGTTCAAACTTCTGTTCATAAACCAACTCTTCCTTCTCACAATGGTGAGTTTTCTAAGGCCAAAACTAAAGAGCCTTACATGAGAACTTATGTTGACAAGAGGAATTGCTTTCACTGTGGCTTGGTAGGTCACATTGTTGTGAACTGTCCTTCTAAGAACCCAGGGAAACGGCATGTTGTTTCACGACCAGCTGTTATCCCTAAGTCGCCAGTAGTGAAAGCTCCTATCAGACCAAAGCAAAATGTGGTGAAACCACCAGTGCAACCGATAGCTAAGCCAAAGATCAAATCTAAGGCCAAGCCATCTGTTGTAAGAAAGGTAAAGCAACCTGCTGTACCTCGTGTGTCTACATCTGGTAGTACACGCACTGGTGAGAAACCTGTGGCTAGACTCTCTAAGCCACAGAGAAGAAGAAGGAATAAGAGGTTGAGAAAGCTGGAACAGCTGACTAAAGCTCAATCAGGTGAAGCTTCCACAAGTTCACCGGCTGTGATTGAACCAAAGTCTCCTGTTCTGGTTAAGATTCAAAAGAGATCCTGGAACAAGAAAGTTAAAGATTCTCAATCTCCTGTTCCCAATTCCTCCAAAGATTCACCAATTTTGGACAGTCATCATGACTGTGAGTTGAAAGAAGTAGTTTATTTTGAGAAGGATGGACGACCCAAGACAATGGCTTGGGTCTCCAAATCTAACTAATTCTTTTGTTACTCGTGCAGGGACGTCCGAAGGGTACTATCTCTAACCGCTGGTATGTAGATAGTGGATGCTCCCGGCACATGACAGGAAACATGGCCTTGCTTCAAGACATTAAACCATTTAGAGGCGGCTATGTGGCCTTTGCCGGAGAAAAAGGCGGCAGTATCACGTGTCAAGGCATGGTTTCGAACGGTTGTGTTAGCTTTGACAATGTCAACTTCTGCGAGCAGCTGAAGCATAACCTGTTGAGTGTCTCACAAATGTGTGACAAGGAGTACTCAGTGATGTTTGACAAGTCAGAATGTCTGATTCTCAAACCCGGTTTCAAAGTTCCTGATGACTGGATTCTGATGAGAGCACCAAGAACAAACGACACTTATCAGATTGATATGAGCGTGGCAAAAACCACCTCATCAGTTGCTACTTGTTTGCTTACAAAAGCGACAGAGCTTGACTCCATCTTGTGGCATAGGAAACTCGGACATATTTCTTATCGTAAAATGAATCATCTTGTCTGAAACGGTTTGGTAACCGGGGTTCCTAAGCTGAGATTTACCGTTGCAGATGACTGTATGCCTTGTAAAAAGGGCAAACAGCAACGGAAGTCTCACAAGCCCAAGCTCCAAAACTCTATCGATACCCCTTTGGAGCTATTACACATGGATCTGTTTGGCCCCATAAGTATCAGGAGTATTGGAGGTAAGTCATTCTGTCTAGTTGTAACTGATGATTTCTCACGTTTTTCTTGGGTGCATTTTTTAGGTACAAAAGATGAGACTGCTGATATTCTTCAATACTTGATCCTGAGCTTGGAATCTCTTTGCAAGCTGAAAGTTAGAAGAATAAGGAGTGACAATGGAACTGAGTTCAAGAATAATTTGATGGAACTTTTCTGTCTCAAGAAAGGGATCTGTCACGAATTCAGCGCGCCGTACACGCCTCAGCAGAATGGAGTTGCTGAACGGAAGAACAGAACACTGATTGAGACTGCAAGGACTATGCTGTCAGATGCAAAGCTTCCTGTCACTTTCTGGGCAGAAGCAGTAAATACAGCTTGTCACGTCTTAAACAGAGTTTTGGTGGTGAAAAGACACAACAAGACTTGTTATGAGTTGATCAACAATCGACTTCCCAATCTTGATTACCTAGTTCCTTTTGGTAGTCCTTGTTCCTTGTTGCTACAGTATAAAGATCGTCAATCTAAATTTCATGCGAAAGAGGTGGAAGGCATCTTCTTAGGATATGTTGCCAATTCGCCCTGCAAGAGAGTGTACAACATAGGAACTCGTACTGTCGAGGAATGGTTCGAAGTGGATTGTAGTAAACACAGCATTCCACCAGAACCAAAAGGTCCAGCTTGGGGTTTTGATTATGATGCGCTATTCAAGTCTTTCAATCTTCCTGAGCTATCTGCAGAAGACGCCGAAAATGTTTATAATCTATTGAATGGCGGCAGTTTTTCTACTCGTGCTACTGTACCAATTATAACTCCTGATTCCAATGCTGCATCTGCATCTGGAACTCATGACTGTGATAACAGTGAAAGTGTTCATGTTGTTGGAGATGACGCTCAAGCCAATCCTAACACAACTGTAGGAAATGAAGCTCCAGCTGATCCAATTCACATTGAATCTTCTTCTGCTGAAACACAGGAAATGGGGGAGTTGAGCACAAATCTAGATCCAGAAATTCAAGAACCAATTGTACCGAAGACGAGAGTGCATAGGAATCATCCAATCGACAACATTATTGGTGATCCTTATGCCGGTGTTCAGACTCGTCATCGAACCATCACTGAGAACACCAGTCTTTACGCAGAGATATTTGACACTGGTGTCATGGAAACATGTCTGCATGCTGCATTCGTGTCCTAGATAGAGCCGAAGAATATGAAGGAGGCTCTCACTGACAACTGCTGGATTGAGGCGATGCAAGATGAATTGTCCCAATTCCAAAAGTTGCATGTATGGGATTTGGTTGACTTGCCAAAAGGCTTTCAGCCAATTGGAACCAGATGGGTGTTCAAATGCAAGACGGATGATCGTCATGTAGTTGTGAAGAACAAGGCAAGATTGGTTGTTCAGGGTTTTTATCAACAAGAGGGCTTGGATTACACAGAAGTATATGCCCCAGTTGCTAGAATTGAGGCCATTCGACTGTTCTTGGCTTATGCCACATATGTCGGCTTCAAGGTCTACCAACTTGATGTGAAGAGTGCTTTCCTTTATGGTAAAGTTCATGAAGAAGTCTATGTCACTCAACCTCCCAGTTTTGAAGATCCGCATAATATCAATAAAGTGTACAAGCTTGACAAAGCACTTTATGGTCTTCATCAAGCACCGAGGGCATGGTATGAGACACTATCAAAGCATTTACTGTCTAATGGTTTCGACCGTGGGCAGATTGACTCGACTCTCTTCATAAGGAAAGCAGGAGGTGACATTCTTCTTGTGCAAGTATATGTCAACGACATCATTTTTGGGTCGACCAATGAAGGGATGTGTAGGGATTTCGAAAAGGTGATGAAGTCCAAGTTTGAAATGAGCAATATGGGTGAACTGTCGTTCTTCCTGGGTCTGCAAGTCAGTCAAAGAGAGGATGGCATTTATCTACATCAAACTAAGTACGTGCAGGACATCTTATCAAAATACAAGATGAGTGATAGCACTACTTATGGCACACCAATCCCAGTCAATCATGGTTTGCATCCTGACAAAGATGGGAAGGATGTAGACAGCAGGTTGTACCGTGGGATGATCGGATCACTTATGTATCTCACAGCTTCAAGTCCCGATATTATGTTTGCTGTATGCTTGTGCTCAAGGTTTCAGTCTCAACCGAAGGAGTCACATATGATAGCTGTGAAGAGGATTTTCAGATACTTGAAAGGGAAACCCCGATTGGGTCTTTGGTACTCCAAGCAGCAGTCATTCGACTTCAAAGCCTACACTGATTCAGATTATGGCGGTTGTAACCTTGATAGAAAGTCAACTTCTGGCGGATGTCAATTCTTGGGAGACAGACTGGTCTCCTGGCAGTGCAAGAAGCAGTCAACGGTTTCTGTCTCAACTTGTGAAGCAGAATACATTGCTGCAGCTAGCGGTTGTTCTCAGATATTGTGGATTCAGCAGCAATTGCGAGACTACGGCTTGAACTTCACTGGAACTCCTTTATTCATTGACAACAATGCCACCATGTCCATCACAAATAACCCGGTGAAACATTCCAAAACTAAGCATATTGAAATTCGCCATCATTTCATCCGTGATTGTGCTGAAAAGCATTTACTTGAACTTGTAAAGGTTCACACGGATGACAATCTTGCTGACCTTTTCACAAAGGCATTTGATCGGTCCCGTTTTGAGCATCTTGTCAACTTGATAGGAATGTTCAATCCCGAGTGAAAAATTAATTTTCTTAAATCAATTCAATTCATGGAAGTTAAATTTTATTTCTTTTAAATTTTTTTGTATAGTTCTGTTAGTTTAAAATACTTTACAAAAAAAAAATAAAAAAATGGAGAAAACTTCAAAAGTTCACTTGAGAAACGAGGAAATGATAGTACATCTGAAATGATCTAACCATCATAGACTGCTCATATGGGAAATGATTGCGTCATGTTTACTTAATTGTTTAAATTATTATGTTTTTAATCTGTTTACTTACAAGTAATTTGAATTGTCAGTAGGCTGTATGCGTCTTTGAATCACTAGTAGTGTGGAAACTAAATCTAAATTACAACTGTGGTTTGAACCCATGTTTGAAAGTGTGTGTGTGTAAAAGAATAGAAAAGATCATTATCAGATAAAGGATGTTAGATTTTGGCAATAATTTTCTTTTGAGATCAGTTTCGGGTTATGTTGTTAGCACAATTAATGCGGTTCATCTCACTGCCCATACTCACAAGTATGCAAGGAGAGATTGAATCAAGACATGTCTCTACATCAACCGTTGAGCATGTATTCACCCTTGAATCATTCCTGGTTCATTGAAATCAAATCCAGATAAAAGTTGGATCCCGTTACCTTATAATCAAACACCATGTTCATTATCCCGAATCATCATACCGATATTCAAAGAAGAAAATCACATGAAACCAAGACAATTGAATCACTCGATTCTGAATCTTATGATTCTTGATAATCCTCATGGATTCTGCTTGATTTTTCTGTGCTAATTGATGTAACTTCATTCTGAAAATTAAGAATATCATTGGAAAAATCTTAGATGCCTTGAGATAGTGCAAAATATCATAGCATTTAAGTGGGGTACACGTTGTATATTTTATAATTAATAATTTAATACACAAGAACATGATACAAAGATGCATATAGTTTCAAATCTTATAATATTGTCAACTTGAATTACTTGTTTATGTGCTTATTACGTAAGAATAAAGAGTAATACATGACATGATCCCATATTCTTTGATGTTTATATTGTATCGTTTTTGCTAAAAATTAGCCTGATATGATCCTCTGCTCGTGTCTTTGATCAAAAATAGCTTGTGTGAATACTTGTATATTTCTATCTAGAAAAGAACAAAAAGATTTTAAGTTTATGCATTGTTTAAGTTTAATTCAGAAAAAGCCAAAAAATATTTTATGTTTAACCTTCATGAATTGTATTTGAATCCTCCCGATTGAATATTTTTATCTTGTTCGTTATTTGACTTGAAAATCTTCATAATTCTGAGTTGAAAATTGCGCACTTAAAGTTTCTGCGCACGAAGTAAGACTTGCGCACTTAGCAAGTACGCAAGAGTTAATTCCTGCGTACTTGTTAAGTACGCAAGAGTTAATTCGTGCGCACTTAGCAAGTACGCACGAACAATATCAGTGGGGTATAAAACCAACACTTAGAAAATTTTCAGGTTTACTCATTCAAACCCAAATTTTTTCCCCCCTGCGATTTTTCTCTCAAAATCGAGTGTGTTCAAACCCGTTTTTCATCCCGTCCACATTATCATCTTCGTATTTCATCTCTTTGGTGAGAATCTAGGCCGATTCCATCCATAGATTCGTGTTTTTTGGACCGATTTTTGACTTAGAATTTTTAGGTTAAATCCGTAAAATTTTTGGGGTAAAATGGTTTGTTTGGGTAACTAGTGTCTCTAACAAGTTATTAGGATGCCTAATCGATCCTCCATTTTTCCCTTTGGTCATCGATCGATCCGACGGGTTGAAGTCGAACCGTCAGTGGGTCGTTCGACGACCTAGGTCAAAATTTGATCATGACTTAGTGGTTAATGGTGTTGATAATGGTACCATAGGTTAGAATCCCTGATTCCGACCTAGTGGCTACCTAATCAACCCGCATTTTGAACGAATTTAAATCTTTGAAATTTTTGCTAAGGGTTGTTCTTGCGCACTTAGCAAGTACGCAAGAAGTAATTCATGCGTACTTGTTAAGTACGCAAGAGTAAAATCCTGCGCACTTGCTAAGTGCGCAGGACCAACACTTAGAAAATTTTCCAAAGTCTGAAATTTTTTACAAAGTGTAACTACTATTCTATGTCATGTGTGTCTATTTCCATTGTTATAAATTGTTCTGATTATGTTTTCTGTGTGTGTTTGCAGATAATGGCTCGTGCATTCACTGACGAATTCAATCTGTTGGCGCACACTGAACCAGAATGGAAAGGGGCAGCCTTACAATATAGAGAGATTGTGGACTTTCTGAACAGATCTAAAATAAGTTATGCAATCTCGGCTAATCCAACAGTCTCAAGACCATACTTAGAACAATTCTGGGAAACTGCAGAGCACGATTGCACAGTATCCCCTAATGTCATAAGGGCTACTGTTGATGGTCGGGCTATTGCAATCTCTGAAGATACAATCAGACGAGTACTGCAGTTCAGAGACCTTGCCACCGACCCGACATCCTATCCAGATTACTACGTGGATGGGTGTTGGAGGCAGAGAATGGGATATGTCGGGGAAAGGGACTATGCTTCTTACAAGAAAATGTGGGTATTAGATCAATGGCGTTATTTTGCCCACATCATGATCATGTGCATCTCATCCAGGAAAGCAGGGAAAGATGCGATGGGTCATGACCTTGCAGCAGCCATGGTGGGCTTGTCTCTCAATCGGGGCTACAACTTCTCACGCTTTATTTTCAAAGCAATTAATGACCAGATAAATACAGCTGAGAGATTTAGGTTCCTTTTATACCCGAGGTTTGTGCAACTTTTGATCGATGATGCGTTGCCAAACCTGCGTGCTATCGGGGAGAGACTGCAAGTGAAAAGGATGGCCAAGAGAGTCTTTGCACAGTTTCTAAAGCCAGGCAGTGTAGAACCTACCCCTGAGCATACTGAACTCTTCGACCACCTGATTAATGAAGCATACGTCGCTCCGGAGGACTGGAACTGGTATAGTCCCAACTCGGGACCAGAGATGAGTGATCACTCTGATGAAGAACAAGATGAAGAGAATGAGGATGATGAAGGTAATGATGAAGGTAATGATGTGGGTGATGATGAAGGTGGTGTTGGTGGTGTTGAGGAATCCGATTCGGAGGCTACAGAATCAGATTCTTCTGATTCCGATGATGCACCATCACAGGCACATCCGAGGAGACATGCACAGGTAACCTAGCCTGCGTCATCTTCAAAAAGAAAGAGACAAAGCTCCAGCAGCGAATATAAGCCGGATTCCGACTCTGACGCTGCTTTACAAAGACAGAGGCATGAGAGCACCAACAAGAAAAGGGGCGATAGGCAAGAGGTTGCCATCCCCAGGGTTGAAGAGATTCCAACTGTGCAGCCAGAATCTACCATGCCAGCACGACAACTGTTTAGTAGGAGGAGAAGGCCACTGGTACAAGCAGATGTGGCGGTCACGGCGGTCACAGAGGTGATTCCTGTGACGGTGACCCTCCCTATTCCAACCGTCCAGGTGACGGTGACTGCTCCACTTCTCACGGAGTCAGTCACCGTCACCCCAACCATAACACCCACTCACATCATACCATCCCCAACCCCAACACCCACACCCACCAAAGAGCCGTCAGGTCAACCCTTTAATTATGGTGACATCTCACAGGGGTTCGACTTTGACACAATCTTCTCTTCCCCCATCCACAACGTCGAAGCCTCATCATCTAGGCATCCGGATCCAAATGAAGCTAGGATCGATGTGCTAGAAACCCAAGTTGCTGGCTTGTTGAAGACTATTCAAAAGTCAAAAGAGGATTCTGATGCTCAACAAGCACAGATAAACTCTCTGGCAGATGAAGTTAGGATTCTGCGTAGCCAGAGAACGGAGACTGATGAACGGCTGAAGAATGTGATGGCGCAGAATGAACTATTAATGAAGACGAATGAAATGATTCTGGCCCACAGAACTTCAATTGAGCTAAGGCTGGATGCTCAAAGGCAGGAGCACGCTACTATGGTCAAATTGATTGCAGAACTGACCGAGAAGCTAGGTGCTCAGGGGGAGAAGGAAAAAGAAAAATCCACCGGTGCAGAGGGTTGTCAACCAGTCGATTTGACTAAGGATGATGACAAAGACAAGGATCCTGAAGTCGGTCCTAGTGGAGGTGAGCACCAAGCTTCGGCAATTGTGCCCATCTCTACTACGTCAATGGCTGAGGGGGAGTCTACTACGCAAGAGGGTGGTGATACCTCAGGAGGTGGTGGTGGCGGTGATAAAGGGAAGTCAGTGGCTGACGAGATTCTATGTCTCGAGTCTGACTATTCTAAAGAAGCACAGATCGATGCTCTCCTTAATCTGGAAGAAGGAGAGATCGACTCTGGTGATGATTGGAACGATGATGATGATGATGTGATAATCGAGATTCCCAAGGGCGACGGGGATCTAGAGTATGAGTTAGAGGATGGTGAGATATTTGAAATACCATCGCTCGAATCTCTGCTCGAAACAAACACAGGCTCAGTTGATACAACAAGTAATGTTGAAGCTACAACTGATGCCCCCCCCCGGTCGACCCTATACCTGTGGACCCCGAGGCACAAAAAGAGAAAGACATGCCTTCTGCATCTACAAAGGGTCCAGCTCCAGTGTGGCAAAAGACGTCTATCAAAGACAAGTATGGAGCGACAGGTATGATCTTAGCTGTCAGGTTTGAGGAGGACAAGCAGTTGTTCGCCATCAAAAGATCTGGAGGGGTTCAATACTTGAAACCAACCAGTGAGGCGTTCAACTCTTTGCCCAGGTACGACCTAGTTAACCTTGCAAACCGTGACCTGCTGAATCATTCGAATCATGCAGTAGCAATGGGTTTGTGGAGTATACTACAGCGTGAAGCAAGATCGGGAAAGTATGAATATCTCAAGCCTCAGGTGCCCAGAAGAGTCAAGGATAAGCATGCAGTGCATCCTGTGACTAAGAAGCCGTTAAAGAGATTGGTATACAAGCCAGTGCGATGTGAAACTAAGATTCCCCTGAGCAAGTTACCTCAGGATATTCTTGGTGACATGTGGTACTGGTACGTTGATCCAAAAACGGGCGAGGCTGTGATCATGGGTAAAGGTAAGTCAGATAGTGGAAACACAGTGCCAAAGGAAGTGATCAGGGTTTTTGATGAAGTCTGCTTCATCAGTTTCTCTGTGAACGATCTGGAGGTACTAGCAGACAAATTCTGCATCCACACTGACGAATGGACAAAGCTTCTCTCGGCCAAATACGACAAGTTAATCAAGTTCTGTCTTGATTACAAAAAGAAGATGGAAGCTAAGGAAGCAGTGCTGTGAAGACTGAAGATTGAAGACTGAAGACGATGAAGATCCCGATCTGTTGTCAAGGGGGAGTTTGTTGATGCACTTTCCTGTGACAACACTCTGGATAGAGTCTAGGTTTGTATGTCTAATGTCTGTATTTTGTCTTTGTATGTAAGAGTCATTATGTAATAGTTTATCGAGTTGTATTTACGTTTACATAATGTGTTGTTGATTTCTTCCAAGTGTTGTACGCACTTGTATGTGCGCAGGAGAAAGATCCTGCGTACTTAGCAAGTACGCAGGAAGACCTATGCGTACTTGTTAAGTACGCAGGAGTAATTGGTCCTGCGCACTTACTAAGTGCGCAGGCATCAGGTCAGTATAAATAGGATAGGTTCACAGAAGCTAAGTACGCAGAACCATTTGTTCAGACGAACTCAGTTTTGCTAAGTACGCAGCTTGTATTCTCTCTGTAACCGTCGAGTGTTTATAATACAAAGAACGATTATTGTGACTCTTGTGTTCGGTTTACTTTGTTCAGTTAGACTCTCCACCTAGTCACGGGTATTCCGCACCCGGTCCGACTAGTAGACCACTTGCATGTGACGATCCACCACACCCGAGGGACCTACAAATAATATATAGAGTAAATTACAAATTATGTACTTTAACTATATATGAAATTGCATATATTGTCCTTTGGCTTCAACAATTACACTGGATGTCCTTTTTTTGAAACCTTTGCACAATCTACGTCCTTTCCACTAACTGGAGTTAACTTTTTCTGTTAAGTTTAGTCATGTGCAATGCACATGAGGGTAGTTTAGTCTTTTTACTTTTTAAAGGACTATTTGTGTAATTATTTCAAAGTTTTCTACTTTAATATTAATTCTTTTAGTTAAAATAACCTCTAAATATTAATTCTTTCAAATCAAAATCAAAATAAATAAATAAAAGGGAATTTGAAACTTGAAACCCAGATCACATTTCTTCTTCACCGTTCCAACTACAACCTGAAACCCTAATCGCCTCTGCAATCTCCATTACAACCTGAAACTCAGATTTGGCTGGGAATCAATCGAGGATCGCCTCTGTAATCGCCTATGTTCTTCATGTTAGCAAGGGTTTTGGGAAAACCATTTGGGGTTACGAAGCTAGATTCATTGCAGCAAGAAATCAATCGAGAGTCAATCGTGAACTACTGACATAACCCCAAATTTCTTGTTTCTTCTCTATTCTGTCTACCCCCAAACTTCTTGATTTCTTGCCTGCAAATAGATGAGTTCATTAATTTCATGTGTTGATTGGTTTTCAGATGGGTCTCCATGGTACTAGGGAAGTGATTGGTTCTTAAAAGGTTAATTACCTTGCCTTCGTCACCTCCCATCTTGCCTGCTTTGAAATTAATTCCACCGCTTGTTGCCATGGGATAAGGACTTAGTACCCATGAATGCTTGTTCTTGTACATCTTCCTTTTCCCATTAATGCCTTCGTCACCTCCCATCTTGCCTGCTTTGAAAAATATTTATCACACCTCTCTCTCTCTTCTCCACAACCGCCAATCCGCCATCTACCACCACCAGGCAACAATGCCACCTTATCACCACATTCCTCCACCACATCCAAAGACATCCCCAAATCTTTCACCGGAATCCGATATTGAAAATATTAAACTGGACACTAACCCAAATTGAAAGAATTAATGGAATTCGGATTGCTCTCTTCCACAATCGTGAGTCGATCAAAGATGGACATCAACCAAAAATCCCGATGTGCCGGCCATCGAAGGTAGCCCACCACTAACATTCGCCACTCAAAGGTAACCCTCGACTTCTCTCTCTGTTCCGATCCCCAAGTCGTCCTCGGTGGTTTGTGGTTCAGATCTATAACTTAACGGAGTGTGGTGGAGGTGTTCATCAGAAATCGATCGGTTCATGGTGGTTGTCGCTCCTTCCCCCCCTTACAAATCGATTTGCTCATGGTGGTGGTGGGTGGAGACGAACGGCCGGTTGGAGATGAACGACCCGGTGGAGACGAACGGCCGGTGGCAGTGGCGGTGCCGGGTGGCAGGGGCTGCAAATCAGAAATCGATGGTGGATGGTGGGTGCAAGGTGCGTGAAGATGAAGATCTGATCTTCTTGGAATTAGTTTTGTTCTATAAAAATTATAAAATAGTCCCTCTAATTAGTATATATATTTAATAAGTAGTTAATTACACAATAGTCCTTAAGCTTTTATTTTATTTGTTTAAATAAATAAGGTAAAATGACTAAACTGCCCTCATGTGCATGTCACATGATTGGATTTAACAGAAAAAAATTAACACCAGTTAGTGTAAAGCACTAAATGTGTGCAAATGTTTCAAAAAAAGGACATCTAATGTAATAATTGAAGCTAAAGGACAATATCTGTAATTTCATGTGTAATTAAAGGACAAAATATGTAATTTACTCTAATATATATTTTTATATTATTTCGCCTCGTTTATTAATCTCATGTAACGTTTCAAAATTAATTAATAATATAATTATTTATATTATTTACTCACGTTTATAATCTCGAATAAAAATAATATATTTATTATTTTTGCCGCTTAAGCGATTATCGTATATTTTCTACGAATAAAAAATAATATATTATTTTCTTAGATCATTATTAAATGATACGATCTCACGAATTTATTTATTTATTTAATATTATTCGTATTAGAGATGTTCGGCACGTAACGCACACATCTTATTTATTTAGAAATCTATATTCTCGTAGACATGTTCGTCTACTCATTGATCCTTAAAATGTGTTAAGGCGTTCTAACCTTCCGTGTCGTCGTCACAAATCCCAATGTGTCCCTAATTTTTATGTTTATAATTCTAAGGTATATGTGAGCCGTTTCAGGCTAACACTTTTGGTTTCAATCTCATACTTGTGTGATACTACCTACTACGCAACGCATGTGAGTTTCACGGCCCCTTTTACTCATTTTTCCTGTTGGGGGAGAAACATGTATACAAATCAACATATTTTACTTGTTTTCCCGTTGGGGGAGAAAGATACACGCAAGCAATCATACATTTACTTGTTTTCCCACGGGGGAGAAACAGGTACGCAAACAAATATTATTTTACATGTTTTTCCCGTTGGGGGAGAAAACATGACGTAAACTATTTTGATTATGGTACTTCATATGATATTACTGTTGAGACTAAGCGTAACACACTATCATGAAAGTCCGCACACACATCGGACCGTTAATATGGATTTAGCGAGGTAATGTTTGGTAGTACTACTGGTTTTGACAAACCCCACCCGGGCTAGTCGTCTAGTTTGATTGGAGGTCGAACGGGTGTAATATTGACCTAATCACATTAGTCAGAGTTGATAGACCTGGCTGGAGGCAAACAAACAAACACATCAGTCAGCTTCGGTTGCGAGAGATTTAGTAAGATAGGAACATAGGCTAGCTACCTATAAATATGCATATTGAATGTACATAATCTGGCAAACACTCTCTTATTTCAAACTTGAAACTCGTGAACTCACCAACCTCGTGTTGACACTTTTCGTACATGTTTTCTCATGTCACTAAGGCACAGGTTGCACAACTAGGACATGCATGGAGTCCTACTATCATTTCACTCATATGCAAACCGTTAAAACAATTCACTTACTTTTATTAAACTAAACTTTGGCGCGTTGTTTTGCGCATTTAATTTCTTGTTTAAACGCTTCTGCATTAACTTTGAACTTTTATGTTATGACATTTTAAGTCCCATATAATTTCGTTTGATGTAACTAATGACTGAGATCCTGGTGTGTCACATACCTAACGGTAAAACCCCGTTAGGGGAATTTGGGGGTGTGACAGATTGTTATCAGAGCCATTGGTTATAGAGAACTAGGATTGCATACTAAACTATAACCTACACACATTTGTTACATGACACAGACACTCATACATGCTACACGTAGCATCTACACATGCGTTGCATTGCAGGCATGTTGTAGGATCGTGAGAATACAAGATGGTTCTGTTCTTAGTTGAGGTTGGCGGAAACAAAATCAACTACACAATTTATAATCAAGTAAACACAAAGAATACTGATAAACACTATTGTATTAAGCTTTTGTGAATGCAAAGATTACAAGTGAGAAACTCAATGAATAAGTATGACAAGCACTACAAGCACACTTACAATGAAGTGGCAACTCAGTATTTATAGTAACTTAGAATCAAGACAGACCCTTGATTCTAAGGATCAGATCGAACACAAGCCGTTGATCTTATTTATTAATTTACATTACACGTAAAGGCTAATCTAGTTAACTTTACTGAAACGTTTTCTTTATTCATGATTGTTTGCATGCTTGGAGAAGTGTATTGTTGTCCGTCATTGGTTGACCATAGCGGTTCCTTCTGCTTTGAGTCTGTCAGTTGCTTTTGCAGAAAGGTGTCAGAGACGCTTGGCCTGGATAGTCAGCTGCAACGTTTGGTTTTTCAGTGAATAGAGCTATCAGCTGCAAAGAGTGATGGTTGCAGCTGGTAAGCCTATCAGCAGCAAACATGGAAGACCGCTGCTGATAAGCCTATCAGCAGCAACTTGTGCAGAATGCTGCTGATAAGCCTATCAGCAGCAACAAGTGTTGAATGCTGCTGATAAGCCTATCAGCAGCAACAAGTGTTGAATGCTGCTGATAAGCCTATCAGCAGCATTTGTACTTAGAATAATTTGGTAGCAATCAGTCTTTGGTTCTACAAACTCCCCCTAGACTGATGCAACCAAAAATTCTTCTAATCACTTTGCTGCTGAAGCTTTTGCATGTGGCTGACTATCCTTTCAACCTCATAGCCTCTTGGATCCTTGCTGGGATTGTTCAGTGGAAGTTCAGACAGAGTCTTGATGTCTTTGTGTTGCATTTTGTAGATTGCTTTGCTTGAACATCTCATCTGCTGCTTCTTTACATCAGTCAGTGTGAACTCATCCAAATCAGCATTGTAGGTCCAAGATACAAATGGAGAGTGGGACTTGAGTGGTTTGATGTTTATGATCACATCTTTGCTAGGGTTGAAGTAGTGTTTGATTGCTAGCACAAGACGTTTCCCACTCTCATTTGCAGGCTCATTAGCTTCACCTAGCTCTAAAATTCTTTGAAGATCGGAATCAGGTAGTTGCAGAACCTCATCAACAGACCTGTAAGTGGATCTTCTTCTCTCAGTTCTCCCCCTGAAGATCTCAAACACTTGATCTTGTGAATTGTGGAACCAGTTAACTATATTTCTTGAGTCTTCTGGTTTAGGAGTGGGTTTGGGTATCTTCAAGGGAGGCTGTTGATGAGTGGGAGCTGGGTGGGATGACTTGGACTTTTTGGGTGGAGGAGTGGAAGGTTTGGGGAGGAGAGTGGAAGGATGATGGACTGAGGAAGAGGTAGATGAGGGAGAAGGCTTGGGTTTCTTTGTCTTTGGTTCTTCATCTTCTTTGATAAGTACCCTTTTCTTGGAGCCCTTCTTCCCTAGTCTTTCTTCCTCATCCTTTTTAACTTTAAAGTAGAGGGCTTGCAGGTTCATGAAATTCATAGGACCTAGCCTCTTTCCACTATCTCCTCTGGCCTTAAGGAAGTCAATCATGACCTTCCTTTCTTCATGGGTCCTTTTATTGAAGGCAATGGTCTTTTTGGACTGTTGTTTGGCTTTTTCTTCTTCTTCAGCCTTTTTCTTCTTTGCCAACTGACCTTGCTGACCCATGAAGGCTTTGTAGATCTCTTTGTTTGAAAGTTTTTTCAAGGTAGTCTGCATCCTCACCTTGAGAGATCAGAGCTTCAGTCCACTCCTCCCTTAATTCTTTTGCTAATTTAGAATCAGTGATTCTAAACTTAGCATCCTCCTTCTTCTTCTTTTCATTCTCTTCTTCTTCTTCCTTGGCAAGCTGTTCCTGCAGCTGTCTGGCCAGTTGTTCATCTTTCTCAATTTGGTCGACTGCAGGAATCTTTCTTTTCAGTTCATCCAGCTGTTTAGCATACAGCTGGATGGTTTGTTCTCTTAGGAGAATGGCTGTTTTTCTTTCTTGAACCCTTTTTATGTCAGCCATCTCCTCTTCTTCTCTTCTTCTTCTTTTCTCTTCCCTTTCTCTTTTCTCTTTTAGCAACCTCTCTTCATCTTCATCAGTCATGATTCCCTTTCCTTTGTTTACATTGGATGCCTCTGCTTCAGCTTCATTGATCACAACAGCAGATGGTGATGCTGCTATTGGGATCTCTGCCTCAGATTCATTGGCAATTTGAGATGTGAATAAGGGAAGGTCATCGTCTTCATCAAGTTGATACTCAGGACCTTCTATTTCTCTCAGTTTTTCTTTGATAGTTGATCTTGACTCATAAGCTGCAGTGCAGATGTTAACTCGAGGGGAAGCTGAGTCAGTGTCAGTGTCAGAGTTTGACACATATACTGCCTCAGTAATTCTTCCTACTTGTTCAAGTTTGGCTCTGACAGTATCTATCATTGCCTGGCTTTCAAGTGAGTTGACATTGCAGATGTTGGTTCTGAGCTGATAGATCTTGAAGAGAAAGTCTGAGGGCAGATGAAGGATGTTTCTGGTGTTGATGATGAGAGAGGAGCCGTTGCTGAGCAGAAAAGTGTGGTCAAGAGACTTAGTGCTCACCCAACCTAGCACATCCAAGTCCTTGACCAGGAAGGCATACAGGAACCTTCGAAGGCCCAGAACTTCTTCTTCAGTGAGAAGACTGCTCCTTGTTATTTCAAGATTGATAGGAGTCAGTCTTCTTTCTGCGGCCGCCGAGGATTCAGGATAAGCTACCCGATGTGCTGCTTGTAGGAATCTTTGGAACCTGGGTAGATTATCCTCCATCAGGTCATGGAACCTGCCAATGGCAAGTTCAGCTGAGAGATCTGCTGAAGTGTTGATGCAGTCAGTTGGATGCAGTTCTAGGACTTGGAGGGCATTGAGAGAGTTCCAGTTCAGCTCTTCTACTCCGCTGAACTCCCATCCAATCCAAAACCTCTCAGCTGATCCATCATACCCCCAAGCTAGGATGGAGTCAAATTCTATCTTCCTTGATGTTCTGAATAGTTGGGGGGTTGATGATTGACCAATGATGGCTGCTGCTTGTGGAAGGATGCTGAATGATGCATTTGTTTGTTCTGTATCTTCAGCATCATTCAACATTTCATCGACAGCCCTGACGACCAACTGCCAGTCTTCAGATATCTCTTCGTCTTCGTTATCTGGGGCTGGCAAGTCATGAACTTGGACAAAAGCTG
This sequence comes from Smallanthus sonchifolius, assembly GCA_023525975.1. NCBI lineage: Eukaryota > Viridiplantae > Streptophyta > Magnoliopsida > Asterales > Asteraceae > Smallanthus > Smallanthus sonchifolius. The sequence goes on from CM042024.1 coordinate 64,625,090, forward strand.
GCTTGTATTGTGAGCTTTGAAGTACAAACTGCTCTTGAATCCAGTCGTCAAGACTGTCTGTATCATCTTCCATAGAAACCATCTCCCCCTTTTTGGTTGCATCAGCAGACAGGTAAGCATCAGTTTGGGTGCCTACTGATACAAGAGAGGGAGAGGCTAAAGTTGGGCATTGATGGGCTTCATGCATAGCGACTTGGTGTCTTAGTTTGGACATTTCAGCCTCTAGCATAGCCACCCTGGCCGTCAATTCCATGTTATGAAGTTTCAGTCTGTCCTCATCCACAGTTGTGGAATCCTTGGACCCAGATGGGGCCGTAGGCCTAGCCTCAGCATCCCCATCACCCGCGGTTTCTTGGCGCCTGGGATTCCTCTCAGTGAAGGGAGTTTCCAAGGAAACACCCTCACCGTGAGTTGCCGTGGTTGAGGTCTTAAAGATGTTGTCACTATCCTCCTGGTCAGTTGATGGACCAGCAGTAGTGACAGCCTCGTCCACATCCACTCTTTCAATACTCCCAGAGTGGACCTTCAAGGGTGAGGAACTTGGGTTGGGTGTTTCGGAAGCAAGACCAATCAGTACCTCCTTGATAGTGGTAGTTGGAGAAGGTACATCACTTTGGTCAGGTTCCTCTACACTTAAGTTCAAAGAAGAGAGGAATGGCTCGAAGGGCTGTTCTATGGATCCGGGAAGTGATCCTAATCCTAATAGAGAGACTTTCGAAGGAGTCTCCCTAGCAATGTGGCTTTCCCTTATGATATTCTCACTAGAATGTTGTGATTCTGAGTGAGGGATGTTGGCTTGGGTTTGGGCCTTGGAGGCAAGAGAAGAAGGAGTTCTCTTGCCCCTCTTCCTTGTATACTTGGCTGCAACCGGGGCCCTGTGTTCCGGTTGAGCAATCAAACTGGGGGTGAGTAATGTATGTGCCTGTGCATCCTCAGTAGAATGCACAGGGGTTCGATCAAGGGAAACAGTAGGTTGAGTTTGTGGCAGTGAGGTGGAGGGTGTGGGATCAGTATCAGCTAGGTTTGCTGAACTGTCACCCTGGGCACTATGTGTGTTCAACATTGTAGATAACAATGGAACATCGGCCCCTGAGAACTTTGATGAAACTGTTCTCATGCTCTGAAAAATGTTGTTCTTATGTCCCAGTATTGAGTAGATTCTTGCAGTTTTTGAAAGATATTGGTGTTCAATATTGAACACTTCTTGCAAGAATCTTGGGTACATGAAGAACTGAGATTTCACCCCTTCTTGAAGGTTGTATCTCAAACCTTCAAGAATGAGGTGGGAAACATTGAAACCTGCCCCTGTTATCATACCGTGAACGACCGACGCAAGTCCGGAGCTGAGTTGGTTCCAGCCACTCCTCTTTTGAGATATGCATTGGAGAAGAGTGTGGCAGAGATACTTCCATTTGGGACCCATGAGTGCCTTCTCTATCGTATACTCTGTTTGATTCCCAGTGTACCCTATGGATACAAAGGTCCTCATGTATACGTCTCTTGGGTAAGAGAGGGCGTCCCCTTCATCCTGAAGCTTGAGGTGTTGGCGGAGTTTTGCTTCAGTGATGATCATTTCCTTACCGTCTACTGTGCCTCTGATTTGAGGAGTGCCCTGTTCAGTAGAATACACGGCTGAGCTCCAAAAATCTTCCATGTGTGAAGTATATATGGTTGGGTTGACGGTTAGGGCATGGTAAATTTTGGACCGACAGAGGAAGTCGATCATACCGTCGAAACCCTCGGACTTCTTGCCTTTTATTAGGTATGCAGTGAGGTTGTGGTATGAAGCAAACTTGTCGTTTGGGTTGTTTATGTCTGCGCCTGCCATTGTGATGGATTTGGAGGGAAAAGAGAAGGGTGTTTGAATGGTGGTTGATTATGGAGGGCTTTGAATGCTGTGGGGACGGGAGAGAAAGTGATGGGAGCTAGGTTTGAAATTGAATATGAAGAGGTAGAGGGATGATTTGAGTTGGTGATATAACGGCAGACGGAGAAAAAGCAACTCTACTTGTACAGTACAACCTGTTTCACTTTTCATTGTTACAGCTGTAAAACACTCGAGCAGTCATGGTGAAGACTGACGATATTTACTTTTACAGCGGGTAAATGTTAATTTAGACTTATGTACACCCATCAGCAGCAAACTTGGTTGATGCTGAAAGATAAGAGTATCCGTAGCAAAATTGGTTACAGCTGATGGATAAGCCTATCAGCTGCAAACTTGGTTGCTGCGGAAAGATAAGTCTGTCAGCAGCAGATTTTGCGGCTGAAAGGTTTAAAGATCCGCAGCAAAGGAATTGCTGCTGAAAGCCTTAAAGCTATCCGCAGGAAACATGTACCTGCTGATAACTTAAAGCTATCAGTGGCAAAACTTTTGCTGCTGATGCTTTTACCTGTCAGCAGCTGAAGGACAAAAATGCTGCTGACCCATAACTTTTATTTACAACAAGGGACAAAAAGACACATTTTAAGGAGAAACTTGAGATGGATTTTAATCAAAGTTCATCATACCAATTGATTCAACTAAATATCTGAATCTAGCTTCATCAAAAGGTTTTGTAAACAGATCAGCATATTGCTCATTTGTATGAACTTTGGTTAAAATAATTCTCTTTTTCTCAGCTTGATCTCTTATGAAATGGTACCTGATGTCGATGTGCTTTGTCTTTGAGTGCTGCACCGGATTGTTTGTGATAGAGATAGCACTCATGTTGTCAATGTGAATTGGAGTCTGCATGAAGGTCATTCCATAGTCAAGCATTTGATTTTGGATCCAGATGACCTGTGCACAGCAGCTTGAAGCTGCAATGTATTCTGCTTCAGCTGTTGAAGTAGAAACACATGTTTGCTTTTTGCATTGCCATGAGATGAGCCTTCCTCCAAGAAATTGACATCCCCCAGATGTGGACTTTTTGTCCAAGTTACAACCCCCATAGTCACTGTCAGTGTAGGCATATAGATTGACATTTTCATTCTTTGGATACCAAAGCCTAAGTTTTGGAGCTCCCTTTAGGTGTCGAAGAATCCTTTTGACAGCTTGAAGATGAGACACTTTTGGAGCTGCTTGAAATCTTGCGCAGAGACAAACTGCAAACATGATATCTGGTCTTGAGGCAGTGAGGTACATGAGAGACCCTATCATTGCTAGGTACTGATGTTGATCAGTGTCTTGTCCTTCTTTATCCAGAGATAATTGATGGTGCACTTGCATAGGAGTTCTTGCAGCAGAGCAGTCAGTCATTTTGAACCTCTCCAAGATGCTTTTGACATATTTGGATTGACTTATGAAGATTCCAGTTGGTACCTGTTTGACTTGAAGTCCTAAAAAGAAATTTAGTTCACCCATTGAACTCATTTCAAATTTGGAATGCATCAGAACTTCAAAGTCTTTGCAGAGCTTCTTTCTTGTAGATCCAAAGATAATGTCATCAACATAAATCTGGACCAACAAAATTTCTCCCCCTTCATCTTTGATGAAAAGCGTCTGATCAATGGCCCCCCTTCTGAAGTTGTTGCTAAGTAGATATCCAGATAAAGTTTCATACCAGGCTCTTGGGGCTTGGTGTAAGCCGTAGAGAGCTTTGTCTAGTTTTAAGACCTTATTTGGATGTGCAGGATCTACAAATCCTGGAGGCTGTTTGACATAGACCTCTTCATCAATCGTGCCATACAGAAAGGCACTCTTTACATCTATTTGATAGACCGTAAAGTTTTTGGATGCTGCATAAGCCAGAAAAATTCTAATGGCTTCCAGACGGGCAACAGGAGCAAAAACTTCATCATAGTCAATGCCTTCTTCTTGAGTGTAACCTTGAGCTACCAGTCTGGCTTTGTTCTTGACTACGATGCCCCTCTCATCTTGCTTGTTTCTGAAGACCCATCTTGTTCCAATGGCTGTTTGACCAGGTGGAAGATCAACAAGCTTCCAAACATCTTGTCTTTTGAATTGCAGCAATTCTTCCTGCATTGCTTCAATCCAGCTGTTGTGCTTGAGAGCTTCATCAATCCTTTCGGGTTCCACCTGTGATAGAAAGCAAGAGAACAAACAAATGTTGGCTTCATGAGACTTACTTCTTGTCTGGATGCCTGTGTGGACTTGGCCAATGATGTTTTCCAGAGGATGCTCTTTGTTTATTCTCTGAGCAGGTATCACATCCAGCCGTATTCCCTCTTCAAGATTACTGTGGTTTAGATCACTATTGTCTTCAGATGTGAGGAGAGGAGCTTGGAGGATCTGATCATTGTGTTCCACATAGTCAGCAGCATTAGCATCAGATGCCTCTTCAGCATGAATTGAGGAGGCTTCATTTAGGATTTCATTGTCAGAGAGATTGCTGCTTGTGGTGTTGGATGTACCGGCTTCACCTGTACTGGCTTCAATAGCTTCTGCCACTGATGGAGGATCAATGGATGGCCTTTTCATCCTGATGTAGGGACTGGGAAACTCCAGTCTGTAGTCAGAAGAAGAGGTTGAGGTAGAAGGTGTTGAGTTTGAAGAAGGAGGCTCCATATTTGAGAATATGAGGGGCTCAAATATCTGGGTGAAGGAGTCTATATCAAAAAGCCAGTTGGGACCTTTGCCTTGTTCACAGACAACGTGTTCCCTGCATTCCACATTAGCAAATTCTTCCACAATCCGAGTCCTAGAATTGAACACTCGGTAGGCCTTCGATTGAGAGGAGTAACCCACAAAGTAACCTTCATCAGACTTTGCACCGAATTTAGGAAGAACTCCATGTGTGATGAGGATGGTACATGGACATCTAAAGGGCTTCAGGAAGCCAATGTAGGGAACTCTTTTGAGCCAGAGTTCATAGGGAGTTTTCTGGAGAGGCTTAACAATAAGGACTCTATTCTGCACATAACAAGCTGTGCTTACTGCTTCTGCCCAGAAAGTAAGGGGCAGCTTTGAGTCAGCCAGCATAGATCTTGCTGATTCAATCAGAGTCCTGTTTCTTCTTTCAGCAACCCCATTTTGTTGAGGAGTTCTTGGAGCTCTGTACTGCCTTTCAATGCCCTTGCTCTCACAGAAACTGTTCAAAGTGTGATTTTTGAACTCTGTTCCCTGATCACACCTTATGATATTTACCTTCAGATTGCTTTGATTCTCTACCCTGAGAATATAGGATTTGAGAATCTCAGCAGTTTCATATTTTGTTCTTAGGAAGAATACCCAAGAGAATCTGGAGAAGTCATCAGTGATCACCAGACAGTAGGACTTTTTGCCCATTGACATGACATTTGTAGGACCAAAGAGATCCATATGCAGTAGCTGGAGAGGAGTGTCATTTGTGTTCAATGTCTTGGGCTTATGGGAACTTTTGTGTTGTTTTCCCTTCAAGCAGGCAATGCAATGATCGTCTAGCTGGAATTCTTTGTCAGGAAGCCCTCTGACAAGATTGTCCTTCACTAATTTATTGATTGTTTTGATGTTAACATGGCTTAACCACCTGTGCCAGAGAGCGGATTCATCAACTGATGCCTTTGACAGAAAAACATGAAACACTACCAGATGGAGTGACTTCATTCATGTCAAGCACATATAAGTTGTCCTTTCTATTAGCAGTTAGGAGAATCTTCTCTGGGGGAGGTTTAGATAGGCCAGGAGCTAACACGAAACATTCTTTGTCAGTGAAGAGCATCCAATGCTTTTGATCACATACTTGAGAAACACTCATGAGATTGAAGTCAAGTTCTTTAACATAGTTGACTCTTTCAATACTCATCCTTTCATTGGACACAGTGCCTTGTCCAGTGATAGATCTACCTTTTGAGTCACTCCCAAAGGCAACATATCCTCCATTGAAATGTCTGAAGTTGGAGAGGATGGACCTGTTGCCTGTCATGTGCCTGGAACAGCCGCTATCTACCACCCAGGTGTTATTCTTGTTACCTGGCTGTCCCTGCACATGAAAGAGATTTAGTTAGTGGGAGTGGTCCAAGAGCTCTCCTTTTTGAAGAAAAGAGTTCTTGGACATTCTGATTCATCATGTGTGCATTCAACAGCACCGATGATGATTTTGCTGACAGGAGCAAAGATTTTGGCTTTCCATTGCTTAAGTAGTGGTTTTCCAGTTCTCTTTTCTTTATCGGCTATGGATTTGGCTTTGGCAGCTGATGAATTTGCTCTATCAGCAGCTGGTTTTCCTGCTTGAGGTTTTGGCTTGTCAGCAGCGGCAGGTTTTGCTGCTGATGGCTTCAGCTTATCAGCTGCAGATGTTGCTGCTGATGGCCTTGGCCTTTCAGCAACAGATTTTGCTTTTGTTGCTGAAGGCTTAGTTGGAGCAGCAGCAGATTTAGTTTTTGCTGCTGACTGCTTTGTTTGAGCAGCAGCAGATTTGGTGGCTGCTGAAGGCTTTGCCTTTTGCTGCTGCTTGTGTTTTTCTACAGTTTCAACTTTTCTACTGGCTGCAGATGGCCTATCAACTAAAGTATGCTGATCCTTCTTTTGTTTATGCGCTGATTGAAGAAGGATCTGGTTGAAGGGGTTAAACTGACATTTTGCAGCAAAGTGGTTTGATTCCCCACATATGATGCAGGACTGCTGAACTTTGGGCTGCTGCTTCCTTGGTGGAGAAGAAGAGTTTCTGAACTGAGTTTTCTTGGTCATAACTCTTCTAACCTGTTGCTGATTCTTCTGATTTGGCATGAACTGAGGCTTGGAGTTTGTGGATCCTGATGTCTGTCCCTTATCAATGTTTAGCTTTCTTCCACCTGGAGGATAGCTGATCCTGATCTGTTTGAATGGTACAGGGGCTGGAACAGCTGGGAGAACAGTAGGGACTGGGACTCTATTCAGAACAACTTCAGATGAGGCTGTACTGGTTTCATCATGGTCTGAGAAGGTTAACTCAGATTCTGATGAGGTAGTGCAGTCTTTAACAAGGGGTTCATCCATAGGAGGATCAAGATTTCTGTTTGCAGTGTCAAGTTTTGTAACATCGAAGCTTGGTTCAAAGATGGCAACATAGTCAGCTGGATGAGGAACAGTATTGTACTGTTCCTTGCCATATCCAAGTCCTCCAAGCTTTACCTTTTCATGGACTTGAATATCTAGAAGTCTCTGTAGCTTTTTAGAAGAAAATTCATATTTTTCAACATGAACTTTCTGTTCTGCCAGATCAGCTCTGGTTGATTTAAGTTTTACTAATAGATCATCAATCTGAGTTTCAAGATTGGTTTGTTCATGTTTTAGAGATGAAATCTCTTTCTTAAGTCATTCAATTTTTTCTTTGTAAGTGATTTCAACCTTTTTGAACTCAGATTTCATTTGAAGAAACTCTTCATTTTGATCTATAAGGTTTTGGTTATGTTTTCTATAACCTAAAACTTTATCAATGCAGGCTTGAGAGCATAGATGTTCAAATACCTGAGGTGGTATCTCTGCAGTGTCTGCCATAAGTGCTTGGTTGGAGACAGGAACATCTTCATATTGAAAACTCCAGTCGAATTCTGCAGTTCCAACATTTGCACAAGCTGCAGTTTGTGCTGGGGGAGTTTGTTGCTGCTGTTGTTGTCTGGGCTAACTTTGGTAGGCTTGTCTTTGATGGCCGGCACCCTGATTGGCTTTAGGTGCCTTGCACTCCCTAGCAAAGTGACCCATTTGGTTACAGTTGTAACAGCGGATCTTGCTTTTATCAAGCCCAACTCTGCTGTTTGAGTTGTTGCTTGGAAATGATCTTTCGGTTCTAGAATAGAACCTTTTTGCTCTGAGGGAGAGCATGGCATATGAGTGCTGAATATCCATTTCTTCAAGATCATCTGGATGAAAGCATTCCAGATCCTCTTTTATGAAGTACATGCTGCTTGAGTTGTCAGAGACAAAAGCAGTAGAGGTTGGCTGTTGAGGAGGTGCCTCAAGAAGAAATGGTGATGAGTTAGATTGTGAAGCGGTTGGGGTCTGAGGGTGAGTAACAATGGGAGGATAGTAGCTGCTTGCACTAGGACCGGAATGATCAGAGTGAAGCGCTGAGGAGGTAGTGGATGAAGTGGTAGCTGATTGATAACTGGAGCTCCTTTCTTTACCTTGAATCATTTCTAATTCATAGGTTTTAAGCATGCCAAAGAGCTCAGTCATCTGAAGAGTCTTCAGATTCTCTGTTCTTCTGATGGACACAGTGTATAATGTCCAACAACTAGGAAGAGATCTTATGAACTTCTTGATAATGTCTTCATTCTCCAGCTTTACCTTGGAGCACTGCAGTTCACCTACAAGATAGGTAAATCTGTTATATAAAATAGTTAAGGACTCACCTTCCCTCCAGACGAAGTTCTCATACTGCTGCTTCAGTATGTCCCTTCTGTTCTCTTTGACTTCTTCAGAGCCAGCAAACATCTTCTCCAGCGCCTCCCAGAGCTCCTTGGCAGTTTTGTAACTTCTGAAGTTGTGAAAAACTTCATTTGGAAGGCACATTTGGATGGCTCCTAGTGCCTTGAAGTCCACCTCCATTTTCTTGATGTCCTCTTCAGAGTACTTGGAGGTTTCCTTCGGGACTTGTAGCCCTCCATCATCAGCAGAGGCCACCATGGGAATATATGGACCCTCCTTGATGGATCTCCACATTCCGTATTCCTAGTAACAGAAGAAGCTTTCCATGCGATTTTTCCACATGTCATAGTCTTCTCCAGATACCAACCTTGGTGGTCGGTTGATGCTGCCAATATCTTCAAAGCCATTGCTCTGTGCCATGGTGACTTGATCAAAGAGAGAGTTTAGAATAGAACCAGAGATGATTAGACAAATGTTAGTTTGTTTAATCTGAGCCAAAGCTCTGATACCACTTGTAGGATCGTGAGAATACAAGATGGTTCTGTTCTTAGTTGAGGTTGGCGGAAACAAAATCAACTACATAATTTATAATCAAGTAAACACAAAGAATACTGATAAACACTGTTGTATTAAGCTTTTGTGAATGCAAAGATTACAAGTGAGAAACTCAATGAATAAGTATGACAAGCACTACAAGCACACTTACAATGAAGTGGCAACTCAGTATTTATAGTAACTTAGAATCAAGACAGACCCTTGATTCTAAGGATCAGATCGAACACAAGCCGTTGATCTTATTTATTAATTTACATTACACGTAAAGGCTAATCTAGTTAACTTTACTGAAATGTTTTCTTTATTCATGATTGTTTGCATGCTTGGAGAAGTGTATTGTTGTCCGTCATTGGTTGACCATAGCGGTTCCTTCTGCTTTGAGTCTGTCAGTTGCTTTTGCAGAAAGCTGTCAGAGACGCTTGGCCTGGATAGTCAGCTGCAACGTTTGGTTTTTCAGTGAATAGAGCTATCAGCTGCAAAGAGTGAGGGTTGCTGCTGGTAAGCCTATCAGCAGCAAACATGGAAGACCGCTGCTGATAAGCCTATCAGCAGCAACTTGTGCAGAATGCTGCTGATAAGCCTATCAGCAGCAACAAGTGTTGAATGCTGCTGATAAGCCTATCAGCAGCAACAAGTGTTGAATGCTGCTGATAAGCCTATCAGCAGCATTTGTACTTAGAATAATTTGGTAGCAATCAGTCTTTGGTTCTACACATGTTGACATCATTCATATCACCCTCTGCTGACGAGGGGCAAGTCATTCGCATTGCATCATCATTCCCAGTGGTGGCACTCGAGGAATCATCCGAACAACATCCACTCCCTTCCAAAGGCAGCAAGGCGGAGCCTTTGGAGGAGTCTCTCACACCACCATCATCCGTAGGGTATGGTGGGCCTTCTCGAGACCGTGTTAGGGATGACACCCAACACTGGCATATATCTCTTTGGCAGTTGGGTTCGTCAGAGGCGAGTCCCTCCTGTACCCACTAGCAACAACACTCCGATCTCACTAGCTTTACTCTTCTTCAAGCCCGGACCCGTGGACCTCGCTTGAGGTACACCGTGTGGAGGCAGACCGTTGCACGTATTATTGTATGAACTATTTGACACATAGATGTTATCGCTTTCCCGAGCCGTGGGCTCGCGCTTTGGTCGATATTCTGTTGAAGAAAGATTGACCACAAGGTTGAGAACGCCTTGCTCATTGCATACCCAAACCATATCCTGACTCAGTTGGAAGGACGACTACTTTGCCTCTTCTAGTAACACATTCATGAACTAGTTTCGCTCATCGATGCCACATCTCATGTACATATTTGTTTCATGTGCATGTTCCCATCTACAATCCACTGGATTGGACTCTCGTATTATGTTCCAACTCAAGTGAATTCTCAGATCAAACGATTCCCGACTACTCATCCTATATGAGTTCTAGTTGATCAATTTATTGTTGATGACTAAGCTTCTCGATGACTTATCGTATCTAATAACACTCTGTACTCAGAAATACAAACTAAAGGACATTTTGACACATGACAGGGAGAAGCTAGGGTGAGCATGCAAAGCAAATTATCATTACGGGTGCACACGTAATAGTAATTTGAGGTGTATGTAAGTCCTGGTGAAACCTAGTGTGTGGATAAATGGTCCTAGTCTGTGATCTACATACTTATATTTCCATTGACAGTAGAAATTCTCGTGACCCGCTCAACGACTAGTTGGTATCATTAAACATGTTTAACAGTTGATAGACGCGACTATCATGTTGAAGGTATTTAAGAACACACTGAACTATCATCCATAGGATCCATCATTTGATTTCACTCATGTAAGAGCCTTAGTGAACTTAAGACTCTCATCCAGACTTGATCAATGATACCATCTCGATTGAAACTCTAATAGAACCTCATGGTAAATCCACCGAATCCAACTATGTAAGCGGAATTTGGAATGTTCTTCCTAAAATAACACGTTATTCCTTACACTCCAACAATAGATTCCATTTAACCTTGTTACCTCATCATGTGACTAATCCTTGGTCTAATTTGATTTATACCCCAACATATCTAGTTATTTCCATAACCTCACAAATTTCTTACTGGTTCGGTCGTACTCTAACCCTACTAGAAGCTAGGTACGCCATAGAAATAGCTGATGGACAGATAATTGAAGAAACTCACATTCTTAAGGGTTGTAAACTTGAACTAGCTGGTCATAAATTTGACATTGACCTAATGCCAGTCATACTCGGTAGTTTTGATGTAATTGTCGGAATGGATTGGTTATCTAAGAACCAAGCCGAGATTGTCTGTAGGGAGAAAATTGTTCGCCTTCCTCTCCTTAGTGGAGAAATCCTTTCTGTCCAAGGCAAAAAGAGTGCTGCTGTTATGGGCATCATATCTTTCATAAAAGCACAAAAGTGTCTACGTAAAGGTCATACTGCCATTTTGGCTCTCGTCGTCGAGCAGCCATCTGAGGAGAAGAGAATTGAAGATATACCGATCGTTCGTGATTATCCAGAGGTATTTCCCAAAGACTTGCCTGGTCTTCCACCACACCGTCAAGTCGAGTTCCAAATTGATTTAGCACCCGGAGCAGCGCCTATTTCTCGGGCACCCCACCGACTTGCAGCCAGTGAATTACAAGAACTATCTACGCAAATACAATAGTTGTTGGATAAAGGTTTCATTCGACCAAGCTCATCGCCATGGGGAGCTCCAGTTCTGTTTGTCAAGAAGAAGGACGGAACTTTCCACATGTGCATCGACTATCGTGAGCTAAATAAAGTGACGATCAAGAACCGTTATCCTCTACCTTGCATCGATGATCTTGTTGATCAAGTTTCTATTCCAAGATAGATCTTAGAACCGGTTACCATCAATTAAGAGTCCGAGAGGAGGACATCTCAAAGACGGCATTCAGGATTAGATATGGTCACTACGAATTCATGGTTATGCCATTCGGACTGACCAACGCACCCTAGGTGTTCATGGATCTCATGAACCGTGTGTGTAAACCGTACCTTGACCAGTTCGTTATCGTATTCATTGATGACATCCTCATCTATTCCAAGAATAGGGATGAACATGAGGAACTCCTTCGTTTGATTCTAGAATTGCTGAAACAAGAACAACTATATGCTAAACTTTCCAAGTGCGAATTCTGGATTCGCGAGGTAAAGTTCTTAGGAGATGTAGTCAATGAGACGGGAATACATGTCGATCCATCTAAGATAGAATCCATCAAGAATTGGGCGGCACTGACAACTCCGACAAAGGTGCGATAATTTCTGGGATTGGCTGGCTATTATCGTTGTTTCATTGAAGGATTTTCCAAGATTGCTCAACCCCTCACTGCCTTAACTCAAAAGGGTAAACCCTATAACTGGGGTGACACCCAGGAGTCAGCATTCCAACTCCTTAAACAGAAACTCTGAAGTGCACCCATCCTATCTCTTCCAGAGGGAACATATGATTTCGTGGTATATTGTGATGCATCCATTCAAGGTCTTGGTTGTGTACTGATGCAACGCGAGAAAGTGATCGCTTCCGCTTCTCGTTAACTGAAAAGACATGAGAAAACTACACAACTCATGACTTAGAGTTGGAAGTCGTAGTATTTGCACTAAGGATATGGAGACATTACTTGTACGGTACCAAATGCACTATCTACACCGATCACAAGAGTCTTAAGCATATCTTTGAACAGAAAGAGTTGAACATGCAACAATGTCGTTGGGTCGAACTCTTAAACGACTATGACTGTGCAATCAGGTATCATCTAGGGAAGGCTAATGTGGTAGCCGATGCCCTAAGCCGTAAGGACACCAAACCTAAACGAGTCGAGCATTGCAACTTATTATCCACACCGGATTACCTGAAAAAATCCGCAGTGCTCAACTCGAAGCCCTTAAAGAGGAGAATCTACCGTTGGAAGCCACACGCGGTATGGAGGAGCAATTTGAGGTCAAATCAGACGGCATTCGCTACTTCGCGGAGCGAATATGGATTCCAATGCATGGGAACTGGTCATGGATGAAGCTCACAAATCTCGATACTCTATTCATCCAGGTTCTAACAAGATGTACCATGAATAAAGGTGCTATATTGGTGGCCAAAGATGAAGGCTGATATAGCCACCTATGTGAGCCAGTGCCTGACTTGCGCAAAGGTCCAAGTGGAATACCAAAAGCCTTCTGGTCTACTTCAACAACCATATATCCCAACGTGGAAATGGGAACAATTTTTTATGGACTTCATAACCAAACTACCCCGAACTCCTAGCGGATGCGACACCATCTGGGTGATCGTCGATCGTCTGATTAAATCCACTCACTTCTTAGCCATCAAAGCAACTGACAAGATGGAGAAACTTACTCGTATTTACTTAAAGGAAGTAGTCTCTCGGCACGGAGTGCCAATTTCTATCATTTCGGATCGAGATGCTCGATTCACATCGCATTTCTGGCAATCGCTACAAAAAGCTAGGTACGCGCCTAGATATGAGTACGGCGTACCATCCTCAAACTGATGGTCAAACGGAACGTACCATTCAAACCTTAGAGGACATGCTACGAGCTTGTGTGATCGATTTCGGTAACACTTGGGAGTCTCACTTACCTCTAGTGGAGTTCTCCTACAACAACAATTATCACAATAGCATCAAGGCAGCACCATTCAAGGTATTGTATGGACGTAAATGCCGATCTCCTATCTGTTGGGCAGATGTTGGGGATAGCCAACTTACGGGTCCCAAACTTGTATTCAAAACCTCTGAAAAGATCGTTCAAATTCGAAACCGTATGGCGACAGCTAGTGATCGTCAAAAGAGCTATGCCGATAAACGTCGCAAGCCGTTAGAATTTCAAGTAGGTGACATGGTTCTTCTGAAAGTCTCACATTGGAAAGGTGTAATTCGCTTTGGGAAACGAGGCAAACTGAATCTTCGTTATGTTGGACCGTTCAAAATAGTGAAGAGAATTGGCCCAGTAGCGTATCAACTGGACCTACCGGAAGGACTTAGTAGTGTACACGACGTATTTCATGTTTCAAACTTAAAGAAATGTCTAGCAGGCGAGACACTCGCCGTTCTTCTTGAGGAACTACACATAGATGAACAATTGTGGTTCGTTGAAGAACCGGTAGAAATCATGGATAGAGAAGTCAAAACGCTTAAACGCAGTAAAATCCCTATTGTCAGAGTTCGTTGGAACTCAAAACACCGACCGAAATTCACATGGGAGCACGAGGATCAGATGATGCGCAAGTATCCTCATCTGTTCAAGCACTCCACGTCAAATTCTTAATTTACTATTCTAATTTTCTGGACGAAAATTCTTTCAACTAGGGGATGATGTGACACCTCATAATTTTTTATTATTATTTTAATTTTCGGGACGAAAATTCTTTCAACTAGGGAATGATGTGACAATTCGGACTTTTTAGACGAACTCTGGTAGATTAACCCAGTTGAATTTAACCTGGCTCTGATACCAATCTGTCACACCCCCAAACATCCCTAACGGTAAAACTCCGTTAGTGGAATTTGGGGGTGTGACACCATGGCCTCGAGGATGAGGATGCACCTGGACATCTGTCCCGCTTCGTGCGCATACATGATACCTTTAATATCACGGGTGTATCTAAGGAAGCAATCTACATGCGCCTCTTTCCATTCTCGCTCTCTAGGCGTGCTTCTACTTGGCTTGACACCCTCCCTGACAATTCTATCACCACATGGGAGGACTTGCAAGCCAAGTTTCTAAAAAAGTACTATCCACCTTCCAGGGCAGCTCGCCTTAGGGACCAGATCCATTCGTTCCGAATGGACCCTGACAAGCCTTATCACTTGGCCTGGGAGCGGTTCAACGCGCTGTTGAGCCGATGTCCCCAGCATGGTCTGTCTGACTAGGCGATTGTGGAGAAGTTCTATAATGGCCTCACCTTCGAGAAGCAGCAAATGTTCAACACAGCTGCGGGAGCCCATATCATGGACAAGCTGGAGCCAGCTAAGTGTGAAGAGATGTTCGAGAGCTTCGCTCTGGCGGAACAACATCGACCATCTACTAGGACTTTCATTCCTAGTGTTAGGGCACCCGCTTCTTCTCCTAGAGGTGTGCATCAGGTCAACCCTAATACTAGTGTGGTTGCTGCACTCGCATCGATGGTGAATGACATCAAGGAGCTGAAGTTGAGTGCTCAATGGTGTGAGATGTGCAGGGGAGGCCACGACATTAGGGACTGCCCCGTCAGTCAGCAGGAGCATGTGAGCTTTACGGGCAACTAGAACCAAGGGTATAATAACTATAATAATTCTTTTGGCTCGGGATGGAGATCTGGAAATAACCCGCATGGGTTTAATGCCCGCTATATATTTGATAGGTAATAATATATAAAGGTAAAGTTGAAACTTGAATTTCTACAAAAAGAAATAGTTGTTAATGTGACATCTCGAGTTTGAACTGTTATTAGATTGAAATGGGATGTCACTATTGTTTAGAATAAAATAATAAATAAAATAATTAATACAAAAGAAATACGGTCGAAAAATCATGGATGTTACATCTATCATCTCTTCTATCTTCTTATCTCTAACACTGCTCCTAGAACTTGCTCCTACTTCACCTCCTCCATACTGATTTGTATATTTATATATGTATATACCATAGTAATCGAACCAAGAATAAAACTTACGAGCCTTAATGCTGTGTCCATATCTTTTATATATATATATATATATACCTTGTATCATAATAAATAAATCAAAACCAAAACTTTTAGATTATATATAATTATATATACATTTGATTATATTAAATAAACTCTTTTGTACCTCTATTTACACCTTTATATGTAATAATAATTAAACAAATAATATTTTTTTTTTTAAATTATAAAACATATATTCCTTTTATAAACAAATGAGACGAATAAACAGGAATTTAAAATCTCAAAAAAATAAAAAAATGAGTTGAACCCATCCAAAATACACTTGGACCCTCAATTCCCATTTGAACCCTCATCAATTGAACGCCCACCTTTCAAAAAAATTGAACCTCTTGCATAGAAATTGAAACTACTGAATTTGACTTCTGAAAAGTCAACAAGCACCCAATTTTGACTCTAGAGAAGTCAACGAGTTCTAAATCATCTACTAAATCATCAAATCCATCCGAGTTAACTCCTCTTGTTTGTGTCTAGGTGTGTAACGGTCGTTGTTGAATGGATTTGATTACTCAATTACACGAAGTTAATGGTTTTAACTCAAAACTTATTCCAAAACCGTCCTTATCGCGAACCAAATCGGTTCGTATGTTTTAGATGGAATTAAACTGCAAAACTTAATCTCACACCTTCACATCTATCCATTGGAGCTTTCTAAACCATCAAACACACTCCATTTTCACTCCTGGAGGCCGAACGATCACGCACGAACACGAGAACTCAGGTCCTAGTCGATCTCCTTTAATTCGTAACCATTTCAGGTAATTCCACAACCCTCATACTCATTTTGATATCCAGATTGAAAGCCCTAACAATTGGATTACGAACCAGTTCATAATCGACCTCAATTTTGGAATTAGGGTTTCGAAATGGGTTGGGAAGAAAGGGGGGCGAACCGGAACAGATTGATATGTATTTAGTGGGTTCATCTACTAACAAGGCAGTTGCCCTTTTCCACCGGTACGGCTCTTGATTCACACAAGCATGGTTGCGGGTTCGAGACCCACACCCACACCATTTTATTTCTTTCCCTTAAAAGGAGCCGGTCCCTTTGTTTCCTTCGATTAAGAAAATAAGCAACCCCCATAAAACCAAGCATGGTTGCGGGTTCGAGACCCACACCCACACCATTTTATTTCTTTCCCTTAAAAGGAGCCGGTCCCTTTGTTTCCTTCGATTAAGAAAATAAGCAACCCCCATAAAACCAATGTATTGGTCTAGTGGTTTTGTGAGTGTGCCTTCCCAAGAACCACCCGGGTTCGAACTTCATAACCCCCAATATTTTCAACCTTTATATTATTATATAAACTAATGTTCTAATTTTTATAACTCTTATAAAAGCATTTAGTAATTTTTATAAAAATAGAAAACATAAAATAATGTTTTATCCATTTTAATTTATTAAAAACATATTAGAAACCTTAAAATTCTTAAATAAATAATATAGAAAAGGTTAATTAAGATAAATCTAATTATATTGTTTCATTTATAAATAAATGTATTATTTATAAGAGAAAAATTTTAATGATTAACTAAATATTATTAATCCTTTCGCAAAACATATAAATAATTATTTTGACAAAGAAAGACTATTTAGAACATTTAAAACTTTATGGATTAACTTAAGTAATTATTTTTAAATAAATAATTATACAGATCCATTTAATTTCATTTAAAGCTTAAATATACCTATTTAACATCCCTTTTATTAATCATTGGGTAAAAGAAATTATTTAAATAAGTTTAAATAATTACTTTATTTATATGCAACAATTATTTAAACTTTTTTCTTAATTTACAATTAAATTACTATTATTGGGATAATTATCTATAAACATATATATATATATATATATATATATTATTCTACAAATCTGTACAACCTCACATCCGACCCCAAACTCCAAAATCCCTAGAAACCCAAATAGATTTAAAATTGTTTATTCTCATTGAGTCTAGAATACAATTTTATCCGTGTAGGTTGATTGTGAGGAACCCTCACGAGGCCTGTCCGACCTTAACAATTCATACCATAACTAGCTCAATTACAAGTGAGTTTACATTGCCTTTTTTTACTCTTTTTACTTTTGGCGTGAAACATGTTATTAACTATATTTCATACACAATTCAATACCTCTGTTCTTATGCTTTGATCTTTATGTTTTATGTCTTAAACTACCTGGTGACCATTACATGTGTTCATGTTAGTATATTCATTAACTTGCAGCCCAAGCCTAAGGTAGTACATTTTATGATCATTTATATGGGAATCCGAAACTATAACTTACCACAAACCGGCGGGTTTTGTTGAGTATCATCTTACTACTTGGGTATCATCTTACCCCTTTTTTTTAAATGGCAATCAGTTGGATTGCGTATCTAGTTTTCTATTACCAGGCTTGAATTGTATGCTTGGAACCTTGTGTGTTTTCACATATATGTCTTAGACAAGCTTTGAACATATTGAATTGTAAACTATACTTAACTTTGTTTGGTGTCAAAACCTATGTTTCTTACCAACTACTTGTAGTTGACATTTACTCGCATGTTTCAGGTGCAACTGTTTGAGGACACTACTTGATCACCTAGGACATGGACCTAGTTTAAAAAATTAATTTATGTTATGTCTTGAACGTTTCATTTTCCATTTTCTTTTGTAACGGATGCTTTTAAAATTGATGAATAAATATCTTCATTTTAAATAGATGATCATGTGCTTATGAACAACCGCGTCAGCCCCGGCGTTTAATCCGCCACCGGCCGGGGTGCGACAATAGAGAACCAGACACAGATGCTCGCTCACCTGGTGGTTAAGGACAAGGAGACTCATCAACGAATGGATGCACACGATACCTTACTGAAGAATCAGCAATCGGCATTCATGGATCTGTAGCGCATGGTAGGAGACATCGCTAAGAGCTTGAAGGATAGACATGGATGTCCGTCTTCAGGCCCTAATGCTTCAGTGATGGCCGTGTCGATTAGGAGTCGAATAATAGAGGAGGAAGAAGAAGCAGTGGAGACTATTATTGATACATTTATTCCTACTATAGAGGAAGTCTCCCACAGCACTGCTCGTCATATTCCGTCACAGGAAGATGTGAGGAAGATAGATTGGAGAGCCCACTTTGCTGCGATCGATGCTAGGATGGAAGTGGAGCCACCAGTAGAAGAGGAAGAGCCGGTGGACAAGGAGATAGTGGTGGAGAAGCCTGCCAAGAAGGCAGAGGAGAAGCCTGCCAAGAAGGCAGAGGAGAAGAAGAAGGGGGTAGAGATGAAGACCCCCCGAGATTGACTTGATCCGTGTTCCCTACACAGCGCGCTTGCTGCCACATAAGTATGCTAGGGAATACGGTCACTTCCTTGATATGTTTAAACAACTCAAGGTCAATCTCCCGTTCATAGAGGTCCTCCAGCATATGCCTAAGTATGGAAAGTTCTTAAAAGATCTTTTTTCCAACAAGAAGAAGCTAGAGGAGGTCTCTAAAGTGTCACTTAGTGAGCGATGTTCTACAGTGGTTTAGAACAAACTGCAGGAGAAACTGGCATATCCGGGTCACTTCACGATCCCGTGTCTGCTTGGAGGTTTGACTTGAACCACATGTTAGCCGACCTAGGTGCTAGCATCAATCAGATGCCATATTCCATATACAAGAAGCTGGACCTGGGAGATCGAAGCCGACGCTCATGAGCATCTCCTTGGCTGACCGTTCAGTCAAGCATCCACGGGGAATAGTGGAGAATTTTTGGTGAAAATAGGCAAATTTGTCTTCCCCGTGGATTTTGTCATCCTGGATATGGATGTGGATGATAGAGTCTCGCTCATCCTAGGACCCTCGTTCCTACGTACCGCCAAGGCATTGATCGATGTCTTCGATGGGAAACTCACATTTCGTGTGGGCGATGAGTTTGTTACATTCGATGCTGTGAAATCCATGAAGAAGGCTGGTGAGCAGAACCACTCCGTGTGCATGATTGATGCCTTCATGGACTACCATCGGGACTCTGATCCAGAGGTAGAAATTGGTGAGCCCGCCCCTGACTTAGGGCTATTATCTTATTGGGCGGTAGAGTTGGAAGAGTTGTTGGATGCACCGGATGATTATGGTGATGATGTGCCTGATGATCTGCTGGAGATGATGGCAGAATTAGAATATATTATAGGCAAAAACCCCAAGTGTGGGGATGGTGGAGAGTGTAGAAGAACCAGGAGATCCGGGTGAGGTTTTAGAGGTCACACCATTAGAAACAACCATGCACGAACCTTTACCCCCCAACATTGTTCATTCCAAAGGGAAAATTGCTGAGCCGACCCCTGATTCTATAACCCCTAGGTCTAGGCCACCCCGAAAGAGAACCCGTGCTTTGATAGATTCATCTGAGTTGAAGGTAGTGCAAACCCCAAGTGTGGGGATAGTAAAGTGTGACAACTTGCTAGGGTACTTGAACAGTGTCATCTTCGGACCGGGTAGGTTTAAGTTATGGTGGAAAGATTTGATAGATGAAGGTGATAAAAGTCCAGAGCTTGGTAGGGATATGAGTTTGCTGAGGATTTGGAGGACCGGTAGACCGTGTAGGATGAAGGCGGTACCGGTTAGGATTAAAGAGAACCTCATGATAGGCTTGTTTGAGTCACAGGCAAGTGCCCGGGAGGTATAGTTTGTATAATTATCTTGGTTTCAGTCCGTGTCATTTTGTGTTTTTTGGTATTTGTGTTTTGTTTGTGTCGTGTATTGCAGGGATTTGCACTTGATTCAGTGAGGAAAATCATCAGGAACGAAGTTCCAGGTACTTTTACAGTTGTTTTTATAGTTGGAACAGGTTTTTAAGGAAATTGGAGAAGAAAACTTTAAGGGGTGAAAAAGTTTTCTAGTATAAAAATCCCCATTAACTTTCTGTGAATACACCTTCTTCGTGTTACGCAAGGAATATACGCTAGACCGTCGCGGTATGCGAGAGGTCTAGGAATGAGCCGGCCTCAATTTAATCTCCTCGCGGTACGCGAGGAATGGCTCCTGGTTCTTCGCGGTACGCGAGGGAGCCCTGGTCACCTCCCATTTCCTTTGTTTTCCATGGTGTCCCTCATCCGCTTCCCGTTCACCACTTCTACCACTTTCATCGACCACCTATTACCATCTATCACCCGCTAACACCACCATCCATACCACCATTATCATCATCATACCATAACAACAATCATACCATCATATCCATCACTAGCATTCACTTCCATATCACATCATTATCCACCGACCATGACCATGGGAAACTTTGAACCGTTCGTGACCGATGATTCACATTGCTTGTGGCACTCATGTCTATATGTTTGTCACCCATCGGGTACGTTTCTCTGCTATCTATCTTGAGTCTTAGTGAGTCAGTCAAGTCTTTTATTTTATTTTGAGTCTGTAACTTGTGTCAGTTTAATGTTGTGGTTTTGCTGTGATTTTATTTGTGCAGGTATTGATCGCTCCGTCTGTACTCAATCTCCATTTGGGCGGGGTTGATTCTTATCTTATCTATCTTGTAAAGGCAGCCAGACAGTCGTTTGTATAACCACGACCAAAATGCTATACAGTGCACAAGAGGAAGAGCAAAGCTGGACCATTCATTTCTATATAACCAGCTAAGTCGATTCCTGTTTATTCTTGCATTTTTATTTATAGTGTGTCTCAGTTCACATTGGGGACAATGTTTGTTTCAAGCGTGGGGATGGGACTGCATCTAGTGAGCCTAGTGTCTAGGTTGTTTTATTTTTTTAAAAATTCAAAAATACAAAAAAATTAAAATTTTTTTAGAAAAAATGTCATTTGAAATCAAAAGTTTTGCATAAAAAATGGAAAATGATAGTTGATGTGCTCTAAATTATACATATATTTAACATCATTTGCATCCCATTTATTGTCAATTTCTTTACACATTGATTGAATTTGTCGCTCATTTAGCTTCTATTGAAGTTTCAGGGAACTCTTGGCTTAAAAAGAACAATCAAGCGAATAAGCGACGAAAAATGAAGAAATTGGACAACTCAGAGGCTCAGGCACAGGCCGTTCCCCACTAGGCACGCCCCCATGCCTCATCATACAGAAAAAGACAAAGATTTCCAGCCAAGCACGGGCCGTGCCCCACTAAGCACGCCCTCGTGGTCAACTTAAAATTGTACCAGTGTACTTTTGTCTTCCGACGAGGTGCAACACGGGGCCGTGCCCCACTAAGCACGCCCCCGTTCCTAGCACATTTTCAGTGAGTTCGCGATAGAAAACAAAATGGTTACGCTGTGGTCCCAGCTCAGGGCCGTGCCTCCTTGCTCAGACAGTATAAATTGAGCCCTTTGGCTCATTTGAAAGGGAGCCCCTTTTTGTTGAAAGATTCACTCATCCAAAGACTCGGGAACCAGACTTTGGAGACCATTTGGAGGCTAAGGAAGGTCCATTTCATCATCAAATTCCACTTGGAAGATCACTACACTAATCCACTTGAAAACTTTGGTTATATCCTTGAACCTATCATGATTTGCATGTTTTCCATTTGTGTTGTTGTTTGCAAGCTCATTATGAGCTAAACATCTTTTCAATCATCTTAGTTTGATGAAGCTTAATTAATTATGTTGAACTTATGACTATGGCTAAAATATCTATATCTATACTACTTAATAAACAAGTAAATTGGTGGGACACGTGTCATCTTTATAGGGCCTTAGAGAATTGTGTTTTCCGCCTCTCTCTCCTATTAATAATCAACATCATTATTTTAGGCAACTAAATTAATAATTTGTTTTTTTTTTAGTTTTTTATCTACATATTTTTTAATTCAAAGTTTTGTTTATAGCAATTAAATTGTTCAATATACTACAAACTGAAAATAATTTCATAACCAGGAAGGATTCAATTAAAAAAGTCTTCAAACATATATTTACATATTCAAATATCTAATATTTATTATAATTTTGTTGAATCTCATATTATATTTTATCATATCATTATAGTTGAAATTATTCAAGTAAAGTATTTTCTTTTATTCCCACTTTGATTGATTAATTAAATTAAGTTTTAGAAAACAATGTTCTAAAGTATAATTAATATTTTTTCCTAACTCTATTAAAGATGAGACATATTTTATCCAACAACTTGATTTAAAAATTTGAAACCATAACAAATATAGAAACATATAAATTTTAATGAATTAATTAAGTGGTTTTATAAATTTTTATTATTTATTTTTTAAAAAGCTTCTGCTCTTTCTTTCCAAATTAGCCTTCCTTCGATAACAACCTCCCCAAGATTTCTGTCAGCGATTTATGAATCGATTCCGTTATAAGCGGTGACCCAGACAAGTTGTTATCAACACACGAAACCCTCTATTGAATCGGTGAATCGCTATCATCATTACAACATACCATACTCTTTATTTACATTTTGTGAGTCATGACCATATCATCAATTCAAGTGAATGGAACTCAATTACATTTTAAATTCTCTTTCAGCGTATAGGATAATTAGAGGGTCATTTTTTACCCATCACATGAAAATATGTCAATTTTGGTTATGTTCAGTTATTAACAGGTCAAAAGGTAATACATAAAATTATCCTCCTAATTAGAGGGTCACTTTTGACCTATGTGAAAATGTGTTAACTTGGGTTATGTTCTTATAGGAACGGGTCAAAAGGGTAAAACCGAAAAACCTCATTCTCTATATATGAAAACTAGAGTGTCATTTTTGACCCATTATGTGAAAATAAGTCAATTTGGTTTATGTTCTATTACTAACAAGTCAAAATATTAAAACTTGGAAATTTATTAAATGAATAAAAAATTTATTTCTCCGGGTGGCATTTGAATCAAAAGATGCTTACTTGAGAGTCATTTGTTACCAAGAAGAAAATGGAAAACTTGAGAGTACTGATGATTATGTAGCAAGATTAACGCAACATATGAAACTGTACGGGGCTCTAATTCAGGTTTTCTCTATAACAGTTGATAATTTTTGTTATAAGTAGAACTTTATTTATACTGACTGCTTAAATTACTAAAATCTATTTTTTAGACTTAAATTAATAGTATCCGAAATCTGCATGGAATTGAAATGGTCAAAATTTGGAAATGACTTGTTAGGTTTTTAAATACTTTGCCGACGAATATATATACACCTTAGTAGCAATTGAGTCGTTCCTTATATCATGACTTATTTTAGATCTTTGTCTATGCTTATATATGTTTTGTAGATACGGGAAATTCGACCAATTTTCTTATGAATGGGTCGATTTGAGATATATGTTTTGTCTTTAGTGGGTCAAACGGATAAAAATTAAATAAAAGTGGTGTAAAATGTGAAGACAAACCGGTTTAAAGTCGCCATAAGTTTATCTTTAGTGAGCACAAGATTATATTTTACACTTATTTTTTCTCAATTGTTTAATATTTTCTTTATTAATATTTACTTTATTAATATTTTATTTATTTATTATTTCCTTTCTCAACTATTTATTTTATTTTTTCAGTCATTAGTAACTATTTAATATTTCATTTATTCAACCGTTTAATATACGAGTAATATTTTTTTTGCACCTTTATTCCAATAATTAATTTGACACATTTAGACAAACGAATTATATTCAATTTTCAAAGAAAACAGTTTCCACTATTTGTTTGTTTTGCCATGACGATAAATAAGAGTCACGAATAATCATGATCAAGGGTTGTTTTGTTCTTGAGGCAAACGGTTTTCACACATGGGCAACTGTAAGTGACACTTTCCAGAGTTAAAAGTATATACGAGTTAAAACTTTTAGTCTTAGATAGGGATGGAAAAATTACAAATAGAACATCCAACATTGTATACAAATAAATATTTACAGATTTATGAATTATATTCAACATATTTTTTCATTTCACATTGTATCGTTTATTTAGCCCCCGTGTAATACACGGGTCCTAACACTAGTTTAGATATAAAGCGTTTAATGAATTGGAAGGAATTGATGTAGTATGGAATCAAATAAAGGTTTATGATTTCTTAAGGCATCCCGAGGAGCTGGAGCATCTATACTCAGAACTTCATTTGCTTAAAACACTTAAGCACAAGAAGATCATCAAATTTTACAATTCTTAGGTTGATACATTTTCTGAAAGCATTCCCACAAGTACTAGTCAAGATCCTAAAGATACTTGTTCACAGTTGATTAATGAAGGATTAGTCAATTGCTTCCAGTTTGATAATTTTCTTGGTATCACTCCACATGGAATATCAGAGTGTCAAAACATTGAGATGGTACGCATGCATCAGTTAAAATAAGGATTTCATATATTTAATTGAGTTGTTTATTGCCATACATAGTTTCCTGTTTATATATCATTTTCATATTAGTATCACTAAATTTGCAGGTCATGAAGATGTTAAAACACGTGGTTTCTCAGAAAACCCTGAATTTGTGGTGAATTTGGATTCCGAGGGGTGAACATTCTCTTTTATCTGTAAGAATTAGATCATGACGATCTTTGAAATAAATTTACTACGAATTGTGGTGGGTTTGGATTCAGAAAGGTGAACATATTATCTTCTATCTTTTAAGAAACTCTGATTACAGTGCATAGGGGATACAAAATTCACCCGTGTATTATCCGTTTATATTAGTTATAGACCATATTAATTAGTTATATGTATCTTACACAATTTTCAATAGTCGAAGACGAGACGTTTGCGTGTTGATGCAATTGCAAATACCTATGCTGACATGTAACCATCTCGCTAACTTGAATGCAGGTACAAATATGGATCTGAACATAAACCATATGCAAACTAATTTTTGCAACTTTAATCATATTAAGATTATTTATTTATTTATTAATTATTATTATTATTATTTATTATTTATGCGGATAGAGAGGGTATCTGACTGAAGTTGAAAGCCTTTCTGCTTCTTCTGAAGGTAAACTCGTGAATCGATTTAAACCTAATTTATAATAGGATTTGTTTCTATATGGCCTATTTATATATTATGTGTCTTTATCGTGTGTTATATGATCAAGCGTATGCATATAATACGTATGTGTATAATACTAGAAAAAAAAATGAACAAAGAAATCTTTAGTATAATAATATAGTTTAGGTTCAGTCGGCCCTGATTCGAATTTTATCTCACCCAAAGGTTATGAATCGGTTTGGAAACCTAACCACTGTATTGATATTATGTCTCGGTTATTTGATTTATATTTTGTGCAGATTTGCTGTGTGAAATTGGGTGTGCTAGGTTCTTGCTCCTGCTGTTACCTGGTATGGATATCGCCTTAGTTTTGTCCCAAACAGAATTCATGAATCTGTTTGGACACACTTTCCATGTCTCGGTTCTGTAATTTCTTTTTCGTGCAGTTTTGTTATGTGCAATTGTGCGTGATCAGCTCTTGTTGTTACCTTCTTGCTCCTGCAGTTACATGGTATGGATGTTTGATGCTTTACGCTTATTTTTGTAATCAGTATTTACCCGATTCTCCAAATTCTGACCCGTTTTTCGCGATTGAGTTAGATACAAGTTTTAATCCGTGTCTTGGTTATATCAATGAAAATCATCTCGGTCTTGATGTGAATTCAATTATTTTAGTCAACTTTATTGATTTAATGTCAAAGGGGGTTTATTTGAAAAGTGGGAAAAGATTTACAGTCTGGATCGAGTATAGAGACGCAAATGTTACTTTGCTTTCTTCACAAGGATTTGTCATGATTTAGTATTGACTTTTATTTAAAATCATTATTAAGTTTGATTTCATTGTATTTTTCTTTTTTAAACTCACAATTTTATCACCATGAGACATGTCGGTAAGACCCTATCACAAAATTCTTTCATTATTTTTTATTTCGTTGGAGATATTTGATGAATTTAGCTTTGGTAAACATTGTGTTAATTACGTTCATTGTTCATCGTTTTGCATAGAAAATGTTCATTTAGTAGCATTGGTCAAGTGGGCTGAAAGTTGCCCAAGATGTATTTTTTCATTGTATTTTTTCTATTTAAGGTTTTATATGCTTAGAATGTAATGTCTGATTTTCTTAATGATACCAAAATTCAAGACATTTTTAGCTTAAATGAAAAGGGTTGAGCAGGTCAAGCGGGCTGAAAGTTGCCCAAGATGTATTCAAAATGCATAACACCAACTAAATCGGGCTGAAAGTTTCCCAGATTATTCAAAATGCATTACACCTCCTAAATCGTTAGATTTCTTTTTGTGACAATATTGCTATATTTATATAATTCTAAAATGTAAAGACAAAAAAGTGTTTGCAGGTCGACATAATACCACCCTACCTGTTCCAACCTACACTAAAACTACCTAATTTGACTGGGACTCATTTTGACCCTTTATTATGTTTCACATATACAGTTTGATGATATATATCATTTTCATCATTCAGCACCGTGTAATACAGGGTTCTAACACTAGTTATGTTAATGTAATGATAATCTTGTGTTAATTTCTTGACGGATTTGCATGTCTAAGTGTTTATGGATCAACTTAAGGTTTATAAATGAGAAATCATATCGTATTGGAAAACCTATGAGACTAAGATTTATTTGTAACTTTAATATCTTTTGGTATAACGTTATAGCCAAGAATTAGGAATAAATCTTTGAAACATTTAATGTGAATTAAATACTAAGGCATGCAATCCCGTTAATCATGTTTGGAAAAACTAAGAGAAATGTTATAATCCTTCTTTGACAATAGTTATGCTAGTTAAAGTATTGATGACTCAAGCTTAAAAATTACATGACTTTGACCTAGAATTTCATAAGTTAAGAAATTACACCATTTTATCTAATTAAACTAACATTAAGTGGACAGCATGTAATTTACTCATATATGTCTTTCTTAATGATTATGTGATTAAAAACATTGACATGATTTTAATTCGACTGTTTCAAAGAACATTAACATAATCACAAACTTTAGCCATATAATTTGTTTCGACATAATTAAATAAGCGGATTCTAAACTAAGATGATTGTCTCACAAAAAACTTTTATCACTTTTAATCAATTAAGTCTTTGTAGTTTTTCAAAATTAATCATTATCATTTTAGAAAAGAATTTATAAAAAGAAATTGGAGCAACAAATATTTTCCCTTGTGTGTCCATGGATCGACATCCTGTTCTTATCAATACTATATTACCGCCTGATAGGTGCACTTGCCTTACGTGTGTGTGGTTTAGTTTAGGTGAAAACCAATTTTAAAACCTACGTTTGTGTGAAAAATCTTTATTAAAAATATATATACTTCACGCACATCAACTTTTTGGCGCCGTTGCCAGGGACACAGTTTTAACAGATAATCCAAATTTTTAATTCGTAAATACTAGTACATATTTTCAATTTTCAGTCTTAGTTCTTTTTCTTTTTTGTAAAAAATATCCCAATTAACTATTTTAGGTAATGAATGTCCACCACACCTGAACCTAATATCGTGACGCCACTTTCGGAGCCCGAACGACATTTCCTTCACCGATTACGAGAACGGACATGAGCAGTAGCTCAGGCGATAGCAGGAGAAGCAGTGGAGGATACACATCCAGAAAACAACATGGCGGATGCAGAAGAAAGGAACATGATGTACTATACCAAGCCATTCCTTGGTGGTTATGAGTCTAGTGTCGCCCAACCAGTAGTTGTAGCCAACAATTTCGAAATAAAATCAAGCATCATTCACCCGGTGGAAATCTCCGCTCAGTTTAACGGTCTACCAGACGAGGATCCTAACGCTCATATCGCACGTTTCCTACGAATCTGTGCGACTTTCAAAATCCATAACTGTTCTGACGACGCTTTTAGACTTAGGCTCTTTCCATTTTTGCTCCGTTGCCGCGCCATGGAATGGTTAGATGCACTGCCACCTGGCATCATCACAACATGGGCCGAAATGGCTGAGTAATTTCTATTAAAATACTTTCCACCCGATAAAACTGCCAAGTTAAGATCGAGTATCACCGGTTTCCGTCAGGATGATGATGAATCACTGCATGCAGCTTGGGAAAGGTACAAAAGCCTTTTGAGAAGATGCCCACATCATAGGTTAGATCTATGGCTGCAATGTCAGATGTTCTACGATTCTATTTCGGGAGCACACAAGCAAGCTATTGACCAGTGTGCTGCAGGAGACTTCGAAGGAGCAACCCCAACTGAGGCATTCCAAGCATTGGAAAAAGCCGCCACTAAAAGCTTCGCATACAATCCTCTGAGAGCCAGACCCACCCAAAAGGGCATACACCACGTTGACTCTGACACTTTGGTTGCAGCTCAATTAAAAGCACTTACTAAAAAGTTTGAACAAATGCAAACTGAACTTAAGAAAGCACAGATTCATTGCGACACATGCGGAAAACATCACAAAACTAGTGAATGTCAACAAGCAATGATAGCAGAACAACTCTTATGGAAACAATTATAATTCTAACTGGAGAAACAACTCAAACTTCAGAGAGGGGGCAATAATCAACAACCCCCAGGATTTAATAGGAGACCAGCCTTGCAGCAACAGAATACACCTTTTCCACCCAAACAGCCATACCAAGGCCCAAGTAGCAGCAATAATCTAATCGGAGAACCTAGCGTTGAAAGTCTATTACAGCAACTCCTGGCTAGTAGACAAACATCCAACAAATTGGTTGAGCAGTAGAACTAGAAAAACGAAGAGCGTTTCCAAAAGAATGAAGTAGAAATGAGAAGTCAAAAAGCATCCATGCAGACCATTGAGAATCAAGTAGGACAAATGGCACAACTTCTCTCAGAACGGCAGCAAGGGAGCCTTCCCAACAACACCTTAACCAATCCTAACGCACACGTGAAAGCTATCACACTTAGGAATGGTAAGACTACTGAAGAAGGAGCAGCCACTGTTCCACAACAGAATGCTACAGAAAAAGAATCTCCAATCAAAATACGTGAGATTACAACTCCAGCTGCCGAGAAACAACACAAGGAGCTAGTTCGAACATATGTCCCACCACTTCCATATCCAGGACGCCTGAAAAAGGAGAAATTAGAAAAAGAATATGAGAAATTCTTGGGACTTTTCAAGCAGCTACATGTGAATCTTCCTTTTATCGAAGCTCTTGCTCAAATGCCAAATTATGCAAAGTTTCTCAAAGGAGTTTTGACAAACAAAAGGAAGCTCGAAGAATTGTCACATGTGATACTAAATGAAGAATGCCCAGCTGTCCTACAAAACAAACTTCCTACAAAAATGACTGACCCTGGGAGTTTCACTATCCCTTGTCTAATAGGAGATCTTTCAGTCAGCAATGCCCTGGCCGACCTAGGAGTAAGCATTAACCTAATGCCATACACAGTTTTTGAGAAACTGAAATTGGGGGAACCCAAACCAACTCGTATGAGCATCCAGTTGGCCGACCGTTCAGTAAAATACCCTCGAGGCATAGTGGAGAACATGTTGGTAAAAATTGACAAGTTCATCTTTCCTGTCGATTTTGTGATCTTGGACATGGATGAGGATAAAAATGTTCCCCTTATTCTTGGACGACCCTTCTTGGCCACAACCAAAGTAGTCATAGACGTGTGCACAGGAAAACTCACCTTGAGAGTAGACAATGAGGAGATCACCTTCGACATTGGACAATCCATGAAACATCCTCAGTATCATGATGATTCCCTCTATTTCATTGATGTTTGTGATTCCATAGTCATTTGTCATCTACGTGAAACTAGAGAAGAAGAAGCATGCAACACACAGTTAATTGAGGAAATCCTTCTTGATGACGGTTGTATGAAAGAAGAAGTTTTGCACATAGAATGTCAAGAAAATTCCAGCTTTCCGCAAGCATGTGAGGTTATTGACTAAGACTCAGAACCAAAAGCCAAACCCTCTGTCGAGACGCCTTCTCTGGATCTAAAAGAGCTTCCATCACATCTCGAATATGCCTTCTTGGAAGAAAAATCTCAGCTTCCGGTCATTATCTCATCCAGCTTAACAGGTAACGAGAAGGCTAAACTGCTCAAGATTCTTAAGGCACATAAAATGGCCATAGCATGGAAGATAATGAACATCAAAGGAATCAATCCGTCCTTTTGCACCCATAAGATTTTGATGGAAGATGATTTTAAACCAGTCGTACAACACCAAAGACGATTGAATCCTTGCATGCAAGAAGTTGTGAAGAAAGAAGTCATAAAGGTGCTAGATGCCGGACTAATTTATTCCATTTCTGACTCACCATGGGTTAGTCCCATGCAAGTTGTCCAAAAGAAAGGAGGAATGACGGTGTTAGCAAATGAAAAAAATGAGCTCATTCCTACCCGTACGGTGACCAGATGGAGGCTTTGTATCGACTACCGAAAGTTAAATGATGCCTCCAGGAAGGATCATTTTCCACTTCCCTTCATAGATCAAATGTTAAAGAGACTTTCTGAAAGAATGTACTATTGATTCCTGGACGGTTTCTCTGGATACATTCAAATTCCCATCGCTCATGAGGACCAAGAAAAGACAACCTTCACGTGTCCTTATGGAACATTCGCCTACCGTCGCATGCCCTTTGGTTTATGCAATGCACCAGCAACATTTCAACGGTGTATGATAGCTATCTTTCATGACATGATCGAAGATTCGATGGATACTCTTGTTGCAAGAATTCGTTACTTGTTCTATAAACAAGATGCAAAGCCCAGATTGATTCGATGGATACTCTTGTTGCAAGAATTCGATATCGAGATATGCGATAAGAGGGGAGCAGAGAACGTTGTAGCAGACCATCTCTCATGTCTTGAATGTCCAGTCTCAACAGAAAACATGAAGGTCGACATCAATGATAACTTTCCGCATGAATTCCTTATGAGCATAGATACAGTTTTTTTTGAAGAACATCCTTGGTTCGCTGATTTTGCAAACTATCTTGCGAGTGGGGGTTTCTTATAGGGATTGACATATCAATAGAAGAAGAAATTCCTTGCAGATGTTAAGCACTATTTTTGGGAAGACCCATACCTGTTCAGGATAGGAGCCGACCAACTAGTCCGAAGGTGTGTGTTTGGAGAAGAAGCACAACAAATCCTAAAGCATTGCCATGAAGGCCCAACCGGTGGGCATCATTTAGTTACCTTGACCGCTAAAATAGTATTTGACTCGGGATTCTTCTGGCCTACAATCTTTAAGGATGCTTGTAGGTCCAGATTTCAATCGAAAATCACTCAAAAGATCGATTACACACACACAGGCAGAAATTGTGTGTATGGTGGTGAAACAGAGGGTAGAAACAGAATTGGTGAAGATAAATAGGCAAACCACATAGGAATCAACACAAATATGATATGAATCTATAAGAACAACATATGAAATAACTCCAAATGTGTATTGATTCAGAAAAATTGTGAAAGAGAGAATTTCAGGGTTACAGCCGCTATCCACACCCTAAACATTCTCAAACTAGGCTATTTATAGTAAGTTGACATGCATCGAAACTATGCTCACCGAAACTAATAGTTTCGGTTGAGCATTTACAAATGAAAGAACCTCCTGTCGAAACTTCCTGTCTATCGAAACTACTAGTTTCGATTGAACAAACCTCAATCGAAACTAGGTAGTTTTGATGGCCCAGACTTAGAATGTAGGTCCCTCGAGTGTCTCGGATCATCACATGCAAGTGTGTTCCTGGTCGATCCGGGTACCGAATGCCCGTGACTAGGTTGAGTATCAATCAACACAAAGTAAACTGACAACAAAGACACAAGATACTTTCAAACTTCGTTTATTGATAATCACAGCCGGTTACAGA
This sequence comes from Smallanthus sonchifolius, assembly GCA_023525975.1. Lineage (NCBI taxonomy): Eukaryota > Viridiplantae > Streptophyta > Magnoliopsida > Asterales > Asteraceae > Smallanthus > Smallanthus sonchifolius. The sequence continues at coordinate 64,657,412 of CM042024.1, forward strand.
TAGAATGAGTGTGTACATACATTCTGTCACTAACAACTATATATACTAGACCTGTTGCCTGCGCACTTAGCAAGTGCACAGGGTTTAACTCATGCGTACTTAGCAAGTACGCAGACTTTGTTCTTGCGTACTTGCTAAGTACGCAGGATATTGATCCTGCGCACTTACTAAGTGCGCACAACACTTAACAGAAACAGACAAGACTAAGTACATACATATGTGATTACAACTCGATAATCAATACAAACAAATACTTAAATACGAGTACAAATACAAAAAAAAAACAAGTACATAAGCTAAGACAGCGTCCAGAGTGTCTGTCACACAAACATGCTTCAAAAAACTCCCCCTTGACAACAGCTCTGGATTGTCTTCTGTCTTCAAACTCCACCAGCTTTAGCTTCCATCTTCAGCTTGTAGTCAAGGAAGAACTTGACCAACTTGTTGTATCTTGATGCTTGAAGCTTTGTCCACTCGTCCGTGTGGATGCCGAATTTGTCATTTAGAACCGTCAGATATTTCATAGAGAAATTAGTGAAAGTGATTTCATCAAAGAATCTGATCAGTTCCTTTGGCACCAAGCTTCCACTTTCAGACCTAATCTTTCCCATTACCACTGCCTCGCCCGTCTTTGGGTCCACGTACCAGTACCACATGTTACCAAGGATATCCTGAGATAACTTGCTCAGGGGAATCCTGGTTTCACATAGCACTGGGTTATAGAGTAGTTTCTTTAGGCTTCTGTTTGTCACGGGATGTCTGAAGTTCTTGTCCCGGACTCTCTTGGACATCTGAGGCTTAAACATCTCAAAGTTCCCCCATCTTCCCTCTTTCTGCAGTGTTCTCCACAAACCCATTGCTGATGCATGCTTAGTGTCACACAACAGCTCACGGTTTGTGAGGTTCACTAGATTGTACTTTGGCAGGGAGCTGAACGCTTCACTGGTAGGTTTCAAGTATTGAACCCCACCAGCCCATTTAATAGCGAACAACTTCTTGTCGTCGTCGAACCTGATAGACAAGATCATACCTGTAGCTCCATGTTTATCTATGATGGATGTCTCCTGCCAGACAGGAGCTTGATCCTTTGTAAACCAACCAGGCGGATATTAACTTTTCCACGCCTCTTGATCAACAGGTTTAGGAATAGTGGGAGATGCCTCAGTCGAAGCCTCAGCAGTGCTTTCGGGCTCGACTGAACCTGTGTTAAACTCAGCTTCATCAAAGGATGGATCTTCAAATATCTCTCCATCCTCAAGCTCGTAAACTCCTTCGCCGTCCCCTTTGGGAAACTCTACCATAACATCCTCATCTTCTACATCCCATTCATCATCAGACTCGATCTCTCCTTCCTCCAGATTGCTGAGGGCATCGATCTAAGCTTCTTTGGAATAGTCTGGCTCAATCAGTAGAATGACCTCATCAGATAGGTCGTATAACACTTCATCCACAGACTTTCCTTTATCACCTCCACTACCATAAGTATCTCCGCCTTCATGTTGAGTGGACTCCCCTTCAGCCATAGGCAAGGCAGAATAAGGAACAATCGCCCATGCTAACGATTGCTACTCGCTTCCACTGGGACCGGGTTCAGGATCCTTGTCCTGGTCATCACCCTTAGACAGATCATCTAGGTGACAAGCCTCATCACTACTTGGCTTTGTCGGTTTCTCCTTCTCCTTCAGGAGCTCCTTAATCTTCTCCCCCTAAGCACCAAGAGTTTTAGTCATATCACAGACCAATTTGACCATCATATCGTGCTCTTTACGCTGCAACTCATCAACCGCCGTTTCCTTTTTCAAAGACACTACTTCATCAACCAAAGAGTTAATCTGACCTTGTTGCTTGTCAGACTCCTCCCTTGATTTCCGTACCGTCTCTAGTAAACCAACAACTTGAGACTCCAGGGTAGCAATCCTTGCATCCCGTGGATCTGGATCCCTAGATGTAGAGGCTCTGGCTGTATGAGTGGGAAAAGTGAAGATGTCATCAAAGTCAAACCCATGGGTGAAATCACCATATGAAAAGGGTTCACTGATTGGTTGAAGGGTGGTAGTTGGAATATTGGTTGGGATTGAAGTTGGTATGGTAGATGTTGCAATGGTGGTTGGGGTGATAGTGACCGACTCAGTGAGGATTGGAGTCGTCACCGTCACCTGGACAGGTTGTAGTGGGAGGGATACTATCACAGGAACCTCCTCTGTGACAGTAGCATCAGTTACTTGACTTGTTACATGTGACCGCCTCCCTGTCCTTTGATATAGCTGGGTGGAAGTTGACGTAGAGGTTGAAGCAGTGCTCACGGCCTTAGTGACTTGTCGCCGTGCAACACTAACTTCTACTTCTCTAGGGATACCCCCAGTTGGCGTATCCCCTCGACGCTTGTTAATACTTTCTCGTCTCTATCTTTGTATAGCAGCATCTGAATCAGATTCGGCTTCATACTCACTGCTTGTACTTTCTTGTCTCTTTCTTTTAGAAGATGACTCGGGAAGGGTCACCGCTGTCTCGGGTGTGATTGGTCTGGTGCATCATCAGAATCAGATGAATCATATTCTGTTTCTTTCGAGTCAGATTCTTCAGCACCATCACTTCCTTCTTCTTTGTCTCCTTCAATTTCAGATTCATCATCACCTTCAACTTCCTCCTCTTCCTGTTGTTCATCACTATGTTCACTGAGTTCTGGCTCCGACTCGGGACTATACCATCTGAAATTATCTGGGGCCACATATGCCTCGTTGATTATGTGTCCGAAGAGAGGAGTATGCACAGGGGTAGGTTCTACACTGCTTGGCTTTAAGAGTTGAGCAAATACTCTCTTATCCACTCGCTTCACTTGTAAACTTTCCCCAATTGCCGATAGATTTGGCAACGCATCATTGATTAGCAGCTGGATAAATCTTGGATACAACATGAATCTAAACTTCTTCGCCATATAGTTCTGGTCAGTTATGGCCTTGTATACGTACTTAGAGAAATTATAGCCCTTATTGAGAGATAAACCCACCATTACAGCCGCTAAGTGATGACCCATGACATCCTTGCCTGCTTTCCTTGAGAGATGCACATGATCATGATGTGGGAAAACTAGTGCCATTGACTGAGTACCCACATCTTCTTGTATGAAGTATAATCCATTGCATCGACGTATCCCATTCTCTGCCTCCAACAACCATCGACAACGTAATCAGGATAGGTAATTGGGTCAGTTGCAAGATCCGGAACTGTAACACCCTCCTGATGGTGTCTTCGGATATGGCTATATATTGATCTGCTAAAGTATCCCTAATGACATTCGGGGTTACTGTACAGTCATGATCTGCTGTTGCCCAAAATTGATCCATGTATGGTCTTGATACGATAGGATCTGCAGAGATAGCATAGCTGATCTTTGAACGGTTCAGGAAATCAACTATCTCCCTGTATTCAAGTGCAGCACCCTTCCACTCGGGTTGTGTTAGAGCCAGAAGATTGAATTCATTGGTAAAAGCATGAGCCATCACTGCAAAAACATACAATGAACACAATTAGAACAAGAATGATTACTGGAAATGTACAAACATGACACGGTATGGCACATTCACAAGAAAGAATTTTCCAGACTTAGAAAAATTTGAAATTGCCTTCCTGCGTACTTATCAAGTACGCAGGGTTTATACCTTGCGTACTTAGTAAGTACGCAAGAGTTATATCTTGCGTACATACCAAGTGCTCAAGGTTTAACACTTGAACAAAAAGAAGTCATTTCCAACTCAACGAATGAACGAATTTGATGTTGTTCAAGGTCACCATAACTTCAAAGAATGCATTTAGAATTCATGGGACCAGGTCCAACACCAAAATCGTGCTAAAACCAGGTGTTCTGACCTCAACCGACGGCCAGACCAAGTCCAGAGTCAAAATCAAACGATGTTAAGGACGATCTTTGAGTGATTATGGTTCGATTAAAGATCATAAACAAGATTTCGATCTTAGTTTCATTAAAGATTATCCAAAAAATTGTCTCAATCTTGACATGTAACCCTAGGCTCAAGAACAGACAAAATTCAGTCCTAAACATGATGATTTGAGGATGAAATCGGCTACGATTCTCACCGAATACTTGTTAAGTGAAGGGGAAACAATGAACATGATGGAAAAATAGTTTGGAATCACACAAATTTTGAGGAAATAAGGATTGGAGGGAATTGCACAGTGGCTGTGTTTCAAATGAGATAAAGCCTCAAAATATTTCTAACACTTGTATATATACCCTTCACAATTGGGTCGTGCGTACTTAACATGTATGCAGGACTTAACTCCTGCGTACTTTGCATGTACGCATGACTTAAGTCTTGCGTACTTGTAAGTACACAAGGTTTAATTCCTGCGTATTTGGCAAGTACGTAGAAACCCTTGTGAGTTCAAATTTCAACTCAAATTATGAAGACGTCAAAGTCAAATAACGAACATGATAAGCACATTCAATCAAGAAGATTCAAATTCAATTAACGAAGGTTAAACTCAAATATTTTTTTTGGCTTTTCTGATTGGAATATGAACTATACACAAACTTAAAATCTTTTTTATCTTTTCAGAATAACGATATACACATATTCACACACAAGCTATTTTTGTTCAATGACACGACCAAAGGATCATATCAGGCTAATCTATAGCAATAATGATACAAGATAAACATCAAAGAATATGGGATCATGACATGGATTACAATTTATTCATACGTAATAAGCACATAAACAAGTAATTCAAGTTGGCAATATTATAAGATTTGAAACTATAAGCATCTTAGTATCATGTTCTTATGTGTTAAGGTAATAGTTATTAATATACAACGTGTGCCCCACAGTTATGCTATGCACTTACTTTTCACTTATCTCAAGGCATCTAAGATTTTCCCAATGTTTTTCTAAATTTCCAGAGTGAGGTTACATCAATTAGCACAGGAAAAATCAAACAGAATCCATAAGGATTATCAGGAATCATAAGATTCAGAATTGAGTGATTCATTTGTCTTGGTTTCATGTGATTTCTTCAGTGAATATTGGTATGATGATTCAGGATAATGAATATGGTATTTTGAGGCTTTAGGTAAGGGGATCCAACTTTTATCTAGATTTGAATTCAATGAATCAGGAGTGATTCAAGGCTGAATACACGCTCAACGGTTGATGTAAAGACATGTCTTGATTCAATCTCTCATTGCATACTTGTGAGTATGGGCAGTGAGATGAACCACATTAATTGAGCTAAAGACCAATCCCGAAACTGGTCTCAGAAGAAAATAATTGCCAAAATCTAACATCCTGTATCCGATAGTGATCTTTTGCATTCTTTTACGCACACACACTAGAAAATATGGGTTCAAATCACAGTTGTAGTATTGATTTAATTTCCACCCTACTAATGTTTCAAAGATACTTACAACCTACTGACAATTCAAATTACTTGTAAAAAATAAGCAGATTAAAAACAAAACAATTTAAACAATCAATTAAGCATGACGCAATCATTTCCCATATGTGCAGTCTAGGACATTTAGATCATTTCTGATGTACTATCATTTCCTCTTTTCTCAAGAGAACTTTGAAATTTTCTGATTTTCTATTTTGTTTGGATTTTTGTCAAGTATTTGAAAATTAAAAGAACTATACAGAAAACTTAAAAGGAATAAAATTTAACTTTCATGAATTAAATTGATTTAAGAAAAACAAGTTTTCACTCCGGATTGAACATTCCTATCATGTTGACAAGATGTTCAAAACGTGTTCGATCAAACACCTTAGTGAAAAGGTCAGCAAAGTTGTCATCCGTGTGAACCTTTACAAGTTCAATGAGATGCTTTTCAGCACAATCACGGTTGAAATGGTGGCGAATTTCAATATGTTCAGTTTTGGAATGTTTCACCGGGTTGTTTGTGATGGACATGGTGGCATTGTTGTCAATGAACATTGGAGTTCCAGTGAAGTTTAAGCCGTAGTCTCTCAATTGCTACTGAATCCACAATATCTGAGAACAACCGCTCGCTGCAGCAATGTACTCTGCTTCACATATTGAGACAGAAATCGTTGACTTCTTCTTACACTGCCAGGAAACCAGTCTGTCTCCCAAGAATTGACATCCACCTGAAGTTGATTTTCTATCAAGGTTACAACCGCCATAATCCAAATCAGTATAGGCTTTGAGGTCAAGTGACTGCTGCTTTGAGTACCAAAGACCCAATTGGGGTTTCCCTTTCAAGTATGTGAATATCCTCTTGACAGCTATCATATGAGACTCCTTTGGTTGTGACTGAAACCTTGAGCACAAACATACAACAAACATTATGTCGGTCCTTGAAGCTGTGAGATACATGAGATAACCGATCATCCCACGGTACAATTTACAATCCATATCCTTTCCATCTTTGTCTGGATGCAAACCGTGATTGACAGGGATAGGTGTGCCATAAGTACTGCTATCATTCATCTTGTATTTTGACAAGATGTCCCGCACATACTTAGTTTTATGTAGATAGATGCCATCCTCTCTTTGACTGACTTGCAGACCCAGGAAGAATGACAATTCATCCATGTTGCTCATCTCAAACTTGGACTTCATCACTTGTTCGAATTCCCTACACATCTCTTCATTTGTAGACCCCAAGATAATGTCGTCGACATACACTTGTACGTAGAATATCACCTCCTGCTTTCCGAATGAAGAGGGTCGAGTAAATCTGTCCACGGTCGAAACCATTTGAAAGTAGATGTTTTGATAACGTCTCATACCATGCCCGAGGCGCTTGATGAAGACCATAAAGTGCTTTGTCGAGCTTATACACTTTATTGATATTATAAGGATCTTCAAAGTCGGGAGGTTGAGTGACATAGACCTCTTCATGAACTTTTTCATACAAGAAAGCACTCTTCACATCAAGTTGATAAACCTTGAAGCCGACATAGGAGGCATAAGCCAGAAACAGTCGAATGGCCTCAAGTCTAGCAACTGGGGCATATACTTCAGTGTAATCCAAGCCCTCTTGTTGATAAAATCCTTGAACACCCAACCTTTCTTTATTCTTCACTATAACATGACGATCATCCGTTTTGCACTTGAACACCTATCTGGTTCCAATTGGTTGTACGCCTCTTAGCAAGTCAACTAAATCCCACACATGCAACTTTTGGAATTGGGACAGTTCATCTTGCATCGCCTCAATCCAGCAGTTGTCAGCGAGGGCCTCCATCACATTCTTCGGCTCCAATTGCGACACGAATGCAACATGTAAACATGTTTCCATGATACCAGTGTCAAGTATCTCAGCGTACAAACTGGTGTTCTCAGCAATTGTTCTATTACGAGTCTGAACACCGGCATGAGGATCACCAATGATGTTGTCAATTGGATGATTCTTATGCACTCTCGTCTCTGGTACGTGAGGTTCCTCGAGATTTGTGTCTAGATTCATGCTCAAATCCCCCATGTCCAGTGTTCCAGAAGAAGATGATTTAATGTTGATTGGATCAGCTGGAGCTTCATTACCTACACGAGTGTTAGGATCAACATGAACAACTTCAACGTCTTCACTATCATGAGTTCCAGATGCAGATGCAACATTGGAATCGAGAGTTACAGTAGGTACAATGGCACGGGTTGAGAAGTTGGAGTCATCGCCGCCATTAAAGAAATCGTACACATTTGCGGCATCATCGGTAGATAGATCAGGAAGGTTGAAAGACTTGAATAGCGCATCATAATTGAAACCCTAAGCTGGACAAGTTGGTTCTGGTGGAATGCTGTGTTTACTGCAATCCACTTCGAACCATTCCTCGACAGTACGAGTTCCTATATTGTACACTCTATTGCATGGTTAATTGGCAACATATCCTAAGAAGATGCCTTCCACTGCTTTTGCATGAAATTTAGATTTTCGATCCTTGAATTGTAACAATAAGGAACAAGGACTACCAAAAGGAACTAGGTAGTCAAGGTTGGGAGGTCGATTATTGATCAACTCGTAGTAGGTCTTGTTGTGCCTTTTCTCAACCAGAACTCTGTTCAAAACATGACAGGTTGTATTTACTGCTTCTGCCCAGAAAGTTATAGGAAGCTTTGCATCTGACAGCATTGTCCTTGCAGTCTCGATCAAGGTTCTGTTCTTCCTTTCTGCAACTCCGTTCTGCTGAGGTGTGTACAGGGCACTAAATTCATGATGGATCCCCTTCTTGAGACAAAAAAACTCCATCAAATTATTCTTGAATTCAGTTCCGTTATCACTCCTTATTATTCTAACCTTCAACTTGCAATGAGATTCCAAGCTCAGGATCATGTATTGAAAAATGTAGAACCAAAGACTGATTGTTACAAAATTATTCTAAGTACAAATGCTGCTTATAGGCTTATCAGCAGCATTCAGCACAAGTTGCTGCTGATAGGCTTATCAGCAGCATTCAGCACAAGTTGCTGCTGATAGGCTTATTAGCAGCGGTCATCCATGTTTGCTGCTGATAGGCTTACCAGCAACAACCTTCACTCTTTGCAGCTGATAGCTCTATTCACTGAAAACCAAACGTTGCAGCTGACTATCCAGGCCAAGCGTCTCTGACCCCTTTCTGCAAAAGCAACTGACAGACTCAAAGCAGAAGGAACAGCTATGGTCAACCAATGACGGACAACAATACACTTCTCCAAGCATGCAAACAATCATGAATAAAGAAAACGTTTCAGTAAAGTTAACTAGATTAGCCTTTACGTGTAATGTAAATTAATAAACAAGATCAACGGCATGTGTTCGATCTGATCCTTAGAATCAAGGGTCTGTCTTGATTCTAAGTTACTATAAATACTGAGTTGCCACTTCATTGTAAGCGTGCTTGTAGTGCTTGTCATACTTATTCATTGAGTTTCTCACTTGCAATCTTTGCATTCACAAAAGCTTAATACAACAGTGTTTATCAGTATTCTTTGTGTTTACTTGATTATAAAATGTGTAGTTGATTTTGTTTCCGCCAACCTCAACTAAGAACAGAACCATCTTGTATTCTCACGATCCTACAAGTGGTATCAGAGCTTTGGCTCAGATTAAACAAACTAACATTTGTCTAATCATCTCTGGTTCTATTCTAAACTCTCTCTTTGATCAAGTCACCCAAAATCAAAACAAAAATGGCATAGAGCAATGGCTTTGAAGATATTGGCAGCATCAACCGACCACCAAGGTTGGTATCTGGAGAAGACTATGACATGTGGAAAAATCGCATGGAAAGCTTCTTCTGTTACCAGGAATACGGAATGTGGAGATCCATCAAGGAGGGTCCATATATTCCCATGGTGGCCTCTGCTGATGATGGAGGGCTACAAGTCCCGAAGGAAACCTCCAAGTACTCTGAAGAGGACATCAAGAAAATGGAGGTGGACTTCAAGGCACTAGGAGCCATCCAAATGTGCCTTCCAAATGAAGTTTTTCACAACTTCAGAAGTTACAAAACTGCCAAGGAGCTTTGGGAGGCGCTGGAGAAGATGTTTGCTGGCTCTGAAGAAGTCAAAGAGAACAGAAGGGACATACTGAAGCAGCAGTATGAGAACTTCGTCTGGAGGGAAGGTGAGTCCTTAACTATTTTATATAACAGATTTACCTATCTTGTAGGTGAACTGCAGTGCTCCAAGGTAAAGCTGGAAAATGAAGACATTATCAAGAAGTTCATAAGATCTCTTCCTAGTTGTTGGACATTATACACTGTGTCCATCAGAAGAACAGAGAATCTGAAGACTCTTCAGATGACTGAGCTCTTTGGCATGCTCAAAACCTATGAATTAGAAATGATTCAAGCTAAAGAAAGGAGCTCCAGTTATCAATCAGCTACCACTTCCTCCACTACCTCCTCAGCGCTTCACTCTGATCATTCCGGTCCTAGTGCAAGCAGCTACTATCCTCCCATTGTTACTCACCCTCAGACCCCAACCGCTTCACAATCTAACTCATCACCATTTCTTCTTGAGGCACCTCCTCAACAGCCAACCTCTACTGCTTTTGTCTCTGACAACTCAAGCAGCATGTACTTCATAAAAGAGGATCTGGAATGCTTTCATCCAGATGATCTTGAAGAAATGGATATTCAGCACTCATATGCCATGCTCTCCCTCAGAGCAAAAAGGTTCTATTCTAGAACCGGAAGATCATTTCCAAGCAACAACTCAAACAGCAGAGTTGGGCTTGATAAAAGCAAGATCCGTTGTTACAACTGTAACCAAATGGGTCACTTTGCTAGGGAGTGCAAGGCACCTAAAGCCAATCAGGGTGCCGGCCATCAAAGACAAGCCTACCAAAGTCAGCCCAGACAACAGCAGCAGCAACAAACTCCCCCAGCACAAACTGCAGCCTGTGCAAATGTTGGAACTGCAGAATTCGACTGGAGTTTTCAATATGAAGATGTTCCTGTCTCCAACCAAGCACTTATGGCAGACACTGCAGAGATACCACCTCAGGTATTTGAACATCTATGCTCTCAAGCCTGCATTGATAAAGTTTTAGGTTGTAGAAAACATAACCAAAACCTTATAGATCAAAATGAAGAGTTTCTTCAAATGAAATCTGAGTTCAAAAAGGTTGAAATCACTTACAAAGAAAAAATTGAATGCCTTAAGAAAGAGATTTCATCTCTAAAACATGAACAACCCAATCTTGAAACTCAGATTGATGATCTATTAGTAAAACTTAAATCAACCAGAGCTGATCTGGCAGAACAGAAAGTTCATGTTGAAAAATATGAATTTTCTTCTAAAAGGCTACAGAGACTTCTAGATATTCAAGTCCATGAAAAGGTAAAGCTTGGAGGACTTGGATATGGCAAGGAACAGTACAATACTGTTCCTCATCCAGCTGACTATGTTGCCATCTATGAACCAAGCTACGATGTTGCAAAACTCGACACTGCAAACAGAAATCTTGATCCTCCAATGGATGAACCCCTTGTTAAAGACTGCACTACCTCATCAGAATCTGAGTTAACCTTCTCAGACCATGATGAAACCAGTACAGCCTCATCTGAAGCTGTTCTGAATAGAGTCCCAGTCCTTACTGTTCTCCCAGCTGTTCCAGCCCCTGTACCATTCAAACAGATCAGGATCAGCTATCCTCCAGGTGGAAGAAAGCTAAACATTGAAAAGGGACAGACATCAGGATCCACAAACTCCAAGCCTCAGTTCATGCCAAATCAGAAGAATCAGCAACAGGTTAGAAGAGTTACGACCAAGAAAACTCAGTTCAGAAACTCTTCTTCTCCACCAAGGAAGCAGCAGCCCAAAGTTCAGCAGTCCTGCATCATATGTGGGGAATCAAACCACTTTGCTGCAAAATGTCAGTTTAACCCCTTCAACCAGATCCTTCTTCAATCAGCGCATAAACAAAAGAAGGATCAGCATACTTCAGTTGATAGGCCATCTGCAGCCAGTAGAAGAGTTGAAACTGCCGAAAAACACAAGCAGCAGCAAAAGGCAAAGCCTTCAGCAGCCACCAAATTTGCTGCTGCTCAAACAAAGCAGTCAGCAGCAAAAACTAAATCTGCTGCTGCTCCAACTAAGCCTTCAGCAGCAAAAGCAAAATCTGCTGCTGAAAGGCCAAGGCCATCAGCAGCAACATCTGCAGCTGATAAGCTGAAGCCATCAGCAGCAAAACCTGCCGCTGCTGACAAGCCAAAACCTCAAGCAGGAAAACCAGCTGCTGATAGAGCAAATTCATCAGCTGCCAAAGCCAAATCCGCAGCCGATAAAGAAAAGAGAACTGGAAAACCACTACTTAAGCAATGGAAAGCCAAAATCTCTGCTCCTGTCAGCAAAATCATCATCGGTGCTGTTGAATGCACGCATGATGAATCAGAAAGTCCAAGAACTTTTTTCTTCAAAAAGGAGAGCTCTTGGACCACTCCCACTAACTAAATCTCTTTCATGTGCAGGGACAGCCAGGTAACAAGAATAACACCTTGGTGGTAGATAGCGGCTGTTCCAGGCACATGACAGGTAACAGGTCCATCCTCTCCAACTTCAGACATTTCAATGGAGGATATGTTGCCTTTGGGAGTGACTCAAAAGGTGGATCTATCACTGGACAAGGCACTGTGTCCAATGAGAGGATGAGCATTGAAAGAGTCAACTATGTTAAAGAACTTGACTTCAATCTCATGAGTGTTTCCCAAGTATGTGATCAAAAGCATTGGATGCTCTTCACTGAAAATGAATGCTTTGTGTTAGCTCCTGGCCTATCTAAACCCCCGCCAGAGAAGATTCTCCTAACTGCTCAAAGAAAGGACAACTTATATGTGCTTGACATGAATGAAGTCACTCCATCTGGTAGTGTTTCATGTTTTCTGTCAAAGGCATCAGTTGATGAATCCGCTCTCTGGCACATGAGGTTAAGCCATGTTAACATCAAAACAATCAATAAATTAGTGAAAGACAATCTTGTCAGAGGGCTTCCTGACAAAGAATTCCAGCTAGACGATCACTGCATTGCCTGCTTGAAGGGAAAACAACACAAGAGTTCCCATAAGCCCAAGACATTGAACACAAATGACACTCCTCTCCAGCTACTGCATATGGATCTCTTTGGTCCTACAAATGTCATGTCAATGGGCAAAAAGTCCTACTGTCTGGTGATCACTGATGACTTCTCCAGATTCTCTTGGGTATTCTTCCTAAGAACAAAAGATGAAACTGCTGAGATTCTCAAATCCTATATTCTCAGGGTAGAGAATCAAAGCAATCTGAAGGTAAAGATCATAAGGTGTGATCAGGGAACAGAGTTCAAAAATCACACTTTGAACAGTTTCTGTGAGAGCAAGGGCATTGAAAGGCAGTACAGTGCTCCAAGAACTCCTCAACAAAATGGGGTTGCTGAAAGAAGAAACAGGACTTTGATTGAATCAGCAAGATCTATGCTGGCTGACTCAAAGCTGCCCCTTACTTTCTGGGCAGAAGCAGTAAGCACAGCTTGTTATGTGCAGAATAGAGTCCTTATTATTAAGCCTCTCCAGAAAACTCCCTATGAACTCTGGCTCAAAAGAGTTCCCTACATTGGCTTCCTGAAGCCCTTTGGATGTCCATGTACCATCCTCATCACACATGGAGTTCTTCCTAAATTCGGTGCAAAGTCTGATGAAGGTTACTTTGTGGGTTACTCCTCTCAATCGAAGGCCTACCGAGTGTTCAATTCTAGGACACGGATTGTGGAAGAATCTGCTAATGTGGAATGCAGGGAACACGTTGTCTGTGAACAAGGCAAAGGTCCCAACTGGCTTTTTGATATAGACTCCTTCACCCATATATTTGAGCCCCTCATATTCTCAAATATGAAGCCTCCTTCTTCAAACTCAACACCTTCTACCTCAACCTCTTCTTCTGACTACAGACTGGAGTTTCCCAGTCCCTACATCAGGATGAAAAGGCCATCCATTGATCCTCCATCAGTGGCAGAAGCTATTGAAGCCAGTGCAGGTGAAGCCGGTACATCCAACACCACAAGCAGCAATCTCTCTGACAATGAAATCCTAAATGAAGCCTCCTCAATTCATGCTGAAGAGGCCTCTGATGCTAATGCTGCTGACTATATGGAACATAATGATCAGATCCTCCAAGCTCCTCTCCTCACATCTGAAGACAATACTGATCTAAACCACAGTAATCTTGAAAAGGGAATACGGCTGGATGTGATACCTGCACAGAGAATAAACAAAGAGCATCCTCTGGAAAACATCATTGGCCAAGTCCACACAGGCATCCAGACAAGAAGTAAGTCTCATGAAGCCAACATTTGTTTGTTCTCTTGCTTTCTATCACAGGTGGAACCCAAAAGGATTGATGAAGCTCTCAAGCACAACAGCTGGATTGAAGCAATGCAGGAAGAATTGCTGCAATTCAAAAGACAAGATGTTTGGAAGCTTGTTGATCTTCCACCTGGTCAAACAGCCATTGGAACGAGATGGGTCTTCAGAAACAAGCAAGATGAGAGGGGCATCGTAGTCAAGAACAAAGCCAGACTGGTAGCTCAAGGTTACACTCAAGAAGAAGGCATTGACTATGATGAAGTTTTTGCTCCTGTTGCCCGTCTGGAAGCCATTAGAATTTTTTTGGCTTATGCAGCATCCAAAAACTTTATGGTCTATCAAATGGATGTGAAGAGTGCCTTTCTGTATGGCACGATTGATGAAGAGGTCTATGTCAAACAGCCTCCAGGCTTTGTAGATCCTGCACATCCAAATAAGGTCTTAAAACTGGACAAAGCTCTCTATGGGTTACACCAAGCCCCAAGAGCCTGGTATGAAACTTTATCTGGATATCTACTTAGCAACAACTTCAGAAGGGGGGCCATTGATCAGACGCTTTTCATCAAAGATGAAGGGGGCGAAATTTTGTTGGTCCAGATTTATGTTGATGACATTATCTTTGGATCTACAAGAAAGAAGCTCTGCAAAGACTTTGAAGTTCTGATGCATTCCAAATTTGAAATGAGTTCAATGGGTGAACTAAATTTCTTTTTAGGACTTCAAGTCAAACAAGTACCAAATGGAATCTTCATAAGTCAATCCAAGTATGTCAAAAGCATCTTGGAAAGGTTCAAGATGGCTGACTGCTCTGCTGCAAGAACTCCTATGCAAGTGCACCATCAATTATCTCCGGATAAAGAAGGACAAGACACTGATCAACATCAGTACAGAGCAATGATAGGTTCTCTCATGTATCTCACTGCCTCAAGACCAGATATCATGTTTGCAGTTTGTCTCTGCGCAAGATTTCAAGCTGCTCCAAAAGTGTCTCATCTTCAAGCTGTTAAAAGGGTTCTTCGATACCTAAAGGGAGCTCCAAAACTTGGGCTATGGTATCCAAAGAATGAAAATGTCAATCTCTATGCCTACACTGACAGTGACTATGGGGGTTCTAACTTGGACAAAAAGTCCACATCTGGGGGATGTCAATTTCTTGGAGGAAGGCTCATCTCATGGCAATGCAAAAAGCAAACATGTGTTTCTACTTCAACAGCTGAAGCAGAATACATTGCAGCTTCAAGCTGCTGTGCACAGGTCATCTGGATCCAAAATCAAATGCTTGACTATGGAATGACCTTCATGCAGACTCCAATTCACATTGACAACATGAGTGCTATCTCTATCACAAACAATCCGGTGCAGCACTCAAAGACAAAGCACATCGACATCAGGTACCATTTCATAAGAGATCAAGCTGAGAAAAAGAGAATTATTTTAACCAAAGTTCATACAAATGAGCAATATGCTGATCTGTTTACAAAACCTTTTGATGAAGCTAGATTTAGATATTTAGTTGAATCAATTGGTATGATGAACTTTGATTAAAATCCATCTCAAGTTTCTCCTTAAAATGTGTCTTTTTGTCCCTTGTTGTAAATAAAAGTTATGGGTCAGCAGCATTTTTGTCCTTCAGCTGCTGACAGGTAAAAGCATCAGCAGCAAAAGTTTTGCCACTGATAGCTTTAAGTTATCAGCAGGTACATGTTTCCTGCGGATAGCTTTAAGGCTTTCAGCAGCAATTCCTTTGCTGCATATCTTTAAACCTTTCAGCAGCAAAATCTGCTGCTGACAGACTTATCTTTCCGCAGCAACCAAGTTTGCAGCGGATAGGCTTATCCATCAGCTGCAACCAATTTTGCTGCGGATACTCTTATCTTTCAGCAGCAACCAAGTTTGCTGCTGATGGGTAAACATAAGTCTAAATTAACTTTTACCCGCTGTAAAATTTACCGCCAGTCCCTTCCATGACTGCCTTGGTGTATTACAGCTGTAACAATGAAAAGTGAAACAGGTTGTACTGTACAAGTGAAGTTGCTTTTTCTTCGTCTGCCGTTATATCACTATCTCAAACGTTCCCACCACCTCTTCATTTTCAATTTCAAACCCTAACCTTCCATCACTTTCTCTCCCGTCCCCACAGCATTCAAAGCCCTCCATAATCAACCACCATTCAAACACCCTTCTCTTTTCCCTCCAAATCCATAACAATGGCAGGCGCAGACATAAACAACCCAAACGACAAGTTTTCCCCATATCATAACCTCACCGCATACCTAACAAAAGGCAAGAAATCCGAAGGTTTCGATGATATGATCGACTTCCTTTGTCGGTCCAAAATCCTCCATGCCCTAACAGTCAACCCAACCATCTACACTTCCCACATGGAAGATTTTTGGAGCTCAGCCGTGTATTCTACTAAACAGGGCACTCCCCAAATCAAAGGAACAGTAGACGGCAAAGAGATAATCATCACTGAAGCAAAGCTCCGCCAACACCTCAAGCTTCAAGATGAAGGGGACGCCACCTCTTACCCAAGAGACGTATACATGAGGACCTTTGTATCCATAGGGTACACTAGGAATCAAACAGAGTATACGATAGAGAAGGCTCTCATGGGTCCCAAATGGAAGTATCTCTGCCACACTCTTCTCCAATGCATATCCCAGAAGAGAAGTGGCTGGAACCAACTCAGCTCCGGACTTGCGTCGGCATTTCACGGTATGATATCTGGGGCGGGTTTCAATTTTTCCCACCTCATTCTTAAAGGTTTGAGATACAACCTTCAAGAAGGGGTGAAATCTCAGTTCTTTATGTACCCAAGATTCTTGCAAGAAGTGTTCAATATTGAACACCAAGATCTTTCAAAAACTGCAAGAATCTACTCAATTTTGGGACACAAGAACAACATTTTTCAAAGCATGAGAACAGTTTCATCAAAGTTCTCAGGGGCCGATGTTCCATTGTTGTCTACAATGTTGAACACGCAAAGTGCCCAGGGTGACAGTTCAACAAAACCCAGCTGATACTGATCCCACACCCTCCACCTCACTGCCACAAACTCAAACTACTGTTTCCCTTGATCGAACCCCTGTGCATTCTACTGAGGATGCACAGGCACATACATTACTCACCCCCAGTTTGATTGCTCAACCGGAACACAGGGCCCCGGTTGCAGCCAAGTATACAAGGAAGAGGGGCAAGAGAACTCCTTCTTCTCTTGCCTTCAAGGCCCAAACCCAAGCCAACATCCCTCACTCAGAATCACAACATTCTAGTGAGAATATCATAAGGGAAAGCCTCATTGTTAGGGAGACTCCTTCGGAAGTCTCTCTATTAGGATTAGGATCACTTCCCGGATCCATAGAACAGCCCTTTGAGCCATTCCTGTCTTCTTTGGACTTAAGTGTTGAGGAACCTGACCAAAGTGATGTACCTTCTCCAACTACCACTATAAAGGAGGTACTGATTGGTCTTGCTTCCAAAACACCCAACCCAAGTTCTTCACCCCTGAAGGTCCACTCTGGGAGTTATGAAAGAGTGGATGTGGACGAGGCTGTCACTACTACTGGTCCATCAACTGACCAGGAGGACAGTGACAACATCTTTAAGACCTCAACCATGGCAACTCACGGTGAGGGTGTTTCCTTGGAAACTCCCTTCACTGAGAGGAATCCCAGGCGCCAAGAAACCACGGGTGATGGGGATGCTGAGGCTAGGCCTACGGCCCCATCTGGGTCCAAGGATTCCACAACTGTGGATGAGGACAGTCTGAAACTACACAACTTGAAATTGACGGCCAGGGTGGCTATGCTTGAGGCCGAAGTGTCCAAACTATGACACCAAGTCTTGATGCATGAAGCCCATCAATGTCCCTCCACGGCTTCTCCCTCTCTTGTCTCAGTGGGCACTCAAACAGATGCCTATATGTCCACTGATGCAACCAAAAAGGGGGAGAAAGTCTCCATGGAAGAAGACGAAGACAGCCTTGAAGACTGGATACAGGAGCAGGCTGCCTTCCAAAGCTCACTTTTACAGGCCAGCTTTTGTACAGGTCTACGACTTGCCAGTATCAGAAGATGAAGAAGAAGAGATCTCTGAAGACTGGAAGTTGGTTGTCAGGGCTGTGGATGAAGTGCTGACTGATGTTGAAGGCAAAGATCAAACATCTACATTGGTCAGCATCATCCCTGAAGCAGCAGCCATCATAGGTCAATCCACTACCCCCCAAATCTTCAAATCTTCAAAGAAGCTAGAGTTTGACTCTATTCTAGCTTGGGGGTATGATGGATCAGCTGAGAGGTTCTGGACTGGATGGGAGTTCAGCGGAGTAGAAGAGCTGAACTGGAACTCACTCAATGCCCTCCAAGTCCTACAACTATATCTATCTAACTGCATCAACTCTTCAACGGATCTCTCAGCAGAACTTGCCATTGGCAGGTTCTATGACCTGATGGAGGATAATCTACCCAAGTTCAGAAGACTCCTACAAACAGCAAGACGGGTAGCTTATCCTGAATCTTCGTCGGCCGCAGAAAGAAGACTGTCTCCCAACAATCTTGCAATAACAAGGAGCAGTCTTCTCACTGAAGAAGGAGTTCTGGGCCTTCAAAGATTTCTGTATGCCTTCCTGGTCAAGGACTCGGACGTGCTAGGATGGGTAAGCACTAGGCTCCTTGACCACGCTTTCTTCCTAAGCAACGATTCTGCTCTCATCATCAACACCGGGAACATCCTTCAGCTACCAACAAATTTCCTCCACAAGATCTATCTACTAAAAGCCAACATATGCAATGTCAACTCCCTTGAAAGCTAGGCGATGATAGCAATTATCAAAGCTCACCTTGAGAAGGAAGGAAGGATTGATGAGGAAGAAGATGTGTCATCCTCTGACACTGACTCCAACTCAGATTCCCCTCTAGTTAACATCTGCGCTGCAGCTTATGAAGCAAGATCCTCTGTGAGAGAAAGGCGGCTAGAACTTACAGATCCTGAGTGCCAAACTGAAGACCTTCCCTTATCTACCTCTCAACATGCCAATGAAGCCGAGGCAGAGATCCCAACAGCACAACAATCAGCTGTTTCTGTGATCAGTGAAGCCAGAGCAGAGGCATCCAATGTTAATAAAGGGAAGGGCATCATGACAAAAGAGGATGAAGAGAGGTTGCAAAAGGAAAAGAAAGAGAAAGAAGAGAGAAGAAGGAAAAGAGAAGAAGAAGAGTTGGCTGAAGAGATGGCTCAAAAACAAAGGCATGAAGACAGAAAGGCAGCCATACTTCTCAGACAACAGACAATCCAGCTGTATGCCAAACAGCTGGATGAAATGAAGGTAAAAGTCCATGCAGGGTCTCAAGTTGAGAAAGATGAACAACTTGCTAGACAGCTGCAGGAACAGTTTGCAAAAGAAGAAGAAGAAGAAGCTAAAAAGAAAAGGAAGGAAGATGCTAAGTTTAGAATCACTGATTCTAAATTAGCAAAAGAATTAAGGGAGGAGTGGACTGAAGCTCTGATCTCTCAAGGTGAGGATGCAGACTACCTTGAAAAATTGTCAAACAAAGAGATCTATAGAGCCTTCATGGGTCAGCAGGGGGAATTGGCAAGGAAAAAGAAAGATGAAGAGAAAGAAAAAGCTCAACAGAAGTCAAAGAAAGCCATTGCCCTTAATCTAAGGACCCATGAAGAAAGGAAGAAGATGACTGACTTCCTTAAGGCAAGGGGAGAAAGTGGAAAAAGGTTAGGTCCCATGTCCTTCATGAACCTACAAGCCCTGTATACAACAGTGAAAAAGGAAGAGGAAGAAAGACTGGAAAAGAGACCAGTCAAGAAACAAAGAACCTCTGCACCAGAAACTACTTTCTCTCTCCAAACACCATCCACAAACATCCCCAAGCCTTCCACTCCTCCACCCAAAAAGTCCAAGTCATCCCACCCAGCTCCCACTCATCAACAGCCTCCCTTGAAGATACCCAAACCCTCTCCTAAACCAGAAGACTCAAGAAATATAGTTAACTGGTTCTACAATTCACAAGATCAAGTGTTTGAGATCTTCAGGGGGAGAACTGAGAGAAGAAGATCCACTTACAGGTCTGTTGATGAGGTTCTGCAATTACCTGATTCCGATCTTCAAAGAATTTTAGAGCTGGGTGAAGCTCATAAGCCTATAAATGAGAGTGGGAAACATCTTATGCTAGCTATCAGACACTACTTCAATCCTAGCAAAGATGTGGTCATGAATATCAAACCACTCAAGTCTCACTCTCCATTTGTATCTTGGTCCTATAATGCTGATTTGGATGAATTCACTTTGATTGATGTAAAGAAGCAGCAGATGAGATGTTCAAGCAAAGCTATCTACAAAATGCCACACAAAGACATCAAGACTCTGTCTGAACTTCCATTGAATAATCCCAGCAAGGATCAAAGAGGCTATGGGGTGGAAAGAATAGTCAGCCATATGCAAAAGCTTCAGCAACAAAGGGACTAGAAGAATTTTGGTAGCATCAGTCTAGGGGGAGTTTGTAGAACCAAAGACTGATTGTTACAAAATTATTCTAAGTACAAATGCTGCTGATAGGCTTATCAGCAGCATTCAGCACAAGTTGCTGCTGATAGGCTTATCAGCAGCATTCATCACAAGTTGCTGCTGATAGGCTTATCAGCAGCGGTAATTCATGTTAACTGCTGATAGGCTTACCAGCAGCAACCTTCACTCTTTGCAGCTGATAGCTCTATTCACTGAAAACCAAACGTTGCAGCTGACTATCCAGGCCAAGCGTCTCTGACACCTTTCTGCAAAAGCAACTGACAGACTCAAAGCAGAAGGAACCGCTATGGTCAACCAATGACGGACAACAATACACTTCTCCAAGCATGCAAACAATCATGAATAAAGAAAACGTTTCAGTAAAGTTAACTAGATTAGCCTTTACGTGTAATGTAAATTAATAAACAAGATCAACGGCTTGTGTTCGA
Organism: Smallanthus sonchifolius; assembly: GCA_023525975.1. NCBI lineage: Eukaryota > Viridiplantae > Streptophyta > Magnoliopsida > Asterales > Asteraceae > Smallanthus > Smallanthus sonchifolius. The sequence goes on from CM042024.1 coordinate 64,678,180, forward strand.
TCTGATCCTTAGAATCAAGGGTCTGTCTTGATTCTAAGTTACTATATATACTGAGTTGCCACTTCATTGTAAGCACTCTTGTAGTGCTTGTCATATTTATTCATTGAGTTTCTCACTTGCAATCTTTGCATTCACAAAAGCTTAATACAACAGTGTTTATCAGTATTCTTTGTGTTTACTTGATTATAAATTGTGTAGTTGATTTTGTTTCCGCCAACCTCAACTAAGAACAGAACCATCTTGTATTCTCACGATCCTACAAAGAAAGTCAGCAGTCTCATCCTTTGTACCTAAAAAATGCACCCAAGAAAAACGTGAGAAGCCATCAGTTACAACTAGACAGTATGACTTACCTCCAATACTCCTGATACTTATGGGCCAAACAAATCCATATGTAATAGCTCCAAAGGGGTATCGATGGAGTTTTGGAGCATGGGCTTGTGAGACTTCCGTTGCTGTTTGCCATTTTTACAAGGCATACAGTCATCTGCAATGGAAAATCTCAGCTTAGGAACACCGATTACCAAAACGTTTCGGACAAGATGATTCATTTTTCGATAAGAAATGTGTCCGAGTTTCCTATGCCACAAGATTGATTCAAGCTCTGTCGCTTTGGTAAGCAAACAAGTAGCAACTGATGAGGTGGTTGTTGCCACGCTCATATCGATCTGATAGGTATCATTCGTTCTTGGCGCACGCATCAAAATCCAGTCCTCAGGAACCTCAAACCCAGGTTTGAGAATTAAGCATTCAGATTTGTCAAACATGACTGAGTACTCCTTATCACACATCTGAGAAACACTCAACATGTTATGCTTTAGCAGCTCGCAGTAGTTGACGTTGTCGAAGCTAACACAACCATTTGAAACCACGCCTTGACAAGTAATACTGCCGCCCTTCTCGCCTGCAAAGGCCACATAGCCACCTCTGAATGGTTTTACATCTTGAAGCAGTGCCATATTGCTTGTCATGTGTCGGGAGCATCCACTATCTACATACCAATGATTAGAGATAGTTCCCTTCGGATGTCCCTGCACGAGTCACAAGAAATTACATAGTTTTGGAGACCCAAGCCATGGTGGTCTTGGGTCGTCCGTCTTTCTCAAAATAAACTACTTCAATTAATTCACAGTCGTGACTGTAAAAAATGGGTGAATCTTTAGAAGACTTGGGACCAGGAGATTGAGAACTTTTAGATTTCTTATTCCAGGACCTTTTCTTTTGTTTTAGTGGAACAGTCGGCTTGCATTCAGAAGCACCAGGTGAACTAGTAGAAGCTTCACCTAATTGAATTCCAGCCAGTTGTTCCAGCTTCCTCAATCTCTTGTTCCTTCTTCTCCTCTGTGGCTTAGAAAGCTTAACCATAGGTTTCTCACCAGTTGGTGCACTACTAGAGGTAGACACACAGGGTTTAGCAGGTTGCTTTTCCCTTTTTGGAAAAGATGGCTTAGTCTCAGATGTGATCTTTGGCTTCACCATAGGTTTCACTGATGGTTTCACCATATTTGATTTGGGATTCTTGGGTTGCTTCACTGGTGGTGACTTAGAGATAACAGCCGGTTGTGACACAACTGGCCGTTTCCCTTGGTTCTTAGCAGGGCAGTTCACTAGGATGTGACCAACCATACCACAGTGAAAGCAAGCATGCTTTTCCTTATAAATCCTCCTGTAGGGCTCATTTGATTTGACGTTTGATGACTCAGCATGATGAACATGAGAAGTTGTTTGGTGAACATGAGTAGTGGTTTTTGATATACCTGATGTTGAATTATTTTTGGAAATGTAGTATTTTTCTAAATTTGCTTTATAACCAAGCCCATAATGATTTGCAAAGGTTTCTTTCTTAACTTGGTTAATATTCTTATAACCCCCATAAAGCATCACTTTTAGTTTTTCATTTGTTTCAACGGTATCAGGCTCAGTCAAAATGCAATTATCACGATCAGTGATAATGTTTTTCACAACTTTGTGTTCACCAATCAACTCCTCTGAGACAGCACCATCAGGGATGGTGTTCTCAGAGCCTTCATCAATGAAGAACTCCTGATCAGAAGCAGAATCAGCCTTGCTTGAGGAATCATCCTTGGTAGAGGAATCATCCTCACTTGAGGATTCATCAAGGCATGACAAGTCAATATCAATTAAGTCGTTGACAAATTTTCCACCTACTGGTAGAGGAATGGCAATGGAACCCAACCCTAAGCCGTTCACTTGTCTCACTACTGACTCATAATGTTCCACCACAAAGCGAGAAATTTTCAACTCTCAATTTTACCATTTAATTTCAAGACCTCATTCTGCAGCTTGGTAATTTCATTATTTCTCTTTTCTAACCCCTTGTGCGCAACATCCAAATGAAACTGTTGTTCGCTGATTTTAAGAGAAAAATCATGTTTTTCTTTCTTTAAAGTTTCAATTGAATCTTTGTAACGTTTTTCATTTTCTTTGTAACTTAAAACTGCAATACGAAGGGGTTCGACTTTGTCCTGAAGCTTAGAATTTTCTTCTTTCAAGCCAAGACATTTGGAACATGAAATGACAGCAAAAGAATTAGAGTCTACCTCTGTTGACGAACTTGATGCCTCCCCAATAGCCATGAGGGAAAATGCAGTTGTAGACTCCTCTTGGTCAGCTACAAACACTTCTCGTTCTTCTGCTTCAAAAATGTCTACTATCTCAGCCATTAGACCAACTTGTGCTTGAGCAATAAGGGAATTCGCCAAATGAACACCCCAATCAAAGCTTTCGTCCTATTGAGCTACCAAAGCATTAGACTTTCCACCTTGACCTTGATTGCGGTTGTTAGAATTGTTGTACCCTTGATTATTTCCTTGGTTGTTTCCCTGGCTTGGTCTAGTAAATCCTGAGGTAGGTGCTTTATCCTTCTGACATTCACGAGCAAAGTGTCCAAAGTTTTGACACTTGTAGCACTTGGCCTTGGATTTATCAAAACCCACCTTAGCATTTGAATGCCCACCAATAAACTTCCTGCCAGTTCTATTCAAGAAACGCTTGGCCCTTCTCAAGATCATGGCCATATTCCATTGAATATCCATGTCCTCCATGTCATCTGGATCCACCTGATTAAAATCTTCTTCAGTTGTTTCAGGATCTGTAAGCTTGCCAACAATGAAGTTCTTATAGGCAAGCATACACGATGAAAACAATGCTACATGATCTTCAGCTTTCTTGGCTATTGCAATATGGTTAGCTGAAGATGTGGAGGTAGGATTTCTTGAGGAATGTTGGTGGAGAGAACCAGAACCAGAATCAGATGCTGAGCAAGCATGACCACCATAAACTTTTGAATTATCCTACTTGCGAGAGTTCCCTAAGAAAAGGGCAATTCCAGAACCTAATGACTTGGCCATGGAAGACGTCCCAAAATACATAGAAGGGTCTTGTATTTGAGGTCTCCCTGAGCTCTCTTTTTGTTTTAGGTTCATATCGTGTGCTTGAACCTTACTGATTGCATCTTCAATCGTCATCTCACAGAACTTGGGGTTCTCTCCCAGCAGAGTGGTATACATCTCAAACTTTGGTGGTAACGCATCCAGAAAATTTTCAACTAATTCCTCATCAGGATACTTCAGCTCAAAAGCTTTTAACTCAGTTTGCAGATGATAGAATCTAGATATAAGTTCATCTGTAGATTCATTCTCCAGGTATCTGAAGCACTTATACTGCTTTATCAGGAGACCTCTTTTGCTCTTCTTGATGTTAGTTTTCCCCTCAAATCTTTTCTGCAATGCCTTCCAGAGATCTTTCGAATTATCATATCCTCTGAAGCTATGAAAAAGTTCTCTAGTTAGGGCCATTGTGATAGATCCATGCGCCTTCTTTTCTCTGTCATAAACTTTCTTTTCTTCTTCATCTAGCTTAGATATAGGCTTGGGAACAATTTCATCAAGATATGTATAAATAGGATGCTTATAACCCTCAAGTATAGGTATCCACAAAGAGGAATCAGTGTATGAGATATAATGTTCAAAGCGTGCTTTCCAATTAAAATAATAATTAACATTAAGCAGTTTTGGCGGTTTTTGCGGAGTACCTATCTCGTTATCATAGTTAAGCAGGTTACAAAGATTCTGAATATTTGCCAAAGGGTAAAACTTAGTCAAAAACTCAGAATGTCAATACAACTTGCACACTTAAGAATGGCCTTGCGCACTTAAGAAACTGTTTTCGCGCACTTGATATTTCCTCTTGCGTACTTAGTAAGTACGTAGGATTAAATGTTAAGTACGCACGAGGCAAAGTTAAGTACGCACAAGAATGGTCTTGCGTACTTGTCAAGTACGCACGAAGACTATCTTTTTAGCCAAAAAGGGTAAGTACGCAGGCCACTTTATCACCTTCTCTCACCAACCTTTTTCGATCGCCGGAAATACCTTAGATCTTCAAATTTTGAAGATATGAACAAATCGATCAAGCCAAAAGGTTAGAAACTTGTTTCTAACAAACCCTTGATCAAAACACTCAAACAAACAAGAAAAAAGTCGGATTTTGAAGGATTTTTGCTTTTAAAATAGCGCTCAAGAGCTACCTCTATTTTATCACAAAAATCACCAAAATCAGTCAATTTTCCTTGTAGAAAGGCTGTAGATTGTGTCAAAAATGCTCCTAGCACACTCACAACACTCGAAATCAAGAGTAATTGCTCTGATACCACTTGTAGGTCCCTCGGGTGTCTCGGATCGTCACATGCAAGTGTGTTCCTGGTCGATCCGGGTGCGGAATGCCCGTGACTAGGTGGAGTATCAATCAACACAAAGTAAATCGACAAAAAAGACGCAAGATACTTTCAAACTTCGTTTATTGATAATCACAGCCGGATACAGAGAGAATGAGTGCGTACATACATTCTGTCACTAACAGCTATATATACTAGACCTGTTGCCTGCACACTTAGCAAGTGCGTAAGGTTTAACTCATGCGTACTTAGCAAGTATGCAGACTTTGTTCTTGCGTACTTGCTAAGTACGCAGGATATACATCCTGCGCACTTACTAAGTGCGCACAACACTTAACAGAAACAGACAAGACTAAGTACATACATATGTGATTACAACTCGATAATCAATACAAACAGATACTTAAATACAAGTACAAATACAAAAAAACAAGTACATAAGCTAAGACAACATCCAGAGTATCTGTCACACAAACATGCTTCAACATAAAATAAAAACAGGAAATTACATAAAATGAAATTACAAGTAAACAAAACTTAACTAAACATTGTTCAAAGAAATACATTGATAACAACAGCTTATACAAAAATCAGACTCTACAATCTCCCCCTAAGCTGCTGCATCAATGTCTTCAACTCTCTCTAAGCAGTTGGCTCTTGACTTGGTTTCTGAAAGTGAGGTTTTGAATTAATAGTCACCACCCTTTGATATACCTTGGCATCAACTTCTTCATCGTCACTAAAGATCTTGATAGGGTTGTTGAATAACACTTCAAGATCCTCAGGTTGAAATTTTAGTAACTCCATGGGCTCAAAAATACTAATGTCTTCCTTTCCTTCACACTCAATCACTGCACTTCCAATGGTAGAGTTGTAAAACCATTTTCTAAAATTTTGATGCTGCACAGGTACAGATCATGGCAGTATTGTGGATTTGACAGTTTCTGCCGGCTTGTACCTAAGGCTTACCCAAGGCCTTTGAGTTCTAGGATGAATTTTCGTCTTGGAGATAACTCTTCTTGGTTTAGCAGTGGTCATGGATCTGAAATCATTGAAAGAAGGTCTCAAAATCTTTTGCAATGCCCACATTTCCAGGGTTTTGTAGATGTAGCTTGGCAAGGGCTCTTAAATCATATTTAGGGAGGGAGCTGAAGTCATGAGGAGACTTGAAGTGCTCCACTCCTCCTTTGTATCTTCTGACCATGAAAAGTGAGCGTTCTTTGTCGTACTTCTACCCGACTGGTGGCCCTTTTAGCTCTTGATACTCAGCAAACCAATCATCGTGCTTTGATGGTTCCTGAGCTTTCATCTCTTTGAACCAAGACCTTCTAGGTTCTGAGGCCTGGATGGATGGAGTATCTGTTCCTGTTGCAGTTGTTGTTTCTGTTGGAGCTACTTCAGTTGTGCCTGTTGGCCCAGAAGTGTTTACAGGCACAACAAAGGTCACATTGACATTTTGATCCTCTAGCTCATTATCTGATGGAGCATCAAATTCATTTCCTTCTTCAGTGAAGTACTTGAGCTTATGTCCCTGTTCTTCACCTAAGGTAACAATTTCAGGATAATCTTCAATAGTTCCAAAGTCATCAACTTGCTTTAGTAGTTCATCCAGCTCATGATCCGATCCAACTTCTTCTTCATCAAGAATAACAACATCAACACTTGATTCTTTTCCTTTTCCTCTTTCTCTAGTGGCTCTCCTTTCATTTACTGATGGGATATCATAACCGATTTCTTCAATCTTGACTTCCACAGCTTCCTTTGTCTTGGCAACTTGGCAAGTGAAGATTGCCAATGTAGACTTAGTATTTGTAACAAAGGCAGGGTAAGAGGGTCCACCAGCAGAAGTGGTCTCCCCCTGAGCTGTGGAAGGGGTTCCTTAATGAGAATATTTAACCATTGAAGCCTTGATTTGCTCAACAATATCAGATAAAGATTTAAAATCTTGTTGTTGCTGAGAGATTAACTTCTGTTGGGTTTCAAGTTGGGTCTGCTGAACATCAAGTTGGGTATGTAAGCCTCCAACTTCCAGCCTAAGATCTTTTACTTTTTCCTTGCACTCTCTTAGTTCATTATTTAGATCCTCTATCACTTTATCTTGTTTTGTTACTGTTTCCTGTAACCTTTTTACCTCCAGGCTTAGAGTTTTGACTCTTGGAACTGATGGTGATAGGTCAGGAGCAGGGGATGCAGGTGGTGTAGGAACATGTGTATGTTGTGGAGATGGTTGTGGTGAGGGTGGTGGAATATGAGTAGGTGACTGAGTGGGTGTTAGATGTTCTGGAATGTTAAAAAGTGATTCTGAAGAAGAGGTCAAAGACTCCAGCCCGGTCTTGATTTTCTTTGCTAGGGGTTCTTCTAATTATTAATCGGACTCGGAATCAGCTAGTCTCTTGGAGGAGGATGCAGGAGGCTCAGTTTGCTCATCATCTTCTGACTCATAGTCTGACTGATCATATTTTGTACCGTAAATGCCTTCGTCCAAGGTTTCACTTGACTCTGCTTCTATGTTTTCATAGTTTGACTCATCATGTTTTCATCATTTGACTATGCTTCTATGTTTTCATAGTCTGACTGATCATAGTCTGACTAATAATGTTTTCATCATTTGCTTCTGCTTCTATGTTTTCAACAGGTTGCTCTTCAACCACAGGCTCAAGATTCTCTATCAGTTGATCAATGAAAGGAGCTTCCAAGATAGGCTGTTCAACATCTTGCTCTATCTGTTGTTCAGCTTCAACATCTGGCTCTTGGTTCCCTTGACCTTGTTCTGCCTCTTCTTCTTCTTCTTCATATGATGATTCAACTTGAAGTTGTGGATCTATGTGAGGAACATCCTCTTCTTCACCCAAAATGTGGCCAAACAGAGGAATATTAGCAATCACTCTGTTCGTTCTCTTGCTTGAAATTTTCTTGTAGCTTAGGGTTTTGGCATTCATATGATCAAAGACGAATACATGGCCATCTTGTTGCAGGTTAGGATGAAGGTGATTGATAATTATCTGAAGAAACCTAGGATAGACTAAGAACTTTTCTTTAACTAATCCAGTCAAGTTTTCTTTCAATTGCCCAAAGACCAGCCCAGAGAAGTTGTAATTCCTTCCTTTAATCAACCCCAAGACTGCAAATGCCACCATGGCATTAGCTGAATTAAAACCACCTTTTCTGATAGACAGGTAGTGAATAAAAACATGTACAATGTATCTCCATAGAGGGGGAAGGGCATTCTTGATAATATGTCCGCTTTTGAATTCGTATGGATGCCCCAACCTTCTTAAACATTCTTTAACATAGAAACTTGGAAATTCCATCGGTGCTTCATGATTGTCATTAAAGTGCAGCACCTCTCTGATAGTTGCCTCAGACAGTAGAACTTCTTGATTATGAACTGTAGCCCAGATATGTTCCACATTGTATATAACTATTGTTGTTGTAGTATTCCAGAATTGCCTTATAGTTGTTTCAAACACTGGCAGGTTGTGGCTTATAGCAAAGCTGATGTTGGAGTTGGCTAAAAAGTCGAGTACAGGTATGAAGTGTAAATTCTTGGGATCAGTATTATTCAAGACAGCACATACATTATGCCTTTTAACAAATAAAAGATCCATATATGCACAGAAACAACACAAGAAAAATGTTCAAAAAATCAGTCCAACACTTAGGAAAAATCTCAGAAAAGCCTGACCGAAACTACTAGTTTCGAGTGAAGAAACCATATCGAAACTACATAGTTTCAGGCAAAAGACTTGGTCGAAAAACCAAAGTTTTGGGCAGCAAAGGGTATCGAAACAACTAATTTCGATAGAAACCTGTTCAAATTCTGAGCGACTCATTTTAAAACCAAAACACCCTTTAATCGAGACAACTAGTTTCGATGCCTGAATTCTGAACAGATATACAAGCATTCAAAAAGCAGAAAAAGCTAAGTTAAAACTATATAAAGATTATCAAACTATAAACATAAATAAAAATAATGGTAAAGTCCGCCTGAGGTGTTGAAACTCCGTCTTACCAAGAGTTTTTGAGGTAATCTGCAAAATCAAACATAGAAGGATGAGATATCAACAATGGTGAGTTTATAGACAAGATTTGAATACAAAACGACCAAGATTATGAAGATTTAGTCATGAAACTCTCAGAGTTGAAACCCTAGGTCTGTCATTTTGAAAAAAAAACGCATACGAATGAACAAAAATCAGTACCTGATAAAGAAGACGACGGGGGAATCATATGAGAAATACTGATTTCGCAAACTTAGACTGATGATTCTCGAGCTTTTGTGTGTGAAAACGAAGGTGAAATGGGTTTCGGAGAGTGAGAGTGAGAATGAGCATGCGAAGGAGTCTGATTATGAAGACATTTAATTTGAGCTTGACAAATGACCAAAATGCCCCTGTCAAAACTACTAGTTTCGATAGGGCAAAGTAGTTTCCGGTGGGAGGTAGTTTCAGGCGGTTTGAGTAGTTTTGGTGGAATGTTGTTTCGGATGACATGAGATGCTTGATCAGAGACAAAGGAAAAGAAAACTCTCATATGTACACAATTTAAACAAGCTAATAAGGAAGATTAAAAAATTTATAATGAAAAATAACTGTAAAAGCAATAAAAGATATAAACACTTGGCCTTGGAAAAGATTCAACGTGAGATCATGTCTGGTCAAAACCCTTGAAACGCTTCATTTTCCACTCAGCTACTGTGAATCCCTGAAGATAGCCGATATTTGTGCAAGATAAACCCGAACATTTGCATGTACAATGATTTCATGTGACTAAGTGGTACCATTTGAGCACGAAACACGACGTACCCCACATTTTTAAATAAAATGGTTTTGAAAGCCTATCAATCCTCAAGAAATACCCGCATTCATCTTATCATCTCTTACAAGTTAACCAGGGTACCATCTTGGTAAGTCAAAATTGCCGCCAAAAGTAAAATAAGATCCAACTGGATATCAGAAGTTGTAAAAAGAAAAATATCCAAGTGGATATTAAAAAGGTATGAACATTCTAGGTGTTTGCGTAAGCAAAACATAAGAAGCCGTAAAATTATCCAAGCAGATAGGTAAAGGTTGAACACCTGATATCTTTGCGTAAGCAAAACAGACGGGGTCAAATCATCCAAGTGGATGGGAAAAAGATGAACTCCCAAGATCTTTGTGTAAGCAAAATAGACGGGGTCATCGGCGGTAACTTTCATTACTTTGACGGTCATCTGGCGCATGAATCAGAATCCAACATGTAAGCCTATATCTGATTGAATCGGTTTTCTTAGCTTAAAATGGGTTAGACGTTTCAAAAAATGGGTTCAAACACACGTGTACGATTGAGAATTAGGTTTTCACACTACTAAAGAGTTATAACCTTATGTCGGGCCTACCGGCTATAACTCAGTAAGCACCATCGCTTGTGGTCCATTCTATGTTCAAGAAGTGTGATCAGACTCTATCATTTCTCACGAGGTCGGATCCAATTTTCCTGAAACAAAACATGATACTTACAGTGAGTTTTTCTTAAGCAAACAATAAACAAATCAAATATTTTCTTTTCTTTATGACCATGCAAAGCAAATCTTTTTCTTAATAACTTCAAATTCCAACTTCTCCCCCAAAAGTATTGCTTTCACAAACTGAAAAAGGAAACAACTATACAGAAAAATAAAATCTTTTTAGAAATCTTCCCGATTTACAAGTTTAAATAGAAGAGACAATATGCACAAGGGTTACTGAAAGTTGATCATGCCGAGCATCTCCACCAATTTCTCAAATCTGGTAGAATCAAATGCTTTTGTAAAGATGTCGGCGGTTTGCTTGTCGGTTTTGATTCAACAATTTTGATATGTTTCTTTTCGACACAGTCACGGATGAAGTGATGTTTGATCTCAATGTGTTTGGTTTTTAAATGCTGAACAGGATTTTTAGTGATATGGGGAACGATGGTGTTATCACATAGGATGGGGGTTTCATGGAAGGTGATCCCGTAATCAAGCATTTGATGGTGGATCCACCATACTTGGGAATAACAAAGGGCTGCGGCAATGTATTCGGCTTCGGCTGTGGATTGGGAAACGATGGTTTGTTTCTTACATTGCCAGGAGACGAGGCGGTTGCCAAGGAACTGACAACCCCCAGAAGTGGATTTTCGGTCTAAATTGCATCCCCCATAGTCTGAATATGAATATGCCAAAAGATCAAACAAGTTATTTTTGGGATACCAAAGCCCAAGTTTTGGCTTTTACTTCAAATATCTTAAAATACGTTTGACAGCAATTAAATGAGAGAGTTTAGAATTGGCCTGAAAGCGTGCACACAAGCACACTTCGAACATGATGTCTGGTCTGCTGGCAGTGAGATACATGATAGATCCTATCATCAAGCGATAGAGGTGCTGATCAACGCTTTCACCATCCAAATAAGGAGACAGACAGTGTTGAACTTCCACAGGAGTCTTGTAGGGATGAGACTCAGTCTTTTTGAACTTGGTCAAGATTTCTTTAACATACTTCTTTTGATGAATTAGACTTCCTGACTCAGACTGATCTACATGCAAACCAAGAAAGAACTTCATTTCTCCCATATAACTCATTTCAAACTTAGAACGCATCACTTCCTCGAACTCTTTACATAACCTAAAAATTATGGATCCAAAAATGATATCATCAACATAGATTTGCCCCAAAATTGTATCTGTACCATCCTTTCGTTTGAACAAGGTTTGGTCAATTGCCCCTCATGTGAAACCATTATCAAGCAGATTCTTAGATAACGTCTTATACCACGAACGAGGTGCTTGATGAAGACCGTACAATGCCTTGTCAAGTTTGTAAACTCTGTTAGGATAACTTGGATCAATGAAACCCGGTGGCTGCTTGACATAAACTTCCTCTTGAACCTTTCCATACAGAAATGCACTTTTGACATCAATCTGATGAACTGTGAAGTCCATATAGGCTGCATATGCGAGAAACATTCTGATGGATTCCAAGTGAGCCACCGGTGCGAAGACTTCCTCAAAGTCAATCCCCTCTTCTTGATAAAACCCCCGAACCACCAAGCAAGCTTTGCTACGAATCACGATTCCCCCTTCGTCCTTCTTGTTATGAAATACCCAACGAGTTCCGATTGGGACTTTGTTCTTTGGAAGGTCTACCAGATTCCACACATGTAACTTGTTGAACTGCTGCAATTATTCCTGCATGGCCTCTACCCAACTGTTCTCAAGCAAAGCAGCTTTGATATTCTTAGGTTCAACTTGAGATATGAAGCAAGTGAAGAGACCGTCTGTCACACCCCCAATTTCAACTAACGGAGTTTTACCGTTTGGGAAGTGACGAACCAGGATCTCAGACATTAGTTACTTTGAACGACTCTACATGGGACTCAAAATGAAAATATCATTCAAATCAGAGTTTCAATGCGGAAGCGTAAAGAAAGTAAATGCGCAAAACACACGCGCCCAAAACCAAAGTCCAAAATTCCAAGTCCAAAACTTTCAACCAAAACAAGTACAATAGAATAATCCAAACAAATATAAACAAGTCATAATCAAAGTAGTTAAATCCCATGCATGCCCTAACGTGCACCTGTGTCTTATCTTAGCGACCTGAGAAAACATGTAAGAAAATATGTCAACACGAGGTTGGTGAGTTCACAGGTTTCAATATATGTAAATAAGCGTTTACCAAATTTATGTTCATTCAGTACGTATCTATAGGTAGCTAACCTATGTTCATGTTCAGCTCAAGCGCACGCAACCGAAGCTGACTGTTTGTTTATTGCCTCCTGCCAGGTCTATCAACACCGGCGGTGTGAGTAGGCTAACATTTCACCCGTTCGATCTCTAATCGAGTTAGCGCGACTAACGCGGGTGGGATTTGTCAAACCCAATAGTACTACTAAATATTACCTCGCTAAGATCCTTATTAACGGTCCGATATAAGTTGAGGACTTTCTATGATAGTGTGTTACGCTTAGCATTAACATTGATATCATACTAATTACAAAATCCCAAAATCGTTTAGTCATGTTTTCTCCCCCAAGTTAAAACAGTAAAAATGGGCCGTGAAAACTCACATGCGTTGCGTTGTAGGTAGTATCACACAAATGACAAGTTGGAACCACGTGTGTAAGTCTCAAACGACTTACGAATGCCCTAAAATTATAAACACATAAATTAGGGATAAAAAATGGGAATTATTGGGATACGTGACGACGACACGGAATGTTAAACGTCTTAAAAGAAACGCTCTAAAGATCAACGAGTAGACGAATTTGTCCATGGGAATAGGGTTTTCTTAATTTAATAATTAAGATAAATACGTTTTGTGTCGAGCGAATAATAATTTATAAATGTATTTATTCGAGTGTTCATTTAAAATTGTCACGGGGAAATAATATAATTTAATACATTATTTTAAGTTTGTATGATTTACCAAATAATCCTTTGTGTGGGAAAATAATAAATATATTATTTTTAATTCAAGTATATACACTTAAGTAAATAATATAAAAATTTATATTATTTATAAATTTTGAAACGTTACGTAGGGTTTACAAACATGGTAAAATAATATAAAATATATTATTTTTATTTGAGGTTACGGGGTGAAAATAATATACACATATTATTTATTCGGGGTCATGGTTCGAAAACAATATAAATGTATATTATTTTTATAAATGGGAATAACATTAAGTAATAGTTATTATTTTAAAACCGAGTCTACGGGTGGGTTGCGGGGCTAAAACACTTTATTATATCATTAGAAAAGTATTAGCAATGATTTTTATTAATTAAAAATAATAGAATAAAACTGTTCAAAAAAAGATGTGGGAGCCCGGCCTCGAACCCGGGTCTCTCCCACACACGCACAAGTCACTAACCAGTCCCGCTCGCTAGGGTATCGCAAAGATATCCAGATCTGATTAGTTTTAACACTAAGGTGTTGGGTGTTCTTCCCCTTTACGTGAAACCGGTCGAATCTCCCCCCCCCCCGAATCCACTGAATTCGACTACGATTGTGGCAAAAGGCATAGGGGGTTTGTTAATTGAAGGTTTACGAGTCTGCATGTGAGTTTAATTCGAAAAACACTAAGTTTTAGATCGTTTAATTTATGTTTTGAAAGCCGAAACCCTAGAACAAAACCAAGGATCGATTTGATCGATTCTGATGTTGAAAGAACTTTGATTCATATGGCTATTACTAAAAAAAAGGTTGTGAAACTGATCATGTGGTTTAATTTCGTTAAGATAGTCGTTAATGTCAAAAGCCCCAAATCTGATTATGAATAAACCTTAGTTATTTGATCTTAGTCAACACGATGTTATATCATTAAATTAGAAAAGGGTTTTCAGCGAGAGACTGTTTGTGAAGCTAACCGTGTGATTTAATTGGATTGAAATGGTGTTTGGATCAGGGTTCGATTGAATCACAATCGTATGAACCCTAAAATTTGGGTTTCGATCGAACTGATGTTATGAGCCCCAATTGGCATAGGGCTTTCACTCTATGGACAAAAACGAAGCTAGGGCTGTAAGAATTTACCAGATTAGATGACGAATTGAGTGTGGTCGACTGAAACCGAGGCCGACGATGAGTGTTCTGGTTCCCCGCGACTTCTGTTTTGATTCCGGTGCAATTGATGCGTATAGGAGCTTCCAAGGGTTTCGTTTATTGTGTGCAGATGATCAAATTGTGAATCGGGATACAAATTCAATGGATTTGAGAATGTTTGTTCAAGAAGTCGACGGTTACGACATAATTGTCTATAATTGGATTTAATTTCGGCCATGATGATGTTTTAAGTCCTAATGATGAACGTTAATTGCTTAATCGTGTATTATCAGTTACAAATCGGACGAATTGATATTTAAAATCGAATTTGGATCAAAGGAGTTGGGGGTTTGACTTGCAAAGTCAACATAAATCGAGTTTAGTTAAATTACAGAATCAGTCCTTGTGGTTTCTTGTATTAAGGTTTGGGAATTGACAAAACTAGTCCCTAGAGTTTGAAATATGTTGAATATGTTAGGATTTAACTGGAAATGATTAACGGGGTTAAGTTTTAGAAGAACATTTAACGGGATTGCTAACGGAACTAACTGAAAAAGTCCGGATTGTCACATCATCCCCTAGTTGAAATAATTTTCGTATCGAAAATAATAATAAAAAATAAAAAAAATTCCCGGGATATCACATCATCCCCTACTTGAAAGAATTTTCGTCCCGAAAATTAAATAATACCTTAAGAATTTGACATGGAGTGCTTGAACAGATTAGGATATTTGCGCATCATCTGATCCTCGCGCTCCCACGTGAATTCCGGTCCGCGTTTCGAGTTCCAACGAACTCTGACAATAGGGATTTTACTGTGCTTTAACGTTTTGACTTCCCTATCCATAATTTCCACGGGTTCTTCAATGAAACATAACTGTTCATCAATGTGTAGTTCCTCAAGAGGAACCGCGAGTGATTCGTCTGCTAGATATTTCTTCAAATTTGAGACGTGAAAGACGTTGTGTACACCACTAAGTCCTTCAGGTAAGTCCAGTTGATACGCTACTGGTCCGATTCTCTTCATTATCTTAAATGGTCCAACATAACGAGGATTCAGATTGCCTCGTTTCCCGAAACGAATGACACCTTTCCAAGGTGAGACTTTGAGTAAGACCATGTCACCTATTTGAAACTCTAAGGGTTTACGACGCTTGTCTGCATAGCTTTTTTGATGATCACGAGCTGCCGCTATACGATTTCTAATTTGAACAATTTTTTTGGAAGTTTCAAATACAAGTTCAGGACCTGTAAGTTGACTATCCCCAACTTCGATCCAACAAATAGGAGAACGGAATTTTCGTCCATAAAGTGCTTCAAATGGAGCTGCCTGGATGCTAGTGTGATAATTTTTGTTGTAGGAGAACTCCACCAACGGTAGGTGAGACTCCCAATTGTTACCGAAATCGATCACACAAGCTCGTAGCATGTCTTCCAGAGTTTGGATTGTACGTTCTGTTTGGCCATCCGTTTGAGGATGGTATGCTGTGCTCATATCTAGACGCGTGCCTAAAGCTTTATGTAACGACTTCCAGAAACGAGAAGTGAATTTGCATCACGATCCGAAATAATAGAGATTGGCACCCCATGCCAAGAGACTATTTCTTTCAAGTAAGTACGAGTAAGCTTATCCATTTTGTCGGTCTCTTTGATTGCTAAGAAGTGAGCGGACTTTGTTAATCGATCAACAATTACCCAAATGGTATCACATCCGGTAGGAGTTCGTGGTAATTTGGTGATGAAGTCCATGGATATTTGTTCCCATTTCCACATGGGAATTTCTGGTTGTTGGAGAAGACCGGATGGCTTTTGATATTCAACTTTGACCTTCGCGCAAGTCAGACACTTACTCACATACGTGGCTATATCGGCCTTCATCTTCGGCCACCAATATAGCACCTTTAGATCATGGTACATCTTGTCGGAACCTGGATGTATCTAGTAACGAGATTTATGAGCCTCATCCATGACTAGTTCCCTTAGGTTTCCGAATACTGGAACCCATATTCGCTCGACGAAGTAGCGAATACAGTCATATTTGAACTCGAGTTGTGCTTCCATACCGCGTGTACTTTCCAGCGGTAGGTTTTCCTCCTTCAAGGCTTCGAGTTAAGCACTACGGATTTTGTCAGGTAATCCGGGGTGAATAGTAAGCTGTAATGCTCGAACTCATTTGGGTTTCGTTTCCTTTCGGCTCAGGGCATCAGCTACAACGTTAGCTTTACCCGGGTGATACCGGATCGCACAGTCATAATCATTTAAGAGTTTGACCCAACGACGCTGTCGCATGTTCAACTCTTTCTGTTTGAAGATGTGCTGAAGACTCTTGTGATCGGTGTAGATGGTGCACTTGGTACCGTACAAGTAATGTCTCCATATCTTAAGTGTGAAAACTACGGCTCCCAACTCTAAGTGGTGTAGTTTCTCTCGTGGACCTTTTGTTGACGTGAAGCGTATGCGATCACCTTTTCGCGTTGCATTAAGACACAACCCAGACCCTGAATAGATGCATCACAACACACTACAAAATCATCGGTTCCTTTCGGAAGAGCTAGAATAGGTGCACTGCAAAGTTTCTGTTTAAGATGTTGGAATGTTGACTCTTGGTTATCGCCCCAATTATAGGCTTTACCCTTTTGAGTTAAGGCAGTGAGAGGTTGAGCAATTTTTGAAAATCCTTCGATGAATCGATGGTAATATCCAGCCAATCCCAGAAATTCTCGCACCTCAGTCGGAGTCGTCGGTGCTGCCCAATTCTTGATGGCTTCTATCTTTGATGGGTCAACATGTATTCCTTTCTCGTTAACCACATGCCCTAGAAACTGAACTTCCCGAATCCAGAATTCACACTTGGAGAACTTAGTATATAATTGCTCTCGCTTAAGTAATTCCAAAATTAGTCGTAGATGTTCCTCATGTTCTTCCTTGTTCCTGGAAAAGATGAGGATGTCGTCGATGAAGACGATAACGAATTGGTCAAGGTAAGGCTTACACACACGGTTCATGAGGTCCATGAATACCGCAGGTGCGTTGGTTAATTCTAAAGGCATGACCATAAACTCGTAATGGCCGTACCTTGTTCTGAATGCAGTCTTAGAGATATCCTCTTCTCGGACTCTTAACTGATGGTAGCCTAACCTAAGATCTATTTTGGAATAGAAACTTGATCCTTGGAGTTGATCAAAGAGGTCATCTATGTGACTTTATTCAGCTCCAGGTAGTCAATACACATACGGAAAGTCTCGTCCTTCTTCTTGCCAAATAGTACCGGAGCTCCCCACGACGATGAACTAGGTCGGATGAAACCTTTATCTAACAAATCTTGCAATTGCGTGGACAACTCTTTTAATTCACTGGGTGCCAGTCTGTAAGGTGCCCGAGCAATCGGTGCTGCTCCGGGTGCTAGATCAATTTGGAATTCAACTTGACGGTGCGGTGGCAGACCAGGCAGATCCTCGGGAAATACTTCTAAAAATTCACGAACGACGGGAATATCATCAATCTTTTTCTCTTCTTCCGGCTGCTCAGCAACAAGAGCCAAAAGAGCCGTATGCCCTTTTCGAAGACATTTTTGTGCTTTCATAAAAGATATGATGCCCATGACTGCACCAACTTTTTTGCCTTGAACGGAAAGGGTTTCTCTACTCGGTAGAGGAATACGAATAATCTTCTCATGACAGATAATTTCGTCTTGGTTTTTAGATAACCAATCCATGCCGACAATTACATCAAAACTACCAAGTGTGACCGGCATAAGGTCGATATCAAATATATGTTTAGCTAGCTCAAGCTTACATTCCTTAAGAATGTGAGTTGCTTCAATTATTTGGCCATCAGCTATCTCTATTATATACTTAGCTTCTAACAGAGTTTGAGTTCCTTTTATCACATCACTAAGTTTCTTAGATATAAAACTTCTATCAGCACCAGTGTCAAAAAGGACAGAAGCAAAGTAATTATTTAAGAGAAACTTACCGGTGACCACACTATGATCGTAACGGGCTTCTCCAGATCCTAGTACGAAGGCTCGTCCCTTCGCACCATTTCCTCCACCATTGCCATTGTTACCACCATTGCCATTGTTACCACCATTGCCATTGTTATTCTGGTTAGGGTTGTGGTTTCCATTACCCCCTTTCTTCAATTGAGGACAATTCTTCCGAATATGTCCTTCCTTTCCGCACTCAAAACAACCCCTTGTGGATCCAGGTTGTTGAAAAGGTTGTTTAGCTTGTAACTCACCCCTGCAATCCTTGGCGGCATGACCTATTTTGCCGCTCCTCTGGCAACGATTACAAAACCCGAAGTAGTGGAAGTTGCACTTGTTACACTTCGGAAACTTCCCCGCGTAACCACCTTGGTTTTGACCTGAAGAGGTCGACTGGTTGAAGTTCTTAGTAGGCTCAAACCTACGCTGTTGCTGCTGCTGTGGTTGATTAAACTGGGTTTGTCTGGGTTGGGGTCCTTTGGAATGAGAGTTGGAGTGGTTGTGGGTGTTGGAATGGTGATCAAACTTGTGTTTGTGATTGTCGGTGGGTTTAGAGACCGAACCTCTCGGAGGTAGAGTCCCTTGAGTCACCGCCTGATCGGTTAACTTATGGGCAAGTCGGATAGTTTGTTGGATAGTGGCAAGATTGGATGAAGTAACCATGCTTTGTATTTGAGGCACTAGACCTCCAATGTAAAGCTCAATTCTCTTGTAATCAGGAGTTACCATATGCGGGCACATAGTAGCAAGTTCATGTAAACGTGTGGTGTAGAGTTCAATTTCAGAACCCTCCATCTTTAGGTTCCAAAACTCTCCCTCTAACTTCTGGATTTCATCGCGAGGATAGTATTCCTCCTTCATCATTGATTTAAATTCCTCCCATGGGAGTCCATTCGCCATGGCCAGACCCAACATTTGGACCTGGGCGTTCCACCATGTGAGTACCGGGCCCTCCAAAGTTCTGGCGGAAAACTTTACCTGATTAGCCACAGGGCAGTTGCACATGGAAATCACTGATTCAACCTTCTCAAACCAACGAAGTAGTCCAACGGCTCCTTCAGCTCCACTAAAGGCGTGGGGCTTACAATCCATGAATACCTTGAAAGTGCAGGCTGGTTGTTGATTTTGCTGGTTTTGCTGCCCTAGATATAGAAACAATATAAGATTGGAATTATAGGGTTTAAGAAAATGTTTTTAGAAGATGGATTGACATTATTAGTCAATAGCTAAAGCATTTACCTGCAGCATTCTGTGCTGCTAGAGCCTCCGCTACACTATCATTTATTAGTGCCGCTAGCTCTGCTGCCGTCATGTTAATGGTACCTCGACCACCGGCACGACCTCCGCGTCCTCTCCCTGACATGATTCTTCACAATCACAAATGAAAAACAATGAGAAATATATCGCATATTAAACATTATTCAGGTATGAGTAAGAAGATACAACATCTAATATTTTGAAAATTAAATAAATTGTAAGACTACAAAATAAATAACTCAAACATTAAACTTCACATGTTTTTATTGAATGGGAACAACCTTACCCATCTAGGTTTGAAAAGAGAAATAACATAAGCAAAAACAGACATGAAAAGGAAGATAGAATAGGAAGATCATCAAGCATCCTCGTCATCGGAAGAAACATACGATTGTGCATCGTCTATCTCCACTGGTTCCTCCTCCAAAGGCTCATCCTCGAAGGGTTCTTCCTCAAAGGGCTCCTCCTCAAAGGGCTCCTCCTCGCCATCATAAAGTGGAATCTCCTCAGGAAATAGAGCGGCTTGCAGTTGGGCTTCCAAGTGAGTCACCCTCTCTTGAAGACCTTCAGCAGTGTGGTTTGCTACATGTAGCTGAGCTTCCAGAGCAGCCACTCTCTCCAGAACTCCTTCCATGTCATTGTCCGAGGTGTCCACCCTCGTCTCCAAATGTGTCACATGATCCACCAAAAGGTTATGGACCTGGTCAGTTATTGCTAGTTCAGCAGTTAAAATTTCTATCCCTACCTTATTCTCCTCTATTTGAGGCTCTCTCTTCAGAATATCCGGTATCTCATCGGTAGCATCTTTCACAATGCTTAACTCTCTAGACATATAAAACACAAAGGCTGCAAAAGCTTGTTCCATAGTGCATGGCAAGCTAGGTAAGGTAGATGATGAGGAAGTAAAACCAAAGTAAGGTGATGGGACATTTCCCATTTCGATCCATCTTTGGATCATTTGTGGGTATGCGTTCCAATTGCGAGCAGGATTCATTGCTTGTGCGCTGCTCGTTTCCCCCTGGTCAACTGAATAGTCACTGGAACTAGTCCGGCGCCTTTTGGGATCCGGGGATGATAGGATAGGTGCCTTATGTCCTGGTGCCTTAGGTGATGGAGGTGGGGTTGATGACATGTTCTTGTAACAATATGTATAAGTTCCAAACATCCAAATGATATGTAACTAATGTGTGAGGCTATAGTCTAGTATGCAATCCTAGTTCTCTATAACCAATGGCTCTGATACCAATCTGTCACACCCCCAATTTCATCTAACGGAGTTTTACCGTTTGGGAAGTGACGAACCAGGATCTCAGACATTAGTTACTTTGAACGACTCTACATGGGACTCAAAATGAAAATATCATTCAAATCAGAGTTTCAATGCGGAAGCATAAAGAAAGTAAATGCGCAAAACACATGCGCCCAAAACCAAAGTCCAAAAGTCCAAGTCCAAAACGTTCAACCAAAACAAGTACAATAGAATAATCCAAACAAATATAAACAAGTCATAATCAAAGTAGTTGAATCCCATGCATGCCCTAACGTGCACCTGTGTCTTATCTTAGCGACCTGAGAAAACATGTAAGAAAATATGTCAACACGAGGTTGGTGAGTTCACAGGTTTCAATATATGTAAATAAGCGTTTACCAGATTTATGTTCATTCAGTACGTATCTATAGGTAGCTAACCTATGTTCATGTTCAGCTCAAGCGCTCGCAACCGAAGCTGACTGTTTGTTTATTGCCTCATGCTAGGTCTATCAACACTGGCGGTGTGAGTAGGCTAACATTTCACCCGTTCGATCTCTAATCGAGGTAGCGCGACTAACGCGGGTGGGATTTGTCAAACCCAGTAATACTACTAAATATTACCTCGCTAAGATCCATATTAACGGTCCGATATAAGTTGAGGACTTTCTATGATAGTGTGTTACGCTTAGCATTAACATTGATATCATACTAATTACAAAATCCCAAAATCGTTTAGTCATGTTTTCTCCCCCAAGTTAAAACAGTAAAATGGGGCCATGAAAACTCACCTGCGTTGCGTTGAATGTAGTATCACACAAAGGACAAGTTGGAACCACGTGCGTAAGTCTCAAACGACTTACGAATGCCCTAAAATTATAAACACATAAATTAGGGACAAAAAATGGGAATTTTTGGGATACGTGATGACGACACGGAATGTTAAACGTCTTAAAAGAAACACTCTAAAGATCAACGAGTAGACGATTTTGTCCATGGGAATAGGGTTTTCTTAATTTAATAATTAAGATAAATACGTTTTGTGTCAAGCGAATAATAATTTATAAATGTATTTATTCGAGTGTTCATTTAAAATGGTCACGGGGAAATAATATAATTTAATATATTATTTTAAGTTTGTATGATTTACCAAATAATCCTTTGTGTGGAAAAATAATAAATATATTATTTTTAATTCAAGTATATACACTTAAGTAAATAATATAAAAATTTATATTATTTATAAATTTTGAAACGTTATGTAGGGTTTACAAACATGGTAAAATAATATAAAATATATTATTTTTATTTGAGGTTACGGGGTGAAAATAATATACACATATTATTTATTCGGGGTCGTGGTTCGAAAACAATATAAATGTATATTATTTTTATAAATGGGAATAACATTAAGTAATAGTTATTATTTTAAAACCGAGTCTACGGGTGGGTTACGGGGCTAAAACACTTTATTATATCATTATAAAAATATTAGCAATGATTTTTATTAATTAAATATAATTGAATAAAACTGTTCAAAAAAAGATGTGGGAGCCCGGCCTCGAACCCGGGTCTCTCCAACACACGCACAAGTCACTAACCAGTCCCGCCCGCTAGGGTATCGCGATGATATCCGGATCTGATTAGTTTTAACACTAAGGTGTTGGGTGTTCTTCCCCTTTACGTGAAACCGGTCGAATCTCCCCCCCAAATCCACTGAATTCGACTACGATTGAGGCAAAAGGCATAGGGGTTTTGTTAATTGAAGGTTTACGAGTCTGCGTGTGAGTTGAATTCGAAAAACACTAACTTTTAGATCGTTTAATTTCTGTTTTGAAAGCCGAAACCCTAGAACAAAACCAAGGATCGATTTGATCGATTCTGATGTTGAAAGAACTTTGATTCATAGGGCTATTACTAAACAAAAGGTTGCGAAACTGATCATGTGGTTTAATTTCGTTAAGATAGTCGTTAATGTTAAAAGCCCCAAATCTGATTATGAATAAACCCTAGTTATTTTATCTTAGTCAACACGTTGTTATATCATTAAATTAGAAAATAGGGTTTTCAGCGAGAGACTGTCTGCGAACCTAACCGTGTGATTTAATTGGATTGAAATGGTGTTTGGATCAGGGTTCGATTAAATCACATTCGTATGAACCCTAAAATTTGGGTTTCGATCGAACTGATGTTATGAGCCCCAATTGGCATAGGGCTTTCACTATATGGATAAAAACGAAGCTAGGGCTGTAAGAATTTACCAGATTAGATGACGAATTGAGTGTGGTCGACTGAAACCGAGGCTGACGAAGACTGTTCTGGTTCCCCGCGACTTCTGTTTTGATTCCGGTGCAATTGATGCGTACAGGAGCTTCCCATGGTTTCGTTTATTGTGTGCAGATGATCAAGTTGTGAATCAGTATACAAATTCAATGGATTTGAGAATGTTTGTTCAAGAAGTCGACGGTTACGACATAATTGTCTATAATTGGATTTAATTCTGGTCATGATGATGTTTTAAGTCCTAATGATGAACGTTAATTGTTTAATCGTGCATTATCAGTTACAAATCGGACGAATTGATATTTAAAATCGAATTTGGATCAATGGAGTTGGGGGTTTGACTTGCAAAGTCAACAGAAATCGAGTTTAGTTAAATTACAAAATCAGTCCTTGTGGTTTCTTGTATTAAGGTTTGGGAATTGACAAAATTAGTCCTTAGAGTTTGAAATATGTTGAATATGTTAGGATTTAACTGGAAATGATTAACGGGGTTAAGTTTTAGAAGAATATTTAACGGGATTGCTAACGAAACTAACTGAAAAAGTCCGGATTGTCACACCGTCATTCATTGCTTCGATGGCACTACGAGTTCGGACTCCCACATTGAGTGGACCAATGATGTTGTCTGTAGGATGATCCTTGTGAATTCTCAACTGTGGAATCTCATCCTTTTCCAAGTGGTCATCCAGATTGGTAATGTTGTTATCAGGAAGATCAGCTTCTTCATTAATAGGACCTTCAACAGATGACCGTGGAGCAACATCCACTATTGGAGGAGTTTCTTCCTCAACAATTTCACTTGTTGCCACAGAGTCCGAAGAATCCTGAGTAGATGATGAAGAGGAGCTTGAAGAAGTAGAGTTACCTAGGATATTCACAGACATAAGAGGATTAGCTGAGACAGATATGTTAATGAAATCAGGAAGATTAAATGATTTAAACAAAGAATCGACATCAAAAAGCCAAGCAGGACCGTCCCCAGCGTCCATATGATTGCTTTCATGCCAGTTGATATCAATGGACTCCAGCACAATCCTTCGTCTCTTGTTGTAAACAAGAAAAGCTCTATGGTTAGAGGAATAGCCATGAAATAGCACATCCGCTTTGGCTTCAAATTTGTTCAGCTGATCAGAAGTATTCAGCATTGTGCAAACACACTCAAACTTCCTGAAGAAATCAATAACAGGCTTGCGCTTGTACATAATTTCATAAGGTGTCTTGTTGTAACTTTTGGTGATAAGAACTCGATTTTGTACAAAACATGCGGTATTGACTGCTTCAGCCCAGAACATGACATGAAGCCTAGAATCAACGATCATAGTTCTTGCTGCTTCTATTAACGTACGATTTCTTCGTTCAGCTACACCATTTTGTTGTGGAGTACGAGGTGCACTGAATTGCCGAGAGATACCCTTACTTTCACAGAAAGAATTTATAATGGCATTCTTGAACTCTGTGCCATGATCACTACGAATAGTGTTCGGGCATTTTGTTTGATTGAACATATTCTCGATTTGTAGCAGATGAATCTTCAGAGTCTCTGGCGTCTCATCTTTCTATGCTAGGAAGAATACCCAAGTAAACCGAGAGAAGTCATCGGTTACCACCAAGCAGTAGGATTTCCTTCCATGACTCATGACACTCACAGTACCGAAGAGATCCATGTGAAGCAATTGTAGAGGAGAGTCAATGGAATTGGTGGTTTTGGGCTTGTGAGATGATTTGTGCTGCTTGCCCTTGGAACATGGAAGACAATGTTCTACGGGTGAAAAGTCTTTTAGAGGTAAACCGGTGACGAGGTTTCCTCGAACAAGGCGGTTCATTGTCTTGAAATTCACGTGTCCTAATCTCTTGTGCTAAAGAAAGGACTCATCCTCTGAAGCTTTTGAAAGAAATCAGGATTCGATTCCTGATGAGTTATTCATATCCAGACTGTAAGTATTGAATCTTCGAGGAGCACACATGAGGATTAGGTCTTTGGGAATAACTACTCCAGGCTTCGGAATCAAACATTCTCTAGAGTAGAAGAGGGCACAAAAGTCTTTATCACAAATCTGGGACACACTCATAAGATTATACTTTAGCTATGGGACGAAGTTGACATTCTCCAAGCTATTTACACCATTGGACACAGTTCCTTATCCTTCAATCTTTCCTCCTCTTGGATTGCCTGCAATGGCAATAAAATCTCCGCCTATTGGATGATAATCTTGCAATAAAGAAAAATTACCAGTCATATGTCTTAAGCAACCACTGTCGACATGCCAGATATTGTCTCTAGTCCTCCTTGATTGTCCCTACATAAAATGAATCATTTAGACATTGGTACCCAAGTCATTGCTAACTTGGAACGTCTTAGTTTTACAAGATGCATTTCGGAAATCATAGTCAGGATCCTCCTTTATTGTATTCTCAAAAAGATCATTATTCTTAATTTTACAAATCCTTTCGACCAATTTTTAGCATTTTTAATCCTTTTACGTCGCAAAGTTCTACTATGTCGTGATTTAGAGAAAACATTTGAAATACAATCAACTGAATTTTGAATAATAGATGGTACGTTTTCTTCCTCAAAACGATATGTAGACAATTTACATGTCTTAAAAACATGATTGGATTCCCCACAACTAAAACAAACTTTATCACATGTCGGCTTAGCCTGATAATTGTCATCACAAGATGATGAAGATGATTGTGATGTTGAGACATCAGAACTAGAGGCAACTCGTTCTTCAATATTTCTTTCATGAAGGCTTTGATATTCCTTTAATCTAAAAAAATGTAGATTGCTCATTGTTTCTTGAGGAATGTCAGTCACAACAACTCCTGCACTTTTAAAATTTACAATACTACTCATAGCATTTACAGATTTAGGAACAAAAGGCAAAGCATTCTTAAACTTAGAAATATCATTTCTTAAACTGTCATGCTCAGAAGGCACCGAACCAAAATACAAATTTTCAATGTGTTCACAAATATCTGGTTTTGACACGGACATATTATTACATTCATCTGACTCAAGTTCATTTAAAACATTTCCCTTACTCGAACTCTCATCACAATCATCTTCGGAAACTACACAATCTGACTCTACACAGGAAGCAAAACTGCCAGAATCTGAAATTTGGATATAATTATCAGCAGATAAATTACAAACAAAGGGTGTGGGAACATGAAGAACTGGCATATCAGCAAATCTACCAGACTTGGAATACAGAGGAGGGTAAGAGTTATACCCGATGCCTTCTGTGACCTTTTTATGAATTTGGTTATCAATGATTCCAAAAAGAATTTTCCAATCCATACCCATGTGTTCAACTTGAAAATTTGCTTTTTCAGCCTTTTGAAGTCTTTAAGTTAAAATTTGATTATTATTCTTTTGTGTAGTAAGTTGTACAATCAAAGATCGATTTTCTCCAGAAATATCATGAATTTTCTTTAAGTAAAGTTTCTCATTTTTAGCCACAGAATCATACATCACCTTTATGTGATCTCGTTCATCGACCAAGGCCTGGTTGATGATTCTATATTATTGAATCTCATTTAAACAAGATTTAGCATTGTAAAGTCTAGACACTACCTCAGCTGGTACGGCGGTGAGATCCTCAGCTGGTTCAATCATGACACATTTTTCTTTTTCTTCAATGTCTTCCATCAGTGCCTTGTCAACTGCTTCCCCTTCTTGATCTCCCAAATGATAGTGTCCACCAGCTTGACAGACCAGAGCTGTTGAGCTAGAAGATGTAGTGGATTTGAGAGAGACGACAACTTGCTTTCCATATGAGTTCTTCTTCTCATGCAACTCCTTTGATGATGGCTCCTTGCAATTCCTTACAAAATGACCCAGCTGGTCACAGTTGTAGCATCTCACCTTTTTGATGTCAAACCCTAGAGTCTTTCCTTGCTTGAATCTATCCATCCCAGTCCTCTTGATGAATCTTTTGGCTCGTAGAGTTAGCATAGCCATACACCAATCAATATCCATCTTTTCCAAATCATCCGGGTTGATCTGCTCCAAGTCATCAGGTTGAAAGCTGACCGGTGTCAGGTTTCCAGAAATCAGTGCATCATAGCACGACATGAAGACAGTCATGATAGGCAGATATTCATCGGGTATCATAGCGGTTGGTTTCTAATAAGTGGATGAAGTAGTAGGCTAAACTCCAGAAACTAAAGGTGGGACATCAGTTTGAAAATATGCCATTGTAGTTTTGTTGGATGAAGTGGAAGAACTTTGACCAACAAGAAGAGCTGTGTTTCTAGACTGATTAGTTAGAGTGCCTGCACCCTTCTTTATCTCCAACTCATAAGACTCCAGAATGCTCTAGAGTTCTTGCTGTGACAAGTCACTTAGCTTTTAAGTTTTCTTGATCATAATCCGGTACATATTCCATTCCTCGGGAAGTAAATCAAGCAGCTTCTTGTTTAACTCAACAGTGGGATACTCAGTTCCCAAAACCTTTAATTTAGAGACAATGCTTGAGAATCGGTTGATCAGTTCAGACATTGGTTCTCCAAGGACACTACTAAACATCTCATACTGCTTCTTGATCAAATCCTTCTTACTTTCTCTAACCTCAGCACTTCCCTCATACCTTGTACATAAAGCAACCCAAAGATCTTTGGCAGTAGTATACTCAGCAAATATGTTGAACACATCCATAGGAAGAGCCATAGCAATAGATCCATAAGCGTTGTTATCTCTGTCAATTAAGGCAATATCCTTTTCATCATATTCAGACACAAGCTTGGGACGCTGAACATCTGCAGTGGTAGTAACTGGCTTGTGTGGACCATCAGTGATTGATTGCAAAAGAGTATGGTCATGGAACTGAAAGAAAGTCTTCATTTTCTTGGTCCAATCATCAAAGTCTCTAGTGCACACAAAGACAGGTGGTTTGTTTCCTCCAGCATATTCATTGTTGCTTGAAGATGCCATAACTCAGACAATTTAAAACAGTAGTTAGTTTTGGGTGAACAGGGTTGATCGAAACAACTAGTTTCGATAGAGAAAAAGTTGACCGAAACTCCTAGTTTCGATAGAGAAAACAGAATCCAGAAACAACTAGTTTCGATGAAGAAGACTTAGTAGAAAATCCAGTAAACTCCGTAGAAACTACAAGTTTCGATAGTGTAGTAGTTTCGGGTGAACAATCTGCAAAGGTTAGTTTCGATATAATAGGACAAATAACTAATTTCGATGATACCATCTCCAGACAAGAGTACAGACAAGAAGTTTCGATGAACAACGACATGGCAGAAATTTTCCCCCAGTAGTTTCGATGTCTTATTCACCAAGTTTCAGAAAACCTCCATTGAAGAACAACTTCAAAAATCAATAGCGAAGAAATAGCAATCCAATCAGCGAAAAGCTTCTAACAAAACTCCTGATCCTGAAAATACCCTTTAATCTGGGAAACTCGAACAAATACGACCGGAAATCGATGGAACAGTGCTTCCAATCTCAGATTCAGAAAAAACTTCAAAAATATACTGAAAAACACCTAAAATCGATCACAAAAACCTGAATACACTCTGAAATGAAGAACATAAGCTCTGATACCAATTTTAGGTCCAGATTTCAATCAGAAATCAATCAAAAGATCGATTACACACACACACACATGCGGAAACTGTGTGTATGGTGGTGAAACAGACGGTAGAAACAAAATTGGTGAAGATAAACAGGCAAACCACACAGGAATCAGCACAAATATGATATGAAATTGTAAGAACAACAGATGAAATAACTCCAAATGTGTATTGATTCAGAAAAACTGTGAAAGAGAGAATTTCAGGGTTACAGCCACTATCCACACCCTAAACATTCTCAAACTAGGCTATTTATAGTAAGTTGATAGGCATCGAAACTATGCTCACCGAAACTAATAGTTTCGGTTGAGCATTTACAAATGAAAGAACCTCATGTCGAAACTTCCTATCTATTGAAACTACTAGTTTCGATTAAACAAACCTCAATCAAAACTAGGTAGTTTCAATGGCCCAGACTTAGAATAAAAACAGGAAATTACATAAAATGAAATTACAAGTTAAACATTGTTCAAAGAAATACATTGATGACAACAGCTTATACAAAAATAAGACTCTACAATGCTCACACCATGGTACAATCATGTGACGCTTATCAAAGGGCAAGTAACATCTACTCAAGAAATGAGATGCCCCAAAGACTATCCAAGCCTGTAAAGTCTTTGACGTCTGGGGAATTGATTTTATGGGACCATTCTCTGTGTCCTTTGGGAAACGATACATCCTTGTAGCGGTCGATTATATTTCAAAGTGGGTCAAGGCTCAAGCACTATCCACTAACAATGCTAGGACCGTAGTCAAATTCCTAAAAAGACTGTTTTCACGATTCGGTGCACCAAAAACTCTCATTAGTGATAGGGGAACGCCCTTCTGTAATGCACAGTTAGAAAAAGCTTTATCTCGTTACGGCGTTCATCACCGATTTGCTATGTCATATCACCCACAAACAAGCGGACAAGTGAAAGTAACAAATCAGGGTATCAAAAGAATTCTTGAGAAAACTGTCGGTCATAATCGAAAGGATTGGTCTGAAAGACTCAATGACGCATTATGGGCATTTCGCACAGCTTACAAAACTCCCATCAGGACCATTCCATTCAAGTCAGTCTACAGGAAAGCATGTCATGTTCCCGTGGAACTAGAACATAAAGCATACTGGGCATTGAAAACCGCTAATCTTGAACTAGCACAGGCCGGGCAAAACAGGTTTGTTTAAATCAACGAGCTCGAGGAACTACGCTGTCAAACTTATGAAAACTCCAAACTCTACAAGGAAAAAATGAAGAGGTTGCACGACTCTCGTCTGAAGGATCATAAACAATTCCGGGCAGGGGATCGTGTCTTGCTTTATAATTCACGCCTTCGTTTATTCCCTAGGAAATTAAAATCTCGATGGTCCGGACCATACACTGTAAAAGAAGTTTTCCCATATGGAGCAATTGAAGTTGAACATGATGACGGGAGAAATTTTAAGGTCAACGGTCATCGTTTGAAACACTATGTTCAAGAACAATCGGAAACCATCCCGGAGGTCATCAACCTCCACCCCAAGGGCAACTAACAAAGGGGATGGTTTAGCCAAAGACTGTTAGGACATGTTTTGTAACTGCTGATAAAATTCTGTGTAAGTTTATAGAGAGGCGAACTTAATAAGTTCGCCTAAGCATCTTTTAGGCGAACTTATTAAGTTCGCCTAGTGCAGAACTGGTGTTTATAAATAGAGAACAGAGGAAAATAGACGATATCAGAGTAGACTTGATTAGAGACAGAATCTTGTAACCTGATATTGTGGTGGAAATACAAAGCGTTTATTTACACCGTTGTTGTTGATTGAGTTACACGAGAACGTTGATAATGGATTCTGCACGTTATCATCGTCTCGTACCGCGAGTCTAGAGATCCGTCACGCACCGAATTTGGGACCTTCAAGTTGTATCAGAGCTATTGCTCTTGATTAGCAGAAGATTCATGGTGTTTTCGTGTCAAATCAACATCAAATTTTCAGAGATTTTTCATCTTTTTGTGTTCTTGATAAAAATGGAGAATTTTTGATCATTTTCGATTGATTTTGGATTCATTTGATGAAATTGATCCGATAGAACTATTCCTAATCAGTTCCTACACATTCCTACGGTTCAATTTAATCAAATTCCATCAATTCAGCAAGATATGATGATTTTCATAATTTTTGGTTCGTTTTTGGTTAAACAGCTGATGCAGGCGAACTTAGCCATTCTTTCGCAAGCAAACTTAGAGAGGCGAACTTAATAAGTTCGCTTCACTCAGTATTAGGCGAACTTAATAAGTTCGTTTGGTGAAGATCAGGCGAACTTAACAAGTTCGCTTGGGTCAAGTTCGCTTCTCAGTGAAGTTCAGGCGAACTTATTAAGTTCGCTTGTACAGTATTTTGGCGGGAAATTTCTTCTTGTTTAAATTTTTAGGGAAAGTTTATATGGTCATTCTGAATCATTTTTGAAATTTTGAATTTTCGACATTTTTTAAAAAGAGTATTTTGGCGGGAAATTTTTTTTCGAATATTTTCGCAAAAATTTCAAAATGTCAATTTCTAATGACGATAATGTGATTGAAATTATGCAACCGAGACTTTTGTGCATATCAGATTTCCGTAGCTGGAAAGTCCGGTTCGAACAGTTCATATCAGAAACTGATGAAAACTTTTAGACATCCATATTTGAAGGATATGTGCATTCTACTTATGACTATATGGGATATTATGATGTTTCTAAACCAGTGACAGCTCTTACTAAAATAGAAAAGCAGAAGTTTGATCGAGAGATGAAAACGTGTGAAACTTTAAAGATGTCTTTACCAAAAGAAATCATTCATAGTCTAGGGAAGTGTCCAACTTCAAGAGAACTATGGGAAGCTTTGAAGAAAAAGGGTGAAGCTACTACTCAAGCGTTTGTGGTCTTGATCAAAGAAGAAGTAGTAAAGCAGAGTGTTTCTTCTACCGAGTTAAGTGATAGTGAGAGTATTAGATCTGGTGAAAGTACTCAGTCTACCGAGAGTGATGTAGAGATTGAAGTAAGCTTCCAGACAGTTGAAGATGATCTGAGTGTATCAGACACTGATGTTGAGCATGTCATTGTTGATCAAAAGGGTGAAGCTGATGAGGACGTTTTCGTGGCTCCTGGTGCATCTTCTTCAGAAGTAAAACCTGAGGTATTTTCTAACTCTGAAACGTTTTGTTCTAACTGTGTTTCTTTTATGGATAAAATGATGAGGGTTATGGATGACAACGTAAACCTCATTTGTGATATGAAATCGATGCACACGGTAAATCAGAAATTAAAAGATAATGAGAATGTGTGTATTAAGAGAATAGAATCACTGAAAAGGGATATAAGTTCTCTGACTTTGAAGATCAAAGAGCAGGCATATCACCTGGATATGTCCTTTGCAGAAATTGAGAAAATAAATAATGATCTTGTTGAGAAAGATAAAGAACTAGCTGAATCTAAAGCAGTGGTAATCAAATTACATAGAAAATTAGAAAGCTTTGCAAATACATCATTCTTATTAGGATATTATCATGATAATATTGAAGAAGGGAAGGGAACTAGTGGTATTGGCTATGTTCCTCCACCATTCAACGAAAATTATTCTGTGACACCTGAGATTATAAAAGATGAGGATTTAGATCCTAAGACTGTGTTGAAAGTGAATCCGGTTACAGGTGAAGATCTGGTGTATTCTGATGAGAGTGATGATGAATATTTTGATGAAGCTAAGGTAGAAGGGATACCGAAAGCTGTTAAGAAAGAAGACTCAAAGGTTGATTCTAATTCATCTGGAAATTATACATTTGGAAGTTCTTCAAATTCAAGGAGAGTTCCATTTGTCAGAGATTATAAAGACAGGCGTACATGTTTTCATTGTAATGAGATGGGACACATTGTGGTGAACTGTCCTTACAAAAATAAAGGAAAGAAGCATGTAGTTCCTGAGAAGATTAAGCCTAAATCAAAACCTGTTGAGAAAAAGTTTATTCATTCTCAAACTCTAAAAGAAGTTCATGTAGGAGAATCTTCTTCAAGTGCATCTTATCATGTGAAGATTCCTTATATGAGGGAATATAGTGAGAAGAGATCTTGCTTTTCTTGTGGTATTGTTGGTCACCTTCGGATTGCTTGTCCTCAAAACGCCAAAGGTAACCGACATGTTACTCCAGAAAATGTAAAAACTCCTAGTAAGCCTTATGTTAACCCAAATGTGGTTAAACCTCGTGATACACCAAAGGGTAATTCAAAATATGAGGTTAGGCTTTCTAGACCTCAAAGACGGAGGAGAAACAGAAGATTGAGAAAACTTTTAGAACAACAAGAGTTTTCACAATCAAATCACTTTTCAAATGAAAGAAAATGTTCAAACACTTCACATTTTAAGCAAAAAGAACTTAATGAACAGAAGTATGTTTGGAAATCTAAAGTTTCTGTTTCTGACTCGTCGGAACAATCTCCGAAAATCGATGAGAGATTCGATTGTTGTTAGGACATAGATTGTAATGACAAAAGCTTGTAATAGTTAGGTTTTATGTCTTTATGTTTTTTTTATGTAAATGTCAAATGTCACCAAGTATTTTACAAGTATAGCCTAGAGGCGAACTTGTTAAGTTCGCCTGGTCTATCAGAGGCGAACTTAATAAGTTCGCTTAGGTCTAACTGAGGCGAACTTGTTAAGTTTGCTTAAGCTGTTAGAAGCGAACTTAATAAGTTCGCTTATATCAGGTCAGTTGGTTATATATTTATGTGTTTACAGAGTCAGTCAGAACAAACTAGAACAAACCAGAGAGATCAGATCAGAGAAGTCCGATTGAGTCTGTAAACATCATTTTGATTTGAAATACTAATTGAGAAGGTTATTTACTTGCGTGTTTGAATTGTCTTTTATGCGTATAAACGTTGACTCGTTGGATTCCGCACTCCGAGTAAAGGTCACGTCTTATCACGAGATCGATCCATAGACGCGCCATGAGGACCTACAAGTGGTATCAGAGCTTTTGTTCGTGATTCTTGTTGATTCTAGACGATTTTATATGCAAATTGACATCAAATTCATCATTTTTGAGTTTTTCATTTCAATGGAGTTTTCAAGACTGATTTTGATCTGATTTGGTGTTTTTTGAAGATGATTAGGATGAAATTGATCCGATAGAAAGCTTCTAATTGACAAATTACACAATCTTACGGTCCAATTTTGTTTAATTCCTTCAATTCAGTGATTAATGACGATTTTTGAATGTTCTTGATTCGCGAGTTTGGGCTGAAGAAGTTTTTGATCAAGATTCTGTTTCGGAAAGCGAACTTGCTGATTTCTTGTGCAGGCGAACTTAGCAGCAGGCGAACTTGTCAAGTTCGCTTCTCACGGGATTAAGCGAAATTATTTTAGGCGAACTTGATCAGATTTTTGAATTCTGGTTTAAACGAACTTATTAAGTTCGCTTCACATTAAGTTCGCTTGGGTGTATCAGAGGCGAACTTATTATCTTCGCCTGAGAGTAAGACTGTTCAGGACTTAGAAATTTTTCAGAAATTTTTTTAAAAAAAATGGCAAATATGGTTCAAGTCACGAATATGTTCAATTATGACAATGAGATCGGTACATCTCAAAAACCTCCAAAGTTGTTGAATCTAGCTGATTATTCAAATTGGAAAGATCGGTTTGACCAGTTCATATCTTTTACCGAATACTAGTTTGTGGATTCCGATTTTGGAAGGATATACGCATCCTACTTATTTGTGGATGGGAACGGATGATGTTCCGAAGCCGGTGTCAACGTTAACTACTGAAGAGAAGTTGTTATTTGATAGGGAAAAGAAAGCAATGGCTAGTATTTCAATGTCTTTTCCAAAGGAAATATATCACAGTTTTAAACAGTTCAAGTCTTCTCAACAAATGTGGGAAGCATTACAGAAAAGGTGTGAAGGAAGTTTGGATGTGAAGAAGAGTAGAAAGGAGCTATTAAAGAAGCAGTTCCTAGTCTTTAAGCATTTTCAAAACGAATCCTTGGATGATCTTGCTACAAGATTCTATCATCTTCTTAGTGAACTGGCTAGTGCGTCTGTGGTGTATGAGACTGAAGAAATCAATGATAAATTCTTGGAGGCTTTACCATCAAAATTTGAAGTGTATACGGTTTTAATCAAAGAGAATATTAAGTACAAAACCATGTCTCTTGAAGAAGTTCTAGGGAAGATTCAGTCACATGACATGAATATGAAAAAGAAAGAGACTAATACGGAGCATATCCAGGATCCCTCAATGTATTTTGCCAAATCTACTGGTAAATCTGGTACTGGAGTGGCATTATTTTCTAGTGATGCTCAAGAGTCTTCAAATGATCAGTGTTCTGGAGTTCTAATTTATTCTGGTCATTCAAGCCATTCTGGATTTTCTGCGACTACAGCTTCAACATCATCTGGATCTCATTTGAATAAGAAAGTTGCTGATGATTATCTTGCTATGTTTTCTTCATTCATGGCATCATATGAAAATTTCATTGGAGGTAAAATACATGATCATGAGGTTATAGAAGAAGATTTCAGACAGATTGACCCTGTTGATCTGGAAGAAATGAATATCCAATGGAATATGGCCATGTTAATGCGTCAAGCTAAAGATTTCTTGAAGAGAACTGGCAGAAAATATATTGGTTCAAATAGTCGATCTCGTATGGGTTTTGATAAGAGCAAAGTTCGTTGTTACAACTGCCAAGAGTATGGTCACTTTGCTAAGGAGTGTGTGAAGCCGAAGGTAGACTTTGATTCACAAAAGAAGCAGTCTAACTTTCAGCATAATAGCAATCAGTCACATGGTTCATCTGGTAATCAAAATCATGGTCCTTCTGGTAATACAAATCACGCATCTGCATCATCAACTTTGGTTGCTCAAAACGACGAAAACTATGAATGGGGCATTCATCTGGAAGATTTGGTGGGTGCTGCGAGTCAGGCTTTTGTTGCAGAAATTCATTCTGAAAAACCAGAGGAGTCTACTGATGATGAAAGTTCTAGTGATGATTCGTGTGATGGTGATAGTATTCCAAGCGTTGATGATGAGGTAGAACAAGGGCAGAGTATTGATTCTGATGCTGCATCAGGGGTTACTGAGGAGGATATTGTTCTTACAGAAAATGCTTCAGTTGGTGATGATTCAGAGAATATTCCTATTGCCAAAGTATTCATGGCAGACATGTCTGATCCTTCTAAGGTAAAAGACTCTGTTTGTCATATTTACTGTTCTAACTGCATTTCTGTAAAAGATAAATTTCAAAAGGTCATGGATGATAACACAAACCTGATTTGTGACATGAAATCAATGCATTCAGTTAATCAGAAACTGAAAGATAATTATAAGCTGTGCATTGATAGAATTGAGTCTTTGAAAAGAGACTTAAATTCTCTTGGGCTAAAATACAAAGAACATGGTTATCATCTAGATATGGCTTATGCTGAAATAGAAAAACGTAATGAAGTTGTTGCCCAAAAGAATAAAGAAATATCTGACAAAGAGTCTGAGGTGATCAAACTTCATCGAAAGTTGGAACAATTTGTAAGTTCTTCAGTTGTTTTGGATTATTTTAACTCAAATGCTGATCCTACTAAGCGTGTTGCTGGTATTGGATTTATTCCTCCACCGTTTAATGCAAATTATGTGGTGGAACCTGAAATTATAAATGAAGAGGAGATAGATCCAAAAACTGTGTTAAAGGTGAATTCGGTGACTAGGGAGGATATGTGTATGAGTCTGATTCTGAAGATGAGATGTTCGATGAAAAGAAAGTCGAGGGCATTCCAAAATAAGTGAAAATTGATGACCCAACAGTTGTTAAAACTGTTACCCGGGATAGATGCATTATGACTGAACCCGAAGAGGTGAAATCTGTTCCAACTAAATTTTCTCCAATCTTACAGTCAAGTGGGTTTGTTGCGGCTGGTTATCAAAAAGTGAATTCTTCAAAGGTGCCAAAACAGACTTATGTTCCAAAGAAGCCCATAAATTGTTCTGGACTTTCCTCTAAAGCTTATTCCTCTGATGGATCTTCAAATTCAAAGAAAACCTCTTATTTCAGAACTTATCAAGACAGAAGAGTTTGTTTTCATTGCAATGAGGCTGGTCATATTTTGATCAATTGTCCTTACAAGAACCAGGGTAAAAGGAAGACTGTTCATTCACAACCGAAAGTGGTGAAAATTCTGAAAAGAAAAGATGAGGGAAAGTCGTCTTCTAGTTAGGAGAAAAACTTGCCTGGTCGATCTTTTGTTAAATCCTCTGGATTTAAACAACAGGATAAATTGAATGCTACATATTATGTATGCAAAGAGAAACTTGAGATTCCAAAAGCTGAGATTTCAAAAGATTCTTTTCAGTAGGTTAAATAGTCTAGACCTCAAAGAAGAAGAAGAAGAAACAGAAAATTAAAGAAATTTTTGGAAACATACGAATCTAACAATAATATATCAAATAATGTTTTTCAAAATAATAAAATTGGTTCTTCTTTGAAAAGGTCTGATTGCCAAACTTCTGTTTCAAAAGTGAATGATAAGATTGATTGTATATTACAAGAAGTTGTTTATTTTGTTCAATCTGGACGACCCAATACCACGATTGCTTGGGTTCCACTTTCTAACTGATTCTCGTTGTTTATGTAGGGACAACCAAGGAGGACTATCAACAATACATGGTATGTGGATAGTGGTTGCTCTCGACATCTGACAGTGAATGTTAGATTGCTTGAGGATGTAAAACAAATTGATGGAGGTTATGTCGCTTTTGCGGGCAATAAAGGCGGGTACATAACTGGCCAGGGTACGTTAAAGAATGACAAAGTCAAATTTGAAAAGGTGAATTATGTTGAGCAGCTGGAACACAATCTTTTAAGCGTATCACAAGTCTGTGATAAGAAGTTTTCGTTCTATTTCAACGATGATGAATGCTATATTTTGAAATCGGGCTTCGTGATTCCTAATGAATGGATTCTTATGAAGGCTCCGAGGAGAAATGACACGTATATCCTTGACATGAGTGTCGCCACTACAACGTATTCAATTCCAACATGTTTACTCTCCAAGGCGTCGGAATCTGATTCAATATTGTGGCACAGGAAGCTAGCTCACATTAACTTTAGGAAGATGAACTACATTGTTAGGAAAGATTTGGTTCTTGGTATTCCAAAGATGAAATTCTCAGTTCTTGATGATTGTATTCCGTGCAAAAAGGGGAAGCAAAGAAGGAAATCTCACAAATCTAAATCGACAAATTCTATCGTAACTCCTTTGGAGTTGCAGTTGCTGCATATGGATTTGTTCGGTCCTATCAGTATCAGGAGCATCGGTGGAAAATCGTATTGCTTGGTAGTAACTGATGATTACTCCAGATTTTCATGGGTTAAGTTTCTTTCTTCTAAAGCTGAAACCGCTGAGTTGGTGCAATACTTAATCCTGAGTTTGGAGAATTTATTCAATCTGAAAGTCAGAAGAATCAGGAGTGACAATGGCAGCGAATTTAAGAATAGCAAAATGGGCTTATTCTGTCTACAAAGAGGAATTCATCATGAATTCAGTGCGCCATATGTTCCTCAACAAAATGGTGTCGCTGAAGGAAAGAACAGGATGTTGGTCGAAACGGCTCGCACGATGCTTGCATATTCTAAGCTTCCAGTCACCTTTTGGGCTGAAGCTGTGAATACTGCGTGTCACGTTTTGAACAGGGTCTTGACCGTTAAGCGACATAACAAGACTTGCTATGAATTGCTGAATAATCGAAAGCCGAATCTGGATAATTTACTACCTTTTGGTAATCCTTGCACCCTATTGAAAGTTTGAGATGTCCCAACAAAATTCAGTGCGAAGGCTATTGAAGGGATTTTCTGGGGTATGTGGCTAATTCGACAACCAAGAGGGTTTATAACAAAGAGACGCGCCAAGTTGAAGAATGGTTCCATATTGACTGTTCAAATTGGTCTTTACCACAAATGGCGATTGGTCCGGATTGGGCATTTGATTATGAAAACTTATTCAAATCATTTCATTTACCTTCTGATATTTCTGATGAAGAGGCTGCTGTTCTTTATGATTCATATCAGGATGCACAGCACAATGGATTTCTACCAAATGCAGTTCCAAATTCATCGATTCCATCTACTTCTGCTCCCGATCCTAATGTTGCTTCTTGTTCAGGTCCACAAGATTCAGAGAGTGAGGAGGATAATGTTATTTTTCAAGATTCTTCTGCTGATCCGTTGTTGGGTGATGATCCATTACCTTCAACACAGGCTCAGGGGGAGATTCCTACAAATTTAGACTCGGATATTCCAATTAATCAAGATTATTCTTATCAATCTGAATCTATTCAAGTTGACGTGTTACCGGTTCTTGAGGTTGCATCCATCAAGGAACTCAAAGATCATCCGGTGACGAATATAATTGGAAATTTACAGGATGGAGTGAAAACACGTTCTCTTGTTAACAATACTTGTTTGTCTACATGCATTAAAGATTCTGGTGTTCTTGATGATTGCTCACATTCATGCTTTATTTCGCAGGTTGAACCCAAGAATGTTGAGATGGCTTTAAATGACAACAACTGGATAGAAGCTATGCAGGAAGAACTTGCTCAATTTGACAAACTTAAGGTTTGGAATCTTGTTTCTCTTCCGAAAGGTGCGTATCCGATAGGAACAAAATGGGTGTTTAAATGTAAGAAAGACGATCGAGGTGTCGTGGTACGCAACAAGGCAAGATTAGTTGTCCAGGGCTTCAATCAACAAGAAGGAATTGATTACACCGAGGTTTATGCGCCAGTTGCGAGGCTTGAAGCTATAAGGCTGTTTCTAGCTTTTGCTTCCTTTAAAGGTTTTAAGGTGTTTCAATTAGACGTCAAAAGTGCGTTTTTATATGGAAAGGTCAAGGAGGAAGTCTATGTGTGTCAGCCGCCGGGGTTTGAAGATCCACTGAATCCGAATATGGTTTTCAAGCTTGATAAGGCTCTCTATGGTTTTCAAGCTTGATAAGGCTCTCTATGGTCTTCATCAGGCTCCTCGTGCGTGGTATGAGACTTTATCCACACATCTTTTGGCGAATGAATTTGTTCGTGGAAAGATAGACTCGACGTTATTCATAAAGAAATCAGGGGGAGATTACCTACTGGTCCAGATTTATGTGGATGATATTATTTTTGGCTCGATAAATGAAGGGTTATGCAAAGAATTTGAGGGTGTTATGAAGTCAAAATTTGAAATGTATGCTATGGGAGAGTTATCGTTTTTCTTAGGTTTACAAGTAAATCAAAAGGAAGATGGTTTCTTTATTCATCAGTCCAAGTATGTCAAAGACATCTTGAGCCGGTTCAAGATGGAGGACTGTACCCCATATGATACTCCAATTCCGGTCAATCATAAGTTGAATTCTGACCCGGAAAGAAAAGATGTGGATAGTCGACTTTACAGAGCTATGATTGGATCCCTCGTGTACTTAACCGCTTCAAGGCCGGATATAATGTTCGTCGTGTGTATCTATTCCAGATTTCAGGCAAAGCCAAAAGAATCTCACTTAATTGCTGTGAAAAGAATCTTTCGGTGTTTAAAAGGAAAACAACGTTTAGGGCTATGGTATCCTCATGGTTCTAACTTTGATTTCAATGCTTATACTGATTCTGATTTTGGTGTTGTTGTCTGGACAGGAAATCTACAACAGGTGGTTGTCAGTTCTTAGGTAATCGACTTGTGTCCTGGCAATGCAAAAAGCAAACCACAGTCTCGATTTCTACATGCGAAGCAGAATATATCGCTACTATAAGTTGTTGTTCACAGATCCTGTGGATACAACAGCAATTGAGAGATTACGGTTTGAATTTCACAGGAACCCCTATGCTTATTGATAATAATGCTACTATGTCCATAACGAATAATTCTGTTAAACATAGTAAAACTAAGCACATCGAAATTCGATATCATTTATACGTGATTGTGCAGAGAAAAGGTTGATTGAGCTGGTCAAGGTACACACTGTAGATAATTTTGCTGATTTGTTTACCAAGGCATTTGATCGTACCAAGTTTGAATTTCTAATTAAAATGATTGGTATGATCAATCCCGAATAAAAGTTTTTCAAAATCAGAATTTCATGGAAAATTTTGTTTTTAAGTTCTTTTATTGCTTTATTACATTTCTGCATTTACATTTTCAGTCAAAAAGTTTAATTTATAAAAAGTCAAAACAAATTGAAAAATATAAAATTTGACATCATTTGAGGTTAGAGAAGAAATGATAGTACATCAGTGATTAGTTCATTTCTCACGACCTTAGTAGACCTTGATATATGATTGATTAAAATAAGTTGATTTGATCTAAATTTCAAAGTCTGCATAAATAAGAAATGATAGTATTGTGAATGCTCTATTCTTGATAATTTGTTTTAAAATTTGTGTATAAAATTTGAAACTTGAATTGTCAATAGGCTAAAAGCGTTTTGAAATTAATAGTAGTGTGAAAATTAAATATAATATGATTACATCTGTGATTTAAATCCATTATATGCCTGGGTGTGTGTGTAAAAGATCATTATCAGATAAAGAATATATGGTTATAAAGAATTTCATGAGACCAATATCGAATTATATCTTTAGCACAAATCTATTTCAGTTCACTTCACTGCCCATGCCCCGAAAAACATGCAAGGTGTTGTTGAACTAAGATATGCTTTCAAAATCTGTTGAAACATATATTCGCCCTTGGATCAGTTAGATACATCATCTAGTCTGATTCCATTGAATTTCATCCAGATAATAGTTGGATCCTCATACCTGAATCTATTGATTCTCACTATTCAACCAATCCATTAGAATCTTCTGATTCTGAATCATCATGATTCTTATATTCGTTGGGATCTGCTTTTATACTTGTGCTAAAAGAGATAATTTCATCTTGGAAAGTGATCTAATCTTAACATTAACTGTATATGTCTTGAAGATAGTGCAATTTATATTTCTGTTTGGCATATATGTGGGGTACACGATGTTTTTCATCTAAATGGTACTAAATCACATGAATTTGGAGAATAAACGCTTATAGTTTCAAATAATATAATATTGACAAATTTAAGAATTCATGCTTTATATTTCAAATTCGGTATAAATAAAAGAGCATTTTATAACTTGATCTTATTTACTTTGAAATTTATCGCGTATCATTTCAAATATTATTCAAATTGAATAAGTTTCAAAATGAAAAAGATGCGAAGTGCACGAAACTGAGTTGGATGGTTTCATACTATAGGTTATCCTTTGTTATTGCTAAAATGTGTGATGAATTGATCAGATACTGATATGATCTTCTTACTCATGATGTTAATTCAAAAATATGTGTTTCCATTTGTATAGATAAAACTCAAAAAGATTTTTATTTTTATTTTCCATGAAAATTCTAAACTTTTATTAAAATTTTTCGGGATTGGATCGGATACATGTTGCTGAAGGAAGTTCAAGATTTGACAGGTTGAAGTTGATAAAATTTTTGTTCAAGGCAAAAAGGTTGAAAAGCTATTAAGTTCGCCTGTGTACAGTGAAGCGAACTTAATAAGTTCGCTTCAAACAGTGAAGCGAACTTAATCTGGTTGTCTGTAGTGAAGCGAACTTAATCTGATTGGTTGTGGAGAAGCGAACTTATCATGTTCGCCGAAGGCTTGTTAAGCGAACTTAACAAGTTCGCCTAATTAAGCGAACTTAATGGGTTTAAGGTTCTAGATCAAGCGAACTTATCAGTTCATCGTCTTCTTCATTTTCGACGAACTTGACTGAAAATT
This sequence comes from Smallanthus sonchifolius, assembly GCA_023525975.1. Taxonomy (NCBI): domain Eukaryota; kingdom Viridiplantae; phylum Streptophyta; class Magnoliopsida; order Asterales; family Asteraceae; genus Smallanthus; species Smallanthus sonchifolius. The sequence goes on from CM042024.1 coordinate 64,720,572, forward strand.
TTCAAAAATTTTAAACTGTGTTGTGAGGATTGTTTACCAGTTGTATCATATTCCAAATTGAATTGCGAATTCAACCAAGGTAATTTCATTGAATTTCATCCGTTAAATTGTGAGAATTTGGTCATTTTCATCTCGGTTTTCATCGAAAATTTAAAAAGACGGTTTTTGACCGGATTTATAAAATTGATCATCCTATTTGGTTGTTAATTGATATTCGACTGATATTCATTGCTTATTCCATGATAGCATCTAGATTGGTTGATTTTTGATCGACTGTGTTTGAATTTGAATCGTCACAGGTTCAGGCGAACTTGTTCCAAGCGAACTTGTCAGGAGAATTTAATAAGTTGGCCTCTTGCACTACTAAGCGAACTTATTAAGTTCGCCTAGGGGTCAGTGAAGATGTGGACTTGTAAATTTTTTTGTTTGTTCAAAATTTTTTTTTTGTTTCAAATTTTTTTGTTTGTTTTGTTATTTTGTTTTGTTGTTTGTTCGTGTTTGTTATTTTTTGCTAATATGTTTGCTGTCCAATATTTTCAGATGGCTCGACGTGTCGAATATAAACATAATCAAGGGGCATTGTTAGATCCCAACATTTCCGAGGCTGTGAATTTTCAAGGCATTATAGGATTTTTGAACAGATCACGTCTTCACGTTGCTTTATCTACTGATCCTTACATAAGTCTCGTGTACATACAGAAATTTTGGGATACTGTGCATCAAGATACGGACATTGAACCTCATGTTATTCGTGCCAATGTTAATAATACCGAGATTGCCATTTCTGAAGAGACGATTCGTGCTGCTCTTGATTTAGGAGGAAATGCTGAAGATCCGATATCTTATCCAGGAACTCTTATTCTGGGTTGTTTTCAAAGAATGGGATATCGTGGAAGACAGAATGATACCCAAGCACGTAAAGGTGGTTTAGTCGGTGAATGGAGATATTTCATGCATGTGATTATTCAATGCATTTCTCCTCGCAAAGCTGGTACCGATGGCTCTTCAAACTGCTATGGTGGCCTTAACGTTGAAGCGATTCAATCTTCCACTTTACTTCTATCGGGAGATGGTTATGCAGATTAATCCGGCTGAAGGTCAAGGATTCTTGATGTATCCTCGCTTTATTCAAATGATTTTGAATCATCTTAATCCAGATCTTCCACAATATCCAATAAGATTAACTTTGACTCTAATGTCAAAGCGTATCTTTACCGACTGCACGAAGGTGAAACAGCAGAATGCTGCATTGATTCCAGTCAATACTCCTTTGTTTGGGCACTTAATCAATCCTGATTATGTTGCACCACCTAATGACAACTGGTTTCATCCTGATGAAATTGCTCAAGCTCAAGGCTTCAATGTTCAACAACAACAACAGCAACAACCACAACAACCCCCACAACTACAAGTTCCACAACAACAGATACCAGTTCACCAAGTACAAGTTCCCATACAACCTCAAATTCCTATTCCTGAACAAGTTCCAATTCCACAAGCTGAGGTTGAAATACCTATTCATGAACCTGTTGAAGAGGAGGTCGTTCATGCACATGAACATGATTTAGGAATGAACATGGATGATTTCATTGATGACGCTATGAACTCGCCCATTCCAGAAGTTGAAGGGAATGTGGTGACAGATGATGAATCTAGTTCCAGCTCAAGTGAGACGATCTTACCTGTTAATGAAAACACCGATTCTGATGAATCTAGGGATTTTTTCTCAGGTCATTATGAACGGTTAGCTGCTATTCCACTGGCTAATGCTGGAAAATGCATTAAATCTCAAACCATACGACCAAGAAGAAAGTCTGTTCGGGATTCTCCTTCCAGTTCAGTACTTGGAAAAAGATCATTGGTTGATGAGAGTACTGAGTCGGATAGTGACTTTAATCCAGATTCTAAGACTCAAAAGTTAATGTCTGCTTCCATAGCTGCTGCACACTCTTCTCAGGGAGTCGAGGATGCTAATTTTGTTGCTTCATTGATAATTACTTCTCTAAGATCTAAGGATCCATCTCCAGTGATTTCTCCTATTCCTCCAGTCATTCCTACTACTTCAAGTCCTTCTATTCCACAATCGTTAGTTGGTCCGTCAAAGCCTTCTGATTCTGAAAGGATTACTTTCCTTGAATCTCAAGTGCTTTCTCTACAAACCCAGGTAAACACTCTTGTGTCTACTGATTCATAACGGCATCTGGTGATTCAGACTCAAGCTCAACAGATTGCTGACATGTAAGCATTAGTATCCAAACTCGTTCAGCGTCTTGACGCTCAGGGGGAGTTGAGGATACCTGATACTTGTCACACAGAGTCTATTCAAAGATGTGATGATGAAGACAATGATCCTGCTGGAAATATTGAGGGTGATCGTCAATACACTGACGCTAATCCTATATCTAGGGTTCAGGGGGAGTCGACATCACAATCACTTGAAGGAAACAAAGATACTACTGGTACTAATGAAGAAATTCTATTATTGGAATTCTTTCAAGATTCAGAAGAAGAGGAAGCTGAAAAGATTGCATGTCTTGATGACATTGATGATTTATTCAATGAAATGGAAGATGATATGTCGGATAATGAGATAGAAGAAGGAGAAATAGTAGAGATTGAGATAGAGAAAGATAAAGATAGTGTTACTTATGAAGGTTGTGATGGTCTTAAAGTGCCGTATAACTTCATCGAGGATGATGTTATTCCTGAATTCACTTATGAAGGAGTAACGGATTCTATGGACTCTGTTGAAGACATCACACTGCCTGAAGACACTGCTGATTCAAAGATAGATACTGATGATGAGACTATTCAATCCAATAAAGATGCTAAAACTGAAACTACTCACACTGAGTCTCCGAAGGTTAATGAAGAACCTGTGATGTACAGAGATACAGGGATGACAAGAGAACAGTGGAGAGAAGTTGTAAACAGTTGGATGAAGGTGCTACCCAAGTCTCCAGCACAACCTGCTCAGAAAGAGAAATATGTGAATAAAGAGCAGTGTGTAGGAAGGATCATAAGTTGGTTCTATGATGATGAATCAAAATTATTTGTAATTAAACGATCTGATGGTGTTCAATACTTAAAGACGAGGATCAAGTATTTCAATACCTTGCCAAGGTGTGAAATAAATGGTTTAGCTTCAAAGCCACTCATTAACAGATCGAAGAATGGTTTGGCTGATGTGATAGCAAACTTGATCAAGAAAGAATGTAGTTCAGGAAAGTATGATCGGCTGAAACCACAAAAGGGAAAGAGAGTAAAGAACATAGATCCAAAGACTGGGAAAGTGACCTGGAGATACAAGTATAAACCAGTGCGTGCTATTCACAAGATACCATTAAAGAAGATTCCTCAAGACTTTCTTGGGAATATGAAATGGTGGTATGTTGATGTTAATACTGGTGTAGCAAGGATTGAAGATAAAGATAATAAGGTCATTGTGTGTTTCTATGACGCAATGAATCTTACTAATTTTTCAAAGAAAGATCAGAGGACGTTGCGAAAGAATGAGATCATGTACACTGATGTTTGGAGAGAACAAGGTCTACAGTACAAAAGAGTTTTGGAGATATGCAGAAGATATGGAGTGCATGCTGGCAGGAGACTACCGGATAACTGGAAGAGTTCAAGATAAAGACTGAAGATCAAGCTATTGTCAAGGGGGAGTCTGTTAGGACAAAGATTGTAATGACAAAAGCTTGTAATAGTTAGATTTTATGTCTTTATGTTTTTCTTATGTAAATGTTAAATGTCACCAAGTGTTTTACAAGTATAGCCTAGAGGCGAACTTAACAAGTTCGCCTAGTCTATCAGAGGCGAACTTAATAAGTTCACTTAGGTCTAACTGAGGCGAACTTGTTAAGTTCGCTTAAGCTGTTAGAAGCGAACTTAACAAGTTCGCTTAAGCTGTTAGAAGCGAACTTAATAAGTTCGCTTATATTAGGTCAGAACAAACTAGAACGAACCAAAGAGATCAGATCAGAGAAGTCCGATTGAGTCTGTAAACATCATTGTGATTTGAAATACTAATTGAGAAGGTTATTTACTTCCGTGTTTGAATTGGCTTTTATGCGTATAAACGTTGACTCGTTGGATTCCGCACTCCGAGTAAACGTCACGTCTTATCATGAGATCGATCCGTAGACGCGCCATGAGGACCTACAATTGTGAGTGGAGTGAGGTTTATTATTTTAATACATATGGACGACCCATGACTACCATGGCTTGTGTCCCAATTTCAAATTAATGTTTCTTGTTCGATGTGCAGGATTTACCAAGAGGGACTATTAATACCATTTTGGTTGTTGATAGTGGTGGTTCTAAGCACATGACAGGGAATGACATCTGCAAGAGTAACGAGTTGTTGATAACTGAGAATCTAATTGTTTCAACGACTTGATTCTCAAGGGGGAGAATATGTCACACACAATGTTTTGGAAAGAGTTTTACAAGTCCAAATGATAACCTGAAACTTAGGATGACAATGGTGAGCATAAAGTCGTTGATGCAACCATTTGACTAGTTGAGGGGGAGTTTACAGGACATGGGGAGTACAGAACTGTGTTGGTGACTGAGGCAATGACATTCAATTACATTACATCGGTTTGAGTTTTTAATTGATTGACTTGCTTAATCCTGAGTAACCAAGTAAATTGTTTTTCATAAAATGTTTTCATGGAAGGTTTATTTTCGTTTGTTTTACTTTCTTTGAAAAAGATTTTGAAAAATCCAAACAAATTGAAAAAGATAAAATCGACATTACTTGAAGTTAAAGAAGAGATGATAGTACATCAGTAGATGTTCTTTCACACATGACCGTAGATTGACTGGTTGGTGCTTTATGTTAATATATCTAAATTATATGTTTTGATCTAAACTTCAGAGACTGCACAAATAGGAAATGATAGTGTTGTGTATGCATATAATTTGAATTGTCAGTAGACTAAAAGCGTCACTGAACCATTAGTAGTGTGAAAACATAATTGCATATGTTACAACTGTGATTTGAACCCATTTTATGCCTGGGTGTGTGTGTTAAAAGATCACTATCAGATAAAGAATATTAGCTTTTAATAAAGATTTTCCTATGAGATCAGTTTTGGGTTATGTCCTTAGCACTATTCATTCGATTTGCTTCAGTGCCCATGTCCCGAAAAGCATGCAATTTGAAGTATAATCAAGATATGTACTTGACAACATCTGTCAAACATATACTAGCCCTTGGATCATATTGATAAATCATCTTTATTGATTCCATTGAATTCATAATCCAGATAACAGTTGGATCCACGTACCTGAATCTTATGATTCCACATATATAAGCCAAAACATTGAATCATTCGATTCTGAATCTCATTGATTCCTATACAATCCAATTTGGATTCTGCTATTCATGTGCTAAATGATGTCTCCTCATTCTGGAAATTCGGATAATCTTTAGTAAAATCTCTTATGTCTTGAAGATAGTGCATTTACATTCTGTTGGCATACTAGTGGGGTACACGTTGTATTTCATACTTAAATGGTACCTTAACTCACAAGAAAGTGGGAATGAGATGATTTAGTTTCAAATCTTATAATATTAATAATTTGAATTTGTGTGTCATAGCCTGATCCTATTTTCTTTGAATGTTTATCCAGTATCATAACATGCAATATGAAAGTCTTGAAAAGATAGAGTGTGATAATCTTAAAAGATATTGGTTTGATTGGTCAAGGCTTGAAAGAATGACATAGGATACTATTTGATATTATATGAATTTTATATCCAAGATCTGTGATTGATATCTCATATATACTGATATGATCTTCTTACTCGTGATGTTCGACCAAAAAGATGTGATTTTGTATTTTACATTTCAGTTTATATAGAGAAAAACCAAAAAGATTTTGTGTTTTGTAGGATCGTAAGATTACAAGGTGATTCTGTTCTAGTTGATATTGGCGGAAACAATAACAACCAACAAAGTAAACAAGTAGACAGCAAGAATACTGATAAATGCACTGTTGTATTAAACTTTTAAGATTACAAGTTTACAAGTAAAACACTATTAAGAAGCACTATGAAAGCACAGCAAGCACTAGCAAGTATAAGCACAAGCACACTTTGTTTGAAGTGTTTACAGGATATATATAGTAACTTAGAATCAAGACAGACCCTTGATTCTAAGGATCAGATCTAACACAAGCCGTTGATCTTGTTTATTAATCTAAATTACACGCAAAGGCTAATCTAGATAAATTTACTGAAACGTCTTCTTAGGCATCATTGTTTTCATGCTTGGAGACGCGCGTTATTGTCCTTTATTGGTTGCACCATTGAGGTTCCTTCTGCTTGGAGTGTGGCAATTGCTTTTGCAGAAAGGTGTCAGAGGCGCTTCACATGGATAGTCAGCTGCAACGTTTGGTCTTCAGAGAATAAAGCTATTAGCAGCAACTTGTGTTGAACGCTGCTGATAAACCTATCAGCAGCAACCAGTGTTGAATGCTGCTGATAAGCCTATCAGCAGCAACTTGTGTTGAATGCTGCTGATAAGCCTATCAGCAGGAACTTGTGATGAATGCTACTGATAAGTCTATTAGCAGCAACTTGTGACGAATGCTGCTGATAAGCCTATCAGCAGCAACAAGTGTTGAATGCTGCTGATAAGCCTATCAGTAGCAACAAGTGTTGAATGCTGCTGATAAGCCTATCAGCAGCATTTGTACTTAGAATAATTTGGTAGCAATCAGTCTTTGGTTCTACAAACTCCCCCTAGACTGATGCATCCAAAATTCTTCTAATCACTTTGCTGCTGAAGCTTTTGCATGTGGCTGACTATCCTTTCAACCTCATAGCCTCTTGGATCCTTGCTGGGATTGTTCAGTGGAAGTTCAGACAGAGTCTTGATGTCTTTGTGTGGCATTTTGTAGATTGCTTTGCTTGAACATCTCATCTGCTGCTTCTTTACATCAATCAGAGTGAACTCATCCAAATCAGCATTGTAGGACCAAGATACAAATGGAGAGTGGGACTTGAGTGGTTTGATATTCATGACCACATCTTTGCTAGGGTTGAAGTAGTGTCTGATTGCTAGCATAAGATGTTTCCCACTCTCATTTGCAGGCTCATGAGCTTCACCCAGCTCTAAAATTCTTCTTAGGTCTGAATCTGGTAGTTGCAGAACTTCATCAACAGACCTGTATGTAGATCTTCTTCTTTCAGTTCTCCCCCTGAAGATCTCAAACCTTTGATCCTGTGGATTGTAGACCCATTCAACTATGTTTCTTGAGTCTTCAGGTTCAGATGGGGATTTGGATTTCTTCAAGGGAGGCTGTTGATGAGAGGGAGCTGGGTGGGATGATTTGGACTTGTTGGGTGGAGGAGTGGAAGGTTTGGGGAGGAGAGTGGAAGGATGATGGACTGATGAAGAGGTAGGTGAGGGAGAAGGCTTGGGTTTCTTTGTCTTTGGTTTTTCTTCTTCTTTGATAAGTACCCTTTTCTTGGAGCCCTTCTTCCCTAGTCTTTCTTCCTCATCCTTTTTAACTTTGAAGTAGAGGGCTTGCAGGTTCATGAAATTCATGGGACCTAGCCTCTTTCCACTATCTCCTCTAGCCTTAAGGAAGTCAATCATGACCTTCCTTTCTTCATGGGTCCTTTTATTAAAGGCAATGGTCTTCTTGGACTGTAGCTTGGCTTTCTCTTCTTCTTCAGCCTTTTTCTTTCTAGCCAATTGACCCTGCTGACCCATGAAGGCTCTGTAAATCTCTTTGGTTGAAAGTTTCTCAAGGTAGTCTGCATCCTCACCTTGAGAGACTAGAGTCTTTACCTACTCCTCCCTCATTTCTTTAGCTAGTTCAGAATCGGTTATCCTAAACTTAGCTTCTTCTTTCTTCTTCTTCTCCAATTCTTCTTCTTCTTTATTGAATTATTCCTACAGTTGAAGAGCAAGAGCTGCATCTTCTTCAATCCGGTCAACTGCAGGAATCTTTCTTTTTAGTTCATCCAGCTGTTTAGCATACAGCTGGATGGTTTGTTCTCTTAGGAGAATGGCTGTTTTTCTTTCTTGAGCCTTTTTCAGGTCAGCCATCTCCTCTTCTTCTCTTTTTCTTCTTTTCTATTCTGTCTCTCTTTTCTCTTTTTGCAACCTCTCTTCATCTTCATCACTCATGATTCCCTTTCCTTTGTTTACATTGGATGCCTCTGCTTCAGCTTCACTGACCACAACAGCAGATGATGATGCTGGTATTGGGATCTCTGCCTCAGCTTCATTGGCAAGTTGAGGGATTGACAAGGGATGATCACTTTCTTCATCAAGTTGATACTCAGGACCTTCTATTTCCCTCAGTTGATCCCTAAGAGAAGATCTTGTGCCAGATGCTGCAGATATGGCTTCAACTTGTGGAGAATCTGAGTTGGACTCAGCATCAGAAGTTGACACAGAATCTTCCTGAGGAATCAGTCCTTCTTCTTCAAGATGGGCTCTGACAGTAGCTATCATTGCCTGGATTTCAAGAGAGTTGACATTGCAGATGTTTGCCCTGAGCTGAAAAATCTTGAATAGGAAGTCTGAGGGCAGCTGAAGGATGTTCCTGGTGTTGATGACGAGAGAGGAGCCGTTGCTGAGCAGAAAAGTGTGGTCAAGGGACTTAGTGCTCACCCAACCTAGCACGTCCAAGTCCTTGACCAGGAAGGCATACAGGAATCTTTGAACGCCCAGAACTTCTTCTTCAGGGAGAAGACTGCTCCTTGTTATTTCAAGATTGCTAGGAGTCAGTCTCCTTTCTGTGGCCGCCGAGGATTCAGGATAAGCTACCCAATGTGCTGCTTGTAGGAATCTTTGGAACCTGGGTAGATTATCCTCCATCAGGTCATGGAACCTGCCAATGGCAAGTTCTGCTGAGAGATCTGTTGAGGTGTTGATGCAGTTAGTTAAATGCAGATGTAGGACTTGGAGGGCATTGAGAGAGTTCCAGTTCAGCTCTTCTACTCCGCTGAACTCCCATCCAATCCAAAACCTCTCAGATGATCCATCATACCCCCAAGCTAGAATGGAGTCAAATTCTAGCTTCTTTGATGATCTGAGTAGTTGGGGGGTTGAGGATTGACCAATGATGGCTGCTGCTTCAGGAAGTATGATGAATGATGTATTTGTTTGTTCTGTGTCTTCAACATCATTCAGCATTTCATCGACAGCCCTGACGACCAACTTCCAGTCTTCAGATGTCTCTTCGTCTTCATTATCTGGGACTGGCAAGTCATGAATTTGGACAAAGGCTAGCTTGAATAGTGAGCTTTGAAGTACAACCTGCTCTTGAATCCAGTCGTCAAGACTGTCTTTATCTTCTTCCATAGAGACCATCTCCCCCTTTTTGGTTGCATTAGTAGACAGGTAGGCATCAGTTTGGGTGCCTACTGATACAAGAGAGGGAGTGGATAAAGTTGGGCACTGATGGGCTTCATGCATAGAGACTTGGTGTCTTAGTTTGGACACTTCAGCCTCTAGCATAGCCACCCTGGCCGTCAATTCCAAGTTATGAAGTTTCAGTCTGTCCTCATCCACAGTTGTGGAATCCTTGGACCCAGATGGGGCCTTAGGCCGAGCCTCAGCATCCCCATCACCCGGGGTTTCTTGGCGCCTGGGATTCCTCTCAGTGAGGGGAGTTTCCAAGGAAACACCCTCACCATGAGTTGCCGTGGTTGAGGTCTTAAAGATGTTGTCACTGTCCTCCTAGTCATTTGATGGACCAGTAGTAGTGACAGCCTCTTCCACATCCACTCTTTCATTACTCCTAGAGTGGACCTTCAAGGGTGAAGAACTTGGGTTGGGTGTTTCGGAAGCAAGACCAATCAGTACCTCCTTGATAGTGGTGGTTGGAGAAGGTACATCACTTTGGTCAGGTTCCTCAACACTTAAGTCCAAAGAAGATAGGAATGGCTCAAAGGGCTGTTCTATGGATCCGGGAAGTGATCCTAATCCTAATAGAGAGACTTCCGAAGGAGTCTCCCTAGCAATGTGGCTTTCCCTTATGATATTCTCACTAGAATGTTGTGATTCTGAGTGAGGGATGTTGGCTTGGGTTTGGGCCTTGGAGGCAAGAGAAGAAGGAGTTCTCTTGCCCCTTTTCCTTGTATATTTGGCTGCAACCGGGGCCCTGTGTTCCGGTTGAGCAAGCAAACTGTGGGTAAGTAAATTATGTGCCTGTGCATCCTCAGTAGGATGCACAGGGGTTCGATCAAGGGAAGCAGCGGATTGAGTTTGTGGCAGTGAGGTGGAGGGTGTGGGATCAGTATCAGCTAGGTTTGCTGAACTGTCACCCTGGGCACTTTGTACGTTCAGCATTGTAGATAACAATGGAACGTCGGCCCCTGAGAACTTTGATGAAACTGTTCTCATACTTTGAAAATGTTGTTCTTATGTCCCAGCATGACATAGATTCTTGCAGTTTTTGAAAGATCTTGGTGCTCAATGTTGAACACTTCCTGCAAGAATCTTGGGTACATAAAGAACTGTGATTTCACCCCTTCTTGAAGGTTGTATCTCAAACCTTCAAGAATGAGGTGGGAAAAATTGAAACCCGCTCCAGTTATCATACCGTGAATTGCCGACGCAAGTCCGGAGCTGAGTTGGTTCCAACCACTTCTCTTCTGGGATATGCATTGGAGAAGAGTGTGGCAGAGATACTTCCATTTGGGACCCATGAGTGCCTTCTCTATCGTATACTCTGTTTGATTCCCAGTGTACCCTATGGATACAAAGGTCCTCATGTATACGTCTCTTGGGTAAGATGTGGCGTCCCCTTCATCTTGAAGCTTGAGGTGTTGGCGGAGCTTTGCTTCAGTGATGATTATCTTTTTGCCGTCTACTGTTCCTTTGATTTGGGGAGTGCCCTGTTCAGTAGAATACACGGCTGAGCTCCAAAAATCTTCCATATGGGAAGTGTAGATGGTTGGGTTGACTGTTAGGGCATGGAGGATTTTGGACCGACAAAGGAAGTCGATCATATCGTTGAAACCTTCAGATTTCTTGCCCTTTATTAGGCATGCAGTGAGGTTGTGATATGGGGAAAACTTGTCGTTGGGGTTGTTTATGTCTGCGCCAGCCATTGTTAAGGATTTGGAGGGAAGAGAGTAGGGTGTTTGAATGGTGGTTAATTTTTTAGGGCTTTGAATGCTGTGGGGACGGGAGAGAAAGTGATGGGAGATAGGTTTGAAATTGAATATGAAGAGGTTGTGGGAACGTTTGAGATTGTGATATAACGGCAGACGAAGAAAAAGCAACTTTACTTGTACAGTACAACCTGTTTCACTTTTCATTGTTATAGCTGTAAAGCACTCGAGCAGTCATGGTAAAGACTGAGAGTAGTTTTTACCTCGGGTAAAAGTTAATGTAGACTTGTTTTACCCATCAGCAGCAAACTTGGTTGCTGCCGATGGTGAGCTATCCGCTGCAAACTTGGTTGCTACGGATAGTGAAGTCTTTCAGCAGCAGATTTGGGTGCTGCTGACTGTTGTATTCATTCTGTAGCAAAAAGGTTGCTGCTGACCGCCTTAAAGCTGTCCACGGGAAACTTGTTCCTGCTGATAACTTAAAGCGATCAGTGGCAAAGGCTTTGCTGCTGAAGAGTAAATCTGTCAGCAGTAAAAAAATTGCTGCTGACTATAACCTTTTATTAAGAACAAAAACATAGACATATTTACAAGGAAAGATAAAAAAAAATTAGAGACATGTCTTATTCAAAGTTCATCATGCCAATTGATTCAACTAGATATCGAAATCTTGCTTCATCAAAAGGTTTAGTGAACAAATCAGCATATTGCTCATTTGTGTGAACCTTGGATAGGACAATTCTCTTTTTCTCAGCTTGATCCCTGATAAAGTGATACCTGATGTCGATGTGCTTAGTCTTGGAATGCTGCACTGGATTATTCGTGATAGAGATAGCACTCATGTTGTCAATGTGAATTGGAGTCTGCATGAAGGTCATTCCATAGTCAAGCATTTGATTTTGGATCCAGATGACCTGTGCACAGCAGCTTCAAGCTGCAATGTATTCTGCTTCAGCTGTTGAAGTAGAGACACATGTTTTCTTTTTGCATTGCCATGAGATGATCCTTCCTCCAAGAAATTGACATCCCCCAGATGTGGACTTTTTGTCCAAGTTACAACCCCCATAGTCACTGTCAGTGTAGGCATAGAGATTGACATTTCCATTCTTTGGATACCATAGCCCAAGTTTTGGAGCTCCCTTTAGGTATCTAAGGATCCTTTTGACAGCTTGAAGATGAGACACTTTTGGAGCTGCTTGAAATCTTGCGCAGAGACAAACTGCAAACATGATATCTGGTCTTGAGGCAGTGAGATACATGAGAGACCCTATCATTGCTCGATACTGATGTTGATCAGTGTCTTGTCCTTCTTTATCCGGAGATAATTGATGGTGCACTTGCATAGGAGTTCTTGCAACAGAGCAGTCAGCCATTTTGAACCTCTCCAAGATGCTTTTGACATACTTGGATTGACTTATGAAGATTCAATTTGGTACCTGTTTGACTTGAAGTCCTAAAAAGAAATTTAGTTCACCCATTGAACTCATTTCAAATTTGGAATGAATCAGAACTTCAAAGTCTTTGCAGAGCTTCTTTCTTGTAGATCCAAAGATAATGTCATCAACATAAATCTGGACCAACAAAATTTCTCCCCCTTCATCTTTGATGAAAAGTGTCTGATCAATGGCCCCCCTTCTGAAGTTGTTGCTAAGTAGATATCCAGATAAAATTTCATACCAGGCTCTTGGGGCTTGGTGTAAGCCATAGAGAGCATTGTCCAGTTTTAAGACCTTATTTGGATGTGCAGGATCCACAAAGCCTGGCGGCTGTTTGACATAGACCTCTTCACCAATCTTGCCATACAAAAAGGCACTCTTCACATCCATTTGATAGATCATAAAGTTTTTGGATGCTACATATGCCAGAAAGATTCTGATGGCTTCCAGACGGGCAACAGGAGCAAAGACTTCATCATAGTCAATGCCTTCTTCTTGAGTGTAACCTTGAGCTACCTGTCTGGCTTTGTTCTTGACCACGATACCCCTTTCATCTTGCTTGTTTCTGAAGACCCATCTTGTTCCAATTGCTGTTTGAGATTGTGATATAACGGCAGACGAAGAAAAAGCAACCTTACTTGTACAGTACAACCTGTTTCACTTTTCATTGTTACAGCTATAAAGCACTCGAACAGTCATGGTAAAGACTGAGAGTAGTTTTTACCTCGAGTAAAAGTTAATGTAGACTTGTTTTACCCATCAGTAGCAAACTTGGTTGCTGCCGATGGTGTGCTATCCGCTGCAAACTTGGTTGCTGCGGACAGTGAAGTCTTTCAGCAGCAGATTTTGTAGTTGCTGACTGTTGTATTCATTCCGCAGCAAAAAGGTTGCTGCTGACCGTCTTAAAGCTGTCCGCAGGAAACTTGTCCCTGCTGATAACTTAAAGCGATCAGTGGCAAAGGCTTTGCTGCTGAAGAGTAAAACTGTCAGCAGCAAAAAAAGTGCTGCTGACTTATAACTTTTATTTACAACATAAGACAGACATATTTACATCAAAGGATAGATGCACTCAACTGAACCGATGATGATGCTTGGTGGTTTCTTTGCCTTCCATTGTTGAGTTGTAGGTTTTCCAGTTTTCTTTGACCTATGAGTAGCTGGCGTGAATGCTGATGACTTTGGCATAGCTGCAGCAGCTGGTGTTGCTGCTGATGGTTTTGATTGAGCAGCAGCAGACTGTGTTGCTGCTGAAGGCTTTGCTTGAGCAGCAGCAGACTTTGTTGCTGCTGAAGGCTTTCCCTTGGATCTTGCTTCAGCAGTGGACACTTTTGCTGCGGACTTTGTTAGCTTATCAGCAGCAGATTTGGTTGTTGCTGAACGCTTCTGCTTCGTTTTCTTGGGCTTAACTGGACTAACAACCGATGTAAGTTGATCCTTCTTTACCCTTTGTCTTTGAGGGGCTTGTTAAAGAATCAGGTTGAAAGGGTTAAACTTACAGTTTGCTGCATTGTGGTTTGATTCTCCACAGATGATGCAAGATTTTTGAGGCTTTGACAACTGCTCCCTTGGTGGAGAAAGAGATTTTCTAAATTGAGTTGTCTGAGCTTTAAAGCTTCTTACCTGTTTGTTCTTCTTTGTCTTCTCAAAAGAATGTTGCTTGAGGTTTCTTTGCTGCGGTAGGTAGTAGAAGCAGGTGCTGGCAGTGTGGTTATATTTCCCACAGACAAAACATGATTTTGCCAGTTTATCCTATGACAGATGCACATAATCCTTTCTTTTGAAAAGGTCTTTGAAATTCCAAGGGTGAGCTTTGTTGTGCTCAAAAGTAGCTTCTTCCAATGTTTTTTGAACATATGGAACCCTTTCTTCAGGAGCATGATATGTGTTAAAAACCTTCCTTGGCTGGACTGAATTGGAAGGAGGCTTTGAGTTGGTGGAGGTGGAGGACTGTCCCTTTTCAATAGTTAGCTTTCTTCCTTCTGGAGGATAGCTAATTCTGATTTGTTTGAAGGGTTTAGGAACTGGTATTGAAGGGATAATTGGGACTTCATCTTTAGTGACTATTACCTGAGGGGCAGGAGGAGATGAGGCATTACTTGTTTCAGTGGAGTTTGAGCAAGTTGACTCAGTCTCTGATGAAGTAGTGCATTCTTGCACAGGGGTTTCTTTGACAGCAGGGTCAAGATTTCGGTTGGCCATGTCAAGATTTGCTAGATTGAAGCTTGGTTCATGGATGGCAACGTAATCAGCAGGAGGTGCGACGGTTTTATACTGGTCAGCATGATATCCCAACCCAGTTCTTACATTTTCATGGATTTAAACATCTAAAATTCTTTACAGCTTTTTGGATGAAATTCATATTTTTCCACATGGACCTTTTGGTCTGCCAATTCAGCCCTTGCAGCTTTCAACTTAACCAGAATATCATCAATTTGAGTTTCATGGTTTGTTTGTTCATGTTTTAATGATGAAATTTCTTTCTTTAAACAATCATTCTTTTCCTTGTAACTATTTTCAACCTTTTTAAATTCAGATTTCAATTGGTGAAATTCTTCATTTTGATCTATGAGCTTCTGGTTATGTTTCCTATATCCAAGGACCTTATCAATGCACTCTTGAGTACATAGATTTTCATATACCTTTGGTGGTACCTCTGATGTGTCTGAAGTTAGAGAGGATACCTCTAATGTGTCTGCCATGAGAGCTTGATTGTTGGCAGAAAGATCCTCAGGATGGAAGCTCCAGTAAAAGTCAGTAGTTCCAACATTTGCACAGGCTGCAGTTTGTGCTGGAGGATTGACATGTTGCTGTTGTTGGTGTCTTGGCTGAGCTTGGTGTGCTTGTCTGGTAGGATAGTAGTCGCTTGAACTAGGACCTGAGTGGTCAGAGTGAAGCGCGGGAGAGGTGGTGGAAGAGGCTGATTGATGGCTTGAGCTTCTTTCTTTGGCTTGAATTATTTCTAATTCATAGGCTTTTAGCATTTTAAAGAGCTCGGTCATCTGCAGAGTCTTCAGATTCTCAGTTCTTCTTATTGACACTGTGTAAAGTGTCCAGCAACTAGGAAGAGATCTGATGAACCTTTTGAGAATGTCTTCATTCTCCAGTTTCACCTTAGAGCACTGCAGCTCTCCTACCAGGTAAGTGTACCTGTTATACACACTGGTTAGTGACTCACCTTCATTGCAGACAAAGTTTTCGTATTGCTGCTTCAGGATGTCTTCAAGCTCGTTGCTTTGTGCCATTTTGTTTTGTGTGACTTAAACAAGAATAGAGTTTTGAATAGAATCAGAAAGTGATTAAACAAATGTTAGTTTGTTTAATCTTGAGCCAAAGCTCTGATACCACTTGTAGGATCATAAGATTACAAGGTGATTCTGTTCTAGTTGATATTGGCGGAAATAATAACAACCAACAAAGTAAACAAGTAGACAGCAAGAATACTGATAAATGCACTGTTGTATTAAACTTCTGAGATTACAAGTTTACAAGTAAAACACTATTAAGAAGCACTATGAAAGCACAGCAAGCACTATCTGCAGCATTTGTACTTAGAATAATTTGGTAGCAATCAGTCTTTGGTTCTACATGTTTCTTATGTTTGAAAAACCAAAAAGATTTTATTTTTCCAGCTTCCATGGAAATCTTAATTGTTGGTTATTCTTGGTTGTTCTCCTTTGCAAAAACTGAATATTGCAGACAGAAGTTAATAAGGGGTCCTTCTCCCAAGTTTTCTTCTAGATAGAAAGAGAATGTGCAGATGAACAAGACGAAGACTACAGTGTGTTTGATGATATATGAAGACGGATGACAATCTTCTAAAGCTGTTGTCAAGGGGGAGTCTGTTGGAGCATATTCTAGTGACAACGAGCTTGAAGATATTATGTCTTAGTCTTAGAGTCTTTGACTTGTAATTGTTAGAATTGTTAGCAACAGTTAAAGGGGAGTCTGTTAGGACATGTTTTGTAACTGTTGATAAAATTCTGTGTAAGTTCATAGAGAGGCGAACTTAATAAGTTCGCCTGGTCTAACAGAGGCGAACTTAATAAGTTCGCTTAATTCTATCTGAGGCGAACTTGTTAAGTTCGCTTAGTCTGTTAGAGGCGAACTTAATAAGTTCGCTTATAGCAGGTCAGATGTCTATATAAGTGTTTACAGAGTCAGTCGAAAAAGAGAGAACACAGAGAAAAGAGAATTATCGAATTAGTCTGATTGAGTCTGTAAACTCTACTGTGATTTGGAATACAATTGTGAAGGTTATTTACGTGATTGTCTACATTGTCTTTTATGCATATAAACGTTGATTCGTTGGATTCCGCACTCCGAGTTAACGTCATGTCTTATCACGAGATCGATCCGTAGAAGCGCCATGAGGACCTACAAAGACCCACAATTAAACATTGGCATCTTGTAAATAGCTTTAATTTTAATTTTTGTTCAAAATTGAGTCTGGTAGATGAAGCACGCCCCCGTGCCTCACTGCCCGATCTCTCTATAAATTAAATGCATTGTCTTGGTTTATTCACAACCAAAATGAAGATACCTTCGAGAGAGAGAGAGAGAGAGTACGTCTGAATGGAACTCGGTGAGGAGGCCAAGGACCGAGAGTCATGAGCCATCAACCGTGGAGGTGATTCTCAAGTTGAAAGAACTCTTCAAAGAACTTACTAGGGGATACAATGCTAGCTGAACCAAAAGCTGTAAACTTACGGATCCTTTGCTTCGCTACGTTCACTGTCTGCTCTCGGCTACCCAACGCGGCCAAAGTGAAGGCGTTGTCAATCTCAGGGACTTATTTGTACTCTACTGTTTAATGAGGCGTGAGCCTTGCAACATTGAATACCTTTTCTGTCGTCTTTTTGCAACTAACTCCACAGCGGGGGTAAATACCCCAATGTTCGGGGGTAGCTGGATTGTGCAACTCTACGAATACAATGATGAACCAACTCATGGCACCGAAGGACCATCTCCGAGATTGTTAGATTTGTCCATCTGTGCCAACATGGGCATGATTACCTACTTGCCCGATGGTCAGGCACGTTTTCAGGATTCTAGAGGACAGATTTGGGATCCCGAGGACCCTAAGCGAGTTATCATGGACCTTGACATTCAACACTCTCCCCACCATCAACATCATCATGACACCGGGGCATCATCTTCCCACACCACTGGGTTTCCATCCATGATGAACCTCTATGAATCCATCCAGACTGTCAGCACTTATGCTCGCCGTTCATTCGAAATATGTCAATCCACTTCTGGGCGAGTCGATAATGTATCTGACAAGATTGATTTGATCGGGGAAGATGTCGCCTACATGAGGCGCATGATGAACAGGAACTGGGGAGAGGAGAACCTAGACCCGTGAGGGATAGTTGGTGAAGATCCCGTTGGTGCAACATTTTTGTCACAGTGGAATATGTGTTCTTCGGCTATGTTTTTCTTATATTTTGCTTGTTTAGTATTATCCGGCACTGCCTGATCCATGCCATTTTAAGCTATCTACTTTTGTTTGTAGAATTTAATTTTCTGAACTTTAAATTTAGTACTATTAATTTTGTATGACCACAATAGATTCATGCTTTTCAAGCCGCTGTGCATATCGATCACAAGCTTTGGATACACCATCTTTCAGGGGAGTTCTTCTATCCCTTTACCTCTTTTATGCTTTACAATTGTTTAAATACCATGTAAATTGAGGACAATGTAAGCTTCAAGTGTAGGGGGGGGGGGGTTCACCATGTTTAGAACTTGAACTTTGATCACGTAATTCTCAAAGAACCCCATTAAATTTTTGTGGCACCAATACACTTCGAATTTTTTTTTTGTAAACTGCAAGAAAGAAATGCATTTTTCAAACACAAGTTTGAAACAAGCCAATGAATAAAATGACACAAATCATTCCAAGGCATGGTAAGTTAAACTTAAATAATAGACATGCATAGATTTTGCGCTTGTACCCAAATCCATCCGTTTCCATGAGCATATTTTTGTGCTTTTTCAGCTTTCATTCACAACAATTATGCTTTTTTTTTTGGATCATTGAGGGTATCATATGTTTTGTGCAAATTAGAACTTGTTTTGGGCATGCGGGGCAAAACCACAAAAGGAAAATTATTACATGAAAATGATCTAGGCATTAGGACACCCACCCAAACATCCATTGACAACCAAAAACACCTAGTTATCCCCTTCAAACCCATTTCCAACCTATCCTCACCAACAACCCGTCACCTTTGTTGCTAAGGACTTGACTAAAAAAAAACATTGGTCTTTTACTAGTTAGACTTAAAAGAGCGGGACGTATCTTTTTTATTTCTATTTACTTTCATGTCTTCATTTTGCAAAACCGGGACTTCCCTCAGAAATTCGAGAACACCTCTTTGTTCTAATGGCTGTATCAAGAAAAAGTTGCAGAAAAATGGAACAAAATCCATTGTTTTGTAAAACTTCAAAGAGTGCCATGAAAAGAAGAGCAAAAAGATACGAAAGGTGCCTTAAGTGTGGAAATTGGTCTCATGATGGAAAATGTAGTAAAAACCAAACAACCTCCCAGCACGAGTATACAAATTGATCATGTTGGGGGCTATTAAGCTCCAATCTGAACGAGCCCTTAGAAAGGATAGCTATGTGTATCTCAAAGTCAAAGAGGAAGTAAGGTTTCTAAAGATGAGATTCGGTCTTGACAATCTGACCTTAAACGAGTCCTCGAGCTAGCAATACCTCGTCTAACCCGAGCATTGTAGAGGGATCTCTAGTTTTATATTTAGTTTACCCCTTTTAGTCAAATAAGCCAAAGTCAAGTCCTAAGTACCAAGCCACTTTCCAAAATAATCCATAACCATCACCCTTAGCTAAACTACAACCTAAAAGACCTTTTGATTCATGCAAAAGTTTCCTATAAATTGGTGGAGTTTCGATCTCTTAACAAGCATATGACTTAGCACGTCTCATATTGATAATCAAGTTTTCTAAACATACATCATTACATGTATGACTACAAATATTTAGCCGAGTATGTGTGAACATTGTGAGTAGTGCTAAAGTCTTACATGTCTATAACTTCATAAAACAAACCATTGCTTCAAGGATATCACTTCATAAGATCATATTTGTTCGATTGACAATTGTTTGCATGTGTTTCTTTTTAAAAGAAGGAAAATCATTTCTTACTTAAAGTTTGTTCAAAATTTGCTTTTGAAATTGCCATTTGGAGTAAAATATTCAAAGTATTGCTTGAGGACAAGAAAGGTTCAAGTGTGGGGAGGTTTGATGTGATCTAAATCATACATATATTTCACATCATTTGCATCACATTTATTGTCAATTTCTTTACACATTGATTGAATTTGTCACTCATTTAGCTTCTATTGAAATTTTAGGGAACTTTTGGCTTAAAAAGAACAATCAAGCGAATAAGCGGCGAAAAATGAAGAAATTGGACAACTCTGAGGCTCAAGCACGGGCCGTGCTCCACTAGGCACGCCCCCGTGCCTCATCATGCAGAAAAGACAAAAATTTTCAGCCAAGCACGGGACATGCCCCACTAAGCACGCCCCCGTGGTCAACTTAAAATCATACCAGTTTACTGTTGTCTCCCGACCAGGTGCAACACGGGGCCGTGCCCCACTAAGCACGTCTCCATGCCTAGTACACGCTCAGTACGTTCATGACAGAAAACAAAAACGGTTACGCTGTGGTCCTAGCACGGGGCCGTGCCTCACTATGCACGGTCCGTGCCTCACTAGGCACGGGCCGTGCCTCCTTGCTCATACAGTATAAATTGAACCCATTGGCTCATTTGAAAGGGAGCACCTTTTTGGATAAAGATTCACTCATTCAAACACTCGGGAACCAAGCTTTGGAGACCATTTGGAGGCTAAGGAAGGTCCATTTCATCATCAAATTCCACTTGGAAGATCACTACACTAATCCACTTGAAAACTTTGGTTATATCCTTGAACCTATCATGATTCGCATGTATTCCATTTGTGTTGTTGTTGTTGTTTGGAAGCTCATTATGAGCTAAACATCTTTTCAATCATCTTAGTTTGATGAAGCTTAATTAATTATGTTGAACTGATGACTATGGCTAAAATATTATGTTATAGAATGATAATATTGTGTTAATTTCTTGATGGATTTGCATGTCTATGTGTTTATGGATCAACTTATGGTTTATAAATTGAAATCATATCGTGTTGAAAAACCTATGAGACTAACATTTATTTGTAACTTTAATATCTTTTGGTATAACATTATAGCTAAGAATTAGGAATAAATCTTTGAAACCTTTATTGTGAAATAAATACTAAGGCATGCAATCCCGTTAATCGTGTTTGGAAAAACTAAGAGAAATGTAGTGATCCTTCTTTAACAATAGTTATGCTAGTTAAAGTATTGATGACTCAAGCTTAAAAATTACACGACTTTGACCTAGAATTTCATAAGTTAAGAAAATACACCATTTTCTCTAATTAAACTAACATTAAGTAGAAAACATGTAATTTACTCATAAATGTCTTTCTTAATGATTATGGGATTAAAAACCTTGATAGGATTCTAATTCGACTGCTTCAAAGAACATTAACCTAATAAAAAACTTTAGCCATATAATTTGTTTTGACATAATTAAATAAGCGGATTCTAAACTAAGATGATTGTCTCACAAAAACTTTTATCACTTTTAATCAATTAAGTCTTTGTAGTTTTTCAAAATTAATCATTGTCATTTTAGAAAAGAATTTATAAAAAGAAATTGGAGCAACAAATATTTTCCCTCGTCAACTAAACAAATTGAAGATTTGGGTCAAGACGTTAAACTGTGTCCATGGATTGACATCCTGTTCTTATCAATACTATATTACCGCCTGATAGGCGCACTTGCCTTACATGTGTGTGGTTTAGTTTAGGTGAAAACCAATTTTAAAAGCTACATTTGTGTGAAAAATCTTTA
Organism: Smallanthus sonchifolius; assembly: GCA_023525975.1. Classification (NCBI taxonomy): domain Eukaryota; kingdom Viridiplantae; phylum Streptophyta; class Magnoliopsida; order Asterales; family Asteraceae; genus Smallanthus; species Smallanthus sonchifolius. The sequence goes on from CM042024.1 coordinate 64,742,056, forward strand.
TTAAAAATATATATACTTCACGCACATCAATAGTACAACTATATTTGCTTGTTGAGTTTTAAATGCATAAATAATTAAAAACGTGTCTAAATAGTGATGTTTTGGTAGATCTAACCAACTAGTAGAGCTTAAATAGCCTGTTTGTGTTGTTTAGGAATAATAATTGAATTAAATCATGATATCTGGTGTGTATTCATCTTAGGGTATCGGTAATACTGAAACTGTCAACATAAGGTGATAGGTATCACGTTAAGTTAAAATTTAGAGGTTTTTGAATTTTTCTTGGCACACCACTCTCTTTTTATGAGAATAAATCCAAGTTTTGGTGGCGCTTGCATCCATAATCCATATTTTAGAGCTTATTTGATTAGAATCCTAAGTCTTGCTTATGTGTTACCCTTCGGGATGGCCACTTGGAGAAAACACCAATAAGTAATTCTTATATGCTTCATTGTTTAGACTGTAGTCTATGTGTTACCTTCCGGGATAGTGACTTGGTTGAAACGCCTCCAGACGAAAGTTCATTTGCTTATTAATGCTCATATTTCTTTCATTCATTGATCATCTTGATTTCTAAAAACCTATAAATTTTAGTTTAACGTGGCGTGTGAAATCTCTATGGTTTAATACGTGCCTAGACATGACCATGAGATGGAATTAGGTAGATCTGTAACTTTTAAGTGTGAGTCACATATATTGATTGATAGCTTGGTAATATGAATAATGACACTAAACGGGGGCTTGAAAGTTGGTGGTTGGGTTTAATCGGATAGAAATACTGATTATTGCTTTTTAACGCGTGAGTATGTTTTGCTAATTGGAATAATTGATATTGTTAAGGTATGTCCAGTTATGATTCCATTGCAGCTTTTTTGAGGACGGAAAAAGGTTAAGTGTGGGGATGTTTGATGTAGTGCAAAGCACACATCTTTATTCCTTTGTATTCATGCGTTTTTAGATACTTTTGTATGCATTTTTACTTTTTTTTGTTTTGTTTTGTTTTGAGTCTTAGTCAGGTTTACAGGAGCTCGTGATGAGTACAAGTCAATACATGAAAAAACCGAGCAAGAGAATGAAGGCCGGAGTTCAAAGTGAATAAATGGTGAAAATCAGTCCCTCGCGGTACGCGAGGGAAGAGTATGAATGTCTCGCGGTACGCGAGGAAGTCAGAAACCGGGCCTGACTAAATTGTCCTTCGCGGTATGCGAAGGACCAGCATGTTTGCCTAGCGGTATGCGAGGGCCAGAGAAATCCGTGAAAAGCCCTAATTAGACTTTAAATCAAATTGTGATGCCATTATCCACAGAGTTCGGTTGTTTTGCCGTATGGAGCATAGCCCGAGGTGATTCTAGGAGTTGGAGAAGGATTAGAAGCTAAAGTTTGGAGATTTTGATCTCCGGTGTGTTAGCTTTACCGTATTCGGGTTTCAATTCTCATCTTTTAGTCTTTGATTCGATTGTTTGAAACCATAACTATGTTTATTACTTCTGTTTTGGATGTTTTGATCATGTGTGTTGGCTAAAACTTTAGTACTGCCTAGGTCATTGATGAATATTTGCTAACGTCTTGATTTTTATCGGTTTTGGATTCGTTTGAATGGATTAATGATTCTGTAAAGAATCTTAGTTTAATGATTATGATGTTTATGCATGCTTTAATCTGATCTATGTTTAATTTCCATTCCGTATGTTATTTGCGGATGTCTTCCAGCTTGAATAGCATATCTTGATCATATACTTAGGTTTGTGGTTATTTGTATGGTTTGCTAGACATAGTAACCATATGATTTGTGATTGTGTGTTCATTAGATCAGCGTGTGTGTCTTATCTCAATACCCGAGAAGTGAGAGGTAATCGGTTAGTCTTCGATATTAGGATCCTGAGTGAAATCTATCTGAAAGGAAGTTTCCCTTAGTTTGTCTTATTATTTGTTTCTATTCCGTGTCATAATTGTTATCTTCAGATTACCCCGTGCAACTTCGATGTATTGTCGACAGTGAGACTGAAAGGTGATCTGTCTTCTGGGTACTTTATCATTGTTGGAGAGACTAAAAGGTAATCCGACCATCTGGTGAGTTTAGTACATCTTTAGGTTCCTTAGTTGGTGACACCCTTGGAGTGCTTAGGGATCCACTAGGTTGTCCATAGATGTTATCCTTAGAAACCCAGATCCATCATAGTTTCCATGACCGGTAGAAGTTGAGCTTTGCAAGTAGGATTCCGACCTAGGTGGTATTCTTCCCGTTCCTTTTATTTCCCTAAAGTCCTTGTCTTGATAGTTGAGTCGATCGCTAGTTCTGCATTATTAGTATAATCAGTAGTGTAGAAAACCCCCAACCAAATCATTCTTTAGTCAGAGTTAGAGTCTAGTTTAGCTATAGTCGTGTTTCTAGGGTTCGATAATCCGGTTTACCGTTAGGCTGTGCTACACTCGATAGGTACACTTACATGTCAGTGAGGTTTAGTTCATAGGTACTCCATTTATTACTTAGAAGTCTAGGTTAGGTTTATTTGTTAGTTTTTATAGACCGTCTGGGCGACAACAAGATTTTTGGCGCCGTTGTCGGGGACACTTGGCAATAGCAACATTAGCTTTGACTAGTTCTTTTTGTGATTTTTGGTTTTTTTTTGTTTCTTTTATTTGTAAGTCTTAATTGTGTGTCTTTGTCCTCTTTGCTACTTGTGTGTCCTATCTGAGTGTCTAACATAGGATCAAGTCTTTCTATTTTTGAGTCTTTATTTTGTTTCTTTTGATTTTTGTGCGTTAGTTTATGCAACGTACTCGTTCGCAAGGATTGCCACTATATTCAGCTTACGAAGAGCCCGAACAAGAGCTTCAGGAGCACACCCGCGACTTCCGGGAGAGTTTGAGAGAGTTGTGCAAAAACAAGGTACGCCCTACTAGCCCAATTCCTTTTTCTTCTCCATTTCTCTGATACACAATTCCATAACCAAAAAAAAAAAGAAAAAAGAGTATTTTTGAGAAATTTTCTTCGTTGAATTTTTTAGTGGATATTGCGAATAACAGGAGGCTTATTGTCCAAAAACTTAGGAACAACTTTTTGGAATTTTTGTGTTTTCGGCAATATCAGATCGGGGGCTGATTAGAGTATTCAAAGAAATGACTTTTAACATCTTCTGAATAGTTGAAGATCGCGTTGCCATATGGGAGAGCTCATCCATGTTTAACATGATCAGAATTATGTTATTTAACATTAGTCAGTTAGGTTTGAATTCTCATCTTAGTCCAAAATGGAAGGTTTTCACAATGAACGAGAACCAAATTGAAGACTGTTGGATTATGTGACGATCATAATGAGCCCGGTCTGACTGAGTCAAAGATGTTTGTGATAAATCCGGTCACTTGGAGTTGATTATTGGAAGATTGAATCTTTATCCTAGCCTATTACAAGATTATCCTAATGAAGATCTACGGGACTTTAATTGAAATATATAGGGGAGCTACATTTCTGAGGGAGATCGACAATAAAAGAATTTGGGTTATCGGTGGACTCATGAAGATACGAAACAATGTTAGATATAGACCTCCTCTAAATCACAAAAAATTTTTCGAGGGAGAGGGAAGGTGAAAGGAGAGAGAAAGGAAGAGGCAAAGGATTATCAACCGCTGAGAAGACGTTTGAAGATCTTTGGATATAATTGATAACGTCATTCTCAGGGAGAGATTGTTAGGTCTAGTTTGAGAATGATGTTAATCAATTAATGCGATCACGAGATGTTTAGGTTCGTGTATGAAAATGGGTCTGAGAGTCGCTAGCGACACTCTGAGAGTCGCTAGCGACACTCTGAGAGTCGCTTGGCTGGTTTCAGCTAACTCTCTGAGAGTCGTTAGGTTATCTTCAGCCGACTCTCTGAGAGTCGCTAGGTCGGTTACGACCGACTCTTAGCGAGAATCGGCAATCAGCACGCCGACTCTCTCAGGTTTCCTATATATACCTGACCATTTTCATAGCTCAGGGACCTTCTTCTCCACCATTTATCTCTGTTATTTTCATTGTTTAGCTAGCTAGAGAGCGTTTTTGGTTTGTGTTTGTTCCACCACCACAGGGGAGCTCACCCGTGGTGGATGGCGGTGGTAGATCGTTGTAATCATTCTGGGGGCTTATTTTAATCATATCAGTGGAATTATAATCAGATTTAAGAGTTTTTGTTCTACTTTTTATACCCTTTTTCTTGCGTTTCTCTTGATTTCATCAATAACAGCTGATCTATAGCTGATTTGTTGATCAGATCTTGACTAGAATCATCACAGCACAGGGACCCTATCATCAGGACTTAGTGCAAGGTTTTGCTCAGGAAGAAGGGATTGATTATGAGGAAGTGTTCGCTCCCATGGCTCGATTGGAAGCAATAAGAATTTTCCTGGCTTATGAGTGTTTCAAGAAATTTAAGGCCTATCAAATGGACGTTAAAAGTGAATTCTTATATGGGAAGGTCAAGGAGGAAGTTTATGTATGCCAGCCTCCGGGATTTGAAGATTCAGATTATCCAAGTCGAGCCTACAAGTTAGACAAAGCTCTGTACGGACTTCATCAGGCTCCAAGGGCTTGGTATGATACTCTGTCATCTTATCTTCTAAAGAATGGCTTTGAACTAGGGAAGATTGATATGAGTTTATTCAAGAAGAATATTGGAAAAGATATTATGCTGGTGGGGATCTATGTGGACGACATCATCTTCGGGTCAACCAATGAGAAGCTTTGTAGAGACTTTGAGGACATTATGAATGCCAAATTTGAAATGAGCAAGATGGGTGAGCTCACGTTCTTTCTCGGATTGGAAGTGAAGTAGTAACATGATGGAACATTGATTCAACAAGCCAAGTACATTCAAGATATGATCAAAAAGTTCCAGATGACTGATTCCAAAGCAGCATCAACACCTTTTGCTGTTCAAACTCTCATCTCTACCCATCAAGAAGGAAAACCTGTTGACATGCACCATTATCATTCAATGATAGGCTCTCTGCTATATCTCACAGCCAGCCGTCCGGACATCATATTCGTTGTTTTCTATTGCGCCGTTATCAGACAAATCCCAAAGAATTCCATTAAGTCACCGTAAAAAGAATCTTTTGCTACTTGAAAGGCTCTCCCAATTTAGGGCTTTGGTATCCAAAAGTCAATAACTTTGATTTGGTGGCCTACTCTGATAGTGATAATGGTGGATGCCAGCTTGACGAAAAGTCTATGTCAGGAGGATGTCAGTACTTGGGACATTGTTTGGTGTCCTGGTAATGCAAGAAACAAACTCCCGTCTTCATCTATTCTACAGAAGCTGAGTATATCGCTACTTCCAGTTGCTACTCTCAAATCCTCTGGATTCAGCATCAAATAATGGATTATGGTATCAACTTGAAGCAGACTCCATTGTTCATCGACAATGAAGCTTGCGTGAAAATCATGAAGAACCCGATCTATCATTCATAAACAAAGCACATCGATGTGTGGGTTCATGCCATTCGGGATGCATATGAGAAAGAGTATATTCAAGTCCTTCCGGTGAACACCAATGATCTAAAAGCTGATATTTTACGAAGGCGTTTAATAAATCCAAGTTTCTTAATCTCGTGCAGAAATTGGGTTTGTTAAACTTTGAGTAACATCTTCTATCCCACATGCATTGTATATTTATCTATGTTCATAATTTCTTTCAAAAATCCAAAAATATTTTCTTAACCAGAATGAGGAGATGATCGAGTTGCAAAAATATTATTTTTTCTATTTTAGAAAATTCCATTTAAAGAGGTTGTCTATAAATAAAATTTTCAGGAGAAAGTATCTGTGAATAGAAAATAAAAAGAAATTTGTTTGAAATATATGAGTTTCATTGCTACTTTTGCATAACTGTTATTGTGGGAAATGATAGAGGTACTGGCATACTTGATCACTGTTTAGGATAAAAGGGGGAAGCGGTTATATTGAAAGACATGTTGGTAGGGTCAGCATTCAAACAAATAGATAGCAACTCAGTGACAAAGACAATGACTGCGGAATAGTGTATACCCATCTTGTCCAGGTCTGCACATAACCACAGTCCCGTCAAAAAGGGGTTGCGAGTCCTTATTATAGATACTTATTCAAAAGAAAAATCAAAAGACACGCAATGACGTGCATTAGGTCAATAAAAGACATGCAATTGCAAGCAAAAGACACCAATGATGTGCACCCTAGTACCGAAATTGTATATCTTAAGCAAAAGACATGCAATGTCAATGTCGTGCATTAGGAACAAAATCTCAAAAAGATACACAATGTTAGTGTGTACATAATATATATGTATATATTTTCTTTTTGGGTTCGTGTGAAGGTTTCTTCTTGTCAATAACATGGCTTGTAAGTCCGATATGCAAGTAAGTCCAACTTTATTTTCAATAATTAGAACATGTAAGTCTGACGTGCTGTGTCTCTGAAACAAAATCATTGTGCTAGTTATGTTCCATTAGCTATCCTATGATTCTCGTTGATCAACTTCTCTGATTATGCGTTGGCATAGACCTGAAGCTCTCATCATCGCACTCAAAAGACCATGAGGATAGGTAGGTCATACCTGACAAGTGCGGGGAACACCGATTTCATCTTAATCTTACCAAAACATGATAAACGTTCGCTAGTTGTATGTTGAAAGAATGGTGCATGGGTTTTAGAGGACAAATGTACCAACAGTCGTTCGTAGGTCGTGGACGCATGTATATATTCTTGTACAAAGTTTTAAGGGTCCATATATCAAAAATCTAGCTTGAAAGTCGATTCATTTTGTGTCAAAAGTTCAAATTTTGTATTTTGCCTTAAGCGACTGTTTGGGCCGACTGTCAAGTGTCGGCCCCCAAATTTTTACCTTATATATATGTTTGAAAAAATGGATTTTTTTTTACCTTTTTGAAACCCTAGCCTCAATGAAATTGTTCCGGCGACAAAGAACCCCATTTCGTTCAAAACCATCTTTTTCCGATCAAGTGCTTTTTGTGTGTGTATTGCATCAAATCAAGGTATTTTTATGACTATTTACATGTTTATTTACATCCTTTGGCCTTTTAGATCACGAATACATCATCAAAATGTTGGCTTTAATCGGATTTTGAATCTGAAACTTGGTGACTGTTCACCTTCCTGATTGCCGACTGACCAAACGAAGATGATGACCAGAGTCGGCTTGTGTAGTCGATTCTCACTACTTGCATTGATCAGTGAACGCAAGTTCAAAAATTGGCCCCGATTGTTGTCGATTCTTCTGGACACATCGTACACAAATTATCCACTGTATCTTGTTGTAAGCCGACTGTCACAAGTGATATCAACCGATTCTTTATGTTCAGTGCAAACTCTTGTCTTATCATCTTGCCGACTCTTTGCATCACACCATTAATCTCCGGCCAACTATCACATATCAACAGGCAACTCTCAGTGCATATATATCTTACTTTTCTCTGGTCACTCTCATCGGGAAACTCATCATTTCAGTCGACTCTTTAGCCGACACTCTCCTTTTAATATAGATATTTTTAAAATTTGTGGTTATATCACTCATGATGGTTTCTATTCTGTTACAGAAAATGGACAATGATCATCTTGCAAGTGATAATCGACACAACATGGCAATATCATTTCCTGGTAATGCCCCTACAAGATGTAGAGGTAGATGAAAAATTAAAATTTGTGGAACAACCTTTGCAAATCGAGGACAAGCAGGAAAAGAGATTGAAAAGAAAGAAACTGGTGATTTTGAAAGTAAAATGGAACTCCAGACGCGGACCTGAGTACACGTGGGAACTGGAGTCTGAAATGAAAAAGAAATATCCTCACTTGTTCAAGTAATCTAGAGGACGAGATCAAAACAAGATGGGGAGGATGTAACACCTGCCCTAAAAAATGTCCAAGATTTAAGCAAGGTACAAACCATAAGGACTATAAGTATAAATGTATGAAAGGGCAAGGACCAAAAAGTAGAAAATATCAAAATTAAATGGTAACGGACCGTCACGGACGGTAACGGTCCGTTACGGGCTGGGCACGCAAACACTGATGACGCGTCACGTGTACGGTGACAAATGAACGAATTCTGACACGTGGAAACCCTATAATGGACCGTCACGCCTGGTAACGGTCCGTCACAGCCGCAAAAGCACCAGGGTGCACCACGTATCACTCCGTAACGGACCGTGACGTCTAGTAATGGTATGTCACACCACAAACTGACCAGAGGGCGACACATGTCTGATGACTCGCGAACCCTAATCTGGTGAAGGACCGTCATCACCCGTAACGGTCCATCACGGGCTCAGATTTTGACCTATAAATAGTTGCTCGAGTTCAAGCCATTTTCTCATCCGACAAACGAATTCAACTTGCAAATTCTGTTCCAAAGCTCTCTTAGGCAACTCCCGACGATCCTGGTTCAACTCCCTCTCGTTGTAGGGCTCGGTCTAAGAAGAAACGCTCGGAGAGGTGCTGATATGCTAGAGAAATCAAGTTAAGAAGATAGACTATAAGCTTTCAACTTAGAGGCTCATTCCTATAAACCAAGGTGAATACCTTATCTCTTTCAAAACTTGTGTCAAACATTTACTTTTACAAATATGGCCAAATAAAAGTTAAGGGAATAATGCTCAACGTTCTTCTACGAACAAAGCATTCAGGTCATAGGTATGCGTAAAACTTGCAAGGGATACACGGGTCTCGGGTGAAATCCCCGGATTGCGGCTGGTGCTTGTCTTATAACAACTTTGGAGGCAAAAATGTCCCTTGTTATAAGACATGACGCCAGTGCATACTGTGGTGCGATTGAACAGGACGGGCCTGCTGAATCTATGGATTGAACATAAAGTTGTGATTATAAACTAATGTTTGTTTGTGCCAAATGATTTTACTGTCAAGATAATCGTATTCACCGGCATTCGCGCTGACGTTTTATTTTCAAAATGTTTTCAGGAAATGAATAAATTGAAATGAGAATGGGGTAATGGGCAGACATCAGATCTGACCCAAGAAAAGAAAATGTGAGAGGCAGACATCAGATCTGACCTGTGAAAAGGATAACTTATACGTAGGATTCTCACGCCTCGTATAAAGGAAATCCTAAAGAAAAGAAAAAAGGAGATAGGACCGGGGAATTGATCAACCCTTGATAGTACTATTTTCGGTGGCTTTAAATGTATTTGATTTGAAACACTGTTTTGTAATCAAAATGAAAAGGGTATTTAAATCCCTATGTTTATAAAATAAATACAAGACTTTTTGTTTTCCAACTAAGTCTTGATATTTGCAAATACAACCCTTGAGGTTGGAACAAATGATGAAACGATCCTTTTGAAAAAGTCTTCCGCTGTATTTATAAAAACTCTGAAATCAAAGCAGGTACCAATCGGGCTCGCACACGTCGAGGGGGTGCCTGAGGCGGGGTGTGACAGGTTGATATCAGAGCCACAGGTTTTAGCGAATTAGATACTTGGAATTAGTATCTAGGCTTTAACCATTAATGATTTTAAGATAAGAAAACAAGGTAACCTTCTGACCGGTATGTAGTTATCTGATAAATGGAATGTTCTATCTAAGAAAAGAGCGGTGTATAAATCTCTCCTAGACCCGTCGCTCTTACCTGGGAACATCTCTGTTGGAGGTACTACTCTGTAAAGATAATCATCCTTGTAGAACTTTAGTTAAGATAAGGATACTGGTCTTAGTATCTAAGTCTTGACCAAAATAAGTTAAGTACTAATATTTGAAGACTGAATATGACTGGAGATAATTCTATACCTGTTTATTATGACCCTAATAATCTAATTAAACAAGAGTCACGTGAGTATCATCCCTTAGGATCTCGAATAAACCCTATCTCCTCGCCCTAATATAACGACGATCCGTTTTCCATTCTCATTAATAACAACTCTCCCGAATACCACCCTTAATCTTATAACTCTTCTAGTCAATGGATGGAGGCTAGTTCTAACTTCAACAACTGGAATACAAATGTCCAACAGCTGCAAGGAAACAACGAGGCTGAATCAAGTTATATTCAACAGAAGAGGATCCATCTGAGGAATCCCATCAATATGAACCTGCTTATGAAAATCCCGAAGATTATCCTTTTAATAATCATGTTTCAAATAATTCTGACTATCAATCTTGTACGATCCTTATATGTTTCCTGAACCACCATATAATGGCCCTTTTCAAAGAGTATTTCCATGCTCCTCCAGAATACCAAAATTCTTATAATGATATTATGGTGGGACTCCGTAAGCCCCCACCTAAATATGGTTATGGGAAAGTATGGCCTCTTCTCCTATTGAATGTTTAGACCATTCGTTGCGCCAAACAGATGAAGTAACAAGAAAGAAGATAATAGAAAAAGCAAGAACTAAATTTTATGGAAAACAAGTGTACGAATATGGAGAAGACTTGATGACTCTTGGAAAAGAACTTATGAAAGATTAGAATCATTTTTGTTGTATTTTGTAATATATTTCTATAATAATAAAATATCGTTTTGTTTATTTTACATAATGACCAGAAAAGGCAAGGGTCCTAGATTTATTCATAAATTTGCTCCAGCTAATTATCATGAACGAAAAACAAATGAGACAACAATAGAAAATAATGAGGAAACTGAAAGTTCAACTTTTAGAAGCCTCGAAGAAATAGGAAACCCTAGTGTTCCCTATAATCCTTCTATAAGTTTTCATTCTGCTCCTACTGCAGGAAGCTATAATATAACTCCTATGTATTCACGAAATTTTCTTGAGGGATATGCCGATATACCTTATGAGATTAATCCTGAAAAAGAAGAACGTCCTGACTCTAATATACCTTACGTTCCGTACTATGAAATGATTCCCATCTCTGCTCCTCATATAAATGAGAATACATCGGGAAGTAAAAGGGAACAAAATTTGCTGAGTAGAATAGCAGAATTTTAGAAATTTTTTGGAACAATGATTTCTATATGTATTGTAATATATTCTTATTAATAAAAAAGTTTTGTTTTAATTCCAATCCTATTTCTTTTATAGAATGTCGAAAAATATCGGTTCTTCTCAAAACACGAGAGGAAAAATGAAACAAGTAGCGATTGAAAACGTTGCTGAAAATCCTAATTCTCGTATGGATCTCCAGAAAATGTTCACAGAAGGAATCAAGGATTCTCTCCCAATGATCTTTACCGAGATGGAAAAGAGGAGAGCCGATAAACTATCTGCCCAACCATCAATTCTAAAATCTATTCACTTTCAACCTTTGACTCAACATACTCGTATTATCACTCAATCCAAGCCTATTACTCTTAAACCCGAAGGCTTTACTACTCATTAAACCAAGAAGACTGGGAAAGAAGAATATTACCGTAACTCTTCTGAAGATGAGAGTATGGGTAATTACTATGGTCATGTGGAAAAGAAGAGAAAGATAACTAGTTGTACGTATAAGATTTTTCAAGACTATAAACTCTATAATTTCTCTTGAAGAGAAGGAGGAATTGCCACACTAAGGTGGATTGAGAAAACCGAATCTGTGCTTGCTACAAGCAAGTGTGCTGAGGAAGACAAGGTTTTGTATGCTTCTAATCTGTTTAAAGATCAAGCTCTAGAATGGTGGAACAACATTGTTGCCGCCAAGGGAATAGATGCAGCCTATGCAATGGGCTGGAGGGCTTTCAAGACAAGAGTAGAGAAGAAATATGTTCCCCAGAATGAGAGGGAACAGATCGAAGGGAAATTCTTAAGTCTTAAGATGATTGGAACAAATCATCAGGAATATTCCACCAAACTCCTTGAATATGCCAAAATAGTTCCACATCTTGCTACTCCCGAGTCAAATCTAATAAAGCGTTATATTTGGGGTTTGATCGGTGAAATTCGTGACATGGTCAAAGTTGCAAATTGTGAAAATCTTGATGATGCTATGGATCTAGGAGCATCACTAAGCAGTAGTTTGATTAGAAACCATGAGGAGGGAAAGAAAAAGAAGGAATCTGGGCAAGGCCCAAGTTGATCAAAGAAACCCAATTTTTCTCCCCGAAACAAAAACTTTTCCATTCCGGAATGTCCCAAGAGCAGAAAGAGGCACTTAGGACAATGTCGTGCTGGAATTTTCTGCAACTTCTGCAAGATGTCCGGTCACAAAATAGAGGATTGTTTCAAGAAAAAGCAAATCACTTGTTTTGAATGTGGTGAAGCTGGCCACATCAAAATCTATTGTCCCAAATTGAAGAAACCCGATGGGACAGGTCCCAAACCTGTAGATGGAGTAAAGAAGAATGCGCGAGCATTCGTTCTCCATACTCATGAAGCAGCATGTATGCCCGATATCATTACGGGTACATTTCTTATCAATGATATTTATGCTCGAGTTTTGTTTGACTCTGGTGCAAACCAAAGTTTTATAAATCATAGATTCTGTAGACTGTTAAATAAAACTCTAGCTAAATTAGACAAGAAATATATGGTAGAAACTGCAAACGGTGACCTCGTCCAAATCTCTGAAAGCTTGAAGATTGTAATATCACACTATCAGGACATGTTATTCCTACACAACTGTTACCAATGACTTTGACAGGTTTTGACATTGTCTTAGGAATGGATTGTTTAGCCTGTAACCAAGCCCGTATCCTGTGTGATAAGAAAGCCATAGAACTTCGTTCGCCAAAAGGCAATATCATTACTATAAATGGTGACAAATTATTCAAATCTCTTGGAATAATTTCCATGTTGAAAGCCACTAAATATCTTCACAAAGGATGCTTAGCATACCTTGTATCTATAACCACCGACACAAAGAAAAAGATTGAAGTTGTGCTGGTTGTGGCTGACTTTACTGATGTCTTTCCTGATGAACTACATGGAATTCTGCCTGAAAGAGAAGTGGAGTTCATAATTAATCTAGTACCTGGTACGACACTAATTGCCAAAGCCTCATACAGATTAGCTCCAACTGTAATGGCAGAATTAAAGAAACAGTTGGATGAATTACTCGAAAAAGGATTCATAAGACCAAGCTCATCGCATTGGGGAGCTCCGATCTTGTTCGTTAAGAAGAAAGATGGTTCAATGCGCATGTGCATTGATTACTGTGAGCTGAATAAAGTCACGATTAAAAACGGTTACCCACTCCCCATAATCGATGATCTCTTTGATCAACTCCAGGGAGCTCAATGCTTTTCCAAGATTGATCTTCGTTCTAGCTATCATCAATTGAAAGTCCAGGAAGAAGATATTCCCAAAACTTCCTTTAGAACACGGTATGGTCATTATAAGTTCACGGTAATGCCTTTTGGACTTACCAATGCACCAACAGCTTTCATGGATATGATGAATCGAGTTTGCAAACCTTAATTGGACAAATTCATTATCGTATTCATTGACGATATCCTTATCTATTCCAAGAGTAAGGAATGTAGAGTCTTATTTTTTTGTATAAGCTGTTTTCATCAATGTATTTCTTTTGAACATTGTTTAGTTAGTTTATTTTCTTGTAATTTTATTTTATTGTAATTTACTGCTTTTATTAGTTTAAGTCTGGGCCATCGAAACTATCTAGTTTCGATTGAGTTTTGTTCAATCAAAACTAGTAGTTTCGATAGGTAGTATAGTTTCGACAGGCTTCTCACACTTGTAAATGCTTCACCGAAACTAGTAGTTTCGGTAAGCATAGTTTCGATGCCTGTCAACTTACTATAAATAGCCTATTTTGAGAATTTCTAGGGTGTGAGTAGCGGCTATAACCCTGAATTCTCTCTTTACCGTGCTTGAAGAATCAATATAATTTGCATTTGTTTAACGCTTTGTTTTTACTTTTTCACATCCTTTTTGTGATGATTCTGTGTGTGGTTAGCTGTTATCTTCACCAATTCTGTTTCTACCCTCTGATTCACCACCGTACACAGATTCCGCCTGTGTGTAATCGATCTTTTGAGTAATTCCTGATTGAAATCTGGACCTACAATTGGTATCAGAGCTTTATGCTCTTGATTTTTGAGTATATTCAGGTTATTTTGATCGATTTTAGGTTTTTTTGAGCATATTTTTTAAGTTTTCTGCATCGGGGTTTTGGAAGCACTGTTTCATCGTTTTTGGCATTATTTCTTCTAGTTTCTCGGATCTGAAGATTGATTTGTGTTCAGAAGATTATTTGGAAGCTTTTCGTTGGATTGGATTGTTGTTTCTTCGTTATTGACTATTGAAGTTTTTCATCAATAGAGTCTGCTGAATCTTGAAGAAGGAGGTATCGAAACTACTGGGAGACAATTTCTACTTTTAGTTGGCCATCGAAACTTCTTGTCTGTACTGTTGTCTGGACAAGGTATCATTGAAACTAGCTTCTTGTCCTGTTATATCAAAACTAATCTTTGCAGATTGTCCACCCGAATCTACTAGAATATCGAAACTAGTTTCAATCAAAACTTATAATTTCTTCTGAGTTTGCTGGATTTTCTGCCAAGTCTTCTTCATCGAAACTTGATGTTTCTTGTTTTTGTTTCTTCAATCGAAACTAGAAGTTTCAGGCAAGCCTTGTTCTGTTGAGACTAGTAGTTTCGATCAGCCTTTTCTCTATCGAACTAGTTGTTTCGATCATCCATGTTTCACCCGAAACTAGCTACTGTTTATTCTTTTAACTTCTCTGAGTTATGGCATCTTCAAGTAACAGTGAATATGCTCGAGGAAACAAACCACCTGTCTTGGTATCCACTAATGACATTGATGATTGGACCAAGAAAATGAAGACATTCTTTCAATTCCATGACCACACTCTTTTGTAGTCAACCGCTGATAGTCCACACAAGCCAGTTACTGCCAATGTAATTGTTCAACGTCCCAAGCTTGTGTCTGAAAATGATGATAGGGATATTGCCTTAATTGCCAGAGATAACAAGGCTTATGGATCTATTGTTATGGCTCTTCCTATGGATGTGTTCAACATATTTGCTGAGTATACAACTGCCAAAGATCTTTGGGTTGCTTTATGTACAGGGTATGATGGAAGTGCTGAGGTTAGAGAAAGCAAGAGGGATTTAATCAAGAAGCAATATGAAATGTTTAGCAGTGTCCCTTTTGAACCCATGTCTGAATTGATCAATCGTTTCTCAAGCATTGTCTCTAAGTTGAAAGTTTTGGGAACTGAGTATCCCACTGTTGAGTAAAACAAGAAGCTGCTTGATTCACTGCCCGAGGAATGGAATATCTACCGGATTATGATAAAGAAAAATAAAAAGCTAAGCGACCTGTCTCAGTAAGAACTTTTCAGCATTCTGGAGTCTTATGAGTTGGAGATAAAGAAGGGTGCCGTCACTCCAACTATTCAGTCTGGAAACACAGCTCTTTTTATAGATCAAAGTTCCTCCACTTCATCTAACAAAACCACAATGGATTATTTTCAAACTGATGTCCCACCTTCGATTTCTGGAGTTCAGTCTACTCCTTCATCCAACCACTATGATTCCCGATGAGTATCTGCCAATCATGACTACTTTCATGTCATGTTATGATGTCCTAATTTCTGGAAACTTAACACCTGTCAGCTTTCAACCTGATGGCTTGGAGCAGATCAACCCGGATGATTTGGAAAAGATGGATATTGATTGGTGTATGGCTATGCTGACTTTGAGAGCCAAAAGAATCATCAAGAGGACTGGGATGGATAGATTCAAGTAAGGAAAGACTCTAGGGTTTGACATCAAGAAAGTGAGAGGCTACAACTATGACCAGCTGGGTCATTTTGCAAGGAACTGCAAGGAGCCATCATCAACGGAGCAGCATGAGAAGAAGAATTCATCTGGAAAGCAAGCTGTGATCTATCCCAAATCTACTACAACTTCTAGCTCAACAGCTCTGGTCTGTCAAGCTGATGGGCACTATCAATGGGGAGATCAAGAAGGGGAAGCAGCTGACAAGGCACTGATGGCAGACATTGAAGAAAAGGAGAAATGTGTCATGATTGAACCAGCTAAGGATCTCACTGCCGTACCAGCTGAGGTAATGTCTAGACTTTGCAGTGATAAATCATGTTTAAATGAGATTCAGAAATATAGATTCATCAACCAGGCTTTGGTCGATGAACGAGATCATATAAAGGTGATGTATTACTATGTGGCTGAAAATGAGAAACTTTACTTAAAGAAAAACCGTGATATTTCTGGAGAAAACCAATATTTGATTGTATAACTTACTACACAAAAAAATAATAATCAAATTCTAACTTAAAGACTTCAAAAGGCTGAAAAAGCAAATTTTCAAGTTGAACACATGAGTATGGATGAAAAAAATTCTTTTTGGAATTATTGACAACCAAATTCATAAAAAGGTCAAAGAATGCATCGGGTATAACTCTCACCCACCTCCATATTCCAAGTCTGTAAGATTTTCTGATATGCCAGCTCCTCATGTTCCCACACCTTTTGTTTATAATTTATCTGCTGATGATTATATCCAAACTTCAGATTCTGACAGTTTTGCTTCCTGTGCAGAGTCAGATTGTGTAGGTTTCGAAGATGATTGTGATGAGAGTTCTAGTAAGGGAAATGTCTTAAATGAACTTGAGTTGGATGAATGTAATAATATTTCCGTGTCCAAACCAGATATTTGTGAACACATTTAAAATTTGTATTTTGGTTCTATGCCTTATGAGGATGACAGTTTGAGAAATGCTATTTCTAAGTTTAAGAATGCTTTGCCTTTTGTTCCTAAATCTGTAAATGCTATGAGTTGTATTGCAAATTTTAAAAGTTCAGGAGTTGTTGTGACTGACATTCCACAAGAAACAATGAGCAATCTGAAATTTTTCAGATTAAAGGAAGATCAAAGTCTTCAAGAAAGAAATATTGAAGAAAGAATTGCCTCTAGTTCTGATGTCTCAACATGACAATCATCTTCACCATCCTGTGATGACAATTATCAGGCTAAGCCAACACGTGATAAAGTTTGTTTTAATTGTGGGGAATCCAATCATGTTTTCAAGACATGTAAATTGTCTACATATCATTTCAAAGAAGAAAACGCACCAACTGTCATTCAAAATTCAGTTGATTGTGTCTCAAATGTTTTCTCTAAATCACAACATAGTAGAACTTTGCGACGTAAAAGGATTAAAAATGCTAAAAAAGGATTTGTAAAATTAAGAATAACGATCTTTTTGAGAACACATTAAATGAGGATTCTGACTATGACTTCCGAGATGCATCTTGTAAAATTAAGAAGTTCCAAGTTAGCAATGGGTTGGGTACAAATGTCTAAATGATTCATTTTGTGTAGGGACAATTGAGGAGGACTAGAGTGTAGAACCAAAGACTGATTGCTACCAAATTATTCTAAGTACAAGTGATAGGCTTATCAGCAGCATTCAACACATGTTGCTGCTGATAGGCTTATCAGCAGCATTCAACACTTGTTGCTGCTGATAGGTTTATCAGCAGCGTTCAACACAAGTTCCTGCTGATAGGCTTATCAGCAGCATTATTCTCATCTCTGCTGCCGATAGCTTTTATTCTCTGAAGACCAAACGTTGCAGCTGACTATCCATGCAAAGCGCCTCTGACACCTTTCTGCAAAAGCAACTGCCACACTCCAAGCAGAAGAACCTCACAGGTGCAACCAATAAAGGACAATGACGCGCTTCTCCAAGCATGCAAACAATCATGCCTAAGAAGACGTTTCAGTTAAGTTAACTAGATTAGCCTTTGCGTGTAATTTAGTTTAATAAACAAGATCAATGGCTTGTGTTAGATCTGATCCTTAGAATCAAGGGTCTGTCTTGATTCTAAGTTACTATATATATCTTGTAAACACTTCAAACAAAGTGTGCCTTCATAGTGCTTTTTGTGCTTCTTGATAGTGTTTTACTTGTAAACTTGTAATCTCAGAAGTCTAATACAACAGTGCATTTATCAGTATTCTTGCTGTTTACTTGTTTACTTTGTTGGTTGCTATTGTTTCCGCCAATATCAACTAGAATAGAATCACCTTGTAATCTTACGATCCTACAAGTGGTATCAGAGCTTTGGCTCAATATTAAACAAACTAACATTTGTTTAATCACTTTCTGATTATATTCAAAACTCTATTCTTGATCAAGTCACAAAAAAAATGGCACAAAGTCATGGATCTGAAGACATCGGCAGTATCAACCGACCACCGAGGTTGGTGTCTGGGGAGGACTATGATATGTGGAAGAACCGTATGGAAAGCTTCTTCTGCTACCATGAATACGGAATGTGGAAATCCATAAGGGATGGACCTTATGTTCCCATGGTGGCCTCTGCTGACTCCGGAGGACCACTAGTTCCGAAGGAACCCTCCAAGTATTCTGAAGAAGACATCAAGAAAATGGAGGTGGACTTCAAGGCATTAGGAGCTATCCAAATGTGCCTTCCAAATGAAGTTTTTCACAACTTCAAGGCTCACAAAACTGCAAAGGAGTTATGGGGAGCCTTGGAAAAGATGTTTGCTGGATCTGAGGAGGTCAAGGAGAACAGACGTGACATTCTCAAGCAACAGTATGAGAACTTCGTCTGGAAGGAAGGTGAGTCACTAACAGTTTTATATAACTGGTACACGTACATGGTTGGAGAACTGCAGTGCTCCAAGGTAAAGCTGGAGAATGAAGACATTCTCAAGAAGTTCATAAGATCTCTTCCTAGTTGTTGGACATTATATACAGTGTCCATCAGAAGAATAGAGAATCTGAAGACTCTTCAGATGACTGAGCTCTTTGGCATGCTCAAAACCTATGAATTAGAAATGATTCAAGCTAAAGAAAGGAGCTCTAGTTATCAATCAGCTACCACTTCCTCCACCACCACCTTAGCGCTTCACTCTGATCATTCTGGTCCTAGTGCAAGCAACTACTATCCTCCCATTGTTACTCATCCTCAAACACCAACTGCTTCACAATCCAACTTATCACCATTTCTTCTTGAGGCACCTCCTCATCAGCCAACCTCTACTGCTTTTGTCTCTGACCACTTAAGCAGCATGCACTTCATAAAGGAGGATCTGGAATGCTTTCATCCAGATGATCTTGAAGAAATGGATATTCAGCACTCATATGCCATGCTCTCCCTCAGAGCAAAAAGGTTTTATTCTAGAACCGGGAGATCAGTTCCAAACAACAACTCAAACACCAGAGTTGGGCTTGATAAAAGCAAGATCCGATGTTACAACTTTAACCAAATGGGTCACTTTGCTAGGGAGTGCAAGGCACCTAAAGCCAATCAGGGTGCCAGCCATCCAAGACAAGCTTACCAAGGTCAGCCCAGGCAGCAGCAAGGAACTCCTCCAGCACAAACTGCAGCCTGTGCAAATGTTGGAACTACAGAATTTGACTGGAGTTTTCAATATGAAGATGTTCCTGCCTCCAACCAAGCACTTATGGCAGACAATGCAGAGATACCATCTCAGGTATTTGAACATCTTTGCTCTCAAGCTTGCATTGACAAAGTTTTAGGTTATAGAAAGCATAACCAAAATCTAATAGATCAAAATGAAGAGTTTCACCAAATGAAATCTGAATTCAAAAAGGTCGAAGACAGTTACAAAGAAAAGATTAACTGCCTTAAGAAAGAGATTTATTCTTTAAAACATGAACAAACCAATCTTGAAACTTAGATTGATGATCTATTAGTAAAACTTAAAGCTACCAGAGCTGAACTGGCTGAACAGAAAGTTCATGTTGAAAAATATGAATTTTCATCTAAAAAGTTACAAAGATTGTTAGATATTCAAGTCCATGAAAGGGTAAAAACTGGACTTGGATATCATAATGACGAGTACAAGACAGTTCCTCCTCCTGCTGACTATGTTGCTATTCACGAACCAAGCTTCAATACTGCAAATCTTGACACGATAAACAGAAACCTTGATCCTTCAATGGATGCATGTTTTGTGGAAGACTGCTCCACCTCTTCAGAACCTGAGTCAACCTGCTCAGACCACTGTGAAACTAGTGTAGTCCCATCTGCTCCGATCTCTGAAGCTGTTCTGAACAAAACTGAATGTCCTGTTGTTACTCCAACTATTCCAGCTCCCATCCCATTCAAACAAATCAAGATTATCTATCCTCAAAATGGAAGAAAGCTAAACATTAAAAAGGGAGAGACATCAGGTTTCACCAACCCCAAGTCTCAGTCAAAGCCAAAGGTGTTTGATAGTTTTCATACACCTGGAGAAAAAGGTCCATATGTTCAAAAGACACTAGAAGAAGGCACTTTTGAGCATAACAAAGCTCATCCCTGGAACTTCAAAGATTTGTTTCAAAGTAAGAACTATGTGGACTTTCACCGGGACAAGATAGCACTATCCTGCTTTGTGTGTGGCAAATACAATCACACTGCCAGCACCTACTTTCACTACCATGAACACCAAAGAAACTCAAAGCAGCATGCCTTTGAGAAAACAAACAGAAACAAACAGGTGAGAAGCTATGATGCAAAGGCAACAAAGTTCAGAGAATCTATATCCCCTCAAAGAGTGAAGATGCAGAAACCTCAACAAACTTGCATCATAAGTGGGGAATCAAACCACTTTGCTGCAACATGCAAGTTCAACCCTTTTAACCAGATTGCAAATCGTTCATCTGTGCTCAACCCATCAGCAGCAAACAAAATCGCTGCTGATAGAGTAAAGTCCAGGAAACAAAAGGCAAAGCCTTCAGCAGCAAAAGTCTCTGCTGCTGACAAAGCAAAATAAAAAACAACGGCATCAGCAGCAAAAGTATCTGCTACTGACAAAGCAAAAGTGTCCACTGCAGATAAGGCAAGATCCCAGGCAAAGCCTTCAACAGCAACAAAAACTCCAGCAAAGCCTTCAGCAGCAAAATCGGCTGCGGATAAGCCAGAATTGTCAGCAACAACATCTTCTGCCGACAATGTAAAGAAAGCTAGAAAACCACCAACACAGCAATGGAAGGCCAAACAATCTCCAAGCATAACTAATGGTTCCATTGACTGCAAGCATTATGATAATGGCAAATTAGCAACAATTTTCTACAATGCTGCATGCTACAATGTTCCTCCCACTAATTAGATATCTTCCATGTGCAGGGACAGCTAGGCAATAAACACAATACTTGGGTGGTAGATAGCGGCTGTTCCAGGCACATGACAGGCAACAGGTCAATCCTCTCTAACTTCAGACATTTCAATGGAGGATATGTTGCCTTTGGGAGTGACTCAAAGGGTGGATCTATCACTGGACAAGGAACTGTGTCCAATGAAAGGATGAGTATTGAAAGAGTCAACTATGTTAAAGAACTTGACTTCAATCTCATGAGTGTTTCCCAAGTATGTGATCAAAAGCATTGGATGCTCTTCACTGACAAAGAATGTTTCGTGTTAGCTCATGGCCTATCTAAACCCCCTCCAGAGAAGATTCTCCTAACTACTCATAGAAAGGACAACTTATATGTGCTTGACATGAATGAAGCCACTCCATCTGGTAGTGTTTCATGTTTTCTGTCAAAGGCATCAGTTGATGAATCCGCTCTCTGGCACAGGAGGTTAAGCCATTTTAACATCAAAACAATCAATAAATTAGTGAAGGACAATCTTGTCAGAGGGCTTCCTGACAAAGAATTCCAGCTAGACGATCACTGCATTGCCTGCTTGAAGGGAAAACAACACAAGAGTTACCACAAGCCCAAGACATTGAACACAAATGACACCCCTCTCTAGCTACTGCATATGGATCTCTTTGGTCCTACGAATGTCATGTAAATGGGCAAAAAGTCCTACTGTCTGGTGATAACTGATGACTTCTCCAGATTCTCATGGGTATTCTTCCTAAGAACAAAAGATGAAACTGCTGAGATTCTCAAATCCTATATTCTTAGGGTAGAGAATCAAAGCAATCTAAAGGTAAAGATCATAAGGTGTGATCAGAGAACAGAGTTCAAAACTCACACTTTGAACAGTTTCTGTGAGAGCAAGGGCATTGAAAGGCAATACAGTGCTCCAAGAACCCCTCAACAAAATGGGGTTGCTGAAAGAAGAAATAGGACTCTGATTGAATCAGCAAGATCTATGATGGCTGACTCAAAGCTGCCCCTTACTTTCTGGGCGGAAGCAGTAAGCACAGCTTGTTATGTGCAGAATAGAGTCCTTATTGTTAAGCCTCTCCAGAAAACACCCTATGAACTATGGCTCAAAAGAGTTCCCTACATTGGCTTCCTGAAGCCCTTTGGATGTCCATGTACCATCCTCATCACACATGGAGTTCTTCCTAAATTCGGTGCAAAGTCTGATGAAGGTTACTTTGTGGGTTACTCCTCTCAATCAAAGGCCTACCGAGTGTTCAATTCTAGGACTCAGATTGTGGAAGAATCTGCTAATGTGGAATGCAGGGAACACGTTGTCTGTGAACAAGGCAAAGGTCCTAACTGGCTCTTTGATATAGACTCCTTCACCCAGATATTTGAGCCTCTCATATTCTCAAATATGGAGTCTACCTCTTCAAAATCAACATCTTCTGCCTCAACCTCCTCTTCTGACTACAGACTGGATTTTCCCAGTCCCTACATCAGGATGAAAAGGCCATCCATTGATCCTCCATCAGTGGCAGAAGCTATTGAAGCCAGTACAGGTGAAGCCGGTACTTCCAACACCACAAGCAACAATCTCTCTGACCAAGAAATCTTTAATGAAGCCTCCTCAATCCATGCTGAAGAGGCCTCTGATGCTAATACTCCTGACAATGTGGAACACAATGATCAGAACCTCCAAGCTCCTCTCCTCACATCTGAAGACAATCCTGATCTAAACCAAAGTAATCTTGAAGAGGGAATACGACTGGATGTGATACCAGCACAGAGAATAAACAAAGAGCATCCTCTGGAAAACATCATTGGTCCAGTCCACACAGGTATCCAGACAAGAAGTAAGTCTCATGAAGCCAACATTTGATTGTTCTCTTGTTTTCTATCTCAGGTGGAACCCAAGAAGATTGATGAAGCTCTCAAGCACAACATCTGGATTGAAGCAATGCAGGAAGAATTGCTACAATTCAAAAGACAAGATGTTTGGAAGCTTGTTGATCTTCCACCTGGTCAAACAGCAATTGGAACAAGATGGGTCTTCAGAAACAAGCAAGATGAAAGGGGCATCGTGGTCAAGAACAAAGCCAGACTGGTAGCTCAAGGTTACACTCAAGAAGAAGGCATTGACTATGATGAAGTCTTTGCTCCTGTTGCCCGTCTGGAAGCCATCAGAATCTTTCTGGCATATGCAGCATCCAAAAACTTTATGATCTATCAAATGGATGTGAAGAGTGCCTTTTTGTATGGCAAGATTGGTGAAGAGGTCTATGTCAAACAGCCTCCAGGCTTTGTGGATCCTACACATCCAAATAAGGTCTTAAAACTGGACAATGCTCTCTATGGCTTACACCAAGCCCCAAGAGCCTGGTATGAAATTTTATCTGGATATCTACTTAGCAACAACTTCAGAAGGGGGGCCATTGATCAGACACTTTTCATCAAAGATGAAGGGGGAGAAATTTTGTTGGTCCAGATTTATGTTGATGACATTATCTTTGGATCTACAAGAAAGAAGCTCTGCAAAGACTTTGAAGTTCTGATGCATTCCAAATTTGAAATGAGTTCAATGGGTGAACTAAATTTCTTTTTAGGACTTCAAGTCAAACAGGTACCAAATGGAATCTTCATAAGTCAATCCAAGTATGTCAAAAGCATCTTGGAGAGGTTCAAAATGGCTGACTGCTCTGCTGCAAGAACTCCTATGCAAGTGCACCATCAATTATCTCCGGATAAAGAAGGACAAGACACTGATCAACATCAGTATCGAGCAATGATAGGGTCTCTCATGTATCTCACTGCCTCAAGACCAGATATCATGTTTGCAGTTTGTCTCTACGCAAGATTTCAAGCAGCTCCAAAAGTGTCTCATCTTTAAGCTGTCAAAAGGATCCTTAGATACCTAAAGGGAGCACCAAAACTTGGGCTATGGTATCCAAAGAATGGAAATGTCAATCTCTATGCCTACACTGACAGTGACTATGGGGGTTGTAACTTGGACAAAAAGTCCACATCTGGGGGATGTCAATTTCTTGGAGGAAGGATCATATCATGGCAATGCAAAAAGAAAACATGTGTCTCTACTTCAACAGCTGAAGCAGAATACATTGCAGCTTGAAGCTGCTGTGCACAGGTCATCTGGATCCAAAATCAAATGCTTGACTATGGAATGACCTTCATGCAGACTCCAATTCACATTGACAACATGAGTGCTATCTCTATCATGAATAATCCAGTGCAGCATTCCAAGACTAAGCACATCGACATCAGGTATCACTTTATCAGGGATCAAGCTGAGAAAAAGAGAATTGTCCTATCCAAGGTTCACACAAATGAGCAATATGCTGATTTGTTCACTAAACCTTTTGATGAAGCAAGATTTCGATATCTAGTTGAATCAATTGGCATGATGAACTTTGAATAAGACATGTCTCTAATTTTTTTTTATCTTTCCTTGTAAATGTGTCTATGTTTTTGTTCTTAATAAAAGGTTATAGTCAGCAGCACTTTTTTTACTGCTGACAGATTTACTCTTCAGCAGCAAAGCCTTTTCCACTGATGGCTTTAAGTTATCAACAGGAACAAGTTTTCTGCGGACAGCTTTAAGGCGGTCAGCAGCAACCTTTTTGCTACGGAATGAATACAACAGTCAGCAGCACCCAAATCTACTGCTGAAAGACTTCACTATCCGCAGCAACCAAGTTTGCAGCGGATAGCTCACCATCGGCAGCAACCAAGTTTGCTGCTGATGGGTAAAACAAGTCTACATTAACTTTTACCCGAGGTAAAAACTACTCTCAGTCTTTACCATGACTGCTCGAGTGCTTTACAGCTATAACAATGAAAAGTGAAACAGGTTGTACTGTACAAGTAAAGTTGCTTTTTCTTCGTCTGCCGTTATATCACAATCTCAAACGTTCCCACAACCTCTTCATATTCAATTTCAAACCTATCTCCCATCACTTTCTCTCCCGTCCCCACAGCATTCAAAGCCCTAAAAAATTAACCACCATTCAAACACCCTTCTCTCTTCCCTCCAAATCCATAACAATGGCAGGCGCAGACATAAACAACCCTAACGACAAGTTTTCCCAATATCACAACCTCACTGCATGCCTAATAAAGGGCAAGAAATCCGAAGGTTTCGATGATATGATCGACTTCCTTTGTCGCTCCAAAATCCACCATGCCCTAACAGTCAACCCAACCATCTATACTTCCCACATGGAAGATTTTTGGAGCTCAGCCGTGTATTCTACTGACCAGGGCACTCCCCAAATCAGAGGCACAGTAGACGGCAAGGAGATGATTATCACTGAAGCAAAGCTCCGCCAACACCTCAAGCTTCAAGATGAAGGGGACGCCATCTCTTACCCAAGAGACGTATACATGAGGACCTTTGTATCCATAGGGTACACTGGGAATCAAACAGAGTATATGATAGAGAAGGCACTCATGGGTCCCAAATGGAAGTATCTCTGCCACACTCTTCTCCAATGCATATCCCAGAAGAGGAGTGGCTGGAACCAACTTAGCTCCGGACTTGCGTCGGCAATTCACGGTATGATAACTGGGGCGGGTTTCAATTTTTCCCACCTCATTCTTGAAGGTTTGAGATACAACCTTCAAGAAGGGGTGAAATCATAGTTCTTCATGTACCCAAGATTCTTGCAGGAAGTGTTCAACATTGAGCACCAAGATCTTTCAAAAACTGTAAGAATCTACGTCATGCTGGGACATAAGAACAACATTTTTCAAAGCATGAGAACAGTTTCATCAAAGTTCTCAGGGGCCGATGTTCCATTGTTGTCTACAATGTTGAACACGCAAAGTGCCTAGGGTGACAGTTCAGCAAACCCAGCTGATACTGATCCCACACCCTCCACCTCACTGCCACAAACTCAAACTGCTGCTTCCCTTGATCGAACCCCTGTGCATTCTACTGAGGATGTACAGGCACATACTTTACTCACCCACAGTTTGATTGCTCAACCGGAACACAGGGCCCCGGTTGAAGCCAAATATACAAGGAAGAGGGGTAAGAGAACTCCTTCTTCTCTTACCCCCAAGGCCCAAACCCAAGCCAACATCCCTCACTCAGAATCACAACATTCTAGTGAGAATATCATAAGGGAAAGCCACACTGTTAGGGAGACTCCTTCGGAAGTCTCTCTATTAGGATTAGGATCACTTCCCGGATCCATAGAACAGCCCTTTGAGCCATTCCTATCTTCTTTGGACTTAAGTGTTGAGGAACCTGACCAAAGTGATGTACCTTCTCCAACTACCACTATCAAGGAGGTACTGATTGGTCTTGCTTCTGAAACACCCAACCCAAGTTCTTCACCCTTGAAGGTCCACTCTAGGAGTAATGAAAGAGTGGATGTGGAAGAGGCTGTCACTACTGCTGGTCCATCAAATGACCAAGAGGACAGTGACAACATCTTTAAGACCTCAACCATGGCAACTCATGGTGAGGGTGTTTCCTTGGAAACTCCCCTCACTGAGAGGAATCCCAGGCGCCAAGAAACCACGGGTGATGGGGATGTTGAGGCTCGGCCTACGGCCCCATCTGGGTCCAAGGATTCCACAACTGTGGATGAGGACAGACTGAAACTTCATAACTTGGAATTCACGGCCAGGGTGGCTATGCTAGAGGCTGAAGTGTCCAAACTAAGACACCAAGTCTCTATGCATGAAGCCCATCAATGCCCAACTTTAGCCACTCCCTCTCTTGTATCAGTAGGCACTCAAACTGATGCTTACCTGTCTACTGATGCAACCAAAAAGGGGGAGATGGTCTCTTTGGAAGAAGATACAGACAGTCTTGACGACTGGATTCAAGAGCAGGTTGTAATTCAAAGCTCACTATTCAAGCCGGCTTTTGTACAAATTCATGACTTGCCAGTCTCAGATAACGAAGAAGAAGGGACATCTGAAGACTGGAAGTTGGTCGTCAGGGCTGTTGATGAAATGCTGAATGATGTTGAAGACACAGAACAAACAAATACATCATTCAGCATCCTTCTTGAAACAGCAGCCATCATTGGTCAATCCACAACCCCCCAACTATTCAGATCATCAAAGAAGCTAGAATTTGACTCCATTCTAGCTTTGGGGTATGATGGATCAGCTGAGAGGTTTTGGATTGGATGGGAGTTCAGCGGAGTAGAAGAGCTGAACTGGAACTCTCTCAATGCCCTCCAAGTCCTACAGCTATACTTATCAAACTGCATCAACAACTCAGCAGATCTCTCAGCAGAACTTGCCATTGGCAGGTTCTATGACCTGATGGAGGATAATCTACCTAGGCTCCAAAGACTCCTACAAGCAGCACATCGGGTAGCTTATCCTAAATCCTCGGCGGCCCCAGAAAGGAGACTGACTCCTAGCAATCTTGAAATAACAAGGAGCAGTCTTCTCACTGAAGAAGAAGTTCTGGGCCTTCGAAGATTCCTGTATGCCTTCCTGGTCAAGGACTTGGACGTGCTAGGTTGGGTGAGCACTAAGTCCCTTGACCACACTCTTCTGCTCAGCAACGGCTCCTCTCTCATCATCAACACCAGGAACATCCTTCAGCTGCCCTCAGACTTCCTCTTCAAGATTTTTCAGCTCAGAGCCAACATCTGCAATATTAACTCATTGGAGAGCCAGGCAATGATGGTCACCATCAAAGCCCATCTTGAAGAAGAAGGACTGATTCCTCAGGAAGAGTCTGTGTCAACTTCTGATGCTGACTCCAACTCAGATACTCCACAAGTTGAAGCCACATCTGTAGCATCTGGCACAAGATCTTCACTTAGGGATCAACTAAGGGAAATAGAAGGTCCTGAGTATCAGCTTGATGAAGACAGTGACCGTCCCTTGTTAATTTCTCAACTTGCCAATGAAGCCGAGGCAGAGATCCTAACAGCACAACAATCAGCTGTTGCTGTGATCAGTGAAGCCAGAGCAGAGGCATCCAATGTTAATAAAGGGAAGGGCATTATGACAGAAGAGGATGAAGAGAGGTTGCAAAAAGAAAAGAAGGAGAAAGAAGAGAAAAGAAGAAGAAGAAGAAGAAGAGAAGAAGAGGAGATGACTAACATGAAAAAGGCTCAACAAAGAAAAACAACCATTCTCCTAAGAGAACAAACCATCCAGCTGTATGCTAAACAACTGGATGAACTGAAAAGAAAGATTCCTGCAGTTGACCGGATTAAAGAAGATGCAGCTCTTGCTCTTCAACTGCAGGAACAATTCAATAGAGAAAAGGAAGACTTGGAGAAGAAGAAGAAAGAAGAAGCTAAGTTCAGAATAACCGATTCTGAACTAGCAAAAGAATTAAGGGAGGAGTGGACTGAAGCTCTGATCTCTCAAGGTGAGGATGCAGACTACCTTGAGAAACTTTCAAACAAAGAGATTTACAGAGCCTTCATGGGTCAGCAGGGTCAATTGGCTAGCAAGAAAAAGGCTGAAGAAGAAGAAAAAGCCAAGCTACAGTCCAAGAAGACCATTGCACTGAATAAAAGAACCCATGAAGAAAGGAAGGTCATGATTGACTTCCTTAAGGCTAGAGGAGATAGTGGAAATAGGCTAGGTCCCATGAATTTCATGAACCTGCAAGCCCTCTACTTCAAAGTTAAAAAGGATGAGGAAGAAAGACTAGGGAAGAAGGGCTCCAAGAAAAGGGTACTTATCAAAGAAGAAGAAAAACCAAAGACAGAGAAACCCAAGCCTTCTCCCTCACCTACCTCTTCCTCAGTCCATCATCCTTCCACTTTCCTCCCCAAACCTTCCACTCCTCCACCCAACAAGTCCAAATCATCCCACCTAGCTCCCACTCATCAACAGCCTCCCCTGAAGAAATCCAAATCCTCATCTGAACCTGAAGACTCAAGAGACATAGTTGAATGGGTCTACAATCCACAGGATCAAAGGTTTGAGATCTTCAGGGGGAGAACTGAAAGAAGAAGATCTACATACAGGTCTGTTGATGAGGTTCTGCAACTACCAGATTCAGACCTAAGAAGAATTTTGGAGCTGGGTGAAGCTCATGAGCCTGCAAATGAGAGTGGGAAATATCTTATGCTAGCAATCAGACATTACTTCAACCCTAGCAAAGATGTGGTCATGGATATCAAACCACTCAAGTCCCACTCTCCATTTGTATCTTGGTCCTACAATGCTGATTTGGATGAGTTCACTCTGATTGATGTAAAGAAGCAGCAGATGAGATGTTCAAGCAAAGCAATATACAAAATGCCACACAAAGACATCAAGACTCTGTCTGAACTTCCACTGAACAATCCCAGCAAGGATCCAAGAGGCTATGAGGTTGAAAGGATAGTCAGCCACATGCAAAAGCTTCAGCAGCAAAGTGATTAGAAGAATTTTGGTTGCATCAGTCTAGGGGGAGTTTGTAGAACCAAAGACTGATTGCTACCAAATTATTCTAAGTACAAATGCGGCTGATAGGCTTATCATTAGCATTCAACACATGTTGCTGCTGATAGGCTTATCAGCAGCATTCAACACTTGTTGCTGCTGATAGGTTTATCAGCAGCGTTCAACACAAGTTGCTGCTGATAGGCTTATCAGCAGCAT
Source organism: Smallanthus sonchifolius (assembly GCA_023525975.1). NCBI lineage: Eukaryota > Viridiplantae > Streptophyta > Magnoliopsida > Asterales > Asteraceae > Smallanthus > Smallanthus sonchifolius. Next base: position 64,771,670 of record CM042024.1, read on the forward strand.
TATTCTCATCTCTGCTGCTGATAGCTTTTATTATCTGAAGACCAAACGTTGCAGCTGACTATCCATGCAAAGCGCCTCTGACACCTTTCTGCAAAAGTAACTGCCACACTCCAAGCAGAAGGAACCTCACAGGTGCAACCAATAAAGGACAATGATGCGCTTCTCCAAGCATGCAAACAATCATGCCTAAGAAGACGTTTCAGTAAAGTTAACTAGATTAGCCTTTGCGTGTAATTTAGTTTAATAAACAAGATCAACGGCTTATGTTAGATCTGATCCTTAGAATCAAGGGTCTGTCTTGATTCTAAGTTACTATATATATCTTGTAAACACTTCAAACAAAGTGTGGCTTCATAGTGCTTTTTGTGCTTCTTGATAGTGTTTTACTTGTAAACTTGTAATCTCAGAAGTCTAATACAACAGTGCATTTATCAGTATTCTTACTGTTTACTTTGTTGGTTGCTATTGTTTTCGCCAATATCAACTAGAATAGAATCACCTTGTAATCTTACGATCCTACATAGAGACAATATATGGCATGTCGACAGTGGTTGCTCAAGACATATGATTGGTAATTTTTCATTATTGCTTGTTTATCATCCAATGGACGGAGATTTTATCGCCTTTTTAGGAAATCCAAGAGGTGGAAAGATTGAAGGTCAAGGAACTATGTCTAACGGTGTAAATAGCTTGGAGAATGTTAATTTCGTCCCACAGCTGAAGTACAATCTGATGAGGGTGTCCCAAATTTGTGATAAAAACTTTTCTGCCCTCTTCAACTCAAATGAATGTTTGATTCTGAAGCCTGGAATGGTAATTCCCGAAGATCTAATCCTCATGCGTGCTCCTCAAAGATTCAATACTTACAGTCTAGATATGAATAATCCATCCGGAATCGAATCCTGCTTCCTTTCAAAAGCCTCAGAAGATGAGTCCTTTCTCAGGCACAAGAGATTAGGACATGTGAACTTCAAAACAATGAACCGCCTTGTTTGAGGAAACCTTGTCACTGGTTTGCCTTTGAAAGATTTCTCACCCATAGAACATTGTCTCTCTTGTTCAAAGGGCAAGCAACACAAATCATCTCACAAACCCAAGACCACTAATTCCATTGACTCTCCTCTTCAATTGCTTCACATGCGATCTTGTGAGTGTCATGAGTCATGGAAGAAAATCTTACTTTTTGGTGGTAACCGATGATTTCTCTTGGTTTACTTGGGTATTCTTCCTGGCAAAGAGGGATGAGACGCTAGAGACTCTGAAGATTCATTTGTTACAAATCGAGAATCTGTTCAATCTAAGTGTGAAGACTATTCACAGTGATCATGTCACAGAGTTCAAGAATGCCACTCTAGATTCTTTCTGTGAAAGTAAGGGTATCTCTCGGCAATTCAGTGCACCTCGTACTCCTCAACAAAATGGTGTAGCTAAACGAAGAAATCGTACGTTGATAGAAGCAGCAAGAACTATGATCGTTGATTCAAAGCTTCTCATCACATTCTGGGCCGAGGCAGTTAATACATCATGTTTTAGGCAGAGTCGTGTTCTCATCATCAAAAGCTGCAACAAGACTCCTCATGAAATTATGTACAAGCGCAAGCCTGTTATTGATTTCTTCAGGAAATTTGGGTGTGTTTGCACAATGCTGAATACTTTTGATCAGCTGAACAAGTTTGAAGCCAAAGTGAATGAGTGCTATTTCATGGGCTATTCCTCTAACCAAAGAGCTTTTGTGTTTACACCAAGAGACGAAGAATTGTGCTGGAGTCCATTCACATCAACTGGCATGAAAGCAATCATACGGACGCTGGGGACGTTCCTGATTGGCTTTTTGACGTCGATTCTTTGTTTAAATCATTTAATCTTCCTGATTTCACTAACATATCTGTCTCAGCTAATCCTCTTATGTCTGTGAATATCCTAGGTACCTCTTCTGCTTCTGCCTCAAGATCCTCTTCATCACCCACTCCGGATTCTTTGGAATCTGTAGCAACAAGTGAAACTGTTGAGGAAGAAACTTCTCCAATAGTGGATGTTGCTCTACAATCATATGCTGAAGATCCTATTGATGATGAAGTTGCCATTTCTGACAATACCCTTACCAATCTGGATGAACAAGTGGAAGAGGATGAGATTCCACAGTTGAGAATTGACAACGATCATCCAACAAACAACATCCTTGGTCCACTCAATGTCGGAGTCCGAACTCGTAGTGCCACCGAAGCAATTAATGACGGTCTCTTCTCTTGTTTCATATCTCAAGTTGAACCTAAGAATATCAAAGCTGCTTTGCTTGAAAACAGTTGGGTGGAGGCCATGCAAGAAGAATTGCAGCAGTTCAGCAAGTTACATGTGTGGAATCTGGTAGACCTTCCAAATAACAAAGTCCTAATCGGCACTCGTTGTGTATTTCGCAACAAAAGGGACAAAGGTGGAATCGTGATTCGAAATAAAGCCCGCTTGGTGGTTCAGGGGTTTTATCAAGAAGAAGGAATTGGTTTTGAAGATGTCTTTGCACCATTGGCTCGCTTGGAAGCCATCAGAATGTTTCTCGCCTACGCAGCCTATATGGACTTCACAGTTCATCAGATGGATGTCAAAAGCGCATTTCTGTATGGAAAAGTTCAAGAGGAAGTTTATGTCAAGCAGCCACCGGGTTTCATTGATCCAAGTTATCCTGATAGAGTTTATAAACTTGACAAGGCATTATACGGTCTTCATCAAGCACCTCGTGCGTGATATGAGACGTTATCTAAGCATCTGCTTGATAATGGTTTCACACGAGGAGCAATTTACCAAACCTTGTTCAAACGAAAGGATGGTGCGGATACTATTTTAGTGCAAATCTATGTTGATGATATCATTTTCGGATCCACAAATCCTCAGTTATGTAAAGAGTTCGAGGAAGTGATGCGTTCTAAGTTTGAAATGAGTTCTATGGGAGAAATGAAGTTCTTTATTGGTTTGCAAGTAGATCAGTCTGAGTCAGGAATTCTTATCCATCAAGAGAAGTATGTCAAAGAAATCCTGGCCAAGTTCAAAATGACTGAGTCTCATCCTTATAAGACCCCTTTGGAAGTTCGACGCTGTCTGTCTCCTGATTTGGATGGTGAAAGCGTTGATCAGCACCTCTATCGCTCAATGATAGGATCTCTTCTGTATCTCACTGCTAGCCGACCAGACATCATGTTCGCAGTGTGCATGTGTACATGCTTTCAGGCTAATCCTAAACTCTCTCATTTAATTGCTGTCAAATGTATTTTAAGATATTTGAAGTACAAGCCAAAACATGGGCTTTGGTATCTCAAAAATAACTTGTTTGATCTTTTGGCATATTTAGATTCAGACTACGGGGGATGCAACTTAGACCGAAAGTCCACTTCTGGAGGTTGTCAGTTACTTGGCAACCGCCTCATCTCCTGGCAATGTAAGAAACAAACCACCATTTCCCAATCCACAGCCGAAGCCGAATACATCACCGCAACCCTTTGTTGTTCCCACGTAAGGTGGATCCACCATCAAATGCTTGATTACGAGATCACCTTCCATGAAACTCCCATCTTGTGTGATAACACGGCTGTTCCCCACATCACCAAAAATCCCGTTCAGCATTCTAAAACCAAACACATTGAGATCAAACACCACTTCATCCGTGATTGTGTCGAAAAGAAACATATCAAAATCGTTGAAGTCAAAACCGACAAGCAAATCGCCGACATCTTTACAAAAGCATTTGATTCTGCCAGATTTGAGAAATTGGTGGAGATGCTTGACATGATCAACTTTCAGTAACCCCTATGCATATTATCTTTCCTTTTAAACTTGTTAATCGGGAAGATTTCCAAAAAAAATTACCTTTTCTGTATAGTTGTTTTCTTTATTTACCTTTGAAAGCAAAACTTTTGGGGGAGAAATTGGAATTTGCAGTTTGAAAGAAAAAGATTTGCTTTGTATAGTAAAAAAGGATAGAAAATATTTGATTTGTTCATCGTTTGCTTAAGAAAAACTCACTGTGAGTATCATGTTTTTGTGTTTAGGAAAATTGGACCCATCCTTGTGAGAAATGATAGAGTCTGATCACATTTCTTGAACATGGAATGGACCATAAGCGATGGTGCTTACTGAGGAATAGCCGGTAGGCCCGACATACGGTTATAACTCTTTAGTAGTGTGAAAATCTAATTCTCTTTTGTACATGTGTGTTTGAACCCATTTTTGAAACATCTAACCCATTTTATAAGCTAAGAAAACCGATTCAATCAGATATAGGCTTACGTGTTGGATTCTGATTCATGCGCTAGGTGACCGTCAAAGTAATGAGAGTTATCGCCGATGACCCCGTCTGTTTTGCTTACGCAGAGATCTCGGGAGTTTATATTTTCCCCATCCACTTGGATGATTTGACCCCATCTGTTTTGCTTATGCAAAGACCTCGGGTGTTCAAACTTTTCCTATCCGCTTGGATAATTTTACGACTTCTTCTGTTTTGCTTACGCAAAGATCTAGAATGTCCGTACCTTTTAATATCCACTTGGATATTTTTCATTTTACAACCTCTTATATCCATTTGTATTTTATTTTATTTTTGGCGATGATTTTGACTTACCAAGATGGTACCCTGGTTAACATGTAAGAGATGATAAGATGAATACGGGTATTTCTTGAGGATTGATAGGCTTTCAAAACCTTTTTATTTCAAAATGTGGGGTACGTCGTGTTTCGTGCTCAAATGGTACCTCTTAATCACATGAAAACATTGTACAAGCAAATGTTCGGGTTTATCTTGCACAAATATCGGCTATCTTCAGGGATTCACAGTAGCTGAGTGCAATATGAAGTGTTTCAAGGGTTTAACCAGACATGATGTTGATGCACTTTCCTGTGACAACACTCTGGATAGAGTCTAGGTTTGTATGTCTAATGTATGTATTTTGTCTTTGTATGTAAGAGTCATTATGTAATAGTTTATCGAGTTGTATTTACGTTTACATAATGTGTTGTTGATTTCTTCCAAGTGTTGTGCACACTTGTATGTGCGCAGGAGAAAGCTCTTGCGTACTTAGCAAGTACGCAGGAAGACCTATGCGTACTTGTTAAGTACGCAGGAGTAATTGGTCCTGCGCACTTACTAAGTGCGCAGGCATCAGGTCAGTATAAATAGGATAGGTTCACAGAAGCTAAGTACGCAGAACCATTTGTTCAGACGAACTCAGTTTTGCTAAGTACGCAGCTTGTATTCTCTCTGTAACCGTCGAGTGTTTATAATACAAAGAACGATTATTGTGACTCGTGTGTTCGGTTTACTTTGTTCAGTTAGACTCTCCACCTAGTCACGGGTATTCCGCACCCGGTCCGACTAGTAGACCACTTGCATGTGACGATCCACCACACCCGAGGGACCTACAAGTGGTATCAGAGCATTGCTCTTGAATTCGAGTGTTGTAAGTGAGTTTGGAGACGTTTTTACTGAGTTTTACAAGCAAAGAGAGGTTATTTTGTTGATTTTTGTGATAAAAAAAGGGTAGCTCTTGAGCACTTTTTTAGAAGCAAAAATCTCTCAAAAACCGATTTTTGTTGTGTATTTGTGTGTTTTGAGCGTCATAGGTTGGTTAGAAACTTGTTTCTGACCCTTTGGCTCAATTGCATTGATCATCAGACCATTTTTTACCAACTCCGGCGAGTTTCAGGTCACCGGAAAATTTTGGTGAGAGTTGCTGAAAAGGTGTCCTGCGTACATACCATTTTTGGCAAAAAGTACAGTTTTCTGCGAACTTGCTAAATACGCAAGAGTTATCTCCTGCGTACTTACAAGTGTGCAAGACTGAACTGCGAACTTAAGACTTATCCTGCGTACTTAACAATTTACTCCAGCGTACTTACAAGTACGCAAGGGCAAATATTAAATACGCAGGACCATTCATAAGTGCGCAGGGCCAATCCTAAGTGCGCAATAGCTACTGAATTTTCTGATTTTTGACCAAGTGTTCACCATGTCAAACCTTCAGAACCTTAGTAGTATGTTAAATTATAATAATGAAATCGGTACTCCACAGAAACCTCCCAAGTTGCTCAATGTAAACGATTATTCCAATTGGAAAGCCCGTTTTGAGCACTATATTTCATACACCGATTCATCGTTATGGATACCTATTCTTGAGGGATATAAGCATCCCACCCACTTGTATCTTGATGAAAACGTACCTAAGCCTATCTCTAAGCTGGATGCAGAAGAAAAGAAAATTTAAGATCGAGAGAAGAAGGCATTGGGTTCAATCACTATGTCATTAACTCGGGATTTGTTCCACAGTTTCCGAGGATATGAATCTTCTAAGGATCTTTGGAAAGCTTTACAGAAAAGATTCGAAGGAAATAGTGACATCAAGAAAAGCAAGAGGGATCTGCTCCGGAAGCAATACGAGTGCTTCAGATTTATAGAAAATGAATCTTTAGATGATCTTATCTCTAGATTCTATCACCTACAAACGGAGTTGAAATCGTTTGAGCTTAAATATCCAGAAGAGGAAATGGTGGAAAAGTTTTTGGATGCTCTGCCACCGAGATATGAGATGTATACAACCCTGATGAGGGAAAGTTCAAAGTTCTACGAGATGACAGTAGATGAGGCAGTCGGTAAGATTCAGGCTCATAACATGAATCTTATAAAAAGGGAGAATTCTGGAAGACCTCAGATACAGGACCCTTCCATGTATCACGGGACGACTTCCACGTCAATGTCTTCCGGCTCTGGGATTGAACTCTTTACTGGGAAATCCATTGAAGAAGACCACTCTAATGGTTGTGGTGGTCATGCATGTTATGCATCAGGATCAGGGTTTGGATCTCATCAACAAAATCAACAAAACTCAAAGACTCCTCAGAAAACGTGCTCAGCCAACCAGTCAGCTATTGCCAAGATAGCTGAAGATCATGTAGCACTATTCTCATCTTGCATGCTGGCATATGAGAATTTCATTGGTGGAAAGCTAACGGATCCTGAGACTATTGAAGAGGACTTCAATCAAGTGGATCCTAATGATATTGAAGACATGGATATTCAGTGGAATATGGCCATGTTACTGAGGAGGGCCAAGCGTTTCCTGAACAGAACAGGAAGAAAGTATATTGGCGGGCATTCTAATGCCAAGGTTGGATTTGACAAATCCAAGGCCAAGTGCTACAAGTGTCAAAACTATGGACACTTTGCTCGTGAATGTCAAAAGGACAGAGCACCGGCCTCTGGTTTTACCAGACCTAGCCAGGGAAACAGCCATGGCCAAAACAACCAAAGTCACCACAATCATACCCAAAGTAATCAGTCCAATGCACTGGTCGCACAGAATGACGAAAATTTTGATTGGGGTGTGCATCTAGAAGACGCCATCATTGCTCAAGCACAGGTTGGTCTCATGGCAGAAATCATGGAGCTGATGGAGGCCGAGAGGAAGGAGGCTGAGAGGAAGGAAGCTGAAGAAGAGGAATCTTCTGAATCTGAAGAAGAGGAAGCTTCTGTAGCTGATGAAATGGAGTCTACCACTGCTGTCGCTCTCATGGCAATTGGAGAAGGACAAAGTTCATCATCTGAGGTAGATTCTAACCCTTTCTCTGTTGTTTCTTGTTCTAAATGTCTAGGGCTAAAAAATGAAATTTCTGATCTCCAAGACATAATCGGACCCCTAAAGTTGGCAGCTAAAAATTACAAAACGAATGAATCACGTTTTAAAGAATCAGTTGAAATGCTACAGAAAGATAAACAAGACTATTCTTTAAAAATAAGCGACCAACAGGTTCATTTGGACATTGCGTATAGGGCTTTGGAAAAGAAGAACAATGAAATTAACAAACTGCAAAATGAGATCTTGCAGCTCAAATGCACTAACGAGAAATTGAAAAACTCTCGCTTCGTGGTGGAACACTATGAATCCGTGGTGAGAAAAATGAATGGCCTAGGACTTGGTACCAATGCCATTCCTCCACCAATAAGTGGGCAGTTTGTCAATAGCTTGATAGACATTGATCTCACTTGTCTAGATGAGCCCTCTGATAAGGGTGATTCCCCTAAAAAGGATGAATCCTCAAGTAAGGCTAACTCCACATCTAGTGAGGAGTATGTTACTGCTTCTGAGGATGGGTCGGTTAACAGTTGCCCTGAAGGAGTAGTTTCTGAGGAGTTGTTGACTGAACAGAAAGTCCAGAAAAACATTATCACTAATAGTGATAATTGCATTTTAACTGAACCTGATATCATTGAAACAAATGATAAACTTAAGGGAATGCTTTACGGGGGTTTTAAAAATATTAACCAAGATAAGAAAGAGGCTTTTTCATCTCATTATGGGCTGGGTTACAAAGAGAATTTGCAAAAGTATTATACCCCCAAACATCAAACTGTAAAAGTTCAAACTTCTGTTCATAAACCAACTCTTCCTTCTCACAATGGTGAGTTTTCTAAGGCCAGAACTAAAGAGCCTTACATGAGAACTTATGTTGACAAGAGAAATTGCTTTCACTGTGGCTTGGTAGGTCACATTGTTGTGAACTGTCCTTCTAAGAACCCAGGGAAACGGCATGTTGTTTCACGACCAGCTGTTATCCCTAAGTCGCCAGTAGTGAAAGCTCCTATCAGACCAAAGCAAAATGTGGTGAAACCACCAGTGCAACCGATAGCTAAGCCAAAGATCAAATCTGAGGCCAAGCCATCTGTTGTAAGAAAGGTAAAGCATCCTGCTGTACCTCGTGTGTCTACATCTGGTAGTACACGCACTGGTGAGAAACCTGTGGCTAGACTCTCTAAGCCACAGAGAAGAAGAAGGAATAAGAGGTTGAGAAAGCTGGAACAGCTGACTAAAGCTCAATCAGGTGAAGCTTCCACAAGTTCACCGGCTGTGATTGAACCAAAGTCTCCTTTTCTGGTTAAGATTCAAAAGAGATCCTGGAACAAGAAAGTTAAAGATTCTCAATCTCCTGTTCCCAATTCCTCCAAAGATTCACCAATTTTGGACAGTCATCATGACTGTGAGTTGAAAGAAGTAGTTTATTTTGAGAAGGATGGACGACCCAAGACCACAATGGCTTGGGTCTCCAAATCTAACTAATTCTTTTGTTACTCGTGCAGGGACGTCCGAAGGGTACTATCTCTAACCGCTGGTATGTAGATAGTGGATGCTCCCGGCACATGACAGGAAACATGGCCTTGCTTCAAGACGTTAAACCATTTAGAGGCGGCTATGTGGCCTTTGCCAGAGAAAAAGGCGGCAGTGTCACGTGTCAAGGCGTGGTTTCGAACGGTTGTGTTAGCTTTGACAATGTCAACTTCTGCGAGCAGCTGAAGCATAACCTGTTGAGTGTCTCACAAATGTGTGACAAGGAGTACTCAGTGATGTTTGACAAGTCAGAATGTCTGATTCTCAAACCCGGTTTCAAAGTTCCTGATGACTGGATTCTGATGAGAGCACCAAGAACAAACGACACTTATCAGATTGATATGAGCGTGGCAAAAACCACCTCATCAGTTGCTACTTGTTTGCTTACAAAAGCGACAGAGCTTGACTCCATCTTGTGGCATAGGAAACTCGGACATATTACTTATCGTAAAATGAATCATCTTGTCCGAAACGGTTTGGTAACCGGGGTTCCTAAGCTGAGATTTACCGTTGCAGATGACTGTATGCCTTGTAAAAAGGGCAAACAGCAACGGAAGTCTCACAAGCCCAAGCTCCAAAACTCTATCGGTACCCCTTTGGAGCTATTACACATGGATCTGTTTGTCCCCATAAGTATCAGGAGTATTGGAGGTAAGTCATTCTGTCTAGTTGTAACTGATGATTTCTCACGTTTTTCTTGGGTGCATTTTTTAGGTACAAAAGATGAGACTGCTGATATTCTTCAATACTTGATCCTAAGCTTGGAATCTCTTTGCAAGCTGAAAGTTAAAAGAATAAGGAGTGACAACAGAACTGAGTTCAAGAATAATTTGATGGAACTTTTCTGTCTCAAGAAAGGGATCCGTCACGAATTCAGCGCGCCGTACACGCCTCAGCAGAATGGAGTTGCTGAACGAAAGAACAGAACACTGATTGAGACTGCAAGGACTATGCTGTCAGATGCAAAGCTTCCTGTCACTTTCTGGGCAGAAGCAGTAATTACAGCTTGTCACGTCTTAAACAGAGTTTTGGTGGTGAAAAGACACAACAAGACTTGTTATGAGTTGATCAACAATCGACTTCCCAATCTTGATTACCTAGTTCCTTTTGGTAGTCCTTGTTCCTTGTTGCTACAGTATAAAGATCGTCAATCTAAATTTCATGCGAAAGCGGTGGAAGGCATCTTCTTAGGATATGTTGCCAATTCGCCCTGCAAGAGAGTGTACAACATAGGAACTCGTACTGTCGAGGAATGGTTCTAAGTGGATTGTAGTAAACACAGCATTCCACCAGAACCAAAAGGTCCAGCTTGGAGTTTTGATTATGATGCGCTATTCAAGTCTTTCAATCTTCCTGAGCTATCTGCAGAAGACGCCGAAAATGTTTATAATCTATTGAATGGCGGCAGTTTTTCTACTCGTGCTACTGTACCAATTATAACTCCTGATTCCAATGATGCATATGCATCTGGAACTCATGACAGTGATAACAGTGAAAGTGTTCATGTTGTTGGAGATGACGCTCAAGCCAATCCTAACACAACTGTAGGAAATGAAGCTCCAGCTGATCCAATTCACATTGAATCTTCTTCTGCTAAAACACAGGAAATGGGGGAGTTGAGCACAAATCTAGATCCAAAAATTCAAGAACCAATTGTACCGGAGACGAGAGTGCATAGGAATCATCCAATCGACAACATTATTGGTGATCCTTATGCCGGTGTTTAGACTCGTCATAGATCCATCACTGAGAACACCAGTCTTTACACAGAGATATTTGACACTGGTGTCATGGAAACATGTCTGCATGCTGCATTCGTGTCCCAGATAGAGCCGAAGAATGTGAAGGAGGCTCTCACTGACAACTGCTGGATTGAGGCGATGCAAGATGAATTGTCCCAATTCCAAAAGTTGCATGTATGGGATTTGGTTGACTTGCCAAAAGGCTTTCAGCCAATTGGAACCAGATGGGTGTTCAAATGCAAGACGGATGATCGTCGTGTAGTTGTGAAGAACAAGGCAAGATTGGTTGTTCAGGGTTTTTATCAACAAGAGGGCTTGGATTACACAGAAGTATATGCCCCAGTTGCTAGAATTGAGGCCATTCGACTGTTCTTGGCTTATGCCACATATGTCGGCTTCAAGGTCTACCAACTTGATGTGAAGAGTGCTTTCCTTTATGGTAAAGTTCATGAAGAAGTCTATGTCACTCAACCTCCCGGTTTTGAAGATCCGCATAATATCAATAAAGTGTACAAGCTCGACAAAGCACTTTATGTTCTTCATCAAGCACCGAGGGCATCGTATGAGACATTATCAAAGCATTTACTGTCTAATGGTTTCGACCGTGGGCAGATTGACTCGACTCTCTTCATAAGGAAAGCAGGAGGTGACATTCTTCTTGTGCAAGTATATGTCGACGACATCATTTTTGGGTCGACCAATGAAGGGATGTGTAGGGATTTCGAAAAGGTGATGAAGTCCAAGTTTGAAATGAGCAATATGGGTGAACTGTCGTTCTTCCTGGGTCTGCAAGTCAGTCAAAGAGAGGATGGCATTTATCTACATCAAACTAAGTACGTGCAGGACATCTTATCAAAATACAAGATGAGTGATAGCACTACTTATGGCACACCAATCCCAGTCAATCATGGTTTGCATCCTGACAAAGATGGGAAGGATGTAGACAGCAGGTTGTACCGTGGGATGATCGGATCACTTATGTATCTCACAGCTTCAAGACCCGATATTATGTTTGCTGTATGCTTGTGCTCAAGGTTTCAGTCTCAACCGAAGGAGTCACATATGATAGCTGTGAAGAGGATTTTCAGATACCTGAAAGGGAAACCCCGATTGGGTCTTTGGTACTCCAAGCAGCAGTCATTCGACTTCAAAGCCTACACTGATTCAGATTATGGCGGTTGTAACCTTGATAGAAAGTCAACTTCTGGCGGATGTCAATTCTTGGGAGACAGACTGGTCTCCTGGCAGTGCAAGAAGCAGTCAACGGTTTCTGTCTCAACTTGTGAGGCAGAATACATTGCTGCAGCTAGCGGTTGTTCTCAGATATTGTGGATTCAGCAGCAATTGCGAGACTACGGCTTGAACTTCACTGGAACTCCTTTATTCATTGACAACAATGCCACCATGTCCATCACAAATAACCCGGTGAAACATTCCAAAACTAAGCATATTGAAATTCGCCATCATTTCATCCGTGATTGTGCTGAAAAGCATTTAATTGAACTTGTAAAGGTTCACACGGATGACAATCTTGCTGACCTTTTCACAAAGGCATTTGATCGGTCCCGTTTTGAGCATCTTGTCAACTTGATAGGAATGTTCAATCCCGAGTGAAAAATTAATTTTCTTAAATCAATTCAATTCATGGAAGTTAAATTTTATTTCTTTTAAATTTTTCTGTATAGTTCTGTTAGTTTAAAATACTTTACAAAAATAAAAAAAAATAAAAAAAATAAAAAAATAAAAAAAAAATAGAAAATGGAGAAAATTTTAAAAAGTTCACTTGAGAAACGAGGAAATGATAGTACATCTGAAATGATCTAACCATCATAGACTGCTCATATGGGAAATGATTGCGTCATGTTACTTAATTGTTTAAATTATTATGTTTTTAATCTGCTTACTTACAAGTAATTTGAATTGTCAGTAGGCTGTATGCGTCTTGAATCACTAGTAGTGTGGAAACTAAATCTAAATTACAACTGTGATTTGAACTCATGTTTGCAAGTGTGTGTGTGTAAAAGAATAGAAAAGATCATTATCAGATAAAGGATGTTAGATTTTGGCAATAATTTTCTTTTGAGATCAGTTTCGGGTTATGTTGTTAGCACAATTAATGCGGTTCATCTCACTGCCCATACTCACAAGTATGCAAGGAGAGATTGAATCAAGACATGTCTCTACATCAACCGTTGAGCATGTATTCACCCTTGAATCATTCCTGGTTCATTGAAATCAAATCCAGATAAAAGTTGGATCCCGTTACCGTATAATCAAACACCATGTTCATTATCCCGAATCATCATACCGATATTCAAAGAAGAAAATCACATGAAACCAAGACAATTGAATCACTCGATTCTGAATCTTATGATTCTTGATAATCCTTATGGATTCTGCTTGATTTTTCTGTGCTAATTGATATAACTTCATTCTGAAAATTAAGAATATCATTGGAAAAATCTTAGATGCCTTGAGATAGTGCAAAATATCATAGCATTTAAGTGGGGTACACGTTGTATATTTTATAATTAATAACTTAATACACAAGAACATGATACAAAGATGCATATAGTTTCAAATCTTATAATATTGTCAACTTGAATTACTTGTTTACTTGCTTATTACGTAAGAATAAAGAGTAATACATGACATGATCCCATATTCTTTGATGTTTATATTGTATCGTTTTTGCTAAAAATTAGCCTGATATGATCCTCTGCTCGTGTCTTTGATCAAAAATAGCTTGTGTGCATACTTGTATATTTCTATCTAGAAAAGAACAAAAAGATTTTAAGTTTATGCATTGTTTAAGTTTAATTCAGAAAAAGCCAAAAATATTTTATGTTTAACCTTCATGAATTGTATTTGAATCCTCCCGATTGAATATTTTTATCTTGTTCGTTATTTGACTTGAAAATCTTCATAATTCTGAGTTCAAAATTGCGCACTTAAAGTTTCTGCGCACTTGTCAAGTACGCACGAAGTAAGTCTTGCGCACTTAGCAAGTACGCAAGAGTTAATTCCTGCGTACTTGTTAAGTACGCAAGCGTTAATTCGTGCGCACTTAGCAAGTACGCACGAACAATATCAGCGGGGTATAAAACCAACACTTAGAAAATTTTCAGGTTTACTCGTTCAAACCTAATTTTTCCCCCCCTGCGATTTTCCTCTCAAAATCGAGTGTGTTCAAACCCGTTTTTCATCCCGTCCACATTATCATCTTCGTATTTCATCTCTTTGGTGAGAATCTAGGCCGATTCAATCCATAGATTCGTGTTCTTTGGACCGATTTTTGACTTAGAATTTTTAGGTTAAATCCGTAAAATTTTTGGGGTAAAATGGGTTGTTTGGGTAACTAGTGTCTCTAACAAGTTATTAGGATGCCTAATCAATCCTCTTTTTTTCCCTTTGGTCATCGATCGATCCGACGGGTTGAAGTCGAACCGTCAATGGGTCGATCACTGACCTAGGTCAAAATTTGATCGTGTCTTAGTGGTTAATGGTGTTGATAATGGTACCATAGGTTCGAATCCCTGATTCCGACCTAGTGGCTACCTAATCAACCCGCATTTTGAACGAATTTAAATCTTTGAAATTTTTGCTAAGGGTTGTTCTTGCGCACTTAGCAAGTACGCAAGAAGTAATTCCTGCGTACTTGTTAAGTACACAAGAGTAAAATCCTACGCACTTGCTAAGTGCGCAGGACCAACACTTAGAAAATTTTTCAAAGTCTGAAATTTTTTACAAAGTGTAACTTCTATTCTATGTCATGTGTGTCTATTTCCATTGTTATAAATTGTTCTGATTATGTTTTCTGTGTGTGTTTGCAGATAATGGCTCGTGCATTCACTGACGAATTCAATCTGTTGGCGCACACTGAACCAGAATGGAAAGGGGCAGCCTTACAATATAGAGAGATTGTGGACTTTCTGAACAGATCTAAAATAAGTTATGCAATCTCGGCTAATCCAACAGTCTCAAGACCATACTTAGAACAATTCTGGGAGACTGCAGAGCACGATTGCACAGTATCCCCTAATGTCATAAGGGCTACTGTTGATGGTCAGGCTATTGCAATCTCTGAAGATACAATCAGACGAGTACTGCAGTTCAGAGACCTTGTGTCACACCCCAACCGACGGCGGAAAACGTCGGGGCGTGAAGCTGTGCAGACTGTTCATAGCTCATGGTTGCTAAAGTTTGAATAATTTAAACATTCATTTTCATTACACGTAGCAAGTTCATACCATACAAGAACCAAATGTAGCGATTACAAAATATAAATAGTTTAGATTAATTGCTAGGTCCAAATCCTATATGTAGCAGCTTGTAATACTTCAAACATTGTCACCTGAAACATGGTTAAAAACAAAGTCAACTAAAAAGTTGGTGAGAATACATAGGTTTTCGTGTCATGTAGTAGAATATAGTGTCGTGTGCATACAATTCATACAAACATGGCAATTAAGGCATTTATGGAGAGATACCATCGTGTGACCTGGTAGTACAATCAAACCTTTGTAACTAACATGCAAAACAAACGCGTGTTGGCAGTAACAGTCACCCTACCTAGATGGGTTTGTCAGACTCAATAGATCTATCACTGTTTACTGTAGGCTATAAAATAGTTAATGATTGCACGTGAATAGCAAACTGCGTGTTGGTCTACACACCTAGTACTCAAGCACAAAGCTAAAAATTGTAACACATGATTGTAGGGTGGAATTGTATATTGTGTAGTTTGTAAACATAGTAAATAGAACGCATGTTCCACCCCAAAAGTTTGTAAATAGAGTAAAAG
Organism: Smallanthus sonchifolius; assembly: GCA_023525975.1. NCBI lineage: Eukaryota > Viridiplantae > Streptophyta > Magnoliopsida > Asterales > Asteraceae > Smallanthus > Smallanthus sonchifolius. The sequence continues at coordinate 64,787,356 of CM042024.1, forward strand.
AGGGGCTATGTAACTCACTTGTGTTGGAGCGTGTAGTTTGCACAGATCAACAAAAATACCAAGCGTGTTGTAGGTCGCTACGTTTGACCTATCGAATGAGGGTATAACACGTGTCACTGTTTGTGTTATTTTGTGTCCAAAGTGGGTTCGTTGGTGGTTTGTGTGTTTAGGGTTGGTTTTGGAATAATAAATTAGTAGCGATATATATATATATATATTTATTTAAATAAAATTTAAATAAACGATATTTGTTTAAATCAAAATATATATTTGTATAAATAGTTTTATAAAAATGATTATATAAACTCATGATTTCATCGGTTTTGAAACTATCGGGAATTAATCGTTTTAAATTTCTAAATCAAAGATTTGGTTTATAAATGATTCCCGGGTCTTGGGATTTTATAACGTAACTTTTATAATTACATTTTGAAATTTTTTGCTAAAATATGTTAAATAGACTTTAAAACAGAAAAATAATTGATTCTGGTCAAGGAGCACGACCGTGCTCAAGTAGGGAACGACCGCGCTCGTTGCCGGGCGTGACCGTGGTGGTCTGAAACGCGCCCGTGGTCGAGTCAGAAGGTACTTCATAGGTTCTAGACATAGAGCACGACCGTGCTCGTATCTGGCACGACCGCGTCTAGTGTTTGTTTTTGATCAAGACTTGTTTGCTCTGTAAGCACGACCGGGCCACACCTGGGGCACGATTATGCTTGGTCAGGCACGACCGTGCTCAGTGATGAGCGCGACCGTGTCGGGTCTTTTTCAGACACAATTCGATCGATTCTTATAATAAATGCTTCTGTATTCTTAGGGCTTTCATAGATTAGGTGCTTGCAAATGTATCTACATAGTTTGATTGTATTTATGTCGTGTTTAAGTGGTAGTTTGAGTAAAAGTTTAGTTTTCGGCTCTTTGGTTCCAAATCGAATTGATTGTGTGATATAACTACGATTTAGTATAGGGCTTTCATCCTAGGGGTAGATACGAAGCTAATGAAGTGTTACTTACTCATTAACAATGGGCAATTTAATGCAGTCGGCTACGTGTCAAAGAGTCGAGCTTCTTGGCGATCGATTGGACTCCAGAGACTTGTTTGAGCGTCGAACGAGAGTTTTGGGAGACTGAGTGGGCTTATATGAAGGCGTAGAAATCGTGCAAGTTGCTTTATATCCACGAATTCGAGAGACTCGGTTGTGGTGTGAATGGGATTAAAACATTGTGCAAATTGGACGACATTTGATGCGTGTTTCAGACGGAATTCAGTGGAGTATGGTCTGACGCGCGAAGACCGGCTTTTCTCCATTTTAAATTTCACGAATTCAGCCGGTATGGTATGATTTGACTTCTGCAGAGTCAAGTGGGTTCATCAGCGCGACCGTGTCTACTTTAGGCGCGACCGTGCTTGCCTAGTTTTGTAGTTTTTGAGTTTTGTCAGTTTTTTGGTCCTCGGGGCTTGTGAGATAATGGTGTTTTTGTTTAATTTGTTATTGTAATAGAATAGTTTGTATATGTAACTGCATCGTAGTTTGTTTGTACACGAATCAAAACTGAAATGTGTTTGTTTATTGAAATCAAACGATTACATGATGAAAATCAGAAATGTTACAGTCTCCCCTTGTTGAGGGGATTTCGTCCCGAAATTCAACTAGTTGAGGTTGCAGAATTGGTGAATAGGTGAGGATACTTGAGTTTCATTTGGTCTTCACGTTCCCAAGTAAACTCAGGACCGCGTTTTGAATCCCAACGGACTTTGACTATAGGGATGCGGCTGCGCTTGAGTTGTTTGATTTCACGATCCATGATTTCCACTGGTTTCTCGACGAAATGCATCGTTTCATCAATGCGCACGTCGTCAAGAGGTATGTGGAGGTTCTCATCAGCAAGACATTTCTTCAGGTTGGACACGTGGAAGGTTGGATGAACATTGTTGAGTGCTGGAGGTAGCTCAAGTTTGTAAGCCATTTTCCCGATTCTTTCAAGGATCTTGAACGAGCCTACGTAACGAGGTGCTAGCTTGCCTTTCTTTCCAAAGCGGATCACACCCTTCCAAGGGGATACTTTGAGAAGCACAAGGTCACCCACTTGGAATTCCAAGGGTTTTCGTCGCTTGTCGGCATAGCTCTTTTGTCGACTTCTCGCTACTCGGATGTTGTCACGAATTTGAAGGATTTTGTCGGATGTTTCGTGAATTAACTCAGGATCGGTGATTTGTGCTTCACCAATCTCGTTCCAACAGATGGGAGAACGGCATTTGCGACCATAAAGAGCTTCGAATGGAGCCATGTTGATGCTGGTGTGGTAGCTGTTATTGTAGGAGAATTCAATAAATGCCAAGTGTGAATCCCAATTGCCACCAAAGTCTATGACACAGGCTCTCAGCATGTCTTCGAGCGTTTGGATTGTTCGTTCAGTCTGGCCATCAGTTTGGGGATGGTAGGTTGTGCTTAAATCCAATCGTGTGCCAAGTGCCTTTTGCAGAGATTGCCAAAATCTGGAAGTGAAATGAGCATCTCTGTCGGAGATTATGTTCAAAGGTATACCGTGTCGACTCACAATTTCGTTAATATAGATTCGGGCCAATTTCTCAACCCGATAGTCTTCACGGATGGGTAGGAAGTGTGCGGACTTTGTGAGACGGTCGATGATTACCCAAATGCTATCATAGCCATTTGAAGTACGGGGGAGTTTAGTAATGAAGTCCATGGCTAGATTTTCCCATTTCCACACGGGGATTTTCGGTTGTTCAAGTAAACCGGAATGACGTTGATGTTCGGCTTTGACTTTAGAGCAGGTTAGACATTTTGCAACATAGAGTGCAATGTCTTTCTTCATACCAGGCCACCAATATTGTGGTCGAAGATTGTGATACATTTTATCCGCACCGGGATGAATAGAATACCGAGACTTGTGTGCTTCAGTCATGAGGAATTCCCGAAGATCATTGCGATTGGGAACCCAAATACGATCCAAGAAATAAAGCAAGCCATTGTTTTTAGTTTCTAGTTGGAATTCAGCACCGCACGACATTTCCTCATACATATTGCCCTCGGTAATCGAGACGTGTTGAGCTGCTAGAATACGGGTTTGAATGTCGGAATGAATCTTGACACTTTGGAGCATGACGCGTTCTTTACGGCTCAGTGCATCGGCTACAACATTAGCCTTGCCGGGATGATAACGAATCTCGCAATCGTAGTCGTTGAGGAGTTCAACCCAACGTCGTTGCCTCATGTTGAGTTCTTTTTGATTGAAGATGTGTTGGAGGCTTTTGTGGTCGGTAAATACCACACATTTCGTGCCATATAGATAATGTCTCCAAATCTTCAAGGCAAATATGACTGCACCTAGCTCCAGATCGTGCGTCGTATAGTTCTTTTCATGGATCTTGAGTTGCCTCGATGCATAAGCGATTACCTTGCCTCGTTGCATGAGAACACAACCAAGGCCTAGGTTAGAGGCATCACAGTAGACGACTAGGTCATCGTTTCCTTCGGGAAGAGTCAGAATAGGAGCATCACATAACTTCTGTTTAAGAGTTTGGAAAGCTTCTTCTTGTTTCGGCCCCCATTCATAAGGTTTACCTTTATGTGTCAAGGCGGTGAGGGGAAACAGCAATCTTGGAGAAGTTAGAAATGAATCTTCGGTAATAACCTGCTAAACCAAGGAACGAACGAACCTCGGTAGGGGTTTGAGGAGCACTCCAATTCTTGACAGCTTCGATCTTGGCAGGGTCGACATGTATTCCCTTTTTATTGACAACATGACCCAAAAATTGAACCTCCTTTAGCCAAAATTCACATTTGGATAACTTGGCGTATAATTGTTCGGTTCTCAGGAGATCCAAAATCAGTCTAAGGTGCTGTTCATGTTCTTCCTCAGTCTTGGAATAGATCAAGATGTCATCGATGAAAACGATCACGAATTTGTCAAGGTATGGTTTGCACATGCGGTTCATGAGATCCATAAAGACAGCAGGTGCATTGGTCAACCCAAAAGGCATAACCGTGAACTCGTAATGACCATATCTTGTTCGGAAGGCGGTCTTTGAAATATCTTCTTCTCGGACACGCAGTTGGTGATAACCAGATCGAAGATCAATCTTCGAGAAACAAGTAGAACCTTGGAGTTGATCGAAGAGGTCGTCAATTCTAGGTAACGGGTAGCGGTTTTTGATTGTAAGCTTGTTGAGCTCTTGATAGTCAATACACATGCGGAATGAACCATCCTTCTTTTTAACAAACAAGACCGGTGCACCCCACGGTGAATGACTTGGCCGTATGAAACCTTTGTCAGCGAGTTCTTGAAGTTGACTTGCAAGCTCTTGCAATTCGGAAGGTGCAAGCCGGTATGGAGCTTTAGCCACAGGGTTTGCTCCGGGTATAAGATCAATTCGAAACTTTACTTCCCGAACAGGTGGAAGACCGGGTAAGTCGTCGGGAAAGACTTCGGGAAACTCCCGAATGACGGGAATATCTTATATTCTTCTCTCCTTGTCTTCTTTTTTAATCACATGAGCTAGGAAAACCATGCACTTCTTTCGAATGTATTTCTGGGCAGTTATGCATGACATCAGTTTGAGTCCTTTGCAAGGTTTCTCGCCAAAGACTTTCAATATGTCTCCCGGTGGAATAGGTACTCGGATGTACTTTTCAAAGCACATGACCTCGGCATGGTTTTTAGATAACCAATCCATGCCGATGATGACGTCAAAGCTTCCCAACGGCATTGGTATAAGGTTGACTGGAAACGTGTGACCATTGAGTTCTAGTGAGCAGTCATGAATGATGGAGTCAATAGTGATGGAGTTTCCATCCGCTACTTCAACGGTGAAGGTTTTCTCGAGTTCGGATCGTGTTTTTGCAAGTAAAGGTTCAAAGTTAAGTGACACAAAACTCTTATCGGCTCCAGTATCAAATAGTATATATGCAAATTGTTTATTTACAAGAAACGTACCGTTGACCACATGATCGTTGGCTTGAGCTTCATTGGCGTTGATGTTGAAAGCACGTCCACGAGCTCCGCCCTGATTATTGTTCACAAGTTTTGGACATTGGTTTCGGAAGTGGTTCGGGTTGCCACATTCAAAGCAAGCCCGTCCATTTGTATTGATTGGAACCACTTGATTAGCTCCGGGTTGATTAACCGGGTTGGCTTGAGTAGTAAGTGCCTTTTGTCGGCAGATATTGGCCGTATGGCCAAGTTTCCCACAATGATTGCAATTGCGACATGGGATAGTTTGTGGGTGATGATAGTTGCAGTTATTGCAGAGTGGGTAGGTACCTCCATAAGCTTTCTTGGCTGGATTTTGAGCCAAGGGTGCAACTTGATTAATTGGGGCGGCCGGAGTGACTACTGCAAAATTTTTCGCCTTTCTCTTCCTGGTGTTTCGATACTATTCGTTTTGAACTTCTTTGACATGAGTAGGAGGAGTTGTGGTGTCAGAAACTTTCTTGGCCCCCTTTTTAGTAAGAGTACCTGCTTTAACGTGATTATCGGTCAGTGTGGCAGCTAGACGAATAGCATCTTCTAGGTTTGCAGGATTTCTCCCCAGAACAGTGTCCTGGATTTGTCTCGGTAGGCCACCGATATATTTTTCAATACACCTAGACAAAGGTGTAACCATGTGAGGTACCAGCATGCTCAGTTCGTGAAAACGGTTGGTGTACGCCAAGCTTTCACCGCTATCTTGGGTAAGATCCCAAAATTCCGCTTCCAGTTTCTTCAACTCATTTCGAGGACAGAATTCCTCGGTCATGATCCTTTTCAGCTCATCCCATGGCAGAGCCATTGCTACTTCTACTCCCCTTGTTCTCTTTTCCCCATTCCACCAGGTTAGTGCCCGTTTTTGAAAGACACTAGTGGCATGGCGAACACGCAGATTGTCCGGACAGTCACTATTGAGGAAGGTGCCCTCAATATTTTCGAACCATTGAAGGAGTCCCGTGGCTCCTTCGGTACCATAAAATTTCAGGGGATTGCAAGAGTTGAAATACTTGAAGGTACATTGTGGCGGGTTGGCACCACCGCCACTACCAGTATTAGCACTACCACTGGCGTTCCCATTGTTGTTGTTATTGGCTTGAGTTAGTTGAGTTACTAGCTGAGTGAGGAGAGCAGCAAGGTCGGTATTATTGTTGTTGTTGGCATTGTCGGTATTGGTGTTGGTGCTATTGTTGGCGTTGTCGGTGTTGTTGCGGTTGATGTTACGACGAGGAGGCATTCTATGAAAAGAGAATGATACAAAAGTGTTGTGAGAATTTATAAAAATCCGTTGAAATTTAGGATAGGAGGAAAAATAACACATTTATTTCATAGTTCGGATTGTTTTCAAGTAATCACATTTCTACTTGAACACAATGACATATTAAGGTTAATTAGACTTATATAATTTTCAAGGAGACGTGCTTTAGCCTATAGGTAAACACTCATCCCAGGAATTCCCAGGAAAGCATACGGATCCCTCGGTTGATTGGGATTTATATGAAATGCTTTTCTAGACAGAAAACCCAGAATACAGGTGTCACCCTTCCAGATTGCACATGTCCTTTAATAATTAACAGAGTTTAAAACCTTAACGGGTATATAAAAATATTTTTGATAGACTAATGTCTACGAGTATGAGTTTTTCCACAAGTTATGGTGATGATGACATAGAAGCAGTTAAGGAGGATATGTGGCTTAGGATACGGGTATGGATACGATTTATTTAATTTATTATTTACGCATGCTTATTAAGTCATGTAGTCTAAACATTTTAAGTATCAAATAACTAACACATAAAGCATGTGACATATAGTAAATATCACGTATCACATAAAACATGTAGCATGGCATTGTTGGGTGTCCTAAAGTTATAGTCTAGGTCAATGGTGTCTAATAACCTAATTCCCTATAACCAAAGCTCTGATACCAATCTGTCACACCCCAACCGACGGCGGAAAACGTCGGGCGTGAAGCTGTGCAGACTGTTCATAGCACATGGTTGCTAAAGTTTGAATAATTTAAACATTCATTTTCATTACACGTAGCAAGTTCATACCATACAAGAACCAAATGTAGCGATTACAAAATATAAATAGTTTAGATTAATTGCTAGGTCCAAATCCTATATGTAGCAGCTTGTAATACTTCAAACATTGTCACCTGAAACATGGTTAAAAACAAAGTCAACTAAAAAGTTGGTGAGAATACATAGGTTTTCGTGTCATGTAGTAGAATATAGTATCGTGTGCATACAATTCATACAAACATGGCAATTAAGGCATTTATGGAGAGATACCATCGTGTGACCTGGTAGTACAATCAAACCTTTGTAACTAGCATGCAAAACAAACGCGTGTTGGCAGTAACAGTCACCCTACCTAGGTGGGTTTGTCAGACTCAATAGATCTATCACTGTTTACTGTAGGCTATAAAATAGTTAATGATTGCACGTGAATAGCAAACTGCGTGTTGGTCTACACACCTAGTACTCAAGCACAAAGCTCAAAATTGTAACACATGATTGTAGGGTGGAATTGTATATTGTGTAGTTTGTAAACATAGTAACTAGAACGCATGTTCCACCCCAAAAGTTTGTAAATAGAGTAAAAGAGGGGCTATGTAACTCACTTGAGTTGGAGCGTGTAGTTTGCACAGATCAACAAAAATACCAAGCGTGTTGTAGGTCGCTACGTTTGACCTATCGAATGAGGGTATAACACGTGTCACTGTTTGTGTTATTTTGTGTCCAAAGTGGGTTCGTTGGTGGTTTGTGTGTTTAGGGTTGGTTTTGGAATAATAAATTAGTAGCGATATATATATATATATTTATTTAAATAAAATTTAAATAAACGATATTTGTTTAAATCAAAATATATATTTGTATAAATAGTTTTATAAAAATGATTATATAAACTCATGATTTCATCGGTTTTGAAACTATCGGGAATTAATCGTTTTAAATTTCTAAATCAAAGATTTGGTTTATAAATGATTCCCGGGTCGTGGGATTTTATAACGTAACTTTTATAATTACATTTTGAAATTTTTTGCTAAAATATGTTAAATAGACTTTAAAACAGAAAAATAATTGATTCTGGTCAAGGAGCACGATCGTGCTCAAGTAGGGCACGACCGCGCTCGTTGCCGGGCGTGACCGTGGTGGTCTGAAACGCGCCCGTGGTCGAGTCAGAAGGTACTTCATAGGTTCTGGACATAGAGCACGACCGTGCTCGTATCTGGCACGACCGCGTCTAGTGTTTGTTTTTTATCAAGACTTGTTTGCTCGGTAAGCACGACCGGGCCACACCTGGGGCACGATTGTGCTTGGTCAGGCACGACCGCGCTCAGTGATGAGCGCGACCGTGTCGGGTCTTTTTCAGACACAATTCGATCGATTCTTATAATAAATGCTTCTGTATTCTTAGGGCTTTCATAGATTAGGTGCTTGCGAATGTATCTACATAGTTTGATTGTATTTATATCGTGTTTAAGTGGTAGTTTGAGTAAAAGTTTAGTTTTCGGCTCTTTGGTTCCAAATCGAATTGATTGTGTGATATAACTACAATTTAGTATAGGGCTTTCATCCTAGGGGTAGATACGAAGCTAATGAAGTGTTACTTACTCGTTAACAATGGGCAATTTAATGCAGTCGGCTACGGGTCAAAGAGTCGAGCTTCTTGGCGATCGATTGGACTCCAGAGACTTGTTTGAGCGTCGAACGAGAGTTTTGGGAGACTGAGTGGGCTTATATGAAGGCGTAGAAATCGTGCAAGTTGCTTTATATCCACGAATTCGAGAGACTCGGTTGTGGTGTGAATGGGATTAAAAAATTGTGCAAATTGGACGACATTTGATGCGTGTTTCGGACGGAATTCAGTGGAGTATGGTCTGACGCGCGAAGACCGGCTTTTCTCCATTTTAAATTTCTCGAATTCAGCGGGTATGGTATGATTTGACTTCTGCAGAGTCAAGTGGGTTCATCAGCGCGACCGTGTCTACTTTAGGCGCGACCGTGCTTAGGTCTGCAGGCGCGACCGTGCCTAGTCCTAGCCGCGACCGTGCTTGCCTAGTTTTGTAGTTTTTGAGTTTTGTCAGTTTTTTGGTCCTCGGGGCTTGTGAGATAATGGTGTTTTTGTTTAATTTGTTATTGTAATAGAATAGTTTGTATATGTAACTGCATCGTAGTTTGTTTATACACGAATCGAAACTGAAATGTGTTTGTTTATTGAAATCAAACGATTACATGATGAAAATCAGAAATGTTACACCTTGCCACCGACCCGACATCCTATCCAGATTACTACGTGGATGGGTGTTGGAGGCAGAGAATGGGATATGTCGGGGAAAGGGACTATGTTTCTTACAAGAAAATGTGGGTATTAGATCAATGGCGTTATTTTGCCCACATCATGATCATGTGCATCTCATCCAGGAAAGCAGGGAAAGATGCGATGGGTCATGACCTTGCAGCAGCCATGGTGGGCTTGTCTCTCAATCGGGGCTACAACTTCTCACGCTTTATTTTTAAAGCAATTAATGACCAGATAAATACAACTGAGAGATTTAGGTTCCTTTTATACCCGAGGTTTGTGCAACTTTTGATCGATGATGCGTTGCCAAACCTGCGTGCTATCGGGGAGAGACTGCAAGTGAAAAGGGTGGCCAAGAGAGTCTTTGCACAGTTTCTAAAGCCAGGCAGTGTAGAACCTACCCCTAAGCATACTGAACTCTTCGGCCACCTGATTAATGAAGCATACGTCGCTCCGGAGGACTGGAACTGGTATAGTCCCAACTCGGGACCAGAGATGAGTGATCACTCTGATGAAGAACAAGATGAAGAGAATGAGGATGATGAAGGTAATGATGAAGGTAATGATGAGGGTGATGATGAAGGTGGTGTTGGTGGTGCTGAGGAATCCGATTCGGAGGCTACAGAATCAGATTCTTCTGATTCCGATGATGCACCATCACAGGCACATCCGAGGAGACAGGCACAGGTAACCCAGCCTGCGTCGTCTTCAAAAAGAAAGAGACAAAGCTCCAGCAGCGAATATGAGCCGGATTCCGACTCTGACGCTGCTTTACAAAGACAGAAGCATGAGAGCACCAACAAGAAAAGGGGCGATAGGCAAGAGGTTGCCATCCCCAGGGTTGAAGAGATTCCAACTGAGTAGCTAGAATCTACCTTGCCAGCACGGCAACAGTTTAGTAGGAGGAGAAGGCCACTGGTACAAGCAGATGTGGCGGTCACAGAGGTGATTCCTATGACGGTGACCCTCCCTATTCCAACCGTCCAGGTGACGGTGACTGCTCCACTTCTCACGGAGTCAGTCACAGTCACCCCAACCATAACACCCACTCACATCATACCATCCCCAACCCCAACACCCACCAAAGAGCCGTCTGGTCAACCCTTTAATTATGGTGACATCTCACAGGGGTTCGACTTTGACACAATCTTCTCTTCCCCCATCCACAACGCTGAAGCCTCATCATCTAGGCATCCGGATCCAAATGAAGCTAGGATCGATATGCTAGAAACCCAAGTTGCTGGCTTGTTGAAGACTATTCAAAAGTCAAAAGAGGATTCTGATGCTCAACAAGCACAGATAAACTCTCTGGCAGATGAAGTTAGGATTCTGCGTAGCCAGAGAACGGGGACTGATGAACGGCTGAAGAATGTGATGGCGCAGAATGAACTATTAATGAAGACGAATGAAATAATTCTAGCCCACAGAACTTCAATTGAGCTAAAGCTGGATGCTCAAAGGCAGGAGCACGCTACTATGGTCAAATTGATTGCAGAACTGACCGAGAAGCTAGGTGCTCAGAGGGAGAAGGAAAAAGAAAAATCCACCGGTGCAGAGGGTTGTCATCCAGTCGATTTTACTAAGGATGATGACAAAGACAAGGATCCTGAAGTCGGTCCTAGTGGAGGTGAGCACCAAGCTTCGACAATTGTGCCCATCTCTACTACGTCAATGGCTGAGGGGGAGTCTACTACGCAAGAGGGTGGTGATACCTCAGGAGGTGGTGGTGGTGATAAAGGGAAGTCAGTGGCTGGCGAGATTCTATGTCTCGAGCCTGACTGTTCTAAAGAAGCACAGATCGATGCTCTCCTTAATCTGGAAGAAGGAGAGATCGACTCTGGTGATGATTGGAACGATGATGATGATGATGTGATAATCGAGATTCCCAAGGGCGACGGGGATCTAGAGTATGAGTTAGAGGATGGTGAGATCTTTGAAATACCATCGCTCGAATCTCTGCTCGAAACAGACACAGGCTCAGTTGATACAGCAAGTAATGTTGAAGCTACAACTGATGCCCCCCCGGTCGACCCTATACCTGTGGACCCCGAGGCACAAAAAGAGAAAGACATGCCTTCTGCATCTACAAAGGGTCCAGCTCCAGTGTGGCAAAAGACGTCTATCAAAGACAAGTATGGAGCGACAGGTATGATCTTAGCTGTCAGGTTTGAGGAGGACAAGCAGTTGTTCGCCATCAAAAGATCTGGAGGGGTTCAATACTTGAAACCAACCAGTGAGGCGTTCAACTCTTTTCCCAGGTACGACCTAGTTAACCTTGCAAACCGCGACCTGCTGAATCATTCGAATCATGCAGTAGCAATGGGTTTGTGGAGTATACTACAGCGTGAAGCAAGATCGGGAAAGTATGAGTATCTCAAGCCTCAGGTGCCCAGAAGAGTCAAGGATAAGCATGCAGTGCATCCTGTGACTAAGAAGCCGTTAAAGAGATTGGTATACAAGCCAGTGCGATGTGAAACTAAGATTCCCCTGAGCAAGTTACCTCAGGATATTCTTGGTGACATGTGGTACTGGTACGTTGATCCAAAAACGGGCGAGGCTGTGATCATGGGTAAAGGTAAGTCAAATAGTGGAAACACAGTGCCAAAGGAAGTGATCAGGGTTTTTGATGAAGTCTGCTTCATCAATTTCTCTGTGAACGATCTGGAGGTACTAGCAGACAAATTCTGCATCCACACTGACGAATGGACAAAGCTTCTCTTGGCCAAATACGATAAGTTAATCAAGTTCTGTCTTGATTACAAAAAGAAGATGGAAGCTAAGGAAGCAGTGCTGTGAAGACTGAAGATTGAAGACTGAAGACGATGAAGATCCCGAGCTGTTGTCAAGGGGGAGTTTGTTGATGCACTTTCCTGTGACAACACTCTGGATAGAGTCTAGGTTTGTATGTCTAATGTCTGTATTTTGTCTTTGTATGTAAGAGTCATTATGTAATAGTTTATCGAGTTGTATTTACGTTTACATAATGTGTTGTTGATTTCTTCCAAGTGTTGTGCGCATTTGTATGTGCGCAGGAGAAAGCTCCTGCGTACTTAGCAAGTACGCAGGAAGACCTATGCGTACTTGTTAAGTACGCAGGAGTAATTGGTCCTGCGCACTTACTAAGTGCGCAGGCATCAGGTCAGTATAAATAGGATAGGTTCACAGAAGCTAAGTACGCAGAACCATTTGTTCAGACGAACTCAGTTTTGCTAAGTACGCAGCTTGTATTCTCTCTGTAACCGTCGAGTGTTTATAATACAAAGAACGATTATTGTGACTCGTGTGTTCGGTTTACTTTGTTCAGTTAGACTCTCCACCTAGTCACGGGTATTCCGCACCCGGTCCGACTAGTAGACCACTTGCATGTGACGATCCACCACACCCGAGGGACCTACACATGATCTCACGTTGGATCTTTTCCAAGGCTAAGTGTTTATACTTTTTATTGTTTCACTTTTACTTTTTCTTTATAAATTTCTTAATCTTCCTTATTAGCTTGTTTAAATTGTGTACATATTTCCTTTGTTTCTGATCATGTATCTTCTGTTCACCCAAAACTTCATTTCATCAAAACTACTCAAACTGCCCAAAACTACCATCCGCCCGAAACTACTTTGTTCTATCGAAACTATAAGTTTCGACAATGGGCATTTTAGTCTTTTTTCATTCTCAAATTAAATGTTTTCATAATCAGGTTTTCGTCCATGTTCATTCTCACTCTCATTTCCGATACCTGTTTACACTTTCATCTTCACACACAAAATCTCAAAACGGTCTAAGTTGCTTAATCAGTGTTGTTTATCTGATCCTCCGTTGTCGTCTTCATCAGGTTTGATTACTCAATATTGCTTGCTACTGTTTTATATGGCGGTGACTAGGGTTACAGTTTTTACCCTTGTTATGACTGAAATCACGTGTTTTGTGTCGTTTCTTGCTTAGATCTTGGTTTTGAACTCCTCATTGCTAATATCTCACCCTTCTAATGTTTATTTTTGCAGATTTTCTCAAAAAAAAAAAAAAAAATTCGGTAAGATGGAGTTTTGACACCTCAAGCGACCTTTTCGTTTCTCTTTATTTTTTGTTCATATTTTGTTTTTCTGTATATAGTTTTCTTTTGTGTAGATTGTCTCTACTTTTGAATACTTGTGTTTCTGATCAGATTTCAGTAATCGAAACTAGTTGTTTCGATTAAAGGGTGTTTTGTCTTTAAAAAGGTTTTCAGAATTTGAATAGGTTTTCCATCAAAACTAGTTGTTTCGATACCTCTTTGTGCCCGAAAGTAAGTAGTTTCGATTAGAGTTTCTTGCCCGAAACTAGTAGTCTAGATCAGGCTTTTCTGAAATTTTTATAAGTGTTGGACTGATGTATGAAAATTTTTCTTGTGTTGTTTTTGTGTAGATATGGATCTCCTATCTGTCAAAAGGCACATTGTTTGTGCTATTTTGCACACAGATGATCCTAAGAATGCAGACTTCTTACCTGTTCTCAATTTCCTGGCCAACTCCAATATCAGTTTTGCTATAAGTAACAATCTACCTGTGTTTGAAAATACTATAAGGCAATTCTGAAGTACTACAACTACAACTGTTATAAACAATGTGGAGCATATCAGGGCCACAGTTCAAAAGCAAGAAGTTCTTGTTTCTGAATCAACTATCAGAGAGGTTCTACACTTTAATGATAACCATGAAGCACTAGTGGATTTTCCAAGGTATTATGTTAGAGAATGTTTTAGAAGATTGGGGCAACCAGACGAATTCAAGGGCGGACAGATTATCAAGAATGCCCTTCCACCTCTATGGAGATACATTGTGCATATCTTCATTCACTGCCTATATATTAGAAAAGGTGGATTTGATTCAGCCAATGCCATGGTGGCATCAACAGTACTAAGATTGATTAAAGGGAGAGATTACAATTTTTCTAGGCTAGTATTTGGGCAGTTAAAAGAAAACCTAACTGGAGGAGTGAAGGAGAAGTTCTTGGTCTACCCTAGGTTCCTTCAAATTATAATTAATCATTTCCATCCTAACTTGCAACAATACGGCAATATATTTGTATTTGATCACATGACTGCCAAGACCTTAAGCTACATGAAGAGTTCAAGCAAAAGAACAAATAGAGTGATTGCTGATATTCCTCTGTTTGGTCATATCTTGGGTGAAGATGAAGAGATTATTCCTGATATAGATCCACAATTACAAGTTGATTCATCATCTGAAGAAGAAGAGGCAGAACAAGATCAAGGGAACCAAGAGCCAGATGTTTGTAGACCAACAGATAGAGCAAGATGTTGAACCGCCTATCTTGGAGACTCCTTTCATGGGTCAACTGATAGAAAATCTTGAGCCTATTATTGAAGAACAACATTGGGAAAACATAGAAGCTGAAGAAAATATTAATGATGAAGTTTAGGAAAGTGTTGAAGCTGAAGATAACTCTAGTGACACCTTGGATGAAGGTATCTATGGCACTAAATATGATCAATCTGACTATGAGTCAGAAGATAACAAGCAGACTGAACCTCCTGCGTCCTCCTCCAAGAGACGAACTGATTTCGAGTCTAATTTTGGACAAGAAGAACCTCTTGCAAAGAAAGTCAAGACAGAACTGGAGTCCTTAACATCTTCTGATGGATCATTGTTTGATATTCCTGAACACCTCACCCCCACTCACTCAGCTACTCATATTCCACCACCTTCACCATAACCACCTCCTTCACATACACCTGTTACTACACCGCCTGCATCTCATGTCCCTGATCCATCACCATCTATCCCATGAGTTAAAACCTTAAGCCTAGTAGTGAAAAAGTTACAGGACAAAGTTACAAAAAGAGATGAAGTAATAGAGAACTTAAAGATAGAACTGAGTGAGTGCAAAGAAGAAGTGAAGGATCTTAAGATGGAAGTTGGTAGGCTACATACACAACTTGATGTTCATCAAACCCAACTTGAGACTTAACAAAAACTAATCTCTTAACAAAAACAAGACTTTAAGTCTTTATCTGATACAGTTGAGCAACTCAATAGTCAAATCTTCACAGCAAGGAACCTCTTCTACAGCTCTGGGGAGACTACTTCTGCTGGTGGACCCTCCTCCCCTGGTTTTGTAGCAAACCCTGAGTCTGCCATAACGATCTTCAGGACAAAGGAAGCTTAGGAAGTAAAAACTGAAGAGATTGAGTTTGATCTTCCCCCGGCTAGTGAAAGGAGAGTTGCCAGGAAAATGGGAAACGGAAAGGGAAAGGAAGCTGATATTGAGCTTGTGGTCTTAGATGAAGAGGATATTGGATTTGATCATGAGCTTGATGAGCTCTTGAAACAAATAGATATTTTGGAACCATAGATGAATTCCCAGAGATTGTGACATTGGGAGAAGAACATCAAGAGAAGCTCCGGTACTTCACTGAGACCGGAGATGAAATTGAAACATTGAAAGACACAGAAGAGGAGGACACAAAGGTCCAAGTAGCCTTTGTTGAGCCTGTGACCACTACTGGGCAAACAGGCTCTCATGAAGAAGCACCTGAAACACCAACTACCGCTGCTAAAACAAATCCAAAATTTCCTGATCCCAAAAGACCTTGGATGAGAAAGTTGCCTGCTGAGGAGCCTCCCAAACAGTATGAAAGGTTTGCTGAATATTAGGAACTCAAAAGGCCTCTAGTAGGATGGAAGTATGATAAGGAAAGGTCTCTCTACATTGTTAGAAGATACAAAGGAGGAGCGGAGCATTTTAAAACTTCACATGATTTCAGCTCCCTCCCAAGATATGACCTAAGGGCTCTTGCCAAATTACCACTTCAAAATCCTGGAAATGTCAATGAAACTCGTAAATGACTTCAGGTCAATGAAAACCACTCTTCCAAAGAGGATCATCTCCAAAACTCGGATTCATCCTAGAACTCAGAAGCCTTAGGTAAGCCTGAGGTACAAACCAGCAGAAACTGTCAAATCTATCTTGCTGCCAAAGTCTGTACCAATACAGCTCCAGACATTCAGAAGATGGTTTTACAACTCAACCATTGGGAGTGTAGTGATAGAATGTGAAGGGAAGGAGGACATCCACATCTTTGAGCCCATGGAACTACTAAAATTTCAACCAGAGGATCTGGAGGTTTTGTTCAACCATCCAATCCAGATTTCTGATGAAGATGATGAAGCTGATGCTAAGGCATATCAGAGAGTGGTGTCATTGAACGTCAAGCCTTTCTTTCAAAAACCAAGTCAAGGGCCAACTGCTTAGAGAAAAGTTGAATACATTGATGCAGCAGCTTAGGGGGAGATTGTAGAGTCTTATTTTTTTTTTGTATAAGCTGTTGTCATCAATGTATTTCTTTTGAACATTGTTTAGTTAGTTTATTTTCTTGTAATTTACTGCTTTTATTAGTTTAAGTCTGGGCCATCGAAACTATCTAGTTTCGATTGAGTTTTGTTCAATCGAAACTAGTAGTTTCGATAGATAGTATAGTTTCGACAGGCTTTTCACACTTGTAAATGCTTCACCGAAACTAGTAGTTTCGGTAAGCATAGTTTCGATGCCTGTCAACTTACTATAAATAGCCTAGTTTTAGAATTTCTAGGGTATGAGTAGCGGCTGTAACCCTGAATTCTCTCTTTCACCGTTCTTGAAGAATCAATACAATTTGCATTTGTTTAACGCTTTGTTCTTACTTTTTCACATCCTTTTTGTGTTGATTCTGTGTGTGGTTAGCTGTTATCTTCACCAATTCTGTTTTTTCTACCCTCTGATTCACCACCATACACATAGATTCCACCTGTGTGTGTGTAATCGATCTTTTGAGTGATTTCTGATTGTAATCTGGACCTACAGAGCATGAGTTGCTCGACACTAATTTGAGTATCTCTACCCTACACATAGTGTGACACCCAGCATTTCAGGTCAATATCCACATTTCATAAACGCACGTTCATAATTATTATTTCCTGATATTTTATTTTGACTAAGTAAAGTCAAGAAGTCTAGCAAAGAAGTTTGTTCCAAGTCTAGTAAACCGTAAAGAGTTACTAGAAAAAGTAAGCAGGATAACCCGACTTAATGCGAACGTAAATGGTTAAATAAAATAACCAAAAATATATATATATATATATATATATATTACACAAAATTTACGTTGAGCCAAGATTCTAATATTTTCTTCAACGAGCCATAAAATGGTTAAAAATTATAATACCGTGAAGAATCGAAACCGAATTAAATTACCCCTTTAAAACTCTAATTGATACTAATACCATAATAAATTAATATTTAAAAATTGTTATCATTAACCCCAAACCCACTTCTTGACTTTCTTGGCCGAGAGTCAGGGGAGCCATGCTCCCACTTGCCTGATTCACTTTGATTCAGATGAAAACCATACCCTTCAGTCGAAACTTCACCATTCCTTTCAAACCTTCTCTTTTTCTTACGGCAAATTCTCAATTCCCTTTCAAATCGAAGTCCAGTTCAAGGCAAAATTCATCAGATTTCGGTGCTATAAGAAGAGTTCCCAGTGTATTCTCAAGAATCGAGCTAAGGAGCTCAAGATCATTCTCTGTTTCTCAGAAACCATTCTCTGTTTGAGGTAAAAACTCAATATTATCCATTTCATTTTCTTTAAAACCGTAGCTGAACATGTAAATCGTTCAAACGCAACTAAGATAACAAGAAAAGTGTGTCAAATTCGAGATTTGAACATAAAAATATACAGAGTGAATTCTGTAAATCAAAGTGCAGGTATCGAAAAGTTTCGATACCTGTTGGTCAATCGAAACTGGGAGTTTCGATACCTATTGATCGAAACTAGGAGTTTCGATACCAGTTATTCAATCGAAACTAGGAGTTTCGATACCGGTTGTTCTATCGAAACTAGGAGTTTCGATATCTATTTGTTCAATCGAAACTAGGTAGTTTCGATACATATTGCTTAATCGAAACTAGGTAGTTTCGATGCCTATTACGTAATCGAAACTAGGAGTTTCGATAACCGTTTTGCCCTGTCGAAACTAGGAAGTTTCGACATCTGTTCTGGTCAATCGAAACTAAGAAAGTTTCGATACCTGTTCATCAGCCCCATAAGGCAGTAACTCAGAACTATTTTCATAACAAAACAAGGTTGGAAAAACTAAAAAGATAATTAAAACAAAAGTAATCAGATCGGCTAAGTCAAGTGAACAATTTGCGTTTAAGACGGGTAGTCTTAACGTGTATGTTATCCTTGTGTAACTAGGATACGGATAGGCGAATCTGCCGTCATTCAAATATTTGCTAGCATTCATACTGTCGAGGTGAGTTTCACTAATCCCCCTTTTTCTAAAGTTTTGAAATGATTTGGGGTGGAAACATACTTGTAAAAGACTTTTGTGTATAAATGAATGGAACTAATGATCTGACCGTATGTATGTATTGAGGGAACAATAAAGCGCTTAAAGTCCTCGTAATAAATTAGTAACCATTAGCTATGGATTTAGCCCGGGATTATATGAATAGTACTATTGGGGGTGACGCCTCCGGTCATGGTTAGTCGCGCTAACCAGGGGTCAAAATGGCCGAATGACCGCATATTGTCTTACTCGCAGAAAGGCGAGGGGAGGCACAGAAAGTTGGGGTTTGGTTACGGTCTCGTACATTACATACTATTTTGTATTCCTTGCAAGCTTACAAATGGGGACAATAGATCGGATTAGTAATCATATTCATTGGTAATACATACAAAAGAGTTCTGATCAGGGTAAAGTGATCAGGTTTACATAAAAGAGTTATGATCAGGTTAAAATGATCAGGTTTTACACAAAAGAGTTCTGATCAGGGTAAAGTGATCAGGTTTACATAAAAGAGTTCTGATCAGGTTAAAATGATCAGGTTTTACACAAAAGAGTTCTGATCAGGGTAAAGTGATCAGGTTTATCAAAAGAGTTCTGATCGGGGTAAAATGATCAGATTTTAAAGTAAAGAATTCTGATCAGGGTAAAGTGATCAGGTTTAACAAAAAGAATTCTGATCAGGTTAAAGTGATCAGCTTTAAATGAAAGAGTACTGATCAGGTTAAAATGATCAGGTTTAACAAAGAGTTTTGGTCGGCAAAAAGATCAGATTTAAACATTGGGTTTATGATAACTCTTTATAATAACTTGTGAACTCACCAACCTCGTGTTGACAGTTTTAAGTATGTTTTCAGGAAATTGAACGTGGTCATCAGGTTAGCAATGTAGGTTACATGCATGCACGTGGATACGGCTTTTGGGAGGATTTCTCTTGTATAACTCATGGTCTTGAGTCATATTTGCGAAATCTTAAACATTTGTAAACTCAAGTTGATATTTTGTAATGTAAATATTTTAAATTCAGTTATGTATCCAATTACATGTATGTGTTTGCGGTAATCATATGCTTTGGAAACCAGTGAAAGTCGCGCCTCGCGTTTTCGCCCTGGCGGGGTGTGACAGAACTTGGTATCAGAGCCATTGATTATAGTGACTAGGTGTCTAAAATGGAACCTAGCCTATAATTTGAATGACTCACTAAAATGTTTTCATTGCATAAGCATTGCATAACCAGTCATCATGTCATGTGGATATTGTAGTCACAAGTATGTCGTCTCATTCACACTCTGACCCCATCTCTGACTCTGAATCCAACGAGGAACTTTCCGCCTCACGCCCTAAAAATCGAGTACAAGTTCGCAGCTCGACACCACCCAATGTCACCCTGGGAGAACCGCCCATATTCTACCAAAAGAAAAGCGGAGGGCCAATTAAAGTGCAAAGTGCTAGGAAGAAGGTTCGACTTCCGCGCAAGAGAACTCTAGCAGCCCGTGACCCGAAAGACTTGGAGACCGATGAGGAACCATCTAGAAAACGACCCTGTTGCCATCCTACTGTGGGAACTATCCGTTGGATGCCTCGTGCTCTGGCACGATGGAGGGAGATGGAGAGCATTCCATCTACCTTTGAGCTCGGAGAGTCTTCCAACTCTCCAACACCCCTACCTCACACTGGGGAAGCCATGGAGCTCACCGTGCCTACCTTGGTAGCTCGCGTTCGTACACACGAAGAACGTCTTGATGATCTCCTAGATGATGTTCGGGCATAGGGGGATGCAACCATGCACTTACGTCAAGGGCTCGGATCTCAAGTACAGACTCTGGAGGATAGCACTCGAGACATACAGAGTGCCACTGACTACCTCGAGTTGAGAGCTGATATGGACTGGCAGTTCACTCTCACGGTCCGAGACATGGTGGAGGCGCTGGAGGAGAAGACTTTGGCTGCAGAATTTGTGGCAAGAGCTAGCTTTGTCATGGCAGGACTTTCCATGATGATTGGGTTGTACTCCCACTTCTTCTTTTAAACCTATTATGGGCGGGTTGTGCCCATAGTACATTATGTAGTTTAAAACTTTAGTACTGATGAGGTCATGTGAACCCATCTCTTTTGTATCCTCGTCTTTTGGGAACAATGTACTATGTATGTTTTGACTATGTATGTAATGGTTTATTTTGTAATGATAGTTGTTCATGTTTGATGTTGTGGTATCCTTATGTCATGATCTATCATTATTGATATATGATGTTGTTTCTTTTTAATTGACATGTTAGAAAGAACGTCATGGCACCTAAGCGTGGGACACCCCGTAACACTACTGTGACAACAACGAGACAATTTCCCCAAACATGGAACAACTAATAGCACAGCGAGTAGCTGCCGCTATAGAGCAGTATGAAGCAAACCGAAATAGCGGAGGAGGTGCAGGAGGTAGCGGTACCGCAGGGGGTAGCGGTACAGCAGGAGGTTCCGGAGGTAATAAAAATAAATAAGCCATAACACATAGTCATGATCCGAATTAATGACGTTATGACTTGTGATCCTGCAGATGCTCCAAATAGGAAGTGTACCTACAAGGCCTTCCTATCCTGCAAACCCCGCAGTTTTAATGGCACCGAGGGTGCAGTAGGACTAATGAGATGGATAGAACATATGGAGTCGGTGATTGATATAAGTGAATGCACAGCTGACTGCATAGTGAAGTATTCTACCTGTACGCTCACTGATAAAGCTTTAACATGGTGGAATACTCAAATGAAGACTTTGGGAAGAGAGACAGCGTATCAATTGTCTTGGGAAGATTTGAAAAACATGATGATTGAGTAATACTGTCCTCGGAACGAATTGCAAAAGATTGAAACTGAGATGTGGAACCTACAGATGATAGGAGATGATGTAGCGGGATACACTGACCGCTTCAATGAATTGGCACTTCTGGTACCGCATATGGTCACACCAGAACATAAGCGTGTGGAGAGGTATCTGTGGGGCCTTGCGCCTCAAATTCGTAGCATGGTAACATCATCTAATCCAATAGATGCCAAGAGTGCTATAACTTTAGCATTTAAACTAAAGGATGATGCAGTACGTAATGAATTGTTTGTGAGGAAGGAGAATGAGGAAGGTAGATCTGGGGAGAAAAGAAAATGGATGGGAAATTCAAGTAACAAATCTGGAAAACAAGAGTTTAAGAAACAAGGAACTATGAAGGCTTTTGCAGCCAACACAGTGGAAAGAAAGGAGTATGATAGGGGCCTACCGAGATGTAAGAGGTGTGGAAATCATCATGCCGGTGTTTGCATCAAGTGTGGAAAATGCGACAAGTTTGGTCACACCACTCAAGCTTGTCGAACTAACAACCGATTGGGGAAAATCAAACCGGGATGTTTTGTATGTGGTGATCTAAAACACTTCAAGAAGGATTGTCCCAAGTGGAAGAATCAGAACAACGCTCAGGCACCAGGGAGGGCATTTGTGATGGGTGCAAGGGACGCACGCCAGGACCCGAACATCGTCACTGGTACGTTCCCGATAAATAATCACTATGCCTCTGTACTTTTTGATTCGGGTGCGGATATGAGCTTTGTGTCGAATGATTTTAAATCCTTACTCGGTATTAAGGCCAGCAAACTAGATCAACGTTATACAATTGAATTAGCAAATGGGAAATTAATAGAAACCGGAGAGGTCTTTAGGGGTTGTACTTTATGTTTAGAAAACCGTACATTCAGTATAGACCTTCTACCCGTCGAATTAGGGAGTTTTGATATTGTTATTGGTATGGATTGGTTAACCAAGAATGGTGCCGAGATAGTATGCTTCGAGAAGATTGTACGTATTCCCCTACCAAGCGGAGAAATTCTTTCAATTCAAGGCGAAAGGTGTATAACGATGTTAAAAACGATAAACTGCATGAAAACTTATAAGTATCTACGCAAGGGTTATTGTGCATTCCTGGCTCACATCGTCGAGAAGAAACCCGAAGAACGTCGACTTGAGGACATACCAGTCGTCAGAGATTATTTGGAGGTATTTCCCGAAGACTTACCAGGAATACCACCATCAAGACAAGTCGAGTTTCGGATCGACCTAGTACCAGGAGCCGCACCAGTTGCACGATCTCCGTATCGTCTAGCCCCTTCCGAGATGCAGGATCTGTCGAGCCAACTACAAGAGTTACTTGACAAAGGTTTCATAAGACCGAGTTTCTCACCATGGGGAGCTCCGGTCCTATTTGTAAAGAAAAAGGATGGAACCTTTAGAATGTGCATTGATTATCGGGAATTGAACAAGCTGACAATAAAAAATCGGTATCCTCTTCCTCGAATAGACGATTTGTTTGATCAACTTCAAGGTTCCAGTTTCTATTCTAAAATTGATCTACGATCAGGGTATCATCAACTGAAAAGTCAGGAAGAAGACATACCAAAAACGGCTTTTAGGACTCGTTACGGTCACTACGAATTCCTAGTTATGCCATTTGGCTTGACTAATGCACCAGCTGTTTTCATGGATCTCATGAACCGCGTGTGCAAGCCGTACTTGGATAAATTCGTGATTGTGTTTATCGATGACATATTGATATATTCACGAACCAAGGAGGAACATGAACATCATTTGAAATTAATCTTGGAACTACTCAGGAATGAGAAGCTTTATGCTAAATTCTCTAAGTGTGAGTTTTGGATCCAAGAGGTTCACTTTCTCGGACATGTCATCAATAAGAAGGGTATCCATGTGGATCCATCCAAGATTGAAGCTATCAAAAACTGGGAAGCACCAAGAACTCCGACTGAGGTGCGTCAATTTCTGGGTTTGGCAGGATATTACAGGCGATTCATCGAGAATTTTTCAAAGATAGCCTTGCCTTTGACCACGTTAACCCAGAAGGACAAAAAGTTTGATTGGACTGATAAACAAGAATCAGCTTTTCAATTGCTGAAGCAAAAACTTTGCAGTGCACCAATCCTATCCCTTCCCGAAGGGACTGACAATTTCATTGTGTACTGTGACGCATCACACCAAGGTTTGGGATGTGTATTGATGCAGAGAGAAAAAGTCATAGCGTATGCATCCAGACAGCTAAAAGTACATGAGAAAAATTATACGACTCACGATCTGGAATTGGGTGCTGTTGTGTTTGCACTCAAGATTTGGAGACATTACTTATACGGTACAAAATGTACTATCTTTACAGACCACAAGAGTCTCCAGCACATCTTTAATCAGAAAGAACTTAACATGAGGCAACGTCGTTGGGTAGAACTACTGAATGATTACGACTGTGATATCAAGTATCACCCTGGAAAAGCAAACGTCGTAGCAGATGCCTTAAGTCGTAAAGAACGAGTTAAAACACTCCGTGTTCGTGCCCTAGAATTGACAATTCATACGAGTCTCACGACTCAAATTCGGATGGCACAACAAGAAGCAATCAAAGAAGAAAACAGTCAGAATGAAGCTTTACGAGGAATGATAAAGCAGTTGGAACCAAAGTCAAATGACACTTTATACTTCATGAATAGAATTTGGGTGCCATGTTTTGGTAACTTACGGGAGTTGGTTATGGACGAAGCCCACAAGTCCAGGTACTCCATTCACCCAGGTTCGGATAAAATGTATAAGGATCTGAAAGAATTCTACTGGTGGCCGAACATGAAAGGAGAAATTGCTATTTATGTCGGTAAATGCCTGACATGTTCAAAAGTAAAAGCAGAAAATCAGAAACCGTCGGGATTGTTACAACAACCCGAGATACCTCAATGGAAATGGGAACAGATTTCCATGGATTTCATTACAAAGTTACCCAAGACGTCGAGCGGGTATGACACTATATGGGTAATTGTCGATCGTTTGACGAAATCAGCTCATTTTCTACCCATCAAAGAAACGGATAAAACCGAGAAACTTGCAAGACTTTATATTAAGGAAATTGTGGCTAGGCATGGAGTACCAATTTCTATTATCTCTGATAGAGACAACAGATTCGTGTCTAGAATCTGGAAATCGTTACAAGAAGCCATGGGCACACGTCTTGACATGAGCACGTCATATCACCCACAAACAGATGGTCAAAGTGAAAGAACCATTCAAACCTTAGAGGATATGCTCCGTGCGTGTGCAATTGACTTCGGTGGAAATTGGGATACTCATTTGCCATTAGCTGAGTTTTCATATAATAACAGTTACCACACCAGCATCAAAGCCGCTCCGTTTGAGGCTTTGTATGGTCAAAAATGTCGTTCACCGCTATGTTGGGCGGAGATTGGCGACAAACATTTAACCGGTCCTGAAGTTATTCAAGAGACCACAGATAAGATTTTCAAAATCAAGGATCGTCTGAAGGCCGCCCGTGACAGACAAAAGAGTTACGCGGATAACAGACGAAGACCTTTAGAATTCCAAGTAGGAGACAAAGTCATGTTAAAGGTCTCACCTTGGAAAGGAGTTGCAAGATTTGGCAACCGTGGCAAGCTTAACCCTAGGTACGTTGGACCGTTTGAAATATTGGCTAGGGTTGGCCCTGTAGCTTACAAGCTCAAGTTGCCACAAGAACTAAGCAATGTACATGATACGTTTCATGTATCAAATCTCAAGAAGTGTTTATCAGACGAGACGTTAATTATACCGCCTGATGAGATTCACATAGACGACAAGTTGCACTTCATTGAGGAACCTATGGAAGTCACAGATTGGAAGGTTCAAAGAACAAGGCGCAGCCGTGTTAAGCTGGTCAAGGTACGTTGGAATTCAAAGCGCGGCCCCGAGTATACGTGGGAGCGGGAAGATAAAATGAAATCCAAGTACCCGTTATTGTTTACGAACACACCAAGTCAGAGTGACAAGAACTGAATTTCGGGACGAAATTCTCTGTAACATGGGGAGAATGTGACACCCAGCATTTCAGGTCAATATCCACATTTCATAAACGCACGTTCATAATTATTATTTCCTGATATTTTATTTTGACTAAGTAAAGTCAAGAAGTCTAGCAAAGAAGTTTGTTCCAAGTCTAGTAAACCGTAAAGAATTACTAGAAAAAGTAAGCAGGATAACCCGACTTAATGCGAACGTAAATGGTTAAATAAAATAACGAGAAAAATATATATATATATATTACACAAAATTTACGTTGAGCCAAGATTCTAATATTTTCTTCAACGAGCCATAAAATGGTTAAAAATTATAATACCGTGAAGAATCGAAACTGAATTAAATTACCCCTTTAAAACTCTAATTGATACTAATACCATAATAAATTAATATTTAAAAATTGTTATCATTAACCCCAAACCCACTTCTTGACTTTCTTGGCCGAGAGTCAGGGGAGCCATGCTCCCACTTGCCTGATTCACTTTGATTCAGATGAAAACCATACCCTTCAGTCGAAACTTCACCATTCCTTTCAAACCTTCTCTTTTTCTTACGGCAAATTCTCAATTCCCTTTCAAATCGAAGTCCAGTTCAAGGCAAAATTCATCAGATTTCGGTGCTATAAGAAGAGTTCCCAGTGTATTCTCAAGAATCGAGCTAAGGAGCTCAAGATCATTCTCTGTTTCTCAGAAACCATTCTCTGTTTGAGGTAAAAACTCAATATTATCCATTTCATTTTCTTTAAAACCGTAGCTGAACATGTAAATCGTTCAAACGCAACTAAGATAACAAGAAAAGTGTGTCAAATTCGAGATTTGAACATAAAAATATACAGAGTGAATTCTGTAAATCAAAGTGCAGGTATCGAAAAGTTTCGAAACCTGTTGGTCAATCGAAACTGGGAGTTTCGATACCTATTGATCGAAACTAGGAGTTTCGATACCAGTTATTCAATCGAAACTAGGAGTTTCGATACCGGTTGTTCTATCGAAACTAGGAGTTTCGATATCTATTTGTTCAATCGAAACTAGGTAGTTTCGATACATATTGCTTAATCGAAACTAGGTAGTTTCGATGCCTATTACGTAATCGAAACTAGGAGTTTCGATAACCGTTTTGCCGTGTCGAAACTAGGAAGTTTCGACATCTGTTCTGGTCAATCGAAACTAAGAAAGTTTCGATACCTGTTCATCAGCCCCATAAGGCAGTAACTCAGAACTATTTTCATAACAAAACAAGGTTGGAAAAACTAAAAAGATAATTAAAACAAAAGTAATCAGATCGGCTAAGTCAAGTGAACAATTTGCGTTTAAGACGGGTAGTCTTAACGTGTATGTTATCCTTGTGTAACTAGGATATGGATAGGCGAATCTGCCGTCATTCAAATATTTGCTAGCATTCATACTGTCGAGGTGAGTTTCACTAATCCCCCTTTTTCTAAAGTTTTGAAATGATTTGGGGTGGAAACATACTTGCAAAAGACTTTTGTGTATAAATGAATGGAACTAATGATCTGACCGTATTTATGTATTGAGGGAACAATAAAGCGCTTAAAGTCCTCGTAATAAATTAGTAACCATTAGCTATGGATTTAGCCCGGGATTATATGAATAGTACTATTGGGGGTGACGCCTCCGGTCATGGTTAGTCGCGCTAACCAGGGGTCAAAATGGCCGAATGACCGCATATTGTCTTACTCGCAGAAAGGCGAGGGGAGGCACAGAAAGTTGGGGTTTGGTTACGGTCTCGTACATTACATACTATTTTGTATTCCTTGCAAGCTTACAAATGGGGTCAATAGATCGGATTAGTAATCCTATTCATTGGTAATACATACAAAAGAGTTCTGATCAGGGTAAAGTGATCAGGTTTACATAAAAGAGTTCTAATCAGGTTAAAATGATCAGGTTTTACACAAAAGAGTTCTGATCAGGGTAAAGTGATCAGGTTTACATAAAAGAGTTCTGATCAGGTTAAAATGATCAGGTTTTACACAAAAGAGTTCTGATCAGGGTAAAGTGATCAGGTTTATCAAAAGAGTTCTGATCCGGGTAAAATGATCAGATTTTAAAGTAAAGAGTTCTGATCAGGGTAAAGTGATCAGGTTTAACAAAAAGAATTCTGATCAGGTTAAAGTGATCAGGTTTAAACGAAAGAGTACTGATCAGGTTAAAATGATCAAGTTTAACAAAGAGTTTTGGTCGGCAAAAAGATCAGATTTAAACATTGGGTTTATGATAACTCTTTATAATAACTTGTGAACTCACCAACCTCGTGTTGACAGTTTTAAGTATGTTTTCAGGAAATTGAACGTGGTCATCAGGTTAGCAATGTAGGTTACATGCATGCACGTGGATACGGCTTTTGGGAGGATTTCTCTTGTATAACTCATGGTCTTGAGTCATATTTGCGAAATCTTAAACATTTGTAAACTCAAGTTGATATTTTGTAATGTAAATATTTTAAATTCAGTTATGTATCCAATTACATGTATGTGTTTGCGGTAATCATATGCTTTGGAAACTAGTGAAAGTCGCGCCTCGCGTTTCCGCCCTGGCGGGGTGTGACACATAGCGCCTGACTTCCATACTCATGTTATTTTTTTTAAGACACTGGTGGTGACTCTCTACCATTAACCTCATCCGGCAGCAGCAATATTCGGCAGATTCATGAGTATTGGTACACATAATTAAGGGTAATCCGGTAGAACAATACACACTCCTCCACAAGTGTGCAAACACGATCTAATGAATATTTCAAATCCAATTAATTTAAAAGCTGGGGATAGAGGGAACACTACAGGGATCATGCAAAGTAAATTATCATTGCGGGTGCACACGTAATCATAATTTGCAGTGCATGGGAACTTTAGTGAGTCTTGTTGTCCAAGCTAATGATCAACACAAGTTCTCAGTCAATTGATTAAGGATTGGATCTTAAAAAATTGAAATTCTCAATTAGGTGCACAAAGCATTATCCTATTTTTGGAGGAACGAGAGAAATTCAAATTGAATTCAACCAATCCTTAGTGAGTCCTGAACGACGAAGGAATTCGCACATTCATTCTTTGAGATTCTACTTGTTAGGAAGGCTTCAAATTGAGCGTTACCACAACTAATACTTACAATAATTTCACAATTATTATGGAAGATTATAGAGTAATCTAAGGATCCATCATACAGTTCAGTCTCACATATGCTTGAATGTTACGCAAGGAGTGCTATGCACTAGCTTCAGTAATGGGGCAGAAGATTATTCGGACCCGCATACACATGGCACCTATGGATATTGTGGAAGCTTGACATGAGACAAGTAGGTAATTTGACATTTTCAGATATTGGACCAACTAGGTTACTCTCACAACCTTTGACATTCAAGTACACCTTTTAGTCCAACTATTCTTCCGGCAAGGAATAAGCCGTGATTTATATTTCAGAAAATGCCAAAGAAACATAAGTGTGCACTAACGACTATTATCGCACTAACAGAAAAATGACATACAAAACTTTTAAAGGTCCCAAATGCAAAATTTTGTGCTATTCTCATTAGTTCATGATATGCATAAGGGACGTAAGCTCGAGCTGTTCACAACAGATCACGGTCCACAAGGATCTGAGAAATTTTCAAGGTTTAACACTCATTACCTCAATTTTATTCTTGTACTAAGGATTTTTGAGGCTATAACCAGTATGAGTGGAATATGTAATGGTAAGTCACTAAAGTACCCTTTGAACGCAAGGGAAGTGCAGACACACTGAGTGACTAAAAGTTGGCAATCGTAAAACTCTCAAACCCGTTCTACCAACTTACTGGGTTGACAAACCCATAGTTCATTTTGGGGAAACACTAACTCTATGAGACCATTCACACAGTCTCACTGTTCATTTCCTCATCTAGACAAAATATGAACATTCCAACAAAACATAGAACTTTATATGGCTTACATACTTCGACGGTATGGTCATGAGTTCTCGTATCAGGACAATACAACTCAAAGGCTAGTCTACCACAGAAAGGTAATGCAATCAACGGGTAAAGTAGTGATTAGACTCGACCTTTGCTAGTAAGAGCTCACAAGGAACCTCAAAATCTTAGATCCACTAAGTCACATGAAAAGGAAGATCTTAGAAAACACGAAACCTGAAATAAGAATAAAGTCTTAGTCCGAGAAAATGCTTTCGAGAAGCATAAGAGGGACAAACATAATGATTCATTTTCATATTGTGTCATTGCTACCTAATCTTCAACTAAAACCTTAACACATCGTCAAGTAATTCTTTTCTCAGATCTATAGAGATCTTGCTATTGTACATCATAATGCGTAGATGAATAGAGGGTATGTGTCAACATACACTCAAGATTCTCAGGCACCATTTATTTCATTATCAGGAATGAGTATCACTGAACCCCACCATATTGAGGGTAATCAAATATGGGGTACTTGCACAACTAATATTAATAATCAGAGAAGTATTCGCCTTGTTTTCGAATATCGACCATCAAGTAAATGGAAATCAAACAGTTAGATCCTAAGTTGGATGATACAGACAGAATTTAGGGACCAAGTACCGGTAACCTATGTGTGTAGTTATGGATGAAGTCCATAAGTCCAAGTACTCCGTTCATCCATAATCGGATAAAACGTATAAGGATCTTGAGGAACTCTATTGTGTGGCCAAACATGAAAGGATAAATTGCTATGGGAAATATACGACAGTAAAGGCAAAATGCCAGGAATCACCGGGGTAATCACAACAACCTGAGATTCCTCAATGCAAATGGGAACAAATTTCCATGAATTTCATTACAAAGCTACCCAGAACGTCTAATGACTATGATACTATATGGGTGATTGTCGATCGTTCGATATGTTGAAGCAATTCTTGTGACAAGCACTCTGGAGATTGTTTTTACTTATGTATTTGTATTTGTATATCAGCGTCTGTATGTATTGGTTTATCGAGTTGTAATCATGTTCGTAGGTACTTGTCGTTGTATTCGTCTTTGTTAAGTGTTGTGCGCACTTAACAAGTGCGCAGGTTGCTCAACCTGCGTACTTAGCAAGTACGAAAGAACATTGTCTGCGTACTTGTTAAATACGCATGAACAATTTGCCCTGCGCACTTGTTAAGTGCGCAGAGATCAGGTCTAGTATAAATAGGCTAGGTTAGCAGAAGTTATGTACGCAGACATTTTGCACTCAGTTGTATTCTCTCTATAACCATCAAGTTTTTAATAGACAGAGTTTGAAAGTGATATCGTGTCGGTTTACTTTGTGTTACTTGATTCTCCACCTAGTCATGGGCATTCCGCACCCGGTCCGACTAGTCACACACCCACACGTAACAATCCGAGACACCCGAGGACCTACAAGTTCAGATATCTGGAGAATTTGCTGAAGCAATTCTTGTAACAAATACTCAGAAGCTGTTTACTCTGAAGCTGTTAGAGACTGTAGACATCTCCAGAGCTGCTGTCAAGGGTGAGTTTGTTGAATCAATTCTTGTGACAAGCACTCTAAAGATTGTTTTTATTTATGTATTGTCTTTATGTATTTGTATTTGTATATCAGCGTCTGTATGTATTGGTTTATCGAGTTGTAATCATGTTCGTAGGTACTTGTCGTTGTATTCGTCTTTGTTAAGTGTTGTGCGCACTTAACAAGTGCGCATGTTGCTCAACCTGCGTACTTAGCAAGTACGAAAGAACATTGTCTGCGTACTTGTTAAGTACGCATGAACAATTTGCCCTGCGCACTTGTTAAGTGCGCAGAGATCAGGTCTAGTATAAATAAGTTAGGTTAACAGAAGTTATGTACGCAGACATTTTGCACTCAGTTGTATTCCCTCTGTAACCTTTAAGTTTATAATAGACAGAGTTTGAAAGTGATATCGTGTCGGTTTACTTTGTGTTACTTGATTCTCCACCAAGTCATGGGCATTCCGCACCCGGTCCGACTAGTCACACACCCACACGTAACGATCCGAGACACCCGAGGGCCTACAAGTTCAGATATCTGGAGAATATGCTGAAGCAATTCTTATGACAATCACTCTGAAGCTGTTAGAGACTGTAGACATCTCCAGAGCTGCTGTCAAGGGGGAGTTTGTTGAAGCAATTCTTGTGACAAGCACTCTGAAGATTATTTTTACTTAAGTATTGTCTTTATGTATTTGTATTTGTATATCAGCGTCTGTATGTATTGGTTTATCGAGTTGTAATCATGTTCGTAGGTACTTGTCGTCGTATTCGTCTTTGTTAAGTGTTGTGCGCACTTAACAAGTGCGCAGGTTGCTCAACATGCGTACTTAGCAAGTACGAAAGAACATTGTCTATGTACTTAAGTACGCATGAACAATTTGCCCTGTGCACTTGTTAAGTGCGCAGAGATCAGGTCTAGTATAAATAGGTTAGGTTAACAGAAGTTATGTATGCAGACATTTTGCACTCAGTTGTATTCTCTTTGTAACCTTCAAGTTTATAACAGACGGAGTTTGAAAGTGATATCGTGTCGGTTTACTTTGTGTTGCTTGATTCTCCACCTAGTCATGGGCATTCCGCACCCGTCCGACTAGTCACACACCCACACGTAACGATCCGAGACACCCGGGGACCTAGAAGTTCAAATATCTGGAGAATTTGCTGAAGAAATTATGGTGACAATCACTCATAAGCTGTTTACTCTGAAGCTGTTAGAGACTGTAGACATCTCTAGAGCTGCTATTAATGGGGAGTTTGTTGAAGCAATTCTTGTGACAAGCACTCTGAAGATTCTTTTTACTTATGTTTTGTCTTTATGTATTTGTATTTGTATATCAGCGTCTGTATGTATTGGTTTATCGAGTTGTAATCGTGTTCGTAGGTACTTGTGGTTGTATTCGTCTTTGTTAAGTGTTGTGCGCACTTAACAAGTGCGCAGGTTGCTCAACCTACGTACTTAGCAAGTATGAAAGAACATTGTCTGCGTACTTGTTAAGTACGCATGAACAATTTTCCCTGCGCACTTGTTAAGTGCGCAGAGATTAGGTCTAGTATAAATAGGCTAGGTTAACAGAAGTTATGTACGCAAACATTTTGCACTTAGTTGTATCTCTTTGTAACCTTCAAGTTTATAATAGACGGAGTTTGAAAGTGATTTCGTTGTCGGTTTACTTTGTGTTACTTGATTCTCCACCTAGTCACGAGCATTCCTCACCCGGTCCGACTAGTCACACACCCACACGTAACGATCCGAGACACCCGGGGACCTATAAGTGGTATCAGAGCTTAGCTCTTGATTTCGAGTGTTGTGAGCATGTTAGGAGCATTTTCTACGCATCCTACACAGATTTTTCAAGCAAAAGTAAGTGTTTTTGTTGATTTTTGTGATAAAATAGGGGTAGCTCTTGAGCACTATTTTAGAAGCAAAAATCACTCAAAAACCGATTTTTGTTGTGTATTTGAGTGTTTTGAACAACAAAGGTTGGTTAGAAACGAGTTTCTGACCCTTTATCTCATTTTGTTTGGTCATATCTTCAATTTTTTCTGTCTCCGGTGACATTCCAGTGACCGGAAAAAGTGAAAAAGTGATCTGCGTACTTACCATATTTGGCAACAAGTACAGTCTTGCTGCGTACTTAACAAGTACGCAAGACCATATTTGTTGCGTATTTAAGTGATCTCCTGCGTACTTATTATTTACTCCTGCATACCTGTCAAGTACGCTAGAGCAAATTCTAAATACGCAAGACCAGGTCTTTAAGTGCGCAAGGCCAGATTCAAGTGCCCAAGTTGTTTTGATTTTTCTGAAATTTGACTAAGTGTTTCACTATGGCAAATCTTCAGAACCTCGGTAACCTTCTTAATTATGACAATGAGATTAGAACCCCACAGAAACCACCAAAGCTGCTCAATGTAAATGATTATTTGAACTGGAAAGAACGCTTTGAGCATTATATCTCATACACTGATTCTTCACTTTGGATACCCATTTTAGAGGTTTATAAGCATCCCACATATACATATCTTGATGAGGAAGTTCCCAAGCCTATCTCCAAACTTGATGAAGAAGAAAAGAAAGTTTATGACAGAGAGAAGAAGGCACACGGATCTATTACTATGGCCTTAACCAGGGAGTTATTTCACAGCTTTAGAGGATACTATAACTCCAAGGATCTCTGGAAGGCTTTGCAGAAGAGATTCGAGGGAAACAATGACATCAAGAAGAGTAAAAGGGATCTTCATAGGAAGCAGTATGAGTGCTTCAGATATATGGAGAATGAATCTATAAATGAGCTTATGTCTGGATTCTTTCATCTGCAAACTGAGCGGAAACTTATGACCTGATCTATCCGAATGAGGAGTTAGTTGAGAAATTTCTGGATGCCTTACCACCAAAATTTGAGATGTACACCACTCTGATGAGAGAGAACTCAAAGTTTTATGAGATGACTATTGATGAAGCAATCGGAAAGGTTCAAGCACATGATATGAACCTAAAATGAAAAGAGAGCTTAGTGAGACCTCAAATACAAGACCCTTCGATGTATTTTGGGACGTCTTCCACAGCCAAGTCATTGGGTTCTGGAATTGCCCTTTTCTCAGGGAACTCTCATGAGGAGGATAAGTCAAATATCTGTGGTGGTCATGCTTGCTATGCAGCATCTGGATCTGGTTCTAGTTCTGGATCTCATCACCAGAATTCATCAAGAAATCCTTCTCCCACATCTTCAGCTAACCAATCAGCAATAGCCAAGATAGCTGAAGATCATGTGGATTTATTCTCATCATGCATGCTTGCCTATGAGAACTTCATTGGCGGTAAGCTCACGGATCCTGAAACCATAGAAGAAGACTTCAATCAGGTGGATCCGGATGATATGGAGGACATGGATATTCAATGGAATATGGCCATGATCTTGAGAAGGGCGAAGCGTTTCCTGAATAGAACTGGCAGGAAGTTTATTGGTGGACATTCAAATGCCAAGGTGGAATTTAATCAATCCCAGGCCAAATGCTACAAATGCAATAACTTTAGGCATTTTGCAGGAGAATGTCAAAAGTACAAAGCACCGGCCTCGGGGTTCACCAGACCTAGCCAAGGAAATAATCAAGGGTACAACAACTCCAACAAACGCAATCAAAGTCAAGGTGGAACGTCCAATGCTTTGGTAGCACAACAAGACGACAACTTTGATTGGGGTGTTTATCTGGAGGATGCCCTTATTGCTCAATCGCAGGTTGGTTTCATGGCTGAGATTATGGAGATGATAGAAGTAGAGGAACGAGAAGCTTCTGTGGCTGACCAAGAAGAGTCTACAACTGCAGTTGCCCTCATGGCTATTGAAGAGGTATCATGTTCATCTAATGAGGTAGATTCTAACTCTTTTGCTGTCATTTCTTGTTCCCAATGTCTAAGCTTAAAGGTTGAAAATTCTAAGCTTCAAGACAAAGTCGAACCCCTTCGTATTGCAGCTTTAAGCTACAAAGAAAACGAAAAACGATACAAAGATTCAATTAAAACGTTGAAGAAAGAAAAAAGGTGATTATTCACTTAAAATCAGTGATCAACGGTTTCATTTGGATGTTGCGTACAAGGGGTTAGAGAAAAGGAAAAATGAGATCAACAAGCTGCAAAATGAGATCTTGCAGTTGAAAGGTAATATTGAGAAGTTGAAAAATTCTCATTTTGTGGTGGAACACTACGAGTCTGTAGTGAGACAAGTGAATGGCTTAGGGCTGGGTACTAATGCCATTCCTCTACCAGTAAGCGGGAAATTTGTCAACGGCTTAATTGACATTGATTTGTCTTGCCTTGATGAGTCCTCGAGTCAGGATGATTCCTGTAACAAGGATGATTCCTCAAGTAAGGCTGACACAGCATCTGATGAAGAGATCCTTACTGCTTCTGATGATGGGTCTGAGAACACCTGCCCTGAAAGAGTAGTCTCTGAGGAGTTGCTCAGTGAACAGAATGTTAAGAAAAACATGATCACTGATAGTGATAATTGTATTTTGACTCAACCTGATATTGTTGAATCAAATGAAAAATTAAAAGTGATGCTTTATGGGGGATATAAAAACATTAATCAAGTTAAAAAGGAAGCCTTTTAAGCTCATTTTGGGCTTGGCTATCAAGAAAATTTGCAAAAATATTATATTCCCAAGAACCAATCATCATCGGGTCAAACTACTGTTCACCAAACAACTTCTCCTGCTCATCATGTCGAGTCATGTAATACCAGATCTAATGAGCTTTACAGGAGGACTTACAAAGAAAAGAGAACTTGCTTTCACTGTGGTATGGTTGGTCACATCTTTGTGAATTGCCCTGCTAAGAACCAAGGGAAACGGCCAATTGTTTCACAACCAGCTGTTATCTCTAAGTCACCACCAGTGAAGCATTCCAAGAGTCCAAAAGAAAATGTGGTGAAACCACCAGTAAAACCTATGGTAAAGCCAAAGATCACCTCTGAGGCTAAACCATATGTTACAAAAGGGAAAAGCTATATGCTAAACCTTGTGCTTCTACCTCTGGTAGTGCACCTACTGGTGAGCACCTGTGGTTAAGCTTTCTAAGCCATGAGGAGAAGAAGGAACAAGAGATTGAGGAAGCTGGAACAACTGGCTGGAATTCAACCAGGTGAAGCTTCTACTAGTTCACCTGGTGCTTCTGAATGCAAGCCGACTATTCTAGTAAAACAAAAGAAAAGGTCCTGGAACAAGAAATCTAATAGTTCTCAATCTCCTGCTCCCAAGTCTTCTAAAGATTCATCCATTTTTGACAGTCCCGACTGTGAATTAATTGAGGTTGTTTATTTTGAGAAAGACGGACGACCCAAGACCACTATGGCTTGGGTCTCCAAATCTAATTAATTTCTTGTGACTCGTGTAGGGAAATTCGAAGGGTACTATCTATAATCGTTGGTATGTAGATAGTGGATGCTCCCGACAGATGACAGGTAACATGGTCCTGCTTCAAGATGTAAAACCATTCAGAGGCGACTATGTGGCCTTTGCTGGAAAGAAAGGCGGTAGTATCCCTTGTCAAGGCGTGGTTTCAAATGGTTGTGTCAGCTTCGACAACGTCAACTACTGCGAGTAGCTAAAGCATAACCTGTTGAGTGTTTCTCAGATGTGCGACAAGGAGTACTCCGTTATGTTTGACAAATCTGAATGCATGATTCTCAAACCTGGTTTTGAAGTTCCTAAAGATTGGATTCTCATGTGAGCACCAAGGACAAACGACACTTATCAGATTGATATGAGCGTGGCAACAACCACCTCATCAGTTTCTACTTGTTTGCTTACCAAAGCGACAGAGCTTGACTCTATCTTGTGGCATAGGAAACTCGGACACATTTCTTATCGTAAAATGAATCATCTTGTCCGAAACGGTTTGGTAACCGGTGTTCCTAAGCTGAGATTTTCCGTTGCAAATGATTGTATGCCTTGTAAAAAGGGCAAACAGCAACGGAAGTCTCACAAGCCCAAGCTCCAAAACTCCATCGATACCCCCTTCGAGTTATTACATATGGATCTGTTTGGACCCATAAGTATCAGGAGTATTGGAGGTAAGTCATACTGTCTAGTTGTAACTGATGATTTCTCATGTTTTTCTTGGGTGTATTTTTTAGGTACAAAGGACGAGACTGCTGACATTCTTCAATACCTGGTCCTGAGCTTGGAATCTCTTTGCAAGTTGAAGGTTAGAATAATAAGGAGTGATAACAGAACTGAATTCAAAAATAATTTGGTGGAACTTTTCTGTCTCAAGAAGGGGATCCATCATGATTTTAGTGCCCCGTACACACCTCAGCAGAATGGAGTTGTAGAAAGGAAGAAAAGAACCTTGATTGAGACTGCAAGGACAATGTTGTCAGAAGCAAAGCTTCCTGTCACTTTCTTGGCAGAAGCAGTAAATACAGCTTGTCACATTTTGAACAGAGTTCCGGTTATGAAGAGGTATAACAAGACTTGCTATGAGTTGATCAACAATCGACCTCCCAATCTTGACTACCTAGTTCCTTTTGGTAGTCCCTGTTCCTTATTGCTACAATACAAAGACCGCACGTCTAAGTTTCATGTAAAAGCAGGGGAAGGCATATTCTTAGGATATGTTGCCAATTCGCCTAGAAAGAGAGTGTATAATATAGAAACTCGTACTGTCGAGGAATGGTTCGAAGTGGATTGCAGTAAACACAGCACTCCACCAGAACCAACTGGTCCAGCTTAGGGTTTTGATTATGATTCTCTATTCAAGTCTTTCAACCTTCTTGATGTATATGTCGATGATGCCGCAAATGTGTATGAATTCTTTGGAGGCGGTGATGACTCCGGTTTCTCAACCCGTGCCACTGTGCTGATTGTAACTCCGATTCCAATGCTACATCTGCATTTGGAACTCATGAAAATGATAACATAGAAGTTGTTCATGTTGACGGAAATGACGCTCAAGCTAATCCTAACACTCGTGTAGGAAATGAAGCTCCAACTGATCCAATTAACATTGAATCTTCTTTTCTGGAACACAGGATATGGGGGAGGTGAGCACGAACCTCGATTCAGAAATTCAGGAACCAGCTATACCAGAGATGAGAGTGCATAAGAATCATCTAATTGATAACATTATTGGTGAGCTTCATGCCAGTGTTCAGACTCGTCATAGAACCATTACTGAGAACACTAGTTTGTACTCTGAGATACTTAACACTGGTGTCATGGAGACATGTTTGGATGCTGCATTCATGTCCCAGTTAGAGCCGAAGAATGTGAAGGAGGCTCTCGCTGACAACTGCTGGATTGTGGTGATGCAAGATGAGTTGTCTCAATTCCAAAAGTTGCATGTGTGGGATTTGGTTGACTTGCCAAGAGGCGTACAACCAATTGGAACTAGATGAGTGTTCAAGTGCAAGACGGATGATCGTCATGTCGTAGTGAAGAATAAAGCAAGGTTGGTTGTACAAGGATTTTATCAATAAGAGGGCCTGGATTACACTGAAGTATATGCCCCAGTTGCTAGACTTGAGGCAATTCGACTGTTTCTGACTTATGCCTCCTATGTCGGCTTCAAGGTCTATCAACTTGATGTGAAGAGTGCTTTCCTGTATGGAAAAGTTCATGCAGAGGTCTATGTCCCTCAACCTCCCGGCTTTAAAGATCCGCATAATATCAATAAAGTGTATAATCTCGACAAAGCACTTTATGGTCTTCATTAAGCACCTCGGGCATGGTATGAGACTTTTTCAAAACATCTACTGTCAAATGGTTTTGACCGTGGATAGATTGACTCGACCCTCTTCATTCGGAAAGCAGGAAGTGATATTCTTCTTGTACAAGTGTATGTCGACGACATTATCTTTGGGTCTACAAATGAAGAGATGTGTACGAAATTCGAACAGGTGATGAAGTCCAAGTTTGAGATCAGTAACATGGGTGAATTTTCGTTCTTCCTGGGTATACAAGTCAGTCAATGAGAGGATGACATCTATCTACATCAAACTAAGTATGTGCCAGACATCTTCTCAAAATACAAGAGGAATGATAGCAGTACTTATGGCACACCTATCCCTGTCAATCATGGTCTGCATCTAGACAAAGATGGAAAGGATGTGGATTGCAAATTGTACCGTGGGATGATCTGATCTCTTATGTATCTCACAGCTTCAAGGCCTGATATAATGTTTGTTGTATGCTTGTGCTCAAGTTTTCAGTCACAACCGAAGGAGTCCCATATGATAGTTATCAAGAGGATATTCAGATACTTGAAGGGGAAACCCCGATTGGGTCTTTGGTACTCAAAGCAGCAATCATTTGACCTCAAAGCCTATATTGATTCAGACTATAGTGGTTGTAACCTTGATAGAAATTCAACTTCTGGTGGATGTCAATTCTTGGGAGACAGGCTGGTTTCCTAGTAGTGTAAGAAGTAGTCAACCGTGTCTGTCTCAACATGTGAAGCAGAGTACATTGCTGCAGCGAGCAGTTGTTCTCAGATATTGTGGATTCAACAGCAATTGAGAGACTACGGCTTAAACTTCACTAGAACTCCATTATTCATGGACAACAATGCCACCATGTCCAACACAAACAACCCGGTGAAACATTCCAAAACTAAACATATTGAAATTCGCCACCATTTCATCCGTGATTGTGCTGAAAAGCATCTCATTGAACTTGTAAAGGTTCACATGGATGACAACTTTGCTGACCTTTTCACTAAGGCGTTTGATCAAACCCATTTTGAACATCTTGTCAACATGATAGGAATGTTCAATCCAGAGTGAAAAATTGTTTTTCTTAAATCAATTCAAATCATGAATGTTAAATTTTATTTCTTTTAAGTTTTCTGTATAGTTTTTTTAATTTTCAAATATTTTACAAAAATCCAAACAAAATTGAAAACCAGAAAATTTCAAAGTTCTCTTGAAAAAAGAGGAAACGATAGTACATCAGAAATGATCTAAACGTCATAGACTGCACATTTGGGAAATGATTGCGTCATGCTTACTTGATTGTTTAAATTATTGAGTTTTTAATCTGCTTATTTACAAGTAATTTGAATTGTCAGTAGGCTGTAAGTATCTTTGAATCATTAGTAGTGTGGAAATTAATCAATACTACAACTATGATTTGAACCCATGTTTGCTAGTGTGTGTGCGTAAAAGAATGCAAAAGATCACTATCAGATACATGATGTTAGATTTTGGCAATTATTTTCTTCTGAGACCAGTTTCGGGATAGGTCGTTAGCACAATTAATGCGGTTCATCTCAATGCCCATACTCACAAGTATGCAATGAGAGATTGAATCAAGACATGTCTTTATATCAACCGTTGAGCGTGTATTCACCCTTGAATCACTCCTGATTCATTGAATTCAAATCTAGATAAAAGTTGGATTCCCTTACCTAACTACTCAAACACCATATTCATTATCCTGAATCATCATACCGATATTCACTGAAGAAATCACATGAAACCAAGACAAATGAATCACTCGATTCTGAATCTTATGATTTCTGATAATCTTTATGGATTCTGTGTGATTTTTCCTGTGCTAATTGATGTAGCCTCATTCTGGAAATTTTGAAAATCATTGGGAAAATCTTAGATGTCTTGAGATAGTGCATTTTACATTTCTGTAGCATAACAGTGGGGTACACGCTGTATATCTTAAAGTTAATAACTTAACACACAAGAATGTGATACAAAGATGCCTATGGTTTCAAATCTTATAATATTGCCAACTTGAATTACTTGTTTATATGTGCTTATTACGTATGAATAAATAGTAATCCATGACATGATCCCATATTCTTTGATGTTTATCTTGTATCGTTTTTGCTATAGTTTAGCCTGATATGATCCTCTGCTCGTGTCTTTGAACAAAAATAGTGTGTATGAATATGCGTATTTCGTTAATCTGAAAAGATCAAAAAGATTTGAAGTTTGTGTATAGTTCAATTCCAATCAGAAAAATGAAAAATATTTGTGTTTAACCTTCGTGAATTGTCATTGAATCCTCTTGATTAAATGTTCTTATCATATTCGTTACTTGACTTGACAATCTTCATAATTTGAGTTGAAATTTGTGCAACACAAGGGTTTCTGCGTGCTTGTCAAGTGCACAGGAATTAAACCTTGCGTACATGTAAGTACGCAATACTTAAGTCATGCGTACTTGCTATGTATGCAAGAGTTAAGTTTTGCGCACTTGTTAAGTACGCAAGACCCGAATATGTAGGTATATATACAGGTGTTAGAAATTTCTCTCAGTTCATCTCACTCAATCTCTATACACTGTGTACACTCCCTGCTCCGATTTCACTCAAATTTTCGTGTGTTTCTAATCTGATTTTTCTTCCCGATCATTGTTTGATCTTCACCTGTCTAACATTGGTTGAGATTCTTGGACCATTTCATCCGCAAAATCTCTTGTTGAGGACCGATTTCTTGACTTTCGAGCTTAGGGTTTTGATGATGAAATTTAAACCGGGTTTGGGTGTTCTTAAGTTAAATTAAGCCCTAAAACTAGTTTATGATCATCAATCGAAGCTCTTGTATTCTAAATTCATCCTTAACTGTTCTTGATTTTGGGTTTGACCCCTTAGTGTCTGTGGTTTTGCGTCGGACCGAGGGTAGGTCCAAATGACCGGGTTTTAGCATTGTATTGGTGTTAGTCTTGGTCCCATAGGTCTTAAATAGGTTTTTCGACATTGTGGTGACCACTATCATCATCTAAATCTTTGAATCTCTTGATTTTGGATTTTGTAAAGGTTCTAAGTGTTAGTTCCTCCGCACTTATTAAGTACGCAAGAATTAGCTCCTGCGTACTTACTAAGTACGCAAGAACAATTTACTGTGTATTTGTAAAGTACGCAGGGAGTGTAACTCAGAAATTTTTCTTAGTCGGAAATTCAGTTCAATGTGCAAGTGCTATACTTTGTTATGTCTTTTCTATACCATTAATTCTGTTTGATCTAATGTTGTATATCTTATGTTATTGCAGAGATGGCTGGTGATGGCGGTGATGAAGAAAGAGGAGATGGTGCTAAAGAGTCAGATTCTGAGGTGACTGATTCTGATTCATCTGACTCTGATGATGCACCAGACCAAACACACCCACGGAGAATGGCGAAGGTTTCCCTTCCGGAGTCATCCTCCAAAAGACAAAGACGAAAGAATTCAGACAATAAGTGAGACTGAGAGAATGAAGAATAGGACTATTCAGGGATTCCTTCCTGAATCTTTCTATATACGTCATTTTGAGTTAATGACGTGGAGCGCGGTAGCCATGCTGGCGTCGGTTTCACGGAGCTCAAATTTGACATAGTCGTCCTTGAGCTCACGGATTTTGACCTTGGGGAACCTTCGATACGATGTTGTTAGACAAATACTACTAGCAAACAAATGATAGAGACTGAAGACAACTCCAGAGCTGCTGTCAAGGGGGAGTTTGCTAAAGCAATTCTTGTGACAATCACTCTGAAGCTGTTTACTCTGAAGTTGTTAGAGACTGTAGACATCTCCAGAGCTGCTGTCAAGGGGGAGTTTATTGAAGCAATTCTTGTGAAAAGCACTCTGAAGATTGTTTTTACTTATTTATTGTCTTTATGTATTTGTATTTGTATATCAGCGTCTGTATGTATTGGTTTATCGAGTTGTAATCATGTTCGTAGGTACTTGTCGTTGTATTCGTCTTTGTTAAGTGTTGTGCGCACTTAACAAGTGCGCATGTTGCTCAACCTGCGTACTTAGCAAGAACGCAAGAACAGTTTCTACATACTTGTTAAGTACGCAGGAACAATTTGCCCTGCGCATTTGTTAAGTGCGCAGAGATCAGGTCTAGTATTAATAGGCTAGGTTAACAGAAGTTATGTACGCAGACATTTTGCACTCAGTTGTATTCTCTATGTAACCTTCAAGTTTATAATAGACGGAGTTTGAAAGTGATTTCGTTGTCAGTTTACTTTGTGTTACTTGATTCTCCACCTATTCACGGGCATTCCGCACCCGGTCCGACTAGTCACACACCCACACGTAATGATCCGAGACACCCGGGGACCTACACGATGAAATCCGTTTACCTTCAGCCAATCGAGGGGACAAATAAAACCAAGAAATGTGCAAGGATATATATCAAGGAAATTGAGGCTAGGCATGGTATGCCGGTTTCCATTATCTAAGATATAAAGACCGCCGATTCGTGTCAAG
Source organism: Smallanthus sonchifolius (assembly GCA_023525975.1). NCBI lineage: Eukaryota > Viridiplantae > Streptophyta > Magnoliopsida > Asterales > Asteraceae > Smallanthus > Smallanthus sonchifolius. The sequence continues at coordinate 64,830,547 of CM042024.1, forward strand.
AATCTGGGAATCATTACAAGAAGCCGTTGGCACATGCATTGACATAAGCACTGTATGTCATACACAAATGGACGGTCAAAGTGAGAAGACCATCCAAATTTTTAAAAGATATGCTTTGTGCGCGTGTAATCGATTTCGGAGGAAATTAGGATACTCACCGCCGTTGGCTGAGTTTTCATATAATAACAACTACCATACCAGCATTAAATCCGCCCCATTGAGGCTTTGTATGATTGTAAATATCGCTCATTGCCATGTTGGGCGGAGGTTGGCAACAAGCATTTGACTGGTCCTGAGATTGGCAAGGAAACCAATGACAAGATCTTCGAAGCTAAAGATCATCTGAAAAACCACTCAAGACAGACGAAAGAGTTGCGCTAACAACGCACGAAAGCCATTAGAATTCCAAGATGGAGAAGGGACTTTGTTCAAAGTCCCGTCTTGGAAAGGAATTGCCAGGTTTGGCAATCGTAGCAAACATAACCATAGATAATGGAGACCGTTTGAAATACGGGCTAGAGTTGGCCTTGCATCCTACAAGCTTAAGTTGTCACGGGAACTAAGCAATGTACATGATACGTTTCATGTGTCAAATCTCACAAAATATTTATCAGACGAAACGTTAATCATACTGTCTTGTGAGGTTCACATAGGTGACGACCTACACCATGTTAAGGAACTTACTAAAATCACGGGCTAAAAAGTCCAGGGAACAAGACGTAATCGTATTAAATTAGTTAAGGTACGTTAGAACTCGAAGCGTGACCCTAAGGATACATGGGAACACAAAGATCAAATAAAAATCGAGTACCAGACCTTGTTCACGAATACACCAATTCAAGATAACATCAACTGAATTTCGGGATTAAATACTTTTTAACATGGGGAGAATGTGACACCCAGTATGCCATGTCAATACCCATAGTCATATTTGAAAGTTCATATTTTATATTTCCTAGAACGTTATCTTTGACATGGTATTGTCCGGAGTCTCGCCAAGAAACACGTGTCATATTTTAGTAATTTTAAGAAATACTAGGTTAAAAACACTTATAACCCGCAATATACGGTCATTGGTGATTATTAAAGTTATATAAGTAAAGTGTAGAGGTATATTTTTTTTATACAAAGTATATATTGGTGACTAAATCTTTAAAGATTGACGTAGAAATGTTTGTTCACATTGCCTTAATTTATTTCTTATGTGAGAACATGTACGAATAATTAAAGATATTAATTATGTCGGGATTCACTAGCAGATTATTAAAGCTAGTCAAACTACACAAAGTGTAGGACATTTTAATAATTAAAGATATTAAAGCGGGCATTAATTTCGGGTTGTATACCACATCTTAATCAATCACATCATCATCATGATTGCTTTGCTTACACAACACTCAAGCGTCATAATCATCATGATTATGACCAAGAGTGCAAGCAACTTAAAGATCACATCACCATCATTATATCTTTGCTTGTACTTCACTCTAATATCAAATCGTAATGATGATGACTTGTTAAGATCTACACTCAACCCTCGTTCCATCTAATAAGTATATATATATATATATATATAAATATGTAGGTAAATATATACAATGTTATCGGATCATTAAAAGTTCATACACTGGGGTATATTATCACGGGATCACATACCAGGCTTACACTACCAAAATACCATCTAGTAATCATTATAATGATAACACTTGAGGTGACAACACCCACCTTGCCACCAATCCATCATGAACCATGATTACGTCATAGGAACCCATACTCAATCAAGTGTATTCACAAGAAAATATCTCATCCATCATCATTAGTATTCATGATGATTACTTGAACAATCCAACTCTCTTTCTCTATATATATACGATTCCTACACACACACACTTGCATCTTTCAAAAATCCAAGAACAAAAATCTAAAGAGTCTAGCTAGAACTTGGGAGATTCAAGGGAGCTTTGAAGGATTAAGGGTCGGTCTTGCTAGCATATCAAGTCACCATCACTTTCTAACCGTTGTTCTTCACCTAGCATTGTCTAATGGTACGAAACTGACACAATCTTTATCTTCGACTTTTTATTCTTGATCTAAGCACGTTGTTCATCTTTGAAAATGAAAGGGTTTAGGGAAATTAATGGCTTTTATAAAACGTATCAAAGTGATAACCCGAAAGATTTAAGATTGAATCAAGTAAAGGGTATATATATATATATATGTATACATATGATTGTTGTTGGTTGACTTGGAAATTGTTACATGTATATATATATATATATATATAAATATGAAACCGTAAAGTATATGCAGTGTGTATATTTGAATGTAGATCATGGAACATGTCTCAACATGTGATAACTTTAAAGATCTAAAAATATAAAGACATGTAAAGTATATGTATATATCCAACCGTAATATATACATATGTGTGTATAACTATAGTTTGATCATAGAATGTTTTATGAAATGTTTAGATGGTTTGAAAACATACATATATATGCTTATAACTTGGTGATATCTAGTAACAAAACATGAAAGGTGAATATGTATGCACATGTGTCAAAATATATATGTATTTGCATGTTATGGAGTATGTCTATAAAAGGGTTCATGTTATTTGATATAAACATGATGAAGAATATGCATGTATATGTACATATATAGGTCAGTAATATATATGTGAATGTTCTAAATGGTTAACATGGAAAGATTCGTATATATATATATATATATATATATATGGATTTGGATAAAATTATGATATATACATATATGTTGATGTGCGGTTTTAGTGCATCATGGAATTGATTGTGAAAATAATGCTTAGTATCAACACAAGAACATTTATATGCGCACATATTGTAAAAAATGGATAAGGTGTATATGTGCATGAAACCTATGGTTAAGTTCGGTTAAAAGTAAATAAGCCCATTACATCGTGAAATAAATGTTAATATATGTAGTGATGTAGGAATACTTGTATGCATGCAATTGATGAAAATAAATAAGGATGTATGCATAATGAACATAACTAAGTTAATAAATGTTGTTCGGAACAAGAAATTGCATGTGGACGTGTTAACGTGGTTTATGTGCACGTAGGAAAATTGACATGCGTAGAACATACTTGAACGATATTTGTGATTTTATAAAATTATTGGTAAGAAATAAATATATGGTTATACGTGGACCATAATATGAATATATTATAGTGTATTACAAAAATAATATTTATTTTTGGTACACGTAACAAGTCACCAATATGGAAACGTAATATTTTCTCAGAAAATAGATAAACGTCTAGACTGGAATAATAATCACCAGTGAGTCGTCACATGAAAACACTGTTTTTCTAAAAAAAGGTGTACTTAACGGGATTCGTTAAGTCGGGTGAACAACTTGCTTTTAAGACGGGTAGTCTTAACTCTTTAGTACCCTTGTGTGATTAGGGTACAGATAGACAGGAACTTTTAGCACACTATTATTTGCTAGGATTTCATCAGACACAAGGTGAGTTGACGGTCCCTTTTCGCTTTTTAAACTGTGGGGGGAGAAACATACTTACATCTTATGTATTACATTATTGTTTAATACATTTGATTGTTGAGAAAACATTGCAAACATTTTTTATATGATAACAAGGAAATAAGACACTAAGATTATGTTGTACATGAAGAACAATATAGCGCTTAAAGTCCCCGGATTAACACTTTTTGTAACCATTAGCTATGGTCTTAGCCTAGGATTCTATGGATAGTACTATTGGGGTGACGTCCCCGGTCATGGTTAGTCGCGCTGACCGGGGGTCCACATGGCCGAATGACCTCATATTGTCTTATTATCGTGGTTTAGCGAGGGAGGGGCATTCATTTGTCATGGTTTGGTTACAGTTTCATGTACGAACATAGGTATTTGTAAGCCTAGCTAGCTTACAAATGGATCAATAACACTTGTTTCGTTTATCATATGCGTTTAGAATTATTTGTACTTAATTATGAAGGTAATGCCATGTGCACGTTTTCGGTGAAAACTACTTATTTTATGACGGTTAAGTCATGGATACATTTTCGGAAAACTACTTATTTTATGACGGTTAAGTCATGGATACGTTTTCGGTGAAAACTATTTATTTTATGATGGTTAAGTCATGGATACGTTTTCGGTGAAAACTACTTATTTTATGACGGTTAAGTCATGGATACGATTTTGGTGAAAACTACTTATTTTATGATGGTTAACTCATGGATACGTTTTCGGGGAAAACTACCTATTTTATGACGGTTAAGTCAAGTATACGTTTCCAGGGAAAACTACTTATTATTTATGATGGTTAAGTCATGTATAGTTTTTCGGGGAAAACTACTTAGTTTTATGACGGTAAAGTCATGTACATGTTTTCGGGAAAAAAACTACTAGCACTGATATAACTAACTCTGTGAACTCACCAACCTTTGTGTTGACACTTTCAAGTATGTTTCTTAGGTAACCTTTAACCATAGCACGGTTGGAATAGGCTAGCTATGCTGGATTAATTCCTAGTAACTGGAAGGGCAAAGAGTATCAAGTCTCAAGTCTATCGTTGATCTAGAAGAACTTAGATCATTGTATTACTTAGTTTTAGTAATTCCATATGTAATCAAGTCTTAGAAATCACTATTACAGCTTCCGCTATTGTGGAATGAACCAATCGTTGCAACCTTTATTTATTTATTAAGTGAATAAATATTGGGGGTGTGACACAACTTCCTCCAAAGGTACTTTATGAACGCTCGGACCTAACAAATTATATTCTTAAAATAGTTGTCTTTGTAGGTCTCGTTGGGTGTATGGCGGATCTCTAGATTCGCGGTACGACACAGTGATAACGTGCGGAATCCATGATCAACGTGCAACGTGTAAAGCAATCAACAACACCAGGTAAATTAACTGTTTGTATTTCCACTCAGAAACAATGTTTACAAACTCTCTAATTTTCAGGTTTGTTCTCGACTTCTAATCTCTAAGGTCTGATCTCTAAGACTTGCAAATACCTGTTTATAAGGAAAACACAAAGACCCACAAACACCATAAGCAAACTTAACAAGTTCGCTCCTAAAGATGTTCGCCTATCTAAGAACTTATACATAATTTTATCAACAATTACAAAACATGTCCTAACAGACTCCCCCTAAACTGTTGCTAACAATTCTATAAATCCTAAAGTCAAAGACTCTAAGGCTAAGACACATAATCTTCAAGCTCGTTGTCACCAGAATATGCTCCAACAGACTTGTCACACCCCCAAATTCCACTAACGGAGTTTTACCGTTTGAAAGGTGACACACCAGGATCTCAGTCATTAGTTACATCAAACGACACTATATGGGACTTAAAAGTCATAACATAAATGCTCAGAGTTAATGCGGAAGCGTAAACGTTAATATGAAATCAAAAGTAACTACACGCAACAAGCGTCAATCAATATAAATAAGTAAACTGTTTAAAATGTTTGAAATGAATGGTATGACAGTAGGACTCCATGCATGTCCTAAGTGTGCAACCTGTGCCAAAGCGACCTGAGAAACATGTAAGAAAAAGTGTCAACATGAGGTTGGTGAGTTCACAGGTTTGTATGTAAATAAACTTGTTTGAGTGTTGCTGGATCCACATACGTAAGTCACACCTATTGCTAGCAAGACAATGTACAAGTTACTCTAAGCGTTCGCAACCGAAGCTGACTATTTGTGTTTGGGTGCCTTCCGCCATTGCTAACATCAACAAATGGCAAGTGTTTAGGAAAATTTACACCCGTTAGACCTCCAATCAAGTTAGCGCGACTAACCCTGGTGGTGTTTGTCAAACCCAGTAGTACTACTCAAATTTCCTCGCTATACTCCATATATTAACGGTCCGAGTGTGTAAGGACTTTGCATGTTATGTTTGCACTTAGGTACACAAGTGATAATGAAATACAATGTGATCCATGTTCGTGTGTATGTCTCTCCCTGGCTGGGAGAGAAGTAACGGATGCCTGTTCGTATGCATGTTTCTCCCCAACGGGAAAACAAGTAAAATGATGATTGTTTGTACGCATGTTTCTCCCCAACGGGAAAACAAGTAAAATACTGTTTGTGTGTATGCATGTTTATCCCCAACGGGAAAACAATTAAAATAATGTTTGTGAGTATGCATGTTTCTCCTCAACAGGGAAACAAGTAAAATAATGTCTGTGTGTAAGCAAGTTTCTCCCCCAATAGTAAAACAAGTAAAAGGGGCGGTGAAACTCACCTGAGTTGTGTACGAGTAGTATCACACAAGTATGAGATTTAGAATCGAAAGTGTTAGCCTGCACGGCTTACGTATGGCCTAGAATCATAAACACATAAGTTAGGGATACATTGGGATTTGTGACGACGACGCGGAAGGTTAGTACGTCTTAACGCATTCTAAGGAACAATGAGTAGACGAACGTGTCCACGAGAATAAGGGTTTCTTAATGTAATCATTAAGATAAATACGTTTTCGTGTCGAACGTCTCTATTTACGAATAATATTAACCAATAAATATATTCATGCGTTTGTGCCATTAAAATGGCCTAGGAAAATAATATAATATTATATTATTTTTAAACTTAATAAACTACTCAATAATTAATCATGTGACAAAAATAATAAATTTATTATTTTGTTCGAGAATATGAACGTGCGTAAATAATATAATTAGTTATATTATTTATTAGTTTGAAATGTCTCATAATGTTTATAAACGTGGCGAAATAATATAAAAATATATATTATTTTATTTAAAGTCATGGTTTGAAAATAATATAAATATATTATTTTTAAAAGTGGAAATAATATTAATTATAAGTTATAAAACCAAACCCGAGCCTACGGGCGGTTTACGGGATTAAAACATATGTATGTATTAATATAATAATATGGGGGTGGGTTTTATTTTAAAATAATCATAAAAAAAATTGTTTAAAAAGAGAAGGGGGTTGGAGGACTCGAACCCGGGTCTCCTCCCCCACACACCAACACCTTAACCAGTCCCGCCCGCTAGGGTTTCGCAACGGTCCCGATTTCTTTTAACGCAGAACTCTAGTGGGTTCTCCTCCCACGCGAATCGAACCCCAAGGCCATCCCAGATCCGAGGATTTCAATTAATATTTGAATCAGAAGTATAGGGGTTTTGTTAATCGGTGATTGGCGAACCTGTGTGTGGATTTAATTGCAAAAACAACAAGTTTAGATTGGTTAATTGCTCGATTGTAATTTAGAAACCCTAGTTCATGAACTGAAAATCAAATTGCATAATTCTGATAATACAAGTGTTTGGATTCATAGGGCTTTCTAATAGTTGATGATGGCGAATCTGTTCATGCAATTTAATTGAATTAAAACGGGGTCTAGGTTAGGGTTCGATTAGATCGGTTTGCGATGAACCCTAGCTAACTGTTCTTGATCGATTTGCTGTTATAAGCCCCAATAATCATAGGGCTTTCAATCTCGGAATGAATGAAGCTATAGGTGTAAGAAATTACCAAAATGATGCATGAATTGACGACGATCGTGTAAATGCAGATTCCGACTTGCGTGAGTTTGTCTCCGGCTACCACGGCTTTACTTTCGATCAAATTGGATGATGACACAAGTTCGGAGGGATGCGATTTAGATGCGTAGGGGTTCAATTCTTGAGAATTCTGATTGAAGTAATCGAATTTGATGGGTTAATGACGAGGGGTCGACGGTTACGTGTTCTAGGATTAAATTCGTATTCATTAACTATCAAAAACATGTGGGAATGATTATGACAGGGTCGAGATCATCAATGCTCGTCATTACAGTCGTGAATTGAATCGATTTCAAGTTATTGCTGTGAATTTGGATCAGAGGTTCACGAGTTTGACTTCTAAAAGTCAACAGAATACCAAACTTGTGATTTTGACTTCTTAGAGTCAACAGCTTTGATTTTTGAGTATTTACATAACTAGTCCCTGTAGTTCAAGTTTAAATATTAATAGAATTTGTCCTTAAGGTTCATGATTGAGTTAACTGAGTTACTAGATTTGGATTAACGGGATTAACGGAAAATTGACGGATGTCACATCATCCCCTAGTCGAAAGAATTTTCGTCCCGAAAATTAAAATAAAAAAAAATTTTATAGGGTGTCACATCATCCCCTAGTTGAAAGAATTTTCGTCCCGAAAATTAGAATACTGCCTTAAGCGTTTGACGTGGATTGCTTGAACAGATGAGGATACTTGCGCATCATCTGATCCTCACGCTCCCATGTGAATCCCGGTCCGCGTTTCGAGTTCCAACGAACTCTGATGATAAGGATTTTACTACGTTTAAGCGTTTTGACTTCCCTGTCCATGATTTCTACCGGTTCTTCAACGAACCGCATTTGTTCATTGATTTGTAGTTCCTCAAGAGGAACCGCGAGTGTTTCGTCTGATAGACATTTCTTCATGTTCGAGAAATGAAAGACATCGTGTACCCCACTCAGTCCTTCAGGTAGGCCCAGTTGATACGATACTGGGCCAATTCTCTTCACTATTTTGAACGTCCAACATAACGATGATTTAGTTTGCCTCGTTTCCCGAAGCGAATTATACCTTTTCAAGGTGAGAGTTTCCGAAGAACCATGTCGCCTTATAGCTCTTTAGTCGATCACGGGTTGCCGCCATACGGTTTCTAATTTGAACGATCTTTTCAGAGGTTTCGAATACAAGTTCAGGAACCGTAAGTTGGCTATCCCCAACTTCAGTCCAACAAATAAGAGATCGGCATTTACGTCCGTAGAATGCCTCGAATGGTGCCGCCTTGATGCTAGTGTGATAACTATTATTGTAGGAGAACTCCACCAGAGGCAAGTGGGACTCCCAAGTGTTACCAAAATCGATCACATAAGCTTGTAGCATGTACTCTAAGGTTTGAATTGTACGTTCCGTTTGACCATTGGTTTGTGGATGATATGCTGTACTCATGTCTAGACGTGTGCCTAGGGCTTTTTGTAGTGATTGCCAAAACCGAGAGGTGAATCGAGCGTCTCGATCCGAAATGATAGAGATTGGCACTCCGTGCCAAGAGACTACTTCCTTTAAGTAAGTGCGAGTGAGTTTTTCCATCTTATCGGTCTCTTTTAATTGCTAGGAAGTTAGCAGATTTCGTTAAACGATCTACGATCACCCAGATGGTGTCGCATCCGCTAGGAGTTCGGGGTAGTTTGGTGATAAAATCCATAGAAATTTGTTCCCATTTACACATAGGAGTCTCTGGTTGCAGCAGTAGACCGGAAGGCTTATAGTATTTCACCTTGACCTTTGCGCAAGTCAGGCACTTGCTCACATAGGTGGCTATATCAGCCTTCATCTTTGGCCACCAATATAGCACTTATAAGTCATAATACATCTTGTCAGAACCTAGATGAATAGAGTATCGAGATTTGTGAGCTTCATCCATACTAGTTCTCTTAAGTTCCCATACGCTGGAACCCATATTCGCTCTGCTAGGTACCGAATGCCATATGATTTGACCCCCAGTTGTTCTTCCATACCGTGTGTGGCTTCTAACGGTAGGTTTTCCTCTTTAAGTGCTTCGAGCTAAGCACTACGAATTTTTTCATGTAATCCGGTGTGAATAGTAAGCTGTGATGCTCGAACTCGTTTGAGTTTGGTGTCCTTACGACTTAAGGCATCGGCTACCACATTGGCCTTCCCCGGATGGTATCCGATTGCACAGTCATAGTCATTTAAGAGTTCAACCCAACGACGTTGTCGCATGTTCAACTCTTTCTGTTCGAAGATATGCAGAAGACTCTTGTGATCAGTATAGATGGTGCATTTGGTACGGTACAAGTAATGTCTCCATATCTTTAGTTTAAATACCATGGCTCCCAACTCTAAGTCACGAGTCGTGTAGTTTTTCTTGTGGATTTTCAGTTGATGAGAAGCGTAAGCGATGACCTTATCGCGTTGCATCAGCACACAACCGAGACCTCGAATAGATGCATCACAGTCACCACAAAATCATCCGTTCCTTCTAGGAGAGATAGGATGGGTGCACTTCAGAGTTCCTGGTTTAGAAGTTGAAATGCTTATTCCTGGGTATCACCCCAGTTATAGGGTTTACCCTTTTGAGTTAGGGTAGTGAAGCAATATTGGAGAGTCCCTCGATGAAACGATGGTAATAGCCAGTTAATCCTAGAAATTTTCGTACCTCGGTCGAAGTTGTCGGTGCTGTCCAATTCTTGATGGCTTCAATCTTTGATGGATCGACATGTATTCCTTTTTCGTTAACCATATGTCCTAGAAATTGAACTTCCCGGATCCAGAATTCACACTTGGAAAACATAGCATATAGCTGCTCCTGCTTAAGTAATTCCCAAAATTAGGCATAGATGTTCCTCATGTTCCTCCTTGTTCTTGGAATAGATGAGAATGTCGTCGATGAAAACAATGACAAATTGATCAAGATATGGCTTACACACACGATTCATAAGGTCCATGAATAACGCAGGTGCGTTGGTTAATCCGAAAGGCATTACCATAAATTCATAGTGGCAGTACCTTGTCCTGAAAGCAGCCTTAGAAATATCTGCATCTCGGACTCTTAATTGACGGTAACCGGACCTGAGATCTATCTTGGAATAGAAACTTGATCCTTGGAGTTGATCAAATAGATCATCTATACAGGGCAAAGGGTAACGATTTTTAATTATGACTTTATTCAGCTCATGGTAGTCAATACATATACGGAAAGTCCCGTCCTTCTTCTTGATAAATAGTACCGGAGCTCCCCACGGTGATGAGCTAGGTCGAATGAACCATTTATCCAATAATTCCTGTAATTGAGTGGATAGCTCTTGTAATTCACTAGGTGCTAGTCGATAAGGTGCCCGAGCGATCGGTGCTGCTCCGGGTGCTAGATCGATTTGAGATTCAACTTGACGGTGTGGTGGTAGACCAGGCAGATCCTCGGGAAATACTTCTAGAAATTCATGAAAGATGGGAATATCATCAATCTTCTCCTTTTCTGACGACCGTTCAGCAACGAGAGCCAAAATAGCCGTATGTCCTTTTTGAAGGCATTTTTTTGTGTGCTTTCATAAAGGATATGATGCCCATGACTGCACCAACTCTTTCGCCCTGAACGGAAAGGGTTTTTCCACTCGGGAGAGGAATGCGAACAATTTTCTCATGACATATGATTTCAGCTTGGTTTTTAGATAACCAATCCATGCCAACAATTACATCAAAACTACCAAGTGTGACCGACATAAGGTCGATATCAAGTTTATGTCTAGCTAACTCAATCTTACAACCCTTAAGAATGTGGGTTGCTTCAATTATCTGATCATCAGCTATTTCTATGGTATATATAGCTTCTAGTAGGGTTGGAGTACGACTGCACCAACTTGAAAAATTATGAAGTCATGCTGAGATTTCTAATTAGACTCGTGCTGATAAGGTAAGCGTCGGTCAATGTAAAGGTCAAGGGAAGAGGTTCACATGTAGGAAAGAAAATTTCAATGAAATATAGATTCCAGTAATACAAAGAACGGGTTGTCTATTTAAGTAATTGCGTTCAACTAATGGTTGGTTAGGCTAAATCCTCGTTTCTATATGTCATTGGATCATTTCATGAAGAAAGAAATTCGTTTACAGGATTGAATATGCTGGGGTATAATTCAAATTAGACCAAGGATCTGTCACCGGATGAGGCAATAGGGTCAAATGAGATTTATTGTTGGAGCGTAAGGGATAACGTGTTAGCATAGAAAGAATTCTTCAAATTCCGCTTACTTGGAGCCGATAAGTTTGCCATGAGATTTTATTAGAGTTTCAATCAAGACGGTTTCTGTGATCACGTTTAGGTGAGTGTCTTAATTTCACTAAGACTCTTACATGAGTGAGAATAACAATGGTGGATTTTATTGATGATAATTCAGTGTGTCCGTAAACATTTTCAACCTGATAGTCGCGTCTATCAGTTGTAAAACGAGTTTAACGATACCAACTAGTCGTTGAGTGGGTTAGGAGAGTCTCTACAGATAGTGGAAACTTAAGTATGTAAATCACCGATTTGGACAATTTATCCACACACTAGGTTTCACCAGGATTTACATGCACCTCAAATTACTATTACGTGTGCACCCGTAATGATAATTTGCTTTGCATGTTCACCCTAGTTTCTCCCTGTCCTATGTCAAAATGTCCGTCAAATTTTATTATCGAGTACGGAGTGTTGTTGGATATGATAAGTCATCGAAAGGCTTAGTTATCAACCATAAATTGATCAACTAGAACTCATATCAGGATGAGTAGTCGGGATTTGTTTGATCTTAGTATTCACTCGAGTTAGAACATAATACAAGAGTTCAATCCGATGGATTGTAGATGGGAACATGCACATGAAATGCGACTTTGAGGAGTTAAACTAGTTCGCGGTTACGTGGTACTAGAAGAGGCAAAGTAGCCGTCCTTCCAACTGAGATTATGCAGTGAGCAATGCGTTCTCAACTTGTGGTCAATCTATCTTCAACAGAATATCGACCAAAGACGAGAGCCCGTGGCTCGAGAAAATGATGACATCTACGTGTCATTGGATTCTGCAATAATGCATGCAACGGTCTGCCTTCACTCAGCGTATTTTTGATAGTGGGTACAATAGGGACTCGCCTCTGACGATCCCAACTCCCAAAGATATGTGCGTTAGTGCTGAGTGTCGTCCATAACATGGACCTGAGAAAGCCCACCATACTCAACAGGTGGTGGTGATGTAGGTGACGCCTCCAAAGGCTCCGTCTCGCTGTCCTCGGATGGGAGTGGATGTTGTTCTGATGATCTCCCGAGTGTTGCCACTGGGAATGATGATGTAATGCAAATGATGTGTCCCACGCCAACTGAGGGTGATACGGATGGAATTAACATGTCTGTACTATAATGTGTGTATAGGTGTTATATGTATCAGGTATAAGTGTATGTGCCGTGTAACTAATGTGTGAGGTTATAGTCTAGTATGCAATCCTAGTTCTCTATAACTAATGTCTCTGATACCAATCTGTCACACCCCCAAATTCCACTAACGGAGTTTTACCGTTTGGAAGGTGACACACCAGGATCTCAGTCATTAGTTACATCAAACGACACAATATGGGACTTAAAAGTCATAACATAAATGCTCAGAGTTAATGCGGAAGCGTAAACGTTAATATGAAATCAAAAGTAATTACACGCAACAAGCGTCAATCAATATAAATAAGTAAACTCTTTAAGATGTTTAAAAAGAATGGTATGACAGTAGGACTCCATGCATGTCCGAAGTGTGCAACCTGTGCTAAAGAGACCTGAGACACATGTAAGAAAAAGTGTCAACACGAGGTTGGTGAGTTCACAGGTTTGTATGTAAATAAACTTGTTTGAGTGTTGCTGGATCCACATACGTAAGTCACACCTATTGCTAGCAAGACAATGTACAAGTTACTCTAAGCATTCGCAACCGAATCTGACTGTTTGTGTTTGGGTACCTTCCGCCATTGCTAACATCAACAAATGGCAAGTGTTTAGGACAATTTACACCCGTTAGACCTCCAATCAAGTTAGCGCGACTAACCGGGTGGGGTTTGTCAAATCCAGTAGTACTACTCAAATTTCCTCGCTATACTCCATATATTAACGGTCCGAGTGTGTAAGGACTTTGCATTTATGTTTGCACTTAGGTACACAAGTGATAATGAAATACTATGTGATCCATGTTCGTGTGTATGTCTCTCCCTGGCTGGGAGACAAGTAACGGATGCCTGTTTGTATGCATGTTTCTCCCCAACGGGAAAACAAGTAAAATGATGATTGTTTGTACGCATGTTTCTCCCCAACGGGAAAACAAGTAAAATACTGTTTGTGTGTATGCATGTTTATCCCCAACGGGAAAACAAGTAAAATAATGTTTGTGAGTATGCATGTTTCTCCTCAACAGGGAAACAAGTAAAATAATTTCTGAGTGTAAGCATGTTTCTCCCGCAATAGTAAAACAAGTAAAAAGGGGCCGTGAAACTCACCTGAGTTGTGTACGAGTAGTATCACACAAGTATGAGATTTAGAATCGAAAGTGTTAGCCTGCACGGCTTACGTATGCCCTAGAATCATAAACACATTAGTTAGGGATACATTGGGATTTGTAACGACGACACGGAAGGTTAGAACGTCTTAACGTATTCTAAGGAACAATGAGTAGACGAACGTGTCTACGAGAATAAGGGTTTCTTAATGTAATCATTAAGATAAATACGTTTTCGTGTCGAACGTCTCTATTTACGAATAATATTAACCAATAAATATATTCACGCGTTTGTGCCATTAAAATGGTCTAGGAAAATAATATAGTATTATATTATTTTTAAACTTAGCAAACTACTCAATAATTAATCATGTGACAAAAATAATAAATTTATTATTTTGTTCGAGAATATGAACGTGCGTAAATAATATAAATAGTTATATTATTTATTAGTTTGAAATGTCTCATAATGTTTATAAACGTGGCGAAATAATATAAAAATATATATTATTTTATTTAAAGTCATGGTTTGAAAATAATATAAATATATTATTTTTAAAAGTGGAAATAATATTAATTATAAGTTATAAAACCAAACCCGAGCCTACGGGCAGTTTACGGGATTAAAACATATGTATGTATTAATATAATAATATGGGGGTGGGTTTTATATTAAAATAATCTTAAAAAATTGTTTAAAAAGAGAAGGGGGTTGGAGGACTCGAACCCGGGTCTCCTCCCCCACACACCAACACCTTAACCAGTCCCGCCCGCTAGGGTTTCGCAACTAAACTCGGTGCCGATTTCTTTTAACGCAGAACTCTAGTGGGTTCTCCTCCCACGCGAATTGAACCCCAAGGCCATCCCAGATCCAACGATTTCAATTAAGATTTGAGTCACAAGTATATGGGTTTTGTTAATCGGTGATTGGCGAACCTGTGTGTGGATTTAATTGCAAAAACAACAAGTTTAGATTGGTTAATTGCTCGATTGAAATTTAGAAACCCTAGTTCATGAACTGAAAATCAAATTGCATAATTCTGATAATACAAGTGTTTGGATTCATAGGGCTTTCCAATAGTTAATGATGGCGAATCAGTTCATGCAATTTAATTGAATTGAAACGGGGTCTAGGTTAGGGTTCGATTAGATCGGTTTGCGATGAACCCTAGCTAACTGTTCTTGATTGATTTGCTGTTATAAGCCCCAATAATCATAGGGCTTTCAATCTCGGAATGAATGAAGCTATAGGTGTAAGAAATTACCAAAATGATGCATGAATTGACGACGATCACGTAAATGCAGATTCCGACTTGCGTGAGTTTGTCTCCGGCTACCACGGCTTTACTTTCGATCAAATTGGATGATGACACAAGTTCGGAGGGATGAGATTTAGATGCGCAGGGGTTCAATTCGTGCGAATTCTGATCGAAGTAATCGAATTTGATGGGTTAATGACGAGGGGTCGACAGTTACGGGTTCTAGGATTAAATTCGTATTCATTAACTATCAAAAACATATGGGAATGATTATGACAGGGTTGAGATCGTCAATGCTCGTCATTACAATCGTGAATTGAATCGATTTCAAGTTATTGCTACGAATTTGGATCAGAGGTTCATGAGTTTGACTTCTAAAAGTCAACAGAATACAAAACTTGTGATTTTGACTTCTTAGAGTCAATAGCTTTGATTTTTGAGTAATTACATAACTAGTCCCTGTAGTTCAAGTTTAAATATTGACAGAATTTGTCCTTAAGGTTCAAGATTGAGTTAACTGAGTTACTAGATAACTAGATTTGGATTAACGGGATTAACGGAAAATTGACGGATGTCACAAGACTCCCCCTTGACAACAGCTTCAGAAGATTGTCATCGGTCTTCATTATCATCATGAAACATATTGTAGCCTTCGTCTTGTTCATTTGCACACTCTATCTTTTTTACTAGAAGACAAACTTGGGAGAAGGACCCCTTGTCAACTTATGTCTGCAAATTTCAATTTTGCAAAGGAGAACAACCAAGTATAACCAATAAGTAAACTTTTCATGAAAGCTAGAAAAATAAAATCTTTTTGATTTTTTAAACATAAGAAACACAAAATCTTTTTGGATTTTCTCTATACAAACTTAAATTAAAACATACAAAATCACATCTTTTTGGTCGAAAATCACGAGTAATAAGATCATATCAGTATATATGATATATCAATCACACATCTTGGATATATAATCCGTATAACATCAAATGCTGTCCTATGACATTCTGTCAAGTCTTGACCAATCAAACCAATATCTTTCAAGATTATCAAACTCTATCTTTTTTAAGACTTTCATATTGCATGTTATGATACACGATAAACATTCAAAGAAAACAGGATCAGGCTATGACATACAAATTCAGATTGCCAATATTATAGTATTTGAAACTAAAAGCATCTTCTTCCCACTTTCTTGTGAGTTAATGTACCATATAAGTACGAAATACAATGTGTACCCCACTAGTATGCCAAAGAAAAATAAACTGCAACTATCTCAAGACATACAAGATTTTAGGAGACATCACTTAGCACATGAATAGCATAATCCAAATTCGATTGTATAGTAATCAAAGAGATTCAGAATCGAATGATTCAATGTCTTGTCTTATATAAGTGGAATCATAATATTCGGGTACGAGGATCCAACTGTTATCTGGATTATGAATTCAATGGAATCAGTAAAGATAGATTATCAATATAATCCAAAGGCTAGGATATGTTTGACAGATGTTATCAAGTACATATCTTAGTACAACTTCAAATTGCATGCTTTTCGGGACATAGGCAATGGACATAACCCAAAACTGGCCTCATAGGACAATCCTTATTAAAAGCTAATATTCTTTATCTGATAGTATGATTGCAGCACACACACCTAGGCATAAAATGGGTTCAAATCACAGTTGTAACATATGTAATTATGTTTTCACATTACTAATGGTTCAAAGACGATTTTAGCCTATTGACAAGCTAAATTATATACATACACAACACTATCATCTCCTATTTGTGTAGTATCTGAAATTTAGATCAAAACAAATATACTTCAGATATATTGAATAAAATTAAATCACCAACCAATCAATCTAAGGTCATGTGTGACTGAAAATCTACTGATGTACTATCATTTCTTCTCATGCTCAAATGATATTAATTTTAAAATTTTCAATTTGTTTAGGTTTTCTAAAACTTTTAGAAAGAAAATAAAACTTCCATGAAAACATTTTAAGAAAAGCATTTACCTGGTTACCCAGAATAAAGCATTTCAATCAATAAAAAAAAACTCAAACCAGTGTGATCGAATGCCTCTTCCAATGTCACCAACTCATTCATGTACTCCCCCTGTCCTATAGACTCCCCCCCTCAACTAGTCAAATGGTTGCATCAAAGACTTTATGCTCACCATCATCACCCTAAGTTTTAGGTTATCTTTTGGACTTGGTTAACATTCTTTAAAAACAAACATTGTTCGTGACATATTCTCCCCCTGAGCGTCAAGTTGTTGAATCAAATAGATTTATCAATTTTCAAACAACTCTGTGCTCCTGCAGATGTCATTCCCTCTCATGTGCTATGAACAACCACTATTAACAACCCAAATGGTATTAAGAGTCCCTCTTGGTTAATCCTGCACATCTAACAAGAAACATTAATTTGAAATTGGGACCCAAGCCATGGTAGTCCTGGGTCGTCCATCTATATCAAAATAAATGACCTCACTCAATTCAAAATCGAATCTCTCATTAATTTTTGGTGATTGCTCCGACGAATCCGAAACATAAACTTCAGATTTCCAAACATACTTCTGTTCATTAAGTTCTTTTTGCTTAAAATGTGAAGTGTTTGAAAATTCTCTGTCATTTGAAAATTGTTTTGATTGTGAAAGCTCTTGATGTTCTAAAAGTTTTCTCAATATTCTATTTCTCCTCCGTCTTCGAGGTCTAGAAAGTCTAACCTCGGATTTTGAATTACCCTTCGGTGTATCATGAGGTTTAACCACGTTTGGTTTAACGAAAGGCTTACCAGGAGTTCCTACCTTTGCTGGAGTAACATGTTGGTTACCTTTGGAATTGTGAGGACAAGTGATCTTAATGTGACCCATAAGACCATAGTAAAAGCAAGATCTCTTCTCACGATATTCTCTCATGTAAGGAACCTTCACGCGACAAGATGCACTTGAAGAAGATTCTCCTAAATGAACTTCTTTTGTCTTTATTTTCTCAGGAACTGTAGATTTTGTAACAGGTTTTGATTCAGGCTTCATCTTCTTAGGAATACATGCCTCTTCTCATTATTTTTGTAAGGACAATTCACCACAATGTGTCCCATCTCACAGCAATGAAAACATGTAAGCCTTTCCTTATAATATTTGACATATGGAACTCTCCTTGAGTTTGAGGAACTTCCAAATGTATAATTTCCAGATGATTTAGAATCAACACCTTCTTGGTTCTGCTTCACATCCTTTGATTCTTCTTTCTTAACCACTTTCGGTATCCCCTCTACCTTAGCTTCATAAAAAATATCCATCATCACTCTCATCATCATACACCATATCTTCACCTGTGACTGGATTCACCTTCAAAACAGTCTTAAGGATCCAAATCCTCATCTTTTACAATCTTAGGTGCAACAGAATAATTTCTGTTGGATGATGGAGGAACATAACTAATACCACTAGTTCTTTTATCTTGATCAATGTTACCATTGAAAGGTCCAAGCAAAATGATGAATTTCCAAAGCCTTCTAACTTTCTATGCATTCTGATCACCTCTGCTTCAGAATCAACAATCTCTTTATTTTTCTCAGCAAGGATGGTATTTCTTTTCTCAATCTCTGCATAGGCCATATCCAGATGATATGCCTGATCTTTTATCTTCAAGGTCAATGAATTTATGTATCTCTTCAATGATTCAATCCTTTTAATACACACATTCTCATTATCCTTTAATTTCTTATTTACCGTGCGCATCGATTTCATACCACATATGAGGTTTACATTGTCATCCATAACCCTCATCATTTTGTCATTCACAGAAACACAGTTAGAACAAAAAGTTTTAGAGTTAGAAACTACCTCAATTGTTACCTCAGTAGAAGATTCACCAGGAGCCATGAATACGTCATCATCAGTTGAACACTTCCCGAAACATTAACAGGCTTTGCATCAATTGCTGATTCACTCAGATCATCTTCTTCTGAGGAATAGACCGATTAGAATAATCGATATGGAACCATTCTTCAACCTGTCTTGATTCCTTGTTATACACTCTTTTATTAAACGAATTGGCTACATATCCAAGGAAAACCCGCTCAATGGCCTTTTAGCTAAACTTTGTAAGAACTTCCCTGGTCTTCAGAAGAGTACACAGATTCCCAAAAGGTAGAAGATAATCTAAATTAGGCTTTCGGTTATTTAACAACTCAAAACACGTCTTGTTGTGTCACTTCACGGTCAAAACACGGTTAAGGACATGACAAGCAGTATTGTCACACCTCAACCGACGGCGGAATCATCGGGGCGGGACATGTAGACTGTTCATGAGCTCAAGGTTGACTAAATTGTAATATGTTAAATCCATTTCCATTTAAACAAACATGAATCAAATTCAAAGTACATAATGAAATACAATTTGTTTTTGAATTAAGATTAACTAGGTCCAAAGCCTATGTGTAGCATGTCTTGATCAAACTCATATGAAAGCACCTGAAACATGAATAAAATAAGGTCAACTAAAAAGTTGGTGAGTATAACACAGGTTTGTATATATGTAGCATATAATTTGTAAACCAAATCTTTTACATAACATGATAAATAAGGCGTTTATGGGGAGCAGCTATTGTGTAACCAAGTACAATCAAACCTTTGTAACTAGCAAGCAAAAAATTGTGTTGTCGGTTTCAATCACCGCGCACCTGGGTGGGTTTGTCAGACTCAATAGATCTATCATTGAAAACCGTCGGCTTGTATAGTTAATGATTGCACATAAGTTTTCACAAAGATTAGCACAACTAGCACTCGGGCACAAAGCTCAAATTTTGCACACATGTATGTAAATAGGATTTTGCACTTGTGTTGTTTGTGTAAATGTAAATGTGTAATGTGTATAAAGTTCATGTTCCACCCCAAAAGTGTAAAAGAGTAAAAAGGGGTTATGAATACTCACTTGATTCGAAGGCGTAGCTAACACGAGATACTAGAAAGTAATGTGATCCTTGTATCGCACAACGTTAACCTAGAGTGTAATGTATATTGCATTAATAATGCACAATAGTCTAAGTCTAAGTCTAAGGTTGAATTGGATAAAGTTATTGATTGGTACTTGAAAGTATTGTATAAAATGGAAGATTTGAAATGAATATTTTTACAACATTTTGAATAAGGTTTGAGTTTGGAATAATTAAATAAGTAAATTAATTAATTATTATTTATGAGAATAAAGTAAGTATTAGATGTAATTAAGTATAACTAAATAAATGTTTTTGTTTAATTATAAATCAAATAAGTAATTATTAACTTATTCATCTATTTATAAAATGTAACTTAGACATTAAAATATTATTTAAGTGTAGGGTTTATAATTAAAGGTTGAAACTTTAATTAAATAATTTCCATTTATTTTAAGATTAAATACTTGATCTTTTTAAATAAAGATAATACGTATTTTTATAAATTCAACTATTTTTATTTTGAAAATTAACTTGAAATACTAATTGTTTAAAAATATAGAAATTTTAAGGATTCTGTGAACACACACGACCGTGCCTAGACAGGGCACGATCGTGCTCAGGCCACGGGCGCGACCGCGTTAGTCAGGGCGCGACTGTGTTGATCAACAGAGGACATAGCTAGACAAATAACTAGGCACGACCGTGCCTTGTACAGGCACGACCGTGTCTATGCTTCAGGGGCACGACCAAGTCTAGCCAACAGGCATGACTGGGTCTGAGCAGGAGGCACGACCGCGCTGGAAGTCGGCACGACCGCGTCTCCCGAGGCACGACCGCGCTAGATGATTAGCGCGACCGTGTCTCTTTCAAAACAAGAACGAATTGAATGATTTTTATATTTATAGAACTGGAATGCATAGGGCTTTCATTAACAAGGTTCTTATGAGTCTTTTGGTACAGGTTAATTGTGTTTAAAACATGTTTAGAACCGGATTCGGTTAAACTATTTTAAATGAAAATACGGTTTCGGGTCCGAGTAGATTTTGATATTGAAAGCCGAAATTGAATTAGGGCTTTTGATCTAAAGAATAAATAGATAGTTTAGAAGGTTTCGATTACCCTGCAAGACGATGAATTGATGGCCTTGGGTAGGGACGATTTCCGACGATGACAGGAGTGGTCTCCGGTGCCTTCTGCTGCAACTCCGACTGCTTCAATGGCTTCGGGTGTCCCAGAGAGGGTACTATTTCGTATAGTAATGGATTGCTCGAGAGCATTCGGATTGTAGAGAGGATTTGTGGCCTTGAGATAAAATCCTTTGAGGCTAAACGAATTCTGGATTAATTGGTCGTAAAGGGAATAATTGGTAGTATTATTTTCTTGGTTAATGAGAATAAAACGTAAAACGGTTTTGAATTCAAACGATCGGGTGATTAAAGTCACAATTACGTTTCAACTGGTACGCAGGCGCGACCGTGCCTAGACACCGGGCGCGATCGTTCCGAAGCAAGTCGCGCGACCGTGCCGAAACACTTGGCGCGACCGTGCCAGGACGAGACGCGACCGTGCTTACTTAGGGTTTCTTGATATTTTTCAATTTTAGTCCTTGTAACTTTAGTTTTGACATGTTTGTATAAAATAGTTACTTGTATAGAGGTTAATTGCATATAACTGAGTAAAACTTGCGGATTTGTATTGAGTCATTGCATTTAATCTATGGAGAAAGATATAATAGGACAATGCACGAGAATTTGGTTTAAAATGCGTTATATTGAATTGAAATACTAATACTAAAAATCAGAAATGTTACAAGTATTCACAGCTTCGGCCCAGAAAGTAACCAGTAGCTTAGAATCCACCAACACGGTTCTCGATGCTTCAACTAATGTTCTGTTCTTTCGCTCAGCCACACCATTCTGTTGAGGAACATATGGCCCGCAAATTCATGATGAATACCCTTTTGTAAACAAAAGAATCCCATCTTGCTGTTTTTGAACTCAATGCCATTGTTACTTCTAATATGCCTGACCTTCTGCTTGCAATGATTCTCCAACCCTAGAATCGAGAATTGAACCGTCTCAGCTGTTTCATCTTTTGATGCTAAGAACTTGAGCTATGAAAATCTTGAGAAGTCATCAGTTACCACCATACAATACGATTTTCCTCCAATACTTCGAATACTTATCAGCCCGAACAAATCTATATGTAGTAGCTCCAAAGGAGTAACACTAGAATTCTGCTTCTTAGATTTGTGGGACTTTCTATGCTGCTTGCCCTTCTTGCAAGGTATACAGTCATCTGACATAGAAAACTTTATTTTAGGTATTCTAGTTACCAAATCATTCTTTACCGAGTATTCATCTTTCTAAAGTTGATGTGTGCTAGCTTCCGATGCCAAACAATAGAGTCAGATTCAGACGCCTTCGAGATTAAGAAAGTAGGAACTGAATCCCCTATAGTAGCCACACTCATGTCTAGGACATATGTGTCATTTCTACCCGGAGCCCTCATCAGAATTCATTCCTCAGGTATATTAAATCCCGGCTTCAGAATAAAACACTCAGAATCATTACAATGGAAAGAAAACTTTTTATCACACACCTGGGACACGCTGAGTAAATTTTGCTCGAGTTGCTCAATAAAATTGACTTTCTCAAATTCACTTTCTCATTCTTTAGTGTTCCTTGATCAGTTATGTAACCGCTTTTACTCCGCACAAAAGTGACATAACCACCATCAATCTTTATAACATCTTCAAGCAAATGAATGTTTCCTGTCATATGTCGGGAGCAACCACTATCCACATACCAATTGTTGTTGATAGTGTAGGTCCACTCGGGGTCAATACGGATCTATCTCGAGACGTGACGTGTCAAACACACGGAGTGCGGAATCCAACCGTATGCATGATCGTGTATATGAGACAAAAACAGTAGCAATGAACACACAAGATGTAAATAATCTCTCTTTGATTGCTCCAAACAATGAGTTTACAGAACTTGAATACAAATGACAAAGCTATTCAAACTATCATGCAAACTACTATTTATAGTCAGCTATTCTGCCACAGGCAAACTTAACAAGTTCGCCTAACACAAAGGCATAGGCGAACTTAGTTCGCCTTTTATAAAACATAAAAACTAAACTTGAAAACATAAATACATACAAGATATAACTATTACAAAGCTCATTGTCACACATCTATGTCCTAACAGACTCCCCCTTGACAATAACTTGATCTTCAGTCTTCATGTTGAGCTCTTCCACTTCTCAGGTAGTTTTCTTCCTGCATGCACACCATACTTAATACATATATGTAACACACGCATGTATTGTAACGCCTACTCACTCCATTCACTTGTAAACATCAATTCTTTTCTTTTCAGCATCAGTTGATATTTCTTCGAGAAATTAATAAGATTCATAGCATCATAGAAACGAGCTAGAACCTTATTATCTTGATCTTCTATTACTGCCTCACCGGTATTCACATCGACATACCACGACTTCATATTACCAGTAAAATCTTATGGCATCTTCTTCAGAGGTATTTTCTAAACAACTTTGACTGGCTTGAACTTATACTTCTAGACATTCTTTCTAGTAATAGGATCAACTTCTTTAATTCTCTTACCCTTCTGTGGCTTAAGTTTCTCATACTTTCCCGAGCCTCCTTCAGTACTAATTAGTTTGGCAATTGAGTTTGCAATTCCATTCCTTGATTTGTTAATTAATGACGTAGTTGCAAGACCATTAACTTCACATCTTGGCAATGAATTGAAGTACCTAAGTCTAGGCTTCAAATACTGAACACCATCAGTTCCTTTGATTACAAACAATTTGAACTCTTCATCATAGAACCAACTCAGTATTCTACCAACACATATTTCCTTGTTGACATACTTCTCTTTCAGAACAAGTGGTGATGGTGAAACATGCAAAACGTTCTTCCAACTTTTCACCAACTCAAACCACTTTTCTTTCGTCATCCATGTATCCCTATACATCACAGGTTCTTCTGGCGTCTTTTGAGCATTTTCAGATTCAAGCTTAGTGACATCTACATCAGAGTCCACTGATTATGCCATTCCTTCTGAAGTTTTTTCAGGAATAACATCATCACGGATGAAATCAAAAGACACATTTAGACCATCACAGCCTTCATATGTAAGCGTTGTTGTATCTTTCTCAATTTCCAACTCCACTATCTCCCCTTCTTCTAGCTCAGAATCATCATTATCATCCAACATATCATCTAATCCAGATAAGTATTCCAATTTATCAGATTCATCTAAATCAGAATCATCTTGAAAGAATTCTATCATCAACAAATCTTCAGTTTCTCCAGTTGTGTTCTTGTCACCAGACATATCATCTTGACCAGATGTCAACCCCCCTAGAATTTAGATATTAGGGTAACTTCAGCGTATTGACGCTAACCCTTATCTCTACTTTCAGGATCATCGTCTTCATCGTCATTTCTATTAATTGCATTGGTGTGACAAGCTTCATCTACAACCACCGGTTTCTCCCCCTGAGCGTCAATGCGCATTATTAATTGAGATGATAAAATCTGAATTGGCTAGTAGAACATCCACTTTTCCTTGAAGACCCACAACTTGAGCTTCTAAGCATGATACTTTTAATTCTAAGGCTATAATCTTGGCACTCTTTGATGTTGTTGAAGGGCCAGCCTGAGCTGTAGTTGGAGTAGGAGCAGACGGAGTAGCATGAGGTGTTGTAGTCTGAGACGGGAGTGGTGATATAATCAATGAATCCACAAACACTTCGTCATCAGCTACTTGTGTACTTGCAGCCGCCATAGTGTTGGAATTCAGTGGTGATCAGTTTTGACTTTTTATCAAAACGGGTTTTTGACAGAGAAATAAATTAATTCAGTTAATTAATAAATACGCAGCGGAAAATAAAATCATAACCTATTTAACAGCACTGACATACCGAACAAGATCTGGTTATGAACACGCAAACACGAAAAAATAATTAATCTACTGATGAGATTAATTATACCTTTGTGGTTAATAAATAACCGATCGACACACCGAGGTACAACGAACCGATGCTAGATCACGAACCGAGACGCGAGAACGGGTGGTGCCGGGGAAGGCCGATTCGCGCAAGGCAGCGACTACGGCTGACCGGGAAACGCGGCGACGGGACAGGGTGGTACTAGCTGCTTCGAAATCACCAAACAAATAAACGATTTTTTTTTTATTTTTTTCTTGGAGGCTGTGTATCTTCGAAGCACCTTTTAACATATATTAGATTTATAATTATATATAATAAATATAAACCCTACTAATTGTTTCCAGGCCCAAAGTCTAATACGAGATGTAAAGCCCGAACCCCTTTTAATGTTTTAATGAAAGATTAAAATAATATAAAATTATTATTTATAAACTAGTATAAATAATAATTCCCATCTAACGAATATATATAACAGTTCGTAATTACCAGTTAAGCGGGTTAAGTGGATTTAATGTTCGTTGCCCTAGGTGTAACTCTTACGGGTCATAGCTCGGTCAGCCGCGTTGTCCATCTGGTCGGTCCATAAAATCCAACAATCTCCCACTTGGACGATCCACGATAAATCAACGCAAACAGTCAGCGGCGCTCTAGCTGCACATGGCTGTCCCTAACAAGGTATGACGCTTTAAAGTCATTAACCAAATATCTCGATGTTAGTAACAACTAACTAAAGCAAGACAATAGACTTATGGCAATAGTTGTCATTCATCCTTTCCGTATAAAACATCAATTGAATCAATGAGACATGGATTTAGTTCATTCTCATATGGCGTTCAATTATTATTGTTCTCGATCAAGAATCAAAGTGGTCCAATCAAACACACAGTAAGTTTGGGTAAGGCCTTACACTTCACCAGTTTGAATCAACGAGGGCGCCACGATGCTTATCTGTTATATATAATGCAAGAGTACAGAATCCCTTATTGACTACATACAACTCCCACTGAACTTCAGATCTGTTCCTAACAAATGCCTTTATGACTGGCAGTTACGCGACAGCGGTTGACAGTGATTAAAGAACAGTCCTTGGTAAACAAAAGTTCTAGTATGCATCTCAAGTCACAGGAAACTAAATGAGTATACCAATATCAAAAACATATTATGATTAAAATCCATGAAGATGATTTGAAACGAGTTACATCCAACGTCATCCAAGATGAGGTCTGTGAAGTTGGATGTCAACTACTTGAGTCCAAGTTCAGAATAGTCTTAATTCAGAGTCGTTCCCACGATTCTGATCGACTACGGATAAATAAGAATACAAGATTCATGGATTAAACATATTAAAATCGAACACAGTTAAAAGAATTCAGAATTGCATTTAAATCAGTAAACCAAAAGAATTCAAAAGTACAACTGTTTAAATGTTTGCACATTCAAAATACTAAATCAAAACATATCACTAGCAAATCTATGACCAATAGCATCTCTGTGAAGATCATGCTTGTTCTGAGTCATGGGCTTAGTAACGGGTCCGCTAGGTTTTGATCTGTGTCTACTTTGCTTATCACGACGTCTCCACGTTCCATAATTTCCCATATATAGTGGAACTTCCTTTGAATATGCTTGGCTTTGTGATGAGATCTGGGCTCTTTGGCTTGAGCTATAGCACCTGTGTTATCACAAAGTATCTCGATTGGTTGGCGAATACTCGAAACCACATCGAGGTCAGTAATGAATTTCTTCATCCAAGCAGCTTCCTTAGCAGCATCTGATGCGGCTATATACTCAGATTCGATGGTTGAATCCGCCACTACACTCTGCTTGGAGCTTTTCCATGAGACATCTCCTCCATTAAGAGTGAATACGAAACCTGATTATGAACGAGAGTCATCTCGGTCAGTTTGAAAGCTAGCATCAGTGTAACACCGTACAATGATCTCCTCTTTCACTCCTCCAAATATTAAGAACATGTCTTTGGTCCTTCTTAAGTACCTTAGGATGTTCTTGACTGCAGTCCAATGGGCAATGCCAGGACTTTGCTGAAAATGACTGGTCATGCTTAAAGCATATGAGATGTCAGGTCTAGTGCACAACATAGCATACATGATATAACCAATCGCTGAGGCATATGGAATTGCTTCCCTTTCCTTAAGTTCAATGTCCGTGGAAGGAGATTGCGATTTGTTCAACACAGTGCCTTTAGTCATCAGAACACTACCTTCCTTGGAGTTTTCCATCCTAAAGCGTGTCATCATTTTGTCTATGTAAGTACTCTGACTTAGCCCTAGAAGCCGCTTAGATCTATCCCTGTAGATCTTGATTCCTAGAATGTAAGCAGCTTCTCCAAGATCCTTCATTGCAAAACAAGATCCTAACCATTGTTTGACTTTGTCAAACACAGGGATGTTGTTTCCAATGATCAGTATATCATCCACATACAAGATGAGAAATGATATAGTGCTCCCACTAGCCTTTCTATAAACACAAGGCTCATCTTCATTCTTAACAAAACCAAATTCTTTGATTTTCTGATCAAAATGAAGATTCCAGCTTCGAGATGCCTGTTTAAGTCCATAAATGGACTTATTCAGTTTGCAGACCCTACTAGGATACTTTGGATCAACAAAATCATCAGGCTGAACCATATAGACATCTTCAGAGAGATGTCCATTAAGAAGAGCGGTTTTGACATCCATTTGCCATATCTCGTAATCATGGTACGCGGCTATGGCAAGCAGTATCCTGATCGATTTGATCATAGCAACGGGTGAGAAAGTTTCATCATAGTCAATACCTTGAGTTTGAGTGAAACCCTTTGCAACTAGCCGTGCTTTATAGGTTTGTACATTACCATGCATGTCGATTTTTCTTTTGAAAATCCATTTGCTCCCTATTGCCCGAGAACCGGGGGGGTAGCTCAATTAAGTCACAGACCTGATTATCACGCATAGATTGCATCTCGGCGTTCATGGCTTCAAGCGATTTCTCGGATTCAGGATCCGAGATAGCAGATTTGTAGCTTGTAGGTTCGTCATTTGACTTAGCTACTAACAGGAGTTCAGAAGTTTCAAGATGCCATAGGTATCTATTGGGTTCTTTACGAGACCTGCTACTTCTGCGAATGCTTGTGTTTATGTCTGATTCATCAGCAACAACTTCTTGTTGATCAGACGCTCCGACTTCCTCAGTGGTTGTTTGTGTTTCTCGAATTTCTTCAAGATCCATAATATTATTTCCGGTTCCTCAATTTAGAAGATCTTCCTCGAGAAAGCGTCCTTTCCTTTTGATGGAAACAATGTTTGCATCAGGATGATAGAAATAATATCCGTTTTTGTTGTAGTAACCGACGAAAACAAGTTTTTCGCCTCTGGGATCGAGCTTGTCATCAGAATAGCTGGTGACATATGCATCACATCCCCATACTCTAAGGTAAGATAAATTGGGTTTAGACCCGTGCCATATCTCATATGGGGTTTTGTCCACATTCTTAGTCGGTGCCAGATTTACAAGGCGGCGGCGGTCATAAGAGCATAACTCCAGAAGGAGTGAGGCAAGTTAGTTCTACACATCATCGATCGAACCATATTAAGTAGGGTTCGATTTCTCCTCTCGATCACTCCATTAAGTTGGGGTGTGCGAGGAGGAGTGGGCAGAGAAATAATTCCGTGCTCCTTCAGATGATTAAGAAATTCTAAGCTGAGATACTCGCCACCTCGATCTGATCGAAATGTCTTAATAGACTTATCGAGTTGTTTCTCTACTTCGTTTTGAAACTCTTTGAACTTTTCAAATGTTTCATGCTTGTGTTTCATAAGATAGACATAAGCATATCGACTATAATCGTCAATAAATGAAACAAAGTATCTTTCACGATTTCTAGACATGGTTCTGAAAGGGCCACACACATCAGTGTGTATAAGGCCTAGCAGATCCTTGGCTCGTTCACCAACATGGGTGAAGGGGTCCTTTGTGGGTTTTCCAGCTAAACAAGACTCGCAATTGTTAAACGAGTCCTGTCCAGTAGGTTCAAGTCAGTAGGTTCAAGAATTCTCTCGGATTGGAGTCTTTTAATGCGTGCCTTGCTTATGTGGTCAAGTCGACAATGCCATAGAAAAATATCATTAATGCCAGATTTGATACGTTTAGAAAGATTATATATGCTATTGTCAGTTTGAACGTTAATCTTATAAATACCGTTTTGAGTTTTAGCCTCAAAGTAAAAGATATCATTTAAGTAAACCGAAATAGCAATACCATTAAAAACGTACTTAAATCCTTGTTCAAACAATAAAGAAACTGAAATAATGTTTCTGGTTAAACCAGGTGCAAACAAACAAGTGTTCAAAACAACCACAAGGCCAGAAAGACATGAGAGATGATATGTTCCAGTTGCAAGAACAGGTACTCTTTTCCCATCACCAACGATGAGTTCCATGTCGCCTTGTTTCAGCTTCCTCCAACTTTTAGGCTCCTGCAAGACATTAATGATGTGGTATCCACATCTAGTATCAAATACCCATGTGTTGCCCTCACCACTGGCCCTCTTCAGTTTCAGCTTGGCTTGATATTCAGGACAGTTACGTTTCCAGTGACCTATTTTGTTGCATTCAAAGCATTGGCGCTCCTCAGGAGGGGATGCTTTTGAATCTTTCTTGTTATTGTTGGTGGCAGGCTTGGCAGCAACATTAACCTTCTTCTTGCCTTTGCAATTATAACCTCTTTTCTTGGGGTTAGGTTTTTTAACACCAGCAGATCTGACCATCAGAACTTGATTTTTCTTTCCTTGGATATTCATCTCGGCCGTTTTGAGCATACCATGTAGCTCGGCCACTGTCTTCTCCAAGCCATTCATGTTGAAATTCATTACGAATTAAGCATAGGAGCTTGAGAGAGAGTTTAAGATGAAATCAGTAGCCATGTCATCCTTCATGGGATATCCAAGTTTGTTCATCTGGTCGATGTACCCTTTCATCTTAAGTACATGAGTACTAACAGGCGTGCCTTCTTGCATCGTGCAACGAATAAGCTGAGACATGGTTTCATAGTGTTCGTGCAACGAATAACCTTAAGTTGCTCAATCATGTCAAAGGCACTCAGGTCCTCCATGCTCTTTTGGAGCTCACGGGACATGCATGCAAGCATAAGGCAGGCCACTTCAGTGGTATCATCTCCTTGTTTTTCCCAGGCCTTACGAGCGGCATCCGTGTTACCATCGGGTGCCTCAGGGACTGGTGCATCGAGAACATAGAGCTTCTTGGCCATCCTGAGAACTATTCTCAGATTGTACTGCCACGAGAGAAAGTTGGTGTTATCCAGCTTTTCATTCTCAATGATAGACTTGAGAGCGAAGGAGTTATTAGTATTATTATTTTCAGTAGACATCTGTCAAGATAAGAAAAGAAAATAAATTAGTATAAAGAAAGTGAAAAGTCCTTATTAATTTATGACCCAATTACAGAAATTAGAATAAGGAGTGAGAATCTAGCTAAATCAGTCACTAATGGTAGCTGTGGCATACAACATTAGTAAGTTGGTAACTAGACTGACAATTAGTGTCAATTGTGAAAAGATGCACAACTCTCGTGTATGAGGCCGCTAAGACAAGACATGTCTATGCATTGATACGTTTAGCCTCATCTATGCCCACTTTTAATCTCTTGACAGCTGGGGCATGTAGCAAGAGAGAAAAGTAATAGTCGTCCTAAAACAGGTACTTGCGGAAGGGCCGGATGTGTCAACGAAACCCTTGCGCCTTGGAAAGATAAACTACGCATCCAGTGCGGTGCTGTGGCTCGAAACACCGATGTTTCGTTTTATGCTCCAAGTGTTCCTTATAATAGGATGGCATAGACCATTGGTTTTAAATATGGGTTCCAATTTTAGTGTTTATCGAATAGGGTCAAACACAACGAATGATTAAATCATACGTGTGTTGTAAAAGCCAGTTTTACTATTTAAAGTCATGACAAATTTGATGAACCCTTTCATCTCTCAGGACATTTAATTTTAAATAACCTATTAAAACTAAGTTTGTCGCGACTGGAATAACTAGTTAAAGTTAATAGTTGAAAACTATTAAGTTATAAGTTTTAAAATTAAATTTAGTTTAAATTGCAAAACTTTAGTGGTTATTTATTTTATAAAAACTAGCCAATTGTTAATTTTTATAAAATTCTACAAGTTGTAAAATTAGAATTTGTGGTGACAGATTGTGACATTTCAAAACTCCTTTTAAAACGTTTGGCGTTTTGTTGGTTTATTATAAGATTAAGTTATAAAAATTAAAAGCAACCATAAAGCAAATAAATATGTAAATCTTTTAGGGCCAAGTTTGTTTGATCTTGCTGGAGCCAGTTAGCAAGAAAAAATGGGTCACGGGGTCCACAAAATTAAAACAACCACAAGGATGGACTTCCGTGCATCTGGTCGTCTCGGATGACTCCCACTGACTCCATGATTCCTGTTGCGTCTTCAGATTTGTCTTCGGGTTTTTATTACATTACATAAAATAAAAAAAACCTATTCTATTACAACTTTGAGCCATCAAAAGTGAGCCAAAACCATAAAACCAAAAACTGAATAATAAACACAAACAACTCAATCACATGGGTCGGGCCAGATTTACATATTCAACACAATCAGATACGGGCAATATATTTGGTCAAATAAAATAAAAATCGACCAAATTAATAAATAAAAAAATTGCCCCAAAAACAGATCAGATCAAAAACTTCAAGATAGTTAAAGTTTGTGATTAATCTAACCGGTGAAACCAGACCGGTTCCGATTTGCGTGTTATAACCCAGGCTCTGATACCACTGTTGGGATTCAGTGGTGATCAGTTTTGACTTTTTATCAAAACGGGTTTTTGACAGAGAAATAAATTAATTCAGTTAATTAATAAATACGCAACGGAAAACAAAATCATAACCTATTTAACAGCACTGACATACCGAACAGGATCTGGTTATGAACACGCAAACACGAAAAAAAAATTAATCTACTGATGAGATTAATTATACATTTGTGGTTAATAAATAACCGATCGAGACACCAAGGTACAACGAACCGATGCTAGATCACGAACCGAGACGCGAGAACGTGTGGTGCCGGGGAAGGCCGATTTACGTAAGGCAGCGACTACGGCTGACCGGGAAACGCGGCGACGGGACAGGGTGGTACTAGCTGCTTCGAAATCACCAAACAAAAAACGATTTTTTTTGGCGGCTGTGTATCTTCGAAGCACCTTTTAACATATATTAGATTTATAATTATATAATAGTTATAAACCCTATTAATTGTTTCCAGGCCCAAAGTCTAATACGAGATATTGTTGGTCCCTAATTCGGTGCGTGACGAATCTCAAGACTCGCGGTACGACACGGTGATAACGTGCGGAATCCATGATCAACGTGCTCGTGTAACTCAGTCAACAACAACGGTGTAAATAAACGTTTTGTATTTCCACGACAATATCAGTTTACAATAATTCTGTCTCTAATCAGTTCCTCCTGATATCTCTCCTAACAGACTCTGTAAACTGTCTATTTATAAGCACCAGTTCTGCACCAGGCGAACTTAACAAGTTCACCTAAAAGATGCTTAGGCGAACTTATTAAGTTCGCCTCTAATAGGCTAAGCGAACTTAACAAGTTCGCTTCTGATAAACCAGGCGAACTTGTTAAGTTCGCCTCTCTATGAACTTACACAGAATTTTATCAACAGTTACAAAACATGTCCTAACAGACTCCCCTTTAAGTGTTGCTAACAATTCTATCAATTACAAGTCAAAGACTCTAAGACTAAGACATAATATCTTCAAGCTCGTTGTCACCAGAATATGCTCCAACATATGTAAAGCCCGAACCCCTTTTAATGTTTTAATGAAAGATTAAAATAATATAAAATTATTATTTATAAACTAGTATAAATAATAATTCCCGTCTAACGAATATATATAAATATATATCGTCTCGCTAACAGTTCGTAATTACCAGTTAAGCGGGTTAAGTGGATTTAATGTTCGTTGCCCTAGGTGTAACTCTTACGGGTCATAGCTCGGTCAGCCGCGTTGTCCATCGGGTCGGTCCATAAAATCCAACACATAGAAGCAGACATTAACTTCTTAGATTCAAGTTAAGGCACATAATCAGAATCCAAAGACTCATCACGAAGTGTACGCTTTCCTAACACTGCACCAGGAGGAGGACCCCTAGCATATTTGTGTCTCGGTAATCTAACCATCTTTTTTCTCATGGACTTCTTTCTACGAGATACTTCAGCAGGAACACGAAGAAATTTTGCTAATTGATCATAATGATCTGAATCAAAGTCTTGAGTTGCTTCAGAATCAGGATCAGATTCAGAACTCGTAGTTGTGTCCTCTACTTGTATATCATCACCATGTGGAGGGGATTGAACATTTTGATCTTGTCCCGCTTCAGCATTCTCATTTTCCACATTCTCTTGATCATCATCTCGTACAACATTCTCTTGATTATCATCTTGTACACAAAACAAAAACAAAAAATTCAAAGTAAATATTTTTTAAAAAAAAAATCACAACAGTTGAAAAAATGCTAAGTCCAATTCACTACTGCTCCCTGAGGCAAAGTTAATAAGTTCTCTTAGAGCTGCAAGAGGCGAACTTATTAAGTTCGTCTGAGTAAGTTCGCTTAAAACAACACAGACGCAGATCAAATGTTTAAGGCACAAACTAGATGAAACCCGATGAAATTAGCCATGCAATGCACTACTAAAACCACCGATAAGCCTTTGTGCATCATCATTTTCAGATTAAACACGTTAACAAATGATTTTTAGGATCAAACAGATTAAGCGAGTAAAACCCTAATGTCACAGCCCCAAATTCCACTAACGGAGTTTTACCGTTTGGTGCGTGACAAACCAGGATCTCCATAATTAGTTACATCAAAAGACACTATATGGGACATAAATGTAATATCATAAAAGTTCAGAGTTAATGCGGAAGCGTTTAAATGAGAAAATAAATGCGCAAAACAAGCGCGCCCAAGTTTAGTTTAATAAAACAAGTAAATTGTTTTGAATGTTTGCATGAGGATGAAATGATAGTAGGACTCCATGCATGTCCTAAGTGTGAAACCTGTGCCTTAGCGACCTGAGAAACATGTTAGAAAAGTGTCAACACAAGGTTGGTGAGTTCACAGGTTTACAAGTAAATAAACTATTTGAGTTTTTGCAGGATCCACATACGTATGTCACACCTATTGATAGCTAGACAATGTACAAGTTACTCTAAGCGTTCGCAACCGAAGCTGACTGTTTATGTTTGAGATGCCTTCCGCCATTGCTAACATCAACAATGGCAAATGTATAGGACAATTTACAGCCATTAGACCTCCAATCAAGTTAGCGCGACTAACCCGGGTGGGGTTTGTCAAACCTAGTAGTATTACTCAAATTTCCTCGCTATACTACATATATTAAAGGTCCGAGTGTGTAAGGACTTTGCATGTTATGTTTGCACTTAGGTACACAAGTGGTAATGAAATACTATGTGATCCATGTCCGTGTGTATGTCTCTCCCTGGCTGGGAGGTAAGTAACGGATGCCGGTTCGTATGCTTGTTTATCCCCAACGAGGAAACAAGTAAGATACTGTTTGTGTGTATGCATGTTTCTCCCCAACGGGAAAACAAGTAAAATAATGTTTGTGAGTATGCATGTTTCTCCTTAACAGGAAAACAAGTGTTGAAGCACTTTCCTGCGACAAACACTCTGGATAGATTATGGATAGTTAGAGTCTTAGTTTAGTACTTTCATGTATGTATTTGTCTTTGTTTGTAAGTGTCTGTATGTATTAGTTATCGAGTTGTATTTACTTTTACATATTGACTGTTGCTGTTTTCTCCAAGTGTTTTGCGCACTTGTATGTGCGCAGGAAGTAGTTCCTGCGTACTTAGCAAGTACGCAAGAATACCTTTGCGTACTTGCTAAGTACGCATAAGTAAATTGCCCTGCGCACTTGCTAAGTGCGCATGCATCAGGTCATGTATAAATAGGAATGGTTGACAGTAGATAAGTACGCATTCAGATTAGCAAATACGCAGAACTTTGTAATCTCAGAACTTCTCTCTGTAACCTTCAAGTGTTTATAATAGACGAACATTTATAGTGATTATCTTGTCGGTTTACTTTGTTTCGCAAGACTCTCCACCTAGTCACGGGTATTCCGTACCCGGTCCGACTAGTAGACCCACTTGCATATGACGATCTGCCACACCCGAGGAACCTACAAGTGGTATCAGAGCTTTGCTCTTGATTTCGAGTGTTGTGAGTGAGTTTGGAGATTTTTTTACAGAGTTTTACAAGCAAAAGGAGGTGTTTTTGTGATAAAATAAGGGTAGCTCTTGAGCACTATTTTAGAAGCAAAAATCACTCAAAAACCGACTTTTGTTGTGTATTTTGAGTGTTTTGAGCATCAAAGGTTGGTTAGAAACAAGTTTCTGACCCTTTGGCTCATTTTGATTGTTCATTCGTCCGATTTTTGCCATCTCCGGTGTTTCCAGTGACCGGAATAGTTTGGTGAGAGTTGTTGAAAAGGTGTTCTGCGTACTTACCATATCTGGCAAAAAGTATAGTCTTGCTGCGTACTTACTAAATACGCAAGAATAATCTCTTGTGTACTTATTAAATACGCAAAACTAATCCTGTGCGTACTTAAGTTATATCATATGTATTTATCATTTACTCATGCGTACTTATCAAGTACGCAAGAGCAAATCTTAAATACGCAAGACCAATCCTCTAAGTGCGCAAGGCCAATATCAAGTGCGCATGTGTTTCTGATTTTTCTGAAATTTGACTAAGTGTTCACCATGTCGAATTTTCAGAATCTTGGAAACCTTTTAAATTATGACAATGAGATCGGTACTCCTCAGAAACCGCCAAAGCTGCTAAATGTAAATGATTATTCTAACTGGAAGGCACGCTTTGAGCATTACATTTCATACACTGATTCTTCGTTATGGATTCCAATTCTAGAAGGCTATAAGCATTCCACACACATTTATCTTGATGATGAACTGCCTAAGCCTATCTCTAAACTCGATGAAGAGGAAAAGAAAGCTTATGATTGAGAGAAGAAGGCTCTTGGTTCAATCACTATGGCATTAACTCGGGAGTTGTTCCACAGCTTCAGAGGTTATGACACTCTAAGGATCTTTGGAAGGCGTTACAGAAAAGATTCAAAGGGAATAGTGATATCAAGATGAGTAAACGGGATCTACTTAAGAAGCAGTATGAATGCTTCATATTTTTGGAGAATGAGTCTTTAGATGACCTCATCTCTAGATTCTATCATCTGCAGACAGAATTGAAAGCCTTTGAGCTCAAGTATCCCGATGAAGAGTTGGTGGAAACATTTCCGGATGCTTTGCCACCCAGGTTTGAAAGTACACAACCTTGATGAGAGAGAATCCAAAATTCTATGAGATGACAGTGGAGGAGGCAATTGGAAAGGTTCAAGCTCATAACATGAACCTAAGAAAGAAGGAGAGCTCAGGAAGACCTCAGATACAAGACCCTTCTATGTATCATGGGACTTCTTCTACAACCAAGTCATCGGGCTCTGGAATTGCCCTTTTCTCTGGAAACTCTACAGAAGAAGACCACTCAACTGGTTGTGGTGGTCATGCATGCTATGCATCTGGATCAGGTTATGGATCTCATCAACAACATACCTCAAGAAATCCTCCCGCTACAACTTCAGCTAACCAATCAGCTATAGCCAAAATAGCTGAAGATCATGTAGCACTATTTTCATCTTGTATGCTGGCCTACGAGAACTTCATTGGTGGCAAGCTTACAGATCCCGAGACAATTGAAGAAGATTTTAATCAAGTGGATCCTGATGACATGGAGGACATGGATATTCAATGGAATATGGCCATGATACTAAGGAGAGCCAAGCGTTTCCTAAACAGAACAGGAAGAAAGTTCATTGGCGGGTATTCTAATGCCAAGGTTGATTTTGACAAATCCAAGGCTAAATGCTACAAGTGTCTGAACTATGGACACTTTGCTCGTGAATGTCAAAAAGACAGAGCACCGGCTTCGGGTTTCACCAGACCTAGCCAAGGAAACAACCATGGCTACAACAACTCAAACAACCACAATCAAAGCCAAACTGGAACGTCCAATGCACTGGTAGCTCAACAGGACGACAGCTTTGATTGGGGTGTTCATCTGGAAGATGCCGTCATTGCACAAACTCAAGTTGGTCTCATGGCTGAGATCATGGAGTTGATGGAAACTGAGAAAAAGGAAGCTGAGGAAAAGGAAGCTTCTGTAGCTAATCAAGAGGAATCTACTACTGCTGTTGCCCTTATGGCCACTGGAGAAGCAACAAATTCATCGTATGAGGTAGATTCTAATCCTTTTTCTGTTATTTCTTGTTCTAAATGTCTAAGCTTAAAAATTGAAAATTCTAAGCTTCAAGACAAGGTCGAACCCCTTCGCATTATAGCTCTAAGTTATAAAGAAAATGAAAAACGTTTTAAATATTCAATTGAAACATTGAAAAAGGAAAAACGTGATTATCCACTAAAAATGAGTGATCAACAGCTTCACTTGGACATTGCATATAAGGGGTTAGAGAAAAGGAACAATGAAATTAACAAGCTGCAAAATGCGATCTTGCAGTTGAAATGTTCTAATGAGAAGTTGAAAAACTCTCGTTTTGTGGTGGAACACTACGAATCTGTAGTGAGGCAAATGAATGGCTTAGGGTTGGGTACTAATGCCATTCCTCCACCAGTTAGCGGGAAGTTTGTCAACAGCTTGGTAGACATTGATCTAACTTGTCTTG
This sequence comes from Smallanthus sonchifolius, assembly GCA_023525975.1. Lineage (NCBI taxonomy): Eukaryota > Viridiplantae > Streptophyta > Magnoliopsida > Asterales > Asteraceae > Smallanthus > Smallanthus sonchifolius. Next base: position 64,868,642 of record CM042024.1, read on the forward strand.
ATGAGTCCTCAAGAAAGGATGACTCCTCTAAAAGGGATGATTCCTCAAGTAAGGCCAACTCCGCATCTGATGAGGAGTTATTTACTGCTTCTGATGATGGGTCGGTTAACACTTGCCCTGAAGGAGTAGTATATGAGGAGTTGTTATCTGAACAGAAAGTCAAGAAAAACATTATCACTAATAGTGATAACTGTATTTTAACTGAACCCGATATCATTGAATCTAATGATAAATTAAAGGTAATGCTTTATGGGGGGTATAAAAATCTTAATCAAGTAAAGAAAGAGTCTTTTTCTGCTCACTATGGGCTTGGTTACAAAGAAAATTTGCAAAAATACTATACTCCCAAGAACTAATCTGTATCGAGTCAAACTCTGTTCACAAACCAACTCCACCTGCTCATAAGGCTGAGTCATCTAATGCAAGATCTAATGAGCCTTACAGGAGAACTTACACAAACAAGAGGACTTGCTTTCACTGTGGCTTGGTTGGTCACATTCTTGTGAACTGTCCTTCAAAGAACAAAGGGAAACGGCCTATTGTTTCACAACTGGCTATCATTCCAAAGTCGCCATCAGTGAAACCTCCCAAATGTCCAAAACAAAATGTGGTGAAATCACCAGTTAAACTGATGGAAAAGCCAAAGATCAAATCTGAGGCCAAACCATCTGTTTCAACAAAGGTAAAGCAACCTGCTGTACCTTGTGTATCTACCTCTGGTAGTACACGTACTGGTAAGAAACCTGTGGTGAAACTCTCTAAGCCATAGAGGAGGAGAAGGAATAAGAGGTTGAGAAAGCTAGAGCAGCTGACTTCAGTTCAATCAGGTGAAGCTTCCACAAGTTCACCTGCTGTTGTTGAACCAAAGTCTACTGTTCTGGATAAGAAAAAGAAGAGGTCCTGGACTGCCAAATCTAAAAATTCTCAATCTCCTAGTCCAAATTCTTTTAAAGAATCATCCATTTTGAACAGTCATAACGACTGAGAGTTAAAAGAGGTAGTTTATTTTGAAAAGGATGGACGACCCAAGACCACTATGGATTGGGTCTCCAAATCTAACTAATTCTTTTTGTGACTCGTGCAGGGACGTCCGAAGGGTACTATCTCTAACCGCTGGTATGTAGAGAGTGGATGCTCCCGGCACATGACAGGAAACATGGCCTTGCTTCAAGATGTAAAACCATTCAGAGGCGGCTATGTGGCCTTTGCTGGAGAAAAAGGCGGCAATATCACGTGTCAAGGCGTAGTATCAAATGGTTGTGTCAGTTTTAACAATGTCAACTTTTGTGAGCAGCTGAAGCATAACCTGCTGAGTGTCTCCCAAATGTGTGACAAGGAGTACTCGGTGATGTTTGATAAGAATGAATGCTTTATTATCAAGCCTGGTTTTGAAGTTCCTGATGATTGGATCCTGATGAGAGCGCCAAGGACAAACGACACCTATCAGATTGATATGATCATGGAAACAACCACCTCATCAGTTGCTATTTGCTTGCTTACCAAAGAGACAGAGCATGACTCTATCTTGTGGCATAGGAAACTCGGACATATTTCGTATCGTAAAATGAACCATCTTGTCCGAAAAGGTTTGGTAACCGGGGTTCCTAAGCTGAGATTTACCGTTGCAGATGACTGTATGCCTTGTAAAAGGGGCAAACAGTAGTGGAAGTCTCACAAGCCCAAGCTCCAAAACTCCATTGATACCCCTTTGGAGCTATTACACATGGATCTGTTTTGCCCCATAAGTATCAGGAGTATTAGATGTAAGTCGTTCTGTCTGGTTGTAACTGAGGATTTCTCACGTTTTTCTTGGGTGCATTTTTTAGGTACTAAGGACGAGACTGCTGATATTCTTCAATACTTGATCCTGAGCTCGGAATCTCTTTGCAAGCTGAAAGTTAGAAGAATAAGGAGTGACAACGGAACTGAGTTCAAGAATAATTTGATGGAACTCTTCTGTCTCAAGAAGGGGATCCGTCACGAATTCAGCGCCCCGTATACACCTCAGCAGAATGGAGTTGCTGAACGGAAGAACAAAACACTGATTGAGACTGCAAGGACTATGATATCGGATGCAAAGCTTCCTGTCACTTTCTGGGCAGAAGCAGTTAATACAGCTTGTTACGTCTTGAACAGAGTTCTGGAAACAAGACTTGTTATGAGTTGACCAACAATCGACTTCCCAATCTTGATTACCTAGTTCCTTTTGGTAGTCCTTGTTCCTTGTTGCTACAGTACAAAGACCGCCAGTCTAAGTTTCATGCAAAAGCGGTGGAAGGCATCTTCTTAGGATACGTTGCCAACTCGCCTTGCAAGAGAGTGTACAATATAGGAACTCGTACTGTCGAGGAATGGTTCGAAGTGGATTGTAGTAAACACAGCATTCCACCAGAACCAACAGGTCCAGCTTGGGGTTTTGATTAAGATGCGCTATTCAAGTCATTCAATCTTCCTGATTTATCTGTAGAAGACGTCGCAAATGTTTATTAATTATTGGGTGGCGGCGATGACTCAAGTTTTTCCACTCGTGATACTGTACCAATTATAACTCCTGATTCCAATGCTGCATCTGCATATGGAACTCATGACAGTGATAACAGTGAAGATGTTCATGTTGATGGAGATGACGCTCAAGCTAATCCTAACACTACTGTAGGAAATGAAGCTCCAGCTGATCCAATTAATATTGAATCCTCTTCAACTGGAACACAGGAAATGGGGGAGTTAAGAACGAATCTCGATTCAGAAACTCAGGAACCGAATGTACCAGAGATGAGAGTGCATAGGAATCATCCAATTGACAACATTATTGGTGATCCTTATGCTGGTGTTCAGACTCGCCATCGAACCATCACTGAGAACACTAGTCTTTACTCGGAGATACTTGACACTGGTGTCATGGAAACATGTCTGCATGTTGCATTCGTGTCCCAGATAGAGCCAAAGAATGTGAAGGAGGCTCTCACTGACAACTCTTGGATTGAGGCGATGCAAGATGAATTGTCTCAATTCCAAAAGTTGCACGTGTGGGATTTGGTTGATTTTCCAAAAGGCTTTCAGCCAATTGGAACCAGATGGGTGTTCAAATACAAGACGGATGATCGTCATGTGGTTGTGAAGAACAAAGCAAGATTGGTTGTTCAGGGTTTTTACCAACAAGAGGGCTTGGATTACACGGAAGTATATGCCCCAGTTGCTAGAATTGAGGCCATTCGACTGTTCTTGGCTTATGCCACCTTAGTTGGCTTCAAGGTCTACCAACTTGATGTGAAAAGTGCTTTCCTATATGGAAACGTTCATGAAGAGGTCTATGTCACTCAACCTCCCGGCTTTGAAGATCCGAATAATGTCAATAAAGTGTATAAGCTTGACAAAGCACTTTATGGTCTTCATCAAGCACCGCGGGCATGGTATGAGACATTATCTAAGCATCTACTGTCTAATGGTTTCTACCGTGGACAGATTGACTAGACCATCTTCATTAGGAAAGCAGGAGGTGACATTCTTCTTGTACAAGTCTACGTCGACGACATTATTTTTGGATCTACCAATGAAGGGATGTGTAGGGAATTCGAGCAGGTGATGAAGTCCAAGTTTGAAATGAGTAACATGGGTGAATTGTCATTCTTCCTGGGTCTGCAAGTCAGTCAAAGAGAGGATGGCATTATCTACATCAAACTAATTATGTGCAGGACATCCAGCCAAAATACAAGATGAATGATAGCAGTACTTATGGCACACCTATCCCAGTCAATCATGGTCTGCATCGTGAAAAAGATGGAAAGGATGTGGATTATAGATTGTACAGCGGGATGATCGAATCACTTATGTATCTCACAGCTTTAAGACCCGATATAATGTTTGCTGTGTGCTTGTGCTCATGGTTTCAGTCTAAACCGAATGAGTCACATATGATAGCCGTGAAGAGAATTTTCAGATACTTGAAAGGGAAACCCCGATTAGGTCTTTGGTACTCTAAGCAGCAGTCATTTGACTTCAAAGCCTTGAGAGAAAGTCAACTTCTGGTGGATGTCAATTCTTAGGAGACAGACTGGTTTCCTGGCAGTGTAAGAAGCAGCCAACGGTTTCCGTCTCAACTTGTGAAGCAGAATACATTGCTGCGGCGAGCGGTTGTTCTCAAATATTGTGGATTCAGCAGCAATTGAGAGACTACGGCTTAAACTTCACTGGAACTCCTCTATTCATTGACAACAATGCCACCATGTTCATCATAAATAACCCGGTGAAACATTCGAAAACTAAACATATAGCGATTCGCCATCATTTGATCCGTGATTGTGCTGAAAAACATTTAATTGAACTTGTAAAGGTTCACACGGATGACAATCTTACTGACCTTTTCACAAAGGCTTTTGATCGATCCCGTTTTGAGCATCTTGTCAACTTGATAGGAATGTTCAATCATGAGTGAAAACTTGTTTTCTAAAATCAATTCAATTCATGGAAGTTAAATTTTAATTTCTTTAACATTTTCAGTATACTTTTAATTTTCAAAATATTTTACAAAATCAAAAATAAAATAGAAAATGGAGAAAATTTCAAAGTTAACTTGAGAAAAGAGGAAAAGATAGTACATCATAAATGATCTATACGTCATAGATTTCTCATATGGGAAATGATTGCATCATGCTTACTTAATTGTTTAAATTATTATGTTTTTAATTTGCTTATTTACAAGTAATTTGAATTGTCAGTAGGCTGTATGCGTCCTTGAATCACTAATAGTGTGGAAACTAAATCTAAATTACAACTGTTATTTGAACCCATGTGTGCAAGTGTGTGTGCGTAAAAGAATAGAAAAAATCATTATCAGATAAAGGATATTAGATTTTGGCAATAATTTTCTTCTGAGATCAGTTTCGGGTTATGTCGTTAGCACAATTAATGCGGTTCATCTCACTGCCCATACTCACAAGTATGCAATGAGAGATTGAATTTAGACATGTCTCTACATTAACCGTTGAGCATGTATTCACCCTTGAATCACTCATGATTCATTGAAATCAAATCCAGATAAAAGTTGGATTCCCTTACCTTATTCAAAAACCATACTCATTATCCTGAATCATCATACCGATATTCAATGAAGAAAATCAAATGAAACCAAGACAAATGAATCACTCGATTCTGAATCTTATGATTCCTGATAATCCTTATGGATTCTGCTTGATTTTTCCTGTGCTAATTGATGTAACTTCATTCTGAAAATTTAAAAAATCATTGGGAAAATCTTAGATGCCTTGAGATAGTTCAATTTACATTATTGTAGCATATCAGTGGGGTACATGTTGTATATCTTATAATTAATACCTTAATACACAAGAACGTGATACAAATATGCTTATAGTGTCAAATCTTATAATATTGTCAACTTGAATTACTTGTTTATGTGCTTATTATGTATGAATAAATAGTAATCCATGACATGATCCCATACTCTTTGATGTTTATATTGTATCGTTTTTGCTATAAGTTAGCCTGATATGATCTTCTGCTCGTGTCTTTGATCAAAAATAGTTTGTGTGTATACCTGTATATATCTATCTTGAAAAGATCAAAAAGATTTTAAGTTTGTGTATAGTTAAATCTTATTCAGAAAAAACCTTCCTGAATTGTATTTGAATCCTCCAGATTGAATATTTTTATCTTGTTCGTTATTTGACTTGAAAATATTCATAATTTGAGTTGAGAGTTTGCGCACTTAAGGGTTACTGCGTACTTGACAAGTGCGCATGAAGTAAGCCCTGCGTACTTAACAAGTACGCAAGAGTTAAGCCTTGCGCACTTGTAAGTACGCAGGAGTTAAAGCGTGCGCACTTAGCAAGTACGCACGACTGTTTGGTGTTGGGTATAAATATGGGACTTAGAAATTTTTCAGAGTTTTCATCTCATTCAAATTTTCACCTGTTCAAATTCCCTCCGACAAACTTTTACTCAAAATTCAAAGTGTTCCTAAACCGATTTCTCATCCCGTTACTTGTTTCATCATCATATAACATTCAATTGGTGAGATTCCAGGCTCAATCCATCTTCGAAATTCGCCATTTTGGCCGATTCAGTGACTTAGAAAATCTAGGTTTATTCCGTGATTTTTTAGTGCAAATTTTAGGTTGTTTGGGTAAACTCTTATCATTAAAACTTGATTAGAAACAATAATCGACCCTTAATCGTCCATTCTAGTCTTTGATTTTGACATTGGGCTCGAATTTGAACCCACAGTGGTTTCGGTCGACTTTTAGGTCAAAATTGGTCAAGTATAGCAAGTATTTGGTGTTGATATTGGTCCCATAGGCTAGAATCATCGATTCCAACCTTGTGGTGACCCAATACACACCGATTTTTGAACATCAGTTAAATTTTCAAATTTCTAGAATTTTCACCAAGTGTAGTTCTTGCTCACTTAGCAAGTACGCAAGAAGCAATTCATACGTACTTGTTAAGTACGCAAGAGGAAATTCCTGCGTACTTACTAATTACGCTGGACCAACACTTGGGAAAAATTTCTAAGTCTGAAATTTCAGTTCAAAGAGTAACTGCTATACTGAGTCATGGTTATTCATTTCCAATGATACTTGTTGTTCTGATTATGTTTTCTGTGTTTTTGCAGATTATGGCTCGGGCGTTTACTAATGAATTCAATCTATTAGCTAATACTGAACCAGAATGGAACGGTGCATCATTGCAGTATAGAGAAATAGTTGATTTCATGAACCGTTCAAGAATCAGCTACGCTATTTCTGCTGACCCGATCGTGTCAAGACCCTATCTGGAGAAGTTTTGGGAGACTGCGGAGCATGATTGCACGGTAACCCCCAATTAGAAGGGTCCTGCAATTCTGAGATCTCTCGAAGACTCTATTAGAAGGGTCCTTCAATTCAGAGATCTACCGTTGCTGGTCATGCTATCGCTTTCTCTGAAGATACTATTAGAAGGGTCCTTCAATTCAGAGATCTCTCGACCGACCCGACAGCCTATCCAGACTACTTTGTGGATGGCAGTTGGAGGCAAAGAAAGGGATATGTCAGGGCGGGAGACTATGCTTCGTATAAGAAAATGTGGGAGCTTGACCAATGGAGATATTTTTCCCACTTCATGATCATGTGCATCTCCTCTAGAAAAGCTGGAAAGGATGCCATGGGTCATGACCTCGCTGTAGCCATGGTTGGCTTATCTCTCAATAGGGGCTACAACTTCTCATGCTACATCTTTAAAGCCATCAATGACCGGATCAACACAGCTGAGAGGTTCAGGTTCTTATTGTACCCTAGGTTTGTGCAACTTCTGATAAATGATGCGTTGCCAAACCTACCTGCTACAGGGGAGAGATTGCAGGAAAAAAGGGTGGACAAGAGAGTGTTTGCATAGTTTTTAAAGCCAGGCAGTGTAGATCCTACTCCTGAGCACACATCACTCTTTGGCCACCTTATAAATGAAGCATATGTGGCACCGGATGACTGGAGATGGTATAGTCATGATTCAGAGCCAGAGTTGTGTGAACATTTAGATGAACAACAACAAGAAGAAGAGGAAAATGAAAGTGAAGATGGATCGTCTGATAATGGAGACGAAGAAGGAGGACATGATGGTGCTGAGGGATCCGACTCGGAAGAGACTGAGTCTGATTCTTATGATTCCGATGATGCACCATCTCAGGCACACCCAAGAAGAACGACAAAGGTAACCCTACCTGAGTCATCCTCGAAGAGAATGCGACAGTCCTCTAGCAGCGAATATGAGCCAGATTCTGACTCTGACGCTGCTATCCAAAGGCAAAGACGTGAAAGTGTTCATAAGAACATGGGGGATAGGCAGCAACAACCTATTCCTAGTGCGGTGGTGGTGAGTCCTCAGCAGCAAGTACATGTTTCAGCTACGAGTTCTGACTCGGCTTCCACCCCACCTTCACAGCAGTTATACCAACGACGGAGGAGGCCACAGGTACAACCTGACATGGCAGTCACTTCAGTCACAGAGGAGGTTCCTGTGATAGTGACCTGCCCTATCACATCTGCCTAGGTGGCGGTGACTACTCCAATTCTCACAGAGTCAGTCACCATCACCCCTTCCATAACACCTACAACCGTCATCACATCCACAATCCCAACAACCACCATTGAACCTTTAAGTCAACCCTTCAACTATGGGGAATTTACTCAAGGGTTTGACTTCGACACCATCTTCTCCTCCCCAATTCACAATGCTGAAGCGTCATCATCCAGACATCCTGATCCTAATGTTGCAAGGATAGATGTTCTAGAAACCCATGTTGCTGGATTATTGGAAACTATTCGGAAGTCAAAGGAGGAATCTGACGCTCAACAAGCACAGATTAATTCATTGGTGGATGAAGTTAGGATTCTGAGAAGCTAGAGAACGGGGACTGAAGAACGTCATGGCCCAGAACGAGCTTCTAATCAGGACAAATGAAATGATTCTGGGTCACAGGTCATCTCTAGAGCTGAGGTTTGATACTCAAAGGAAAGAGCATGAGCTGATGGTCAAACTAATTGCTGATTTGACCAAGAAGCTTGATGCTCAGGGGGAGAAAGAGAAAGATAAGGAGAAAGAGAAGGAGAAAACTACTGGTGATAAGGATTGTCATCCTGTTGACTTGACTAAGGATGACGAAAAAGACAAGGATCCCGAAGCCGATCCTAGTGGAGGTGAGCACCAAGCTTTAGCAATCGTGCCCATCTCTGCTATTCCAATGGCTCAGGGGGAGTCTACTCATCAAGAGGGTGGTGATACCTTTGGTGGTGGTGGTGACAAAGGAAAGTCAGCGGCTGATGTGCTTAAGGATCTATCTGATGATGAGATCTTATACTTAGAACGTGACTATTCCAAGGAAGCACAGATCGATGCTCTCTTTAATCTAGAAGAAGGAGAGATCGACTCTGGTGATGATTGGGATAATGATGAAGATGTAGTAATTGAAATTCCCAAGGGCGACGGGGAAGGAGAGTATGAGTTAGAAGATGGAGAGATCTTTGAATTTCCATCCTTCGAAGCTCAGCTCGACACAGGTTCAGTCGAGCATGCTAGTAATGTGGAAGCCTCGACTGAAGCCTCCCCAGTTGATCCTACACATGTGGATCCGGAGGCACCAAAAGAAAAAGATATGCCTTCTACTTCATCTAAGGATCCAGCTCATGTTTGGCAAAAGACGTCTATCATAGACAAACAAGGGGCAACAGGGATGATCTTGGCTGTAAGGTTCGAAGAGGATAAGTAATTGTTCGCAATCAAAAGATCTGGGGGTTCAATACTTGAAACCAACCATGGAAGCGTTCAACTCCTTACCCAAATACGACCTTGTGAACCTAGCAAACCGAGAGCTGCTGGGTCATTCTAATCATGCAGTGGCGATGGGTTTGTGGGTTGTTCTACAGCGGGAAGCAAGATCTGGGAAGTTCGAAGTGTTCAAGCCTCAAGTGCCCAAGAGAGTCAAGGATAAGACAGCAAGACATCCTGTGACTAAGAAGTTCCTAATGAAATTGGTATACAAGCCAGTGCTATGTGAAACTAAGATTTCCCTGAGCAAGTTATCTCAGGATATCCTCGGTGACAGGTGGTACTGGTACGTAGATCCAAAGACGGGCGAGGCTGTGGTGATTGGAAAGGTGAGGTCAGAAAGTGGATGCTTAGTGCCGAGGGAACTAATCAGAGTATTTGATGAAGTCTGCTTCATTAAATTCTCTGTGAAAGATCTGGAGGCACTAGCACACAGGTATTGCATGCATACTGACGAGTGGACGAAATTCCTTGCTTCTAAATATGACAAGGTGATCAAGTTCTGCCTTGACTATAAGAAGAAGATGAAAGCTAAATATGTATAGATGTGAAGACCAAAGATCGAAGACTGAAGATAGAAGACGATCCAGAGCTATTGTCAAGGGGGAGTTTGTTGAAGCACTTTCCTGTGACAAACACTCTAGATAGATTATGGATAGTTAGAGTCTTAGTTTATTACTTTCATGTATGTATTTGTCTTTGTTTGTAAGTGTCTGTATGTATTAGTTATCGAGTTGTATTTACTTTTACATATTGACTGTTGCTGTTTTCTCCAAGTGTTTTGCGCACTTGTATGTGCGCACGAAGTAGTTCCTACATACTTAGCAAGTATGCAAGAATACCTTTGCGTACTTGCTAAGTACGCATGAGCAAATTGCCCTGCGCACTTGCTAAGTGCGCATGCATCAGGTCATGTATAAATAGGAATGGTTGACAGTAGATAAGTACGCATTCAGATTAGCAAATACGCAGAACTTTGTAATCTCAGAACTTCTCTCTGTAACCTTCAAGTGTTTATAATAGACGAACGTTTATAGTGATTATATTGTCGGTTTACTTTGTTTCGTAAGACTCTCCACCTAGTCACGGGTATTCCAGACCCGGTCCGACTAGTAGACCCACTTGCATGTGACGATCCGCCACACCCGAGGGACCTACAACAAGTAAAATAATGTTTGTGTGTAAGCATGTTTCTCCCCCAATAGTGAAACAAGTGAAAAGAGGCTGTGAAACACACCTGAGTTGTGTACGAGTAGATAGCACCACATAAGGATGCAAGTTGGAAACACACGAGTATGCCTGTGAACTACATAAGTATGTCCTGGAATTATAAGCATAATAGTCAGGGATACAACAGGATTTTTGTGACGACGACACGGAAGGTTGAACGTCCTATGACGCTCTAATGGTTAACCAGTAGACGAGCATGTCCACGGGAGTAAGGGTTTTCCGTAATATATCAATTAGGATAGGTGCGCTTCGAATCGAGAGTTTTCTAATTACGAATAATATTTATTAAATAAATATTCATGCGTTTGCACCTTTAAAAATGGTTTATGAAAATAGTATAACTTTTTATATTATTTTTAAGTTTGAAGTAATAACACGAGAAACATTTATGCGGCAAAAATAATAAATATATTATTTTTATTCGAGAATATAAACGTGAATAATAATGTAAACAATTATATCATTTTAAAATATGAGAATAATAATTAACACGAGTTATAAAATCCAAACCCGAGTATTAATATAAAATCACTGTTGGCGTGTTTTTATGAATTTTAATAATAGTTTAAGGAACAATAAATTATATTGTTTAAAGTGTATAAATAATATCTAAAATGTTTTAAAAATTTAATACCAAGCATACAGGTATTTTCGGGTGTCAAAACATTTTAATATAATATTATAATACCATAGAAATTTATTTTGAAAAGATTAATTAAGCAAAAAGTACCAAAACAAATATCGCAGGAGACCGGATTCGAACCCGGGTCTCCTGTGTATCAGACTAACGTCCTAACCATGTCCGCCCGCTTGATTCTCGCAACAAAAGGTGGTTTCAAAAGGTTTTAACACAGAAGGTTTCTGTGTTCTCCCCTAACACAAACCCAATTCCAAACTCAACCCTAAATCCATCAATTTCAACAATGATTTGCAACAAGGGTTTAGGGGTTTGATTATCAATCCACTTCGAACCTGTGGGTGTATTTAATTGCAAAAACAACATGATTAGGTTGGTTAATTACTCAATTGAAATCCTAAAACCCTAGATTCTAACATGAGTTCGATTCGGTTAAATTTGATAAGATTAAGGGTTGGGATCATAGGGCTTTCATTGAGTTAATGATTGCGAGTCTAACCCTACGATTCAATTGCATTGAGGTTGAGTATAGGGTTGAGTTTGATTAAACCTTTTAGACGATGAACCCTAGATTCGGTACATGACCAACATGATGATATAGACAAGAATTAGCCAAGGGCTTTCGATTTACGGGTGAAAACGAGTCTACAGGTGTGTTTGGTTACCTCAATTGATGTCAGATTGATGGAGTTCGACTAGTTAGGGTTCCAACCTCGAATGGTTTAGTCTCCGATGACTCTGACTGCTTCTCTGGCGAAACTGATGTGGGGGAAACGATCAGTGGGGTTCGTCTAGTATGCGCAGGGTGATGAATTGAGAGGATAACAGACAAAATGATCAAATTAGTTTGAAATGGAGGTGGGTTTCGACGGTCATAGGTTGATTACCCATAATTGTGTTTAATTCGATTAATGACGATGATTAAAACCCTAATGATGACCGTTAATGCCGACAATATGCAATTTCAGTTACAAATTTGACCATAAATCAGTTGTAGTTGTGAATTTGGATCAAAGGTGTCACAAGGTTGACTTTTAGAAGCCAACATGAACCACATGCTCTTGATTTTAACTTTCCAGGTCAACAGATTTGGTTTTGCATATTTACATGACTAGTCCGTGTAGTTTAAGATTAAATATTGGCAGGAATGGTCCTTGAGGTTCAAGATTGAGTCAACCGGGTTACTAGATAACTGGATTTGGATTAACGGAACTAATGGAAAATTTACGGATGTCACATCATCCACTAGTTGAAAGAAATTTCGTCTCGAAAATTAAAATAATAAAATATCTGAGGTGTCACATAATCCCCTAGTTGAAAGAATTTTCGTCCCGAAAATTTGAATAGTACCTTAAGAGTTTGCCGTGGATTGCTTGAACAGATGAGGATACTTACACATCATCTAATCCTCATGCTCCGAAGTGAATTCCGGTCCACGTTTCAAGTTCCAACGATCTTTGACGATATGGATTTTACTGTGTTTGAGCGTTTTGACTTCCCTATCCATGATTTCCACGGGTTCTTCAATGAAACGTAATTGTTCATCGATGTATAGTTCCTCAAGAGGAACCGCGAGTGACTCGTCTGCTAGACATTTCGATACATGAAAGACATTGTGTACACCACTAAGTCCTTCGGGTAGGTCCAGTTGATACGCTACTGAACTAATTCTCTTTACTATCTGGAATGGTCCAACATAACGAGGGTTTAGCTGGTCTCGCTTACCAAAATGGATTACATCTTTCCAAGGTGAGACTTTTAGAAGGACCATATCGCCTACATAAAATTCAAGCGGTTTCCGACGCTTATCGGCATGGCACTTTTGACGATCACGAGTAACCGCCAAATGGTTTCTAATTTGAATGATCTTTTCTGAGGTTTCGAATACGAGTTCAGGACCCGTAAGTTGACTATCCCCAACTTCGGCCGAACATATAAGAGATCGACATTTACATCCGTACAATGCCTCGAATGGTGCTGCTTTGATGCTAGCGTGATAACTGTCGTTGTAAGGGAACTCTAATAGAGGAAGCTGGGACTCCCAAGTGTTGCCCAGATTAATCACACAACTCGTAGCATATCCTCCAGAGTTTGAATAGTACGCTCCGTTTGGCCATCTGTCTGAGGATGGTATGCTGTGCTCATATCCAGGCGCTTGCCTAGAGCCTCCTGTAACGATTGCTAGAAACGTGAAGTAATCGAGTGTCATGACCAGAGATGATTGAAATTGCCAAGAGACTACTTCTTTCAGATAAACGCGGGTTAACTTCTCCATCTTGTCAGTCTCTTTGATTGTTAGAAAGTGAGCGGATTTAGTCAAGCGATCTACGATCACCCAGATGGTGTCGCATCAGCTAGAAGCTTGGGGTAGTTTAGTAATAAAATCCATGGAAATCTGTGTCACACCCCGACCGATGGCGGAATCATCGGGGCGGGACATGTAAGACTGTTCATAGCACAAGGTTGACTAAATTGAAGTATATTAAAGTCAAATTTCCATTACAAATAATCCAAGTACAAACCAAATCCAAACAAGAAAATAAAACAACTCATAAACTTCTTGATTTAATATTGCTAAGTCCAAATCCTATATTGAGCACGTCTTGAATCATTCTCACATATTAGGGCCTGAAACATGAATAAAATAAAGTCAACTAAAAAGTTGGTGAGTATAACACAGTTGTATATAGATAGCATATAGTTGTAAACAAATCCTTTACAAGACATGAAAAATAAGGCATTTATGGGGAGCTGCTATTGTGTAATCAAGTACAATCAAACCTTAGTAACTAGTATGCAAATTGTGTTGTCGGTATCAATCACCTCCACTTGGGTGGGTTTGTCAGACTCAATAGATCTATCATTGAAAACCGTCGGCTTGTATAGTTAATGATTGCACATAGTTTTCACAAAGACTAGCACAACTAGCACTCGGGCACAAAGCTCAAATTTTGCACACATGTATGTAAGTAGGATATTGCACTTGTGTTGTTTGTATAAATGTAGTTGTGAAATGTGTAATGTGTATAAAGTTCATGTTCCACCCCAAAAGTGTAAAAGAGTAAAAGGGGTTATGAATACTCACATGGTATGGAAGATGTAGCTAACACAGATTATAGATAGCAATTATGATCCTTGGAATGCACAATTTAACCTATCGAGTAATGTGTATAGTATCAAATAGATGTACAAAGTTTAAGTCTAAAATGGAAGTTGAATTTGTGTATAAAACTATTGATTTGTATAAAATATATAGAGTTTGAAGTAAAATATGTTTGGAATAATTTGATTAGGTTTGAATTGAATAAATAAATAAATATATAATTATAGTTTATGAAATAATGTAAATATTAATTGTAATTAAGTATAAATAAATAAATGATTTTGATTTAAAATGTAAATTAAATAACTAATCATTATTTATAAATTTTGTAACTTAATTATTTAAAACCTCATTTTAAATAAATATAAATTTAATTTTTTTATAAATTTTTCAATAAATCATATTTATGCCAAGATTAAACTTTAAATCCATTTTTAAATACAGAACACCTATTTTTATAAAATCTTAAACATTTATTGATTGAAAAATATAAAATTATAATTTTGTTAAAGTTTCTGAGTCACACACGACCGTGCCTCGGAAGGGCACGATCGTGCTCAAGCCACGGGCGCGACCGCGCTAGTCGGGGCGCGACCGGGTTAATCAACAGGAGCACAATCTAGACAAGTTTGACAGGCACGACCGTGCCTTAGCCCGGCACGGTCGTGTCTAAGATCTTTAGACACAACAGGGACTAGTCCAGAGGGCATGACAAGGTCTGGACAGGAGGACACGACCGCGCTAAATGAGGCACGGCCGCGCTAGATGATTAGCGCGACCGTGTCTATTCCAAGTCAGACACGAATTGACAATTTCTTGTATTTATAATGATGGAATTGATAGGGCTTTCGATTAAAGAGATATTACGAGTCTAATCATATAAATTAATTGCATGAACATCGTGTTTAAGAGTGGAATCGATTAAATCCTTTTTATTTAAAATAACAATTCTGATTCGAACAATTTCTGTAATGAAAGCCCAGATTAAAGGGGGCTTTTGATGATGATACTGAAACGAATGAGATGGAGAGTATACTTACCTAAAATAGGGAGGAATTGATAACGATCGGTAGAAGGGAGTTCCAGCGACGGAGAAAACGGCTTCCGGCGACTTCGGCTGCAATTCCGGCTAGGCCAGAGAGTCCAGAGTCTTGGAGAGATCCGGGAGATGCGTAATCCTTTCTTGATCGGGGGAATTTGCGTCTCAGAATAGGATTCGAGTTTTGCTTGAATTGTTTGAGAGAGAATTCGAGATTGATGGTATGAAACTGAGGCGTTGAATAATTGAGAATGGTATAACTCACGTTAATGGAAGAAGAAACGTAATCAGATTTGAATTTCGAATGATTGAGCGTTTTGAAATCACATTTACGTTTCGACTGTTACGCAGGCGCGACCGTGCCTAGGCACCGGGCGCGATAGTTCCAAAGCAGGTCGCGCGACCGTGCCAAAGCACCTGGCGCGACCGTGCTAGGACGAAGCATGACCGTGCTAGACTAGGGTTTGATGACATTTTTCAATTTTTGTCCTTGACTTTTCAGATTTGATAAGTTTGAATAAAATAGTTTCTTGTATAGTGTCTAAATGTATATAACCGAGTAAGACTTGCGAATTTGTATAGAATTATTGCATTAAATTTACGGCGAGAAAATAATGAGACATTGCACGAGTATAGAACTTGAAATTGCATTACATTGAATTGAAATAGGAATACTAAAATCAGAAATGTTACAGTCTCCCCATGTTGAGAGAATTTCGTCCCGAAATTTAGCTAGAGGAAACAACATTATTAGTAAAAAGATGAGGGTACTTGAGCTTCATTTGGTCTTCTCGTTCCCAAGTGAACTCAGGACCACGCTTAGATTCCCAACGAACTTTAACTATAGGAATGCGACTTCGCTTGAGCTGCTTGACTTCACGATTCATAATTTCTACCGGTTTCTCAACGAAGTGCATCGTTTCATCAATGCGCACGTCGTCAAGTGGTATATGGAGATTTTCATCGGCGAGACACTTCTTCAGATTAGATATATGAAATGTAGGATGCACATTGCCAAGAGATGGAGGTAACTCGAGCTTGTAAGCCACTTTCCCAATCCTTTCAAGGATTTTGAATGGGCCAACATAACGAGGTGCTAACTTGCCTTTCTTTCCAAATCGGACCACACCCTTCCATGGAGACACCTTTAGAAGAACAAGGTCACCGACTTGGAATTCCAAGGGTTTTCGACGTTTGTCGGCATAACTCTTTTATCGACTCCTCGCTACTCGAATATTGTCACGGATTTGAATAATCTTGTCGGATGTTTCTTGAATTAACTCGGGACCAGTGATTTGTGCTTCACCAATCTCGTTCCAACAGATCGGAGAGCGACACTTGCGACCATAGAGAGCTTCGAATGGAGCCATGTTGATACTTGTGTGGTAGCTATTGTTGTAAGAAAACTCAATAAGGGATAAATGTGAATCCCAATTGCCACCAAAATCGATTACACAAGCTCTAAGCATGTCTTCAAGAGTTTGGATTGTTCGCTCGGTTTGACCATCAGTTTGCGGATGGTAAGCCGTGCTCAAATCCAATCGAGTACCAATAGCCTTTTGGAGAGATTGCCAAAATCGAGAGGTGAACCGAGCGTCTCTATCGGATATTATGTTCAAGGGAACACCATGACGGCTCACAATTTCATCAATGTAAATTCGGGCTAATTTCTCCACTTTGAAGTCTTCACAAATAGGCAAGAAGTGGGCAGATTTGGTGAGTCGATCAATGATCACCCAAATACTATCATAACCACTCGAGGTGCGAGGGAGCTTGGTAATGAAATCCATAGCTAAATTCTCCCATTTCCACACGGGAATTTCTGGTTGTTCGAGTAAACCAGAATGACGTTGATGCTCGGCTTTGACGTTGGAGCAAGTTAAGCATTTGGCCATAAAGAGCAATGTCTTTCTTCATACCGGGCCACCAATAAAGTTGACGATGGTCTTGGTACATTTTATCCGCACCAGGATGAATAGAATAACGAGTCTTATGAGCCTCGTTCATGAGAAATGCACGGAGATCATCGCGATCGGGAATCCAAATACGGTTCAAGTAATATAGTAAGCCATTGGGTTTTGATTCAAGAAGAAGTTCAACACCACATGACATTTCTTCATACATGTTGCCCTCGGTTACCGAGACGTGTTGAGCTTCTAAGATACGGGTTTGAATATCGGTTTGAATACGGGCACAATGAAGCATAACATGGTCCTTTCGACTCAAAGCATCGGCTACTACATTCGCTTTGCCTGGATGGTAACGAATTTCGCAGTCATAGTCGTTAAGGAGTTCGACCCAACGTCGTTGCCTCATATTGAGTTCTTTTTGGTTGAAGATATGTTGAAGACTTTTGTGGTCGGTGAATACCACACATTTCGTGCCATATAGGTAATGTCTCCAAATCTTTAACGCGAATACGACCGCACCCAACTCGAGATCGTGCGTCGTATAATTCTTTTCATGAATTTTGAGTTGTCTTGATGCATAAGCGATTACTTTTCCTCGTTGCATGAGGACACAACCAAGACCTTGGTTAGAAGCATCACAATAGACAACTAAATCATCATTTCCATCAGGGAGAGTCAAAATGGGAGCATTGCACAACTTATGCTTAAGAGTTTGGAAAGCTTCTTCTTGTTTCGGTCCCCATTCATAAGCTTTACCCTTATGGGTCAAAGCGGTAAGAGGGACAACAATCTTTGAGAAGTTTGAGATGAAACGACGATAATAACCGGCAAGACCAAGAAATGAACGAACTTCGGTAGGAGTCTTCGGGGCATTCCAATTCTTAACCGTTTCAATCTTAGCAGGATCAACATGAATACCCTTGTCGTTGACGATGTGACCAAGAAATTGAACTTCTTTTAACCAAAATTCACATTTGGAGAACTTGGCATATAGTTGTTCTTTCTTTAAAAGGTCAAAAACCAATCTACGGTATTCTTCATGGTCGGCTTTAGTCTTGGAATAGATTAAGATATCGTCAATGAAAACGATCACGAATTTATCAAGGTACGGTTTGCACACACGGTTCATGAGATCCATGAAAACTGCGGGTGCATTGGTTAACCCGAAAGGCATAACCATGAACTCGTAATGACCATACCTTGTTCGAAAAGCAGTCTTAGGAATGTCATCTTCTTGAACACGGAGCTGATGATAACGGGATCGAAGATCAATCTTCGAGAAGCAAGTAGAACCTTGAAGTTGATCAAAGAGATCATCGATTCTAGGCAAAGGATAACGATTTTTGATAGTAAGCTTGTTGAGTTCGCGGTAGTTAATACACATGCGAAATGATCCATCCTTCTTGTTAACAAATAAGACGGGTGCACCCCACGGTGAATGACTCGGGCGAATGAAACCTTTGTCGGAGAGTTCTTGAAGTTGACTTGCTAGCTCTTGCATTTCGGAAGGTGCAAGACGATAAGGAGCTCTAGCAACGGGGTTAGCTCCGGGCATAAGATCAATGCGGAACTCTACTTGACGAATAGGAGGAAGACCGGATAAATCCTTAGGGAACACTTCGGGAAAATCTCTAATGATAGGAATGTCTTGGATACTCTTCTCCTTGACATCCTTTTGAACAATATGAGCTAAGAAGGCGATGTACTTCTTTCGTAAGTACTTTTGAGCGGTAGTACAAGACATCAATTTAAGACCCATGCAAGGCTTTTCACCAAAAACCCTTGAGGTTTCTCCCGATGGTAGCGGAATTCGAATACACTTTTCAAAACAAATGACTTCGGCATGATGATTTGATAGCCAATCCATACCAATGATAATATCAAAGCTTCCTAGTGGCATTGGAATAAGGTTGATTGGGAATGCATGATCATTAAGTTCTAAGGAGCAATCATAGATGATAGACTCACTTGTAAGGGAGTCACCATTTGCTATTTCAACGGTGAAGGTTTTCTCTAATTGGGATCGTGTCTTTGCAAGTAAAGGCTCAAAATTTAGTGACACAAAACTTTTATCGGCACCGGTATCGAACAAAATGGAGGCATATTGACTATTAACAAGGAACGTACCATTAACCACGTCGTTGTTGGCTTGAGCTTCGTTGGCGTTTATGTTGAACGCACGCCCACGAGCTCCACCTTGTCTAGCATTTGCAAGTCTTGGACATAGATTACGAAAATGGTTCGGGTCACCACACTCATAGCAAGCACGCCTATTGGTAATGGCGGGAGCACCTTGATTAGCCACTCGCGGGTTGGGTTGGTTCGGTGGATTGACTTGACCCTCAAAAGCTTTGGCCCTACAAATATTGATAGTGTGACCATATATCCCACAATGAGTGCAAAGGAGACATGGGATATTTTGAGGATGATGAAAATTGCAGGTGGCACAAAGAGGATAAATCCCAACATATGGCTTTTTAGCCGGTGCTTGAACTACGGGTGCAACTTGATTAACGGGCACCGCAGGAGTAACCACAGCAAAGTTTCTAACTTTCCTCTTTTTGTTATTGCGAGAGGGTTCAGTTGTGGCTTCTTTGTTATGGGTAGGAGGGGTTACGTTTTCAGCAACTTTCTTAGAACCCTTTTTGGTAAGTGTTCCAGCTTTAACATGATTATCAGTTAAGGTAGCAGACAGGCGGATGGCATCCTCCAAAGTAGCAGGATTTCTACCTAAGACAGTATCTTGAATTTGTCTTGGTAGCCCACCAATATACTTTTCGATACAACGGGCTAAAGGAGTGACCATGTGGGGCACAAGAAGACTCAACTCATGGAACCGAGTTGTGTATGCTAAGTTTTCCCCACTATCTTGGGCAAGATCCCAAAATTCAGCTTCCAACTTCTTCACTTCATTTAGAGGACAAAATTCCTCGGTCATAAGCCTTTTGACCTCATCCCAAGGTAAAGCCATAGCTACATCAATACCCCTATTCCTTTTCTCCCCATTCCACCATGTAAGTGCCCGCTTTTGAAGGACACTAGTAGCATGACGAACACGGAGGTTGTCGGGACAGTCACTATTGAGAAAGGTATTCTCAATACTTTCAAACCATTGAAGGAGTCCAGTAGCTCCTTCGGTTCCATAAAACTTTAGGGGATTGCAAGAATTGAAGTGCTTGAAGGTGCATTGAGATGGATTGTTTCCACCATTTCCACCATTACCACCATTATTACCACTATTGCTTCCATTTCCACCATTGCCATTTGTGGCACCATTGGCTTGGGTGAGTTGTGTCACCAATTGGGTAAGAATAGCAGCGATGTCGGAGTTGGCGTTGGCGGCGGGAGCACGACCTGTGCTAATAGATGTAGCTTCATTCTGAAAATTTAGAAAATCATTGGGAAAATATTACCTTAAGATAATGCAATTTACATTAATATAGCATATCAGTGGGGTACGCGTTGTATATCTTATAAATAATACCATAATACACAAGAATGTGATACAAAGATGCGTATAGTTTCAAATCTTATAATATTGTCAACTTGAATTACTTGCTTATATGCTTATTACGTATGAATAAAGAGTAATCCATGACATGATCCCATATTCTTTGATGTTTATTTTGTATCGTTTTTTTCTAAAAGATAGCCTGATATGATCCTCTGCTTGTGTCTTTGATCAAAAATAGTTTGTGTGAATACTTGTATATATCTATCTAGAAAAGAACAAAAAGATTTTAAGTTTATGCATTGTTCAAGTTTAATCAGAAAAAGCCAAAAATATTTTATGTTTAACCTTCATTAATTGTATTTGAAACCTTGTGATTGAATATTTTTTATCTTGTTCGTTATTTGACCTGAAAATCTTCATAACTCTGAGTTTCAAATTTGCGCACTTAAGGCTTGGGCGTACTTGTCAAGTTCGCACGAAGTAAACCTTGCGCACTTAGCAAGTACGCAAGAGTTAGTCTTGCGCACTTGTAAATGCGCAAGAGTTAAGTCCTGCGTACTTGTAAGTATGCAAGAGTTAACTCGTGCACACTTAACAAGTACGCACGACCGATAAGTGAGGGGTATAAAAGTGACACTTAGAAAATTTTTTCAGTTTCAAGCTTTCAAACCGTTCACTTTCCATCTGCAAATTTAACTCAAAATCAAGTGTGTCTAAACCATCTTTTCATCCCGTCTATAGTTTCATCATCTCATTTCATCTCATGGGTGAGAATCTAGGCGATTTCCATCCATACAATCGTGGCATTGGACCGATTCATGACTTAGAAGTTTTTAGGTTAAATCCGAAATATTTTGGGTAAAATTGGGGTTGTTTGGGTAACTTATTGACATTTCTATGCTAATAGGATTCTTAATCGACTCCATATTCATCCATTTCGTCCTCGATTCTAGCCGTCGGTGGAATCTTAATCGACAGTGGGTTGGGCGACGTTTTTAAGTCAAAACTGGTCTTGGTTGTTACTGTGTTGATAATGGTCCCATAAGTTCGAATCCTCGATTCCGACCTAGTAGCGACCTACTTGACCCGGCTTTTGAGCAATATGTCATCGCGTTAAAAATCTGAAATTTTTGCCAAGTGTTGTTTTTGCGCACTTAGCAAGTACGCAAGAAGCAATTCCTGCGTACTTGTTAAGTACGCAAGAGGAAAAGCCTGCGCACTTGCTAAGTGCGCAGGTCCAACACTTAGAAAATTTTCAAGTATGAAATTTTTGTTCATAGTGTACCTACTATACCGTGTCATGTTTGTTCATTTCCAATAATATACGTTGTTCTGATTATGTTTTCTGTGTGTTTCTGCAGACTATGGCTCGGGCATTCACTAACGAATTCAACTTGTTAGCAAACACTCAACCTGAGTGGAAAGGGGCAGCTTTGCAATATCTGCAGATCGTTGATTTTTTCAATCGATCAAGAATAAGTTATGCAATCTCAGCTGACCCAACAGTCTCAAGACCTTACTTGGAGCAATTCTGGGAAACGACAGAGTACGACTGCACGGTATCCCCTAATGTCATAAGGGCTACCGTTGATGGTCGGGCTATTGCTTTCTCTGAAGATACAATAAGAAGGGTCCTGTGGTTCGGAGACCTCGCTACCGACCCAACATCCTATCCAGATTACTATGTGGATGGGTGTTGGAGGCATAGAATGGGATATGTCGGAGCGAGGGACTATGCTTCTTACAAAAAGATGTGGGTGTTGGATCAATGGAGGTATTTTTCCCACGTCATGATCGTGTGCATCTCGTCAAGAAAAGCGGGGAAAGATGCCATGGGTCATGACCTTGCAGCAGCCATGGTGGGCTTGTCTCTTAATAGGGGCTACAACTTCTCTCGCTACATCTTCAAAGCAATCAATGATCAGATCAATACAGCAGAGAAGTTTAGGTTCCTATTGTACCCGAGGTTTGTGCAACTCTTGATTGATGATGCATTGCCAAACCTACGTGCGATCGGGGAGAGACTGCAAGTAAAACAGGTGGACAAGAGAGTATTTGCTCAGTTTCTAAAGCTAGGCAGTGTAGATCCTACCCCTGTGCATACTGAACTCTTTGGCCACCTGCTTATTGAAGCATATGTCACGCCAGAAGATTGGAATTGGTATAGTCCCAATTCTGCACCAGAGATGAGTGATGATTCTGATGAACAACAAGAAGAAATGAATGAAAGTGATGGAGGTGATGACGAAGGTGGTGATGGTGGTGCTGAGGAATCCGATTCAGAAGCAACAGAATCAGATTCTTCTGATTCCGATGACGCACCATCCCAGGCACACCCAAGGAAATCATCACAGGTAACCCTGCCTGCGTCATCTTCTAAAAGAAAGCGACAAAGCTCTAGTAGCGAATATGATCCGACCTCTGACTCTGACGCTGCTCTACAAAGACAAAGGCGAGAGAGTGCCAACAAGGAGAGGGGCGATAGGCAAGAGGTTGCTGTCCCCAGGGTAGTAGAGGTCCCGACTGTGCAGCAAGTACAAGTTCCAGCTGCCAGTCCAGATTCAGCCTCTACCCCACCTTCACAGCGGTTATACCGTAGGAGGAGAAGACCACAAGTTCAAGCTAACGTGGTTGTCATGGCAGTCACAGAGGAGGTTCATGTGACGGTGACCCTCCCTACAACATCAGTCCAAGTGGCGGTGACTACTCCAATTGTCACGGAGTCTGTCACCATCACCCCTACCATAACACCCACTCCCATCATCTCATCCCAAATCCCAACACCCACCATTGATCCTCCAAGTCAACCCTTCACTTATGAAGATTTCTCACAAGGGTTTGACTTTGGTACCATCTTCTCCTCCCCTATCCATAATGCCGAAGCATCATCGTCTAGGCATCCTGATCCGAATGAGGCAAGGATCGATGTGCTAGAAACCCAAGTTGTTGGACTGCTGAAGACTATTCAGAAGTCAAAGGAGGATTCTGATGCTTAACAAGCACAGATTAATTCATTGGCCGATGAAGTTAGGATTCTGCATAGCCAGAGAACGGGGACTAATGAGCGCCTGAAGAACGTAATGGCACAGAATGAGTTGTTAATGAAGACAAATGAAATGATTCTAGGCCACAGAACATCACTTGAGCTAAGGCTGGATTTACAGAGAAAAGAGCATGAAGCGATGGTCAAATTAGTTGCAGAACTGACCAAGAAGCTTGATGCTCAGGGGGAGAAAGAGAAAGAGAAGGAGAAAGAGAAAGAGAAAGAGAAAGAAAAGAAATCCACTGGTGCTGAGCCTTGTCATCCAGTCGACTTGACTAAGGATGACGATAAAGACAAGGATCCTGCTATTCCAATGGCTGAGGGGGAGTCTACTCAGCAAGAGGGTGGTGATACCTCTGGTGGTGGTGGTGATAAAGGGAAGTCAACAGACGAGGTGCTCAAGGACTTATCTGATGATGAGATCCTTTATCTTGAGCCTGACTATTCCAAGGAAGCACAGATCGATGCTCTCCTTAATCTGGAAGAAGGAGAGATCGACTCTGGTGATGACAGGAATGATGATGATGAAGACATGGTGATAGAGATTCCCGAGGGTGACGGGAAGGAGAGTACGAGCTAGAAGATGGAGAGATCTTTGAAGTTCCATCCTTCGACGCTCCGCTCGACACAGGTTCAGTCTAGCAGGCTAGTAATGTAGAAGCCTCGACTGAAGCCTCCCCAGTTGACTCTAAACCTGTGGACCCAGAGGCACCAAAAGATACTGACATGCCTTCTACCTCATCAAAGGGTCCAGCTCCTGTGTGGCAAAAGACGTCTATCATAGACAAGCACAGAGCAACAGGGATGATCTTGGCTGTAAGCTTCGAGGAGGACAAGCAGCTGTTCGCCATCAAAAGATCTGGCGGGGTTCAATACTTGAAACCCACCAGTGAAGCATTCAGCTCCTTGCCCAAATACGACCTGGTGAACCTAGCAAACCGAGAGCTGCTGGGTCATTCCAATCACGCAGTGGCAATAGGTTTGTGGGTGGTTCTGCAGCGTGAAGCAAGATCTGGGAACTTTGAAATGTTCAAGCCTCAGGTGCCCAAGAGAGTCAAGGATAAGCACGCTGTGAATCCTGTGACTAAGAAGCACTTAAAGAAATTGGTATACAAGCCAGTGCGATGTGAAACTAAGATTCTCCTGAGCAAGTTATCTCAGGATATTCTTGGTGACATGTGGTACTGGTACGTAGATCCAAAAACGGGCGAGACTGTGATCATGGGAAAGGGACGTTCCGAAAGTGGGAACATAGTACCAAAAGAACTGATCAGAATTTTTGATGAAGTCTGCTTCATCAACTTTTCTGTGAAAGATCTGGAGGTACTAGCTGATAGGTATTGTGTCCACACGAACGAATGGACAAAGCTCCTTGCTTCCAAATATGACAAGGTGATCAAGTTCTGCCTTGAATACAAGAAGAAGATGGAAGCTAAGGATGGACAGCTGTGAGGACTGAAGATTGAAGACTGAAGACGATGAAGATCCCAAGCTGTTGTCAAGGGGGAGTTTGTTGATGTACTTTCCTGTGACAACACTCTGGATAGAGTCTTAGTTTGTATTTCTAATGTTTGTAATTTGTCTTTGTATGTAAGAGTCGTTATGTAATAGTTTATCGAGTTGTATTTACTTTTACATAATGTATGTTGCATTTCTTCTAAGTGTTTTGCGCACTTACATGTGTGTAGGAGAAAGCTCCTGCGTACTTAGCAAGTACGCAGGAAGACCCATGCGTACTTGCTAAGTACGCAAGAGCATTTGGTCCTGCGCACTTGCTAATGCGCAAGCATCAGGTATGTATAAATAGGTTTGGTTCACAGAGGATAAGTACGCAGTCACAGTAGCAAATACGCAGATCGTAAATTCAGTGCTTTTCTCTGTAACCTTCAAGTGTTTATAATACAAAGAACGTTTAAAGTGATTCTCTTGTTGGTTTACTTTGTTTAGTTTGACTCTCCACCTAGTCACGGGCATTCCGCACCCGGTTCGACTAGTAGACCCACTTGCATGTGACGATCCGCCACACCCGAGGGACCTATATAGCTTAGTAACAAGAACTGAGAATCATAAAGGATGTAAATACAAAAACTTCGAAGGATACAAACCCAAGCCATTTGACGGCAAGAAGGAAGCCATTGATACTACTCAGTGGATTACAAAGATGGAGGCTGTGATCAAGCTTAGTGAGTGTAGAAGCGATCAGGCAGTCAAGTTTGCTGCCAATTCCTTAGAAACCACCACATTGGACTGGTGGGAATATGTGAAGCAAGCTAGAGGGGAACAAGCAGTGGACAACATGAAGTGGAACGAGTTCCAGGAACTAATCCTACAACGATTCTGTCCTCAGAATGAACTTAATAAAATTGAGGAGGAGTTTCAGCGTCTGGAGGTTGGAACTATGACGCATCAGGAGTATGCGACAAAGTTTGATGAGATGTCTAAACTGGTGCCACATCTGGTGACACCCGAACCCCGAAGAATCAAACATTTTATTAGGGGTTTGCCACTCAAGGTGCGTACCTTGGTGAAAACCTATGCACTTCAAACAATGGATACAACTTTAGCATTAAGTGGCACGGTTTACGATGATGTCACAGCTCAAGAAGCCAAGGATAAGGCTGAGAAAGCAGTAGAGGTAAAACCTGTAGAAACAAAGAGAAAGAGTGTGGAAGCGATGTATCGGTTTAAACCTAGAAATTTCAAATTCCCTAGGAAAGAGGGAAATAATCCAGTGAAAAATCCTCAGGAAATGAGATGTTACAAATGCCAGAAGTTAGGGCATACTGCAGCATATTGTCCTTCTCTTAAGTGTTACAATTGTAATAAGGAGGGACATATAGCAAGAAATTGTACCAAACCTGTTCAGCAAAAGCCCGGGGGAGGGGCTAAAGGTAGGGTATTTGTGATAGGCGAAGGAAGGAGGAACGACAATGCTAAGGTGGTAGCTGGTACGTTCCTAGTTAATGATATTTATGCTAATATCCTGTTTGATACGGGAGCAAATAGAAGTTTTGTTTCAGATGCCTTTAGCTTGCATTTAGGCATGAAACCAACTCCACTTGAGCATGCTTACAAAGTTGAGATTATAAGTGGTTAGCAAATTAGGATAACTGAATCGTATGCGAATTGCAAGATGACTCTAGGCAACGAAAATTCAGTGATTGAACTAATGCCAATGAGTATGAGCAAGTACGATTTTATCATTTGGATTGATTGGTTAAACCAATGCCATGCTCAAATCGATTGTGACCAAGCGACTGTTAGGATGTGTAGGCCTAACGGAGAGTCTATGTTAATACAATGCGATAGTGATGAGAATAAGATTGAAACAATTTCTGTAGCCAAGGATAAGAAATGTGTGAATACAGGATGTAGTGTATTCGTAGTTTATGCTTTAGATTCTAAACCCGAACGGCAGATTGCGGACATTCCTATAGTATGCGATCACCCAGATGTATTTCCGGAAGAATTACCTGGTCTACCACCAGATAGACAAATCGAATTCCGAATTTCCAGAGCTAAACCCGTGGCTAAGGCACCGTATCGTCTAGCACCGTCTGAATTGAAAGAACTAATGAAGCAAATTCAAGAACTATTCGACAGAGTACTTCGCCTTGGGGAGCACCGTGTTGTTTGTAAAGAAGAAGGATGGAAGCTTGCGTATGTGTATAGATTATCGAGAACTAAACAAACTCATTGTAAAGAACAAATATCCATTGCCAATAATAGATGGTTTGTTTGATCAGCTACAAGGAGCTAAATACTTCTCAAAAATCGATCTTAGATCTGGATGTCACAAGTTGAAGGTACAGGAAGAAGATGTACCTAAGACTGCTTTTAGAACCCGATATGGACACTATGAATTCTTAGTTATGTCATTTGGTCTAACTAATACCCCCGCAGCATTTATGGACCTAATGAACCGAGTTTGTAAACCATTCTTGAACAAATTCGTTATAGTGTTTATAGACGATATCCTTATCTACTCTCAAACTCAAGAAGTACATACCAAACATCTTCAGATAATCCTGGAAACTCTTAGAAAAGAGAAGTTGTATACTAATTTTTCCAAATGCGAGTTTTAGAAACAAGAGGTACAATTCTTAGGGCATGTTATAAACCATCAGGGAATTCAAGTAGATCCAGCCAAGATTGAAGCAATAATAAAATAGGAAACCCCAAAGACACCGACTGAAGTTCGGAGCTTTCTTGGTCTAGCCGGATACTACCGAAGGTTTATACAAGACTTCTCCAAGATTGCTACTCCATTAACTACCTTAAATCATAAAGTTGTGAAGTTTGAATGGAGTCAGAAGAAAAAGAGGAGGCATTCAAAACCCTTAAACAGAAACTTAGTTCAGCACCGATCTTAGCATTACCCGAAGGGAATGATGACTTCTTCATCTATTGTGATGTTTGTGTATTGATGCAGCGAGACAAGGTAATAGCCTATGCATCACGACAACTAAAGGTTTATGAGAAAAATAACACCACACACGATCTCGAACTTGGTGCCATAGTTTTTGCTCTAAAGATTTGGAGACACTATTTATATGGTACTAAGTATGTGATATATACAGACCATAAAAGTCTCCAGCATATATTCAATCAGAAAGAATTGAATATGAGACGAAGAAGATGGATGGAACTCATTAATGATTATGAGTGTGAGATTAAATACCATCCCGGGAAAGCTAATGTTGTAGCAGATTGGAGAGAATTAAGCCTATCAAGATAAGATCCTTAAGGATAGAAATAAAGATAGATTGGATGGATCAAATCAAGGAAATTCAGACACAAGCACTACAAAAAGATAACATCAAAAAGGAGCGCATGGTTGGTAAAGAAAAGTTACTAACCAAAGGCAATGATGGAATCCTATGATTTGGTAGCAGAATTTGGATTCCTAGACTTGGGGAAATCCAAATGAAGATAATGGATGAAGCTCGCAAATCCAAATACTCGATACATCCTGGAGCCGATAAAATGTACAAGGGACTGAAAACTCATTATTGGTGGCCAAATATGAAGAGATCCATAGCTCAGTATATAGAAAAATGTCTAACTTGCCTTCAAGTCAAAATTGAACATCAGAAACCCGCAGGGCAACTACAACAGTTACAGATACCTGTGTGGAAATGGGATAAGATTACTATGGACTTTGTCACAAAACTGCCAAGAACCCAGAAAAGGGCATGATGCTATTTGGGTTGTGGTTGACAGACTAACCAAATCGGCACACTTTATTCATGTCAGTGAGAACTATTCTATGGATAAGTTAGCTCGACTCTACATCAATGAAATTGTGAGCCGCCATGGTATACCGCTATCAATTATCTATGATAGAGATAGTTGGTTCACTTCCAGATTCTAGACTAGTTTCCAGAAAGAGTTGGGAACATGAATCAATATAAGTACAGCATACCACCCTCAAACCGACGGGTAAAGTCAAAGAACAATCCAAACCCTAGAAGATATGCTGAGGACTAGTGCAATAGAATTTGGAGGTAGTTGGGATAATCATCTTCCATTGATAGAATTTTCTTACAACAACAGCTACCATTCAAGTATAAAAGTTGCTCCATTTGAAGCCTTATACAGTAGGAAATGTAGAACTCCAATTTGTGGGACTGAAGTAGGAGATATCCAAATATCTGGACCAGAAATCTTACAGGAAACAACTGATAAGATAATCCAGATCAAGCAACGGTTGAAAGCTGCGCAAGATCGACAGAAGAGTTATGCAGATAAACGACGACGGCCATTAGAATTCCAAGTAGGCGACTATGTTCAGTTGAAAGTATCACGTTGGAAAGGTGTTGTACGTTTCAGGAAATGTGGAAAATTAGGGCCAATGTATATTGGGCCTTATAATATCATAGAAAGAGTTGGAGCTGTAGCATAAAAACTTGAATTGCCTGAAGCATTGCAGGATATTCATAACATGTTTCACGTGTCATATTTACGCAAGTGCTTAGCAGATCCCGATCAGGCAATCTCATTAGAAGATATACACGTCAATGATAAGCTCCATTTCACCGAGCAACCTGTTAGGATCTTAGGAACCCAAGATCGAAAGCTCAGAAAGAAAACCATACCAATGGTACTGGTACAGTGGCAAGGTCGGAAGGGTGCCGACAAAACATGGGAATTAACAGAACAAAAGAAAACAAAGTATCCTCATTTGTTTGACTGATGTTGAATTTCGAGGACGAAATTCTTTTAAGGAGGGGAGATTTGTAACACCCGGATAATTCTCGAGTAAAATAAAGGCCAAAAGTATCAAAAGATAAAGTCCAGGGGTTAAATTGAATGTTTTCCAAAGATAAAGGGCTAAAAGTGAAAATTATGAAAATGAGGCGGATATCGGACCGACATACATTGCATATCGGTCCAACATGTGTTGAGGAGGGACTGAATGAGGTGGCGACACATGCCCTATGACTCATCGGTTGAACTTTGATGCGTGGCTGGATAGCGGACCGCTATCCAGAACCATAACTGTCCGCTAGCCGCAAGAATCAGGCGGGTCCAATGGGAGAACGACGCGTGTAGGGCTGACGCATACAGGGTGATATCGGACCGATATCGCCCTACATATCGGTCCGATATGGGACCAAAATCAGCCTATAAATAAATTGCTCGATTTTAGACTTTGGCACACACTCTCACCTTCACTTTCACACACTAGAGCTCTGATAGCTCGATCCCCGAGGTTCTGGTCCGCTCTCGAAAGTCCGGTTTCTCGCAATTCGTCCGCAAAACTGTCGTAGATAGTGTCGAGGTAAGGTTTCTGAACGCCCTCAGGTTTCTTCGTGTAAACCTAAGATAGGGGTATTGATTATGATAATGTCGAATATGATCTAGGGTTCTGTCAAAGTGTTAATTATTATATTCAATACAGGAGGAGGTTCTGCTTAAGGTGAGTTCCTCTGAACTGTGCTGTATAAATGTTTTGTAAATGATTTTTTTATCTGAGATTCCAATACTATCCGTGCATATATCCTATAATAAGTACTTGTTATGGCCAAGATTGGGGTGCGACCTAGGGACAAGACCAATCCTCTTGTTTGAGATCTGGTACATATGCGACCAGCGCGTCGTAAGGTCTCTGTATATATGTATGTTGTAGACTCAGAACCCGAGTAAAGCAGAGGTTACTGGGTGACGGATTGGAGAGGATGGTTGTAAGACCTTGACGGGGCAATCATCCCTGTATCAAAGATAACCATAAATATGATTTTGTTTATGAACTCACCAACGTTAAGCTGATCCAAAATGTTTTCAAATGTATAGATGTTTTGAGATAGGGATGACTAAGGGCAGGCCCTGTGTGACCATAAGGCCTGAGTGTATGGCGTGATTCTTTGTGAGCTATAAGCCCAGAGTTGTTTATGTTGTATTTTGCCTGTCAGTCCCTATTGTACAAACGTTATGTTATGAAATGAAATAAGTTATAATGTTAAGTCTTCCGCTGTGTGTTTTTGGTATCACCGTCACAGTAACTAGAAGGTGACCTTCAACCGTTATGTAGTTATCTGATGAACGGAATGTTCTGTCTAGGAAAGAGCAGTGTATAAATATATCCTAGACCCGTCGCTCTTACCTGGGAACATATCTGTTGGAGGTAACACTTTGGTTAGATGATTATCCTGTGTTACGGGTGTGACAGAGGTCCTTCGGAAAGTCACCAAGAGTGACAATGTCTAGGGGACAGTGATGAGCTTGGCGTAGAATGAAAGCCCTGACGAGGGCGGTTGTAATGAGGCAATTGTTGTGTGTATTTATTTTGATATATATAATGCATGCAAGTGTTTATTGATAATCTATGTTTTGTCATGTTATTGCTTTGATGTTAAGCAATAGAGTGACTATGGTGTGAGAACGAGGCCGTGTTTACGACCAAAGTGTAGTAGCCCTTGTAAGAGTCATGGTTAGGGCTAGTCAGGTCCTTGTCTAGGGGTTGGTTGATATAATTCTAGAGTACGCGTTGATATGTGTGGTGAACTATAGGTTGGTAGAACGGTAAATTTGGTCCTACTCGGGGAACTTACGGGGTTATGTTAGTGGGTAGAGTCTCGGGTTGTAGGACCCTTATGAGAACTTGTGGGTAACGTGGGTGATCAATATGTTGATAAATGATGAACCGTTTTATAACGGAATGTAAAGTCCTGAGTGCAACCAAATGATATTCATGGAGGAAAATACTTCCTGTTAATATAAACTGTAAGAACTCACTCAGCGTACCTGACTTCGTATGTACGTTAGTTTATTTTGCAGGTGAGTTTACGAGACGTGGTATCTTGGCTTAGGAGCGGTGCTACTCGTATTGGTGGGCAGGCATTCATAAGTAAAGTTAATAACGATATAGAGTTTAAAAGATAACTATTATTTTGGGAAAGACTCCCGTTGTATGTTTGTATAATAAAATGAGAATTTTTGAAGAGAATACCCAGCGATGAAATCCAACTTTAGGGTGCCCGGTTTGGGGCCTTACATTCACTTTCCTCTACACGAGCTCGGTTGCCTGGCGGTCGGCCTCGTCGACCAGTACGACTACCGGTTCGACCAACATTCTTTCCACTAGTTATTTTTGTCTAACTGCGAACAAGGAATACTCGTGTCTTCATGATAGGTAACTATTTAGAACACCTCGAGTAATGTAAATTACTAATTACATAGACCGGCATGAAATTACTAATATACTTTACTACTCGGTGTAATGCCCGAGATTTTCCGACCCATCTTTTGCACGTGCTACTAAGTTAAAACGCGATTTCGTGTTAAAACTATTTTCTCAAAACAATAGATATTAATTTTGAATTAATATATAAATAATTTATACTTAAAACATATATATGTGAAATTTATTTAAAAGTATTAATATATCTATATATATTCATAGATTCTTAAAACTTTGTAAAACTATAAATAATATAAATTTATGTTAACTACTTAAAGTTATGACAAATCTATAAAAATTTATAAGATAAAATCATTTGAGAAAAACTTATTAAATCTTTTTTACATATTTGATTTTATAGAAACCTATTTATTTTACAAAGTCAAAGGACCAAAACTGTCAATTTCGAAACTTATTTAAAACAAAAATCTAAATTTTATACATAAATGATAAAACCTTTAAACCTCAGGGACAATTTGTGTAATAAAACCAAACTCCCATCTCAGGAAAACAGTCCCGAGTTCGAACCTCACTGGGACAGGTTTTGAGGCCGTTTAGTAAAAAACACGAATTCCGGACCGATTCAATGAACCTCGAGTGTCGCCTCGCGCATGCGACCTCTCCCCAATAAGTATTAACTCTCCTCCCCAACCGAATTCACGCGTGAAGCCGTAATTAACTCGACCCGTTCACCCGTATTCGTCCCACCTAATCGAGCATTTAATCACGAAATCGTGTATAAATACGAGTACCAACAGTTAGACGACATCACCCTACTAACATATCAAACCTCAATTCGTTCAAAAACTAACCTGCATTCCGAGTTCTTTCCCGCGACCGTCGACGACGAGGCCAAGCTCGTTCTCACTCATTTCGATATCATTTCAGGTAATTCAAATGGCCATTCTACTCGAAATCTTGCATAGATCAGAAGCCCTATTTTTAATTTGATGGACAAAGGGCTAATCGATGTGCATTTACGGATTCTTGATTTAGGATTCATACGGGCATTTGGGGTTGGTTTGAGATTCTGTTTAAGAAATTTCTTTTTCATGTTTTAAGCTAATAAGGCAGTGGTTGGGATGGTTTAGGCGTGTGTGTCTGGGAACCGGGCAACCCGGGTTCGAATCTGGTTAGCCCAGTTTTGCCCTTTTCATTTTTTTTAGCCTTTAAACAAGTATTTAAACCATCTAATTTTTTTATAAAATCTGTTAAATTCATATAAATCCAGAAATGGCTTTTATCTACACCTTTGTATTTTGAAACTATTTTTAACTAAATTAAACTCAGTTAAAACTTATAAAAAAACTAATTCTTTAAAAATAGTTGTAAATATTTAAAAACTATAAAAACACCTTTAAATTTTATAAGAATTTATATTCTAAATAGGAAATATTTTATAGAAATTGAAACCTTGTACCTTCTATAAAATCCTTATTCTATATAAAACTTGCGCATTTATTTATTTTAAAACAAAATAAATATACTTTATTTATTTGTAGAATGTTTATAAACTTCATAAATCCTAAAGTTAAAAGAGACTTATAGTTTATGAACTCGTATAAATTAGGAATATTTATAAACTTATAACCTTAAACATAAACTTTATTACTTATAAACTTAAAATTTTGAACACAAACCTTATTTAACGCTTATAAACTTATAAACCTTATAGAAACTCTATTTAAAACCTTATAAACTTATGATTTTCTTTTAGACTTTAAAAATATTTATAAACTTATAATTAAGATATAACCATATTCTATTTAATACCTTATAAACTTATAAGTGTTATTATTTACTTAAACGTATTTATATTACGAATTAATTTGTATTATAAATACTTAATACTTAGAAACTTAATCGAATCTCAAAAGACTTATGTTGATTAAATAAGTAATTATTCTTGTAAATTATTTATTTCCAAATGCTTAGAAAACTATTTTGATTATTCTGGTATAATGAATGATTGTGAAACTTTTAAATAATTATTTTAATTAATAATTATTCTAAACTATAAACTTATGAAACTTCGGTATTCAAATCTTGTGTCATTTATTCAAAACTTTCATTTGAAACTTCTGTTTAAATTTTACAAAAACTCAATCATGCCCGTTCTCTCATTTGGAACCCTAGTCAAATCTTGAATCCTAGATCCTTTGCCTTAGACTTGTAGAAGTAAACTTAAATCTTTAGACTTATATTCTTAGGCTTATTGTGAGAATATTCTCCCTCAAAGTCTTGCAAACACTTACTCGTACCGGATACTCTTCATCATCCAAGTGAGTATACTTAGCCCCTTTTTCCTTTCATGCTTTTGGGGTGAAACATGTTCACAATTCTTAAACTTATACAATTCTTGTACAACTATGACTATGTGTTTATTCTTAATGTTAAACTTGAGACTTGTATGCTTAGATTAAACTTAAAACTAGCACATTCATTAGCTTTGATCAAGCCCATAGTAACAATGATAGATCTATTGCATTTGACCAATCCACCTTGATTGATTGACCCCTTCGGGGGGGAGCCCTTGGTGTTTGTTACTACATTAAACTTTAAACTTGAGACTTATAAGGGTAACCTGCGGGTTATGCCTAAACTTGGTCGGAGGGTTGATGTGCCCAATGTCTAACATGCTTGTTTTCTCATACTTACATTATAGAATGCATGGATCATAGTGAATTGTAATACTCTTCAAATACTTGTTAAACTGTGTCAAAACCTTTGTATCTCACCAACTATTTTGTAGTTGACAGATTCTTTCACATGTTTCAGGTTTACATCATGAGACTTATTCGTGATCACATAGGATGCTTTGGACCTAGACTACTTAAATTAAATGTTGTATTCGTATTATTCTTCCTTGTATTGAATCTTAAATTATTTATTAATGAAATATCGAAACTTTAATAGTCAACCTTGTGCTATTGAATAACCGCGTCCGCCCCGACGTATAATCCGCCGTCGGTTGGGGTGTGTCAGATTGGTATCAGAGCCTTGGTTATAGGGAATTAGGTTATTAGACACATGACCTAGACTATAACTTAGGAGACCCAAACATGAGTTATCTCATGTCCTTTACTAGGAACTTTCTCCTTATTCTATTCTTAAATCTTATACGTGAACGCTTGGAGATTCTACGTTTCTACTTACCTACGTGCTACAAGAGGCTACTACATCGAGGAAACGTTCTTAGGCTTCAAGCCTAATCCACCACTAAACTCTCGTCAAGAATATTTAAGTTCTAGATAATGTGTGAGAACTTGTGCGGACCGGAAGGGTGGATACCTGTATTCTGGGAAATTCTGTCAAGGAAAGTATTTCGTTTAAATCCAAATCAACCGTTGGACCCGTATGCTTTCCTGGGAATTCTTGGGATGAGTATCCACTTATAGGAATGCACGACCTCTCTAAACATTAGTGAGCTCAAATTTCTCTTGATATGTCAAAGTACTCACTTAGTGATATGCACTAAATGAGTGCCATCTCAAATACTTTACGCTTCATAAATTCATGATTCAAAAACTTCCCTCTGTAACCTTTATTCTATGATTCTTAAGTCCCGTCTTGTCACATGACAGCATGCTTACTCGTCATGACCTGAAGGAGTTACCTTCAAGGAGAAATTCTTACGAGATTATACTTAAAAACTATATACATAAACTTATATTTATAGATACTACCCAATAAACTTCGTGATCGTTGTAATACAACCCTTAAAACTATGTATTACTCTACAAATTCTCCTATAAAGCTTCATTATTTTATAAATATGACACCTAAGAGGTAACCCTTGTATTCTTACCTTACCTCCTTGACACTTAACCAAGTTTCATTTGATAACTAACTCAAAACTTTTGTTACACTTTTATACATCTCAAAACTTTCATACGTCCTTAAACTTCGTGATCCTTGTAATACCAGCACATTTAAAACCATGTATTACCCTACAAGTCCTTTTACAAACTTCATTACTTTGTAAACTTGACACCTAAGGAGAAACTCTTGTGTTTTCATCACTCAAAACTTCATTTGTTGATCTACTCAAACTTTGTTACACATTTATATATCTCAAAACTTTCATTACATCCTTAAAACTTACACATCACCGTTTCTTGTAAACAAAACTTAACGTTTTCTAAACCTAAAGTACATTAACAAAGGGATTAGTAACCTGATCATTTTCCCGCAAGGGAAGAAGCCTACTATAGAATAAACAAGTTCCACGTTTAAGACTCTAAACCCACAATGAACCTTGACATAGTACCATAAGACCCAAACATCGGTGACAACAACTAAGAGAAGTTGTAGGCCCATGAGGAAGTTCTGGCTAGGGAAATAGGGTACATAAGTGAGTCCTCGTGACCACCCCTTCTTCCGCGAATTCTCTTCGTTAGCCCATCAACTTCCAATTAAAAACTATAATAAAAGATAGATATTCATAGTTTGGATTGTACTCAAAAGTGACAAAATCACTTGAATACTAGGGCATATTAAGGTTAATTTAAACTTATATAATTTTCAAGGAGACATGCTTTAGCCTATAGGTAAACACTCATCTCGGGAATTCCCAGGAAAGCATACGGGTCCCTCGGTTGATTGGGATTTATGCGAAATGCTTTCCTAGACAGAAAACCCAAAATACAGGTGTCACCCTTCCAGATTGCACGTGTCCTCAAATAATTTAACAAGTTTAAAAACCTTAACGAAGAAAATAAAAAAATTTTAAAGATTTTTTGCTTCAAGAATTTTTTGTCCATATGCTTAGAAAGAATAAAGATAGAAAAGAAGGTAGAAATATCATGGGGTTTTAGGATATAGGAAAGGTATTATTTAAGAAGATCCTAATAAGTCATGAATTTCCAACAAGTGAGGTACCAAATGTAATAAACAATTTATCATGATAAGCATGTAGCACATAGCATGTAACACATAGCACAAAATCATGAAGCATAGTATAAGTGGGTGTCCTAAAGTTATAGTCTAGGTCAAGATGTCTAATAACCTAAATCCCTATAACCAAGGCTCTGATACCAATCTGTCACACCCCGACCGATGGCGGAATCATCGGGGCGGGACATGTAAGACTGTTCATAGCACAAGGTTGACTAAATTGAAGTATATTAAAGTCAAATTTCCATTACAAATAATCCAAGTACAAACCAAATCCAAACAAGAAAATAAAACAACTCATAAACTTCTTGATTTAATATTGCTAAGTCCAAATCCTATATTGAGCACGTCTTGAATCATTCTCACATATTAGGGCCTGAAACATGAATAAAATAAAGTCAACTAAAAAGTTGGTGAGTATAACACAGTTGTATATAGATAGCATATAGTTGTAAACAAATCCTTTACAAGACATGAAAAATAAGGCATTTATAGGGAGCTGCTATTGTGTAATCAAGTACAATCAAACCTTAGTAACTAGTATGCAAATTGTGTTGTCGGTATCAATCACCTCCACTTGGGTGGGTTTGTCAGACTCAATAGATCTATCATTGAAAACCGTCGGCTTGTATAGTTAATGATTGCACATAGTTTTCACAAAGACTAGCACAACTAGCACTCGGGCACAAAGCTAAAATTTTGCACACATGTATGTAAGTAGGATATTGCACTTGTGTTGTTTGTATAAATGTAGTTGTGAAATGTGTAATGTGTATAAAGTTCATGTTCCACCCCAAAAGTGTAAAAGAGTAAAAGGGGTTATGAATACTCACATGGTATGGAAGATGTAGCTAACACAGATTATAGATAGCAATTATGATCCTTGGAATGCACAATTTAACCTATCGAGTAATGTGTATAGTATCAAATAGATGTACAAAGTTTAAGTCTAAAATGGAAGTTGAATTTGTGTATAAAACTATTGATTTGTATAAAATATATAGAGTTTGAAGTAAAATATGTTTGAAATAATTTGATTAGGTTTGAATTGAATAAATAAATAAATATATAATTATAGTTTATGAAATAATGTAAATATTAATTGTAATTAAGTATAAATAAATAAATGATTTTGATTTAAAATGTAAATTAAATAACTAATCATTATTTATAAATTTTGTAACTTAATTATTTAAAACCTCATTTTAAGTAAATATAAATTTAATTTTTTTATAAATTTTTCAATAAATCATATTTATGCCAAGATTAAACTTTAAATCCATTTTTAAATACAGAACACCTACTTTTATAAAATCTGAAACATTTATTGATTGAAAAATATAAAATTATAATTTTGTTAAAGTTTCTGAGTCACACACGACCGTGCCTCGGAAGGGCACGATCATGGTCAAGCCACGGGAGCGACCACGCTAGTCGGGGCGCGACCGGGTTGATCAACAGGAGCACAATCTAGACAAGTTTGACAGGCACGACCGTGCCTTAGCCCGGCACGGTCGTGTCTAAGATCTTTAGACACAACAGGGACTAGTCCAGAGGGCATGACAAGGTCTGGACAGGAGGACACGACCGCGCTAAATGAGGCACGGTCGCGCTAGATGATTAGCGCGACCGTGTCTATTCCAAGTCAGACACGAATTGACAATTTCTTGTATTTATAACGATGGAGTTGATAGGGCTTTCGATTAAAGAGATATTACGAGTCTAATCATATAAATTAATTGCATGAACATCGTGTTTAAGAGTGGAATCGATTAAATCCTTTTTATTTAAAATAACAATTCTGATTCGAACGATTTCTGTAAGGAAAGCCCAGATTAATAGGGGGCTTTTGATGATGATACTGAAACGAATGAGATGGAGAGTATACTTACCTAAAACAGGGAGGAATTGATAACGATCGGTAGAAGGGAGTTCCAGCGACGGAGAAAACGGCTTCCGGCGACTTCGGCTGCAATTCCGGCTAGGCCAGAGAGTCCAGAGTCTTGGAGAGATCCGGGAGATGCGTAATCCTTTCTTGATCGGGGGAATTTGCGTCTCAGAATAGGATTCGAGTTTTGCTTGAATTGTTTGAGAGAGAATTCGAGATTGATGGTATGAAACTGAGGCGTTGAATAATTGAGAATGGTATAACTCACGTTAATGGAAGAAGAGACATAATCGGATTTGAATTTCGAATGATTGAGCGTTTTGAAATCACATTTACGTTTCGACTGTTACGCAGGCGCGACCGTGCCAATATAGGCGCGACCGTGCCTAGGCACCGGGCGCGATAGTTCCAAAACAGGTCGCGCGACCGTGCCAAAGCACCTGGCGCGACCGTGCTAGGACGAAGCACGACCGTGCTAGACTAGGGTTTGATGACATTTTTCAATTTTTGTCCTTGACTTTTCAGATTTGATAAGTTTGAATAAAATAGTTTCTTGTATAGTGTCTAAATGTATATAACCGAGTAAGACTTGCGAATTTGTATAGAATTATTGCATTAAATTTACGGCGAGAAAATAATGAGACATTGCACGAGTATAGAACTTGAAATTGCATTACATTGAATTGAAATAGGAATGCTAAAATCAGAAATGTTACAATCTGCTCCCATTTCTACATCAGAATTTCCGGTTGTTGGAGCAAACCAGAAGGCTTTTGGTATTCGACCTTGACTTTCGAGTAGGTCAGGCACTTGCTCACAAAGGTGGCTATATCAGCCTTCATGTTCGGCCACCAATAAGGGACTTTCAGGTAATGATACATCGTATCGGTACCAGAATGAATAGAATAGCGGGATTTGAAAATTAATTCATCACAAGCTCTTCTCTTTCATGGCTTGAAGTTGAGCACTACGGATCTGATAGGTTAATCCGGGGTAGATAGTGAGTTGTAATGCTCAAACTCGTCTAGGCTTAGTTTCTTTTCGATTTAGGGCATCGGCTACTAAGTTAGCCTTGCCCGGATGATACTTGATAGAATAATCATAGTCGTTCAAAAGTCCGATCCAACGACGTTGTCGGAAGTTCAACTCCTTCTGATCGAAAATGTGCTGAAGACTTTTGTAATCGGTGTAGATAGTGCATTTGGTACCATACAAGCAATGTCTCCAGATATTCACAGCAAACACTACAGCTCCCAATTCTTGGTCATGGGTAGTGTAGTTTTTCTCATAAGCTTTCAATTTCCAGGAAGTGTATGCGATAACCTTTTCGCGTTGCATCAACACACAACCAAGACCTTGAATAGAGGCATTGCAATATATTACGAAGTCATCCGTTCCTTCAGGAAGAGATAGGATAGGTGCACTACAGAGTTTCTGTTTCAAATTGATCAAGGTATGGCTTACACACACGGTTAATGAGGTCTATGAATACCGCGGGTGCGTTGGTTAATCCAAAAGGCATGACCACTCATAGTGGCCTTACCTTGTCCTGAAAGCAGTCTTATAGATATCCTCATCTCGGACTCTCAATTGATGGTAACCAGACCTAAGATCTATCCTGGAATAGAAGCTTGATCCTTGGAGTTGATCAAAGAGATCATCTATACGAGGCAAAGGGTAACGATTATGGATTGTGACTTTATTCAGTTCTCGGTAGTCGATGCACATACGAAATGTCCCGTCCTTCTTCATGACAAACAGAACTGGAGCTCCCCATGGCGATGAGCTAGGTCGGATGAAATCTTTATCCAACAATTCATGTAGCTGCGTAGATAGCTCTTGCAATTCACTAGGTGCTAGTCTATAAGGTGCCCGAGCGATCGGTGCCGCTCAGATCAATTTGGAATTCTATTTGACGGTTAGGTGAAAGACCATGCAGGTATTCAGGAATTACTTCCGGAAAGTTATGAACGATCGGAATGTCATCAATCTTCTTTTCTTCGGATGGTTGCTCGGTGACAAGAGCCAGAATAGCAGTATGCCCTTTACGTAAGCACTTATGTGCTTTCATGAAGGATATGATGCCTACGACAGCACCACTCTTTTCGCCTTGAACATGAAGGATTTCTCCACAAGGGAGAGGAAGGCGAACGATTTTGTCTCGACAAATGATATAGGCTTGGTTTTTAGATAACCAATCCATGCCTACGATTAAGTCAAAGCTGCCAAGTGTAACTTGCATGATGTCAATGTCAAGCTTGTGACTAGCCAATCCTAGTTTACATCTCTAAGAACGTGAGTTGTTTCGATTTTCTGACCGAATGCTATCTCAATAGTATACTTGGCTTCTAATAGAGTTGTAGTATGACTGCACCAACATGAAACTTGTGAAGTCATGATGAGACCTCTAGTGAGACCCGTACTTATAGGGTAAACGTCGGTCAATGTAAAGGCTAAGGGAAGAGGTTCATATGTAGGAAAGAAAAATCTAATGAGTTAAAGATTTCGGTAACATAAGGAATAGGATGTCTGTTTAAGTAGCCGCATTCAACCAATGGTTGGTTGGTTTAAATCCCTGTTTTCTAGTGTCATCGGAACAACGGGATCATTTTGCGAAGAAAGAAGTCCGTTCACAGCGTTGGGCATCCTGGGGTATAAACCAAATTAGGTTGAGGATTAGTCACAGGATAAGGTAATAGAGTCAAAGGGGATTTATTGTTGGAGTGTAAGGAATAACGTGTTAGCTTAAAAGGAATTCTTCAAATTCCACTTACATACTTGGAGTTGATAGGTTTACCATGAGATTCTATTAGAGTTTCAATCAAGATGGTTTCTGTGATCATGTTTAGGTGAGTGTCTTAATTTCACAAAGACTCTAACATGAGTGAGAATAACATTGATGGATTCCATTGATGATAATTCAGAGTGCCCGTAAACATTTTCAACCTGATAGTCACGTCTATCAGCTGTTGAATGAGTTTAACGATACCAACTAGTCGTTGAGTGGGTTATGAGAGTTTCTACAGACAGTGGAAACTTAAGTCTGTAAATCACTGATTAAGACCATTTATCCACACACTAGGTTTCACTAGGACTTACATGCACCTCAAATTACTATTACGTGTGCACCCGTAATGATAATTTGCTTTACATGCTCACCCTAGTTCTCCCTGTCCTGTGTCATAATGTCCTTTAGTATGCATTGTTGAGTACAGAGTGTTGTGAGA
The DNA here is from genome assembly GCA_023525975.1 of Smallanthus sonchifolius. Taxonomy (NCBI): domain Eukaryota; kingdom Viridiplantae; phylum Streptophyta; class Magnoliopsida; order Asterales; family Asteraceae; genus Smallanthus; species Smallanthus sonchifolius. Next base: position 64,911,064 of record CM042024.1, read on the forward strand.
GATGATAAGTTATCAGAAGGCTTAGTCATCAACCCTAAGTTGATCAACTCATATCAGGATGAGTAGTCAGGAATCATTTGATCCGAGTATTCACTCGAGTTGAAACATAATACGAGAGTCTAATCCAGCGGATTGTAGATGCGGACATGTACATGAAATAAAACATGCCCATGAAATGTGACTTCGAGAAATGAAACTAATTCATGGATACGAGTTACAGGAAAAAGAAAAATAATCGTCCTTCCAACTGAGTCAGTATAGATTTTGAGTATGCAATGAGCAATGCGTTCTCAACTTTGTGGTCAATCTATCTTCAACAGAATATCGACCAAAGACGTGAGCCCATGGCTCAGGAAAGTGATGACATCTACCTGTCAATGGATTCTGCAATATGTGTGCAACGGTCTGCCTTCACTCGGCGCATTGTTGCTAGTGGGTACAGCAGGAACTCTCCTACGACGATCCCAACTCCCAAAGAGACGCGTGCTAGTGCTGAGTATCGTCCATAATATGGACCTGATAAAGCCCACCATACCCGACAGCTGATGGTGGTGTAAGTGACTCCTCCGAAGGCTCCGTCTCGCTACCCTCAGATGGGAGTGGATGTTGTTCTGGTGATTCCCCGAGTGTCGCCACTGGGAATGATGATGCAATGCAAATGGTGTGTTATTCGTAAGCAGAGGGTGGTATGAATGATGTCAACATGACTGCAATGCATTGTATGTCTGGATGTTATGTGTATCTTGTATGAGTATATGTGTCGTGTAACTAATGCATGTGGGCGGTTATTGTCTGGTATGCAATCCTAGTTCTCTATAAACCTGGCTCTGATACCAATCTGTCACACCCCAAATTCCACTAACGGAGTTTTACCGTTTGGTGCATGACAAACCAGGATCTCAGTCTTTAGTTACATCAAACGACACTATATGGGACATAAATGTAATATCATAAAAGTTCAGATTTAATGCGGAAGCGTTTATATGAGAAAATAAATACGCAAAACAAGCGCGCCCAAGTTTAGTTTAATAAAACAAGTAAAATGTTTTGAATGTTTGCATTAGGATGAAATGATAGTAGGACTCCATGCATGTCCTAAGTGTGAAACCTGTGCCTTAGAGACCTGAGAAACATGTTAGAAAAGTGTCAACACAAGGTTGGTGAGTTCACAGGTTTACAAGTAAATAAACTATTTAAGTTTTTGCAGGATCCACATACGTATGTCACACCTATTGATAGCTAGACAATGTTCAAGTTACTATAAGCGTTCGCAACCGAAGCTTACTATTTATGTTTGAGATGCCTTCCGCCATTGGTAACATCAACAATGGCAAATGTTTAGGACAATTTACACTCGTTAGACCTCCTATCAAGTTAGCGTGACTAACCCGGGTGGGGTTTGTCAAACCCAGTAGTACTACTCAAATTTCCTCGCTATACTCCATATATTAAAGGTCCGAGTGTGTAAGGACTTTGCATGTTATGTTTGCACTTAGGTACACAAGTGGTAATGAAGTACTATGTGATGCATGTCCGTATGTATGTCTCTCCCTGGTTGGGAGACAAGTAACGGATGCCGGTTCGTATGCATGTTTCTCCCCAATGGGGAAACAAGTAAGATACTGTTTGTGTGAATGCATGTTTCTCCCCAACGGGAAAACAAGTAAAATAATGTTTGTGAGTATGCATGTTTCTCCTTAACAGGAAAACAAGTAAAATAATGTTTGTGTGTAAGCATGTTTCTCCCCCAATAGTAAAACAAGTAAAAAGGGGCCGTGAAACTCACCTAAGTTGCGTACGAGTAGATAGCACCACACAAGGATGCAAGTAGGAAACACACGAGTTTGCATGTGAACTACATAAGTATGTCCTGGAATTATAAGCATAATAGTCAGGGATACAATGGGATTTTTGTGACGATGACACGTAAGGTTGAACGTCATATGACGCTCTAATGGTTAACGAGTAGACGAGCATGTCCACGAGAGTAAGGGTTTTCCTTAATATATCATTTAGGATACGTGTGCTTCGAATCGAGAGTTTTCTAATTACGAATAATATTTATTAAATAAATATTCATGCGTTTGCACATTTAAATAATGGTTTATGAAAATAGTATAACTTTTTATATTATTTTTAAGTTTGAAGTAATAACACGAGAATCATTTATGCGGCAAAAATAATAAATATATTATTTTTATTCCATAATATAAACGTGAGTAATAATGTAAACAATTATATCATTTTAAAATATGAGAATAATAATTAACACGAGTTATAAAATCCAAACCCGAATATTAATATAAAATCACCATTGGCGTGTTTTTATGAATTTTAATAATAGTTTAGGGAACAATAAATTATATTGTTTAAAGTGTATAAATAATATCTAAAATGTTTTATAAATTTAATACCAAGCATACGGGTATTTTCAGGTGTCAAAACATTTTAATATAATATTATAATACCATAGAAATTTATTTTGAAAAGATTAATTAAACAAAAAGTCTCAAAACAAATATCACAGGATACGGGATTTGAACCCGAGTCTCCTGTGTATCAGTCTAACGTCCTAACCATGTTCGCCCGCTTGGGTCTCGAAACATAAGGTGGTTTCAAAAGGTTTTAACATAGAAGGTTTCTGTGTTCTCCCCCAACACGAACCCGATTCCAAACTCAACCCTAAATCCATCGATTTCAACAATGATTTGTAACAAGGGTTTTGGGGTTTTGATTATCAATCCACTTCGAACCTGTGGGTGTATTTAATTGCAAAAACAACATGTTTAGGTTGGTTAATTACTCAATTGAAATCCTGAAACCCTAGATTCTAACATGAATTCGATTCGGTTAAGTTTGATAAGATTAAGGGTTGGGATCATAGGGCTTTCATTGAGTTAATGATTGCGAGTCTAACCCTATACTCTAACCCTATGATTCAATTGCATTGAGGTTGAGTATAGGGTTGAGTTCGATTAAACCTTTTAGACGATGAACCCTAGATTCGGTACCTGACCAACAGGATGAAATAGACAAGAATTATCTTAGGGCTTTCGATTTACGGGTGAAAACGAGTCTACATGTGTGTTTGGTTAACTCAATTGATGTCGGATTGATGGAGTTCGACTAGTTAGGGTTCCGACCTCTAATGGTTTAGTCTCCGGTGACTCTGACTGCTTCTCCGGCGAAACTGATGTGGGGGAAACGATCAGTGAGGTTCGTTTAGTATGCACAGGGTGATGAATTGAGAGGATAACAGACAAAATGATCGAATTCGTTTGAAATGGAGGTGGGTTTCGACGGTTATAAGTTGATTACCCATAATTGGGTTTAATTCGATTAATGATGATGATTAAAACCCTAATGATGACCGTTAATGCCGACAATATGAAATTTCAGTTACAATTTGACCAAAAATCAGTTGTAGTTGCGAATTTGGATCAAAGGTGTCACAAGGTTGACTTTTAGAAGTCAACAGGAACCACATGCTCTTGATTTTAACTTTCCAGGTCAACAGATTTGGTTTTGCATATTTACATGACTAGTCCTTGTAGTTTAAGATTAAATATTGGCAGGAATGGTCCCTGAGGTTCAAGATTGAGTTAACCGGGTTACTAGATAACAGGATTTGGATTAACGGAACTAATGGAAAATTGACGGATGTCACACCTAAGAACAGGTACTGAAAAATCGATTAACCAGGAGGATTAACGGATGAAATCATGTGATTTTACCTTCTTTTGATGCGCAACAACTTTACCAACAAGAGATCAAAGCAAAAACAATAGATCAACAAGCACACAAACACAAATTGAACAAGTTCGCTCTTCGGGACAAAGTCACTCAAACAAATTCGCTCTAAACAGACTTTGTGGATTATGAGCAAGTTCGCCTGAGAATTTCATCTAACCACCCATTAAGTTCGCTTAAACAGGCGAACTTGCTAAGTTCGCTTCCCAACGAACATGGTAAGTTCGCTTAGTTCTCCCACTTAGAGAAATCTTTAACTTTCAACCTGTCAATTTCCAATACCCAAAACCGATCTTTCCGTTTTCCACCAGGAACCTGTATCCGATCCAATCCCGAATATTTTTAAATAAAAAAATGGAATTTTAATGGAAGCACGAAATAAAATCTTGTTGGATATATATATATAAATATATATATATATATATATATTTTAATGCAACGGAAGTGAAAATTAAAACTAATAAACTAACAAGAATGCACATATTTTTGATCTTTTTGAATTTTCAAAGAGTAAAGCTGTAAAACAAAGTACACTGTTTTTGTATTTTTCAATATCAAGAAAATACAATTGTTTTTGGATTTTATCTATACAAACAGATGCACATATTTTTGTTCGAACATCATGAGTAAGAAGATCATATCAGTATATATGATTTGTCCATCACACATCCTAATCAAATCTAAGGGTAACATATGATACTTCTTATCATATATCAACATATTCAGAATATACAAACTATTCACATTTCTTTTTGATATTTTTCACTTTGTCCACCTCACAATATCTCAATAAAGCATATCAAACTTGATAATCCACATACTAACTATGATACCAATGGTAATTCATTTGATCACTTATGCATATTTTCAGAATTTTTCAGATCATATCTTTTTCAACTTTGACAATTTTTCATGAAATGATATGCGATAAACTTCAAAGTAAACAAGATCAGATCATAAAATGCTCAAGTTTTCATACCGAATTTGCAATATATAGCATGTAAACCTAGATTATCAGTATTAGGGAATTTGAAACTACAAGCGTTTTTCTCCCAAGTTCTTGTGTGTTAGTACCATTTAGATGAAAAACATCGTGTACCCCACATATATGCCAACATAAATATAAAATTGCACTATCTTCAAGACATGTAAGACTTTGCGCAAAAGAATGTATATATCAATTTCCAGGATGAAACATTCTCAATTAGCACAAGATAAGATTCAGATCCCGAAGGATTTAAAGAATCAGAATAATTCAGAATAGAATGATTCATATGCTTGGTTTTGGATGTAATATCATGATTGATTATAACAAAGGAACTCTTTAGCAGAAAGATTGATTAAGGAATCGATTGATTCAATAATACAGGGTAATGTGGTCCAACTGTTATCTGGATATTCAATGGAATCAAGATATTGATCCAAGGGCGAATATATGCTCCAACAGATGTTGTCAGAAACATATCTTAATTCAGTATCACATTGCATGTTTTTCGGGGCCTGAGCAGTGAAGTGAACTGAAAAATTGTGCTAATCAATATAGTCCGATATTGGTCTCATGAAATTCTTAAAGCCTCATATTCTATATTTGATAATGATCTTTTAACACACACCCCCGACATCATATGGGTTCAAGTCACATTTGTTGTCATAGACCATTAAGTTTTCACACTACTGATGGTCCAAAAACGCTTCTAGTCTATTGACAATCTAAATTACATACACATATTCAAATTAAACATAATATAGATTTTCAAGATTAGAGCATTTATGATACTATCATTTCTTGATTGTGCAAACTCAGAAGTTTAGATCAAATCATAAGATCATCAAACACAACTTATTATATCATATCAGCAGGTCATCTATGGTTCATGTGTGATAGATTATCTACCGATGTACTATCATTTCTTCTCTAACTTCAAATGATGTCGATTTTATCCTTTTCATTTTGTTTGGAATTTTTATAAATAACAACGTTTTGACAAGAAAATAAATGCAGAAATGAAATAAAGCAGTAAAAAAATAAAAAATAAAACTTTCATGAAAACTAATTTGAAAAATATTTATTCGGGATTGATCATACCAATCATTTTTACCAGAAATTCAAACGTAGTTCAATTTGGTGAACAGATCTACAAGATTATCATTAGTGTGAACCTTCACCAGCTCAATCAACCTTTTATCTGCACAATCACGAATAAAATGATATCTGATTTCAATGTGTTTAGTTTTATTGTGCTTACTGGGTTATTAGTTATGGACATTGTGGCATTGTTATCTATTAACATAGGGGTGTAAGTGAAATTCAAACTATAGTCACGTAATTGTTGCTGGATCCACAAAATTTGGGAACAACAACTTGAAGCTAGAATGTATTCTGCTTCATATGTTGCGATGGAAATTGTGGTTTGCTTTTTTACATTGCCGTGAAACAAGCCGATTACCTAGAAATTGGCAACCTCCTGTCGTAGACTTCCTGTCCAAACAACAGCCTCCAAAATCTTAGTCAGTATAAGCATTAAATTCAAAATTGGAACTATGTGGAAACCATAATCATAATCTCGACTTCCCTTTCATTTACCGAAAAATACATTTGACTGCAATCAGATGTGATTCCTTTGGTTTTGCTTGAAATCTTGAACAGAGACACACGACAAACATCATATCAGGCCTTGATGCGGTTAAGTACATGAGAGATCCAATCATTACTCTGTACAAGCGACTGTCAATATCCTTTCCTTTCGGATTTGGATTAAACTTGTGATTGACAGGAATCGGGGTGTCATATGGGGTACAATCTTCCATCTTGAACTGGCTCAAGATGTCTTTCACATACTTAGACTAGTGAATAAAGAAACCATCCTCTTTTTTATTAACTTGCAATCCTAAAAAGAACTAAAGCTCTCCCAAAACGGACATTTTGAACTTCGATTTCATGACACTCTCAAAGTCTTTGCATAACACTTCGTTTGTTGAACCAAATATAATATCGTCCACGTAGATCTGAACCATCCGGTAGTCTCCCCCTGCTTTCTTGATGAAAAAGGTTGAATCAATTTGACCATGATCAAAACCATTGTCGAGAAGATGCTTCGGCAAAGTTTCATACCACGCACGGGGCGCTTGATGAAGACCATAAAGAGCCTTGTCTAGCTTAAACACTCTTGAAGGATATAAAGGATCTTCAAAACCTGGTGGTTGATACACATACACTTCTTCTTTAACCTTGCAAATCACTTTTGACGCCCAATTGATACACCTTAAATCCTTTAAACGACGCAAATGCCAGAAATAAACGAATTGCCTCCAACCTTACAACAGGTGCGTACACCTTAGTGTAATCAATTCCTTCTTGTTGATTGAACCCTTCAATGACTAATCTTGCTTTGTTCCTCACCACGACACCACGATCATCCTTTTTACATTTAAAGACCCATTTGGTGCCAATAGGATACACGCCCTATGGAAGATCAACCAAATTCCACACCTTTAGCTTATCAAACTACTCAAGCTCCTCTTGCCTCGCTTCTATCCAATTGTTATCTTGTAATGCCATTTCCACATTTTTAGGTTCTATCTGAGAAATAAAAAAAGAATATAAGCAAACATCAAGAACTCCAGTATCCCTAATGCTAGAATATATACAAGTATTTTTAGTTAAAGAAAGAGTTTTAACTCCATCCTACAAATTCCTAATTATATTTGTCACCGTATGATCTTTCAATTCTTTTATAGGAACAGGGAAAACATCAACTTGAGTAGTTTCTGCTTGTGAAGGAACAGTTTGAGTAACTGGTATCACATAATCTAAATTGGTAGGAAGCTCCCCCATAACTTGTGTAGAAGTGGATGAATCATCAATAATTAACGGATCAGCTGAAGAATCCTGAAAAATTGCTTCATCATCTTTAATATCTGACTCGTGAGTGCCTGAACTTGATGCACAATTCGGATCACAGTTATAAGAGGATGGAACGAATAATGGAACCGCTGATCTTGGTATAGAACCACAATGTTGGTCACCATGACATGATTCATATAACAATGCAACTTCTTCAGCAGACAAATCAGGAGCAAAATTGAATGGCTTGAATAAGATGTCATAATCAAATGCCCACTATGGACCAACAACCTTTTGAGGGATAGATCGATTAGAACAATTGATATGAAACCATTCTTATACCTGTCGTGTTTCCTTGTTATACACTCTTTTATTCAACGAATTGGCAACATATCCTAGAAAAATTCCTTCGATCTCCTTTACGCTAAACTTTGTAGAAACATCCCTGATCTTTAGAAGAGTACACAGATTCCCAAAAGGAAGCAGATAATCCAAATTAGGCTTTCGATTATTTTACAATTCATAACATGTCTTGTTGTGTCGCTTCACAGTCAGAACTTGATTCAGGACATGGCATGCAGTATTCACCGCTTCGGCCCAAAATGTAACTGGTAGCTTAGAATCTGCCAACATTGTTCTTGCTGTCTCAATCAACGTTCTGTTCTCTTGCTCAACAACACCATTTTGTTGAGGAACATATGGCGCGCTAAATTCATGATGAATACCCTTTTGTAAACAAAAGAAACCTATCATGCTATTCTTGAACTCGCAACCATTGTCACTTCTGATACGCTTGACTTTCTGCTTACAAAGATTCTCCAACCCAAGAATCAGGTATTGAATAGTCTTAGTTGTTTCAGCCTTGGATGCCAAGAACTTGACCCAAGAGAATCTTGAAAAAGACATTCGTTACCACCAAACAGTACGATTCCTTCAATGCTTCGAATACTTATCGGTCCGAACAAATCCATATGAAGTAGCTCCAGATGAGTAACAATAGAACTTTGTTTCTTCGATTTATGGGACTTTCTATGTTGCTTTCCCTTCTTGCAAGGAATACTATCATCAGGCACAGAAATCTTCATTTTTGGAATACCAGATACCAAATCATTCTTCACCAAATAGTTCATTTTTATGAAGTTGATGTGTGCAAGCTTCCGATGCCAAAGAATATAATCAAATTCAAATGCTTTCGAGAGTAAACATGTAGGAACATAATCTGTTTTTGTGGAAACACTCATGTCCAAGACATATGTGTCATTTCTTCTCGGAGCGTTCATCAGAATCCATTCTTCAGGTATCACAAATCCCGGCTTCAGAATATAACATTCGGAATCTTCAAAATGGAATGAAAACTTCTTGTCACACACTTGAGATACGCTGAGTAGATTGTGCTCGAGTTTCTCAACATAATTGACTTTCTCAAACTTCACCTTTTTATTTTTCAGCGTTCCTTGGCCTGTTATGTAACCACCTTTATTTCCTGCAAAAGCGACATAACCACTATCAATTTTAATAACATCTTCAAGCAAACGAATATTTCCAGTCATATGTCGGGAACAACCACTATCTACATACCAAATATTGTTGATAGTCCTCCTTGGTTGACCCTACATAAACAAAGAAAATCAGTTAAAATGGAGACCCAAGCCATTGTGGTCTTGGGTCTACCATTAGCATCAAAATAAACAACTTCAAGCAATTCACAATCTCTATTATCATCCACCCTTGGTGATTGAGACGATGAGTCAGAACCAGACATCGTTGAATTTGAAACATTCTTTTTCTTATCAAAAGTAGAATATTTTTGAAAATTATGATTATTACAAAAAGAGTTAGATTGATCAGTTTCCAAAAGTTTCTTTAACCGTCTGTTCCATCTTCTACTTTGAGGTCTTGAATGTTTAACCTCAGATTGTGAATTCTTTTTGAATCCAACTTTAGGATTCTCAAAAAATTGTGGAGTAACAACTTCCTGTCTAACACCAGATTATACAAAGTCTGGTTTAGAACCAACGCTTCGAACATGCACATGATGTTTCAACTCTTGCTTAAACCCAGAATGTTTAGCAAACGACTCTTTAGGCACATTCTGCCTTACAGTTTGCTTCAACACATTATCAGATGCAAGCTTTCCCACATTAGGTCCTTTTAAAATCTTCACTACTTGAGGTTGAGAATGACCAACAACTGGTTTAACTTTCTTTGGAATAAGAGGATTTTTCTCCTTGTAAGGACAATTTATCACAATATGCCCCACTTCATTACGATGAAAACAAACTCTCTTATCTTTGTATTCTCTGATATAAAGAACTCTTCTTGAATTCAAAGAAATTCTTGATGAATAACCTCCAATAGATTGAATATCACTACCACCTTGTTTCTTTTGAACATATACCTGTCTTGATGATTCACCAACATAAACCTTTGAAACTTGAGACTGCACAACCTTAGGTTTTGTCAACGTCACTTTCTATTTGATGAAATCACTTGTTGATTTATTTTCCACCTTAGAGATCTCCTTCTTGATATCACCAGCACTCACAAAACCACTTTGAGACAAAACATTTGAAATTATTGGTTGTTCACACCCATCAGGCTCAGTTAGTATACACCGACCTCTTGTGACTTGTTTAATCAGCTTTGGTTCCTCAATTTTCACCTCCTTAGGAACACCTTCAGTCTTGTTTTCATCAAACTTTTCATCATCACTTTCTGAATCATAAACCATGTCCTCCCCTGTTACAGGATTTACCTTCAATACCGTTTTAGGATCTAAATCCTCTTCTTTGACAATTTCAGGTTCCACTGCATAATTTCCATTGAATGGTGGAGGAACATAGCCAATACCACTAATTTTTTTACCCTGATCAATATTATGATTGAAATATCCCAGCAAAAATGATGAATTACCAAAACCTCCAGCTTTTTGTGCAGTTTGATCACCTCTGCTCCTTTATCAGAAGGATCCTTATTTTTGTCAGTAAGGTAGGTATTTCTTTTCTCAATCTCTGCATAGGCCATATCCAATGCTTGTTCTTTTATCTTCAAGGTCAGAGAATTTATCATCTCCTTGAGCAACTAAGGCAGACGATGTTGATACATTTGCTAAATTTCCAGAACTTCCAGATCCTTGTTGTTGTTTTTGTCTGTTTCCTTGATAATTGTTTTTCTTCTAAGAATCGAACTCTAGTTTTGGCTTGTTACACTCTTTAGCAATGTGACCATACTCTTGACAATTGTAACACCGAACCTTTGTTTTGTCAAAACCCATTTTTGTTCTGCTGTTTGATCCAATATACTTTCTTCCGATCTTCTTAAGAAAATTCTTAGCTTGACTCATATACATTGCCATGTTCCACTGAATGTTCATTTCTTCTAGATCAACAGGATCAATCTGCTTATAGTCTTCTTCAATTGCTTTAGGATCATGAATCTTCCCTCTGATAAAATTTTCATAAGATGTGATAAATGAGGAAAACATAGCCATAAAATCTTCAGCTACCCTCTGACTCACATGATGTGAATTAGATGGTTATGATCCAGATGATGAATTTGATGTATTTGCAGAAAATCCAGATTGATACGAACACCCATATGAATTCTCAGCAGAATTATCTTGACCATCTCCAGAAAACCGTGCAACTCTAGATCCAGATTTACCAGACGATTTAGCAAAATACATTGTAGGATCTTGAAACAGGCTTCGGAGCATTATCATTATCTATAATGCTCGCCATCACCTTCTTTTCATGATCAAATAACAACTTCTCTTCAGTAGATAAGGCAGAAACAGGCTTCGGAGCATTATCATTATCTATAAACGAGTAAGTCGGATGGGTATAGCCTTCCAGAATTCGAATCCATAAACTGGTATCTGTAAAAGAAACGAACTGATCAAATCTGTCCTTCCAGTTTGAATAATCAGCTAGACTCATAAGCTTTGTCGGTTTCTGAGGAGTTCCGAACTCGTTGTAGTAGTTGAACGTATTTGTAACCTGTACTATGTTAGCCATAACAACAAGTATACGAAAAAATATAACAAGAAAAAAATAAAGTTTGAACAAATATACCTAGAGGCGAACTTGATAAGTTCGCTTCTTACCACTCTCAAGCAAACTTGCCCAAGCGAACTTGATAAGTTTGCCTAAACCAGAATCTCAACTAAGTTCACCTGCTAAATTCGCCTGTGCAAGAACTTAGGTTAAGTTCACCTGTATCAGCTGAAACTCTCAGGAAGATGAACTCTTCAACCAATACACGAACCAAAACTTTTGAAAATCATCATAAGTTGTTGAATTGATAGAATTTGATAAAATTGAACCATAGGATTGAGTATAATGTGAATTAGAACACATTGAATGGATCAATTTCTTCAAAAACACTTCTAATTTGATTAATTCAGCCCCAAAATCTTCTCAAGAACTCAAAAACTCCATTTATATGAAATTCATGCAAAACTCAGTCTTTTTTTATGTCAAATCATACACAAAAAGTCACAAAACAATCACAAATCACGAGCATAAGCTGTGATAACACATGTAGGTCCCCTTAGGGTCAATACGGATCTATCTCGATGTCACACCCCGACCGATGGCGGAATCATCGGGGCGGGACATGTAAGACTGTTCATAACACATGGTTGACTAAATTGAAATATATTAAAGTCAAATTTCCATTACAAATAATCCAAGTACAAACCAAATTCAAACAAAGAAACATAAAACAACTCATAAAATTCTTGATTTAAATTGCTAAGTCCAAATCCTATATTGAGCACGTCTTGAATCATTCTCACATATTAGGGCCTGAAACATGAATAAAATAAAGTCAACTAAAAAGTTGGTGAGTATAACACAGTTGTATATAGATAGCATATAGTTGAAAACAAATCCTTTACAAGACATGATAAAATAAGGCATTTATGGGGAGCAGCTATTGTGTAATCAAGTACAACCAAACCTTTGTAACTAGTATGCAAATTGTGTTGTCGGTATCAATCACCTCCACTTGGGTGGGTTTGTCAGACTCAATAGATCTATCATTGAAAACCATCGGCTTGTATAGTTAATGATTGCACATAAGTTTTCACAAAGATTAACACAACTAGCACTCGGGCACAAAGCTCAAATTTTGCACACATGTATGTAAATAGGATTTTGCACTTGTGTTGTTTGTGTAAATGTAAATGTGTAATGTGTATAAAGTTCATGCTCCACCCCAAAAGTGTAAAAGAGTAAAAGGGGTTGTGAATACTCACATGGTATGGAGATGTAGCTAACAAGAGTATAGATAAAATAAGGGTTCTTGATACGCACGGGTTAACCTAGATAGTAATGTATATTGAATCAAATCGGTGTACGAAGTTTAAGTCTAACATTGAAGGTTGAATTTGTGTACAAAAAGTATTAAATGAATATATAAAGTTGTAGTAAACATTTTTGGAACATTTGATTAAAGTTTGGAATTTAAATAATAAAATAGAATTTTTATAAAATTGTTCATTATGAAAATAATGCATGTGTTAAATGTAAATTAATAAATAAATAAATGATTATCGTTTATGAAATAATGTAAATATTGATTGTAATTAAGTATAAATAAATAAATGATTTTTGTTTAAATATTAAATAAATAATTATTATCTTATTTATTTATAAACTTTGTAACTTAATCATTTAAAACATCATTTAAATGTAAGATAAATATAAATTTAATTTTTTTATAAATTTTTAAATAAACTTTTAAATAAATAATATTTATCTCCAAATCAAACCTTAAATCTTTTCAAATACAGAAAACATATTTTTTTATAAAATTTGAAACATTTATTGATTGAAAAATATAAAATTATAATTCTGATAAAATTTCTGAGTCACACACGACCGTGCCTCGGAAGGGCACGATCGTGCTCAAGCCACGGGCGCGACCGCGCTAGTCGGGGCGCGACCGGGTTGATCAACAGAGGGCACAAACTAGACAAGTCAACAGGCACGACCGTGCCTTGGCTCGGCACGGTCGTGTCTATGATTTTTAGACACAACAGAGGCTAGCCCAAAGGGCATGACTAGGTCTGGACAGGAGGACACGACCGCGCTGCTACTCGGCACGACCGCGTTTCATGGGGCACGGCCGCGCTAGATGATTAGCGTGACCGTGTCTCTTCCAAATCAGACACGAATTGAACAAATCTTGTATTTATAGCGTTGGAATTGATAGGGCTTTTGATTAATGAGTTGTTACGAGTCTATTCATATAAATTAATTGTATGTAAATCGTGTTTAAGAGTGAAACCGATTAAATCTTTTCTTATTAGAATAATAATTCTGATTCGGACGATTTCTGTAATGGAAGCCCAGATTAACATGGGGCTTTCGATCTAAATACTAAAACGGATAATAACAAGTGATCAATTACCCGAAAGAGTAGTGAATCGAGTATCGTGACTTTATTGCTGGATTGAGAGAATTCGGGTTGAACGGCGTATTCCGAATTTTCTTGAAATGTTTTGAGAGGTTTTTTCGAGATTGATAGGATTAAGTTGGAGCGTTTGTGAATTCGAAAGTTGTATTACTCACGTAAATAGAAAAGAAACGGTGAATGGTTACGGATTCTCAACGATCGGGTGATTAAACTGCATTTACGATTCAACTGTTACACAGGCGCGACCATGCCCAAATATGGCGCGACCGTGCCTAGGCACCGGGCGCGATCGTTCCAGGACCAGTCGCGCGATCGTGCCGATACACTTGGCGCGACCGTGCCAGGACGAAGCACGACCGTGCTAGACTAGGGTTTCTTGACATTTTTCAACTTTATTCCTTGACTTTTCAGGTTTGGTAATTTGAATGAAATAATTACTTGTATAGTGTTTAAATGTATATAATCTAGTAAAACTTGCGAATTTGTATTGAATTATTGCATTTAATTTATGTCGAGAAAATAACACACAACAGTGCACGAGTATTGAATTCAAAATTGCATTACATTGAATTGAAATATGAATACTAAAAATCAGAAATGTTACAGTCTCTCCATGTTGAGAGAATTTCGTCCCGAAATTTTGCTAGAGGAAACAACAGTATCAGTAAAAAGATGAGGGTACTTGAGCTTCATTTGGTCTTCTCGTTCCCAAGTGAACTCAGGACCACGCTTAGATTCCCAACGAACTTTGACAATGGGAATGCGACTTCGCTTGAGTTGTTTGACTTCACGATCCATAATTTCCACCAGCTTCTCAACGAAGTGCATCGTTTCATCAATGCGCACGTCGTCAAGCGGTATATGGAGATTTTCATCAGCGAGACACTTCTTCAGATTAGATACATGAAATGTAAGATGCACATTTCCAAGAGATGGAGGTAACTCGAGCTTGTAAGCCACTTTTCCAATCCTTTCAAGGATTTTGAATGGACCAACATAACGAGGTGCTAACTTGCCTTTCTTTTCAAAACGGATTACGCCCTTCCATGGAGACACCTTTAGAAGAACAAGGTCACTGACTTGGAATTCCAAGGGTTTTCGTCGTTTATCGGCATAACTCTTTTGCCGACTTCTCGCTGCTCGAATATTGTCACGGATTTGAATAATCTTGTCGGATGTTTCTTGAATTAACTCGGGACCAGTGATTTGTGCTTCACCAATCTCGTTCCAACAGATAGGAGAACGACACTTGCGACCATAGAGAGCTTCGAATGGAGCCATGTTGATACTTGTGTGGTAGCTATTGTTGTAAGAAAACTCAATGAGGGATAGATGTGAATCCCAATTTCCACCAAAATCGATTACACAAGCTCTAAGCATGTCTTCAAGAGTTTGGATTGTTCGCTCGGTTTGGCCATCAGTTTGGGGATGGTAAGCCGTGCTCAAATCCAATCGAGTACCAAGAGCCTTTTGGAGAGATTGCCAAAATCGAGAAGTGAACCGAGCGTCTCTATCGGATATTATGTTCAATGGAACACCATGACGGCTCACAACTTCATCAATGTAAATTCGGGCTAGTTTCTCCACTTTGAAGTCTTCGCGGATAGGCAAGAAATGAGCGGATTTAGTGAGACGATCAATGATCACCCAAATACTATCATATCCACTCGAGGTGCGAGGGAGCTTGGTAATAAAATCCATAGTTATATTCTCCCATTTCCACACGGGAATTTCTGGTTGTTCGAGTAAACCGGATGGACGTTGATGTTCGGCTTTGACTTTGGAACAGGTTAAGCATTTGGCCACATAAAGAGCAATGTCTTTCTTCATACCGGGCCACCAATAAAGTTGGCGAAGATCTTGGTACATTTTATCCGCACCAGGATGAATAGAATAACGAGTCTTATGAGCCTCGTTCATGAGAAATGTACGGAGATCGTCACGATCGGGAACCCAAATACGGTTCAAGTAATACAGTAATCCATTGGGTTTTGATTCAAGAAGGAGTTCAACACCACATGACATTTCTTCGTACATGTTACCCTCGGTTACCGAGACGTGTTGAGCTTCTAAGATACGGGTTTGAATATCGGTTTGAATACGGGCACAATGAAGCATAACATGGTCCTTTCGACTCAAGGCATCGGCTACAACATTCGCTTTGCCGGGATGGTAACGAATCTCGCAGTCGTAGTCGTTAAGGAGTTCGACCCAACGTCGTTGCCTCATATTGAGTTCTTTTTGGTTGAAAATATGTTGAAGACTTTTGTGGTCGGTGAATACCACACATTTCGTGCCATATAGGTAATGTCTCCAAATCTTTAACGCGAATACGACGGCACCCAACTCGAGATCGTGCGTCGTATAATTCTTCTCATGAACTTTAGGCGATTACTTTGCCTCGTTGCATGAGAACATAACCAAGACCTTGGTTAGAAGCATCACAATAGACAACTAAATCATCATTTCCATCGGGGAGAGTCAATATGGGAGCATTGCACAACTTTTGCTTGAGGTTTTGGAAAGCTTCTTCTTGTTTCGGTCCCCATTCATAAGTCTTACCCTTGTGGGTCAAAGCGGTAAGAGGGACAGCAATCTTTGAGAAGTTTGAGATGAAACGACGATAATAACCCGTAAGACCAAGAAATGAACGAACTTCGGTAGGAGTCTTCGGGGAATTCCAATTCTTAACCGTTTCAATCTTAGCAGGATCAACATGAATACCCTTGTCGTTAACGATGTGACCAAGAAATTGAACTTCTTTTAGCCAAAATTCGCATTTGGAGAATTTGGCATATAGTTGTTCTTTTCACAAGAGATCCAAAACCAGTCTAAGATGTTCTTCATGGTCGGCTTTAGTCTTGGAATAGATTAAGATATCATCAATGAAAACGATCACGAATTTATCAAGGTACGGTTTGCACACACGATTCATGAGATCCATGAAAACTGCGGGTGCATTGGTTAACCCGAAAGGCATAACCATGAACTCGTAATGACCATACCTTGTTCGAAAAGCAGTCTTAGGAATGTCATCTTCTTGAACACGAAGCTGATGATAACCGGATCGAAGATCAATCTTTGAGAAACAAGTAGAACCTTGAAGTTGATCAAAGAGATCATCGATTCTAGGCAAAGGATAACGGTTCTTGATATTAAGCTTGTTGAGTTCGTGGTAGTCAATACACATGCGAAATGATCCATCCTTCTTCTTAACAAATAAGACGGGTGCACCCCACGGTGAATGACTTGGGCGAATGAAACCTTTGTCGGAGAGTTCTTGAAGTTGACTTGCAATCTCTTGCATTTCAGAAGGTGCAAGACGATAAGGAGCTCTAGCAACGGGGTTAGCTCCAGGTATAAGATCAATACGGAACTCTACTTGACGAACGGGATGAAGACCGGATAAATCCTTAGGAAAAACTTCGGGAAAATCTCGAATAATGGGAATGTCTTGGATACTCTTCTCCTTGACATCCTTTTGAACAATGTGAGCTAAGAAAGCAATGTACTTCTTTCGTAAGTACTTTTGAGCGGTAGTACACGACATCAACTTAAGTCCCTTGCAAGGCTTTTCACCAAAAACCCTTAAGGTTTCTCCCGATGGTAGCGGAATTCGGATACACTTTTCAAAGCAAATGACTTCGGCATGATGATTTGATAGCCAATCCATACCTATGATAATATCAAAGCTTCCTAGTGGCATTGGAACAAGGTTGATTGGGAATGTATGATCATTAAGTTCTAAGGAGCAATCATAAATAATGGACTCAATGGTAAGGGAGTCACCATTTGCTATTTCAACGGTGAAGGTTTTCTCTAATTGGGATCGTGTCTTTGCAAGTAAGGGCTCAAAATTAAGTGACACAAAACTTTTATCAGCACCGGTATCGAACAAAATGGAGGCATATTGACTATTAACAAGGAACGTACCATTAACCACGTCGTTGTTGGCTTGAGCTTCGTTGGCGTTTATGTTGAACGCACGCCCACGAGCTCCACCTTGTCTAGCATTTGCAAGTCTTGGACATTGATCACAAAAATGATTCGGGTCACCACACTCATAGCAAGCACGCCCATTAGCAATGGTGGGAACACCTTGATTAGCCACTTGAGGTACGGTTCGGTTTGGAGGGTTAACTTGGCCCGCAAGAGCTTTGGCCCTATAAACATTGATAGTATGACCATATCTCCCACAATGAGTACAAAGGCGACATGGGATAGTTTGAGGATGATGATAATTGCAGGTGGCACAAAGAGGGTAGATCCCAAGATATGGCTTTTTAGCCGGCGCTTGAACCATAGGTGCAGCTTGGTTGACGGGAACAGCAGGAGTAACCACAGCAAAATTTCTAACCTTCCTCTTTCTATTATTGCGTAAGGGCTCGGTTGTGGCTTCTTTGCTGTGAGTAGGAGGGGTTACGGTTTCAGAAGCATTCTTAGACCCCTTTTTTGTAAGAGTTCCAGCTTTCACATGATTATCAGTTAAGGTAGCGGATAGACGAATAGCATCCTCCAGAGTAGCATGATTTCTACCTAAGACAGTATCTTGGATTTGTCTTGGTAGCCCACCAATATACTTTTCGATACAACGGGACAAAGGAGTGACCATGTGGGGCACGAGAAGACTCAACTCATGGAACCGATTTGTATATGCTAAGCTTTCCCCACTATCTTGGGCAAGATCCCAAAATTCAGCTTCTAACTTTTTCACTTCATTTCGAGGGCAGAACTCCTCGGTCATAAGCCTTTTGACCTCATCCCAAGGTAAGGCCATAGCTACATCAACACCTCTATTCCTTTTTCTCCCCATTCCACCGTGTAAGTGCCCGTTTTTGTAGGACACTTGTAGCATGACGAACACGGAGGTTGTCAGGACAGTCACTATTGAGAAAGGTATTCTCAATGCTTTCAAACCATTGAAGGAGTCCAGTAGCTCCTTCGGTTCCATAAAACTTGAGGGGATTGCACGAGTTGAAGTGCTTGAAGGTGCATTGAGATGGATTGTTACCACCATTTCCACCATTATTACCACTGTTGCTTCCATTTCCACCATTGTTGCCATTGGTGGCACCATTGGCTTAGGTGAGTTGTGTCACCAATTGGGTAAGAATAGCAGCAATGTCGGTGTTGGCGTTGGTTGCGGGAGCACGACGAGGAGGCATTCTACAGATTTTCACAAGACAAGAAAGATTGTAAGAACTTATGAGATTTGATAGGATTTAATAGAATGAGATAACAAAAATAAAAATAGATATTTTTACTTTGGATTGTACTCAAAAGTGACAAAATCACTTGAATACTATGGCACATTAAGGTTAATTAAACTTATATAATTTTTCAAGGAGACATGCTTTAGCCTATAAGTAAACACTCATCTCGGAAATTCCCAGGAAAGCATACGGGTCCCTCGGTTGATTGGGATTTATGCGAAATGCTTTCCTAGACAGAAAGCCCAAAATACAGGTGTCACCCTTCCAGATTGCACGTGTCCTCAAATAATTTAACAAGTTTAAAAACCTTAACGAGGAAATAAAAATTTTTAAAGATTTTTGCTTCAAGAATTTTCCACATGCTTAGAATGGATAAAGATGGAAAAGAAAATTGAAATATTATGAGGTTTTAGAAAATAGGAACGGATATTATTTATTTAATTATTAAGAATATCCTAATAAGTCATGGATTTAAAACACATAAGTCATCAAAATGAAATAATAAGAAATCATACTAAGCATGTAACATATAACATGTAACACATAGTACATAATCATGAAGCATAGCATAACTGGGTGTCCTAAAGTTATAGTCTAGGTCAAGATGTCTAATAACCTAATTCCCTATAACCAAGGCTCTGATACCAATCTGTCACACCCCGACCGATGATGGAATCATCGGGGCGGGACATGTAAGACTGTTCATAGCACATGGTTGACTAAATTGAAATATATTAAAGTCAAATTTCCATTACAAATAATCCAAGTACAAACCAAATTCAAACAAAGAAACATAAAACAACTCATAAAATTCTTGATTTAAATTGCTAAGTCCAAATCCTATATTGAGCACGTCTTGAATCACTCTCACATATTAGGGCCTGAAACATGAATAAAATAAAGTCAACTAAAAAGTTGGTGAGTATAACACAGTTGTATATAGATAGCATATAGTTGAAAACAAATCCTTTACAAGACATGATAAAATAAGGCATTTATGGGGAGCAGCTATTGTGTAATCAAGTACAACCAAACCTTTGTAACTAGTATGCAAATTGTGTTGTCGGTATCAATCACCTCCACTTGGGTGAGTTAATGATTGCACATAAGTTTTCACAAAGATTAGCACAACTAGCACTCGGGCACAAAGCTCAAATTTTGCACACATGTATGTAAATAGGATTTTGCACTTGTGTTGTTTGTGTAAATGTAAATGTGTAATGTGTATAAAGTTCATGCTCCACCCCAAAAGTGTAAAAGAGTAAAAGGGGTTGTGAATACTCACATGGTATGGAGATGTAGCTAACAAGAGTATAGATAAAATAAGGGTTCTTGATACGCACGGGTTAACCTAGATAGTAATGTATATTGAATCAAATCGGTGTACGAAGTTTAAGTCTAACATTGAAGGTTGAATTTGTGTATAAAAAGTATTAAATGAATATATAAAGTTGTAGTAAACATTTTTGGAACATTTGATTAAAGTTTGGAATTTAAATAATAAAATAGAATTTTTATAAAATTGTTCATTATGAAAATAATGCATGTGTTAAATGTAAATTAATAAATAAATAAATGATTATCGTTTATGAAATAATGTAAATATTGATTGTAATTAAGTATAAATAAATAAATGATTTTTGTTTAAATATTAAATAAATAATTATTATCTTATTTATTTATAAACTTTGTAACTTAATCATTTAAAACATCATTTAAATGTAAGATAAATATAAATTTAATTTTTTTATAAATTTTTAAATAAACTTTTAAATAAATAATATTTATCTCCAAATCAAACCTTAAATCTTTTCAAATACAGAAAACATATTTTTTTATAAAATTTGAAACATTTATTGATTGAAAAATATAAAATTATAATTCTGATAAAATTTCTGAGTCACACACGACCGTGCCTCGGAAGGGCACGATCGTGCTCAAGCCACGGGCGCGACCGCGCAAGTCGGGGCGCGACCGGGTTGATCAACAGAGGGCACAAACTAGACAAGTTAACAGGCACGACCGTGCTTTGGCTCGGCACGGTCGTGTCTATGATTTTTAGACACAACAGAGGCTAGCCCAAAGGGCATGACTAGGTCTGGACAGGAGGACACGACCGCGCTGCTACTCGGCACGACCGCGTTTCATGGGGCACGGCCGCGCTAGATGATTAGCGCGACCGTGTCTCTTCCAAATCAGACACGAATTGAACAAATCTTGTATTTATAGCGTTGGAATTGATAGGGCTTTTGATTAATGAGTTGTTACGAGTCTATTCATATAAATTAATTGTATGTAAATCGTGTTTAAGAGTGAAACCGATTAAATCTTTTCTTATTAGAATAATAATTCTGATTCGGACAATTTCTGTAATGGAAGCCCAGATTAACATGGGGCTTTCGATCTAAATACTAAAACGGATAATAACAAGTGATCAATTACCCGAAAGAGTAGTGAATCGATGGAGGTCGGTAGAAGGAAGTTCCGGCTTCGACGGCTTGAGTTCCGGCGACCTTTACTGCAACTCCGGCCAATCCAGATAGTCCGGGAGCTTCAGGGATGATTGAGTATCGTGACTCTGTTGCTGGATTGAGAGAATTCGGGTTGAACGGCGTATTCCGAATTTTCTTGAAATGTTTTGAGAGGTTTTTTCAAGATTGATAGGATTAAGTTGGAGCGTTTGTGAATTCGAAAGTTGTATTACTCACGTAAATGGAAAAGAAACGGTGAACGGTTACGGATTCTCGACGATCGGGTGATTAAACTGCATTTACGATTCAACTGTTACACAGGCGCGACCGTGCCTAGGCACCGGGCGCGATCGTTCCAGGACCAGTCGCGCGATCGTGCCGATGCACTTGGCGCGACCGTGCCAGGACGAAGCACGACCGTGCTAGATTAGGGTTTCTTGACATTTTTCAACTTTATTCCTTGACTTTTCAGGTTTGGTAAGTTTGAATGAAATAATTACTTGTATAGTGTTTAAATGTATATAATCGAGTAAAACTTGCGAATTTGTATTGAATTATTGCATTTAATTTATGTCGAGAAAATAACACAAAACAGTGCACGAGTATTGAATTCAAAATTGCATTACATTGAATTGAAATATGAATACTAAAAATCAGAAATGTTACACTCGAGACGTAACCTGTCAAACACACGGAGTGCGGAATCCAACCGTATGCATGATCGTGTATATGAGACAACAACAGTAGCAATGAACACATAAGATGTAAATAATCTCTCTTTGATTGCTCCAAACACTGAGTTTACAGAACTTGAATACAAATGACAAAGCTATTCATTCTATCATGTAAACTACTATTTATAGTCAAGTATTCTGCCACAGGCCAACTTAACAAGTTCGCCTAACACAAGGCATAGGTGAACTTCTCAAGTTCGCCTTTTACAAAACATAAAGACATACAAGATCTAACTATTATAAAGCTCATTGTCACACATATATGTCCTAATAGATAGTCCTCCTTGGTTGATCCTACATAAAGAAGGAAAATCAGTTAGAAACAGGGACCAAAGCTGTGATCCCTTCTGATCCTTAGATATTCAAGCCTCTGATCTTCAAACAATCTATAGAAATACGGAATCAATCCAGAATGCTTCTATAACCGAGTAGATCAAATCAAACACAAATATCATAAAAAACCGCCACAAACACACAATGTAACATCAACACAGTTGATCTTCATTGATGATTAACTTGCAATTACAGACTGATTAAACACACATAAAAAGGCTAACTTCACTATTACATGATCAGAATTCAATGAACAAAGTGAACAACTACTTACAACTTCAAAAGACAACTATATATATACATTGAATATTTCGATCAAAAACTTCTGACCAAAAGTGTTTTCGACCGAAAATACTTTTCGACCGAAAACTACAGAGTTGTACAATTTTAGCCTATCAATTGATTTCTTTGGACTACTAGGTTCCAACAAGCACCCCCTAGTCCACAGAACATCAATTCTTCACTTGTTGTCTTTCTTAGGCTTGGCTTCAACTTTAACTTTCTTGGATTCCAGGTTGGCAAGTCTTTGCTTGATCATTTTAGCTTCATATCTCATCGACAAACAGCGACCAACCATTCTGATATAAAGTTTTGTTTCAGTCTTTATCTTCAAACTCATGTCACACTGAATTGGGTTACGATATAGAATCTTCAAGTCTTCATCAGAAAAGCTAAACAGATCCATTAGATCGAATATTCTAACCTCTGGTAGATCAAACTACGTGATAACCGCTTCGTGAGTTGAACTGTCATACTCCCATCTCTTGAAAGCCTTTATGAACACATCTTTTCTTTCTGGAACGTATACAGTAGTTATAGTATCAGCAGGCTTTACAATATACCTGAACCACCTCTTGCCATATTTATCTTTCTTATTTAGTTTAACACATTTTGGCACTTATGGCTTGAAGCTTTCAAACTTGTCTAGAGCACATTGCTTTCTTAAGTAGTTCTCAAAATTCCTAGCGAAGGAATTATTTGAAGGATTGATCAACTTCAAGTAACTCAGCTCTCTAATATCCCAGGTGGGTAGAGTCTTCAGCTTGGAACTTTTGTCAAAATATTGAATGTTACCTTCACCTCTCTTTATAACATACATCTTCTTCTAAGCATCAAACATCCAACTTAAGATCTCTCCAGTTAAGACTTTCTTTGGATTACTAATGTTCTGAGTTATTCTTTCAATAATGGAAGATTGTTCTGTAACTTTCCACCAAGCACTCTTGTCAATGCTTGTGGTCTTTGGAACTTCATTTGACTTTTCAACATCTTCAGGAACTTGAAATGACTCTCTATCATCCACCAAGCTTTCCTTACTATCTACTACTGAATCATCATTCTCCACGTACATCTGTTTTTGCTCATAATCATACTTTTTGTATTCTTTTGTAGTGTTGTCAGCATCATCAGAATCTTCTTCATTCAATCCACTGTCACCAACACCTCCTGCTCCACCACTGTTATTATCATCAACGGAATGATCATCATCTTTCTTTTTCTATCCAGTAACAACAATATCAGCTTCATCTTTTTCTTCTTTCTCTTTTTCCTCTTCATTTTCATCAGTCACTTCCAATCCTTCACCTTCATTGTTCATTAACATGTCCACATTAAACATTTCTTGTGATCCATATATTGGACTTCAATAACTGGAGAAAGGATGGGTTCAATTGTAGCATGACTCTCTTGATTCTCCATGTTTGCTTCAGTGTTGACATTTTGAGTATTGGTTTGAGCATCAATATGAGGAATAAGATCTTTTACCGTCCTTTGAAGTTGATCAAGTTGTTGTTGCTGATTTATAATTCCTTGCTGACGACTACTCTCAGCCCTTAGCTCTCTAATCTCTCTTGAACTAGCAGCTTTCCTGGTTTTAAGATTAGCGATCTGAGTTTTTAACTGACTAACAACATCTGCAATCTCTCTTGTAGCATAATTAAAAAATTCTTCATCAACAAGATTATAATCGTTTTTTGGTTTAAACCTTTGCCTCTCTAGAATCACCTTAGCTTTGCCCTTGCCTTTGTATGTTGTATCTTTCTTAGCCATTGTCTTTTGTTTCTTCTTCTTTGGATCTGTAAACACGATACCATTAGACGAAGGAGGTCTAGAAGGCACGGTCTTTGTCATTTCAGGCTCTTTTTTGTTTGTTGGGGTTGTTGCAGTTGCTGGAACTTCAGGTATCTCAAGAATCTCAGTATTTACACTTAGTACATCATCCTCCTTAGCAACAAACTCTTCAGTATGACTTATAATTGGTTCAATAACTTCAACTGTTGCTTTAGGAATCACATTTTCTTCAACATTGGTATCAACTTGGTGATCTAATTCCTGGTTTTGAATCACCGGTTCAGCATTACCGTGACCTCCATCATTACCTTCATCATTATCACCATCATCATCACTATCACCAGCATCTTCAATGTCACTGTCCATCAGATCATCCACCTTATCATCAGTGTTAAATTCTGGATCAGGATGTTCAGCCAATATATTTGGAAACAACGGTGTCACGGTACAGCTGAATTTGCTTGTCTTTCTTTCGTTATTCATATTGCTGAAAATGACTTCTTGCATAGGTTCTAACCGAAGTTCAATGCAATCATTTGGAAGATCTGGCAGCAAAGTGTAAATAATCATTTGAATGATTCTTGGCTACATAAGAAACTTGTAATTCTACCTTGGTCCCACAAAATTGCTTATCAATGCTTCAAAAATCATCCTTGAGAAGTTGAATCTCCTGTGAGTTGCAAGACAAACAAAAGCTCTACTAAACACCTCACCGATATGATCAAAAGCTGATGTTCTTGGACTAATGCAGTGAATAAGAACATGTACTAAATATCTCCAGTGTTTGCCAAACATGGTCTTTGTAACTTGCCTCCTTAACAAGTTTCCTTCATAACCCATAGTCATTATAATTCCAGACACCGCTGTGTGACTAATCTTGTAAGGGAATTCTGGTAAGTCTCTAAAGTTAAGAACTTCCCGAATTACTTGTTCTGTAATCTTTATAGTCTTTCCTCCCATGGTACTTTCAATCCAGATGTCTTTATTCACATGTCTATACTCAACATTGTCCCAAAACTCCCTGACTTGGTTCTCAAATACTCTAACTTATGTAGAGATTGTTGTATGTAGTCTGGAGTTACTCAAAAACCTAACAATCTGTTCATATCCCTGAGATTTTCTTGTTGAAGTAGTTAAACAGGCACATATGTTATGCCTTGGTTCAAATTTGAGACGATTCATATCTGAAACAATCAATAAAGTAATGTTAGAAAACTTTGAAACTTTCTGAAAAAAATTCATAACTCTGGAGATTTCGATCGAAAACCCTTAACCGAAAACCATTTTTCGATCGAAAAACTCTGAAAAAATACCAACAATTCGATCGAAAACTCTGATCAACTCACAAACCTTCAACTTCGAACATTTCGACCGAAAAACTGAGCAAAACATATTCCGATCGAAAACATTTTTTCGATCGAAAACTCATTTCAGACGGATCAGCAGTGACCCTTCATTTCCATCCGAAAGAGATTTCGGTCCATTCAAAGGACTTTTCGGGCTATTCTTAGGACATTTCAGGCGATTCAATAATTCAAACATCTGAATTTAAGCTAAGGCTTTGTAGCTATCCTACGCACCTCTACGAGTTACGAAAAACATACCTCTGTGATCGGAATGATGTGAGAAACATAATGACGTCACAATCAGAGAATTTCTAAACGAAAACTTGAAACTTGAAGAAAAACGATCGAGAGAAAAACGATGTATAATCAAGGTGGTAAAACGTTTTCTGATCGAAAATTCCAATATATATAGATTTTAATATTTCGACTGAAAAACATTTTAGTTTGGACTTTTCGACCGAAAACACATTTCGGACAGAAAGATTTCAGGCAATACTTTTCGACCAAAAACTTATTACTTGACAAAATTTAACCTTTTGTTTTTCTTTTCTTGTCCAATTTCGATATCGTGAAGACCTGTTCCAAACCTTTTTCGAACATTTTTCAGATAAATATACACAACAAATTCTCAACACAAATCAACTATTTAAGCACAAACTTCCACAAAAATTTCAAACCATTTATTCAAAGCAACTTCAATCTATCAACTTAGCTAATCAAGAAATGAGTAAAACATTCAAGAAACAATGATCAATTAAAAACACATATTCACATACACATTCATTTATTTACCAAGTACTTCTTTTCTTTTTGCCTTTTTCTCAACTATTTCTTTTATTTTGAATCTTTTTGGTGAAATGAAACTGACATAGGATCACAAATGCATACTATCTTAATCATACTGCATATCAAATCAGGATCTATACAATTCAACATTGATTGCTAGTATATTATCCACATAAACTCATGCATCACGTTTCAACAAATACTATGTGACTTTTAAGGTAAGATTAATCAATACATTGTGTACCCCACAATCAAGATGGAAAGAACTAAGAATCAACACAAAATTTCACTAAATCATGATCCAATCACCTGCAAGAGGGTAGCGTTCTTAGCACAGGAAAAATAATCCAAGTGGATTTAATTGGAATCATATTGATTCAGAATCATTTTGATTCATAGTCTTGGTTTCTGAGATAGTGAGCATGGAATCATATTGATTCATATGAGATGTGGAGAGTATATATGAATAATCAAGAATGAATATGTTGTGAATCTTAATGATTCGGGTATGCGGATATCCGTAAGATATTGGATATGTCAATTGTTCCTGGTCTCATGGTATGACTAGATTCACTTTGCATTCGAATGATGAAAGTACCGATATTCGATGTGAGTAAAACATAAAGATTGCAATTTAGTTAATCAGACAAGTATCACCTAATTTATACATGCAGAACCTACCGACATATCAATAAGTGTAACTGATGTCACCATCATATCCAATTCATGCGTAAGATCAGTACACAAATATACTATCATTTCCTATTTGCAAGTCAATCAGTCACATCATTTTTTAGCACAAATTCATCTTATTTCACTTCCAACATATTTTTCATTTTCTTTTATTCTCCCCCTAAAATTGTGATGTAATTTATTTATACTAAAACAGATTCTAAACCTATCATAATCACGACAGACACAATTCAACACAATTTTATCACTAAAAGAAAATATTTTTAAGGAACAAAGTGGTCTTTCAATCAAAATCAAACCCCCCCTTTTTTTTAACATTTATTAAACCAGAATACTAAAAAAGATATCATTCCCAACATATCTACCAGAGAGTTAAACCGATCAGTTGAAAATGATTTTGCTCTAAGGTATCAACGTGGACCACCTTAATCAGACCATTATCAAAGCAATCACGAATAAAATGTAACTTGATGGCGATATGCTTTGTTTTTGAGTGCTGAATTAGATTCTTTACTATGCCCAGCACAACTTTATTATCACAGTAAATCGGGGTCTCCAAGTAGTTGATTCCAAAATCCATAAGTTGATGTTTAATCCAAACGACTTGTGAACAACAACTCAAAGCATTCTGCCTCAGCAGTTGAAGTAGACACATTAGTTTGCTTCTTGCACTGCCACGACACTAATCGTTCCCCTAAAAATTGAGATCCACCAGATGTGGATTTCTAATCTAAATTGCAACCACCATAATCACTGTCAGTATACGCATAAAAGTTAAAGTCAGAATCAGAAGGATACAACAATCCAAGGTTAACCTGACCCTTAAGATATCGAAAGATTCTCTTGACAACTGATTCATGGGATTCTTTGGGAGCAGACTGATATCGAGCACAAGAACAAACAACACACATAATATCAGACCTACTTGTAGTCAAATACATCAATGAGCCAATCATGGAGCGATACAACTTTTGATTAACTTCAACACCAGACGGATCCACTGTGAGAGGTTCACGAGGATGAATGGGGGTGGATGCTGCTTTGCAATCACTCATATTAAACTTTGTCAGAATATCTTTAACATATTTTGCCTAATGAATAAGAATTCCAGCATTAGATTGTTTCACCTGCAACCCCAGAAAGAATTGCATTTGACCCATCAAAATCACTTCAAATTTTAACTTCATGACCGTCTTAAACTGTCGATAAAGATTCTCATTTGTCGAGCCGTAGATGATATCATCAACATAAACTTGAACGATCAACATATCAGAATCAATCTTCTTTAAGAATAAAGTCTTATCAATGGTGCCACGAACAAAACCATTTGTTGTAAGATGTGTCGACAAGGTTTCATACCACGCACGAGGCGCTTGATGCAGACCATACAATGCCTTATCGAGTTTGTACACCAGGAATGGATGATCAGGATCTTCCAAACCAGGTGGTTGATTGACATATTCTTCTTCCTTGACAACCCCATAAAGAAATGCAGTCTTCACATCCATTTGATAAACCTTAAACTTCATGTACGAAGCATAGGCTAAAAATATACGAATAACTTCAATCC
This sequence comes from Smallanthus sonchifolius, assembly GCA_023525975.1. Classification (NCBI taxonomy): domain Eukaryota; kingdom Viridiplantae; phylum Streptophyta; class Magnoliopsida; order Asterales; family Asteraceae; genus Smallanthus; species Smallanthus sonchifolius. The sequence continues at coordinate 64,940,297 of CM042024.1, forward strand.
TAGCAATATGTTAAAGCACTTTCCCGTGACAAACACTCTGGATAGAGTCTTAGTTTGTATTTTCTTGTTTGTAATTGTCTTTGTATGTAAGAGTCTTTGTGTATTAGTTTATCGAGTTGTATTCACTTTTACATATTGAATGTTGCAAAATTCTCTAAGTGTTTTGCACACTTGTAAGTGCGCAGGAGAAAGCTCCTGCGTACTTAGCAAGTACACAGGAATACCTTTGCGTACTTGCTAAGTACGCAAGAGCATTTTGCCCTGCGCACTTGCTAAGTGCGCAGGCATCAGGTCTTGTATAAATAGGATAGGTTGACAGAAGTTAAGTACGCAGGCGTACGCAGTCATAGTTGCAAATACGCAAAGTGTAATCTCAGTACTTCTCTCTGTAACCTTCAAGTGTTTATAATACAAAGAATGTTTAAAGTGATTATCTTGTCAGTTTACTTTGTTTAGTTTGACTCTCCACCTAGTCACGGGCATTCCGCACCCGGTTCGACTAGTAGACCCACTTGCATGTGACGATCCGCCACACCCGAGGGACCTACAAGTGGTATCAGAGCAATTGCTCCTGATTTCGAGTGTTGTGAGTGAGTTTGGAGAGTTTCTATCGAGTTTTTACAAGAAAATTTTTGTTGATTTTTGTGATAAAATAGGGATAGCTCTTGAGCACTATTTTAGAAGTAAAAATCACTCAAAAACTGATTTTTGTTGTGTATTTGATTGTTTTGAGCCTCAAAGGTTGGTTAGAAACAAGTTTCTGACCCTTTGGCTCATTTGCATTGTTCATCAGTCCAATTTTTACCATCTCCGGTGATTTTCAGGTGACCGGAATAGTTTGGTGAAAGTTGCTGAAAAGGTGTTGTGCGTACTTACCATTTCTGGCAAAAAGTACAGTTCTGTTGCGTACTTGCTAAATATGCAAGACTAATCTCCTGCGTACTTACAAGTGCGCAAGACTGATCTTTTGCGAACTTAAGTTATATCCTGCGTACTTATCAAGTACGCAAGAGCAAATCTAAATACGCAAGACCATTTCTCAAGTGCGCAAGGCCAAAATCAAGTGCGCAACTGTGTATGATTTTTTTGAAATTTGACTAAGTGTTCACTATGTCGAATCTTCAGAATCTTGGAAACCTATTAAACTATGATAATGAGATCGGTACACCACAGAAACCGCCAAAGTTGTTGAACGTAAATGATTATTCTAATTGGAAAGCACGTTTTGAGCACTACATTTCTTATACCGACTCATCGCTATGGATACCAATCCTTGAGGGATATAAGCATCCCATACACATCTATCTTGATGAAACCATGCCCAAACCTATCTCTAAACTTTCTGACAAAGAAAAGAAAGCCTATGATCGTGAAAAGAAGGCACTTGGTTCAATCACTATGGCATTAACTCGGGAATTTTTCCACAGTTTCCGAGGTTATGACAATTCCAAGGATCTTTGGAAAGCTTTACAGAAAAGATTCGAAGGAAATTTTGACATCAAGAAAAGTAAGCGGGATCTACTCCGGAAGCAGTATGAATGCTTAAGATTTTTAGAAAACGAATCTTTAGCTGACCTCATCTCTAGATTCTATCATTTACAGACTGAGTTGAAGGCTTTTGAACTCAGGTATCCAGATGAAGAGATGGTGGAAAAGTTTTTGGATGCTTTACCACCCAAATTTGAGATGTCACAACCCTGATGAGGAAAAATCCAAAATTCTATGAGTTGACAGTAGAGGAGGCAATAGGAAAGGTTCAAGCTCATGACATGAACCTAAAAAGAAAGGAGAGCTTAGGAAGGCCTCAGATACAAGACCCTTCTATGTATCATGGGACGATTCTACATCCAAGTTATCGGGCTCTGGAATTGCTCTTTTCACTGGAAACTCTACAGATGAAGACCACTCAAATGGTTGTGGTGGTCATGCATGCTATGCATCTGGATCAGGGTTGGGGGTCTCATCATCAACATACCTCAAGAAATCCTCCTGCTACGTCTTCAGCTAACCAATCAGCTATAGCCAGAATAGCTGAAGATCATGTAGCACTATTCTCATCTTGTATGCTTGCGTATGAGAATTTCACAGGTGGCAAGCTTACAGATCCCGAGATGATTGAAGAAGATTTTAATCAAGTGGATCCTAATGACATGGAGGACATGGATATTCAATGGAATATGGCCATGCTATTGAGGAGAGCCAAGCGTTTCCTGAACAAAACAGGAAGAAAGTTTATTGGCGGGGCATCCTAATGCCAAGGTCGGGTTTGACAAATCTAAGGCCAAATGCTATAAGTGTCTAAACTTTGGACACTTTGCTCGTGAGTGTCAGAAAGACAGAGCACCGGCCTCTGGTTTTACCAGACCTAGCCAAGGAAACAGCTATGGCCACAACAACTCAAACCACCACAATCAAAGCCAAGGTGGAACGTCCAATGCACTGGTAGCTCAACAGGACGAAAGCTTAGATTGGAGTGTTCATTTGGAGGATGCCATCATCGCACAAACTCAGGTTGGTCTCATGGCTGAGTTCATGGAGATGATGGAAGCTGAGAAAAGGGAAGCTTCTATGGCTAACCTAGAAGAGTCTACTACTGCTGCTACAGAGGAAGAAAAGGAAGCTGAAGAAAAGGAAGCTTCTGTAACTGAGAAAGAGGAATCGACTACTGCTGTTGCTCTCATGGCCATTGGAGAAGCAACAAGTTCATCTTCTGAGGTAGACTCTAATCCTTTTTCTGTTATTTCATGTTCTAAATGTCTAGGGCTAAAACTTGAAAAATCTAGGCTCCAAGACAAAATCGAACCCCTAAGTATGGCAGCTCTAAACTATAAAGAAAACGAAAAATGTTTTAAAGATTCAATTAAAACGTTGAAAAAAGAAAAATGTGAATATTCTCTAAAAATAAGCGATCAACAGCTTCATTTAGATGTTGCATACAGGGGGTTGGAAAAACGGAACAATGAAATCAACAGTGAGCGGGAAGTTTGTCAATAGCTTCATAGACATTGATCTCACTTGTCTAGATGAGTCCTCTGATAAGGATGATTCCCCTAAAAAGGATGAAAACTCAAGTAAGGCTAACTCCACATCTAGTGAGGAGTTCGTTACTGCTTCTGAAGATGGGTCGGTTAACACTTACCCTGAAGGAGTAGTATCTGAGGAGTTGTTAACTGAACAGAAAGAAAAGAAAAACATTATCACTAATGGTGATAATTGCATTTTAACTGAACCCGATATCATTGAAACAAATGATAAACTAAAGGTAATGCTTTACGGGGGTTATAAAAGTCTTAACCAAGTAAAGAAAGAAGCTTTTTCAGCTCATTATGGGCTTGGGTATAAAGAAAATTTGCAAAAATATTATACTCCCAAAAACCAAACTGTAAAGGTTCAGACTCATGTTCATAAACCAACTCCTCCTGCTCATAATGCTGAGTTACCTAAGGTCAGATCTAATTAGCCTTACAAGAGAACTTATATAGACAAGAGGAATTGTTTTCACTGTGGCTTGGTTGGTCACATTCTTGTGAACTGTCTTTCGAAGAACCAAGGTAAACGACATGTTGTTTCACAACCAGCTGTTATCCCTAAGTCTACATCAGTGATCCCTCCTAAATGTCCAAAGCAAAATGTGGTGAAACCACCAGTCAAACCGATGGTAAAGCCTCAGATCAAATCTGAAGCTAAACCATCAGTTTCAAGAAAGGTAACGCATCCTGCTATACCTTGTGTATCTACCTCCGGTAGTACACGTACTGGTGAGAAACCTGTGGTGAGACTCTTTAAACCACAAAGAAGGAGAAGGAACAAGAGGTTGAGAAAGCTAGAACAGCTGACTTCAGTTCAATCAGGTGAAGCTACCACTAGTTCACCTGCTGTGGTTGAACCAAAGTCTCCTATTCCGGTTAAGAAACAGAAGAGATCCTGGACTGCCAAATCCAAAACTTCTCATTCTCCTAGTCCTAATTATTTAAAAGATTCATCCGTTTTGAACAGTCATCACGACTGTGAGTTAAAGGAAGTAGTTTATTTTGAAAAGGATGGACGACCCAAGACTACAATGGCTTGGGTCTCCAAATCTAACTAATTCTTTTGTTACTCGTGTAGGGACGTCCGAAGGGTACTATCTCTAACCGCTGGTATGTAGATAGTGGATGCTCCCGGCACATGACAGGAAACATGGCCTTGCTTCACGATGTTAAACCATTCAGAGGCGGCTATGTGGCCTTTGCCGGAGAAAAAGGGGGCAGCATCACGTGTCAAGGCGTGGTTTCGAACGGTTGTGTCAGCTTTGACAATGTCAACTTTTCCGAGCAGCTGAAGCATAACCTGTTGAGTGTCTCCCAAATATGTGATAAGGAGTACTCGGTGATGTTTGACAAGTCAGAATGTCTGATTCTCAAACTTGGTTTAGAAGTTCCCGAAGACTGGATCCTGATGAGAGCGCCAAGAACAAACGATACCTATCAGATCGATATGAGCGTGGCAACAACCACCTCACCAGTTGCTACCTGTTTGCTTACCAAAGCGACAGAGCTTGACTCTATCTTGTGGCATAGGAAACTCGGACATATTTCTTATCGTAAAATGATTCATCTTGTCCAAAACGGTTTGGTAACCGGGGGTCCTAAGCTGAGATTTACCGTTGCAGATGACTGTATGCCTTGTAAAAAAGGCAAACAGCAACGGAAGTCTCACAAGCCCAAGCTCCAAAACTCTATTGATACCCCTTTGGAGTTATGACACATGGATCTGTTTGGACCCATAAGTATCAGGAGTATTGGATGTAAGTCGTTCTGTCTAGTAGTAACTGATGATTTCTCATGTTTTTCTTGAGTGCACTTTTTAGGTACTAAAGACGAGACTGCTGATATTCTTCAATACTTGATCATGAGCTTGGAATCTCTTTGCAAGCTAAAAGTTAGAAGGATAAGGAGTGACAACGGAACTGAGTTCAAGAATAATTTGATGGAGCTTTTCTGTCTCAAGAAAGGGAACCGTCACGAATTCAGCGCACCGTACACGCCTCAGAATAATGGAGTTGCTGAACGGAAGAACAAAACACTGATTGAGACTACAAGGACTATGCTGTCAGATGCAAAGCTTCCTGTCACTTTCTGGGCAGAAGCCGTTAATACAGCTTGTCACGTCTTAAACAGAGTTCTGGTTGTGAAGAGGAACAACAAGACTTGTTACGAGTTGATCAACAATCGACTTCCCAATCTTGATTACCTAGTTCCTTTTGGTAGTCCTTGTTCCTTGTTGCTACAGTACAAAGACCGCCAGTCTAAGTTTCATGCAAAAGCGGTGGAAGGCAACTTCTTAGGATACGTTGCCAACTCTCCTTGCAAGAGAATGTACAACATAGGAACTCGTACTGTCGAGGAATGGTTTGAAGTGGATTGCAGTAAACACAGCATTCCACCCGAACTAACAAGTCCAGCTTAGGGTTTTGATTATGATGCTATTCAAGTCTTTCAATCTTCCTGATCTATCTGCAGTTGACGCCGCAAATGTTTATGAATTATTGGGTGGCGACAATGACTCCAGCTTCTCTACTCGTGCTACTGTACCGATTATTACTCCTGATTCCAATGCTGCATCTGCATCTTGAACTAATGACAGTGATAACAGTGAAGATGTTCATGTTGTTGGAGATGACGCTCAAGCTAATCCTAACACAACTGTAGGAAAAGAAGCTCCAGCTGATCTAATTAACATTGAATCTTCTTCCTCTGGAACACAGGAAATGGGGGAGTTAAGCACGAATCTCGATTCAGAAATTCAGGAACCGATTGTACCGGAGACGAGAGTGCATAGGAATCATCCAATCGACAACATTATTGGTGATCCTTATGCCGGTGTTCAGACTCGTCATCGAACCATCACTGAGAACACCAGTCTTTACTTGGAGATACTTGACACTGGTGTCATGGAAACATGTCTGCATGCTGCATTCGTGTCCCAGTTAGAGCCAAAGAATGTGAAGGAGGCTCTCAGTGACAACTGCTGGATTGAGGCGATGCAAGATGAATTGTCTCAATTCCAAAAGTTGCACGTGTGGGATTTGGTTGACTTGCCAAAAGGCTTTCAGCCAATTGGAACCAGATGGGTGTTCAAATGCAAGACGGATGATCGTCAGGTTGTTGTGATGAACAAAGCAAGATTGGTTGTTCACGGTTTTTATCAGCAAAAGGGCTTGGATTACACGGAAGTATATGCCCCATTTGCTAGAATTGAGGTCATTCGACTGTTCTTGGCTTATGCCACATATGTCAGCTTCAAGGTCTATCAAATTGATGTGAAGAGTGCTTTCCTTTATGGTAAAGCTCATGAAGAGGTCTATGTCACTCAACCTCCTGGCTTTGAAGATCCGCATACTATCAATAAAGTGTATAAGCTCGACAAAGCACTTTATGGTCTTCATCAAGCACCGCGGGCATGGTATGAGACATTATCTAAGCATTTACTGTCTAATGGTTTCGACCGTGGACAGATTGACTCGACTCTCTTCATTAGGAAAGCAGGAGGTGACATTCTTCTTGTACAAGTATACGTCGACGTCATTATTTTTGGATCTACCAATGAAGGGATGTGTAGGGAATTCGAGCAGGTGCTGAAGTCCAAGTTTGAAATGAGTAATATGAGTGAATTGTCGTTCTTCCTGTGTCTGCAAGTCAGTCAAAGAGAGGATGACATTTATCTACATCAAACCAAGTATGTGCAGTACATCTTGTCAAAATACAAGATGAATGATTGCAGTAATTATGGCACACCTATTCCAATCAATCATGGTCTGCATCGTGACAAAGTTGGAAAGGATGTAGATAGCAGATTGTACCGTGGGATTATCGGATCACTTATGTATCTCACAGCTTCAAGACCCGATATAATGTTTGTTGTGTGCTTGTGCGCAAGGTTTCATTCTCAACCGAAGGAGTAACATATGATAGCCGTGAAGAGAATTTTCAAATACCTGAAAGGGAAACCCTGATTGGGTCTTTGGTACTCTAAGCAGCAGTCATTCGACTTCAAAGACTACACTGATTTAGACTATGGCGGTTGTAACCTTGACAGAAAGTCAACTTCTGGTGGATGTCAATTCTTAGGAGACAAACTGGTCTCCTGGCAGTGCAAGAAGCAGTCAACGGTTTCTATCTCAACTTGTGAAGCAGAATACATTGCTGCGGTGAGCGGTTGTTCTCAGATATTGTGGATTCGACAGCAATTGAGAGACTACGGCTTAAACTTCACTGGAACTCCTTTATTCATTGACAACAATGCCACCATGTCCATCACAATAACCCGGTGAAATATTCCAAAACTAAACATATAGAAATTCGCCATCATTTCATCCGTGATTGTGCTGAAAAGTATTTAATTGAACTTGTAAAAGTTCATACGGATGACAATCTTGATGACCTTTTCACAAAGGCATTAGATCGATCCCATTTTGAGCATCTTGTCAACTTGATAGGAATGCTCAATCCTGAGTGAAAATCTATTTTTCTTAAATCAATTCAATTCATGGAAGCTAAACTTTATTTCTTTTAAATTTTCTGTATAGTTCTTTTAAATTTCAAAATATTTTACAAAATCAAAAACAAAATAGAAAATGGAGAAAATTTCAAAGTTAACTTGAGAAAAGAGGAAATGATAGTACATCAGAAATGATCTAAACGTCACAGACTGCTCATATGGGGAATGATTGCGTCATGCTTACTTAATTGTTTAAATTATTATGTTTTTAATCTACTTATTTACAAGTAATTTGAATTGTCAGTAGGCTGTATGCGTCTTTGAATCACTAGTAGTGTGGAAACTAAATCTAAATTACAACTGTGATTTGAACCCATGTTTGCAAGTGTGTGTGCGTAAGAGAATAGAAAAGATCATTATCAGATAAAGGATGTTAGATTTTGGCAATAATTTTCTTTTCAGATCAGTTTCGAGTTATGTCGTTAGCACAATTAATGCGGTTCATCTCACTGCCCATACTCACAAGTATGCAAGGAGAGATTGAATCAAGACATGTCTCTACATCAACCGTTGAGCATGTATTCACCCTTGAATCACTCCTCATTCATTGAAATCAAATCCAGATAAAAGTTGGATCCCTTACCTTATTCAAACACCATACTCATTATCCTAAATCATCATACCGATATTAAATGAAGAAAATCAAATGAAACCAAGACATATGAATCACTTAATTCTGAATCTTATGATTCCTGATAATCCTTATGGATTATGCTAGATTTTTCCTGTGCTAATAGATGTAACTTCATTCTGAAAATTTAGAAAATCATTGGGAAAATCTTAGATGCCTTGAGATAGTGCAATTTACATTATTGTAGCATATCAGTGGGGTACACGTTGTATATCTTATAATTAATACCTTAATACACAAGAACGTGATACAAAGATGCTTATAGTTTCAAATCTTATAATATTGTCAACTTGAACTACTTGTTTATGTGCTTATTACGTATTAATAAATAGTAATTCATGACATGATCCCATATTCTTTGATGTTTAATTTGTATCGTTTTTGCTAAAAGATAGCCTGATATGATTCTCTGCTCGTGTCTTTGATCAAAAAAATTAGTTTGTGTGAATACTTGTATATTTCTATGAGAAAAGATCAAAAATATTTTAAATTTATGCATAGTTTAGTTTTATTCAGAAAAACCAAAAACATTTGTGTTTAACCTTCCTGAATTGTATTTGAATCCTCCTGGTTGACTATTCTTATCTTGTTCGTTATTTGACTTGAAAAACTTCATAAATTTGAGTTGAAAGTTTGCGCACTTAAGGGTTTGTGCGTACTTGTAAGTGCGCATGAAGTAAGCCCTGCGTACTTAACTAGTACGCAAGAGTTAAGTCTTGCGCACTTGTAAGTACGCAAGAGTTAAAGCGTGCGCACTTAGCAAGTACGCACGACTGTTTAGTGTTGGGTATAAATAGGTGACTTAGAAAATTTCTGAGTCTTCATCGCATTTAAATCAAATTTTCCCTCTGCAAACTTTTACTCAAAATCCAAGTGATCCTAAACCGTCTTTTCTTCCCATTACAAGTTTCATCATCTCATAACATCGATTTTGTGAGAATCTAGGCTCATTCCATTAACAAAATCGTGACTTTGGACCGATTAATGACTTAGAAAAATCTACGTTTATTCCGTGATTTTTGGGAAATTTTTGGGTTGTTTGGGTAACCTCTTATCATTAAAACATGATTAGATAACATAATCGACCCTTAATCGTCCTTTTTAGTCTTTGATTTTGTTCCTGTGGTTGAATTTGAACCGACAGTGGTTCGGTCGACCGTTTTAGGTCAAAATTGGTCAAGCATAGCAAGTTTGTGGTGTTGATTCTGATCCCATAGGTTAGAATCATTGATTCCGACCAAGTGGGGACCTAATCTACCCATTTTTTTGAACATCAGTGACATTTTCAAAATTCTGGAATTTTCACCAAGTGTAGTTCTTGCGCACTTAGCAAGTACGCAAGAAGTAATTCTTGCGTACTTGTTAAGTACGCAAGAGGAAAATCCTGCGTACTTGCTAAGTACGCAGGACCAACACTTGGCAAAAATTCCTAAGTCTGAAATTTCAGTTCAAAGAGTAACTGCTATACTGAGTCATGTTTATTCATTTCCAATGATACTTGTTGTTCTGATTCTGTTTTCTGTGTGTTTTTGCAGATCAAGGCTCGGGCGTTTACTAACGAATTCAACCTGTTAGCTAACACTGAACCAGAATGGAAGGGTGCAGCACTGCAGTATAGAGAAATAGTTGATTTCTTAAACCGTTCAAGAATCAGCTATGCTATTTCTACTGACCCGATCGTGTCAAGACCCTATATGGAGCAGTTTTGGGAGACTGCAGAGCATGACTGCACGGTAACACCCGACGTTATAAGGGCTACCGTTGCTGGTCATGCTATCGCTTTCTCTGAAGATACTATTAGAAGGGTCCTTCAATTCAGAGATCTCTCGACCGACCCGACAGCCTATCCAGACTACTTTATGGACGGCTGTTGGAGACAAAGAATGGGTTATGTCGGTGCGAGAGACTATGCTTCATATAAGAAGATGTGGGTGTTAGACCAATGGAGATACTTCGCCCACGTCATGATCATGTGCATCTCATCAAGGAAAGCTGGAAAAGATGCCATGGGTCATGACCTTGCAGCAGCCATGGTCAGCCTTTCTCTCAATAAGGGCTACAACTTCTCCCGCTACATATTCAAAGCCGACCAGATCAACACGGTGGAGAGGTTTAGGTTCTTATTATACCCTAGGTTTGTGCAAATTTTGATTAACGATGCGTTGCCTAACTTACCTGCTACGGGGGAGAGACTGTAAGTGAAGAAGGTGGACAAAAGAGTGTTCGCACAATTCTTAAAGCCAGGCAGTGTAGAACCTACCCCTGTGCATATAGAACTCTTTGGCCACTTCATCAATGAAGCATACGTGGCACCAGGTGACTGGAGATGGTATAGTCATGATTCGGAGCCTGAATTGAGTGAACACTCCGATGAACAACAGCAACAACAACAGGACGAAGTGAACAATGATGATGGATCGTCTGATGATGGAGACGAAGGAGGAAATGATGGTGCTGAAGGATCCGACTCGGAAGAGACAGAGTCAGATTCTTCTGATTCCGATGATGCACCATCGCAGGTACACCCAAGGAGAACGGCAAAGGTAACCCTACCTGAGTCGTCCTCCAAGAGAAAGCGACAGTCTTCTAGCAGCGATTACGAGCCAGACTCTGACTCTGACGCTGCTATACAAAGACAAAGATGAGAAAGCATTCACAAGAACAGGGGCGATAGGCAACAACTTTCTATCCCCAGTGAGGTGGAGGCTCAGCAGCAAGTACAAGTTTCAGCTGCTAGTCCTGATTCAGCCTCCACCCAACCTTCACAGCAGCTATATCGTAGGAGGAGGAGGCCACAGGTGCAACGTGAAGTGGCCATCACTTCAATCACAGAGGTGATTCTTGTGATAGTGACCCTCCCTACCACATCTGCTCAGGTGGCGGTGACTACTCCAATTCTCACAGAGTCAGTCACCATCACCCCTACCATAACTCCAACAACTCTCATCACATCCTCAATCCCAACCACCACCATTGAGCCTTTAAGTCAACCCTTCAATTATGGAGATTTCACACAAGGGTTTGACTTCGATACCATATTCTCCTCCCCTATTCACAATGCCGAGGCGTCATCATCCAGACATCCTGATCCGAATGATGCAAGGATAGATGTTCTGGAAACACAAGTTGCTGGATTACTGGAGACTATTCGGAAATCAAAGGAGGAGTCTGACGCTCAACAAGCACAGATTAATTCTTTGGTAGACGAAGTTAGAATCCTACGTAGCCAGAGAATGGGGACTGATGAAAGACTAAAGAACGTCATGGCCCAGAACGAGCTCCTAATCAAGACAAATGAAATGATTCTGGGTCACGGGTCGTCCTTGGAGCTGAGGTTTGATACTCAAAGGAAAGAGCATGAGCTGATGGTCAAACTGATTGCTAATCTGACCAAGAAGCTTGATGCTCAGGCGGAGAAGGAGAAGGAGAAAGAGAAAGAGAAGGAGAAAGAGAAGGAGAAGAGAACTACTGGTGATGAGGCTTGTCATCCCGTCGACTTGACTAAGGATGACGAGAAACATAAGGATCCTGAAGCCGGTCCTAGTGGAGGTGAGCACCAAGCTTTAGCAATCATGCCCATCTCTGCTGTTCCAATGGCTTAGGGGGAGTCTACTCATCAAGAGGGTGGTGATACCTCTGGTGGTGGTGGTGGTGAGAAAGGAAAGTCAGTGGCTGAAGTGCTTAAGGACTTATCTGATGATGAGATCCTATACCTAGAGCCTGACTATTCCAATGAAGCACATATCGATGCTCTCTAGAATCTAGAAGAAGGAGAGATCGACTCTGGTGACGATTGGGATGATGATGATGAGGATGTTGTAATCGAAATTCCCAAGAGTGACAGGGAAGGAGAGTACGAGTTAGAAGATGGAGAGATCTTTGAATTTCCATCCTTCGAAGCTCCGCTCGACACAGGTTCAGTCGAGCATGCTAGTAATGTGGAAGCCTCGACTGAAACCTCCCTAGTTGACCCTGCACCTGTGGACCCAGAGGCACCGAAAGAAACATATATGCCTTCTACTTCATCAAAGGGTCCGTCTCCTGTGTAGCAAAAGACGTCTATAATAGACAAACAAGGAGCAACAGGGATGATCTTGGCTGTAAGGTTAGAGGAGGATAAGCAATTGTTTGCAATCAAAAGATCTGGCGAGGTTCAATACTTGAAACCCACCAATGAAGCGTTCAGCTCCTTACCCAAATACGACCTTGTGAACCTAGCAAACCGAGAGCTGCTGGGTCATTCCAATCACGCAGTGGCGATGGGTTTGTGGGTCGTTCTGCAGCGGGAAGCAAGATCTGGGAAATTCGAGATGCTCGAGCCTCAAGTGCCCAAGAGAGTCAAGGATAAGCACGCTAGACATCCTGTGACTAAGAAGAACTTAAAGAAATTGGTAAACAAGCCAGTGCGATGTGAAACTAAGATTCCCCTGAGCAAGTTATCTCAGGATATTCTTGGTGACATGTGGTACTGGTACGTAGATCCAAAGACGGGCGAGGCTGTGATCATGGGAAAGGTACGTTCTGAGAGTGGGAACACAGTGCCAAAGGAACTGATCAGAATATTTGATGAAGTCTGCTTCATCAACTTTTCTGTGAAATATCTGGAGGCACTAGCAGACAGATACTGTGTGTACAATGATGAATGGACAAAGCTCCTTGCTTCTAAATATGACAAGGTGATTAAGTTCTGCCTTGAATACAAGAAGAAGATGGAAGCAAAAGATCAAGTGCTGTGAAGACTGAAGAATGAAGATTGAAGACTGAAAATTATTCAAAGCTGTTGTCAAGGGGGAGTTTGTTGAAGCACTTTCCTGTGACAAACACTCTGGATAGAGTCTTAGTTTGTATTTTCTTGTTTGTAATTGTCTTTGTATGTAAGAGTCTTTATGTATTAGTTTATCGAGTTGTATTTACTTTTACATATTGAATGTTGCAAAATTCTCTACGTGTTTTGCACACTTGTAAGTGCGCAGGAGAAAGCTCTTGCGTACTTGCTAAGTACGCAAGAATACCTTTGCGTACTTGCTAAGTACGCAAGAGCATTTTGCCCTGCGCACTTGCTAAATGTGTAGGCATCAGTTCTTGTATAAATAGGATAGGTTAACAGAAGTTAAGTACGCAGGCATATGCAGTCATAGTTGCAAATACACAAAGTGTAATCCCAGTACTTTTCTCTGTAACCTTCAAGTGTTTATAATACAAAGAACGTTTAAAGTGATTATCTTGTCGGTTTAATTTGTTTGTTTGACTCTCCACCTAGTCACGGGCATTCCGCACCCGGTTCGACTAGTAGACCCACTTGCATGTGACGATCCGCCACACCCGAGGGACCTACACAATAGGAGCAAAAACATCTTCTTAATCCAACCCTTCTTCCTGATAAAAACCTTGAACAACAAGCCGAGCCTTATTCCGAACCACAATACCACGATCATCTTTCTTGTTACGGAAAACCCACTTAGTTCCAATCGGGTACTTGCCATCAGGAAGATCTACAAGATGCCAAACATTAGGATTTTTAAACTGAAGAAGCTCCTCCTGCATCGCTTCAATCCAGTTTGGATCCTGAAGAGCAATTTTAACGTTCTTTGGTTCCTCTTAGGATAAGAAACATGAAAACAAACAAACATTTATATTTCCTGATTGGCTTCTTGTTTTAACACCATCTTCAGTTTTACCAATAATGTTTTCAAATGGATGAGCTGAATGAATTCTAATAGTCGTAATATCATCAACCTGAACAGATTGTGGCAAATTAGTGACATTTTCATCAGTGGATTGGTCACTAAAATCATCAACACTAGAAGAGTTTAATAGATTAGTATCCTCAGTTGGATCATTAGAATCTCTGACTAATCTTCATATACAACTTGTTCTTCATTTGTAATAGGAACTTGTACATCAGAATCAGCACCTGTAACTGAAATTTCAATAGATTCTTCTTGTGTCTTAGTTGAGGAAGTAACAGCATCAGAACGTTCGTTTTGAACTATCACTTGTTGAGGACCAACCATGAAGTTGTGAACAGTTTGATCAAGTCTTGTAGAAGACTCATCACTTGAAGAACTTGCACCAGCCGATTCACATAAATATTGTTGATCAAAAGTCTTGAAAATTACATCCGCATCAAAGAACCATTCTGGCCCACTTTGAACCGGAGGAACATTCGATTCTTGCCATTCCACATAATAAGATTCTTGAACAATCTTTGTTATCTTGTTATAAACTCGGAACGCTTTCTGATATGAAGAATATCCCAATAAATAACATTCATCACCCACTGCAACGAACTTTGGCAATGAGTCCTAAGTGTTCAGAAGCGTACACGTGCATCCAAAAGCTCTGAAAAACTTGATATATGGCTTGCTTTTGAAAAATAACTCATATGAAGTCTTCATATGCTGCTTCACCATTAGAACTCTGTTCAATACATAACACGCCATGTTTACTGCCTCTGCCCAGAAAATAATGGGTAACTTTAAATCCACAAGCATTGTACGAGCGATTTCAATTAAAGTTTTGTTCTTTCTTTCAGCCACTCCGTTTTGTTGCGGTGTCCTGGCTGCACTGAATTGATGAGTTATGCGTTTTCCGGCACAAAACGAATTTATCAAATAATTTTTAAACTCGGTTCCATTATCACTTCGAATAATTGACACTTTGCTATCACAGATGTTTTCAATACGTTTTACAAATTCAATTATCGTTTCAGGTGTCTAATCCTTTGTTGCAAGAAATAAGACCCAAGAAAATCTAGAAAAGTCATCTGTGATAACAAGACAGTAAGATTTATTCGCAATACTCTTGACTCGAACAGGACCAAATAAATCCATATGAATAAGAAATAATGGTCGAGTAAATGTCGTCACGATCTTCCTCGGATGAGATTTCTTGTGTTGTTTTCCTTTTGCACAAGACATGCAGCTCTCTTGAATAATGAATTCTTTTCTTGGCAAACCTCGCACCAGATGCTTATAATCAAATTGTTCATGTTTTTCAAATTTACGTGTCCCAATCTTCTATGCCACAGATAAGACTCCGAGCCAGTGGGCTTTGATAACAAACAAGATACACTTACTGGTGTTGAATGGTCATTCATATCAACCACATAAGTGTTGAATTTTCTTGGAGCACACTTCAAAATCACATCTTATTGAATAACCAGTCCTGGCTTTAAGAAAAAGCACTCCTTTGCTGTAAAATGAACCGGTATATCCTTATCGCACACTTACGACACACTAAGAAGATTAAACTCTAATTGTGACACATAGTTGACTTTCTCAAGAGTGATTAGATCATTTGAAACTGTTCCCTGACTAGTAATCTTCCCACCCTTTTTGTTTCCAGCAAAAGCAACAAAACCACCATCAAAGGATCGAAAATCATTCAGAAACTCTCTTTGTCCCGTCATATGTCTTGAGCAACCGTTATCAACATGCCAAGCATTATTAATAGTCCTCCCAGTTTGACTCTTCGCATTTTAACACAACTTAATAAGAAACAGAGAAACAGGTAGCCATATTATCTTTGACCCGGGCTGATTTTGACATTTTATAGTCTTAGTCACCATGACTTGTTTCTTGAAATTCACAACATTCTTTACTCTAATGATATGTGAAGTTTGTTCATTTTTAACTTTCCAAAAACAACCAACATTTTTCCCATATTTCTTAGTAAATTTTTCTTTAGCAAAATAACTTGGTTGGTTAGTTTTCTTCACATATCTTGAATTGTTTTGGACCCCTTTGTCCACAAACTTTGGCAACGTATAATCACGACTGTAACAGCGAATTGTTTTGCATTTGAATAAAATTCAATATGAATAAAATTCAATATGTGAATTGTTTTGCATTTGAATAAAATTCAATATGATCCCTAGAAAGCATGTAATCACGACTGTAACAGCGAATCACTCCGGACTCTGACACTTTGTCATTTTCAGACGCCTTCTTGTTGACATAACCTTTTGATCTTTCTTTGTAGCCTTCGAACTTTGACTCACTTGACTTGTGTTTGCAATATCTAGCCAAATGTCCAACTTAACCACAAGTAAAACAATTATAACTTTTAGTCTTGAACTTTGACTTTGAATGCGATTTGGAACACTCGTCTACTTCAAACACGCACTGTCCTTTATCACTCTTTGACAGACACATGTTCTTTACTAACTTCCCTTTGCTTTGAGCAGACTTATCTTTGACATCAATGAACTTGTCTTTCACATCGACTGATTTGCCTTTGACACTCACTTTATTTGATACTTATATCTCACTTTGAATCTTTGTCGGTGCACTGATTTTTACTTGCACAGACCTTTTACTCTCCTGATCACTCATAAGTATATGATTCTCAGGTGCTATGAAATCATCTTTCTTAGCCTTTTCGTGAGAGAGGTCATATTCTTGAATCAAAGGATTCCCAAATTTATCTAACATGACATCTTCAGCTAGAAATGAGTTTTTGTGAATTGGAACATACTGTCTAGCTGTGTGCACCACTTTGTCAAAGAAACTAGATGTGGAAGAAACCTCAGATACACAATCAGAAAAATCACACACAGAATTAGTAGAACATGTAGACACATTAGAAATATCAAATTCAGAACACTTTTCTAAATCATGATTGTCACAAGCATTTACATATTTTTTAATATCACACTTAAAATCTAAGTACTGCTTGCATTCCCTTATGAATTCTCTAGTACACTATTTATTGAAAGCTGAAAAATTCTTAACACCATCAATGTCAACCTCATCCTCACCACAACCTGTTTTCACATATGCACTTACATACATATCATGGAAATTAGAATCACTCGTACTTATCAAATCATTTAATTTATGCGGTTCAGGAAATGGCACAAAATTATCAGGATGAGGTACTATGTTATAACCTAAACCATCTTTGATGTACACTTTTCTTTGTTTATTCACGCATTCATCCAAAACATTTCTTTGAATTTTCCATTTTGCAATTAATACCCGTTCTTTGATTAAGTCAGTTTCAGAAGCAATCAGTTTATCAGAAAGGTCTTTGATTAAAACATCCTTTTTATCAAGATATTCTTTAAATGTGACATTATCTTTTAGTAAAACTTTGATCTTTCTGGTGTAGGTGACCTCATTCTGTTTTAATTCCTTACTCAACCTTTTTAGTTTATCATTTTCAGCAATCAAGAATGTGTTTGCTGCATGATAATTTTGCATTTTATCAACACAATCAGAAGAACAAATAGAATACTCATCCTTAGAAGTTACCTCACTATCAGAAGAAGTCTCAACATCATCGCCAGTAGGTTTTCCTTTTCCTTTGTTATCAGCTTTAAAGGCACCTACACTTTCACTTGTAGCTGCCCTCTCAGAAACTTCAATCTCAGCCATCAGAGCCTCATCAAATTTATCTTCAGCATCTTCAATTTCTGTTTCCCATTCATAGTTGCTCAATTGTTTTGACATCAAAGCAGTTGGAGATTTTTATCCTCCTCAATCATTTCAACCAACTTTACTCCACTACCATCAATCTTCTTTTTCTTATCCTTTGGACACTCACGAGCGAAATGTCCAACTTGTTGGCAGTTATAACATCTGAGCTTTGCCTTGTCAAAACCAACTTTCTTCCCAAACTGGAGTTTATCTTTACCAACTTTATGAAGATATTTTTTGGCTCGAACGACAATCATGGCCATTTGACATTGCAAGTCCATGTATTCAAGATCATCTGGATGTATCCGCACAAGATCATCAACATCATGAATTCAAGATCCATGTATTCAAGTTCATCTGGTTTTTTACAAAAGGATCTTTTTAGAAGACGTGCTTGTGCTTCAGTGCCTTTTTATCAATTCTCAACCCTGACCAAAGTCAGTAAAGTCTACAAGGAAGTATTCTGCCTAGGGAGTCGATATCCTTTGGGTACCTTAACCTTGACTTTCCCTAGGTTCTTCATGTGAATCGCACGAACCTGTTTATCATAATTTTGGGTTGCACCGGGTCCAGGTGTGTGGCCTGACCAGGCTATGCACCAAAACTGTCCCCGGGAGTTAGGCCGTAGGCTGTCCCAATACGTGGAGGTCATATCATTCTTTTCCTGAAAACATTTGAAAATGAACATCAGCTATGTGCTAGTGAATACTTCATGATCTCAAAACATTTCATAATCATGGCAAGATACTTAAATTAAATAATTAAACAATTTCGTCATTTGGAATCTAGCGAACACTTCGCTTCTTTCCGTTTTTACATCCATGTATACATTGGTCACATACTCAAGTGTTTCGCGGCTTCTTACACACATAAGCGTTTACCCGACATACATGCCAACCCCGCCTGGCCCTAACCGAAACCAGAGCGAGTATAAAGACTTGATCAAACTTTACGTACACTACTTGGTTATTTCCAACCTAGGGGTTTATCTCAACCCCCTTACTGGGATTATATGAGTAAGTATTTAATTCTCGTGTTTTGCCCTTTTTGTAAAACATATCATTTTGGTTGGATGCGTGATGATTGCATATAACACAAGCACGTCTTATAAATCGTTTTTGACAGACTCTCGTTCACCGTGTGAACGTGTTGTATGACGTAGACAAGTAATTCACCTTTGATCGAAAGTCGGATGGTTGTCTAAGATGATTCTTAGAGATACTCGGCTCCTAGGATTTACTCTTAAGCTCTTAGAACAGCCACTGCTACTTTTACTTGATCCTCGGACTCTTTTGTCTTCCTAACGCTTGAGTTTGGTAACTAAGCGAACGTTGGTCGAACCGGGAGGAGCGGCTAGGGAGTAGGGACTACTTGAGGGCTCGGGAGTGGCTCGGGAGTAGAGAAGGCTTGAGAGAGAGAGTTTGTGTTTGGTGTGGAAAATTAAAAATGAATGAGGCTCTACTTATAGGCCTGGTGTACGCCCATGTCGGACCGTTTCCAGGGGATATCGATTTGATATGCCATCCTTGTCCCGCATGCGCCCCACATGGCAGCCATGCAAAGCTGGTGTGCCACCTGTCCATAGCGGACCGAGTTGGCGTGCCATATCGGTCCGACATCCATCCACGCATCCGACATGCTGACGCATGCCCTACATGTGTCTCGACACGTGTGCGGTGTAGAGGGTTCCTAGGGTTTGCATATCGAACCGCTATCCAAGCACATGTCGGTCCGACATCCATTTTCTTCCCATATCGGACCGATATCTAAACATATGTCGGTCCGATATCCCCTAATTTCTAGAATTCTTGATAAATTTTTCTGTGTTTCAAGATTCTGTAATTTCTTATTCTTTCTTATAATTGTTCAGGATAGAAATTGAGATCGGATTTTTGGCAGGTGTCATATCATCCCCAACTTGTTCAAATTCTCGTCCTCGAGATTATCATTTGAATAAGTGTGGGTATTTCTTTTACATTTCCTATTCCAATTCCCACGTGTACTTAGGTCCACGTCTGGAATTTCATTTCACCTTGACCAATACGAGTTTCTTCCGTTTCAATTTCATTTCCTGCCGATCCTCAATTTGTAACAGTTATTCCACAAACTTAAGCCTTTCGTCCACTACTACATCCTATAGTGACATGGCTAAGGTTTCATCTGCTAAGCACTTACGCAAATTGGATACATGGAATATATCGTGTACTTCGTTCGTCTCCGTTGGCAATTCTAACCGATATGCCATCGGTCTGATTCGTTCTAAGATTTTAAATGGCCCAACAAACCTAGGTCTTAACTTTCTTTTCTTTTCGAATCATACAACACCTTTCCAAGGTGATACCTTAAGTAAAACATTGTCTCCAATGTTAAACTCTAACGGTCTTTGCCTTTTGTCAGCGTAACTCTTCTGGCGATCACGAACCGTTTTCAATCTTTCCCTAATTTGTAATATCTTATTAGTGGTTTCCTGGACTATCTCAGGTCCAGATAATTGGTTTTCTCTTATTTTAGCTGTCACACCCCGACCGATGGCGGAATCATCGAGGCGGACAATAGAATGATTGTTCATAAGCACATGATGACTAAAATGTTGCATAATTCATTAGTTAAATTTAAAGACAACATAGATCCAAATACAATACATTACAAATAACCTAGTCTAGTTCAAAACATTGATTTATTTAACTAGGTCCATAGTTCTTAAGTGGAGAAATCTTCGGCAAGTAGTCACATATCCAAACCTGAAACATCATTTAAATCAAGTGTCAACTAAAAAGTTGGTGAGTACATAGGTTTAGTAATTCCGGTAAATAGTAGTTGTAAATCGTTTTGCAACTCATTGTTTATCTTGTTAAACATAGTATATAGGATGTATCATTTATTTAATCACAATTCAAACCGAGTTTGACGCGCTTGAACAGAGCACAACAGCTAAGTCCGGTATGTTTGAATATAGTTACCCACTATATCCGATATGTTTGAATATAACACGCGGTTATATCCGAGTATGCAGTAATAAACACCCTAATATTGCTGACAGAGACCCATGTACATCTTATCAGCTCCGGGATACCGAATATCGAGTTTTGTGGGACTCGTTCCTCAAAAATATACGAAGATCGTCGCGATCAGGAACCCAGATACGGTCCAAGTAATACAATAGACCGTTGGCTTTGGTTTCTAGCAAGAGTTCTACGCCACATGCCATCTCTTGATACATGTTTCCCTGGGTAACCGAGGTGTGTTGTGCTTTGAGAATACGGGCTTGGATATCGTTATGAATATGAACACTATGAAGCATGATACGTTCTTTACGACTCAAGGCGTCGGCTACAACGTTTGCTTTGCCGGGGTGGTAGCGGATCTCGCAGTCGTAGTCGTTTAGAAGTTCAACCCATCGTCGTTGTCTCATATTAAGCTCTTTTTGATTGAAAATATGTTGGAGACTTTTGTGGTCGGTGAAAACCACGCATTTAGTGCCATATAGATAGTGTCTCCAAATTTTCAAGGCGAAAACGACAACACCAAGCTCGAGATCATGGGTCGTATAGTTCTTCTCATGGACTTTGAGTTGACGTGATGCGTATGCAATTACTTGACCTCGTTGCATAAGAACACAACCAAGACCTTGGTTGGATGCATCACAATAAACGACAAAGTCGTCATTACCACTAGGAAGAGTTAGAATAGGAGCATTGCAGAGCTTGTGCTTTAGAGTTTGGAAAGCTTCCTCTTGCTTGGGTCCCCACTCATAGTGCTTACCTTTGTGAGTCAAGGCAGTGAGTGGAACCGCAATCTTGGAGAAATTTGAGATGAAGCGACGATAATAACCCGCTAGTCCAAGGAATGAACGAATCTCGGTAGGAGTCTTAGGAGTACTCCAATTCTTTACCGCCTTGATCTTTGCCGGGTCCACATGAATTCCCTTATCGTTGACTATGTGTCCCAAAAATTGAACTTCCTTTAGCCAGAATTCACACTTGGAGAACTTGGCGTATAGTTGTTCTTTCTTCAAGAGTTCCAAAATCAAACGAAGATGTTGTTCATGCTCCGCTTTCGTTTTAGAATAGATGAGAATGTCGTCAATGAAAACAATCATTAACTTGTCCAAATAAGGTTTGCATACACGGTTCATGAGGTCCATGAAGACTGCAGGTGCATTAGTCAAACCGAAGGGCATGACCATGAACTCGTAGTGACCGTACCTAGTCCGAAAGGCAGTCTTCAGAATGTCTTCATCGAGAACACGAAGTTGATGGTACCCGGAACGAAGGTCAATCTTGGAGAAATATGTTGAACCTTGAAGCTGATCGAAAAGATCGTCGATACGGGGTAAAGGATAAAGGTTCTTAATTGTAAGCTTGTTGAGTTCACGATAATCGATACACATTCGAAACGATCCATCCTTTTTCTTTACGAACAGTACGGGAGCACCCCAAGGTGAATGGCTCGGGCAGATGAATCCTTTGGATGAGAATTCTTGTAATTGACTTGCAAGCTCTTGCATCTCGGAAGGTGCAAGACGATAGGGGGCTTTTGCCACGGGAGTTGCCCCGGGCACAAGGTCGATACGAAACTCCACTTGTCTAGGGGGAGGAAGACCAGGTAAATCCTCGGGTAATACCTCGGGAAAATCTCGGATGATTGGAATGTCTTGCAATTTCTTACCCTTGTCTTTTGTGTCAACTATGTGGGCCAAGAAGGCAACGTACTTTTTCCGCAAGTACTTTTGTGCCAATGTGCAAGACATGATTTGAAGACCACGACATGGTTTTTCACCGAAAATAACTAACGTGTCGCCCGAAGGGAGAGGTATACGAATGCACTTTTCGTAGCAAATAACCTCGGCATGGTGCTTGGATAACTAGTCCATGCCAATTATAATATCGAAACTTCCCAATTGCATTGGAAGGAGATCAACAGAGAATTTGTGATTATTAAGCTCGAGATTGCAGTCGCAGATAACAGAATTTATAGTAATAGATTTTCCGTTTGCTATCTCTACGGAGTAAGAATTGTCAAGTTTCGTTCTTTGTTTAGCAAGTCGAGATTCGAAGGTAAGAGATACAAAACTCCTATCGGCACCGGTATCAAATAAAACGAATGCATAATGATTGTTTACGAGAAACGTACCGTTTATCACGTCGTTGTTTGCTTGAGCCTCATTAGCGTTTATGTTAAACGCTCGTCCTTGAGGACCACCTTGATGATGAAGTTTTGGGCATCGGTCACAGAAATGGTTTGGGTCTCCACATTCGTAACATGCCCGACCATTGAGAGGTGCCGGATAGATTGGGCGGTTGGCTGGAGCAGCTTGATGGATGGGAGGACGAGTACGGCAAGTAGTGACCACGTGTCCATATCGTCCGCAGCTTGAACACAATCGGCATGGTAGGTTGGCGGGATGATGGTACTTGCAGGTCTGGCATTGGGGATTCGGGCCCTGATAAGTTTTCGGGTTTTGACCCAAAGGGGCAGCTTGAATAGCAGTCACAGCGGGAGTTACGGCTGCGAGGTTTCGTCCCTTTCGTTTCTTGTTGCGGTTAGAAGACTCGGGTTTACATCTTTGACGGCCGCAAGAGTAGAAACAACCTTCTTGGAACCCTTTCTTGTTAAGGTTCCGGCTTTGACATGGTTGTCGGATAGTGTAGCAGATAGACGGATAGCAGCTTCAAGTTTAGGAGGATTGCTTCCTAGCACAGCATCTTGAATTTGCATAGGCAGGCCGCCTATGTATTTTTCAATCCCCTGAGCAAGGGGAGTGATCATATGAGGCACCAGCAGACTTAGCTCTTGAAACCGGGTGGTGTAGGCCAGATTATCCCCGCTGTCTTGGGCAAGATCCCAAAACTCAGCCTTGAGCTTCCTCATTTCATTCCGAGGACAGAATTCATCAGTCATGGCCTTCTTCAGATCATCCCATGATAAGGATGTAGCAACCTCAGCACCACGAGTGCGTTTCTCACCGTTCCACCAGGTGAGGGCTCTCTTTTGGAGTACACTTGTGGCATAACGAACCCGAAGATTATCAGGACAGTCGCTGTTTAGGAATGTGCTTTCCATGCTTTCAAACCATTGAAGTAGGCCGGTAGCACCTTCAGTCCCGAAGAATTTTGTAGGATTGCACGAGTTAAAGTGCTTAAACGTGCAGTGAGGCGGGTTGGTACCACCGTTCCCTTGGATGTTGTGAGACCCGTCACTGTTGTTATTTGCTTGGGTCATTTGCCCTACCAGCTGGGCAAGAAGAGTAGCAAGATCCGGGTTGGAAGTGCTAGAGTTGGCACGTCGAGGAGGCATTCTAACACCATAAGAAAAGACAATGATATTTTAGATAAGATGGATATATATGAGTTATAGCGGGAAGTAATGTAAGCAGGAAAACGAGATTCATCATGACGCGTGCCAGTGCATGTGTATTTATTCTAAGTTGATGGGGGAAACTAAGTCATCTATTCCGGGTAGGACATGATGTTATAGATCATTATTTGCATAATAGGAATTGCCGGGACTTGCGTGTAACATTTCTGATTTTTAGTAACCATATTTCGATTCAATGTAATGCATTTCAAACTCAATACTCGTGCACTGTCTTATTATACTCTTTGCCATAAATTAAATGCAATGATTCAATACAAATTTACAAGTTTTGCTCGATTATATACACTTAAACGCTATACAAGTAACTATTTGTTTCAAACTAATCAAACCTGAAAGGTTAAGGACTAAAGTTGAAAATTTAGCAAGAAACCCTAATTAGCACGGTCGTGCTTCGTCCTAGCACGGTCGCGCCAAGTGCCTCGGCACGATCGCGCGACTGGTTCTAGAACGATCGCGCCCGGTGCCTAAGCACAGTCGTGCCTCTCTTGGGCACGGTCGCGCCTGCGTAACAGTTGAAACGTAAATGCAGTTTAATCACCCGATCATTGGAAATCCGTAACAGTCGTCCGTTTCTTTTCCCCTTAACGAATGAATCACAATTATCGAATTCCTCAAACGTCTCAGTTTCATATTACCAATTTCGAAAAACTCTCTCAAGCCTTCCAAGAAACTAGAATCCGCTGTTCGATCCGAATCCTCTCAATCCAGCAGCAGAGACTCGATACTCAATCATCCCTGAAGTTCCCAGGCTATTTGGATTGGCCGGAGTTGCAGTAAATATCGCCGGAACTCAAGCCGTCGACGCCGGAACTCTTTCTTGCCGATCTCTATCAATCCTCTACTGTTTCGGGTAATTGAAATCATTTATTTCAGTTATTTAATCTCTATATCGAAAGCCCCATAATAATTTAGGCTTCCATCATAGAATTTACCCCGAATCAGAATCGATGTTTTATTTAAAATAATTTAATCGAATCCACTGTTAAATATGTTGTTAATACAATTAAAATATCCTAAAAGACTCGTAATAACCCATTAATCAAAAGCCCTAACAATTCCAGCGTTTAAAATACAAGCATTTGTCAATTGGTGTCTGATTTGGAAGAGACACGGTCGCGCTAATCGTCTAGCGCGGTCGTGCCTCATAGAGCGCGGTCGTGCCGACTAGCAACGCGGTCGTGTCCTCCTGTCCAGACCTTGTCATGCCCTCTGGGCTAGTCTCTGTTGTGTCTAAAGATCATAGACACGACCGTGTCGGGCCAAGGCACGGTCGTGCCTGTTGACTTGTCTAGATTGTGCTCCTGTTGATCAACCCGGTCGCGCCCCGACTAGCGCGGTCGCGCCCGTGGCTTGAGCACGATCGTGCCCTTCCGAGGCACGGTCGTGTGAGATTCAGAACTTTTAACAGAATTATAATTTTATATATTTTAATCAGTAAATGTTTCAGATTTTATAAAAATATGTTTTCTGTATTTAAAAATGGATTAAAAGTTTAAATCTTGGCATAAACATAATGTATTTAAAAGTTTATGAAAATTAAATTTATATTTATTATCTTACACTTAAATGATATTTTAAATAATTAAGTTACAAAATTTATAAATAAATAAGATAATGATTATTTATTTAATTTACATTTTAAATCAAAATCATTTAATTATTTATACTTAATTACAATTAATGCTTACATTATTTCATAGACTATAATTATATATTTATTCAATTATCCAATTCAAACCTAATCAAATTGTTTCAAAAATATTATTACTTCAAACTCTATATATATTTTATGCAATACTTTTAAATACAAATCAATAGTTTTATGCACAAATTCAACTTTCTTTTTAAACTTAAACCTTATGCATCTATTTGATTCAATACACATTACTCTTTAGGTTAAATTGTGCATTTCGAGGATCATATTTGCTATCTATAATCTTTGTTAGCTACACTTCCATACCAAGTGAGTATTCACAACCCCTTTTACTCTTTTACACTTTTGGGGTGGAACATGAACTCTATACGCATTACACATTACACATTTACATTTACACAAGCAACACAAGTGCAAAAATCCTATTTACATACATGTGTGCAAAATTTGAGCTTTGTGCCCGAGTGCTAGGTGTGCTAACCTTTGTATGCTCTTATGTGCAATCATTAACTATACAAGCCGACGGTTTTCAATGATAGATCTATTGAGTCTGACAAACCCACCCATGGTGCGCGGTGATTGAAACCGACAACACAATTTTTGCATGCTAGTTACAAGGTTTGGTTGTACATGGTTACACAATAGCTGCTACCCATAAATGCCTTATTTTATCATGTTTTGTAAAGGATTTGTTTTCAACTATATGATATCTACATACAACTGTGTTATACTCACCAACTTTTTAGTTGACTTTATTTTATTCATGTTTCAGGCCCCAATATGTGAGATTGATTCAAGACGTGTTCAACATAGGATTTGGACTTAGCAATTTAAATCAAGAACTTTATGAATTGTTTTATGTTTCTTGTTTGAATTTGGTTTGTACTTGGATTATTTGTAATGCAAATTTGACTTTAATATATTTCAATTTAGTCAACCATGTGCTATGAACAGTCTTACATTTCCCGCCCCGATGATTCCGCCATCGGTCGGGATGTGACAGATTGGTATCAGAGCCTTGGTTATAGGGAATTAGGTTATTAGACACCTTGACCTAGACTATAACTTTAGGACACCCACTTATACTATGCTTCGTGATTTTTGTGCTATGTGTTACATGTTATGTGCTATATGTTATATGTTACATGTTTAGTATGATTACTTATTGCATTATGATGACTTATGAGTTTTAAATCCATGACTTATTAGGATATTCTTAATAATTAAATAAATAATATCCTTTCCTATATTCTAAAACCTCATAATATTTCTATTTTCTTTTCTATCTTTATCCTTTCTAAGCATGTGGAAAATTCTTGAAGCAAAAATCTCTAAAATTTTTATTTCTTCGTTAGGTTTTTAAACTTGTTAAATTATTTGAGGACACGTGCAATCTGGAAGGGTGACACCTGTATTTTGGGTGTTCTGTCTAGGAAAGCATTTCGCATAAATCCCAATCAACCGAGGGACCCGTATGCTTTCCTGGGAATTCCCGAGATGAGTGTTTACTTATAGGCTAAAGCATGTCTCCTTGAAAAATTATATAAGTTTAAATTAACCTTAATGTGCCATAGTATTCAAGTGATTTTGTCACTTTTGAGTACAATCCAAACTATGAATATCTATTTTTTTTATTTTGTTATCTCATTCTATTAAATCCTAGCAATTCTCATAAGTTCTTACAATATTTTCTTGTCTTGTGAAATCTGTAGAATGCCTCCTCGTAGTGCTCCCGCAACCAACGCCAACACCGACATTGCCTCTATTCTCACCCAATTGGTGATACAACTCACCCAAGCCAATGGTGCCACCAATGGCAACAATGGTGGAAATGGAAGCAATAGTGGTAATAATGATGGAAATGGTGGTAACAATCCATCTCAATGCACCTTCAAGCACTTCAACTCGTGCAATCCCTTAAAGTTCTATGGTACCGAAGGAGCTACTGGACTCCTTCAATGGTTCGAAAGCATTGAGAATACATTTCTCAATAGTGAGTGTCCCGACAATCTCCGTGTTCGTCATGCTACAAGTGTCCTACAAAAACGGGCACTTACTTGGTGGAATGGGGAGAAAAGAAATAGGGGTGTTAATGTAGCAAAGGCCTTACCTTGGGATGAGGTCAAAAGGCTTATGACCTAGGAGTTCTGTCCTAGAAATGAAGTGAAAAAGTTAGAGGCTGAATTTTGGGATCTTGCCCAAGATAGTGGTGAAAACTTGGCTTATACAACTTGGTTCCATGAGTTGAGTCTTCTTGTGCCCCACATGGTCACTCCTTTATCCCGTTGTATCGAAAAGTATATTGGGGGGCTACCAAGGCAAATCCAAGATACTGTCTTAGGTAGAAATCCTGCTACTCTGGAGGATGCTATTCGTCTATCTGCTACCTTAACTGATAATCATGTGAAAGCTGGAACTCTTACCAAAAAGGGTTCTAAGAAAGTTTCTGAAACCGTAACCCCTCCTACCCACAACAAAGAAGCCACAACTGAACCCTCTCGCAATAACAAAAAGAGGAAAGTTAGAAATTTTGCTGTGGTTACTCCTGCTATTCCCGTTAATCAAGTTGCACCCGTAGTTCAAGCACCGACCAAAAAGCCATATGTTGGGATCTACCCTCTTTGTGCCACCTGCAATTATCATCATCCTCAAAATATCCCATGTCTCCTTTGTACTTATTGTGGGAGATATGGTCATACAGTTAGTGTTTGTAGCACCAAAGCTCTTGCGGGCCAAGTCAACCCTCCAAACCGAACCGTACCTCAAGTGGCTAACCAAGGTGCTCCCGCCATTGCTAATGGGCGTGCTTGTTATGAGTGTGGTGACCCGAACCATTTTCGTGATCAATGTCCAAGACTTGCAAATGCTAGACAAGGTGGAGCTCGTGGGCGTGCGTTCAACATAAACGCCAACGAAGCTCAAGCCAACAACGACGTGGTTAATGGTACGTTCCTTGTTAATAGTCAATATGCCTCCATTTTGTTCGATACCGGTGCCGATAAAAGTTTTGTGTCACTTAATTTTGAGCCTTTACTTGCAAAGACACGATCCCAATTAGAGAAAACCTTCACAGTTGAAATAGCAAATGGTGACTCCCTTACAATTGAGTCTATTATCTATGATTGCTCCTTAGAACTTAATGATCATACATTCCCAATCAACCTTTTTCCAATGCCACTAGGAAGCTTTGATATTATCATAGGTATGGATTGGCTATCAAATCATCATGCCGAAGTCATTTGCTTTGAAAAGTGTATCCGAATTCCGCTACCATCGGGAGAAACCTTAAGGGTTTTTGGTGAAAAGCCTTGCAAGGGACTTAAGTTGATGTCGTGTACTACCGCTCAAAAGTACTTACGAAAGAAGTACATTGCTTTCTTAGCTCATATTGTTCAAAAGGATGTCAAGGAGAAGAGTATCCAAGACATTCCGATCATTCGGGATTTCCCCGATGTTTTTCCTAAGGATTTATCCGGTCTTCCTCCCGTTCGTCAAGTAGAGTTCCGTATTGATCTTATACCTGGAGCTAACCCCGTTGCTAGAGCTCCTTATCATCTTGCACCTTCCAAAATGCAAGAGCTTGCAAGTCAACTTCAAGAACTCTCCGATAAAGGTTTCATTCGCCCAAGTCATTCACCGTGGGGTGCACCCGTCTTATTTGTTAAAAAGAAGGATGGATCATTTCGCATGTGTATTGACTACCGCGAACTTAATAAGCTTACTATCAAGAACCGTTATCCTTTGCCTAGAATCGATGATCTCTTTGATCAACTTCAAGGTTCTACTTGTTTCTCAAAGATTGATCTTCAATCCGGTTATCATCAGCCCCGTGTTCAAGAAGATGACATTCGCAAGACTGCTTTCCGAACAAGGTATGGTCATTACGAGTTCATGGTTATGCCTTTCGGGTTGACCAATGCACCCGCAGTTTTCATGGATATCATGAATCGTGTGTGCAAACCGTACCTTGATAAATTCTTAATCGTTTTCATTGATGATATCTTAATCTATTCCAAGACTAAAGCCGACCATGAAGAACACCTTAGATTGGTTTTGGACCTCTTGAGAAAAGAACAACTATATGCCAAAATCTCCAAATGCGAATTTTGGCTAAAAGAAGTTCAATTTCTTGGTCACATCGTCAACGACAAGGGTATTCATGTTGATCCTGCTAAGATTGAAACGGTTAAGAATTGGAATGCCCCGAAGACTCCTACCGAAGTTCGTTCATTTCTTGGTCTTGCGGGTTATTATCGTCGTTTCATCTCAAACTTCTCAAAGATTGCTGTCCCTCTTACCGCTCTGACCCACAAGGGTAAGACTTATGAATGGGGACCGAAACAAGAAGAAGCTTTCCAAACCCTAAAGCAAAAGTTGTGCAATGCTCCCATATTGACTCTCCCCGATGGAAATGATGATTTAGTTGTCTATTGTGATGCTTCTAACCAAGGTCTTGGTTGTGTTCTCATGCAACGAGGCAAAGTAATCGCTTATGCATCTAGGCAACTCAAAGTTCATGAGAAGAATTATACGACGCACGATCTCGAGTTGGGTGCGGTCGTATTCGCGTTAAAGATTTGGAGACATTACCTATATGGCACGAAATGTGTGGTATTCACCGACCACAAAAGTCTTCAACATATCTTCAACCAAAAAGAACTCAATATGAGGCAACGACGTTGGGTCGAACTCCTTAACGACTACGACTGCGAGATTCGTTACCATAGCGGCAAAGCGAATGTTGTAGCCGATGCTTTGAGTCGAAAGGACCATGTTATGCTTCATTGTGCCCGTATTCAAACCGATATTCAAACCCGTATCTTAGAAGCTCAACACGTCTCGGTAACCGAGGGTAACATGTATGAAAAAATGTCGTGTGGTGTTGAACTTCTTCTTGAATCAAAACCCAATGGCTTATTATATTACTTGAACCGTATTTGGGTTCTCGATCGCGACGATCTCCGTACATTTCTCATGAACGAGGCTCATAAGACTCGTTATTCAATTCATCCTGGTGCGGATAAAATGTACCAAGATCTTCGCCAACTTTATTGGTGGTTCGGTATGAAGAAAGACATTGCTCTTTATGTGGCCAAATGCTTAACCTGTTCCAAAGTCAAAGCCGAACATCAACGTCCATCTGGTTTACTCGAACAACCAGAAATTCCCATGTGGAAATGGGAGAATCTAGCTATGGATTTCATTACCAAACTCCCTCGCACCTCGAGTGGATATGATAGTATTTGGGTGATCATTGATCGTCTCACTAAATCCACTCATTTCTTGCCTATCCGCGAAGACTTCAAAGTGGAGAAACTAGCCCGAATTTACATTGATGAAATTGTGAGCCGTCATGGTGTTCCTTTGAACATAATATCTGATCGAGATGCCCGGTTCACTTCTAGATTTTGGCAATCTCTCCAAAAGGCTCTTGGTACTAGATTGGATTTGAGCACGGCTTACCATCCGCAAACTGATGGTCAAACCGAGTGAACAATCCAAACTCTTGAAGACATGCTTAGAGCTTGTGTAATCGATTTTGGTGGCAATTGGGATTCACATTTATCCCTTTTTGAGTTTTCGTACAACAATAGCTACCACACAAGTATCAACATGGCTCCATTCGAAGCTCTCTATGGTCGCAAGTGTCGTTCTCCTATCTGTTGGAACGAGATTGGTGAAGCACAAATCACCGGTCCCGAGTTAATTCAAGAAACATCCGACAAGATTATTCAAATCCGTGACAATATTCGAGTAGCGAGGAGTCGACAAAAGAGTTATGCCGACAAACGTCGAAAACCCTTGGAATTCCAAGTCGGAGATCTTGTTCTTCTTAAGGTGTCTCCATGGAAGGGCGTGATCCGTTTTGGAAAGAAAGGAAAGTTAGCACCTCGCTATGTTGGTCCATTCAAGATCCTTGAAAGGATTGGGAAAGTGGCTTACAAGCTCGAGTTACCTCCATCTCTTGGCAATGTGCATCCTACATTTCATATATCTAATCTGAAGAAATGTCTCGCTGATGAAAATCTCCATATACCGCTTGACGACGTACGCATTGATGAAACAATGCACTTCGTTGAGAAGCCGGTGGAAATTATGGATCGCGAAGTCAAACAGCTCAAGCGAAGTCGCATTCATATTGTCAAAGTTCGTTGGGAATCTAAGCGTGGTCCTGAGTTCACTTGGGAACGAGAAGACCAAATGAAGCTCAAGTACCCTCATCTTTTTACCGATACCATTGCTTCCTCAAACTAAATTTCGGGACGAAATTCTCTCAACATGGGGAGACTGTAACATTTCTGATTTTTAGTAACCATATTTCGATTCAATGTAATGCATTTCAAACTCAATACTCGTGCACTGTCTTATTATACTCTTCGCCATAAATTAAATGCAATGATTCAATACAAATTTACAAGTTTTGCTCGATTATATACACTTAAACGCTATACAAGTAACTATTTGTTTCAAACTAATCAAACCTGAAAGGTTAAGGACTAAAGTTGAAAATTTAGCAAGAAACCCTAATTAGCATGGTCGTGCTTCGTCCTAGCACGGTCGCGCCAAGTGCCTCGGCATGATCGCGCGACTGGTCCTGGAACGATCGCGCCCGGTGTAAGCACGGTCGCGCCTCTCTTGGGCATGGTCGCGCCTGCGTAACAGTTGAAACCTAAATGCAGTTTAATCACCCGATCATTGGAAATCCGTAACAGTCGTCCGTTTCTTTCCCCCTTAACGAATGAATCACAATTATCGAATTCCTCAAACGTCTCAGTTTCATATTACCAATTTCGAAAAACTCTCTCAAGCCTTCCAAGAAACTAGAATCCGTTGTTCGATCCGAATCCTCTCAATGCAGCAGCAGAGACTCGATACTCAATCATCCCTGAAGTTCCCAGGCTATTTGGATTGGCCGGAGTTGCAGTAAAGATCGCCGAAACTCAAGCCGTCGACGCCGGAACTCTTTCTTTCCGATCTCTATCAATCCTCTACTGTTTCGGGTAATTGAAATCATTTATTTCAGTTATTTAATCTCTATATCGAAAGCCCCATAATAATTTAGGCTTCCATCATAGAATTTACCCTGAATCAGAATCGATGTTTTATTTAAAATAATTTAATCGAATCCACTGTTAAAAATGTTGTTAATACAATTAAAATATCCTAAAAGACTCGTAATAACCCATTAATCAAAAGCCCTAACAATTCCAGCGTTTAAAATACAAGCATTTGTCAATTGGTGTCTGATTTGGAAGAGACACGGTCGCGCTAATCGTCTAGCGCGGCCGTGCCGACTAGCAGCGCGGTCGTGTCCTCCTGTCCAGACCTTGTCATGCCCTCTGGGCTAGTCTCTGTTGTGTCTAAAGATCATAGACACGACCGTGCCGGGCCATGGCACGGTCGTGCCTGTTGACTTGTCTAGATTGTGCTCTTGTTGATCAACCCGGTCGCGCCCCGACTAGCGCGGTCGCGCCCGTGGCTTGAGCACGATCGTGCCCTTCCGAGGCACGGTCGTGTGAGATTCAGAACTTTTAACAGAATTATAATTTTATATATTTTAATCAGTAAATGTTTCAGATTTTATAAAAATATGTTTTCTGTATTTAAAAATGGATTAAAAGTTTAAATCTTGGCATAAACATAATGTATTTAAAAGTTTATGAAAATTAAATTTATATTTATTATCTTACACTTAAATAATATTTTAAATAATTAAGTTACAAAATTTATAAATAAATAAGATAATGATTATTTATTTAATTTACATTTTAAATCAAAATCATTTAATTATTTATACTTAATTACAATTAATATTTACATTATTTCATAGACTATAATTATATATTTATTCAATTATCCAATTCAAACCTAATCAAATTGTTTCAAAAATATTATTACTTCAAACTCTATATATATTTTATGCAATACTTTTAAATACAAATCAATAGTTTTATACACAAATTCAACTTTCATTTTAAACTTAAACCTTATGCATCTATTTGATTCAATACACATTACTCTTTAGGTTAAATTGTGCATTTCGAGGATCATATTTGCTATCTATAATCTTTGTTAGCTACACTTCCATACCAAGTGAGTATTCACAACCCCTTTTACTCTTTTACACTTTTGGGGTGGAACATGAACTCTATACGCATTACACATCACACATTTACATTTACACAAACAACACAAGTGCAAAAATCCTATTTACATACATGTGTGCAAAATTTGAGCTTTGTGCCCGAGTGCTAGGTGTGCTAACCTTTGTATGCTCTTATGTGCAATCATTAACTATACAAGCCGACGGTTTTCAATGATAGATCTATTGAGTCTGACAAACCCACCCATGGTGCGCGGTGATTGAAACCGACAACATAATTTTTGCATGCTAGTTACAAGGTTTGGTTGTACATGGTTACACAATAGCTGCTCCCCATAAATGCCTTATTTTATCATGTTTTGTAAAGGATTTGTTTTCAACTATATGCTATCTACATACAACTGTGTTATACTCACCAACTTTTTAGTTGACTTTATTTTATTCATTTTCAGGCCCCAATATGTGAGATTGATTCAAGACATGTTCAACATAGGATTTGGACTTAGCAATTTAAATCAAGAACTTTATGAATTGTTTTATGTTTCTTGTTTGAATTTGGTTTGTACTTGGATTATTTGTAATGCAAATTTGACTTTAATATATTTCAATTTAGTCAACCATGTGCTATGAACAGTCTTACATGTCCCGCCCCGATGATTCCGCCATCGGTCGGGGTGTGACATTGCGTGCATTACAA
The DNA here is from genome assembly GCA_023525975.1 of Smallanthus sonchifolius. Taxonomy (NCBI): domain Eukaryota; kingdom Viridiplantae; phylum Streptophyta; class Magnoliopsida; order Asterales; family Asteraceae; genus Smallanthus; species Smallanthus sonchifolius. The sequence goes on from CM042024.1 coordinate 64,974,722, forward strand.
ATCGTCATTACGTGTGCACCCGTAATAATGATTTGCTTTGCATGTTTTTCTAGTTCTTCCTATCTTGCTATAACGTCCCCAAATTTTGAGTTTAAGTTCGGATTGTATCCTTGCGAATACATTGACTTATCAACGTTAAATAATTCCCCGAAACTTTCGAAGAGACATGCTTTAGCCTATAGGTAAACACTCACTTCAGGAATTCCCAGGAAAGCATACGGGTCCGTTTATTTGGATTTATACGAAATGCTTTCCTAGATAGAAAACCCAATGTACAGGTGTCACCCTTCCAGATTGCACGTGTCCTTTACTGGTCTCAAGAAATTAAGTTGTTGACGAGATCTTCAAGATTTTGATAGACTTGAGAGTCTATAAGTATAAAATGTGTAGGAATTGTTGCAATTAATACGGATTAGGAAAGAGTATGGATAAGGATGGGTAGTGTATTTGTTTGCATAAGTTTGTTTGTCAAATATGTATGTAAAATATGTATCATGTATCAAAGTCTTGTATGTATGTGTATAAGTCTCATGTACCAAACTTGGGGAAATTCAAATAATACCTAACTACAAATAATTCACATAGCAGATAATCATTTAGCACGTAACACATAAAAGGGAGTCCTAGGGTTATAGTCTAGGTCATTGTGTCTAATAACCTAATTCCCTATAACCATGGCTCTGATACCAATCTGTCACACCCCGACCGATGGCGGAATCATCGAGGCGGACAATGGAATGATTGTTCATAAGCACATGATGACTAAAATGTTGCATAATTCATTAGTTAAATTTAAAGACAACATAGATCCAAATACAATACATTACAAATAACCTAGTCTAGTTCAAAACATTGATTTATTTAACTAGGTCCATAGTTCTTAAGTGGAGAAATCTTCGGCAAGTAGTCACATATCCAAACCTGAAACATCATTTAAATCAAGTGTCAACTAAAAAGTTGGTGAGTACATAGGTTTAGTAATTCCGGTAAATAGTAGTTGTAAATCGTTTTGCAACTCATTGTTTATCTTGTTAAACATAGTATATATGATGTATCTTTTATTTAATCACAATTCAAACCGAGTTTGACGCGCTTGAACAGAGCACAACCGCTAAGTCCGGTATGTTTGAATATAGTTACCCACTATATCCGATATGTTTGAATATAACACGCGGTTATATCCGAGTATGCAGTAATAAACACCCTAACGGGGTGGGCTGGTCAGGCACAATAGATCTATCAATATTACAGTTGGTTGTCTTGTGTTTAAATGTATGTACATCCAAAGAATAAGCATATAGTCTCATGTATAAAACGTACAAACAATATGAGTAGCATGTATAATGTTTCACCCCAAAACGTATAAAAATGTAAAATAGGGGCTATGTAACTCACCTTGCAAGCGGGTATTTTTCCACGCGTGTAGGTGATAAAGATGTTGAAGTGTAAGCACGTTGAAACCCTATGTAGATAAATGGGTATTATTGTATGTTTACATGTGCGTATTAGTATTTAATTGTGTATATGTTTATAATAGCATTTCTTAGTGTTATTTGCATAAAAAGTTGGTCCAGATTTACTTGAAATTACTGATTTGATCGAAACTGTTTATAGTTGTGACAGGTATCGAAACTATGTTCAATCGAAAATATTAGTTTCGATTGACCATTTACAAGTGATACACAGAACTGTCGAAACTACTATATATCGAAACTACTGGTTTCGATTGATCATTTACAAGTGATACACAGGCTGTCGAAACTACCCTCTATCGAAACTTACTAGTTTTGATTGATCATTTATAAGTGATATGCAGGCTGTCGAAACTACCATCTATCGAAACTACTATCTATTGAAACTACTAGTTTCGATTGACCATTTACTCAATCGAAACTAAGTAGTTTCGATGGCCCAGACTTTAGAAAAATAAAACAGTAATTTTTCAGAACAATGGTTTGTCCGGTAATCGATGTTTTGGAGTCGTGACTTCGATTGGTTCAGCTTGCCTTATGGTAACAGAAGGTAAAGAAACGAAGTTGAGAATTCTTACGTGGTCGCAAAGGGCTGGACGGCAGAGTCTTAAATCCGAGAATGTCCAGAATGAGAATCGAGCTTCTGGATGGGATTAGCCTCTACAACCTTGGTCACAGCTTCACGATGAGATAGCGATTGTAATGGTGCCTTCAATTTGGAGTGAGATTGGGTGGACGGAGGGTAGCGAGCTCGTGCAGAGCCGACCATGGCTATTTATAGCCGAGCTTGATTTTTATGATAAAACTTGCAATTGGGCACGTTCCGACACTAGTCTGGACGAGACGAAACTACCCAGACATTCAACACGCGTGGAGGTGGTCTGTCGGGCGCGAATTCGAACGTGGGTTTCTCGGCCACCAACAGGATCAGACGATCCTTATGTTGGGGAGACCAATTGGTCGGGGGGTCTTGTTCGCGTGGGAGAGACGAAGCCAGAGAAGCCTTTAGCTGCTGTCGAGGTGCAGAGAAACAGCCTTGTCGGGCGTTGCCGGAAAGTTCTTTACCCGCCGGACCATCGGAGGGGGTGACCGGATAAACGAATCGAGAATTGACAGATTTAGTCCCGGGAGTTTGGTTTGACTCGAATTAGCCCTAAAAATTAATACGGATGGGCCCTTGTAGTTTAAATTGACCAGAAACAGCCCCTTAGTCGATTTCAGTTTTAAATCCTTCTAGTTTGTTTAATTACAATACAACCCCTGAACTTTTATTTAAATAAATTAATTTAATTTCTTTTAAATCAAATTAATTTAAAAATGTTTTTATAAACTTATTTTAATTTTTATTATTATAAATAATTTTTATAAAAGTTATTTATCTTATTTAAATAGGTTATTTTATTAAATATACAACTTTTTAAATTTAGATTTTTTTTTATATAAAACTTTATATTAGTTTTAAAATTTATAAAATTCTAATTAGTTTAAATCTGTAAAATAAAATACCTATTTGTATAAAACCAAATAAAACTCTTACCCTTTCTCAAAGTAGAGAATGATTACACGATAATTATAATACAAGTGCGAGAACAAAAAATCCGAAACGTCACATTAGCCCAACACACGGGAGTCCTACATTTTCTACAATACAAGGCTTCAAATTGTGCAACTTGTATACTCGTGTGGTAGCTGTTATTGTAAGAGAATTCCATCAGAGGTAAGTGGTCGTCCCAACTTCCTCCTAGATCAATGACACATGCTCGGAGCTTATCCTCCAAGGTTTGTATTTTCCTTTCACCCTGCCCATCCGTTTGAGGATGATATGCAGTGCTAAGGTTCAAACGAGTTCCGAGAGCTTTTTGGAAGCTCTACGAGAATCGAGACGTGAATCGGCTATCTCTATCCGACACGATGGGTAATGGCACTCCGTGTGAGGATACGATTTCGTTGACGTATAGTTGTGACAATTTGCCCATACTAAAAGTTTCCTTCATAGGTAGAAAATGTGCAGATTTGGTTAAACGATCAACGATAACCCATATCGTTTCATTTCCTCATTTGGTTCTGGGAAGTTTAGAGATGAAATCCACGGCAATCATTTCTCATTTCCAAACTGGTAATTCTAGCTGTTGTAACAGCCCAGATGGTTTTGGTGCTCGGTGTTAACCTTGGAACAGGTTAGACATTTGGCAACATATTCGGCTGTGTGTCGTTTCAAGCCGATCCACCAGTATTCTGGTTTTAGATTTTTGTACATTTTGTCACTACGAGGGTGCATTGTGTACTTGGACTTATGGGCTTCCTCGAGAATCTCTTCTTGGAGATTTCCATAAATTGGAACCCATATCCGCTTATTCATTCTAAGGATGTCGTCATTTCCATTGACGAGTTGTCCGATCCTTCCTATCATTCCTTGGTTTTCTAGGTTTGCCTCTTTAAAGGCTGATTTTTGTGCCTCTTTGATTTGAGAGATAAGACTGATTTGCAGGTCAAGTCTTAGGGCACGAACTCACTTTGGTTTCTCATGTTCCTTTCGACATAAGGCGTCGGCTACTATGTTAGCCTTGCCTTCATGATAGCATATCTCACAATCATAGTCGCTCAGGACTTCCATCCATCGTCTTTGTCTCATGTTCAGTTCTTTCTGACTGAAGACATACTTTAGACACTTGTGGTCTGTGAAAACCGTGAACTTGACTCCGTAGAGGTAGTGTCTCCAAAATTTCAGCGTGAATATTATGGCACTGATATTTCCTAAATTATACATGTTTTGCACGCATAATAATCCACATATTATGGTATTAATCAAACAAAAGCCTTGCAAATGATACTTAATGCCTTAGTATTTCATAGTTGGAGGTTATTCGGTGTCCCAAGTTAAACAGAGCAAAAACCAGCTTAAAACATGAAGAAATCAAGCTTTTGGAGGACCAAACCCTAGCATTGACCCCCAAGAAGTCAAAATTAGACCACAAGAAGTCAACCAACAACTAAAAGACAAATCTGGGCAGCAGAGGGGGGATGCACGGTCGTGCATCCCAATGAATGATCGTGCATTGGCCTCTTATGATCCCAAGAGCCCAGTACAGTGTCCTTTGTGTCCTGTTTGTTTCACGAGGTGTTTGCACGCCCGTGTAATCCAATGCACGGCCGTGCATTACTCATTTTGAGGCCTGTAAATAGATGGCTTGAGTTTTTCATTCCACACACCCATCCATACCTCAAGAACACACCAGAGAGAGCGTATTTCATAGTTAGAGTAGAGTGTAGAGGGGCTCTTCCTCCTTATTCCGCAATAGGGGAGCCTACGAAACTCAGTGTTACACTAGCTAGTATGGCCATTCATGGCTAAACTCCTTGTATTGCTAGAGTGAAGATGAAGGTTGGGGTATGTTAATGTTTAACGTATTAATCCAAGTGATGTGTTTATGTCTTTAATTATTCGTCCTTAAAACCACCTTTTGGTGGGCTTTTATTATTGTCTAAATCCGTCTTTATATTTGTGAGTGTTCTTGATTTTAAAGCGTAAGATCATAAAACCTTTTTAATCAAACTTCTTTTGAAACTTGTACATCTTTATACAAGCAGAGATTGATAAGCCAAGGACTGGTCAACACTATTAAGGTCGTACGTCTTTGTACGAATTTATTATGCGACCAAGAATTGGTAAACTAATGTTGGGAATGGTACGTCTTTATACTTGGTCCCATTGTTACACCGCCTCCTGGTGATCAAAATATAATCACCTATTTAAACTTAAAACAAAGCGTTTATGTTTGGTATCTTAAACCAACCCGGAGATGACCATTCGAAGGGTTGAGGGTAACGGTTGTCCCTAACGGGAGGCACTACCATTTTAATTTAAAAATTTTAATTCGTGAATCAAATGTCGTGATGACGAGGCTTTAGCGGTGACCCGGGACACAAGTTTGTAGTAGTCATATCACTGGATTAGTCAACTTAACATTATTACGTACCAAGCTGATTCGAAGCCCAAAGCAATACTCTTCGCGACCTGATCATTTCTGAGATATTTACTATTATGTTCGTTACATTTCTGTTACACACTTCACGCATGTTTTTACTTTTATGCTATTTACTTTACCATCATTTACTTTTCTGTCATTTACTATTCCGCCTCACAAGCACACAACACCCACTCACTAATTAATCCGGATAAATGATAACAAAAGTTGAGTACTGGAACTTGACCGTGTCCATTGGTTCGATACTTGGTTCTTACATAAACTATATTACACTGCGATATGTATACTTGCCTCTTGTGTATTTTTAAGTTAAAGTAATTATCATTTTATAAATTTAAAATCTGATCTCGTAAAACCATCCTAAAAATATATTTATTATATTTTTGTACTAAAAACGACACATCAAGTTTTTGGCGGCGTTGCCGGGGACACGGTGATTTCAAGAAAAATTCAAGTTAACGGATTAGCCTTTTTAAAAGTAAAAATTTCACAAAAATAATCATGGATCCATACAATGAAAACTTTACCGAGGAAGAACTTTTCAAATTTGACAGCAATTTCTCATATTCATGGTGCGAGTTATGTGGAGGATCACACTACATTGAGGAGTGTTATCTTTCCGTATGGAGCCCCATGGATCATGAGATAAATCTCCACCCGTCACCATTTGATGATTTACTTCCTTCAGCACCTCCATCAGTAAACACAGATTGTGCATTCAACAAACTAGATCCTTGGAAGCTAGACATTGTAGGTCCCTAATTCGGTGCGTGACGGATCTCTAGACTCGCGGTATGACACGGTGATAACGTGCGGAATCCATGATCAACGTGCTCGTGTAACTCAATCAACAACAACGGTGTAAATAAACTCTTTGTATTTCCACCACGATATCAGTTTACAATAATCCTGTCTCTAATCAGTTCCTTCTGATATCGTCTATTCTGTTCTCTATTCAAGTCTACTCTGATATTGTCTCACCCTTTTCAGTTCAATCAGACTGACTCTGTTATGTCTATTTATAAACTACTGTTCTGCACCAGGCGAACTTATTATGTTCGCCCTTAACAGACTAAGCGAACTTAATAAGTTCGCCTCTGATAGACTTAAGCGAACTTATTAAGTTCGCCTCTGATAGGCTAGGCGAACTTATTAAGTTCGCCTCTGATAGGCTAGGCGAACTTAACAAGTTCTCCTCTAGCAGTACTTACACAGAATTTTATCAACAGTTACAAAACATGTCCTAACAGACTCCCCTATAACTGTTGCTAACAATTCTATCAATTACATGTCAAAGACTATAAGACTAAGACATAATATCTTCAAGCTCGTTGTCACCAGAATATTCTCCAACAGACTCCCCCTTGACAACAGCTTTAGAAGATTGTCATCCGTCTTCAAATATCATCAAACAAGTTGTAGTCTGCGTCTTGTTCATCTGCACACTCTCTATTTATTTCTAGAAGAAAACTTAGGAGAAGGACCCCTTGTCAACTTCTATCTGCAATATTCAGTTTTTGCAAAGGAGAACAACCAAGAATAACCAACAATTAAAATTTCCATAGAAGTTGGAAAAATAAAATCTTTTTGGTTTTTCAAACATAAGAAATACAAAATCTTTTTGGTTTTTCTCTATATAAACTGAAATGTAAAATACAAAATCACATCTTTTTGGTCGAATATCACGAGTAAGAAGATCATATCAGTATATATGAGATATCAATCACACATCTTGGATATAAAATCCATATAATATCAAATGATATCCTATGTCATTCTTTCAATCAAACGAATATCTTTCAAGATTATAACACTCTATCTTTTCAAGACTTTTATATTGCATGTTATGATACGCGATAAACATTCAAAGAAAATAGGATCAGGCTATGACACACAAATTCAAATTGTCAATATTATAAGATTTGAAACTAAAGCATCTCATTCCAACTTTCTTGTGAGTTAAGGTACCATTTAAGTATGAAATACAACGTGTACCCCACTAGTATGCCAACAGAAAGTAAATGTGCACTATCTTCAAGACATATAAGATTTTACTAAAGATTATCCGAATTTCCAGAATGAGGAGACATCACTTAGCACATGAATAGCAGAATCCAAATTGGATTGTATAGGAATCAATGAGATTCAGAATCGAATGATTCAATATTTTGGCTTATATATGTGGAATAGATTCAGGTATGTGGATCCAACTGTTATCTGGATTATGAATTCAACGAAATCAGTAAAGATGATTTATCAATATGATCCAAGGGCTAGTATATGTTTGACAGATGTTGTCAAGTACATATCTTGATTATACTTCAAATTGCATGCTTTTTGGGACATGGGCACTGAAGCAAATCGAATGAATAGTGCTAAGGAAATATCCCGAAACTGATCTCATAGGAAAATCTTTATTAAAAGCTAATATTCTTTATCTGATAGTGATCTTTTAACGTACACACCCATGCATAAAATGGGTTAAAATCACAGTTGTAACATATGAAATTATGTTTTCACACTACTAATGGTTCAGTGATGCTTTTAGTCTACTGACAATTCAAATTATATGTATACACAACACTATCATTTCCTATTTGTGCAGTCTCTGAAGTTTAGATCAAAACATATAATTCAGATATATTAACATAAAGTACCAACCAGTCAATCTAAGGTCATGTGTGTAAGAACATCTACTGATATATTATCATCTCTTCTTTAACTTCAAGTAATGTCGATTTTATCTTTTTCAATTTGTTTGGATTTTTCAAAATCTTTTTCAAAGAAAGTAAAACAAACGAAAATAAAATCTTCCATGAAAACATTTTAAGAAAAACATTTTAACTTGGTTACTCAAGATTAAGCAAGTCAATCAATTAAAAACTCAAACCGATGTAATCCTGTAATTGAATGTCTTTGCCTTTGTCACCAACACAGTTCTGTACTCCCCCTGTCCTGTAGACTCCCCTCAACTAGTCAAATGGTTGCATCAATGACTTTATGCTCACCATTGTCATCCTAAGTTTCAGGTTATCATTTAGACTTTGTAAAACTGTTTCCAAAACATTGTGTGTGACATATTCTCCCCCTTGAGCATCAAGTCTTTGAAACAAATAGAGTCTCAGTCATCAACAACTCGTTACTCTTGCAGATGTCATTCCCTGTCATGTGCTAAGAACCACCACTATCAACAACCAAATTGGTATTAATAGTCCCTCTTGGTAAATCCTGCACAACTAACAAGAAACATTAATTTGAAATTGGGACCCAAGCCATGGTAGTCATGGGTCGTCCATCTGTATCAAAATAATAAACCTCACTCCATTCACAATCGAATCTCTCATCGATTTTCGAAGATTGTTCCGACGAATCAGAAACAGAAACTTTAGATTTCCAAGCATACTTATGTTCATTAAGTTCTTTTTGCTTAAAATGTGAAGTGTTTGAACATTTTCTTTCATTTGAAAATTGATTTGATTGTGAAAACTCTTGTTGTTCTAAAAGTTTTCTCAATCTTCTGTTTCTCCTCCGTCTTTGAGGTCTAGAAAGCCTAACCTCAGATTTTGAATTACCCTTTGGTGTAACATGAGGTTTAACCACATTTGGGTTAACATAAGGCTTACCATGAGTTCTTACCTTTTCAGGAGTAACATGTCGGTTACCTTTGGCGTTGTGAGGACAAGCAATCCGAATGTGACCCACACGACCACAAGAAAAGCAAGATCTCTTCTCACTATATTCTCTCATATAAGGAATCTTCACATGATAAGATGCACTTGAAGAAGATTCTCCAACATGAACTTCTTTTTGAGTTTGAGAAGGAACAAACTTTTTCTCAATAGGTCTTGATTCAGTCTTCACCTTCTCAGGAACTACATGCTTCTTTCCTTTATTTCTGTAAGGACAGTTCACCACAATGTGTCCTATCTCATTACAATGAAAACATGTACGCATGTCTTTATAATCTCTGACATATGGAACTCTCCTTGAATTTGAAGAACTTCCAAATGTATTTTTACCATATGAATTAGAATCAACCTTTGAGTCTTCTTTCTTAATCTCTTTCGGTATCCCTTCTACCTTAGCTTCATCAAAATATTCATCATCACTCTCATCAGAATACACCATATCTTCACCTGTGACTGGATTCACCTTCAACACAGTCTTAGGAACTAAATCCTCATCTTTTATAATCTCAGGTGTAACAGAATAATTTCCGTTGAATGGTGGAGGAACATAACCAATACCATTAGTTCCTTTCCCCTCTTCAGTATTATCATGATAATAACCTAATAAGAATGATGAATTTCCAAAGCTTTCTAATTTTCTATGCAATCTTATCACCTCTGCTTTAGATTCAGCTAGTTCCTTATCTTTTGCAGCAAGATCATTATTTCTTTTCTCAATTTCTGCAAAGGACATATCCAGGTGATATGTCTGCTCTTTGATCTTCAAAGTCAGAGAACTTATATCCCTCTTCAGTGATTCTATCCTATCAATACACACATTCTCATTATCTTTTAATTTCTGATTTACCGTGTGCATCGATTTCATATCACAAATGAGGTTTACATTGTCATCCATAACCCTCATCATTTTATCCTTAACTGAAACACAGTTAGAACAAAACGTCTCAGAGTTAGAAAATACCTCAGGTTTTACTTCTGAAGAAGATGCACCCGGAGCCATGAATACGTCATCATCAGCTTCACTCTTTTGTTCAACAATGACAGGCTCAACATCAGTGTCTGAGACACTCAGATCATCAACTTTCTGGAAGCTTACTTCAGTCTCTACATCACTCTTGGTAGACTGAGTACTTTCACCAGATCTAACACTCTCACTATCACTTAACGCGGTAGAATAATTACTTTTAGAAACACTCTGCTTTTCCAATACTTCTTTGATCAAAACCTCAAACGCTTGAGAAGTTGCTTCACCCTTTTTCTTCAATGCTTCCCAAAGATCTCTTGAAGTTGGACACTTCCTTAGACTATGAATGATTTCTTTTGGTAAAGACATCATTAACGTTTCACGCGTCTTCACCTCTCGATCAAACTTCTGCTTTTCTAGTTTACTAAGAGCTGTAACTGGTTTAAGAACATCATAATATCCCATATAGTCATAAGTAGGATGCACATATCCTTCTAATATGGATGTCCAAAAGTTTTCATCAGTTTTGGATACGAACTGTTCGAACCGGACTTTCCAGTTACGGTAATCTGATATGCACAAAAGTTTTGGTGGCATAGTTCCAATCTCATTATCATCACATGAAATTGACATTTTGAAATTTTTGCGAAAATATCCGCCAAAAAATTTTCCCGCCAAAATACTCTTTTTAAAAAATTTCAAAAATGATCCGAAACAAGCATATAAACTTTCCCTAAAAAATTTGGACAAGATGAAATTTTTTTTTTTTTTTTAAGAAGACTAGCTGAGTTCGCCGCCTGATTAAGTTCGCCTACTGATTATGTTCGCTTAAACTGTGAGAAGCGAACTTAATAAGTTCGCCTGCACAGGAACTAGCAAGTTCGCTTAAACTGCTGTAACAAACTCAGAAACCCAAACACGAACAAACTCGGCTGAAAATCATGATTTCTGATCAAAATGATGGAATTAAGCAATTCTGAACCGTATGATTGTGTAGAAACTGATTAGGAACAATCCTATCGGATCAATTTCTTCAAACCAATCCAAAATCAATCCAAATTGATCAAAAATCTTCCATTTTTATCAAGAACACGAAAAAGATGAAAAATCCTTCAAATTCTCTGAATTTTGATGTTGATTGGACATGAAAACACCACAAATCTTTTGCTAATCAAGAGCAATAGCTCTGATACCACTTGTTGGTCCAGGTAACTCAACTATTGATCGAACTCGTAATATGACGTTGCTATAACACGAAGTGCGGAATCCTTCATGTTAACATTTGTATACTAACCGACAATTGAAACAACACGCGTAAATAAACTTCTCGATTATATTCCAATTCATAATGGTTTACAGACTCAATCAGACAATTCTATCTCTCGGTTCTCTCTGATCTCTCTACTGTCTAATGACTCTGTAAACCTATATATAGAAAACTAACCTGCTGTAAGCGAACTTATTAAGTTCGCCTCCAACAGACTAAGCGAACAAGTTCGCCTCAGTTAGACCTAAGCGAACTTATTAAGTTCGCCTCTGATAGACCAGGCGAACTTAACAAGTTCGCCTCTAGACTCACTAGTAAAACACTTAGCAACTTTAGAGATTTACATAACAAAAACATAAAGACATAAAATCTAACTATTACAAGCTTTTGTCATTACTAATCTATGTCCTAACAGACTCCCCCTTGACAATAGCTTGATCTTCTGTCTTCAATCTTTATCTTGAACTCTTCCAGTTATCCGGTAGTCTGCTGCCAGCATGCACTCCATATCTTCTGCATATCTCCAAAACTCTTTTGTACTGTAGACCTTGTTCTCTCCATTCATCAGTATACATGATCTCATTCTTTCGCAGCGTCCTCTGATCTTTCTTTGAAAAATTAATAAGATTCATTGCGTCATAGAAACACACAATGACCTTATTATCTTTATCTTCCATCTTTGCTTCCCCAATATTAACATCAACATACCACCATTTCATATTCCCAAGAAAGTCTTGAGGAATATTCTTTAATGGTATCTTGTGAATAGCACGTACTGGTTTATACTTGTATCTCCAGGTTACTTTCCCAGTCTTAGGATCTGTGTTCTTCACTCTCTTTCCCTTCTGTGGTTTCAGCCGTTCACACTTACCCGAACTACCTTATTTCTTTATCAGGTTTGCTATCACATCAGCCAAACCATTCTTCGATCTATTTATGAGTGGTTTTGAAGCAAGACCATTTATTTCTCACCTCGGCAAGGTATTGAAATATTTGATCCTCGGCTTTAAGTATTGAACACCGTCAGATCGTTTGATTGCAAACAATTTTGATTCACCATCATAGAACCAACTTATGATCCTTCCTACACACTGCTCTTTATTCACATATTTCTCTTTCTGAGCAGGTTGTGCTGGAGACTTGGGTAGCACCTTCATCCAACTGTTTACAACTTCTCGCCACTGTTCTCTTGTCATTCCTGTATCTCTATACATCACAGGTTCTTCATTAATCTTCGGAGACTCAGTGTCAGTAGTTTCAGTTGCAGCACCTTTATTGGATTGACTTGACTCATCATCAGTATCCATCTTTGACTCAGCTGTATCATCAGGCAGTGTGACGTCTTCAACAGAGTCCATAGAATCTGTTACTCCTTCATAAGTGAATTCAGGAATAACATCATCCTGGATGAAGTTATACGGCACCTTAAGACCATCACATCCTTCATAGGTGACACTGTCTTTATCTTTCTCTATTTCAATCTCTATTATTTCTCCTTCTTCTATCTCAGTATCTGACATATCATCTTCCATGTCATTGAATAAATCGTCAATGTCATCAAGACATTCAATCTTTTCAGCTTCCTCTTCTTCTGAATCTTGAAAGAATTCTAATAACATAATTTCTTCGTCATTAGCACCAGTAGTATCTTTGTTTCCTTCAAGTGATAGTGATGTTGACTCCCCCTGAACCTTTGATATAGGATTAGCGTCAGTGTATTGACGATCACCCTCAATATTTCCAGCAGGATCATTGTCTTCATCATCACGTCTTTGAATTGACTCTGTGTGACAAGTATCAGGTATCCTCAACTCCCCCTGAGCGTCAAGACACTGAACGAGTTTGGAAACTAATGCTTGCATATCAGCAATCTGTTGAGCTTGAGTCTGAATCACCAGCTGCCGTTGTGAATCAGTAGACGCAAGAGTGTTTACCTGTGTTTGTAGAGAAAGCACTTGAGATTCAAGGAAAGTAATCCTGTCAGAATCAGAAGGCTTTGACGGACCAGCTGTTGATTGTGGAATAGAAGGACTTGAAGTAGTAGGAATGACTGGAGGAACATGCGTTTGAACTGGAGATGGATCCTTGGATCTTGGAAGAGTAATTATCAAAGAAGCAACAAAATTAGCATCATCGACTCCTTGAGAAGATTTTGCAGCAGCAATTGATGCAAACATTAAGTTTTGACGTGTAGGATCTGGATTAAAGTCACTATCAGTGTCAGAACTTTCATCAACCAAAGATCTTTTACCCAGTACTGATCCGGAAGGCGGATCCCGAACAGACTTTCGTCTTGGTCGTCTGGCTTGAGATTTAATGCGTTTTCCAGCATTAGCCAGTGGAATAGCAGCCAACCGTTCATAATGACCTGAGGAAAAATCCCTAGATTCATCAGAATCAGTGATGTCATCATCAGATGATATCGTATCACTTGAGCTGGAACTAGAATCAGCATCTGTCACCACATTCCCTTCTGTTTCTGGAATTGGCGAGTTCACAGCATCATCAACGAAATCTTCCATATTCATGCCTAGATCGTGATCAGGGTCATGAACGACCTCTTCGTGAACTGGTTCCTGAATAGGTATATCAACTGCAGCTTGTGGAATAGGAACTTGTTCAGGAATAGGAATTTATGGTTGTACAGGAACTTGTATTTGTGGAACTGGTATCTGTTGTTGTTGAACTTGTTGTTGTTGTGGAACTTGATGTTGTTGTTGTGGTTGTTGCTGTTGTTGTTGTGGTTTTTGCTGTTGTTGCACATTGATGCCTTGAGCTTGAGCTAGTTCAGCAGGATGAAACCAGTTGTCATTAGGTGGTGCAACATAATCAGGATTGATTAAGTGCCCAAACAAAGGAGTATTGACTGGAATCAATGCAACATTCTGCTGTTTCACCTTCGTACAGTCGGTAAAACTACGTTTTGACATCGGAGTCAACGTTAATCTTATTGGATGTTGTGGAAGATCAGGAATAAGATGATTGAGTATCAATTGAATAAACCGAGGATACGTAAAGAAACCTTGACCTTCAGCTGGATTGATCTGCATTACCATCTCCCGATAGAAATAAAGAGGAAAATTGAATCGTTTATTCAATGTTAAGGCTACCATAGCAGTTTGAAGAGCCATCTTCAATCCATCAGTACCAGCTTTTCGAGGAGAGATGCATTGAATAATCACATGCATAAAATACCTCCATTCACCAACTAAGCCACCTTTCCGAGCTTGGGTATCATTCTATCGTCCATGATAACCCATCCGTTGAAAACAACCCATAATAAGAGTTCCAGGATAAGAAATTGGATCTTCAGTATTTCCACCCAAATCAAGAGCAGCACGAATCGTCTCTTCAGAAATTGCAATCTCAGTATTGTTTACTGTTGCACGAAGTACATGCGGTTCCACGTCAGTATCTTGATGTACCGTATCCCAGAATTGTTGTATATACACCAAGCTGATATAGGGATCTGCAGATAAGGCAACATGCAGTCGTGATCGATTCAGAAAATTTATGATGCCTTGAAAATTAACTGCTTCGGACATATTCGGATCTAACAAAGCCACTTGATTATGTTTATATTCAACACGTCGAGCCATCTGAAAACATTCGGACAACAAACACATTAGTAATAAAAAAACAACAAACACATTAGTAATAAAAAAACAACAAACACAAACACTAACAAAATTAAAACAAAACAAACAACAAAATTTTTTTTTAACAAAAACAACAAAATTTTTTATTTTTTTTAACACTCAAAAAATTACAAGTCCAAATCCTCTCTGACCCCTAGGCGAACTTAATAAGTTCGCTTAGTGTTGCAAGAGGTGAACTTATTAAGTTCGCCTGACAAGTTCGCTTGGAACAAGTTCGCCTGAACCTGTGACGATTCAAATTCAAACATCAGTCGATTCAAAATTCGGCAAATCGATAGAAATCATGAAATAAGCATTGAACATCAGTCGAATACCAATTTACAACCAAATATGATGATCAATTTTATATTTCGGTCAAAATTAGGTCTAAAATCATCCTTTGAAACGTTCGACGAAAAACCGAGAAGAAAATCATCAAATATACACAATCTACCGGATGAAATTCAACGAAAATACCTTTGTTAGATTCGCAATCTAATTTGGATTAAGATACAAACAGCAAACAACTCCCACAACACAGTTTGAAATTTTTGAAAATTTTGGTCAAGTTCGCTTAATCTGATGAAGACGATGAAAATGACAAGTTCGCCTGATTAAACCCTTATTCAGATTAAGTTTGCTTAATTAGACGAACTTGTTAAGTTCGCTTAACAAGCCTTCGGCGACAAGATAAGTTCGCTTCACCCCACACAGCAGATTAAGTTCGCTTCACTGTTTTAAGCGAACTTATTTTCTGAAAAATTTCCAAGTATTGAGCAGTCTTACCTTCAGGCGAACTTAATAAGTTCGCTTTAGTGAGTACCAGGCGAACTTGAGATCAAGCGAACAAGACAAGTTCGCTTAGGGAGGAAATCCGGTAAGTTCGCTTACTAATTAAGTTCGCTTGCTATGTAATAAAAGAAGAAGAAACAGAAAATTGAAGAAAATTTTGGAAACATCTGAATCTGACAATAATATATCAAATAATGTTTTTCAAAATAATAAAAATGGTTCTTCTTTGAATAGGTCTGATTGTCAAACTTCTGTTTCAAAAGTGAATGATAAAATTGATTGTAAATTACAAGAAGTTGTTTATTTTGATCAATCCGGACGACCCAAGACCACGATGGCTTGGGTTCCACTTTCTAACTGATTCTCGTTGTTTATGCAGGGACAACCAAGGAGGACTATCAACAATACATGGTATGTGGATAGTGGTTGCTCTCGACATATGACAGGGAATGTTAGATTGCTTGAGGATGTGATTAAAGTTGATGGAGGTTATGTCGCTTTTGCGGGTAATAAAGGCGGGTACATAACTGGCCAGGGAACATTAAAGAATGACAAAGTCAAATTTGAAAAGGTGAATTATGTTGAGCAGCTGGAACACAATCTTTTAAGCGTATCACAAGTCTGTGACAAGAAGTTTTCGTTCTATTTCAACGATCATGAATGCTATATTCTGAAACCTGGTTTTGTGATTCCTGATGAATGGATTCTTATGAAGGCTCTGATGAGAAATGACACGTATGTTCTTGACATGAGTGTCGCCACTACAACGGATTCAATTCCAACTTGTTTACTCTCCAAGGCGTCGGAATCTGATTCAATATTGTGGCACAGGAAGTTAGCTCACATTAACTACAGGAAGATGAACTACATTGTTAGGAATGATCTTGTGCTTGGGATTCCGATAATGAAATTTTCAGTTCCTGATGATTGTATTCCATGCAAGAAGGGGAAGCAAAGAAAGAAATCTCACAAATCAAAATCGACGATTTCTATCGTAACTCCTTTGGAGTTGCTGCATATGGATTTGTTCGGTCCTATCAGTATCAAGAGCATTGGTGGAAAATCATACTGCTTGGTCGTAACTGATGATTACTCCAGATTTTCATGGGTTAAGTTTCTTTCTTCTAAAGCTGAAACCACTGAGTTGGTACAATACTTAATCCTGGGTTTGGAGAATTTATTAAATCTGAAAGTCAGAAGAATCAGGAGTGACAATGGCAGCGAATTTAAGAATAGCAAAATGGGCTTATTCTGTCTACAAAAAGGAATTCATCATGAATTCAGTGCACCATATGTTCCTCAACAAAACGGTGTCGCTGAACGAAAGAACAGGACGTTAGTCGAAACAGCTCGCACGATGCTTGTAGATTCTAAGCTTCTAGTCACCTTTTGCACTAAAGCTATGAATACAGCGTGTCATGTTTTGAACAGGGTCTTGACCGTCAAGCGACATAACAAGACGTGCTACGAGTTGCTGAATAATCGAAAGCCGAATCTGGATTATTTACTACCTTTTGGTAATCCTTGCACGCTGTTGAAAGTTCGAGATGTCCCAACTAAATTTAGTGCGAAGGCTATTGAAGGGATTTTTCTAGGGTATGTGGCAAATTCGACAACCAAGAGGGTTTATAACAAAGAGACACGCCAAGTTGAAGAATGGTTCCATATTGACTGTTCAAATCGGTCTTTACCACAAATGGCGATTGGTCCGGATTGGGCATTTGATTATGAAAACTTATTCAAGTCTTTTCATTTACCTTCTGACATTTTTGATGAAGATGCTGGTGTTCTTTATGATTCTTGTCAAGATGCACAGCACAATGGATTTCTACCAAATGCAGTTCCAAATTCATCGATTTCATCTACTTCTGCTCCCGATCCAAATGTTGCTTCTTGTTCCGGTCCACAGTTCAGAGAGTGAGGAGGATAATTCTATTTTTCAAGATTCTTCTGCTAATCCGTTGTTGGGTGATGATCCATTACCTTCGACACAGGATCAGGGGGAGATTCCTAAAAATTTAGACTCGGCTATTCCAATTATTCAAGATTATTCTTATCAATCTGAATCTACTCAAGTTGAAGTGTTACCAGTTCCTGAGGTTGCATCCATCAAGGAACACAAAGATCATTCAGTAACAAATATAATTGGAAATTTACAGGATGGAGTGAAAACACGTTCTCTTGTTAACAATACTTGTTTGTATACTTGCATTAAAGATTCTGGTGTTCTTGATGATTGCTCACATTCATGCTTTATTTCGTAGGTTGAACCCAAGAATGTCGAGATGGATTTAAATGACAATAACTGGATAGAAGCTATGCAGGAAGAACTTGCTCAATTTGACAAACTTAAGGTTTGGAATCTTGTTAATCTTCCGAAGTGTGCGTATCCGATAGGAACAAAATGGGTGTTTAAATGTAAAAAGACGATAGAGGTGTCGTGGTACGCAACAAGGCAAGATTAGTTATCCAGGGCTTCAATCAACAAGAAGGAATTGATTACACCGAGGTTTATGCGCCGGTTGCACGGCTTGAAGCTATAATGCTGTTTCTAGCTTTTGCTTATTTCAAAAGTTTTAAGGTGTTTCAATTAGACGTCAAGAGTGCATTTTTATATGGAAAGGTCAAGGAGGAAGTCTATGTGTGTCAGCCGCCGGGGTTTGAAGATCCACTTCATCCGAATATGGTTTTCAAGCTTGATAAGGCTCTCTATGGTCTTCATCAGGCTCCTCGTGCGTGGTATGAGACTTTATTCACACATCTTTTGGCGAATGACTTTGTTCGTGGAAAGATAGACTCGACCTTATTCATAAAGAAATCAGGGGGAGATTACCTACTGGTGCAGATTTATGTGGATGATATTATTTGTGGCTCAACAAATGAAGGGTTATGCAAAGACTTTGAGGGTGTAATGAAGTCGAAATTTGAAATGTCTGCTATGGGAGAGTTATCGTTTTTCTTAGGTTTACAAGTAAATCAAAAGGAAGATGGTTTCTTTATTCATCAGTCCAAGTATGTCAAAGACATCTTGAGCCGGTTCAAGATGGAGGACTATACCCCATACGATACTCCAATTCCAGTCAATCATAAGCTGCATTCTGACTCGGAAGGAAAAGATGTGGATTGTCGACTTTACAGAGCTATGATTGGATCCCTCATGTACTTAACCGCTTCAAGGCCGGATATAATGTTCGCCGTATGTATCTGTTCCAGATTTCAGGCAAAGCCAAAAGAATCTCACTAAATTGCTGTGAAAAGAATCTTTCGGTATTTAAAAGGAAAACAACGTTTAGGGCTAGGGTATCCTCATGGTTCTAACTTTGATTTCAATGCTTATACTGATTCTGATTTTGGTGGTTGTTGTCTGGACACGAAATCTACAACAGGTGGTTGCCAGTTCTTAGGTAATCGACTTGTATCCTGGCAATGCAAAAAGCAAACCACAGTCTTGATTTTAACATGCGAAGTAGAATACATCGCTGCTGCAAGTTGCTGTTCACAGATCCTGTGGATACAACAACAATTGAGAGATTACGGTTTGAATTTCATCGGAACCCCCATGCTTATTGATAACAATGCTACTATGTCCATAACGAATAATCCTGTCTCTAATCAGTTCCTTCTTATATCGTCTATTCTGTTCTCTATTCAAGTCTACTCTGATATTGTCTCACCCTTTTCAGTTCAATCAGACTGACTCTGTTTTGTCTATTTATAAACTACTGTTCTGCACCAGGCGAACTTATTAAGTTCGCCTCTAACAGACTAAGCGAACTTAATAAGTTCGCCTCTGATAGACTTAAGCGAACTTATTAAGTTCGCCTCTGATAGGCTAGGCGAACTTATTAAGTTCGCCTCTGATAGGCTAGGCGAACTTAACAAGTTCGCCTCTAGCAGAACTTACACAGAATTTTTTCAACAGTTACAAAACATGTCCTAACAGACTCCCGTATAACTGTTGCTAACAATTCTATCAATTACAAGTCAAAGACTATAAGACTAAGACATAATATCTTCAAGCTCGTTGTCACCAGAATATGCTCCAACAGACACACTGTTCTGAAAACTAGAGGAAACAAAAAATTAAATCATTAAACTCTATGCTACGGAACCACATGAAGATCCTTTTGAAATTCTGGATCACCCACCGAGTGTGGAAGCAGATCAAGCATTACAAGAACAGAACGTGGAGGTAATAACCATGATTCCCATGGACAACACGGGGCATATAGGAGAAGATAACATAGTAAGGGCTGAAATTATACAAGAAACCTTAGAACCACCGAGTTTGGAGAAACAATTCATACGCTTTCAGTCTTTATTAAATCAAATTCAGCTAAATCTGCCTTACGAGTTGTTCCTCTATAAGATGACAGCTCATGCAAAGTTTCTCAAAGATATGCTGACTAACCGAAACAAATGGAAGAGCAGCCAAAAATCACATTATACGAAGAATGCTCAGCCATTATGAGAGGAAGCAAACCTCCTGACCAATTCATGATCTTCTGTCTTATAAGCGACTCAATCCAAGGTAATACTATTGCTGACCTGCATATCAGCGTAAACATTTTACCTGGCGCTACATTTGACAAAATGAATCTCAAGAAACTCCAACCCATAAAATCAGAACTTGGCCTAATCAATAGGACGGTTCGCTATCCAAAGGGAATTGCTGAAGATGTGCTTATAAAAATTAATGAATTCGTGTTCCCTGTGGATTTTGTGGTGGTTGACATAAAAGGAGGAACACGATGCCCTCTTATCCTCGGGAGGCCATTTCTCAACACAGCCCTCACCCTTATTGACGTTTAGGTAGGAAGAATGGCATCAAGCATTCAGCAAGAACGAATCACATTCGATCTTAAGAAGGCCATGCAGTGACCACATAGTCATGACGATCTAAATTTTCTTTTTGACGATTTCGACTACTTAGTAGGCTACTACATGCATGACGTCTTGGGAAAAGAAGAAGAGTGGTCAAACTGAGTAACACGCGAAATATTTAGTTTGTGAAGGCTTCTTGATAAAGCACACTAATCATAATGATGAAACAATAGGCATTGAGGAGCTGGAAGATAGAGACGAGAGTGAGAAGACAAAACCCTCTATCGAAGAACCACCTACACTAGAGATAAAGGAACTTCCACCTGATCTATCATATGCCTTCCTAGATGAAGAATCCAAGCTTTCGGTTACTATCTCCTCCAGGTTGGAAAATGACGAGAAGGAAAAACTGCTAGAAGTTTTGAAAAGGCATAAGAAGGCTATAGCATGGAAGCTAATGGATCTTAAAGGAATTAGCCCCTCATTTTGCACTCATAAAATACTGAAGGAAGATAATTACAAGACAAGTGTGCAGCACCAAAGACGACTGAACCCAAAATGAAAGAGGTTGCGAAAAATGAGGTTATCAAACTGCTAGATGCAGGGGTTATCTACCCCATTTCAGATTCAACATGGGTCAGTCCAGTTCAAGTTGTACAAAAGAAAGGAGGTATAACGGTAATCACAAATGAGAAAAATGAGCTAATACCAACCCGCACAGTCACTGGATGGCGGGTATATATTGACTGTCGCAAGTTGAACGAAGCTACTCGAAAATACCACTTTTCGCTACCCTTCATTGATCAAATGTTGGAGCGACTATCCGGGAATATGTTCTATTGTTTTCTTGATGGATTCTCGGTGTACTTTAAAGTCCCTATCTCCCCCGAAGACCAGGAGAAAACTACGTTTATATAAGGACCAAAAATATAATAGGCTGACGCATCAAAGAATCATCGAGTTGTTCAGAAGTTCGAAAGGCGAAGATTGGAAGAAGCAAGAAAGAGTCCAGTAGCATACTTCATGTAGCAGCATACTTCATGTAGCAGCACACTTCATGTAGCAGCATAATTCATCCAGCAGCATACTTGAAGTATGCGGTTCCCGGCATCATACTAGAAGTATGCGGCCGCATACTTGAAGTTTGCGGTCCCGACAACATACTTGAAGTATGTGGCCGCATACTTCAAGTATGCGGTCCAGGCCCAGGCCCACTGAATACTTTTGTCTTGGTTATAAATAGCTTATCTTGTAACATTATTTAGGTTAGACAAGTTGGACGACTGAGACAGTCAGAGAGTGGGACGACTGAGTCAGTCAGAGAGTGGGACGAGTTAGACAGTTTAGACGAGTTGTTGATTTTGTATTGTTTTCAGTCGTTTATCAATATACAAATCGTTTGACAATCAATTGAGTCTTGTCCTTACTGTTTGTACCTACAAGTCACGTGTCAAGTCTGTTTCCTCCAGGTTTAACACGTCATTGATTCCGTTGATTAAGATCCTCAGGAATCCGGACCTTACAATTGGTATCAGAGCCTTAGCGCTCATTTGATGAAGCTTGCAACGGATTTCTTTGACTCGTGAGGTATCAAAGTTACTGATTTTGCTTTTATTTGGACTGACTTATGTTTGGAAGAGTTTCTGGATAGATTCACATGTATTGGACCTTGTTTCTGTCACATTTGTTGAAGTTTACGGTTGATTAGTTGATTTTTCTGCTTGAAAATCAAAGTTTTCCATTAATTTCTTCATCTGGAAGTTTGCGGTTACTCAAGATTGCGGTCACTCAAGTTTGCGGTATTTGAAGTATACGATATTCGAAGTTTACAGTATTGAAGTATACGGTCTTGAAAGTTTGCGGTATTGAAGTATACGGTCTTGAAAGTTTGCGTTTTTCAAAGTTTGTGGTTTTTCAAAGTTTGCGGTTTTGGAAGTTTATGGTTTTGAAAGTTCGTTGTTTTTCAAAGTTTGTGATTTTTCAAAGTACTTATCATCGGGTGCGAATACTTTTTTGTTATTAGAACTTACGACATGGGAAAAGGTAGAAAGGATATACTGAAGCAAAAGTTTAATATGTTCAATCATGTTCGGGGTGAAAATTTGGAAGGTCAAATCAATAGATTCATGCAATTGGTGACGGAGATGAAGAGTGCTAAAATAGGGTTGACAAAGGGAGAAATCAATAAAAGGCTACTCAACTCTTTACCAATAACCTGGAACTTCAATTGCACCACCATCAAAAGAACCAAGGATATGTATCAGACATCCTTGAGTGAGCTAATCTCTATTCTGTATTCTTATGATATGGATGATAAACATTGTCACCTTAATCATATCAGTTCAATGGATGTTTATGAAATTGTTGAAGCTAGTACATCTACTTCAGGTGAATCAAAGGCACTTGTGAGTCAGCAGGACATGAGTGATAAAGTTCAAGATTTGGAAGTGAAACAACATCATGCCTTCATGGTTGAGGTCACCGACACTGAGGTAACCAAAGATCTTTGCTCTGTTGTTTGTATTAAGAAAGTCAATTGCTACAAACATGATAACGATATCTTAAAACAATAAATAAAAAAGCTTAGATATTCCAACTCAGAACACAAACGATCAGAAAAGATTTTCAAAGATAAAATTGAAGCAAGCAAAAATGATTTTTCAAAACTTGAATTGGACTTCAGCAATAAGAAATATCCTTATCATGATGCATTAAAACGGATAGATGACCGTTGCTTAAAATTAAATTATGTTGTGACTCAATTGGCAAATACTAAACTAACAATCGAGAAAATTGACCATTCTCGATCAGTTGTTTAGGACATGTTAGATTCCCAAGTTAGAAAGAAAGGGAATCCAGGGTTGGGTTATCATGCTATGGAACATCCATTTAATGAAAATTTTTCATCTTTACCAAATGACTACCTTGAAAATGTTGAGATGGCTTACGGTCTAGGATGTGAGCCTTCATCATCAAAGCAGTTAACTCCTGCGACTGCTAGTCTCGTGACCCCGTGTGTGAATATTGCTAATGTTTCTAAGCCTTGTGCAGAAGAATGTTTAGTAGAAGATTGGGATACCGATGATGAGGAAGAGAGTAACGAAAAAGAGCCTAAGAGTGTTAGGAAGTTTGTCCGTAGAAAAACTGATGATACTTTTGGAAAAGGGAATCAAATTAAGTTTGTGAAGGGCGATGAGATTGAAAAAGAAGAAAATATCTTTAAAGAAAGTAATCATGATTTTGTCAAAAACAAGGTTATAAATTCTAGAAAGGTTAATCAAAGAAACTCAAAACCATCTGTCAGTCAATTAAACCATAATCAATCTCCTCAAAAGTTTACAAATAATGAGTTTTATTCAAAATTTGATAATCATCATAGAGTTTTTGAACAAAACTTTAGAAGAGAAGAGAGAGATTGTATCAAGAGAGATTGTAGAGATTATGATAGAGAGTCTGTTAGGAGAGATGATAGAAAAGATCACAGGCACACTGAGAATACAGGTTACTTGAGAATGTCACCTCCTTAGTCATCATCATGGTTCGACAGATCGGGATATGCTCCTTATGCTAGGAAACGGACATGCTACACATGTGGCAAAGCTGGTTACATTGCAAGAAACTGCATACATCCTCCTTATGAGCCCTATTATTTGCAAAATCAGATGGCTACACCAAGGAAAAAGTATTATTCTAAGCCAATGAAGGTTGAAAAACCTAAGGCAATGAAGAATAAGCATCCCAATGTTAAGCCTTCTGATGGTGATTGGAATGCTGCTAAGAAAAAACAAAAGGTTTTTCGTGAAAACAAGCAATGTAAAAAACTAAACAAGAAGAAAAACC
Source organism: Smallanthus sonchifolius (assembly GCA_023525975.1). Classification (NCBI taxonomy): domain Eukaryota; kingdom Viridiplantae; phylum Streptophyta; class Magnoliopsida; order Asterales; family Asteraceae; genus Smallanthus; species Smallanthus sonchifolius. Next base: position 64,999,194 of record CM042024.1, read on the forward strand.
TAAAGTTGGTACTCCTAAAGAAACTAAAAATTTTGTTAAACCTACACCAATTTGGAAAAGTAAATCAAAAGCAGTTGAATCACCAGTGTTAGAGAACGATAAGGATATGTGTTTACAGGAAGTATCTTACATCGATGCTTTTGGCGTACCTAGGACCACTATGGCTTGGGTACCTCTGTCTAGCTAACTTGCTTGAATCATGCAGGCACAGCGAAGGAGGACTGTCAACAACCTATGGTACGATGATAGTGGTTGTTCCAGGTATATAATGTGGGACATCTCTCTACTACATAACATCAAACACTTTGATGGAGTGTATGTTTCTTTGCATGAGATAAATGAGGTAAGATCAACATGAAAGGTACAGTCACTAGTGGTACTCTTTGCTTTGAGGATGACATTTATGTTTATGATGTTTTTATAAAATCCTTTGATGTGACCAAATTCATTTTTCAGGTATAGTGTTTCAAAATGTTCTGCTTAGATTAACGAGTCACAAGTTCGGTCACCAAAAATATTTTTTGTTTATTTTGTCTTTCTTAGGATATAATTTTGTTTTGTTTATTAGTTGTACAAAAGCTTTGGGAGAGAAAATTCAAAAAAATTACCAAAAAGATTTTCTCTTTGAGTCTTTCTATTTTTAAGTCCAGAAAAATACAAAAAGATTTCATGTTTAAGTCTTATTTTATTACTATTAAAATTGAGAACTCTGTCAAATGAGAAAAGATAGTACATCATTTTAGAGGTTGGATCATCATATATAAGGCATGTAGTTGAAAAGATTAGGATTTTAGGGTGATATGTTGATAGACTCTACTAAAACTGGAAAGACAGCATGATAGTGTTTTACTTAAATATAAAGGTCATTGTCAAAGTGGGGAACATCTCATAGATTGGTAGAATAATTATTTCCTATTAATAATAGAGCACTTAAACATAAAGACTGGTGAACTGTGGATGAACATAATATATCTGGATTGCACAAACCGAGACCCTTCACAAAGGGGTTGCGAGCTGACTTGATACAAGTCTATACATATTTATATATATATAGATAAAAGACATGCATAACCATGCAATAGGTGAAAAGACACTCAATGATAGTGCAAAGCTACTCTGCAAAGCAGAATTCTGAGCAAAAAGACACGCAATGTTAATGTCGTGCTATAGGAATTTTTTTTTGGGAATATATGACTGGGAAGGATTCTCTTATCAAGGCATGTAAATCCGTCGTACTATGTTTTTTATCACATTTGTCAGAGATCTCCTTAATAGTTCATTGACCCGTGCTAGATATGCTCTTTTAGTTATTATTTAGGTGCTCAAAAGATCATGAGGAAGGGAAGGTTTATCCGATAAGTTGCGGGATCCATTCAGTTCATCAAAAACTCATCTAATTCATAATAAAATAAATACAGATTTATGAGATGTGAGTGTGGGACCCACTAAGTCATGAGTAATTACTACCCAGAAAACATGATAAACTTATTCACTGCTTGCTTGTCAACTAAGGTATAAAAGTTTGAGTTTAGAAGGATACTATATATTGGCGATCACCGAGACCAATCTAAGAAAATGAACAGCTAATAAGTATGCCTTGGTCTGCACTAGAATGATATGATCCCCCATAACAGAGTTTCTCTAAAAAATAATGTGTGTCTGTAAGTGTCACATGTTGTCAAAAAAACAAAAATATTTTATGTTTTTAGCTTACTTTAAGTTATTTTATTTTTATCTTTGTTCGTTTGTTTGTTAAAATGACCGTTCTTGTTTGATTCAATAATCGTGAAAAAGAGGTTTTATAAAATGGAGGAAAGTTTCAAAGTTTTTATAAGTTTGAGCATAATTTCTTTTTGCACATACTTGTATTTAAGTGAACTTTCAGGAGCAACATGCTAGATTCCAACATCAAAGGTAGATTAAGAACTTATCAACAATGTTGCACCAAGTGTCATCATTGCCGAAAAGCAAAATGTACATGTGTTTCAAGAGAATGTCTTAAATGAAGAAGAAGATGTTGACTCTTCTGAAACCGAAAGTGACAGAGAGAAAGTACCGATCAACAAACATCATAAAGTGATATTACAAAAGACAAAAGCTATTGGGAATCCTCCTCCTAACAACTATTCACTACATGTTGATGATTTTAATGATGCTGATTATGATCTTTGGGCAGATCAAACACTAAAGAAAAGAACTAGAGCAAGTGAACAAAACAACAATCTCAACAACTGCAAAGTCGTTCGTGAAGGTTTTGGGAATGGCTATAGAAAAGAATTTATTGCAAGATGTGGTGATCATTCAGTCAATTTTGAAATTTGAAGGCTGCTTTGAATGCATCAGCCTAGGGGGTGATTGTAAGGACCAAAAATATAATAGGCTGACGCATCAAAGAATCACCGAGTTGTTCAGAAGTTCGAAAGGCGAATATTGGAAGAAGCAAGAAAGAGTCCAGCAGTATACTTCATGTAGCAGCATACTTCATGCAGCAGCATACTTCATCCAGCAGCATACTTTAGAGCCAGCAGCATACTTGAAGTATGCGGTTCCTGGCAGCATACTTGAAGTATGCGGGCCCAGGCCCACCGAATACTTTTGTCTTGGTTATAAATACCTTATCTTGTAACAGTATTTAGGTTAGACAAGTTGGACGACTAAGACAGTCAGAGAGTGGGACTAGTTAGACAGTTTAGACGAGTTGTTGAGCGACATTTTGTATTGTTTTCAGTGGTTTATCAATATACAAATCGTTTGACAATCAATTGAGTCTTGTCCTTACTGTTTGTACCTACAAGTCACGTGTCCAGTCTGTTTTCGCTAGGTTTAACACGTCGTTGAATCCGTTGATTGAAGATCCTCAGGATTCTGGACCTTGCAGTTTACCTGTCCCTATGGCACCTTTGTTTATCGGCGTATGCCATTTGGACTATGCAATGCACCCGCTACGCTCCAGCGATGCATGATTGCTATATTTCATGATATGATAGAAAAATCAATGGAAGTATTCATGGATGACTTCTCAGTTTTTGGAAATTCCTTCAACCATTGTCTACAAAACTTATAAAAGATGCTAGCAAGATGTGAAGACTCAAATCTAGCACTGAACTGGGAAAATGCCACTTTATGGTCAAAGAAGGGATAGTATTAGGACATATGATTTCAAAGAATGGTATTGAAGTCGACAAAGCCAAAGTGGAAACTATATCAATGCTTCCACCACCAAATTCAGTAAAGGGGATCAAAAGCTTCCTTGGTCATGCGGGATTCTATAGAAGATTCATAAAATACTTTTCATCAATCGCCAAACCCTTGACACAACTGTTGGAAAAAGATCGACCCTTTTTATACTCTGTAGATTGTTTAGTAGCATTTGAAACTCTCAAGACAAAACTCGTTGATGCGCCTATCATGACGGCACCTGACCGGACAAAACCATTCGAACTCATGTGCGATGCATTTGACTACGTTGTAGGAGCAGGTTTAGGTCAACGGAACGAAAAGCATTTTCACCTGATTCACTATGCAAGTAAAACCTTAAATTATGCTCAAGAAAACTACACCAGCACTGAGAAGTAATTACTAGATGTAGTTTTTGCCTTTGATAAATTCCGTTCGTACACGTCACACGATAAATCAACGAGCATGAAACACGAAGTTTGTGTTGGAGCATATTCTGGTGACAACGAGCTTGAAGATATTATGTCTTAGTCTTAGAGTCTTAGACTTGTATTTGATAGAATTGTTAGCAACAGTTAAAGGGGAGTTTGTTAGGACATGTTTTGTAACGGTTGATAAAATTCTGTGTAAGTTCATAGAGAGGCAAACTTAATAAGTTCGCCTGGTTTATCAGAGGCAAACTTGTGAAGTTCGCTTAGTCTATCGGAGGTGAACTTGTTAAGTTCGCCTAGCCTATTAGAGGCGAACTTAATAAGTTCGCCTAAGCATCTTTGAGACGAACTTGTTAAGTTCGCCTATAGTAGGTCTGTGGCTATAAATATAAGATATCAGAGTAGACTTGAGAGAGACACGATATCAGGAGGAACTGATTACAGACAGAATTATTATAAACTGATATTGTGGTGGAAATACGAAGAGTTTATTTACACCGTTGTTGTTGATTGAGTTACACGAGCACGTTGATCATGGATTCCGCACGTTATCACCGTGTCGTACCGCGAGTCTAGAGATCCGTCACGCACCAAATTAGGGACCTACAAGTGGTATCAGAGCTTTTGCTCTTGATTAGCAGAAGATTCGTGGTGTTTTCGTGTCCAATCAACATAAAACTTTAGATATTTTGAAGATTTTTCATCTTTTTTGTGTTCTTAATAAAAATGGAGAATTTTTGATCATTTTGGATTGATTTTGGATTCTTTTGATGAAATTGATCCGATAGAAGTGTTCCTAATCAGTTCCTACACATTCCTACGGTTCAAGTTAATCAAATTCCATCAATTCAGCAAGATATGATGATTTTCGAAATTTTTGGTTCGTGTTTGGTTGAACAACTGATGCATGCGAACTTAGCAATTCTGTTGCAGGCGAACTTAGAGAGGCGAACTTAATAAGTTCGCTAGGTGCAGATTAGGCGAACTTAACAAGTTCGCTCGGGTCAAGTTCGCTCGGTTCAGTTTCAGGTGACTTTTGTCAGGCGAACTTATTAAGTTTATATGCTTGTTTTGAATCATTTTTGAAATTTTTTAAAAAGAGTATTTTAGCGGGAAATTTTTTTTTCCGGATATTTTCGTAAAAATTTCAAAATGTCAATTTCTTATGATGATAATGAGATTGGAATTATGCCACCGAGATTTTTATGCATATCAGATTACTGTAGCTGGAAAGTCCGGTTCGAACATTTCGTATCAGAAACTGATGAAAACTTTTGGACATCCATATTTGAAGGATATGTGCATCCTACTTATGACTATATGGGATACTATGATGTTCCTAAACCAGTGACAGCTCTTACTAAAGTAGAAAAGCAGAAGTTTGATCGAGAGATGAAGACGCGTGAAACTTTAATGTCAATTTCTTATGATGATAATGATATTGGAATTATGCCACCGAGACTTTAATGCATATCATATTACTGTAGCTGGAAAGTCTGGTTCGAACATTTCGTATCAGAAACTGATGAAAAGTTTTGGACATCCATATTTGAAGGATATGTGCATCCTACTTATGACTATATGGGATATTATGATGTTCCTAAACCAGTGACAGCTCTTACTAAAGTAGAAAAGCAGAAGTTTGATCGAGAGATGAAGACGCGTGAAACTTTAACGTTGTCTTTACTAAAAGAAATCATTCATAGTCTCGGGAAGTGTCCAACTTCAAGAGAACTATGGGAAGCTTTGAAGAAAAAGTGGGAAGCTTTGAAGAAAAAGGGTGAAGCTACTACTCAAGCGTTTGTGGTCTTGATAAAAGAAGAAGTAGTAAAGCAGAGTGTTTCTGAAAGTGATTCTTCTACCGAGTTAATTGATAGTGAGAGTATTAGATCTGGCGAAAGTACTCAGTCTACCGAGAGTGATGTAGAGACTGAAGTAAGCTTCTAGAAAGTTGAAGATGATCTGAGCGAATCAGAAATTGATGTAGAGCCTGTCATTGTTGCTCAAATGAGTGAAGCTGATGATGACATTTTCATGGCTCCTGGTGCATCTTCTTCAGAAGTAAAACCTGAGGTATTTTCTAACTCTGAAACATTTTGTTCTAACTGTGTTTCAGTTAAGGATAAAATGATGAGGGTTATGGATGACAACGTAAACCTCATTTGTGATATGAAATCGATGCACACGGTAAATCAGAAATTAAAAGATAATGAGAATGTGTGTATTGAGAGAATAGAATCACAGAAGAGGGATATAAATTCTCTGACTTTGAAGATCATAGAGCAAGCATATCACCTGGATATGTCCTTTGCAGAAATTGAGAAACGAAATAATGATCTTGTTGAGAAAGATATGGAACTAACTGCCTCTAAAGCAGAGGTAATCAGATTGCATAAAAAGTTAGAAAGCTTTGGAAATTCATCATTCTTATTAGGACATTATCATAATAATACTCAAGAGGGGAAGGGAACTAATGGTATTGGTTAGGTTCCTCCACCATTCAATGGAAATTATTCTGTTACACCTGAGATTATAAATGATGAGGATTTAGATCCTAAGACTGTGTTGAAGGTGAATCCGGTCACAGGTGAAGATATGGTGTATTCTGATGAGAGTGATGATGAGTATTTTGATGAAGCTAAGGTATAGGGGATACCGAAAGAGGTTAAGAAAGAAGACTCAAAGGTTGATTCTAATTCATCTGGAAATTATACATTTGGAAGTTCTTCGATGTAACAATTCTGATTTTTGTTACCTGTATTTCAATTCAATGTGACACGTTTCAAATTCAAATTTAGTACACTGACTTGTTCTATTCGTACCAACAATTAAATACTATGTTCCAATGCAAATCCACGAATTTTACACGAGTATACCCTATTAAACTATACATAAGTCCATATTTATACAAATCTGTCAATACTGAAACTTGCAAGGACTGATTTTTATAAATTAACAAGAAACCCTAATAGGCACGGTCGCGCCAAGTGCTATGGCACGGTCGCGCGCCTTGCTTTGGAACGGTCGCGCCCGGTGCCTTGGCGCGGTCGCGCCTCATATGGGCACGGTCGCGCCTCGCGTCAGTTGAAACGTAAATGCAGCCTTTAATCGTAGGACCTTTCGATTTCGTAACCGTTTCGCATATTAACAAACCCAATTAAAGGTTTTATTCATTTTATTTACGACACATAAACCCAATTGATCGATTCATATTATAATCGTCAAAACCCTCCATGTGACCATCGATTTCAAGATTTTGTTTGCAATCCTCTCAAACAAGCACGCAAATACATCATTCGATCCTCCCTAGACCTCCAGAACACATTGAGTTAGCCGGAGTTTCAGCAGAAAGCGCCGGAGATCAAACCGTCGTCGCCGGAACTCGTTTCTACCACGCACTATCGATTAATCATATTTTTGGGTAATTGAAATCTTCCACACTTTCCTTTTAGTCTATAGATCAAAAGCCCTAATCTAATTCGGGCTTACAATATGGGTATCATCACGAACCAGAATCTATTTTTCGTTCAAAATGAATTTAATCGAACCCTGCTTTGAACACGTTTTAAATACAATTGATATACTCCAATAGACTCGTAATAACCCTACAGATGAAAGCCCTATGAAATCCAACGTTAACATTATAAGAATCAGTCAATTCGTTTCTGTTTTGGAACAGACACGATCGCGCTAGTCTTCTAGCGCGGTCGTGCTTCATGAGACACGCTCGTGCTTCATGAGACACGGTCGTGCCTCACACACTCAGACCCGGTCATGCCTCTTGGGTAGACTTGGTCGTGCCTAGTGAACAGCTTATCCTCTGTATTGGTAAACACGGTCGCGTCGCTGACTAGCACGGTCGCGCCCGTGGTTCTAGCACGATCGTGCATTGTCCCAGGCACGGTCGTGTGTGTGAGAAAAGTCTTGGAAGAATAATTATTTTCATATTTTAAAAACAATGAGTATTTCAAAGTAATTTTTAAATAAAAAGAATTGATTTTATAAAGATTTATATTAACGTTATTTAAAAAGATCAAATTTCTATTCTAAAATGAATAGAAATTATTTATTTAAAACTTACAAAGTTTAATTTATATTTATTGTAAACCCTACACTTAATTATTATTTACACAATTTATTTAAACATCTTTCTGAAAATAAAGTAAAGAAAGTTATATTTAATATAAAACATCTAGTACATTCTTATAACCAAATGAGTAAGTTACATATTTTATAAATAAATAAATAAGGTAACAATTATTTATTTAATTTACATTTAAACAAAAATCATTTATTTAGGTTATACTTAATTACCTCTAATACCTACATTATTATCATAACTAAGTAAATAAATAATAATTTTGTTTTATTATTTAGTTATTCCAAACTCAAAACTTAATTTTATACAACACCATTCAAGTACAAACCACTAACACCTACAACTTCAAATTCCTTATACACACATCCAATTTAACCTTAGACTTAGACATAGACTATTGTGCATACTATTGATTCGATACATATTACACTCTAGGTTAACGTTGTGCATTACAAGGACCTCGTATTACTATCTAGTCTCTTGTGTTAGCTACGCCTTCAAACCAAGTGAGTATTACATAGCCCCTTTTACTCTTTTACACTTTTTAGGGTGGAACATGAACAATATACAAACTATTGTTTACATTTACACAAACTACACAAATACAAATCCTCTTTACATTCATGTGTGCAATTTGAGCTTTACGCCTGAGTGCTAGTTGTGCTAACTTTTGTGTGTAATTTATGTGCAATCATTAACTATTCAAGCCGACGGTAAACAATGATAGATCTATTGAGTCTGACAAACCCACCCAGATTGGGGTGATTGTTACCGACAACACAATTTTGCATGCTAGTTACAAAGGTTTGATTGTACTTGGTTACACAGTAGCTGCTCTTCATAAATACCTTATTTTTTCATGTTATGTAAGGATTTGTTTATTCATAATCTATATGCTATCTATATACAAACCTGTGTATACTCATCAACTTTTTAGTTGACCTTATTTTATTCATGTTTCAGGTGCTAATGTGGGAGTTCGATCAAGACATGCTACACTTAAGTTTGGACTTAGTTAATTTAAATTCAAAGAACAATTTGTATTTTCATTTATGTACCTGTTGAATTTTGCTAATTGTGGTTGAATTGTTTGAAATGAAATTGATGATTAAATATTGAAATCTAGTGAACCTTGTGGTCATGAACAGTCTACATGTCCCGCCCGGACGTTTCCGCCGTCAGTTGGGGTGTGACATATTGGTATTAGACCCTTGGTTATAGGGAACTAGGTTATTATATACCCTTCACCTAGACGTTAACTTTAGGACACCCACTCATGCCATGCTTCATGATTATATGATATGTGCTACATGTTATGTGTTACATGCTATGTGTTACATGCTATGTGTTACATGTTTTCTATGATTAGTTATTACTTCATTTTTGATACCTTACTTGTAAAAATTCATGACTTATTAGACTATGCTTAAATAATAATTAAATAAACAATATCCCTACCTATACCCTAAAACCTCATAATATTCTTACCTTCTCCTGTATCATCATCTTCTTAGCATGTGGAAACTTCATGGATCTATATCTATAAAAAATTCTTTATTTACTCGTTAAGGCTTTTAAACTTTGTTAATTATTTGAGGACACGTACAATCTGGAAGAGTGACACATGTATTCTGGGTTTTCTGTCTAGGAAAGCATTTCGCATAAGTCCAATCAACCGAGGGACCCGTATGCTTTCCTGGGAATGCCCGGGATGAGTGTTTACTTATAGGCTAAAGCATGTCTCCTTGAAAATTATATGAGTTTAATTAACCTTAATGTGTCATAGTATTCAAGTGATATTATCACTATTTGAGTACAATCCAAAGTATGATTTACTATTTTATTTGTTATCCTATTCTTTTAAATCCAAACAACATTCATAAGTTCTTACATCTTTTCTTGTGTTGTGCAATTCTGTAGAATGCCTCCCCGTCGTGCTCCCGTGACCAGCAACAACACCGACATTGCTGCTATCCTTGCACAACTTGTAACTCAACTCACCCAAGTTAACGGTGCCACCAATGGTAACCATGGAGCTAATGGGGGTGGTGGTGCCAACCCACCATAATGCACCTTCAAACATTTCAACTCATGCAATCCTCTTAAGTTCTATGGTACCGAAGGAGCTACGGGACTTCTTCAATGGTTCGAAAGTATTGAGAATACCTTCCTCAATAGTGACTGCCCCGATAACCTTCGTGTTCGTCATGCCACTAGTGTCCTACAAAAATGGGCACTCACGTGGTGGAATGGGGAAAAGAGAAATAGAGGTATGGAAGTAGCAATGGCCATACCTTGGGATGAGGTTAAAAGGCTAATGATCGAAGAATTTTGTCCTCGAAATGAGGTAAAGAAACTGGAAGCCGAGTTTTGGGATCTTGCCCAGGATGGTGGTGAAAGTCTAGCTTATATAACTCGGTTCCACGAGTTAAGTCTCCTTGTGCCCCATATGGTCACACCTTTATCCCGCTGCATCGAGAAGTATATTGGTGGATTACCAAGGCAAATCCAAGATACTGTCTTAGGGAGAAATCCCGCAACACTTGAAGATGCTATCCGCTTATCTGCTACATTAACCGACAACCATGTGAAAGCGGGAACTCTGACTAGAAAAGGCACCAAGAAAGTTCCCGACACCACAACTCCTCCCGTACACATCAAAGAAGCCACAACTGAACCCTCTCGTAATAATAAGAAAATAAAGGCTAGAAACTATGCTATGGTCACTCCTGCTATGCCTGTTAACCAAGTTGCTCCTATGGTTCAAGCACCAGCCAAAAAGCCATATCTTGGGATCTACCCACTCTGTGCCACATGCAACTATCATCATCCCCAAACCATTCCCTGTCGCCTTTGCACTCACTATGGGAAATACGGTCATACGGTTAACGTTTGTAGAGCCAAAGCACTTGCAGGCCAAGTCAACCTACCAAAACGAATCAACCCCCAAGTGGCTAATCAAGGGGTACCCGTTATTACAAATGGGCGTGCTTGTTATGAATGTGGTAACCCAAATCATTTCCGTGATCAGTGTGTCACACCCCGCCAGGGCGGAAACGCGAGGCGCAACGTTCACTTGTTTCCAAAGCATATGATTATTGCAAACACATACATGTAATTGGATACATAATCGAGTTTAAAATATTTACATCACAAAATATCAACTTGTGTTTACAAAAGTTTAAGATTTCACAAATATGACTCAAGACCATGAGTTATACAAGAGAAATCCTCCCAAAAAGCCGTATCCACGTGCATGCATGTATCCTACATTGCTAACCTGATGGCCACGTTCAATTTCCTGAAAACATACTTAAAATTGTCAACACGAGGTTGGTGACTTCACAAGTTATTATAAAGAGTTATCGTAAATCCAATGTTTAAATCTGCTCATTTTCCGATCAAACTCCTTGTTAAACCTGATCACTTTATCCTGATCAGAACTCTTTTACTTTAAAACCTGATCACTTTAGCCAGATCAGAACTCTTTTGTGTAAAACCTGATCACTTTAACCTGATCAGAACTCTTTTGTGTAAAACCTGATCACTTTAACCTGATCAGAACTCTTTTGTGTAAAACCTGATCACTTTAACCTGATCAGAACTCTTTTGTGTAAAACCTGATCACTTTAACCTGATCAGAACTCTTTTATGTAAAACCTGATCACTTTAACCTGATCAGAACTCTTTTGTGTAAAACCTGATCACTTTAACCTGATCAGAACTCTTTTGTGTAAAACCTGATCACTTTAACCTGATCAGAACTCTTTTCTTTATATTACCAATGAATATGAATACTAATCCGATCTATTGACCCCATTTGTAAGCTTGCAAGGAATACAAAATAGTATGTAATGTACGAGACCGTAACCAAACCCCAACTTTCTGTGCCTCCCCTCGCCTTTCTGCGAGTAAGACAATATGCGGTCATTCGGCCATTTTGACCCCTGGTTAGCGCGACTAACCTTGACCGGAGGCGTCACCCCCAATAGTACTATTCATATAATCCCGGGCTAAATCCATAGCTAATGGTTACTAATTTATTACGAGGACTTTAAGCGCTTTATTGTTCCCTCAATACATACATACGGTCAGATCATTAGTTCCATTCATTTATACACAAAAGTCTTTTACAAGTATGTTTCCACCCCAAATCATTTCAAAACTTTAGAAAAAGGGGGGATTAGTGAAACTCACCTCGACAGTATGAATGCTAGCAAATATTTGAATAACAGCAGATTCGCCTATCCGTATCCTATTTACACAAGGATAACATACACGTTAAGACTACCCGTCTTAAACGCAATTTGTTCACCCGACTTAGCCGATCTGATTGCTTTTGTTTTAATTATCTTTTTAGTTTTTCCAACCTTGTTTTGTTATAAAAATAGTTCTGAGTTACTGCCTTATGGGGCTGATGAACAGGTATCGAAACTTTCTTAGTTTCGATTGAACAGAACAGATGTCGAAACTTCCTAGTTTCGACTGAGCAAAACAGGTATCGAAACTACCTAGTTTCGATTGGCAAGAATAGTATCGAAACTGCCTAGTTTCGATTGGGCAATCAGTATCGAAACTACTTAGTTTCGATTGTAAATAGGTATCGAAACTCCTAGTTTCGATTGAGTAAATAAGTATCGAAACTCCTAGTTTCGATTGAACAACTGGTATCGAAACTCTTAGTTTTGATTGAATAATCGGCATCGAAACTCTTAGTTTCGATCAGCAGGTAGCGAAACTCCTAGTTTCGATTACTGCACTTTAATTGACAGAATTTGTCCTGTATATTTTTATGTTCAAATCTTGAATTTGACACATTTTTCTTGTTATCTTACTTTCGTTTGAATGATTTGTATGATTAGTTACGGTTTTAACGATAATGAAATGGATAATATTGAGTTTTTACCTCAAACAGAGAATGATCTTGAGCTCCTTAGCTCAATTCTTGAGAACACACTAGGAACTCTTCTTATAGCACTGAAATCTGGTGAATTTTTGCCTTGAACTGGACTTCGATTTGAAGGGGAATTGGGAATTTGCCGTAAGAAAAAGAGAAGGTTTGAAAGGAATGATGAAGTTTCGACTGAAGGGTATGGTTTTCATCTGAATCAAAGTGAATCAGGCAAGTGGGAGCATGGCTCCCCTGACTCTCGGCCAAGAAAGTCAAGAAGTGGGTTTGGGGTTAATGATAACAATTTTAATCATTAATTTATTAATGATATTAGTATTAATTAGAGTTTTAAAGGGGTAATTTAATTCAGTTTCGATTCTTCACGGTATTATGATTTTTACCAGTTTATGGCTCGTTGAAGAAAACATTGAAACCTTGATTTGTATAATTCGTTGAGGTGATTATTTGTAGGTATAAGTACCTAAACATGGCGCTACCTCGTAACGTCTTCGAAGAGTCCTTTATTTTACTTTTACGTATGTTACATAATTTAGTCTTAACCATAAATTATGGTTCAACGTAGATTTTGTGTAACAAATGTATATTTTTCTGGTTATTTTATTTAACCATTTACTTTCGTATTGAGTCGGGTTATTCTGCTTACTTTTTCTAGTAATTCTTTAAGATTTACTAGACTTGGAAATAAACTCCTTTGCTAGACTCCTTGACTTTTCTTAGTCAAAATAAGTAGTAGGAAATAATAATTATGAACGTGCGTTTATGAAATGTGGATATTGACCTGAAATGCTGGGTGTCACATTCTCCCCATGTTACAGAGAATTTCGTCCCGAAATTCAGTTCTTGTCACTCTGACTTGGTGTGTTTGTAAACAAGGACGGGTACTTGGATTTCATTTTATCTTCCCGCTCCCACGTATACTCTGGGCCGCGCTTTGAATTCCAACGTATCTTGACCAGCTTAATACGGCTGCGCCTTGTTCTCTGCACCTTCCAATCTGTGACTTCCATACGTTCCTCAATGAAGTGCAACTTGTCGTCTATGTGAATCTCATCAGGCGGTATAATTAACGTCTCGTCTGATAAACACTTCTTGAGATTTGATACATGAAACGTATCATGTACATTGCTTAGTTCTTGTGGCAATTTGAGCTTGTAAGCTACAGGGCCAACCCTAGCCAATATTTCAATTGGTCCAACGTACCTAGGGTTAAGCTTGCCACGGTTGCCAAATCTTGCAACTCCTTTCCAAGGTGAGACCTTTAACATGACTTTGTCTCCTACTTGGAATTCTAAAGGTCTTCGTCTGTTATCCGCGTAACTCTTTTGTCTGTCACGGGCGGCCTTCAGACGATCCTTGATTTTGAAAATCTTATCTGTGGTCTCTTGAATAACTTCAGGACCGGTTAAATGCTTGTCACCAACTTCTGCCCAACAAAGCGGTGAACGACATTTTCGACCATACAAAGCCTCAAACGGAGCGGCTTTGATGCTGGTGTGGTAACTGTTATTGTATGAAAACTCAGCTAGCGGCAAATGAGTATCCCAATTTCCACCGAAGTCAATTGCACACGCACGGAGCATATCCTCTAAGGTTTGAATGGTTCTTTCACTTTGACCATCTGTTTGTGGGTGATATGCCGTGCTCATGTCAAGACGTGTGCCCATGGCTTCTTGTAATGATTTCCAGATTCTAGACACGAATCTGCTGTCTCTATCAGAGATAATAGATATTGGTACTCCATGCCTAGCCACAATTTCCTTAATATAAAGTCTTGCAAGTTTCTCGGTTTTATCCGTCTCTTTGATGGGTAGAAAATGAGCTGATTTCGTCAAACGATCGACAAATACCCATATAGTGTCGTACCCGCTCGACGTCTTGGGTAACTTTGTAATGAAATCCATTGAAATCTGTTCCCATTTCCATTGAGGTATCTCGAGTTGTTGTAACAATCCCGACGGTTTCTGATGTTCTGCTTTTACTTTTGAACATGTCAGGCATTTACCGACATAAATAGCAATTTCTCCTTTCATGTTCGGCCACCAGTAGAATTCTTTCAGATCCTTATACATTTTATCCGAACCTGGGTGAATGGAGTACCTGGACTTGTGGGCTTCGTCCATAACCAACTCCCGTAAGTTACCAAAACATGGCACCCAAATTCTATTCATGAAGTATAAAGTGTCATCTGACTTTGGTTCCAACTGCTTTATCATTCCTCGTAAAGCTTCATTCTGACTGTTTTCTTCTTTGATTGCTTCTTGTTGTGCCATCCGAATTTGAGTCGTGAGACTCGTATGAATTGTCAATTCCAGGGCACGAACACGGAGTGTTTTAACTCGTTCTTTACGACTTAAGGCATCTGCTACGACGTTTGCTTTGCCAGGGTGATACTTGATATCACAGTCGTAATCATTCAGTAGTTCTACCCAACGACGTTGCCTCATGTTGAGTTCTTTCTGATTAAAGATGTGCTGGAGACTCTTGTGGTCTGTAAAGATAGTACATTTTGTACCGTATAAGTAATGTCTCCAAATCTTGAGTGCAAACACGACAGCACCCAATTCTAGATCGTGTGTCGTATAATTTTTCTCATGTACTTTTAGCTGTCTGGATGCATACGCTATGACTTTTTCTTTCTGCATCAACACACATCCCAGACCTTGGTGTGATGCGTCACAGTACACAATGAAATTGTTAGTCCCTTCAGGAAGGGAAAGGATTGGTGCACTGCAAATTTTCTGCTTCAGCAATTGAAAAGCTGATTCTTGTTTATCAGTCCAATCAAACTTTTTGTCCTTCTGAGTTAACGTGGTCAAAGGCAAGGCTATCTTTGAAAAATTCTCGATGATTCGCCTGCAATAGCCTGCCAAACCCAGAAATTGACGCACCTCAGTCGGAGTTCTTGGTGCTTCCCAGTTTTTGATAGCTTCAATCTTGGATGGATCCACATGGATACCTTTCTTATTGATGACATGTCCGAGAAAGCGAACCTCTTGGATCCAAAACTCACACTTAGAGAATTTGGCATAAAGCTTCTCATTCCTGAGTAATTCCAAGATTAATTTCAAATGATGTTCATGTTCATCCTTGGTTCGTGAATATATCAATATGTCATCGATAAACACAATCACGAATTTATCCAAGTACGGCTTGCACACGCGGTTCATGAGATCCATGAAAACAGCTGGTGCATTAGTCAAGCCAAATGGCATAACTAGGAACTCGTAGTGACCGTAACGAGTCCTAAAAGCCGTTTTTGGTATATCTTCTTCCTGAATTTTCAGTTGATGATACCCTGATCGTAGATCAATTTTAGAATAGAAACTGGAACCTTGAAGTTGATCAAACAAATCGTCTATTCGAGGAAGAGGATACCGGTTTTTGATTGTCAGCTTGTTCAATTCCCGGTAATCAATGCACATTCTAAAGGTTCCATCCTTTTTCTTTACAAATAGGACCGGTGCTCCCCATGGTGAGAAACTCGGTCTTATGAAACCTTTGTCAAGTAATTCTTGTAGTTGACTCGACAGTTCCTGCATCTCGGAAGGGGCTAGACGATACGGAGATCGTGCAACTGGTGCGGCTCCTGGTACTAGTCGATCCGAAACTCGACTTGTCTTGATGATGGTAATCCTGGTAAGTCTTCGGGAAATACCTCCGAGTAATCTCTGACGATTGGTATGTCCTCAAGTCGACGTTCTTCGGGTTTCTTCTCGACAATGTGAGCCAGGAATGCACAATAACCCTTGCGTAGATACTTATAAGTTTTCATGCAGTTTATCGTTTTTAACATCGTTCTACACCTTTCGCCTTGAATTGAAAGAATTTCTCCGCTTGGCAGGGGAATACGTACAATCTTCTCGAAGCATACGATTTCGGCACGATTCTTTGATAACCAATCCATGCCAATAACAATATCAAAACTCCCTAATTCGACGGGTAGAAGGTCTATATTGAATGTACGGTTTTCTAAACATAAAGTACAACTCCTAATGATCTCTCCGGTTTCTATTAATTTCCCATTTGCTAATTCAATTGTATAACATTGATCTAGTTTGCTGGCCTTAATACCGAGTAAGGATTTAAAATCATTCGACACAAAGCTCATATCCGCACCCGAATCAAAAAGTACAGAGGCATAGTGATTATTTATCGGGAACGTACCAGTGACGATGTTCGGGTCCTGGCGTGCGTCCCTTGCACCCATCACAAATGCCCTCCCTGGTGCCTGAGCGTTGTTCTGATTCTTCCACTTGGGACAATCCTTCTTGAAGTGTTTCAGGTCACCACATACAAAACATCCCGGTTTGATTTTCCCCATTCGGTTGTTAGTTCGACAAGCTTGAGTGGTGTGACCAAACTTGTCGCATTTTCCACACTTGATGCAAACACCGGCATGATGATTTCCACACCTCTTACATCTCGGTAGGCCCCTATCATACTCCTTTCTTTCCACTGTGTTGGCTGCAAAAGCCTTCACAGTTCCTTATTTCTTAAACTCTTGTTTCCCAGATTTGTTACTTGAATTTCCCATCCATTTTCTTTTCTCCCCAGATTTACCTTCCTCGTTCTCCTTCCTCACAAAAAATTCATTACGTACTGCATCATCCTTTAGCTTGAATGCTAAAGTTATAGCACTCTTGGCATCTATTGGATTAGATGATGTTACCATGCTACGAATTTGAGGCGCAAGGCCCCACAGATACCTTTCAACACGCTTATGTTCTGGTGTGACCATATGCGGTACCAGAAGTGTCAATTCATTGAAGCGGTCGATGTGTCCCGCTACATCATCTCCTATCATCTGTAGGTTCCACATCTCAGTTTCAATCTTTTGCAACTCGTTCCGAGGACAGTATTCCTCAATCATCATGTTTTTCAAATCTTCCCAAGACAATTGGTACGCTGTCTCTCTCCCCAAAGTCTTCATTTGAGTATTCCACCAAGTTAAAGCTTTATCAGTGAGCGTACATGTAGAATACTTCACTATGCAGTCAGCTGTGCATTCGCTTATATCAATCACCGACTCCATATGTTCTATCCATCTCATTAGTCCTACTGCACCCTCGGTGCCATTAAAACTGCGGGGTTTGCAGGATAGGAAGGCCTTGTAGGTACACTTCCTATTTGGAGCATCTGCAGGATCACAAGTCATAACGTCATTAATTCGGATCATGACTATGTGTTATGGCTTATTTATTTTTATTACCTCCGAAACCTCCCGAACCTCCTGCAGTACCGCTACCTCCTGCACCTCCTCCGCTATTTCGGTTTGCTTCATACTGCTCTATGGCGGCAGCTACTCGTTGTGCTATTAGTTGTTCCATGTTTGGGGAAATTGTCTCGTTGTTGTCACCAGTAGTGTTACGGGGTGTCCCACGCTTAGGTGCCATGACGTTCTTTCTAACATGTCAATTAAAAAGAAACAACATCATATATCAATAATGATAGATCATGACATAAGGATACCACAACATCAAACATGAACAACTATCATTTCAACATAAACCATCACATACATAGTTAAAACATACATAGTACATTGTTCCCAAAAGACAAGGATACAAAAGAGATGGGTTCACATGACCTCATCAGTACTAAAGTTTTAAACTACATAATGTACTATAGGCACAACCCGCCCATAATAGGTTTAAAAGAAGAAGTGGGAGTACAACCCAATCATCATGGCAAGTCCTGCCATGACAAAGCTAGCTCTTGCCACAAATTCTGCAGCCAAAGTCCTCTCCTCCAGCGCTCCACCATGTCTCGGACCGTGAGAGTGAACTGCCAGTCCATATCAGCTCTCAACTTGAGGTAGTCAGTGGCACTCTGTATGTCTCGAGTGCTATCCTCCAGAGTCTGTACTCGAGATCCGAGCCCTTGACGTAAGCGCATGGCTGCATCCCCCTGTGCCCGAATATCATCTAGGAGATCATCAAGACGTTCTTCGTGCGTACGAACGCGAGCTACCAAGGTAGGCACGGTGAGCTCCATGGCTTCCCCAGTGTGGGGTAAAGGTGTTGGAGAGTTGGAAGACTCTCCAAGCTCAAAGGTAGATGGGATGCTCTCCATCTCCCTCCATCGTGCCAGAGTACGAGGCATCCAATGGATAGTTCCCACAGTAGGATGGCAACAGGGTCATTTTCTAGATGGTTCCTCATCGGTCTCCAAGTCTTTCGGGTCACGGGCTGCTAGAGTTCTCTTGCGCGGAAGTCGAACCTTCTTCCTAGCACTTTGCACTTTAATTGGTCCTCCGCTTTTCTTTTGGTAGAATATAGGCGGTTCTCCCAGGGCGACATTGGGTGGTGTCGAGCTGCGAACTTGTACTCGATTTTTAGGGCGTGAGGCGAAAAGTTCCTCGTTGGATTCAGAGTCAGAGACTGGGTCAATGTGTGAATGTGACGACATACTTGTGACTACAATATCCACATGACATGATAACTGGTTATGCAATGAAAACATTTTAGTGAGTCATTCTAATTATAGACTAGGTTCCGTTTTAGACACCTAGTTCGCTATAATCAATGGCTCTGATACCAAGTTCTGTCACACCCCGCCAGGGCGGAAACGCGAGGCGCAACGTTCACTTGTTTCCAAAGCATATGATTATTGCAAACACATACATGTAATTGGATACATAATCGAGTTTAAAATATTTACATCACAAAATATCAACTTGTGTTTACAAAAGTTTAAGATTTCACAAATATGACTCAAGACCATGAGTTATACAAGAGAAATCCTCCCAAAAAGCTATATCCACGTGCATGCATGTATCCTACATTGCTAACCTGATGGCCACGTTCAATTTCCTGAAAACATACTTAAAATTGTCAACACGAGGTTGGTGAGTTCACAAGTTATTATAAAGAGTTATCGTAAATCCAATGTTTAAATCTGCTCATTTTCCGATCAAACTCCTTGTTAAACCTGATCACTTTATCCTGATCAGAACTCTTTTACTTTAAAACCTGATCACTTTAGCCTGATCAGAACTCTTTTGTGTAAAACCTGATCACTTTAACCTGATCAGAACTCTTTTGTGTAAAACCTGATCACTTTAACCTGATCAGAACTCTTTTGTGTAAAACCTGATCACTTTAACCTGATCAGAACTCTTTTATGTAAAACCTGATCACTTTAACCTGATCAGAACTCTTTTGTGTAAAACCTGATCACTTTAACCTGATCAGAACTCTTTTGTGTAAAACCTGATCACTTTAACCTGATCAGAACTCTTTTGTGTAAAACCTGATCACTTTAACCTGATCAGAACTCTTTTCTTTATATTACCAATGAATATGAATACTAATCCGATCTATTGACCCCATTTGTAAGCTTGCAAGGAATACAAAATAGTATGTAATGTACGAGACCGTAACCAAACCCCAACTTTCTGTGCCTCCCCTCGCCTTTCTGCGAGTAAGACAATATGCGGTCATTCGGCCATTTTGACCCCTGGTTAGCGCGACTAACCTTGACCGGAGGCGTCACCCCCAATAGTACTATTCATATAATCCCGGGCTAAATCCATAGCTAATGGTTACTAATTTATTACGAGGACTTTAAGCGCTTTATTGTTCCCTCAATACATACATACGGTCAGATCATTAGTTCCATTCATTTATACACAAAAGTCTTTTACAAGTATGTTTCCACCCCAAATCATTTCAAAACTTTAGAAAAAGGGGGGATTAGTGAAACTCACCTCGACAGTATGAATGCTAGCAAATATTTGAATAACAACAGATTCGCCTATCCGTATCCTATTTACACAAGGATAACATACACGTTAAGACTACCCGTCTTAAACGCAATTTGTTCACCCGACTTAGCCGATCTGATTGCTTTTGTTTTAATTATCTTTTTAGTTTTTCCAACCTTGTTTTGTTATAAAAATAGTTCTGAGTTACTGCCTTATGGGGCTGATGAACAGGTATCGAAACTTTCTTAGTTTCGATTAAACAGAACAGATGTCGAAACTTCCTAGTTTCGACTGAGCAAAACAGGTATCGAAACTACCTAGTTTCGATTGGCAAGAATAGTATCGAAACTGCCTAGTTTCGATTGGGCAATCAGTATCGAGACTACTTAGTTTCGATTGTAAATAGGTATCGAAACTCCTAGTTTCGATTGAGTAAATAAGTATCGAACTGGTATCGAAACTCTTAGTTTCGATTGAATAATCGGCATCGAAACTCCTAGTTTCGATCAGCAGGTAGCGAAACTCCTAGTTTCGATTACTGCACTTTAATTGACAGAATTTGTCCTGTATATTTTTATGTTCAAATCTTGAATTTGACACATTTTTCTTGTTATCTTACTTTCGTTTGAATGATTTGTATGATTAGTTACGGTTTTAACGATAATGAAATGGATAATATTGAGTTTTTACCTCAAACAGAGAATGATCTTGAGCTCCTTAGCTCGATTCTTGAGAACACACTAGGAACTCTTCTTATAGCACTGAAATCTGGTGAATTTTTGCCTTGAACTGGACTTCGATTTGAAGGGGAATTGGGAATTTGCCATAAGAAAAAGAGAAGGTTTGAAAGGAATGGTGAAGTTTCGACTGAAGGGTATGGTTTTCATCTGAATCAAAGTGAATCAGGCAAGTGGGAGCATGGCTCCCCTGACTCTCGGCCAAGAAAGTCAAGAAGTGGGTTTGGGGTTAATGATAACAATTTTAATCATTAATTTATTAATGATATTAGTATCAATTAGAGTTTTAAAGGGGTAATTTAATTCAGTTTCGATTCTTCTCGGTATTATGATTTTTACCAGTTTATGGCTCGTTGAAGAAAATATTGAAACCTTGATTTGTATAATTCGTTGAGGTGATTATTTGTAGGTATAAGTACCTAAACATGGCGCTACCTCGTAACGTCTTCGAAGAGTCCTTTATTTTACTTTTACGTATGTTATATAATTTAGTCTTAACCATAAATTATGGTTCAACGTAGATTTTGTGTAACATATGTATATTTTTCTGGTTATTTTATTTAACCATTTACTTTCGTATTGAGTCGGGTTATTCTGCTTACTTTTTCTAGTAATTCTTTAAGATTTACTAGACTTGGAAATAAACTCCTTTGCTAGACTCCTTGACTTTTCTTAGTCAAAATAAGTATTAGGAAATAATAATTATGAACGTGCGTTTATGAAATGTGGATATTGACCTGAAATGCTGGGTGTCACACAGTGCCCAAGGTTAATCAATGCTAGACAAGGCGGAGCTCGTGGGCGTGCTTTCAACATAAACGCCAGTGAAGCTCAAGCCAACAATGACGTAGTCAACGGTACGTTCCTTGTTAATAGTCAATATGCCTCCATTTTATTTGATACCGGTGTCGATAAAAGTTTTGTGTCACTTAAATTTGAACCCTTACTTGCAAAGACACGATCCCAATTAGAGAAAACCTTCACCGTCGAAGTAGCAAATGGTGACTCACTTACAATTGACTCTGTTATTCACGACTGCTCGCTAGAACTTAACGATCATACATTCCCAATAAACCTTGTACCAATGCCACTAGGAAGTTTTGATATCATCATAGGCATGGATTGGCTATCAAATCATCACGCCGAAGTCATCTGTCTCGGGAAGTGCATCCGAATACCTCTACCGTCGGGAGAAACGTTAAGAGTCTTTTGTGAAAAGCCTTGCAAGGGACTAAAGTTAATGTCATGCACTACTGCCCAAAAGTACTTGCGAAATAAGTACGTAGCCTTCTTAGCTCATGTTGTTCAAAAGGATGCCAAGGAGAAGAGTATCCAAGACATTCCCAATATTCAGGATTTTCCCGAAGTATTTCCCGAAGATCTATCCGGTCTTCCACCCGTTCGAGAAGTAGAATTTCGCATTGACCTCATACCCGGAGCTAACCCCGTGGCTAGAGCTCCATACCGTCTTGCACCTTCTGAAATGCAAGAACTTGCAAGTCAACTCCAAGAGCTCTCCGACAAGGGCTTCATTCGTCCAAGTCATTCACCGTGGGGTGCACCCGTCTTATTCGTCAAAAAGAAGGATGGATCATTCCGCATGTGTATTAACTACCGCGAACTCAACAAGCTTACCATCAAGAACCGTTATCCCTTGCCTAGAATTGATGATCTCTTTGATCAACTTCATGGTTCTACTTACTTCTTGAAGATTGATCTTCGATCTGGTTATCACCAACTCCGTGTACAAGAGGAAGATATTCCAAAGACTGCTTTCTGAACAAGGTATGGTCACTACGAGTTCTTGGTCATGCCTTTTGGACTAACCAATGCACCCGCAGTCCTCATGGACCTCATGAATCGTGTGTGCAAACCGTACCTTGATAAATTTGTGATCGTCTTCATTGACGATATCTTAATATACTCCAAGACTAAACCCTACCATGAGCAACACCTTATGCTGGTTTTGGACCTCTTGAGGAAGGAACAACTGTATGCCAAATTCTCCAAATGTGAATTTTGGCTAAAGGAAGTTCAATTTTTGGGTCATATCGTCAACGAAAAGGGAATATATGTTGACCCTGCTAAGATCGAAGCGGTTAAGAATTGGAATGCCCCGAAGACCCCCACTGAAGTTCGTTCATTTCTTGGTCTTGCGGGATATTATCGTCGCTTCATCTCAAATTTCTCTAAGATTGATGTTCCTCTTACCGCTTTAACCCACAAGGGTAAACCTTATGAATGGGGACCAAAACAAGAAGAAGCTTTCCAAACTCTTAAGCAAAAGTTGTGCAATGCTCCTAATTTGACTCTCCCTAATGGGAATGACGATCTAGTTGTCTACTGTGATGCTTCCAACCAAGGTCTCGGTTGTGTCCTCATGCAACGAGGCAAAGTAATCGCTTATGCATCAAGGCAACTTAAGATTCATGAGAAGAATTATACGTCGCACAACCTCGAGTTGGGTGCGGTCGTATTCGCATTGAAGATTTGGAGACATTACCTCTATGGCACAAAATGTGTGTTGTTCACCGACCACAAAAGTCTCCAACGCATCTTCAACCAAAAGGAACTCAATATGAGGCAACGACGTTGGGTTGAACTCCTTAACGACTATGACTGCGAGATTCGTTACCATCCCGACAAAGCGAATGTTGTAGCCGACGCTTTGAGTCGAAAGGACCATGTCATGCTTCAATGTGTCCGAATTCAAACCGGCATTCAAAATCGCATCTTAGAAGCTCAACAGGTCTCAGTCACCGAGGGTAACATGTACGAAGAAATGTCGTGTGGTGTTGAACTTCAGCTTGAACCAAAACCCAATGGCTTACTTTATTACTTGAACCGTATTTGGGTTCCCGATCGTGATGATCTCCGTACATTTCTCATGAACGAGGCCCACAAGACTCGTTATTCTATCCATCCTGGTGCGGATAAAATGTACCAAGATCTTCGCCATCAATATTGGTGGCCCGGTATGAAGGAAGACATTGCTCTTTATGTTGCCAAATGTCCAACTTGCTCCAAAGTCAAAGCCGAACACCAACGTCCTTCCGGTTTGCTTGGACAACCGGAAATTCCCGTGTGGAAATGGGAAAATTTAGCTATGGACTTCATTACCAAACTTCCTCGCACCTCAAGTGGTTATGATAGTATTTGGGTGATCATTGAACGTCTCACCAAATCTACTCATTTCTTGCCCATCCGTGAAGACTATCGGGTTGCGAAACTAGCCAGAATTTACATTGACGAAATTATGAGCCATCACGGTATTCCTTTAAACATAATCTCCGATAGAGATGCTCGGTTCACCTCTCGTTTTTGGCAATCTCTCCAAACTGCTCTTGGTACACGCTTGGATTTGAGCACGGCTTACCATCCCCAAACTGATGGTCAGACCGAGCGAACAATCCAAACTCTTGAGGACATGCTTAGAGCTTGTGTAATTGATTTTGGTGGCAATTGGGATTCACATCTATCACTAATCGAGTTCTCCTACAATAATAGCTACCACACGAGTATCAACATGGCTCCATTTGAAGCTCTCTATGGTCGCAAGTGTCGTTCTCCTATCTGTTGGAACGAGATTGGTGAAGCACAAATCATCGGTCCTGAGCTAATTCAAGAAACATCCGACAAGATTATCCAAATCCGTGACAACATTCGAGTAGCGAGAAGTCGGCAAAAGAGTTATGCCGATAAACGACGAAAACCCTTGGAATTCCAAGTTGGTGAGCATGTTCTTCTAAAGGTGTCTCCGTGGAAGGGTGTGATCCATTTTGGAAAGAAAGGCAAATTAGCACCTCGCTATGTGGGTCCATTCAAGATCCTTGAAAGGATTGGGAAAGTGGCTTACAAACTCGAGTTACCTCCATCACTTGGCAATGTACATCCTACATTTCATGTGTCTAATCAAAAGAAATGTCTTGCTGATGAAAATCTTAACATACCTCTTGACGACGTGCACATTGACGAAACGATGCACTTCGTTGAGAGACCGGTAGAAATCATGGATCGTGAGATCAAACAGCTCAAGCGAAGCCGTATCCCTATTATCAAAGTTCGTTAGGAATCTAAACGTGGTCCTGAATTCACTTGGGAACGAGAGGACCAAATGAAGCTCAAGTACCCCCACCTCTTCACTGATGCCGTCGCTTCCACTATCTAAATTTCGGGACTTAATTCCCTCAACATGGGGATACTGTAAATTTCTGATTTTTGGTACTTGTATTTCAATTCAATGTGACACGTTTCAAATTCAAATTTAGTACACTGACTTGTTCTATTCGTACCAACAATTAAATACTATGTTCGAATGCAAATCCACGAATTTTACACGAGTATACCCTATTAAACTATACATAAGTCCATATTTATACAAATCTGTCAATACTGAAACTTGCAAGGACTGATTTTTATAAATTAATAAGAAACCCTAATAGGCACGGTCGCGCCTCGACCTGGCACGGTCGCGCCAAGTGCTATGGCACGGTCGCTCGCCTTGCTTTGGAACGGTCGCGCCCGGTGCCTTGGCACGGTCGCGCCTCATATGGGCACGGTCGCGCCTCGCGTCAGTTGAAACGTAAATGTAGCCTTTAATCGCAGGACCATTCGATTTCGTAACCGTTTCGCATATTAACAAACCCAATTAAAGGTTTTAATCATTTTATTTATGACACATAAACCCAATTGATCGATTCATATTATAATCGTCAAAACCCTCCATGTGACCATCGATTTCAAGATTTTGTTTGCAATCCTCTCAAACAAGCACGCAAATACATCATTCGATCCTCCCTAAACCTCCAGAACACATTGAGTTAGCCGGAGTTTCAGCAGAAAGCGACGGAGATTAAACCGTCATCGCCGGAACTCGTTTCTACCACGCACTATCGATTAATCATATTTTTGGGTAATTGAAATCTTCCACACTTTCCTTTTAGTCTATAGATCAAAAGCCCTAATCTAATTCGGGCTTACAATATGGGAATCATCACGAACCAGAATCTATTTTTCGTTCAAAATGAATTTAATCGACCCTGCTTTGAACACGTTTTAAATACAATTGATGTACTCCAATAGACTCGTAATAACCCTACAGATGAAAGCCCTATGAAATCCAATGTTAACTTTATAAGAATCAGTCAATTCGTTTTTGTTTTGGAACAGACACAGTCGCGCTAGTCTTCTAGCACGGTCGTGCTTCATGAGACACGGTCGTGCCTCACACACTCAGACCCGGTCATGCCTCTTGGCTAGACTTGGTCGTGCCTAGTGAACAGCTTATCCTCTGTATTGGTCAACACGGTCGCGTCCCTGACTAGCACGGTCGCGCTCGTGGTTCTAGCACGATCATGCCTTGTCCCAGGCACGGTCGTGTGTGTGAGAAAAGTCTTGGCATAATAATTATTTCCATATTTTAAAAACAATGAGTATTTCAAATTAATTTTTAAATAAAAAGAATTGATTTTATAAAGATTTATATTAACGTTATTTCAAAAGATCAAATTTCTATTCTAAAATGAATAGAAATTATTTATTTAAAACTTACAAAATTTAATTTATATTTAATGTAAACCCTACACTTAATTATTATTTACACAATTTAGTTAAACACCTTTTTGAAAATAAAGTAAAGAAAATTATATTTAATATAAAACATCTAGTACATTCTTATAACCAAATGACTAAGTTACATATTTTATAAATAAATAAATAAGGTAACAATTATTTATTTAATTTACATTTAAACAAAAATCATTTATTTAGTTTATACTTAATTACCTCTAATACCTACATTATTTTCATAACTAAGTAAATAAATAATAATTTTGTTTTATTTTTTATTTATTTCAAACTCAAACCTTAATTTTATACAACACCATTCAAGTACAAACCACTAACACCTACAACTTCAAATTCCTTATACACACATCCAATTTAACCTTAGACTTAGACATAAACTATTGTGCATACTATTGATTTGATACATATTACACTCTAGGTTAACGTTGTGCATTACAAGGACCACGTATTACTATCTAGTCTCTTGTGTTAGCTACGCCTTCAAACCAAGTGAGTATTACATAGCCCCTTTTACTCTTTTACACTTTTTGGGGTGGAACATGAACAATATACAAACTATTGTTTACATTTACACAAACTACACAAATACAAATCCTCTTTACATTCATGTGTGTAATTTGAGCTTTATGCCTGAGTGCTAGTTGTGCTAACTTTTGTGTGCCATTTATGTGCAATCATTAACTATTCAAGCCGACGATAAACAATGATAGATCTATTGAGTCTGACAAACCCACCCAGATTGGGTGATTGTTACCGACACCACAATTTTGCATGCTAGTTACAAAGGTTTGATTGTACTTGGTTACACAATAGCTGCTCTTCATAAATGCCTTATTTTATCATGTTATTTAAGGATTTGTTTATTCATAATCTATATGCTATCTATATACAAACCTGTGTATGTTCACCAACTTTTTAGTTGACCTTATTTTATTCATGTTTCAGGTGCTATTGTGTGAGTTTGATCAAGACATGCTACACTTAAGTTTGGACTTAGTTAATTTAAATTCAAAGAACAATTTGTATTTTCATTTATGTACTTGTTGAAATTTGCTAATTGTGGTTGAATTGTTTGAAATGAAATTGATGATTAAATATTGAAATCTAGTGAACCTTGTGCTCGTGAACAGTCTACATGTCCCGCCTCGACGTTTCCGCCGTCGGTTGGGGTGTGACATTCGAATTCAAGGAGAGTTCCATATGTCAGAGATTATAAAGACATGGGTACATGCTTTCATTGTAATGAGATGGGACACATTGTGGTGAACTGTCCTTACAAAAATAAAGGGAAGAAGCATGTAGTTCCTGAGAAGGTGAAGACTGAATCAAGACCTGCTGAGAAAAAGTTTATTCATTCTCAAACTCCAAAAGAAGTTATTGTAGGAGAATCTTCTTCAAGTGCATCTTATCGTGTGAAGATTCCTTATATGAGAGATTATAGTGAGACGAGATCTTGCTTTTACTGTGGTCTTGTTGGTCATATTCGGATTGCTTGTCCACACAAAGACAAAGGTAACCGACATGTTACTCCAGAAAAGGTAAGAACTCATGGTAAGCCTTATGTTAACCCAAATGTGGTTAAACCTCGTGATACACCAAAGGGTAATTCAAAATCTGAGGTTAGGCTTTCTAGACCTCAAAGACGGAGGAGAAACAGAAGATTGAGAAAACTTTTAGAACAAGAGCTTTCACAATCTAAGCATTTTTTAAATGAACAAGAGTGTTCAAACACTTCACATTTTAAGCAAAAAGATCTTAATGAACAGAAGTATATTTGAAATCTAAAGTTTCTGTTTCCGACTCGTCAGAGTAATCACCGAATATTGATGAGAGATAAGATTATGAATGGAGTGAGGTTTATTATTTTGATACAGTTGGACGACCCATAACTACCATGGCTTGGGTCCCAATTTCAAATTAATGTTTTTTGTTAGATGTGCAGGATTTACCAAGAGGGACTATTAATACCATTTTGGTTGTTGATAGTGGTGGTTCTAAGCACATGACAGGGAATGACATCTGCAAGAGTAAAGAGTTGTTGATAATTGAGAATCTATTTGATTCAACGACTTGATGCTCAAGGGGGAGAATATGTCACACAATGTTTTGGAAAGAGTTTTACAATGTCCAAATGATAACCTGAAACTTATGATGACAATGGTGAGCATAAAGTCATTGATGCAACCATTTGACTAGTTGAGGGGGAGTCTACAGGACAGGGTGTGTACAGAACTGTGTTGGTGACAGAGGCAATGACATTCAATTACATTACATCGGTTTGAGTTTTTAATTGATTGATTTGCTTAATCCTGAGTAACCAGGTAAAATGTTTTTCATAAAAATTTTTCATGGAAGGTTTATTTTTGTTTGTTTTACTTTCTTTGAAAAAGATTTTAAAAAAGCCAAACAAATTGAAAAAGATAAAATCGACATTACTTGAAGTTAAAGAAGAGATGATAGTACATCGGTAGATGTTCTTTCACACATGACCTTAGATTGACTGGTTGGTGCTTTATGTTAGTATATTTGAATTATATGTTTTGATCTAAACTTTAGAGACTGCACAAATAGGAAATGATAGTGTTGTGTATGCATATAATTTGAATTGTCAGTAGACTAAAAGCGTCACTGAACCATTAGTAGTGTGAAAAGATAATTTCATATGTTACAACTGTGATTTGAACCCATTTTATGTCTGGGTGTGGGTGTTAAAAGATCACTATCAGATAAAGAATATTAGCTTTTAATAAAGATTTTCCTATGAGACCAGTTTCGGGTTATGTCCTTAGCACTATTCATTCGATTTGCTTCAGTGCCCATGTCCCGAAAAGCATGCAATTTGAAGTATAATCAAGATATGTACTTGACAACATCTGTCAAACATATACTAGCCCTTGGATCATATTGATAAATCATCTTTACTGATTCCATTGAATTCATAATCCAGATAACAGTTGGATCCACGTACCTGAATCTTATGATTCCACATATATATACCAAAACATTGAATCATTCGATTCTGAATCTCATTGATTCCTATACAATCCAATTTGGATTCTGCTATTCATGTGCTAAGTGATGTCTTCTCATTCTGGAAATTCGGATAATCTTTAGTAAAATCTCATATGTCTTTAAGATAGTGCATTTACTTTGGTTGTTGTCCTTTGCAAAAACTGAAAAATTGCAGAAATAAGTTGACAAGGGGTCCTTCTCCCAAGTTTTCTTCTAGAAATAAAGAGAGAGTGTGCAGATGAACAAGACAAAGACTACAACTTGTTTGATGATATATGAAGACAGATAACAATCTTCTAAAGCTATTGTCAAGGGGGAGTCTGTTGGAGCATATTCTGGTGACAACGAGCTTGAAGATATTAGGTCTTAGTCTTAGAGTCTTTGACTTGTATTTGATAGAATTGCTAGCAACAGTTAAAGGGCAGTCTGTTAGGACATGTTTTGTAACTGTTGATAAAATTATGTGTAAGTTCATAGAGAGGCGATCAGAGGCGAACTTGTTAAGTTCGCTTAGTCTATCTGAGGTGAACTTGTTAAGTTCGCCTAGACTATTAGAGGCGAACTTAATAAGTTCACCTAAGCATCTTTGAGGCGAACTTGTTAAGTTCGCCTATAGCAGGACTGTGGCTATAAATATAAGATATCAGAGTAGACTTGAGAGAGACACGATATCAGGAGGAACTGATTAGAGACAGAATTATTGTAAACTGATATTGCGGTGGAAATACGAAGAGTTTATTTACACCGTTGTTGTTGATTGAGTTACACGAGCACGTTGATAATGGATTCCGCACGTTATCATCGTGTCATACCGCGAGTCTAGAGATCAGTCATGCACCGAATTAGGGACCTACAGTTTGAACGTAAAAATTTGCTATCTTGGCGTTATCAGGACTTAGTCGCCGTCTCCATGTAGAAACCCTAGGTTTCTGCTGGAGAGGACGACCTAGCGAAACTACTAGGAAGGCAAAATTGTTCCTTAAGCGTAGTTGACTAGTGTCGCCTAGTTCTGAGAAAGCGAAACTGATGTAGTTTCGCTTGGAACCTAGTCTCGCTAAAAGCTTGGTTTCGTTATGATTATGAGGGCGAAACTAGTGTAGTTTCGCCAAACTGTCATAATTTCGCTCAGAAGTATGGAGCGAAACTAACCTTAGTTTCGCTCAGATCAAAATGAAGTTTAGAACTGACACGTTTGACTATCGATTCAGATTTCGAGCGACTTCAGTTGAGGTGAGATAGTACGTTTGAGCTAGCTTATCAGGTGAATTCTAGAGCCCTTCTTTTAATGCTTTAAATAATGTTTTGCGCTGGTGTGCATACATACGAAATGATGATTACGCAAGATGATTTGGAAAGTGAAGTTTGAATTGTGTTTACGAAAGGTTTTGCCAATGAAATTTACGAAGTGCTTACGAATGAAATGTTATTTAATAAAATGTACGAATGCTTTAAGTGAAGTGATGTAAAAGAAGTAAAGGTTTTAATGAAAGTCACAAAATGAACGAATCTACCATGATTCCTTCGGGAATCGAAGTTATTTATGTTATGTATCGGCCATACCGTTATAGGGGCCTTTGTGGCTGGAAAACGGTTGTACAACTAGGGGAAAAAGGGTGATGACGGTCATCAAGTGGTTTACCGTGATCCTTGCACTTTTGTGCTCTGTGAGGGTCCGATGCTTGAAGTTTGACACGTGCTATCCTTTTGGGACGTCGTGTTTGAAGTTTTGTTTACGTGTACTTCACGAAGTACGATGGTTATGGTTTTTGGTACGGGTGCCCTATGAGTCTCCTAGCTTGAAGTTTGGAATTGGCGGTTACGAGAAGGCGCATATTCGATTTATTTGTTGACTTATGTTTTCTATTATGTTATTGCATTTTTATGTATGCTTTTTATTAATGAAGTTTATATGTTATGTTTTGGCAAAATATGTGAAATTTAACTTTTATGTAAAGCTAGAACTCACCAGCGTATCTGACTATTAGTCTGCACATTCAGGTTAAGGGCAGGTACAGATGTTGAATGGTGATGCTTGGTAAGCGAGAAGAGTTTCCTGCTGATTATGAATAATGGCATCCCGTTTATGTTTATGGTTATGTTATGGA
The DNA here is from genome assembly GCA_023525975.1 of Smallanthus sonchifolius. Taxonomy (NCBI): domain Eukaryota; kingdom Viridiplantae; phylum Streptophyta; class Magnoliopsida; order Asterales; family Asteraceae; genus Smallanthus; species Smallanthus sonchifolius. The sequence continues at coordinate 65,030,958 of CM042024.1, forward strand.
TATGTTAAGACAATGTTATGTTTTAAAAGATTGAACATGTTTACGTTATGTTTAAAGGAAAGATTCCGTTATATTATTTGATATTAAAGTTTAAGAACCGTTGTTTATGAGTAAATCCAACGCGTGAGGCCTCCCGGGTTTTGAGCCTTACAAGTTGTGATCAGAGCAATAGTTTGAGAGATTTGGACACTCCCGGTTTCTGAACTTAAACTGTGAATATAACCAATAATGGATGCCAATACGGGTAACTCAAGCCACAACATCAGATAAGAAGGAGCTATATGTAGTATGCCTTAGAAAGCGTTAGGGTAGGACATGCGTTCTGATGAAATCATAAAGGTGGTCAAATAGAAGTTAAAAGGTAGTGTAATGGTTAATTGCAGATGGCTAGTGTATATTAATATTTTACAATACTTGTTGAATTCTATTTGTTAACTAGCGTGATGACATTGGATTCCTTGTCGTATAGAATGAAATGGCTGGAAGAAGAGGCGAAAGGTGTGGTGAGGGTCGTACCGGACGACGTGGTAGGGTACCCGCTTGGCAAGTGTACAACGAGGAGCAAAGTGTCCATGCAGGCCCAGAGGTTAGCCTGCACGAGACTGCACAGACCCTAGTGGATGAGCAACAGTTCACCTTCGAACCAGAGGTGAAAGTGGCTCTAGCATAGGAATTTACTGAAATGATGCAAGCCTCCTTCCCTGAGGCTTTGAGGAAGGCCAGCGGGACGGGCGGGTCTAACCCGGTAACTGGTGCCCTGATCATGGAAGCAAACAACGTGCTGCCTACTCGCGGTTGTGACTTTAAGTCCTTTAAGGCATGTGACCCGCCAATATTGAATGGAAAAGAGGACGCGGTGGCTACTTTTGAATGGGTGGTTCGTGTGGAGACCGCCATCCATCTCAGCAAATTACGAGCGGGTCATGTCTTGAAATTTGTTGTTAACTCCTTAATGGAAGAATAGTTCCATTGGTGGGAAGGAGTGCGACAAGCTAAGGGGGATATGGTTGTCGACTCGATGTGTGGAATTATTTGAAAGCTTTGGTGATTAAGAACTTTTGCCCGAGGAACGATATTGAGAAAGTAGAAAGAGAATTTCTAAGATTGAAGGCCGGAAACATGACACACCATCAGTACACCACACGGTACAATATACTTGCACGTCTGATGCCACACCTGATCACGACCGATGAAAGAAGGATTGCTTGTTACACTCAGGGGCTAGCGGACAAGGTCCGCCCTTTTGTTAAGGAAAACACTCCTAGCACTTTTGATTCGATGGAACTGAGCGGCGTGGTGTACGACGAGTTAGCGTTGAATGATGTCGCCATCGAGGAAGCTAAGAAGAAATTGAGCTTGACGGGCAAGCGAACTGGTGGGAAATTATTCCGGGCTCATAATAAGAAAGCTAGGGTAGGAGAGCCGATTGTTTGTGGGAAATGTGGGAAGGAACACCCCGGCGTATGTAGACTTGGATCAAACTTGTGCTTCAAGTGTGGTAAGACCGGGCACTACTCCCGTGACTCCCTACAAGGCTTCAAGTGTTATAACTATGGGGAGGCCGGTCACATGAGCAGGGAATGCCCAAAGCCTAAGATGGGAGAAACTAGGAAGGGGAAGGGCACATAAAAGAAGGATGAGAGGCCCCGGACATGGAATTGAGCGTATGCACTTACGTTGGAACAAGCCATGGGAGACCCCGATGTGGCGTTAGGTACGTTCATCCTTGACAACTCCTTTGTTTCTGTATTATTTGATTCGGGTTCCAGTAGGAGTTTTATATCAGCTGCTTTCTATAAACGGATACAATACGCAGTCAGTAAAATAGAAAGGGACTTTAGTGTAGAAACCGTGAAAGGTAGGGCCACGAAAGTGACAGAGGGATAGAAAGCCATATGTTCCCGGTTAAATTGTTTGTCATGGTTTTAGGAGGGTTTGATGTCGTACTAGGTATGGATTGGCTAACTACCAATGAAGCAGAAATAGTATGTAAACGAAAGATAATTCAGCTTATGACTCTAGATAGTAGCGAAGTCGAGGTCTATGGGGATCGCAACATCCCCATGCCGAATGTCATCTCGATGATTAAGGCGAAAGATTAGCTGAGGTACGGATGTGAGGCCTACCTGATATACGTGTTCGAAAGGTGCAAGGGAGTGAAGGAACTAAACGACGTGCCCGTGGTGCGCGAGTATCCGGAGGTGTTTCTAGAGCATTTTCCTGGAGTACCACCCGACCGGGAGATCGAATTCCGAATTGATTTGATACCAGATGCCCAGCCCGTGGCCAAGGCTCCATACTAACTAGCACCAGTGGAGATGAAAGAACTAATGACCCAATTAGATGAGTTACTTGAAATGGGATTTATCAGGCCGAGCATCTCGCCTTATGGTGCCCCGGTGTTGTTTTTGAAGAAGAAGGATGGTTCTATGAGAATGTGTATTGACTATACGGAGTTGAATAAGCATAACGTGAAGAACAAGTACCCTTTGCCAATGATCGATGATTTATTTGATCAATTGCAAGGCGCAAGTTGGTTTTCTAGAAACGACCTTCAGTCCGCGTACCATCAACTAAAGGTAAGGGAGGAAGACATACCGAAAACAGCATTTCGCACGCGATATGGGCATTTAGTATTCCACGCGATGTCCTTCGGATTGACGAACGCCCTGGCGGCGTTCATGGATTTGATGAGTAGGGTGTGTCGACCGATGCTGGACTGATATGTGATAGTGTTCACTGATGATATCCTCGTCTACTCAAAAAATGAGGGCGATCATGCATGGAACTTAAAGGAAGTATTGGAAGCCCTGAAGAAATAAAAGCTATATGCTAAGTTCTCCAAATGCGCATTCTGGCTTAGGGAAGTCCGATTCCTAGGTCACTTCATTAACCCGAACGACATTATGGTTGACCCAGCAAAGATAGAAACGGTGAGAGATTGGGATGTCCCTAAGACGCCAACCGAAGTCCGAAGTTTCTTGGGATTGGCGGGCTACTATCAGAGATTCATTCAGGATTTTTCTAAAATAACTTCGCCCTTGACAATGTTAACACGAAAGGAAGTGAAGTACGAATGGGGTTCAAACCAGGAAGAGGCTTTTAAGGAGCTGAAGGAAAATCTAGCCCAAGCTCCAGTCTTAGCCCAACCCGAGGGCAATGAAGACTTGGTAGTTTACTCTGACGCTTCTGGTCAAGCATTAGGATGCGTATTGATGCAATGTGGAAGAGTGATTGCGTACGCGTCGCGCCAACTAAAAGTTCATGAAGTCAATTACCCGACCCATGATTTGGAACTTGCTGCGGTCGTATTTGCATTAAAAATCTGGAGGCACTACCTCTACGGACTGAAGTTTACTATATATACTCCGACCATAAAAGTTTGAATTACTTCTTCGAATAGAAGGAGCTGAATATGTGGCAGAGGTGATGGTTGGAACTCTTGAAGGATTATGACTGTTAAATCATATACCATCCTCGAAAGGTGAACGTGGTGTACGATGCTCTAAGCCGAAAGGAATTGTCATCTCCTCTTAGAGTGAAGTCTTGCCAGTTGGTGGTGACAGGATGTTATGTTGGAGCACGAGAAGGCTCAAGTCGAGGCACTTAACGAATAGAACATAAAGAAGGAAAAAGTGGTTGGTCAACAGGAAAATTTAGAATATAACACCTTTGGTGTAAGAACGTGTTTTTGACGGGTATAGATACCCATTGGTGGCGAACTTAGAACCAAAATCCTTGATGAAGCTCATAAGCCTCGCTACTCTATCCATCCCGGTACCACTATGTACCATCCCGAAAATCAAATAGTTAACGGGTCATGTTAATGGGCAAACCAAACCCTAACGAAAGACGTGGTTTAAACAAACTGTCATGAGAGACTTGTTATGACGAGAATTTAAAAGACCCAGGTAACCCTTTTTCAAGCAACTTAGACTAGGATCGCGCTAAACTAATTAGGAGGGACCCGGATGTAAACCGCAAAGGTTTAAATACCATATTTAAGCAAACCCTAGGCCATTCGGCCTAGGCTTGTGTTTTATGACAGAAGTGAGAGAGGAAGAAGGAGACGTCGGAGAAAGGGAAGGCCGACAGTGGTGGTTTTGCGGTGGTCTTGGGTGGGGGAGCTTCATAAGTAGCCAAGGTAATTCCCGTTTTTACTATGTATGCGTTTTTTTTTACGTTATTGGTTTAAGAACCCGGTTAGGTTCGGGTTTGGTGATGGAGAATGATGGAGGAGATGAGGGAGAGATAGGTGGTCACAGAGAGAGGACGCGAGGGTGGTGGGGCCCAACGACACGCCACAGCAGCTGTGGGGCAGCTGTGATCGTGCAGTAGTATACAGACGGAGGTCGGCGTTAGGTATGGTTGCAATGTAGTGACAGGAAACGGAGGACGGGGCTAGTGTGATCCGTCTAGGGCTATCTTGATGAGGAAGATGAGGTAGACGGTGGTGCTCAAGGGTGATGGCAGGCCCCACAGGGACTATGGGGGCGGGTAGATGTGAAGGCAGCGGTGGTGCGCTGTGGTGGCGTGAGGCGGAGAACGCCGGTGGTTGTAGCATGGCCGATTAGGGTTTTACCCTATCAAGGTCATGCATGGCATCGTATACTGATGTGCCATCATTTATACATGTTTTGCATGCATAATAATCCCCATATTATGGTACTAATTGAATAATAACCTTGCAATTGATACTTAAAATGTTTATATTTTGTAATTGCAGGTTATTCGGTGTTCTAAATATAAATCAAGATGAAATCTATCAAAAACACCAACAAACCAAGCTTCTAGAAGGATCATTCCCAAGCTTTGACCCCCAAGAAGTCAAAATAGGTCAACAAGAGTCAAGCAGTAGCTAAAAGTCAAAAGTGGGCAGCCGGGGGGGGGGGGGATGCACCTCTCTTGCTCTCCATGGCTCCCAGTACACTGCCACTCGTACCCTATGATTCCCTAGGTGTTTGCATGCATGTGCCATCCAATGCACGGCCGTACATTGCTCATTCTGAGGCCTATAAATAGGAGGCTTGGATTCTTAATTCCACACACCTCAAGAAGCAAAGAAACACTATCCAGAGAGAGTATTCTCGTAGTTAGAGTAGAGAGTAGAAATTAGAGAGGCTCCTTCTCTTCATTCCCCAATAGTGGAGCCAACGAAACTCAGCGTTACGCTAGTTAGTATAACCATTCATGGCTAAACTCTTTATATTGCAAGGGTGAAGATGAAGTTTGGTGTATGTTAATGTTTAACGTATTAATCTAGTGGTATGCTTATATGTTTAATTATTCGCTCTTAAAACCACCTTCTAGGTTGTAACATTCGTGTTAAATATTGAAAAAATATAAGTTCAAAGACTATAAGTGTAAATACATTAAAGATGAGGGACTAAAAATAAAAATTCTGAAAATTTGATGGTAGCGGACCGTTACCATATACATAACGGTCCGCTACGTGGTCCCAAAGGCAATAATGAGGGAATGACACGTGCCCTGATGAGTCACTAGGGTTTCTGACGTGTGTCACAGGTAGCGGACCGCTACCAGATTCTTGTCAGTCCGCTACGACTACCACAGTTGGGTGGCGGACCGTTACCTTGTAGCTTAACGGCCCGCTAGCCGCAATTTGCGCCGCAATTTCGGAGACCAACACGTGTCATGCTGACTGTTTAGGGTTTAGGCGGTAGCGGACCACTACCCGCTACCATAACGGTCCGCTACGGACCCCAATTCAGCCTATAAATAGAGATTCAATTGCCGTTCAAATTCTAAAACACTCAAATCAAATTCCAAGTTCTTGTAAGCCATTCCCACTCTAATAAAACCATTCCCGCTCATACGTTGAAGTTCCCGAGGTGTCGGATCATCATAGAAGTAACCAAGAGGCTAGGAAACGCTCATTTGGAGAAACCAAGCAAGGTTCTTAAGCAGAGATGCTACCCGTTAGGACACTTAGTCTAGAAGATTTCAAAGCCGAGACTATGTCAAGGTGAATACTTGTATTCTTATAAAATGATTTCAAAACTAAAAATGGTTTTGATTATGCTCTGACTTGAATGAATTTATACAATCATTCATTGCTAAAGGTGATTTACTATATAGTAGTCACCTCATAGAGTCACGTATATATACACGTGTTACATATGAGACGCTGTAACAGGGCTAGGGGTCGAACCCATGGTTGTTGTACAGCCCATCGCCGTAAGCGTAAGGCAAACAAACATAAAAATATATCCAAGGTCCCTGGTGTGGATGGTGGTTAGACCGTTGACTGTGTAAATTGACCAGAAACTATAGGCAATTTGTTCTATTTATTAACGCTTGTCAGATTATGATTCCAATATACTTGTAATTACCAGTTTATACTAATAAAATATTTTCAAACGTTTTACAGGTAACCAAGGATGAAACGTTTTGATTAGCCATATGATGACAAGGAAAAATGATGTCATGAAAAAGGGAACGTCCACCCTAGACATCAGTTGAAAGAAATGGCTCATGTAAAACCTTGGTTTTGTAAATTAAATGTTTGTGTACCACATCAGGGTTTATCCCTGTTATAATAAAATGAAACAAGAGATTCCCCGTCTTTAAAAAGATCCTGAGTCATGAAAATATTTCGCTATGTTTATAAATCACTGATGAGATAAAATAAGAAGCAGCTACCATCCGTGGGTCGCGCGCCCGGGGTGTCCTAAACCCGGGGTGTGACAGGTTGGTATCAAAGCCATTTGTTTCAGCATATTAGATACTAGAAATTAGTATATAAGTTGTAACTTGAATATGATATTATTAGGTTTTAGCAAGTAAGATGCTCAGGTACGGTATCTACGCTTAAACAAGTATAGACTGCCTGCTAGAAAAGTAGGTAAATCTTTATAATAATTAAGTGATGACTATACAGATGTATGGAAATAGTTACTATACTTATATCTTTGAACGATCTGAAGAAGAATGTTATCATCCTACGGGATCCATGCAAAATCCTGTAATCATTCCTCATACTGGTGAATCCCTTTCTGATCTTATCATTGTCTCTGACAATGAATCTTATCATCAAAATCAATCTTGCTCGTCCTGGATGGAAACTACTTCGGATTTTGAGAATTGGAGAACTGATACTCCACCTCCAGTAAATCAGGTAAAGATAAATGAGGCTGGACCCATTCGGTCTACTAAACCAAGGATACATGTACGAACTCCGACCAAGCATGTGCATGTGTTTTTAGAAGAAATGGAAGAGGTATATCAAGAAATACCCGAGGAAGCAGAACTTGAAATAGAAACTCAAGACCCATACCTCTATCCAATTGGTGAGGAAAATCCTTATACTCTTCCAACGATGTTAGAGGAATATATTGAAGAACCAATTGATGGTCCTGATGATCCTTACCATAATGTGTTTAATGACATATTATTTGGTATTCGTGAACCCCCCTCCTCAGTATAATTTTTCTTCAGCTCATCTTGGAACACATATAGAATTTCTTGATTGTGCCTTAAGAGAAACTGATGAAGTCAAGAAAGAATCAAGGCAGCTCAAGGAAAGGGTTTGTCAAATGGAGAAAGAAAAGAAAAACAAAAGTAAAGATAAAATGAAAGCATAAAATAACTAGACGTATGGGTAACCATCCGACCGGTATGTAGTTATCTGGCAAACTAAAGGTTCTGTCTAAGGAAAGAGTGGTGTATAAATCTTTCCCAGACCCGTCATTCTTTCCTGTGAACAATTTAGTTGAAGGTACTACTCTGGAAGGCTAACCACCCTAGTCTACTAAATATAAATACACCAGACAAATTATTATTTCAGTATGTAAAATATAAAGTATAAATGTAAATATCACTGTGTTATTCAGATGACTGGAAAAGAAAAAGGTCCTTTCTATGTTCAGAAATATGCTCCACCTGGATATGAATTCCAGCTTACAAATGAAACGGATCTAGAAACTTGAACAAGTTCGAGACATTCAGGAAGTACATATCGAAGCTTAGGAGAATTAACTCCACCAGCAAATCCCTATGTACCTTCCATCAGTTTTCATTCTGCTCTAACGGCCGCAAGCCGAAATCCGGATTATGAAGAAAATCCATGTTATAATCCTTATTATTATCAAGGACTACCTAAAATCTCTTATGAAAATAATCCTGTTCCTGAAGGAGAAGAAAGAGAAGATTCAAATAGGCCATATGAGTATTATGAGCCTACAAATATTCAAAATCCTCAAGAAAACGAGGAAGGTTTTGATAATAATCATATTAGAGCGTTACAAGAACGAGTAGCAGAATTGGAAAAAGAAAATCATAGATTAGCATCTGTAGACGCTCTGAATAGAGCGTTAAGACAAATGCTAGAAAATGCCTGTAATCAGGGTTATATGTAAATTTCCTTTCTGATCTTTGTAATATACATTCCAAATATTAATAAAATCCCTCTTGTGAATAGAATGTCAAAACAAGGTCCTTCTTATAATACAAGGGGCAAGAGCAAACAAATCCATCACGAAAATTCTGAACAATTGCAACAGTGAGTAGAAATAAAGAAAATGGTTACAGAAGGAATAAAGGAAGCTCTCCCTAAAATTATGAAATATATGATGGAAGATAAAGTGAAAAAGAAAAGGTAGTTGAATCTAAAAATAATCATCATGAAGAAAACCATATTTTAGACGGAGATAATTCTAATTCTGAAGAGGTTAATAAGAAAATAAAGAGGAAGAAGGGATGTACATTTCGTGTAATCCAAGGATGTAAACCTTTGGAATATGCTGGAAATGAAGGAGCAGTAGCAGCCCTGAGGTGGCTTGAGAAAACTAAATATGTTATCTCCATCAGCAAATGTGCTGATGAGGATATGGTGCTTTATTCATTAAACTTATTCAAAAATGAAGCTTTAGAGTGGTGGAATTCCATTGTTCAAGCTATGGACCGACACAAATCCTATGCCATGGAAAGGGAAGAATTCAAGGAGATGGTAATTCAAAGATTTTCTCCCAATAATGAACGAGAAAGAATAGAAACCAAATTTCTAAATCTCCGTATGGAAGGAACTAAGCATCAGGAATATGTCTCCAAGATGTTTGAATATGCTCGATTAGTTATGCACTTATCTACTCCTGAACCCAATCTTATCAAGAGTTATATTTGGGGTCTTGTGGAGGAAATCAGAGACATGGTCAAAGCTACTATGCCTCAGACCATTGCATCTGCCGTGCAGTTAGGAGGAATTCTAACTGACGGTATGATAAGAAAACAGGAAGAAGGGAAGGCAAGGGAAGTAGCCAAGAAGGCTACGGAGAACCAGAAAAATAATTCTTCTTGGAAAAGAAGAAATCAGCCTGTTAGAGGAGGATTTAATTCTTCCATCTCTGAATGCAAAATCTGCAAGAAGAGGCATACTGGAGAATGCTTCTTCAAGAAATACTATTGCCATTTTTGTAAGAAGAACGGCCATGTCTTTGAAAACTGCCTAAGAAAGAAAAATATCTCCTGTTTCAATTGTGCAGAGACCGGCCATTTTAAATCAACCTGCCCAAAGCTTAATCAAGCAGGATCTAGTGGGGCAAAGGCCAATGAAGGAAACAAGAAAAATGTACGAGCTTTCGTACTTAATACTCGTGATGCTGCAGCTGTTCTAGGTGTAGTCACTGATACATTCCTCATTGACAATATTTATGCAAGAGTACTGTTTGACTCTGGTGCAAATTTGAGTTTTATAGATTATAAATTTTGTAATCTATTGAACAAGCCTTTAATTCCATTAGATAAGATTTATGAAGTAGAGACGACCAAAGGAAATTTAATCAAAATTTCTGAATTCCTAGATGATTGTACTGTCACAATATCTTGATACATCTTACATATGCAATTAATGCCTATGACATTAGCAGGATTTGATGTTGTCTTAGGAATGGATTGGTTAGCCAGCAATCGAGCCCATATCCTTTGTGATAAAAAGACCATAGAAATCCAAATTCCTTCTGGAAAACAATTAACAATCTATGGCGACAAACAAAATCAACCTCTAGGAATCATCTCAATACTGAAAGCAACTAAATGTCTTCAGAAAGGATGCATTGCATACTTGGTTCAAATTTCTACTAGTATAAAAGAAAAGAAGATTGAATATGTACCAGTAGTAGCTGATTATGCAGATGTATTTCCAGATGAATTACTTGGTATACCATTAGAAAGAGAAGCCGAATTTAAAATCAATCTTGTACCAGGAACGGCTCCTATTGCCAAAGCTCCATACCGTCTAGCCCCAACCGAGATGAAAGAATTGAAGGCACAATTGGATGAATTACTATAGAAAAGATTAATTCACTCAAGTTCATCTCCTTGGGGAGCTCCAATTCTTTTCGTTAAAAAGAAAGACGGTACAATGCTGATGTGCATTGATTACCGGGAGCTAAATAAAGTAACGATTAAGAATCGTTATCCTCTTCCTAGAATCGATGATCTGTTTGACCAGTTACAAGGCGCTTGCCATTTTTTCTAAAATAGATCTTCGATCAGGGTATCACCAACTAAAAGTTCAAGAAGAAGATATTCTTAAAACTGCTTTTCGAACCAGATATGGACATTATGAGTTCACGGTTATGCCGATTGGACTTACTAATGCTCCTACCGTATTTATGGATATGATGAATCGTATCTGTAAACCCTATCTAGACAAATTTTTTATTGTCTTCATTGACGATATACTTATTTATTCTATAAATGCGGAAGATCATGGAAATCATCTCATAACGATACTTCAACTTCTGAGAAAAGAGAAATTGTATGCTAAATTCTCTAAATGTGAATTTTGGCTTAGAAAAGTACAATTTCTGGGTCATGTAGTGAATGCAGAAGGTATTCAAGTTGACCCATCCAAAATTGAAGCCATATCCAAGTGGGAAATTCCTAAATCTCCGACATAAGTCCGTAGTTTCTTGGGTCTTGTAGATACTACAGACGATTTATTCAGAATTTCTCAAATATTACAGTTCCACTGACTACTTTAACTCACAAGAATGTAAAATATGAATAGGGAACAAAGCAAGAAGAAGCTTTCCAAAATCTGAAAGAAAAACTAACTCATGCACCAATACTGGCTTTACCATTTGGCAATGAGGACTTTGTAGTCTATTGTGATGCTTCTCACAACGGTCTAGGTTGTGTGTTGATGCAAAGAAACAAAGTTATTGCCTATGCATCTCGTCAATTAAAGACTCATGAAAAGAATTACACAACACATGATATAGAGTTAGGTGCCATAATTTTCACCCTGAAATTATGGAGACACTATCTCTATGGAGTTAGATTTACAGTTTATACTGACCATAAGAGTTTAAAATACATTTTTGGTCAGAAAGAACTGAATATGAGATAGAGAAGATGGTTAGAGATCTTAAGTGACTATGATTGTGAAATCTGTTACCACGAAGGAAAGACAAATGTTGTTGCAGATGCCTTAAGTAGAAAAGAAAGAGAGAAACCTAAATAGGTGCGTGCTCTCAGACTTGAACTTCGTGTAGATCTCGTGTCTCAAATAAAAGATGCTCAACATTCTGTTCAAACCAAAGAAGAATTATGTGACACCCGACAATTCAGGTCAATATCCGTACATGTTATAAACAAGTTTACATTATAATTGTTTTTGTGATTTACTTAATTTCACAAACAAGGACATTAAGGCCTAACAAAAACCGTACATGGTCTCAGTTCATATTTTGGTAATTCTAGGAGTTACCGGTTCACGTACCAGGATAACCCGACTAAATACGAACACTAGTGGTTAAATTTACACTTAAATCAAATGGTTTGATTTATTTAACCCCAACCCACTTGCTTGACTTTTCGACCGAAATTCAGAGAAGCCATTCCCCCACTTGCTAATACACTCAAATTCAGATAAAAACCATACCTCCTCAGTCGAAATCCCACAATCCCTTCCATACTTCTCATTTTCATACGGCAATTTCCCAATTCTCCTTCTAGTCGAAGTCCAGTTTAAGGCAGAAATCCACCACAATTCTGTATTTTAAGAAGATTTCAAGTGTTCTAAAGAAAGTTTAACAGAAGATTCAAGACTCTTCTCTGTTTTCTTTCATCATCTTCATCTCGGTTTTAAGGTAAAAACTCGATATTATCCACTTTATTTTCTTTAAAACCGTATCTAAGCCTACAAAAGGTTCAATCGCAAGTAAGATAACAAGAAAAGTGTGTCAAATTCAAGATTTGAACATAAAAATATACAGGACGAATTCTGTCAATCAAAGTGCAGTAATCGAAACTAGGAGTTTCGATACCTGTTCAATCGAAACTAGGAGTTTCGATACCTGCTGTTCAATCGAAACTAGGAGTTTCGATACCTGTTGATCGAATTAGGAGTTTCGATACCTATTACTCAATCGAAACTAAGTAGTTTCGATATCTGTTTACTCAATCGAAACTAAGTAGTTTCGATACCGATTGCCCAATCAAAACTAGGTAGTTTCGATACTATTCTTGCCAATCGAAACTAGGTAGTTTCGATACCCAATTTACTCAATCGAAACTAGGTAGTTTCGACATCTGTTCTGTTCAATCGAAACTATGTAGTTTCGATACCCATTCATCAGTCCCATGGGGCAGTAACTTAGAACTATTTTATAACGAAACAATTGTGGAAAAACTAAAAAGATAGTTAAAACAAAAGCAATCAGATCTGTTAAGTCGGATGAACAACTTATGTATAAGACGGGTAGCTTTAACACATTAGTACCCTTGTGTGATTAGGGTACGGATATACAAGAACTAGCACAAGTTTGTTTGCTAGGATTTCATCGGACACAAGGTGAGTTCACGGCCCCCTTTTAACTCTTTACTGTTTTGTAAACATCGGGGGAGAAACATACTTACTTATTATGTTTTGAAAACATGAATTACATTGTTTATACGTTTGACAATATGAACATTTTGGTTTAACTTCTTGTGAGTCTCCCAGCCCCACTTTTACTACTGGTTTTTAAATTGTTTTTAAACAAACGGGGAGAAAACTTGCTCAACTAAACAGCTGGACACAAGAACACACAACGATTGTTCGGATGAACAACATACAACGATTGTTCGGATGAACAACACACAACGATTGTTCGGATGAACAACATACAACGATTGTTCGGATGAACAACACTCAACGATTGGGGGAAACACATACATACAACTATTTTATGGGATAACAAGAGAATAAGACACGACTTGTATGTTTACATGAGATGAGAACAACAATTTGAGGCCGGAAAAGTCCCCTAGAACAACGTAGTAACCATTAACTGTAGCCTAGGGTCCTATGAATAGTACTATGGAGAGTGACGTCTCCCGGTCATGGTTAGTCGCGCTAACCACAATCTGGAGGATTTATGGCCGCATAGAACCGGATAACGAAATTAGAGGCGTGTACAATTGTCATGGTTTGGTTACGCCTCATGTATGAACATATTATTTGTATTCCTAGCTAGTTTACAAATGGGTCAACAATTCTTATTCTGTTTATCACATACACCTGAAACTATTTACGAACAATTGAATTTAAACAAAAGAGTTTTGGATCCGGTTAAAGTGATCATGTTTATACAAAAGGGTTCTGATTAGTTAAAATGATCAGGTTTAAACATATTTTATGACGGCTAAGTCATGGTAATGTTTTCAAAGGAAAACTACTTATTTCATGACGGATAGGTCATGGGCATGTTTTCAAATGAAAACTACTTATTATTATGACGGTTAAGTCATGTATAGTTTTTCGGGGAAAACTACTTAGTTTTATGACGGTAAAGTCATGTACATGTTTTCGGGAAAAACTATAAGCACTAATATAACTAACTCTGTGAACTCACCAACCTTTGTGTTGACACTTTCAAGTATGTTTCTCAGGTGACCTTTAGCCATGGCGCGGTTGGAATAGACTAGCTATGTTGGATCAATTCCTAAAGGCTGGAAGGACGTAGAATATCAAGTCTCAAGTCTATCTTTGATCTAGAGGAACTTAAATCATAGTATTACTTAGCTTTAGTAATTGTATATTTAATCAAGTCTTAGAAATCATTATTACAGCTTCCGCTATCGTGTAATGAACCAATCGTTACAACCTGTATTTATTTAATAAGTAAATAAAATATGGGGGTGTGACAGATTGGTATCAGAGCAATGGTTTTAGCGAATTAGGTGTCCTTAGTGATACCTAGGCTCTAACCGGACTCATTTAGGGACCAAGATTTCTAAGACTTGCATCACACTAAAAACACCCAAGACTTGAGCATAGGAATTCCAACCGTTGCCGAACGATTTGTGTAGACTATTAGTGTATGGAGTTACACTAGGGTACCATTAGCTACACTAATACAATTACATGGCACATGTAGTGAACACTTAAACACATACAATAATGTAGAAATAATAAACACTTACAACATGTTACTGTTCGGATTACGAGTCAAGAATAACGGGTACTCAGCATACTGCAACCTTAGAAGATCGAGTTACGAGCTGAGCTTGGACTACGACGACAACGATCGTCAGTTACCGATATTGGTATCACAACAGGCTGAACTCGTACCAGAATCTGTACCTATACCTGCACCACAAATACTCCAGCCATGGAGGCAACTATCTTTCTAATGTATTTGCGGTATAAATACTCTCCTTCATAAGTTGTCGGATCGGATGCCTAGACTCTCGCCATGATATATGGCAGGCATGATTGCCCAGACAAAAGGGAATTCAAGGTGAGTAAGCAGGACTAAATGGGAGAGAACTCCAAGGGTCAGGAGACCCAGACATACATCAGGATCATGTGGATCCATGCATATATACAGACTTGGAGCAGGAGTTGCTCGACACTCATTTGAGGATCTCTGCCCAACACATAGTGCCTAAATTTCACCATGCACATTTTTTTAAGAGACACTGGTGGTGCCTCTCTACCCTTAGCCTCATCCGACAATTGCCATATTCGGCAGATTCATGAGTATTGGTACACATAATTAACAGTAATCCGATAAAACAATACACACTCCTATACAAATGTGCAAACGCAATCTAATGATCGTTTCAAATCACTTTTGATTAAAAGCTAGGGATAGAAGAAACACTATAGGGATCAGGCAAGGCAAATCATCATTACGGGTGCACACGTAATCATAATTTGCAGTGCATGGGAACTTTATTGAGTCTTACTGTCTAAGCTGATGATCAACCCATGTTCTCAATCACTTGATTAAGGATTGAATCCTATCAAATCAGACTTCTCAATTAGGTGCTCACAAAGCATTCTCCTAGTTTTGGAGAAACGAGAGAAATTCAAATTGAATTCAACCAATCCTTAGTAAATCCTGAACGACGAAGAAATTCGCACATTCATTCTTTGAGATTCTACTTGTCAGGAATGCTTCAAATTGAGCGTTACCACAACTAACACTTACAGTAATTGCACAACTATTGTGGGAGATTATGGCATAATCTCAGGATCCATCATACAGTTCAATCTCACAATTGCTTGAAAGTTACGCCAAGAGTGTTATGCACTAACTTCAGTAATAGGGCAGGGTATTATTCTGACCCGCATACACATGGCACTTATGGATATTGTGGAAGCTCGTCATGAGACAAGTAGGAAATCAGACATTTCAGAATGTCGGTCAAACAGGATTGCTCTCGCAGCCATTGACATTCAATATACCTTTAAGTCTGACTATCCTCTCTGCAATGGATAAGCCGGGATTGATGCTCAAGCAAATGCCAAAGAAACCTAAGTGTGGACTAACAACTATTGTCGCACTAACTAAAACGACATGCAAAACTCTTAAAGGAGTCCCAAATGCGGAATTTCATGCTAATCTCATTAGTTCATGATATGCATAAGGGATGTAAGCTCGAGCTATTCACAACAGGCCACTGTCCACAAAGAGTTGAGAAGAATAATCTATTACTCTTTTGTACTCGCACTTCCTCAAAGTTCATCTTGTTGGATGGATCCCAGAATTAGCCTAGAAGAGAGGTGTGATTGCATCTTTCACTCCTAGTTTTCTATAATTGGGAAGCTCTAGAGCATCTATTGTTAAGAAATGATCTCTTGGAGTAGACTCAGTTGGAATACAAAAGTCTCGACGTTCAACACTCATTACCTCAAGTTTATCTTTGTGCTAAGGATTTTGAGGCTATAACTTGAATGAGTGGAATGCGTAATGGTATGTCCCCAAAGTACCATTCAAACCCTAAGGAAGTGCAGATACACTGAATAACTACAAGATGACAATTGTAAAACTCCCAAAACATTTCTGCCAACTTAATGGGTTGACAAACCCATAGCCCATTTTGGGGAAAACACTAATTTGATGAGACCATTCTCACAGTATTACTATTCATTCCCTCAGCTAGACGAAATGTGAATATTCCAAACAAACATCAAACTTTGTATGGGTTACATACTTTGAAGGTATGGTAGTCGAGACATGAGTTATATATCAGGACGCTACAACCCAAAGGCTAGTCTGCCTCGAAAGGTAGTGCAAGCAAAGGGGTAAAGTGTTGATTAGACTCGAAGTTCACAAATAAGAGCTCCCAAGGAACATCAATTCCTAGCTCCATGAAGGCACATGGAGAGGAAAATCCTAGAAAACATGAAACCCGAAATAAGAGAAAAGTTTTAGTCCGGGAAAATGCTTTGGAAAAGCATAAGAGGGACAAACATAAAGTTTCATTTTCATACTCTTTCATTTCTACCCAATATATAACAAAAACTTGGACACCTCGTCGAGTAATTCTTTCATAATACTGAGTTTCTCATCATGGGGAGTTCCGGTACTGTTTGTAAAGAAAAAGGATGGAACCTTTAGAAGGTGCATCAATTATCGGGAGTTGAACAAGCTGACAATCAGAAACCGGTATCCTCTTCCTCGAGTAGACGATTTGTTTGATCAACTTCAAGGGTCCAGTTTCTATTCTAAAATTGTTCTACAATCAGGATATCCTCAACTGAAAATTCAGGAAGAAGATATACCAAAAATGACTTTTAGGACTCGTTACGGTCACTATGAGTTCCTAGTTATGCCATTTGGCTTGACTAATGTACCGGCCGTTTTCATGGACCTAATGAACCGCGTGTGCAAGCCATACTTCAATAAATTCGTGATTGTATTTATCGATGACATATCAATATATTCACAAACCAATGAGGAACATGAACATCATTTGAAATCAATCTTGGAACTACTCCGGAATGAGAAGCGTTATGCCAAATTCTCTAAGTGTGAGTTTCGGATTCGAGAGGTTCACTTTCTCGGACACGTCATCAATAAGAAGGGTATTAACGTAATCCCAACCAAGATTGAAGCTATCAAAAACTGGGAAGCACCAAGAACTCCGACTGAGGTGCGTAAATTTCTGGGTTTGGCAGGATATTACAGGCGATTTATCGAGAATCTTTCAAAGATAACCTTGCCTTTGACCACGATAACTCAGAAGGACAAAAAGTTTGATTGGACTGATAAACAAGAATCAGCGTTTCAATTGTTGAAGCAGAAGCTTTGCAGTGCACCAATCCTATCCCTTTCCGAAGGAACTTACAATTTCATCGTGTACTGCGACGCATCACACCAAGGTCTGGGATGTGTATTGATGTAGGAAGAAAAAGTCATAGCGTATGCATCCAGACAGCTAAGAGTACATAAGAAAAACTATACGACTCACGATCTGAAATTGGGTGCTGTCGTGTTTGCACTCAAGATTTGGAGACATTTCTTATATGGTACAAAATGTATTATATTTACAAACCACAAGAGTCTCCAGCACATCTTTAATCAGAAAGAACTCAACATGAGTCAACTTCGTTGGGTAGAACTACTGAATGATTACGACTGTGATATCAAGTATCACCCTGGTAAGGCAAATGTCGTAGCAGATGCCTTGAGTCGTAAGGAACGGGTTAAAACTCTCCGTGTTCGTGCCCTAGGATTGACAATTCATGCGAGTCTCACGACTCAAATCCGGGTGGCACAACAGGAGGCAATCAAAGAAGAAAATATTCAGAGTAAAGCTATACGAGGAATGATCAGACAATTAGAGCCAAAATCAGATGATACTTTATACTTTACAAATAGAATTTGGGTGCCATGTTTTGGTAACTTACGGGAGTTGGTCATGGACGAAGCCCACAAGTCCAGGTACTCCATTCACCCAGGTTCGGATAAAATGTATAAGGATCTGAAAGAACTCTACCGGTGGCCGAACATGAAAGGAGAAATTGCTATTTACGTCGGTAAATGCCTGACATGTTCAAAGGTAAAGGCAGAACATCAGAAACCGTCGGGATTGTTATAACAGCCCGAGATACCTCAATGGAAATGGGAACAAATTTCAATGAATTTCATTACAAAGTTACCCAGAACACCTAGCAACTATAATACTATATGATAATCGTCAGTCGTTTGACGAAATCCGCGCATTCCCTACCAATAAAGGAGACAGATAAAAGTAAGAAGCGTGCAAGACTAAATATTGAGGGAATTAAGGCTAGGCATGGTATGCCAGTTTCCATTTTCACAAAAGGGACAGTCGATTCATGTCAAGAACCTGACAGTCTGTATAAGAAGCCTTGAGCACACGCCTTTACATGACCACTGCATATCATCCCCAGATGAACGGTCAAAGTAAAAGGACTATCCAAACTTTGAAAGATATGCTCCGTGCGTGTGTAGTCGATTTCAGAGGAAATAGGGATACTCGTCGCTGTTGGCTGAGTTTCTACCATACCAGCATTAAAGTCGCTCCGTTGAGGCTTGGTATGGTTGTAAGTATCACTCATCGCTATGTTGGGCGGTGATTGGCGAAAAGCTTTTAACTGGTCCTGATATTGACTAGGGAACCATTGACAAAATCGTCGAAATAAAAGATCGTCTAAAAAAATCACTCAAGACAGACGAAAGAGAGTTGAGATAGCAACAGACGAAAACCATTAGAATTCCAGGTGGAAGACAAAGTCATGTTAAAGGTCTCACAATGGAACGGGGTTGCAAGATTTGGCAACCGTGGCAAGCTTAACCCTAGGTACGTTGAACCATTTGAACGAGAGAATCAAATGAAAACAAAAATACCCATCTTTGTTTAAGGATACAACAGTTCAAGAGGACACAAATTGAATTTCGGGACGAAATTCTTTTAACATGGGGAGAATGTGACACCCGACAATTCAGGTCAATATCCGTACATGTTATAAACAAGTTTACATTATAATTGTTTTTGTGATTTACTTAATTTCACAAACAAGGACATTAAGGCCTAACAAAAACCGTACATGGTCTCAGTTCATATTTTGGTAATTCTAGGAGTTACCGGTTCACGTACCAGGATAACCCGACTAAATACGAACACTAGTGGTTAAATTTACACTTAAATCAAATGGTTTGATTTATTTAACCCCAACCCACTTGCTTGACTTTTCGACCGAAATTCAGAGAAGCCATTCCCCCACTTGCTAATACACTCAAATTCAGATAAAAACCATACCTCCTCAGTCGAAATCCCACAATCCCTTCCATACTTCTCATTTTCATACGGCAATTTCCCAATTCTCCTTCTAGTCGAAGTCCAGTTTAAGGCAGAAATCCACCACTATTCGGTATTTTAAGAAGATTTCAAGTGTTCTAAAGAAAGTTTAACAGAAGATTCAAGACTCTTCTCTGTTTTCTTTCATCATCTTCATCTCGGTTTTAAGGTAAAAACTCGATATTATCCACTTTATTTTCTTTAAAACCGTATCTAAGCCTACAAAAGGTTCAATCGCAAGTAAGATAACAAGAAAAGTGTGTCAAATTCAAGATTTGAACATAAAAATATACAGGACGAATTCTGTCAATCAAAGTGCAGTAATCGAAACTAGGAGTTTCGATACCTGTTCAATCGAAACTAGGAGTTTCGATACCTGCTGTTCAATCGAAACTAGGAGTTTCGATACCTGTTGATCGAAACTAGGAGTTTCGATACCTATTACTCAATCGAAACTAAGTAGTTTCGATATCTGTTTACTCAATCGAAACTAAGTAGTTTCGATACCGATTGCCCAATCGAAACTAGGTAGTTTCGATACTATTCTTGCCAATCGAAACTAGGTAGTTTCGATACCCAATTTACTCAATCGAAACTAGGTAGTTTCGACATCTGTTCTGTTCAATCGAAACTATGTAGTTTCGATACCCATTCATCAGTCCCATGGGGCAGTAACTTAGAACTATTTTATAACGAAACAATTGTGGAAAAACTAAAAAGATAGTTAAAACAAAAGCAATCAGATCTGTTAAGTCGGATGAACAACTTATGTATAAGACGGGTAGCTTTAACACATTAGTACCCTTGTGTGATTAGGGTACGGATATACAAGAACTAGCACAAGTTTGTTTGCTAGGATTTCATCGGACACAAGGTGAGTTCACGGCCCCCTTTTAACTCTTTACTGTTTTGTAAACATCGGGGGAGAAACATACTTACTTATTATGTTTTGAAAACATGAATTACATTGTTTATACGTTTGACAATATGAACATTTTGGTTTAACTTCTTGTGAGTCTCCCAGCCCCACTTTTACTACTGGTTTTTAAATTGTTATTAAACAAACGGGGAGAAAACTTGCTCAACTAAACAGCTGGACACAAGAACACACAACGATTGTTCGGATGAACAACATACAACGATTGTTCGGATGAACAACACACAACGATTGTTCGGATGAACAACATACAACGATTGTTCGGATGAACAACACTCAACGATTGGGGGAAACACATACATACAACTATTTTATGGGATAACAAGAGAATAAGACACGACTTGTATGTTTACATGAGATGAGAACAACAATTTGAGGCCGGAAAAGTCCCCTAGAACAACGTAGTAACCATTAACTGTAGCCTACGGTCCCATGAATAGTACTATGGAGAGTGACGTCTCCCGGTCATGGTTAGTCGCGCTAACCACAATCTGGAGGATTTATGGCCGCATAGAACCGGATAACGAAATTAGGGGCGTGTACAATTGTCATGGTTTGGTTACGCCTCATGTATGAACATATTATTTGTATTCCTAGCTAGTTTACAAATGGGTCAACAATTCTTATTCTGTTTATCACATACACCTGAAACTATTTACGAACAATTGAATTTAAACAAAAGAGTTTTGGATCCGGTTAAAGTGATCATGTTTATACAAAAGGGTTCTGATTAGTTAAAATGATCAGGTTTAAACATATTTTATGACGGCTAAGTCATGGTAATGTTTTCAAAGGAAAACTACTTATTTCATGACGGATAGGTCATGGGCATGTTTTCAAATGAAAACTACTTATTATTATGACGGTTAAGTCATGTATAGTTTTTCGGGGAAAACTACTTAGTTTTATGACGGTAAAGTCATGTACATGTTTTCGGGAAAAACTATAAGCACTAATATAACTAACTCTGTGAACTCACCAACCTTTGTGTTGACACTTTCAAGTATGTTTCTCAGGTGACCTTTAGCCATGGCGCGGTTGGAATAGACTAGCTATGTTGGATCAATTCCTAAAGGCTGGAAGGACGTAGAATATCAAGTCTCAAGTCTATCTTTGATCTAGAGGAACTTAAATCATAGTATTACTTAGCTTTAGTAATTGTATATTTAATCAAGTCTTAGAAATCATTATTACAGCTTCCGCTATCGTGTAATGAACCAATCGTTACAACCTGTATTTATTTAATAAGTAAATAAAATATGGGGGTGTGACAAATTAGAACAAGAAGAAATGGAGAACATGTTCAAAGAATTAACTAAAGGAGATGATGAAATACTCCGTATGAAAACAAGAATTTGGGTTCCGATCACCGGAAATCTTAGGGAAAGAATACTCGAAGAAGCACATAAATCAAAATATATGATGCACCCAGGAAGTGATAAGATGTATAAAAATCTGAAGGACAATTACTGGTGGATTGGCATGAAGAAAGATATTGCCATATACGTTGCAAAATGTCTTACTTGCGCTCAAGTAAAGGCAGAACATCAGAAACCTCTTGGTTTATTACAACAATTAGAAATACCAGTATGGAAGTGGGAAATGATAACAATGGATTTTATGACGAAACTTCATCGAACCAGTCAGGAAAATGATATTATCTGGGTTATCATTGACAGATTAACTAAATCTGCTCATTTTCTCCCCATGAAAGAAACCATCAGTATCTTTACACGGAGTGCCATTATCCATAGTGTCAGATAGAGATAGTCGTTTTACATCTCGATTCTGGCAAAGTTTCCAAAAAACTATGGGAACTCGTCTGAACTAGAGCACTGCCTATCATCCACAAACAGATGGGCAAAGTGAATGAACAATTCAGACCTTAGAAGATATGCTCCGAGCCTGTGTGATAGATTTAGGTGGTAGTTGGGATGATTACCTCCCCCTAATTGAATTTTCTTACAACAATAGTTATCACACAAGCATTCAGGCAGCACCTTTTGAGGCCTTATATGGTAGAAAATGTCGAACGCATGTATGTTGGCCTGATATAGGAGAAAATCAATTGCCAGGACCCGAACTTGTTCAGGAAACCACTGACAAGGTAGCTCAAATACAAGAATGATTGAAAACATCAAGAGATAGAAAAAAGTGCTACGCTGATAAAAGAAGAAAGCCACTAGAGTTTGACATTGGAGACAAGGTGTTATTAAAAGTATCACCTTGGAAAGGTGTTGTTCGATTCGGGAAGAAGGGTAAGTTAAGTCCTCGATTTGTTGGACCCTTCAAAATTATTAAACGAATTGTACCAGTGGCTTGTCAGTTAGAGTTACCAGAACAAATGAGTGGAATACATGACGTATTCCATTTATCTAATATTCATAAATGTCTAGCTGATGAATCTTTGATAATGCCTCTTCAAGACATAGAGGTAAATGAAAAACTCAGATTTATAGAAAAACCTCTACAAATAGAAGATCGTCAAACTAAAAAGTGAAGAAGAAAAGATTGAAACTCGTCAAAGTCAAATGGAATTCTAGACGTGGTCCTGAATACACTTGGGAGCTAGAATCTTAAATGAAGAAGAAATATCCACACCTATTTCCATAATCTCGGGGACAAGATTTTTCAAAAGGTGGGGAGAATGTAACATTCGTGTCAAATATTATAAAAATATAAGTTCAAAGACCATAAGTGTAAATACATTAAAGATCAGGGACTAAAAATAAAATTCTAAAAATTTGATGGTAGCGGACCGCTACCATACACATAACGGTCAGCTACGTGGTCCCAAAGGCAATAATGAGGGAATGATACGTGCCCTGATGAGTCATTTAGGTTTTTGACGCGTGTCACAGGTAGCAGACCGCTACCAGATTCTTGTCGGTCCACTACGACTACCTCAGTTGGGTGGCGGACCGCTATCTTGTAGCTTAACGGTCCACTAGCCGCAATTTGCGCCTCAATTTTGGAGACAAACACATGTCATGGTGACTGTTTAGGGTTTAGGCGGTATCGGACCGCTACCCGCTACCATAACGATCCGCTACGGACCCCAATTCAGCCTATAAATAGAGATTCAATTGCTGTTCAAATTCCAAAACACTCAAATCAAATTCCAAGTTCTTGTAAGCCATTCCCACTCTCATAAAACAATTCCCACTAATACGTTTAGGTTCCCGAGGTGTCGGATCATCATAGAAGTAACCAACAAGCTAGGAAACGCTCATTTGGAGAAACCAAGCAAGGTTCTTAAGCAGAGACGCTGCCCATTAGGACACTTACTCTAGAAGATTTGTAAGCCGAGACTCTGTTAAGGTGCATACTAGTATTTTTATAAAATGATTTCAAAACTAAAAATGGTTTTGATTATGCTCTGACTTGAATGAATTTATACAACCATTCGTTGCATAAGATGATTTACTATATAGCAGTCAGCCCATAGAGTCACGTATATATACACGTGTTACAGATGAGACGATGTAACAGGGCAAGGGGTCGAACCCTTGGTTGTTGTACAGCCCATCGCCGTAAGCGTAAGGCAGACAGACATAAAAATATATCCAAGGTCCCTGTTGTGGCTGGTGATTAGTCTGTTGACTGTTTAAATTGACCAGAAACTATGGAAAAATTGTTCTATTTATTCACGCTTGTCAGATAATGATTCCAATATACTTGTAGTCACCAGTTTATACTGATAAAATATTTTCAAACGTTTTTACAGGTAACCAAGGATGAAACGTTTAGATTAACCATATGATGACAAGGAAAAATGATGTCATGAAAAAGGGAACGTCCACCCTAGACATCAGTTGAAAGAAATGGCTCATGTAAAACCTTGGTTTTGTAAATTAAACGTTTGTGTACTACATCAGGGTTTATCCCTATTACAATAAAATGAAATGGGAGATTCCCCGTCTTTGAAAAGATCCTTAGTTATGAAAATATTCCGTTGTGTTTATAAATCTCTAATGAGATAAAATAAGAAGTAGGTACCAACCGTGGGTCACGCGCCCGGGGTTTCCTAAACCCAGGATGTGATATAGGTGGGCTTTTTATTATTATCTAAACTTGTCCTTACACTTGTGAGTGTTCTTGATTTTAAAGCATAAGACCGTAAAAACTTTTTAATCAAACTTTCTTTGATGTTTGTACGTCTTTATACAAGTGGATCTTGATAAGCCAAGGCTTGGTTAATATCAATAAGGTCGTACGTCATTATACGAACTTTTTATGAGACCATAAATTGGTGAACTCATGTTGGGAACGGTACGTATATATACATGGTCCCATTGTTACACCGCCTCCCGGTGAACAAAGTCTAATCACTCTTTTAATAATAATAACTAAGCACTTAAGTTTGATGTCCTAAACCAACTCGGAGATAACATTAAAGTGTTGAGGGTAACGATGTCCCTAGCTGGGAGTCCTACCATTTTATCATTAAAGATTATAATTCGTGAACCAAATGTCGTGAGGACGAGGCTCTAGCGTTGACCCAGGTCACGTATGTGTAGTAGTCATACCACTGGATTAGTCAACTTAACATTATCATATACCAAGTGGATTCGAAGCTGAAAGCAATACTCTTCGTGACCTGATCATTTCCGGGATATTTACTTTCCTGCTATTTACTATTCTATTATTTACATTCTTGTTACACACATCAAGCATGTTTTTACTTTTATGTTATTTACTTTAACGTCATTTACTTTTCTATCATTTACTTTTCTACTTCATAAGCACACAAAACCCACTCACTAATTAAACCGACTAAACGATAACAAAAGTTGAGTATTGGAACTCGTCCGTGTCCATTGGTTCGATACTTAGTTTTACCTAAACTATAGTACGCTCCGATAGGTACACTTGCCTATTGTGTGTGTTTTAAGTTTTAGTATTTATCATTTTATAAATTTAAAACCTTATCTCATGAAACCAAAATCTCTAAATATTAATATATAATATTTACTATATCAAACAACACGCATCATGTTTTTGGCGCCGTTGTCTGGGATGCAGTGATTTCAAGAAAAATTCAACTTAACGGATTAGCCTTATCATTTTCCATCTGTTTTTCTGTTACGTTTGTTGCAGGTAGTGTGTGATCCATTGCTCCACTACTGGTTTATATCAACCCTTAGCAAAGCCCAAAAGATTCTTTCACCGTCGATTACGTGAAAAGCATACTAGAAAAATGGCTGTAGAAAATTGCACTATTTCTGACTTTGTAAGACCGTCACTAGAGGCTTTGGGGTCTAGTATCACAAGGCCAACGGTTGACACTAACAACTTTGAGATCAAATCGCATGTCATGATCCAATCATCATGCACTTTCCATAGATTACCCGATGAAGATCCACATGCCCATATTGCAAATTTCCTATAAATTTGTGACACTTTCAAACTGAACGGAGTCTCGAATGACGCAATTCGCCTCCGAATGTTTCCCTTCTCCTTAAGGGAACGAGCTAAGGCATGGCTAATCTCTCTTCCTACCGGGTTAATCACTACATGGGATGATCTTGCTCAGAAATTTCTATCAAAATACTTCCTGCCACCAAAAACTGCTAAATTGAGAAATGATATAGCCACTTTCACCCAGGAAGATGGTGAATCATTATATGAGGCACGGGAACGTTTTAAGGACATGTTGAGAAATTTCTTCACCATGGGCTAGAAGTTTGGTTACAACTATCATCATTCTATAATGGGTTGCATAATCAAGCTCGTCAGACACTCGATGCTACTGTAGGTGGTATGTTTGGAAACAAAAGGCCACAAGAAGCTTACAACCTAATTGAGGAAATAGCCATGAACAACTATCAATGGTATAATCCAAGAAGTAATAGGGGAGCGAGGCAAGGTATTCATTCTGTCGATACAGTCACTTCACTTTCTGCTAATGTAGACGCCCTCACCACTCGACTCAATCAACTTAGCAAGGGCAAAACAATCGCTGAGACTACTGAAGAAGTAAAAAAAGCATCACTGTCGATGCTGAGCAGGTTAACTTTATCGGAACGAATCGGCCGCAGAACAACCCGTACAGTAATACTTACAATCCTGGATGGAGAAACCACCCAAATTTCCGCTGGAAGGATAACAACAACCAGGGACAATCTGGCTTCAGACAACATCAACAATTTCAACAAAGACAATCCCAAAACTATTAGCCTCGTCAACAATTTCAAGGAACTAACAACCAAGTAATGGATTAAGCTTGGTGGATGCGGTAACTATGTTGATTTCTACAACTAAAAGTCAAGCCCTTCTAGCAGATTCCCATCACAAACAATATGAGGAGAAGTTTAGTTTACACGAAGCTGAGTTTAGGACATAGAAAGAAACTCTTCAGTCCACTGATATACAACTAGGACAGATTGCAAAACTTCTATCAGAAAGACAACCAGGATGTCTTCCTAGCAACACTGAACCAAATCCAAAAGCGAATGTTAATGCTATCACTCTCAGAAATAGCAAGGTTTATCCAGAACCCCCATTACCAGAGGAAGAGGAAGTTCAAACACCAAGGAGGGAAATATTCACTCGAGTACCACTTCGCCCACCTGGCATAGAATCAACCACTCAAGAACCACCGACAAAGGAGAATCCACAACATGCTCCAGTGAATACTCCCCCTATCGTTCCAACTACGAGAACTTACACATCTCACATACTGTACCCGGGAAGGCTAGTGAAGCAAAGGACTGACGAATAATATGAGAAATTCATCGAGCTTTTAAGCCAGAATGAAGTTAAACTTCCTTTCCTGGATATCATACAACAAATGCCTAAGTATGGGTGTTTCTTGAAAGATTTCCTTACTAACAAAAGAAATATGGAAGAGGCAGTTAAAAGACTAATCAATGTGTCGCTCTCATTGAAAGATGCCTTGCAGAGAAACTTTCAGATCCTGGAAATTTTTCTTTACCATTTTCTATCGGACCACTACCGATAACTTTCGCACTCGCTGATCTGGGAGCAAGTGTGAATGTATTGCCATATAACATGTTTCAAAGGCTCAAAATTGGAAATCCGCGACCTGTTAATTCAACCATTAAACTTGCGGATGGTTCAGTTAAGTCACCTACAGGAGTCATTGAGAACTTACTAGTAAAAGTTGGCAAGTTTGTCTTCCCTGCCAACTTCATGATTTTAGAAATGGGACCCGACTATTCTATACCTTTGATTTTGGGTCGCCCATTTTTAGCTACCTCCAAAGCTGTCATTGATATGAACGAAGGAATTTTCGGAAAACAACCAGTAACTTACAACATCGGACGGAATGAATGCTTTTCAAATGATCCCCTTGAAATTGCTCAGTTCATCGATACCAATTTGGACTACCAACTGAAGAAAGCTAAAGAATTCAACAAAGGAAAGAAATTAGATCTTGGTAAAGATCTTGACAACACAAACTAGATTGATAACTACTGGGACAAGCTATCAAAGTTGAAAGACTTGAATAAAGGTATGGGAGACACGGGGGAAGTCAATAGCCCCCACCCAAAGAAAGACTGATGAAACACGTATAGGTCTGCTCAACGACCCTTAAATAAATGTGGCAATTCCGGGAGGTAACCCGATGATCATGAATAAATTGAGAAGTTGGTGCATATGGCAGAACGCGTGGATCTTAGGTTTTGTTTTTCCATGTTTAAGTTTCTCATACTTCAGCCCCCAGGTAAGTCTTTTCGATACTAGGACCTTAGTAGCTTAACTACTACCTTTTATTTTCATTTTCTGTTTTTATGTTTTCATTAGTCTGTCAAATAGCATAACATCAACAGGTAGTTTCTCTACTTCTTTGAGGAGTTACACTCCATCTCTATAAGCTGGGACGCCGGAATGCACATCAAATTTCTGAGAAATTAGATGAAGTCTTTAAAGCAAAGTGTTGACAACAGCAATAAGTTTTGGCCATAGGTGATACACCAAATTGACCGGGGGAGTACCCGTTACTTTTCCCTTAAAACTTCATGCATTTAAATTCCTGCATAGCATTCCATTACATGCATTTGTACATTAAGGACAATGGATTGTTTTATGTGTGGGGTGGGGAATTAGAGATCCATGGCAAGCTTGTAACCTCAAAGCAGTAAAACTAAACTTGTGATTTTCAACCCATTTGACTAAAACCTTAAAACCCGAAAAATTTTAAAAAATTTTAA
The DNA here is from genome assembly GCA_023525975.1 of Smallanthus sonchifolius. NCBI lineage: Eukaryota > Viridiplantae > Streptophyta > Magnoliopsida > Asterales > Asteraceae > Smallanthus > Smallanthus sonchifolius. The sequence continues at coordinate 65,059,635 of CM042024.1, forward strand.
ACCCTAAAACCAAAAATCTATTTGAGTTCGTAGTTAATTAAATAAAATTAATACATGCAAGTAGAAAAGAATGGATATTATGCATAAAAAATCACTAAACCCTATCCCATCCGTTTTCATGTGAGAATATTATGAGCCTTTTCACGAGCATTATTATCATTATTTTTCGCATGCTTTTTCGTTTGGTATATTGAGTGTTTTTCGATCGAATTTTATGCATAATTAGAACTTGTGTGACGTATATATATCAAGATCATGAACTAGTAGAAGTATGAATATGATTAAGGCACCTAGGACTTTATTAACCTTTATATATTATTCTTAAACCCAAAATCTCAAAAACAATATCCGTTTAGAAAGCCCTTTGAGCCTTAGCATGTTCTTTTCTACTACCCACATTTATCACCCAACCAGTTTTTCGTAAACACCGGTTATCAGCTAACTGTCTTCAAGATGGAAAAATATTTGACTATCTTATGTCGTTATTTCAATTTTACAACCGTTGAGGCAATTTGGAAAGAATTTGTTTCACTCAAAAGAATTGGGATATACAAGAAAATGGATGTACTGGGAAGAAACAGCCGAACGATCTACAAGGAAGATATGGAAAAATTATTTCTTGAGAAAAAGAATTATTAAAAAATTAGTCTTGATGATATGTTGTCTAAAAAAAAGAAGAAAAGAAAACTAGAAAAATGAGAAAAGAAAAAGAAAAGAGAGAAGTTGGTCTTTAACCGGTTAGACCTTACAGAACATGATATGCATTCCTTTGATTTCAATTTGCATTCTTGTATTCATTTCGCAAAGCCTGAATTACCGCCTGAACTCTGAGAAAAGGTTTTCAAAGCAACAAGTGATGTAAGAAAACGGTGGCGCAATCAAGAACAAATGCCACCATTCTGCGGCTTGTCAAAAAACGCCGCTAAAAGAAGAGCCAAAAAATATGACAAATGTGTGAAGTATGATAATTGGAGACACAATGGAAAATGTAGCAAGAATCAAACTTATTCCCAACATGAGTATACGCATCTGATCAAGGTAGGAGCTGTTAGGCTACAAGACAAAAGAACCATACGAAAAAGCAGTAATGTGTACTACGCAGTGAGGGAAGAGCTGAGAAGGATAAGAGATCTCGGTCTTGGCAATCCGACAATAAACGAGCCCTTAGATTAGTTATTCCCTCATGATCTGAGTACTGTAGAGGGACCCGCTAGTATTCTCCATCTTAAGCCATGAAGTCGTATCTGTGTGTTTCACGTTAGTTGTAGCCCTTTTTAAACCATTTTAATCCCCAAAAACGAAAAAAATATTTTCACTTGCACGCTTTATTTTTATTTTAGGCACATTATAACCCTTTTAAAGTCATCTTGATTTATGCATACTACTTAGTTAATTGGTGGAGACTTGATTTTCATACAAGCTTATGACCATTACATAATTCGATTCGAACTTGAGTGTTCCACTTGACTTACATTATCTATATATATATAACCCTAGAGTTGAGTGAAAATTGTGAGGAGTGAAGGATTATGCATAATTGAAGTTCTAGTAGACTTGTCATGGATTCCATCATCCTAAATAGAAAAGCCCAAAAATAGAAAAAAGCGACTATTGAGTTATCCCGGAGTTTCCAACTACTTGGAGCTCCATAACCTTTGCAAAGTTTTAGTTATGGGTCTGATCATGCATGAGTTTGCTGGAGGACAAGCAAAGTTTAAATGTGGGGTGTTATGATGTGCCATCATTTATACATGTTTTGCATGCATAATAATCCCCATATTACGGTACTAATTGAATAATAACCTTGCAACTGATACTTAAAACGTTTATATTTTGTAATTGCAGGTTATTCGGTGTTCTAAATATAAATCAAGCTAAAATCTATCAAAAACACCAATAAAACAAGCTTCTAGAAGGATTAGTTCGGAGCTTTTACCCCCAAGAAGTCAAAATAGGTCAACAAGAGTCAACCAACAGCTAAAAGACGAAAGTGGACAGCAGGGGGGGGATGCACGGCCGTGCATCCCAATGCATGGGCGTGCATTGCCCTTTCTTGCTCCACACGGCTCCAAGTACACTGCCACTCGTACACTATGATTCCCTAGGTGTTTGCACGCCCATGCAATCCAATGCGCGGCCGGGCATTGCTCATTCTGAGGCATATAAATAGGACGCTTGTGTTCTTCATTCCACACACCTCAAGAAGCAAAGAAACACTATCCAGAGAGAGTATTCTCGTAGTTAGAGTAGAGAGTAGAAAGTAGTGACCCATTGATGATTATTATTTAAGTGAGAAAAGAAAAAGAAAAGAGAGAAGTTGGTCTTTAACCGGTTAGACCTTAAAGAACTGGATATGCATTCCTTTGATTTCAATTTGCATTCTTGTATTCATTTCACAAAGCCTGAATTACCACCCGAAATTCGAGAAAAAGTTTTCAAAGCAACAAGTGATGTAAGAAAACGGTGGCGCAAGCAAGAACAACTGCCATCAGTCTGCGTCTTGTCAAAAAACGCTGCTAAAAGAAGAGACAAAAGATATGACAAATGTGTTAAGTGTGACTACTGGAGCCACGATAGAAAATGTAGCAAGAATCAAACTTATTCCCAACATGAGTATACGCATCTGATCAAGGTAGGAGTTATTAGGCTACAAGCCGAAAGAACCATACGAAAAGGCAGTAATGTGTACTACACAGTGAGGGAAGAGTTGAGAAGGATAAGAGATCTTGGTCTTGGCAATTTGACCATAAACAAGCCCTTAGATTAGTTATTCCCTCATGATCTGAGTACTGTAGAGGGACCCGCTAGTATTCTCCCTTTTAAGCCATAAAGCCGTATCTGTGTGTTTCACGTTAGCTGCAACCCTTTTAAACCCTTTTAATCCCCAAAAACGCAAAAATATTTTCACTTGCACGCTTTATTTTTATTTTAGCCACATTACAACCCTTTTAAAGTCATCTTGATTCATGCATACTACTTAGTTAATTGGTGGAGACTTTATTTTTATACAAGCTTATGACCATTACATAATTCGATTCGAACTTGAGTGTTCCACTTAACTTACATTATCCATATATATATATAACCCTAGAGTTGAGTGAACATTGTGAGGAGTGAAGGATTATGCATAATTGAAGTTCTAGTAGACTTGTCATGGATTCTGTCACCGTACATAGAAAAGCCCGAAAATAGAAAAAAGCGACTATTGTGTTATCCCGGAGTTTCCAACGACTTGGAGCTCCATAACCCTTATAAAGTTTTTAGTTATGGGTCTGATCATGCCTGAGTTTTCTTGAGGACAAGCAAAGTTTAATATGTGGTGTTATGATGTGCCATCATTTATACATGTTTTGCATGCATAATAATCCCCATATTATGGTACTAATTGAATAATAACCTTGCATCTGATACATAAAATGTTTATATTTTGTAATTGCAGGTTATTCGGTGTTCTATATATAAATAAATATAAAATCTATCAAAAACACCAAGAAACCAAGCTTCTAGAAGGACCAGTCTTAAGCTTTTACCCCCAAGAAGTTAAATAGGTAAACAAGAGTCAACCAACAGCTAAAAGACAAAAGTGGGCAGTAGGGGGGATGCACGGCCATGCATCCCAATGCAAGGGCATGCATTGCCCTCTCTTGCTCCACACAACTCCCAGTACAATGCCACTCGTACCTTATGATTCCCTAGGTGTTTGCACGCCAGTGCAATCCAATGCACGACCGTGCATTGCTCATTTTGAGGCCAATAAATAGGAGGCTTGTGTTCTTCATTCCACACACCTCAAGAAGCAAAGAAACACTATCCAGAGAGAGTATTCTCGTAGTTAGAGTGGATAGTTGAAAGTAGAGAGGTTCCTCCTCCTCTTTCCGCAAGAGGGGAGCCTTCAAAACTCAGTGTTACGCTAGTTTGTATGGCCATTCATGGCTAAACTCTTTGTATTGCTAGGGTGAAGATGTAGTTTGGTGTGTGTTAATGTTTAACGTACTAATCTAGTGGTATGTTTATGTCTTTAATTATTCGCTCTTAAAACCACCTTCTAGGTGGGCTTTTTATTATTTTCTAAACGTGTCTTTACACTTGTGAGTGATCTTGATTTTAAAGCGTAAGACCGTAAAACCTTTTTAATCAAACTTCTCTTGATGCTTGTATGTCTTTATACAAGTGGATCTTGATAAGCCATGGCTTGGTTAATATTAATAAGGTCGTACGTCTTTATACGAACTTGTTATGAGACCAAGAATTGGTGAACTCATGTTGTGAACGGTACGTCTATATACATGGTCCCATTGTTACACCGCCTCCCGGTGAACAAAGTCTAATCACTCTTTTAATAATAATAACTAAGCGCTTAAGTTTAATGTCCTAAACCAACACGGAGATAACACCAAAGAGTTGAGGGTAACGATGTCCTTAGCTGGGAGTCCTACCATTTTATCATTAAAGATTATAATTCGTGAACCAAATGTCGTGAGGACGAGGCTCTATCGGTGACTCGGGTCACACATATGTAGTAGTCATACCACTGGATTAGTCAACTTAACATTATCATATACCAAGCGAATTCGAAGCTCAAAGCAATACTCTTTGTGAACTGTTCATTTTTCAGATATTTACTTTCCTACTATTTACTATTCTATTATTTACATTCCTATTACACACATCACGCACGTTTTTACTTTTCTGTTATTTACTTTACCATCATTTACTTTTCTGTCATTTACTTTTCTGCTTCACAAGCACACAAAACCCACTCACTAATTAAACTGGCTAAACGATAACAAAAGTTGATTATTGGAACGCGATGTGTCCATTGGTTTGATACTTGGTTCTTACCTAAACTATATTACGCTGCGATAGGTACACTTGCCTATTGTGTGCGTTTTAATTTTGAGTAATTATCATTTTATAAATTTAAAACCTGATCTTGTGAAACCAAAATCTCTAAATATTATTATATAATATTTATTATATCAAACAACACGCATCATATACCTACATGCATGGGGACATGGTTTGAGCATACAGTTTCTAAACATGTCAAGGACGATCCGATACGAATTGGTATTTACGAGAAGAAGATGACTAGGGTTTGCGTGGAGCACGTACATGCGTGCATGGAAGCTTGGGTTTGGGTACACGAGTCCTGAATGGATCGGGATCAATATGATACGTAAACCCATGAGACTAGGGTTTTGCAGAGGAAGAATGATGAGCTGATGAGACGAGCATTTGGAGTTTAAATATATTTACGCGTTATTCGACGTAAGTATAGTACGGAATCTGATCATGTAATCGTACACATGACAGGTTCGGGCTTCGAGCGAGAGGACGATTTCAGAGAAAGACTTGGACCTTCACAATCAGTGAGTTTCTAATCCCCTTTTTGATATTTTACTGTTTTGGGGCTATCGTACATACTTGCGTGTTTTGTTCTGTTAAGCAAACATGTTAAGAGCTTTAGTTAAAACCTGAAGAGTTTATAAATTGATTTCTATATAACGAACTTAATGGTTTAGGTAGGACCCTTTGGTCGTGCGGGCTAGAAGTTAGGTTGATGTTTATGACTCATGTAATGACCTATACAGGATCGGTCGGGTGTTGGATTTAGACGTGTGGCAGGTATATCTAAGATGTGTTAGCACGAGAACACGTATATGGTTTGTGTTTAGTTAACGTGTCATGGTAAATACTAGTGTACTATTTTGTTTTAGTTGCTTGATGTTGTGTGTTCTTGCATCATTGTCAATGTGACACGGCGGGTGGTCACTAAACGTGACAATGCCCTTTAGGGGCAATGAGATATGACGAGAATCCTGACGAGGGTAACCCTGACAAGGGAAGCAGTGGCGTGACGAGTAACATCCTTCGAAGGTAATTGTTATGAGTATTTATGTTTGAATTAAATATCATGCAAGTGCTAATTGATAATTAATGTGTTGTGCTTGGATGTTAAGCAAATGATTGTTTGTGGTGTTAGAACGAGATTGTGTTTACAAATGATGTGTAGTGGCCCTTGTGAGAGTCATGGTTAGGGCAAGTCGAGTTCATGTCTAGGGTTTGGTTGATATAACCGGAATTCGGATTGATACGTGTGGTGAATTACAAGTAGTAGAACGGTAAGTTCGGTCCATGTCAGGAACTTACCAGAATATGGGTATGGGTTGAGTCTTGGGTTGTTAAACCTTTATGGGAATTTGTGGGTAACGCGGACGATCAATATGTTAATAGATGATGAACCGTTTTATCTCGGACTATATTGTCCTGAGTTCAATTAAAAGATATTTGTGACGAAAGAAATGCTTTCTGTTAATATAAACTGTTAGAACTCACTCAGCGTAGCTAAGTTTGTATGTGCATTAGATTGTTTTGCATGTGAGTTTAGCTGACGAGGTATCTTGGCTTAGGAGCGGTGGTACTCGGGTTGGTGGGCATGCATTCGTAAGGTAAGATTAAGAATGATAACAAGTTCAAAGGATAAAATTATTTTACTTAAGATTTCCGCTGATTGAAAGGTAATAAAATGAGTGTTTTAATAAGAGAATACCCAGTGATGAGAGCCAAATGTAGGGTACCCTGTTGGAACCTAGTATTCCATAGAAATCAAGTTAAAGCTTAATTGTGTACACGTCATAAGTTTTCGGTCGAAAACTCTTTCGGTCGAAAACGTTTTCAGTCGACAAAGATTTTGGTCGAAATCTTTTGACTATATATAGCTGCTTGTTTGAACATTTTGAGTAGAGATTAGTCATTTTGTGCAGTTGTGGGTAGATTCTCTCAGAAGTTAATCTCTTGTTATTGTCTCAATTACTCATTGTAATTACACAAGTTATCAATGGAAGAAGCCCATTTGATGTTATATCTCGTTTGTATGGCGGTTTTCATGCTTATTATCGTATGATTCATGTTATTTGGTTGTGAATGAATACTGGATTATCCGCCTTTCCAGGAGTATTGTTGCAGATTCTAGGCTTGATTATCACAGGATCAGAGGGTCTCACAAGTGGTATCAGAGCTGTTGGTTATAGCTCATGATATTCAAGCGTTTTTTCATGAATTGCAATCGAATCACAATGGAATTTCTTGCCATTTTTTGTGTTTTCTTAGTCAAATTTGATGGAGATGAAGTATAGTATTGATTTGGACGTCTAATTTTGCATTCGGGAAGTTACAGGTTGATTTTTGGTGTTCTTGAGAAGAAGCTATTGAAAAGTCTGTTGAAGGAGTCAAAATCTCTTTTCGATCGAAAAGTCTTTTTGATCGATAGTTTCCGATCGAAAAGTTTTTGTCCGAAAACTTAGAAGTGTCCAAAATCTCTGGTAATCGAAACCTTGATTTTTCGACTGAAAATTCTCTCCGATAAAGTTTTTGATCGAAATCTCCATACATGGAATTTTTTCAGAAAATTGTGGTTTGTTCAACTGTGTTTGCAAGATGGCTAGGAAGGTGTACGAGACTGAGAGGTTACTTGGGAAGTCACCACCAATGCTTAAATCAATATCTGAATTTTCTAACTAGAAGATTCAGATGAAAGCTTACTTTCAGAATCTATAGTCAAAGGTCCTCATGTGCCAAAGATAGCCATTGCGGATGGATTAGTTTCAATTACTGATCCAGATTTGTACTCTCAGGAAGATAAGAAACTAATTGAGATGGACAATCGAGCATTGGGGACATTCATTCTAGCTCTTCTGACTGAACTTTATCTGAATTTTGAGCAACATGAGACAGCTCAAGGATTGTGGAATGCATTGTGTCTGAGATTTGAAGGTAATGCAGCGTTACAAGAATGTCGCACAGATTTGTTATTGAAGCAATACTATATGTAACTACAAGAACAATGACACCTTGAGTGAGCAAGTTACACGCTTTACTATAATGATCAACAGATTGAGAAAGATGGGTGTAAAGTTTGAAGAATATGATCTGTGTAAGAAGTCGTTTGACTCATTACCTGATTCTTGGAGTATTCCATGCATGTTGATAAAGAACACTACTCTTGATCTGAAAAGCAAAACCCTTGAAGATATAATTTGTTTGTTAAAGTCTTATGAACTTGATGCAAAGAAAAGGGAGTTGAATAATCCAGACAATTCTCACAACACTAGTTCAGCCAATGCAACTTTGTTTTCAAGAAATGGTGAAGGAAGCAACAGTGGATCAATGGCTGAGAAGGGAAAGGGTTGTTGTGGTTCTGAGCATTCGGTTGGTGAGAAGGGTAAAGCAACTGGTTAAATTCTAGAGGATCGGATTACCTTGTTCGGTGCATTCATGAGTAGCTATGATGCATTCGTTACTGGAAAGTTACAACCAGCTGTTCTTGATGTTGAGGATCTTGTTCAGATAAATCCTGATGATTTAGAGTACATGGATTTACAATAGCAAATGGCCATGATTGCTGTAAGAGCAAAGAAGTATCTTCTAAAGATTGGAAAAGATAAACTCCAATTCGGAAAGAAGGTTGGTTTTGATAAGGCTAAGCTGAGGTGCTACAATTGCTAGCAACTTGGACACTTCAGTCGTGAGTGCCCAAAGGAGAAAAAGAAGAAAAATGATGGCAGTGGATTAAAGCTGATTGATGAGGATGACAAATCCAAGAAGGCTCCAACAACTTTGATGTCAAAACAGCGAGTAACTGTGAGTGGGAATCCGAAATTGGAGATGCTCAAGAAGAGTTTGATGAGGCTTTGATGGCAGAGATTGAAGTATCTGAAAAAGTAGCGGGAAGCGATAGTGAAAGTGCTTTGAAAGTTGATGACAAAGGAAAAGGCAAAGCTACTATTGATTCTGGAGAAACTTCATCTGACAGTGAGGTAACTTCTGATGATGATTCATTTACTTGTTCATCTGATTGCATTGAGATATTACAAAATTATCATGAAGCAAATGTGTTCTTGATTGCTGAAAATGATAAATTGAAAAGGGTTAACAAGGAAATTAAACAGAATGAGGTTACTTACACCAGAAAAATCAATGCTTTGTTAAAAGATAACATGAATTTTAGAGAATATTTAGATAAAAAAAGATGTTTTAATCAAAGATCTTACAGACAAACTTATTGCTGCCCAATCCGATCTGGTAAAAGAAAGGGTTTTGATTTCTAAATGGGGTATGCAAAGAAAGATTTTGGAAGATTGTGTTGATAAGCAAAGAAGCTGTTTTATTAAAAATGGTGTTGGTTACAAAGCAGTACCTCATCCTGATCATTTCAAACCGTTTTCTGAGCCTCATGTTTCAAATGAATTACTTAGAGATGATAAATCTAATTTTCATGATTTGTATGTTAGTGCAGCTAATAATGCAGGTCATGTAGATGAGAAGTTTTCAGTTGATGATGTGAGGTGTTTTAATGAATTCAATAAACTTTGTTCTAGAGAAATAATTAGGGATTGCAGGCAATTCCTTGTTGATACTTTAATGCGAACAAGTTTGTTAAGTCGCGTGTTAAATATGTTTATGATGTTAATTCTTTGAATAAATCTGCTTATGCTACTAATTCTGATTGTGTATCTGAAGTGTCATCTACATCCACTTTCTTTGATAAAGTGGTGCACACAGCTAGGGATTATGCTCTGATTAACAAAGCTCAATTTTTAGCTGAAGATGTTGTGCTATATGAATATGGGAATCCTTTGATTCAAGATTATGATTTGTCTCATGAAAATCCTAGGAAAAATGATTTCATTGCACCTGAAAATCATATCTTCACAAGTGAAAATAGAGCATGAAGTTTGTTCAAATTAAAACCAGTGCACCATCAAATATTCAAAGTGATAGTGAAAAGTCAAGTCAAGTGTTTGCCAAAGGTAAATCAATTGATGTCAAAGACAAGTTCCTTGATGTCAAAGATAAGACTGCTCAAAGCAAAGGAAAGTTAGTAAGAATTCAATGTCCGTTAGAGTGTGACAAAGGAAAGTTTGTGTTTGAAATAGGTGAGAGTTCGAAGTCAAAGACTAAAAGTTACAATTGCTTTACATATGAAAAAGTTGGACATTTTGCTAGAAATTGCAAGCACAGGTCATTTGAGTCAAAGTTTAAAGTATACACAGATAAATCAAAGAAGGCGTTTGAGAAGTACAAAGTGTCTGAGTCAAGAGTGATTCATCATTACAATCGTTATTATATGCTTTCTAGAAATTGTTATAAACATTATTCAAATGCCTATCGTGCTTATGTTTCACCAAAGTTTGTGGACAGAAAGGTCCAAAACGGTCCGAGATAAATGAAGAGACCCATCATACCAAGCTATTTTGCTAAACAAAAATTCACAAAGAAATATGAGAAAAATGATGGAAATTTTTGGAAACATAGAAATTCAAAGGCCACTGGCCCGGAAATATGAGTAAGTGTATCTTGTTTGTTGTCAAAGGCCACTGGCTCAGAATCTTATTTGTGGCATCGACGAATGGGACATGTTAATCTAAAGAATATGAACAATCTTGTTCATAAAGATTTGGTGAGAGGACTACCTAGAAATAAATTTATTATTTAAGAGAGTTGCATGTCATGTGCAAATGGTAAACAACATAAGAAACCCCATGCACTCAAGACAATCAACACATTTACTCGACCTATGTTTCTTATTGATATGGATTTATTCGGTCCAGTTAGAGTTAAGAGCATTGCGAAGACATCTTATTGTCTTGTTATCACAGATGATTTTTCCCGATTTTCTTGGGTGTTTGTCCTTGCATCAAAGGATGAGACACCTGAAACCATAATTGAATTTGTAAAACGTATTGAAAACATATGTGATAGCAAAGTGTCTATTATTCGTAGTGATAGTGGAACCGAGTTTAAAAATCGAGTGATAAATTCTTTTTGTGCAGAAAAAGGTATTACTCTTCAATTTAGTGCAGCCAGGACTCCCCAACAAAATGGAGTGGCTGAAAGAAAGAATTGAACTTTGATTGAAGATTCGTACGATGCTTGTGGATTCAAAGTTACCCATTATTTTCTGGGCGGAAGCAGTAAACACAGAGTGTTATGTGTTGAATAGAGTTCTCATGGTGAAGCAGCATACGAAGACTGCATAATAGTTATTTTTCAAAAGGAAGCCATACATCAATGTTTTTTGAGCTTTTGGATGCTCATGTACACTTCTGAACACACTGGATCCGTCACCCAAATTTGCTGTAGTGGGCGATCAATGTTATTTCTTGGGATATTCTTCGTATCACAAAAGCATTCAGAGTTTACAATAAGAGAACGAAGATTGTTTAAGAATCTTATTATGTGGAATGGTAAGAATCGAATGCTCCTCCTGTTCAAAATGGGCCAAATGGTTCTTTGATGCGGAAGTAATTTTCAAGACATTTGATCAACAATCTTTATGTGATTCTGCTGGTGCAAGTTCTTTAAATTCAGTTGATGAGTCTTCAACAAGGCTTGATCAAACTGCTCATGATATCATGGTTGGTCCTCAACAAGTGATAGTTCAAAACGAAAGTTCTGATGCTGTTACTTCATCTACTCAAACACAAGAAGATCCTATGGACATTTCAGTTACAAATGCTGATTCTGAAGTACAGATTCCTGTTATTAATGATGAACCAGTTGTTTCTGAAGATCAGCCAGAGAATTCTATTTCTTCAGCTGAGGTTGTAAATCAATCACCATATTCTAGTGTTAATGAATCAAATGACTAATCCCATGATATTAATATCACAAATTTGCAAGAATCCGTTCAGGTTGATGATATTCCAAATCTCAGAATTCATTCAGCTTATCATGTTGAAACATTATTGGATCTATTGAGGAAGGTGTTAAGACTCGAAGTCACTCTGGGAACATCAATGTGTGTTTATATTCATGTTTTTTTTTCACAAGAGGAACCAAAGAACGTGACAATTGCCCTTCAAGATCCAAACTGGATTGAAGCGATGCAAGAGGAATTACTTCAGTTCAAGAAGCTTAATGTTTGGTATCTTATGGAACTTCCTGAAGGCATGTACCCGATTGGTACTAAATGGGTTTTTCGTAACAAAAAGGATGATCGTGGTATTGTTGTTCGAAACAAGACTCGCTCGTTGTTCAAGGATTTTATCAGGAAGAGGGTTTGGGTTATTATGATGTTTTTGCTCTGGTTGCTAGGATTGAAGTTATTCGTATCTTTCTTGCTTATGCTTCGTACATGAAGTTTAAAATGTATTAAATGGATGTGAAGACATCATTTCTTTATAGAGTTTTCAAATAAGAAGTGTATGTGAATCTACCACGTGGGTTTGAAGTTCCCGATCATCCATTCCAGGTGTACAAACTCGATAAAGCTTTGTACGGTTTACACCAAGCACCTCGTGCATGTTATGAGACCCTGTCAACTCATCTGACATCAAATGGCTTTGTTCGTGGAACCATTGACAAAACATTATTTTTGAAGAAGATTGATTTTGATTTGTTAATCGTCCAAGTTTATGTTGTTGATATTATCTATGCCTCAACAAATGAAACTCTTTATCATGAGTTTGAGAAGGTCATGAAGCTTAAATTTGAAGTGAGTCTTATGGGAAAAATACAATTCTTTCTTGGTTTACAGGTGGAACAATCTGATGCTGGAATTCTTATTCATCAAGCAAAGTATATTAAGGATATTTTAAAAAAATTCAATATGAATGATTGCAAGGCAGCATCCACCCCCATAGCTCCACATGAACCTCTCACATTGGATTCGTCCGGTGTTGAAGTTAATCAAAAGTTTTATCGCTCCAATATTGGATCGTTGATGTACTTAACAGCCAGTCGGCCAGACATCATGTTTGATGTTTGTTCTTGTGCTAGATATCAGTCTGCTCTGAAAGAATCCCATGAGTCTGCTGTCAAAAGAATTATTTGTTATCTTAAGGGTTATGTAAACCTTGGTCTTTGGTACCCTTCTGATTCTGACTTTAATTTTTATGCTTACACTGACAGTGATTATGGTGGTTGCAACTTAGACAGAAAATCTACATCAGGTGGATGTCAATTTTTGGGGGAGCGTTTGGTATCTTGGCAATGCAGGAAACAGACCAATGTGTCAACATCAACTGCTAAGGCAGAATACACAGCCGCTTCGAGTTGTTGTTCACAAGTGATATGGATTCAACATCAACTCTTCGATTTTGGAATCAATTACCTGGAAACCCCGATTTATTGTGATAATGAAGCTATGTTGGGCATAGTAAAGAATCCAATTCAACACTTGAAAACAAAGCATATCGCCATCAGGTTACATTTCATTCGCGATTGTTTTGATAATGTTCTGATTAAGGTGGTCCACATTGATACCTTAGAGCAAAAAGCTAACATTTTTACAAAAGCATTTTCAACTTATCGGTTTAACTTTTTGGTAGAAATGTTGGGGATGATCTCGTTCTGAATATTGCTTGTGGTTAAAACAAATAAAAAAATAAATAAAAAAATAAAAAATAAAAACTATTAAAAAATAAAAACAAAATAAAAAAAATATCTGAATAAAGTCTGATTTTGATTGAAAGACCATATATGTTCCTAAAAATATTTTCTTTTAGTGATAAAATTTTGTGGTTTTATGTTTTGTTTAGTGGTAATATTAGACTAATGTGTTTGTTCTGTGTTTAAATAAAGTCCATCACAATTTTAGGGGAAGAATAAAAGAAAATGAAAATTATATGAAAAAGAAGTGACATAGTATGCATATAAGAGTATTTTGTGCTATATCTGAAAGTTTATGCATATATGTGATCCTCTTCTGAAATATGTGATGATGTGATGTGTATTTGTTATGAAAGTTGAATTTGTGCTGAAAAATGTGTGACTGATTGACCTGCAAATAGGAAATGATAGTATATTTGTATACTGAGCTTACGTATGAATTGGATATGATGGTGACATCGGTTACGACTATTGATATGTCGGTAGGCTCTGCATGTATAAACTAGGTGATATTTGTGTGATTAACTAAATTGCAATCTTTGTGTTTTACCAACATCGAATATCGGTCATTTTATCATTCGAATGCAAGGTGAATCTTGTCATACCATGAGACCAGTATCTTGATGCGTTCTTAGCACAATTTGTTTGCTCTAGTGCCTATATACGTCAAATATATAATCTAGAGTTAAACACCTCTTATACAGCTAATGGTTCTGGTGAAAATCTCGGATCGAAGCTAGAAAGTCAGTCTGTTTCGCCCTTTGAATCACTCGTGATTTCAATTGACATATCCAGTATCTTACGAATATCCGCATACCCGAATCAATCAGATTCACAACATACTCACCTGAATCAATCTTTATTCTTGACACTTTCCATCTCATATGAATCAATATGATTCAGTGTGCTTACTATCTCAGAAACCAAGACAATGAATCAAAATGATTCCAATCAAATCCACTTGGATTATTTTTCTATGCTACGAATACTACCTTCATGCTGGTGATTGGATCATGATCTAGTGAAATCTTACATTGTGTCTTAGTTTCAATCTATCTCGATTGTGGGTACACATTGTATTGATTAATATTACCTTAATTGTCACACGGTATTTGCTGAAACATGATGCATTAGTTTATGTGGATAAATATACTGGCAATCAATGTTAAACTATTTAGATCCTGATTTGATATGCAGTGTGATTAAGACAGTGTACATTTATGATCCTATTTCAATTTTAGTTCACCAAAAGGGTAATGAATATCTCGAATAAAAGAAAATTTCAAAAAGAATAAATGAAGTTGTGGTATCTCATTATTGGTGTACATATGTGTGATGTTTGTTTCATAATGAATGTTTGTGAATAAGTGTGTTTTAGTTTGATTAGAATCAATGTTGTTGCTCGTTATATTTAAAAAAAATTAATAAAAAAATTGTATATTCTTTTGAAAGTGGTTGTATCTATAAGTGTTATGTGCTGACTATAAATAGTTGTATGTGTCTGAAAAATATAAAAAAAATGGGAACAGGTCTTAATGATATTCAAATCAGACATATGAAATAAAGGTTGAAATTTTACAAGTATAAAGTTTTTGGTCGAAATCACTTGCCAAAATCTTTTGTCCGAAAAGTTTTGATCAAAATCTGTTCCGTACGAAAAGTCTGTCCGAAATTGTTTCCGATCGAAAAGTGTTTGTCCGAAATCAATTCCGATCGAAATCATGAAAGTTATATCTATGGATATTTCGATCGAAAACAGTTTCACCACCATACTCAGTTTCTAATTGCATTTTAGAGCGAATTTGTTGAGTAGAAAGTTTTCGAGCGAAATCCCGTGGTTGTCACGTCATCAGTGTTCTCCTGAGTTTCTGATCATAGAGGTACGTTTTTTGTAAATCGTAGAGGTGTTTAGGTTAGATCCATGTGTCACACCCCGACCGATGGCGGAATGATCGGGGCGGGACATGTAGACTGTTCATGAGCACAAGGTTGACTAAATTGTAATATATTAAACATCAATTTCATTTCAAATAATCCAAACACAACCATATCCAAGAAAGAACATAATATGAAATACATAAAATCCTTTATTCAAATTAACTAAGTCCCAAAGCCTATGTGAAGCAAATCTTGATCAATTCACACATTAGTACCTGAAACATGAATAAAACAAGGTCAACTAAAAAGTTGGTGAGCATACACAGGTTTGTATATAGATATCATATAGTTTGTAAATAAACAAATCCTTACATATCATGATAAAATAAGACATTTATGGGGAGCAGCTATTGTGTAACCAAGTACAATCAAACCTTTGTAACTAGCATGCAAAATTATGTTATCGGTAACAATCACCCCCATCTGGGTGGGTTTATCAGACTCAATAGATCTATCATGGTTAACCGTCGGCTTGAATAGTTAATGATTGCACATAAGTCGCACACAAAAGTTAGCACAACTAGCACTCGGGCGTAAAGCTCAAATTGCACAAATGAATGTAAAGATGATTTGTACTTGTGTAGTTTGTGTAAGTGTAAGCAATAGTGTTGTATATTATTCATGTTCCACCCCAAAAGTGTAAAAGAGAAAAAGGGATATGTAAGACTCACTTGATTTGAAGGCGTAGCTAACACGAGATACTAGATAGAAACGGGGTTCTCGTAATGCACAACGTTAACCTAGAGTGTAATATGTATTGAATCAGTAGTGTGCACAATAGTCTATGTCTAAGTCTAAGGTTAAATTGGATGTGTGTATAAGGAATTTGAAGTTGTAGGTGTTAGTGGGTTGTACTTGAATGGTGTTGTATAAAAGTTGGGTTTGGAATAACTAAATAATAAAATAATAAAATTATTATTTGTTTACTTAGTTATAAAAATAATGTAAGTCTTAGGGGTGATTAAGTATAACCTAAACAAATAGTTTTTGTTTAAGTGTAAATTAAATAAATAATTGTAACCTTATTTATAAAATATGTAACTTAGTCATTTAGTTATAAAAATGTATTAAATGTTTTATATTAAATATAAATTCCTTTAATTTATTTTCATAAGGATGTTTAAATAAATTTTATAAATAATAATTAAGTGTAGGGTTTAGCAATAAATATAGATTAAATTTTGTAAGTTTTAAATAAATAATTTCTATTTATTTTAGAATAGAAATTTGATCTTTTCAAATAATGTTAATATAAATCTTCATAAAATAAATTTGAAATACCTATTGTTTTTAAAATATGAAAATAATTATTCTGCCAAGAATTTTCTCACACACACGACCGCGCGTGGGATAAGGCACGTTCGTGCTAAGACCACGGGCGCGACCGTGCTAGTCAGGGACGCGACCGTGTTGACCAATACAGAGGATGTAGCTAAGCTGTTCGCTAGGCATGACCATGTCTGGGCCAGACACGACCGTGTCTAGGGTTCTGAGGCACGACCAAGTTTAGCCAAGGGCCTGACCGGGTCTGAGTGTGCGAGGCATGACCGCGCTGGTGTTTGGCGCGACCGTGTCTCATGAAGCATGACCGCGCTAGACTGCTAGCACGACCGTGTCTGTTCCAAAATAGATTCAATTTGACTAATTCTTATATTGTTAATGTCGGGATTCATGGGGCTTTCACCCATTAGATCATCACGAGTCTTTTTGTATAGATTAATTGTATTTAAAATGTGTCTAAGGTTCGATTCGATTAAATCTTTTTTTGAACAAAATATAGATTCGGGTTCGTGGTGATTTCCATATTGCAAGCCCAAATTAAGATGGGGCTTTTGATCTATGAACTGAAACGATTGAGAAAAAGGTTTCAATTACCCGGAAGAGTATCGAATTGTTAGCAAACGGTAGGGAGGAGTTCCGGCGTCGGCGAGCTTGGCTTCCGGCGTCTTCTGTTATGATTCCGGTTGCTTCAAATGGGTCAGTAGCCTCTGGGAGGATCGTGTAGCGTTTGGTTGGGGGAAATTTCACTCCAGAGTAAGAGGATAGATGTTCAAATGAGAGTGTTTTGGTTTTCTTGAGATGAATCGGGTTTCTGATGTTAATGATCACAACTGACAACATTATTTTCTTTGTTAATAAAAGTGAAACGTATATCGGTTACAAAAGTCAACGATCTCGCGTTTAAAACCGTATTTACGTTTCAACTGGTACTAGGCGCGACCGTGCCCAAGCGAGGCGCGACCGTGCCTAGGCAGCGATCGTTCCAAAGCGAGTCGCGCGACCGTGCCTATTAGGGTTTCTTGTTACTTTTCAACATCAGGCCTTGTAACTTTAGCCTTTGTCATATTTGTATAAATAGATACTCATGTAGTGTTTAGTAGGTTATAACCTAGTAAAATTTGCGGATTTGCATTGAAATATAGTATTTAATTGATGGTATGAATAGAACAAAACAGTGCACTAAAATTGGATTTGAAATGCATTACATTGAATCGAAATATGGATACTAAAAATAAGAAATGTTACAGTCTCCCCATGTTGAGGGAATTTCGTCCCGAAATTTAGCTAGAGGATGCGATGGCATCAGTAAAAAGATGGGGGTGCTTGAGCTTCATCTGGTCCTCTCGTTCCCAAGTAAATTCAGGACCACGCTTAGATTCCCAACGAACTTTGACAATAGGAATACGACTTCGTTTGAGCTGTTTGATTTCACGATCCATGATTTCCACTGGTCTCTCAACGAAGTGCATCGTTTCGTGAATGTGCACATCGTTAAGGGGTATGTGAAGATTTTCATCAGCAAGACATTTCTTTAGATTAGATACGTGAAATGTAGGATGCACATTGCCGAGTGATGGAGGTAAATCGAGTTTGTAAGCCACTTTCCCAATCCTTTCAAGGATCTTAAATGGACCCACATAGCGAGGTGATAATTTGCCTTTCTTTCCAAAACGGATCACCCCTTTCCATGGAGACACCTTTAGAAGAACAAGGTCACCGACTTGGAATTCCAAGGGTTTTCGTCGTTTGTCGGCATAACTCTTTTGCCGACTTCTCGCTACTCGAATGTTGTCACGGATTTGGATAATCTTATCGGATGTTTCTTGAATTAGATCGGGACCGGTGATTTGTGCTTCACCAATCTCGTTCCAACAGATAGGAGAACGACACTTACGACCATAGAGAGCTTCAAATGGAGCCATGTTGATACTCGTGTGGTAGCTATTATTGTAAGAGAACTATTAGGGATAGATGTGAATCCCAATTTCCACCAAAATCAATTACACAAGCTCTAAGCATATCCTCAAGAGTTTGGATTGTTCACTCGATCTGACCATCAGTTTGAGGATGGTAGGCCGTGCTCAAATCCAATCGTGTACCAAGTGCAGTTTGGAGAGATTGCCAAAAGCGAGAGGTGAACCGAGCATCTCTATCGGAGATTATGTTTAAGGGAACACCGTGGCGGCTCACAATTTCATTAATGTAAATTCGGGCCAGTTTCTCAACCCGATAGTCTTCATGGATCGGCAAGAAATTAGCAGATTTGGTGAGACGGTCAATGATCACCCAAATGCTATCATAACCACTTGAGGTGCGAGGGAGTTTGGTAATAAAATCCATAGCTAAGTTCTCCCATTTTCACATGGGAATTTCTGGTTGTTCAAGCAAACCGGAAGGACGTTGGTGTTCGGCTTTGACTTTGGAGCACGTTAGACATTTGGCAACATAGAGAGCCATGTCCTTCTTCATTCCGGGCCACCAATATTGATGGCGAAGATCTTGGTACATTTTATCCGCACCAGGATGAATAGAATAACGAGTCTTGTGAGCCTCGTTCATAAGAAATGTACGGAGATCATCGCGATCGGGAACCCAAATACGGTTCAAGTAATAAAGTAAGCCATTGAGTTTTGATTCAAGTTGAAGTTCAACACCACACGACATTTCCTCATACATGTTACCCTCGGTGACTGAGACGTGTTGAGCTTCTAAGATGCGGTTTTGTATGTCGGTTTGAATTCTAACACATTGAAGCATGACATGGTCCTTTCGACTCAAAGCGTCGGCTACAACATTCGCTTTGCCGGGATGGAAACGAATCTCGCAGTCATAGTCGTTAAGGAGTTCAACCCAACGTCGTTGTCTCATATTGAGTTCTTTTTGGTTGAAGATGTGTTGGAGACTTTTGTGGTCGGTGAACACCATGCATTTCGTGCCATAGAGGTAATGTCTCCAAATCTTCAGTGCAAATACAACTGCACCCAATTCGAGATCGTGCGTTGTATAATTCTTCTCATGAATCTTAAGTTTCCTCGATGCATAAGCGATTACTTGGCCTCGTTGCATGAGTACACAACCGAGGCCTTGGTTGGAAGCATCACAGTAGACAACTAGATCATCATTCCCATCAGGGAGAGTCAAGATAGGAGCATTGCACAACCTTTGCTTGAGGGTTTGGAAAGCTTCTTCTTGCTTTGTTCCCATTCATAAGTTTTACCCTTGTGGGTTAAAGTGGTGAGAGGAACAGCAATTTTGTAGAAATTTGAGATGAAACGACGATAATATCCCGCAAGACCAAGAAATGAACGAACTTCGGTGGGGGTCTTCGGGGTATTCCAATTCTTAACCGCTTCGATCTTAGCAGGGTCAACATAAATTCCCTTGTCGTTAATGATATGACCAAGAAATTGAACTTCCTTTAACCAAAATTCACATTTGGAGAATTTGGCATATAATTGTTCCTTCCTCAAGAGGTCCAAAACCAGTCCAAGGTGTTGCTCATGGTCGGCTTTAGTCTTGGAGTAGATTAAGATATCGTCAATGAAGACGATCACAAATTTATCAAGGTACGGTTTGCACACACGATTCATGAGGTCCATGAAGGCAACGTGTGCATTGGTTAGTCCAAAAGGCATGACCATGAACTCGTAGTGACCATACCTTGTTCGGAAGGCAGTCTTTGGAATATCTTCCTCTTGTACACAGAGTTGATGATAACCAGATCGAAGATCAATCTTTGAAAAGCAGGTCGAACCTTGAAGTTGATCAATGTTGATGCACTTTCCTGTGACAACACTCTGGATAGAGTCTTAGGTAGTATGTCTAATGTCTGTAATTTTTCTTTGTATTTATGATTCATTATGTAATGGTTTTATCGAGTTGTATTTACTTTTACATAATGTATGTTGTGTTTCTGTTAAGTGTTTTGCGCACTTACAAGTGCGCAGGAGAAAGCTCCTGCATACTTAGCAAGTACGCAAGAAGACCCATGCGTACTTGCTAAGTACGCAAGAGAATTTGGTCCTGCGCACTTGCTAGGCATCAGGTCTGTATAAATAGGATAGGTTCACAGAAGCTAAGTACGCAGGAACATTTGTTTAGACGAACTCAGTTCTGCTAAGTACGCAGCTTGTATTCTCTCTGTAACCGTCGAGTGTTTATAATACAAAGAACGTTTATTGTGACTCTCGTGTTTGGTTTACTTTGTTTAGTAAGACTCTCCACCTAGTCATGGGTATTCCGCAACCCGGTTTGACTAGTAGACCACTTGCATGTGACGATCCGACACACACGAAGGGACCTACAAGTGGTATCAGAGCATTGCTCTTGAATTCGAGTGTTGTAAGTGAGTTTGGAGACGTTTTACTGAGTTTTACAAGCAAAAAGAGGTATTTTTGTTGATTTTTGTGATAAAAAAGGGGTAGCTCTTGAGCACTTTTTTAGAAGCAAAAATCTCTCAAAAACCGATTTTTGTTGTGTATTTGTGTGTTTTGAGCATCAAAGGTTTGTTAGAAACTTGTTTCTGATCCTTTGGCTCGATTGCATTGATCATCAGCCTATTTTTCACTATCTCCGGCGATTTTCAGGTGACCGGAAAAGTTTGGTGAGAGTTGTTGAAAAGGTGTCCTGCGTACTTACCATTTTTGGTAAAAAGTACAGTTTTCTGCGTACTTACTAACTACGCAAGAGTTATCTCCTGCGTACTTACAAGTGTGCAAGACTGAACTTGTGCGAACTTAAGTTATATCCTGCGTACTTAATATTTCTTCCTGCGTACTTACAAGTACGCAAGAGCAAATCTTAACTACGCAAGACCATTTCTCAAGTGCGCAAGGCCAAAACCAAGTGCGCAACAGTGTCTGACTTTTCTGATTTTTAACCAAGTAATTCACTATGTCGAACCTTCAGAATCTTGGAAACATGTTAAATTATAATAATGAGATCGGTACACCTCAGAAACCGCCTAAACTATTAAATGTAAACGATTATTCCAATTGGAAGGCGCGTTTTGAGCACTACATTTCATACACCGACTCATCATTATGGATACCAATCCTTGAGGGATATAAGCATCCCACACACATCTATCTTGATGAAGAGGTGCCAAAGCCCATCTCTAAGCTTGATGAAGAACAAAAGAAAGCTTATGATCGCGAAAAGAAGGCTCTTGGCTCAATCACTATGTCATTAACTCGGGAATTGTTTCACAGTTTCCGAGGCTATGACACCTCCAAGGATCTTTAGAAAGCACTTCAGAAAAGATTTGAGGGGAACAGTGACATCAAGAAGAGTAAGCGGGATCTTCTCCGGAAGCAGTATGAATGCTTCAATTTCATGGAAAATGAATCGTTAGATGATCTCATCTCTAGATTCTATCATTTACAAACGGAGTTGAAAGCTTTTGAACTGAAATATCCCGATGAAGAACTGGTGGAAAAATTTCTTGATGCTTTGCCACCAAAGTTTGAGATGTACACAACCCTGATGAGGGAAAATCCTAAATTCTATGAGTTAACAGTAGATGAGGCTATTGGTAAGATTCAAGCTCATAACATGAATCTTATGAAGAAGGAGAGCTCGGGAAGACCTCAGATACAGGACCCTTCCATGTATCATGGGACGACTTCCACTTCAAAATCATCGGGCTATGGAATTGCCCTCTTTACTGGACACTCCAATGAAGAAGACCACTCAAATGGGTGTGGTTGTCATGCTTGTTATGCATCCGGATCAGGGTTGGGAACTAATCATTAACACACCTCAAGAAATCCTCCAGCTACGTCTTCAGCTAACCATTATGCAATAGTCAAAATAGCTGAAGATCATGTAGCATTGTTTTCATCATGTATGCTTGCGTATGAGAATTTCATAGGCGGTAAGCTAACGGATCCCGAAACTATTGAAGAAGACTTTAACCAAGTGGATCCTGATGATATTGAGGACATGGATATGCAATGGAATATGGCCATGCTTTTGAGGAGGGCCAAGCGTTTCCTGAACAGAACAGGAAGAAAGTTCATTGGTGGACATTCTAATGCCAAGGTTGGATTTGATAAATCCAAGGCCAAATGCTACAAGTGTCTGAACTATGGACACTTTGCTCGTGAGTGTCAAAAAGATCGAGCACCGGCCTCTGGTTTCACCAGACCTAGCCAGAGAAACAGCCACGGCCACAACAACACTAGCCACCACAATCAACACCAAGGTGGTTCGTCAAATGCACCGGTAGCTCAGCATGACGAAAACTTTGATTGGGGTGTTCATCTAAGGGACGCCATCATTGCTCAAACACAGGTTGGTCTCATGGCTGAGAGCATGGAGCTGATGGAGGCTGAGAGAAAAGAAGCTGAGGAGAAGGAAGCTTCTGTAGTTGTTGAAAAGGAGTCTACCACTGCCGTTGCTCTCATGGCCATTGGAGAAGCACAGAGTTCATCATCTGAGGTAGATTCTAACCCTTTCTCTGTTATTTCTTGTTCTAAATGTCTAGGGCTAAAGCTTGAAATTTCTAAGCTCCAAGACAAAATCGAACCCCTATCTATGGCAGCTCATAATTACAAAGCAAACAAAAAACGTTTTAAAGAGTCTGTTGAAACGTTGAAAAAAGAAAAATGTGAATATTTTTTACAAATAAGTGAGCAGCAAGTTCACTTGGATATTGCGTATAGGGGGTTAGAAAAACGGAACAATGAAATCAACAAACTGCAAAATGAGATCCTGCAGTTAAAATGTACAAATGAGAAGTTGAAAAACTCTCGCTTTGTGATGGAGCACTACGAATCAGTAGTGAGGAAAATGAAGGGTATAGGTCTTGGTACCAATGCCATTCCTCCACCAATAAGTGGGAAGTTTGTCAATAGCTTGATAGACATTGATCTCACCTGTCTAGATGATTCCTCTGATAAGGATGATTCCCCTAAAAAGGATGAATCCTCAAGTAAGGCTAACTCCACATCTAGTGAGGAGTATGTTACTGCTTCTGAAGATGGGTCGGTTGACACTTGCCCTGAAGGAGTAGTCTCTGAGGAGTTGTTGACTGAACAGAAAGTCCACAAAAACATTATCACTAATGGTGATAACTGCATTTTAACTGAACCTGATATCATTGAAACAAATGATAAACTTAAGGTAATGCTTTACGGGGGTTATAAAAATATTAACCAAGTTAAGAAAGAGGCTTTTGGTTATAAAGAGAATTTGCAAAAGTATTATACCCCCAATAACCAAACTGAAAAGGGTCAGACTTCTGTTCATAAACCAACTCCTCCTGCTCATAATGGAGAGTTATCTAAGGCCAGATCTAATGAGCCTTATAAGAGAACTTATGTAGACAAGAGGAACTGTTTTCACTATGGCTTGGTTGGTCACATTGTTGTGAACTGTCCTTCTAAGAACCAAGGGAAATGGCATGTTGTTTCACAGCCTGCTGTTATCCCCAGGTCGCCACCAGTGAAACCATCTCCCAAAAGTCCAAAGCAGAATGTGGTGAAACCACCAGTACAACCTATGGGAAAACCTAAGATTAAATCTGAGGCCAAACCATCTGTTGCAAGAAAGGTAAAGCGACCTGCTGTACCTAGTGTGTCTACATCCGGTAGTACACGCACTGGTGAGAAATCTGTGGCTAGACTCTCTAAGCCACAAAGAAGAAGAAGGAATAAGAGGTTGAGAAAGCTGGAGCAGCTGACTAAGACTCAATCAAGTGAAGCTTCCACAAGTTCACCGGCTGTAGTTGAGCCAAAGTCTACTGTTCTGGTTAAGAATCAAAAGAGATCCTAGAACAAGAAAGTTAAGGGTTCTCAATCTCCTGTTCCAAATTCATCCAAAGATTCACCAATTTTGAACAGTCATCATGACTGTGAGTTGAAAGAAGTAGTTTATTTTGAGAAGGATGGACGACCCAAGACCACAATGGCTTGGGTCTCCAAATCTAACTAATTCTTTTGTTACTCGTGCAGGGACGTCCGAAGGGTACTATCTCTAACCGTTGGTATGTAGATAGTGGATGCTCCCGGCACATGACAGGAAACATGGCCTTGCTTCAAGACGTTAAACCATTCAGAGGCGGCTATGTGGCCTTTCCCGGAGAAAAAGGCGGCAGTATCACGTGTCAAGGCGTGGTTTCGAACGGTTGTGTCAGCTTTGACAATGTCAACTTCTGCGAGCAGCTGAAGCATAACCTGTTGAGTGTCTCCCAAATGTGTGATAAGGAGTACTCGGTGATGTTTGACAAATTAGAATGCCTGATTCTCAAACCCGGTTTTGAGGTTCCCGAAGACTGGATTCTGATGAGAGCCCCAAGATCAAACGACACTTATCAGATCGATATGAGCGTGGCAACAACCACCTCATCAGTTGCTACTTGTTTGCTTACAAAAGCGACAGAACTTGACTCCATCTTGTGGTATAGGAAACTCGGACATATTTCTTATCGTAAAATGAATCATCTTGTCCGAAACGGTTTGGTAACCGGGGTTCCTAAGTTGAGGTTTACCGTTGCAGATGACTGTATGCCGTGTAAAAAGGGCAAACAGCAACGAAAGTCTCACAAGCCCAAGCTCCAAAACTCTATCGATACCCCTTTGGAGCTATTACACATGGATCTGTTTGGCCCCATAAGTATCAGGAGTATTGGAGGTAAGTCGTTCTGTTTAGTTGTAACTGATGATTTCTCACGTTTTTCTTGGGTGCATTTTTTAGGTACAAAAGACGAGACTACTGATATTCTTCAATACCTGATCCTGAGCTTGGAATCTCTTTGCAAGCTGAAAGTTAGAAGAATAAGGAGTGACAACGGAACTGAGTTCAAGAATAATTTGATGGAACTTTTCTGTCTCAAGAGAGGGATCCGTCACGAATTCAGCGCGCCGTACACACCTCAGCAGAATGGAGTTGCTGAATGGAAGAACAGAACACTGATCGAGACTGCAAGGACTATGCTGTCAGATGCAAAGCTTCCTGTCACTTTCTGGGCAGAAGCAGTTAATACAGCTTGTCATGTCTTAAACAGGGTTCTGGTTGTGAAAAGGCACAACAAGACATGTTATGAGTTGATCAACAATCGACTTCCCAATCTTGATTACCTAGTTCCTTTTGGTAGTCCTTGTTCCTTGTTGCTACAGTATAAAGACAGTCAGTCTAAATTTCATGCGAAAGCGGTGGAAGGCATCTTCTTAGGATATGTTGCCAATTCGCCCTGCAAGAGAGTGTACAACATAGGAACTCGTACTGTCGAGGAATGGTTTGAAGTGGACTGTAGTAAACACAGCACTCCACCAGAACCAAAAGGTCCAGCTTGGGGTTTTGATTATGATGCGCTATTCAAGTCTTTCAATCTTCCTGACTTATCTGCAGAAGACGCCGCAAATGTTTATGATTTATTGCGTGGCGACAATGACTCCAGTTTTTCTACTCGTGCTACTGCACCAATTATAACTCCTGATTCCAATGCTGCATCTGCATCTGGAACTCATGACAGTAATGACAGTGAAGATGTTCTTGTTGATGGAGATGACGCTCCAGCCAATCCTAACACAACTGTAGGAAATGAAGCTCCAGCTGATCCAATAAACATTGAATCTTCTTCCTCTGGAACACAGGAAATGGGGGAGTTAAGCACGAATCTAGATCCAGAAATTCAAGAACCGATTGTACCGGAGACGAGGGTGCATAGGAATCATCCAATCGACAACATTATTGGTGATCCTTTTGCCGGTGTTCAGACTCGTCATAGAACCATCACTGAGAACACCAGTCTTTACACAGAGATATTTGACACTGGTGTCATGGAAACATGTCTGCATGCTGCATTTGTGTCCCAGTTAGAGCCAAAGAATGTGAAGGAGGCTCTCACTGACAACTGCTGGATTGAGGCGATGCAAGATGAACTGTCTCAATTCCAAAAGTTGCACGTGTGGGATTTAGTTGACTTGCCAAAAGGCTTTCAGCCAATTGGTACCAGATGGGTGTTCAAATGCAAGACCGATGATCGTCATGTAGTTGTGAAGAACAAAGCAAGGTTGGTTGTTCAGGGTTGTTAACAACAAGAGGGCTTGGATTACAATGAAGTATATGCCCCAGTTGCTAGAATTGAGGCCATTCGACTGTTCTTGGCTTATGCCACATATGTCGGCTTCAAGGTCTATCAACTTGATGTGAAGAGTGCTTTCCTTTATGGTAAGGTGCATGAAGAAGTCTATGTCACTCAACCTCCCGGTTTTGAAGATCCGCATAATATCAATAAAGTGTACATGCTCGACAAAGCACTTTATGGTCTTCATCAAGCACTGCGGGCATGGTATGAGACATTATCTAAGCATTTACTGTCTAATGGTTTCGACCGTGGACAGATTGACTCGACTCTCTTCATACGGAAAGCAGGAGGTGACATTCTTCTTGTGCAAGTATATGTCGACGACATTATCTTTGGGTCGACCAATGAAGGGATGTGTAGGGAATTCGAGAAGGTGATGAAGTCCAAGTTTGAAATGAGCAATATGGGTGAACTGTCATTCTTTCTAGGTCTGCAAGTCAGTCAAAGAGAGAATGGTATTTATCTACATCAAACTAAGTACGTGCAAGACATCTTGTCAAAATACAAGATGAGTGATAGCACTACTTATGGCACACCAATCCCAGTCAATCATGGTTTGCATCCCGACAGAGATGGAAAGGATGTGGACAGCAGGTTGTACCGTGGGATGATCGGATCACTTATGTATCTCACAGCTTCAAGACCCGATATAATGTTTGCTGTATGTTTGTGCTCAAGGTTTCAGTCTCAACCGAAGGAGTCACATATGATAGCTGTGAAGAGAATTTTCAGATATCTGAAAGGGAAACCCCGATTAGGTCTTTGGTACTCTAAGCAGCAGTCATTCGACTTCAAAGCCTACACTGATTCAGATTATGGCGGTTGTAACCTTGACAGAAAGTCAACTTCTGGTGGATGTCAATTCTTAGGAGACAGGCTGGTCTCCTGGCAGTGCAAGAAGCAGTCAACGGTTTCTGTGTCAACTTGTGAAGCAGAATACATTGCTGCAGCGAGCGGTTGTTCTCAGATACTGTGGATTCAGCAGCAGTTGAGAGACTACGGCTTAAACTTCACTGGAACTCCTCTATTCATTGACAACAATGCCACCATGTCCATCACAAATAACCTGGTGAAACATTCCAAAACTAAACATATAGAGATTCGCCATCATTTCATCCGTGATTGTGCTGAAAAGCATTTAATTGAACTTGTAAAAGTTCACACGGATGACAATCTTGCTGACCTTTTCACAAAGGCATTTGATCGATCCCGTTTTGAGCATCTTGTCAACTTGATAGGAATGTTCAATCCTGAGTGAAAACTAAGTTTTCTTATATCATTTCAATTCATGGAAGTTAAATTTTCAATTCTTTTAAATTTTCTGTATTGTTCTTTTAGTTTTAAAATATTTTACAAAAATAAAAAAAAATGTAGAAAATGGAGAAAATTTCAAAGTTAACTTGAGAAAAGAGGAAATGATAGTACATTAGAAATGATCTAAACTTCATAGACTGCTCATATGGGAAATGATTGCTTCATGCTTACTTATCTGTTTAAAAAAAAACAAAAAAAAAAAAAAAATTTGTTAGTTTTTAATCTGTTTATTTACAAGTAATTTGAATTGTCAGTAGGCTGTATGCGTCTTTGAATCACTAGTAGTGTGGAAACTAAATCTAAATTACAACTGATTTGAACCCATGTTTCAAGCGTGTGTGAGTAAAAGATTAGAAAAGATCACTATCAGATAAAGGATGTTAGATTTTGACAATAATTTTCTTTTGAGATCAGTTTCGGGTTACGTTGTTAGCACAATTAATGCGGTTCATCTCACTGCCCATACTCACAAGTATGCAAGGAGAGATTGAATCAAGACATGTCTCTACATTAACCGTTGAGCATGTATTCACCCTTGAATCATTCCTGGTTCATTGAAATCAAATCCAGATAAAAGTTGGATCCCCTTACCTTATAATCAAACACCATGTTCATTATCCCGAATCATCATACCGATATTCAAAGAAGAAAATCACATGAAACCAAGACAAAAGAATCACTCGATTCTGAATCTTATGATTCCTGATAATCCTTATGGATTTTGCTTGATTTTTCTGTGCTAATTGATGTAACTTCATTCTGAAAATTAAGAAAATCATTGGAAAAATCTTAGATGCCTTGAAGATAGTGCAAAATATCATAGCATATCAGTGGGGTACACGTTGTATATCTTATAATTAATCCCTAAATACTCAAGAACGTGATACAAAGATGCTTATAGTTTCAAATCTTATAATATTGTCAACTTGAATTACTTGTTTATGTGCTTATTACGTATGAATAAAGAGTAATACATGACATGATCCCATATTCTTTGATGTTTATATTGTATCGTTTTTGCTATAAGTTAGCCTGATATGATCCTCTGCTCGTACCTTTGATAAAAAAAAAATAGCTTGTGTAATTGATTGTATATATCTATCTTGAAAAGAACAAAAAGATTTTATGTTTGTTAAGTTTATGCATAGTTCAAGTTTAAATCAGAAAAAGACCAAAAAAAAATATGTTATGTTTAATCTTCATGAATTGTGTTTGAATCCTCTTGGTTGAATAGTTTTATCTTGTTCGTTATTTGACTTGAAAATCTTCATAAATTCTGAGTTGTAAATTGCGCACTTAAGGGTTGTGCGTACTTGTCAAGTACGCACGAAGTAACACTTGCGCACTTAACAAGTACGCAAGAATTAAGCCTTGCGCACTTGTTAAGTACGCAAGAGTTAACTCGTGCGCACTTGTTAAGTACGCAAGAGTTAACTCGTGCGCACTTAACAAGTACGCACGAACATTAAGTTGGGGGTATATATCAGAGACTTAGAACTTTTTTTAAGCTTCACGCTTTCAAACCCAAAGTTTCCCTCTGCAATTTTTACTCTCAAAACCGTTTGTGTCCAATCATCTATTCGTCCCGTCCATACTTTCATCATCGTATTTCATCTCTGTGGTGAGATTTTAGACCGATTTCATCCGTTTAATCATCTCTTTGGACCATATTCTGACCTAGAATCTTTTAGGTTAATGCCGACAAAATTTGGGGTAATTTGGGGTTGTTTGGGTAACTTACTATCTGTAACAAGCTAATAGGAAGCCTTAATCGACTCCCTAATCATCTAATGGTCCTCGATTGAACGTCGATCGAAATTGAACCGACAGTGGGTCGGCAACGGGTCTCGGTCAAAAATTGAACGAGTGTAGTGTTGATAATGGTACCATAGGTTAGAATCCTTGATTCCGACCTAGTGGTGACCTAATCAACCCACATTTTGAACGAATTACAAGTTTCGAAAATTTTTGCTAAGTGTTGTTCTTGCGCACTTAGCAAGTACGCAAGAAATGCTTTTTGCATACTTGTTAAGTACGCAAGAGGAAAATCCTGCGCACTTAGTAAGTGCGCAGGACCAACACTTAGAAATTTTTTCTAAGTCTGAAAATTTTTTCAAAGTGTAACTACTATACTGTGTCATGTGTGTCTACTTCCAGTGTTATAAGTTGTTCTGAATATGTTTTCTGTGTGTGTTTGCAGGCTATGGCTCGTGCATTCACTGACGAATTCAACCTAGTGGCTAACACCGAACCAGAATGGAAAGGCGCAGCCTTGCAATACAGGGAGATTGTGGATTTTCTCAACAGATCAAGAATAAATTATGCAATCTCAGCAAACCCAACAGTCACAAGACCTTACCTGGAGCAATTCTGGGAGACTGCAGAGCACGATTGCACGGTATCCCCGAATGTCATAAGGGCTACCATTGACGGTCGGGCTATTGATATCTCTGAGGATACAATAAGGAGAGTATTGCAGTTCGGAGACCTTGCCACCGACCCGACATCCTATCCAGATTACTACGTGGATGGGTGTTGGAGGCACAAAATGGGATATGTCGGGGCAAGGGACTATGCTTCCTACAAGAAGATGTGGGTTTTGGATCAATGGCATTACTTTGCCCACATCATGATCGTGTGCATCTCATCCAGGAAAGAGGGGAAAGATGCCATGGGTCATGACCTAGCAGCGGCCATGCTGGGCCTGTCTCTCAATCGGGGCTATAACTTCTCTCGCTATATCTTCAAAGCACTAAATGACCAGATAAATACAGCAGAGAGGTTCAGGTTCCTTTTGTACCCAAGGTTTGTGCAGCTACTGATCGATGATGCACTGCCAAACCTACGCGCTATCGGGGAGAGACTGCAGGTAAAACGGGTGGACAAGAGAGTCTTTGCACAGTTTCTAAAGCCAGGCAGTGTAGAACCTACCCCTGAGCATACTGAAGTCTTCGGCCACCTGATTAATGAAGCATACGTCGCTCCGGAGGACTGGAACTGGTATAGTCCCAACTCGGGACCAGAGATGAGTGATCACTCTGATGAAGAACAAGATGAAGAGAATGAGGATGATGAAGGTGGTGTTGGTGGTGCTGAGGAATCCGATTCGGAGGCAACATAATCAGATTCTTCTGATTCCAATGACGCACCATCACAGGCACATCCGAGAAGGTCGGCACAGGTAACCCTGCCTGAGTCGTCTTCAAAAAGAAAATGACAAAGCTCGAGCAGCGAATTTGAGTCGGCTTCCGACTCTGACGCTGCTCTACAAAGACGAAGGCGAGAGAAAGCCAACAAGAAAAGGGGCGATAGGCAAGAGGTTGCTATCCCCAGGGTTGAAGAGATTCCGACTGTGCAGCTAGTACAAGTTGAAGCTGCCCGTCCAGAGTCAGAATCTACCACGCCAGCACGGCAACTGTTTAGAAGGAGGAGAAGGCCACTGGTACAAGCAGATGTGGCAGACACGGCGGTCACAGAGGTGATTCCTGTGACGGTGACCCTCCCTACTCCAACCGTCTAGGTGACGGTGACTGCTCCACTTGTCACGGAGTCAGTCACCATCACCCCAACCATAACTCCCATCATTACATCCCCCATCCCAACACCCACCAAAGAGCCGTCAGGTCAACCCTTTAACTACGGTGATTTCTCACAGGGGTTCGACTTTGACACAATCTTCTCTTCCCCCATCCACAACGCCGAAGCCTCATCATCTAGGCATCCGGATCCAAATGAATCTAGGATTGATGTGCTAGAAACCCAAGTTGCTGGCTTGTTGAAGACTATTCAAAAGTCAAAAGAGGATTCTGATGCTCAACAAGCACAGATAAACTCTCTGGCGGATGAAGTTAAGATTCTGCGTAGCCAGAGAACGGGGACTGATGAACAGTTGAAGAATGCCATGGCACAGAATGAACTGTTAATGAAGACTAACGAAATGATTCTAGGCCACAGAACTTCACTGGAGCTGAGGATGGACTTGCAGAGAAAAGAGCACGCAGTGATGGTCAAATTAGTTGGTGAACTGACCGCGAAGCTAGGTGCTCAGGGGGAGAAGGAGACAGAGAAAGAGAAAGAGAAATACAAAGAAAAGAAATCCACCGGTGTCGAGTCTTGTCATCCAGTCGATCTGACTAAGGATGATGATAAAGACAAGGATCCTGAAGTCGGTCCTAGTGGAGGTGAGCACCTAGCTTTGGCGATTGTGCCCATCTCTTCTGTTCCATTGGCTGAGGGGGAGTCTACTCAGCAAGAGGGTGGTGATACCTCAGGTGGTGGTGGCGGTGACAAAGGGAAGTCAGTGGCTGATGAGATTCTCTATCTCGAGCCTGACTATTCCAAAGAAGCACAGATCGATGCTCTCCTTAATCTGGAAGAAGGAGAGATCGACTCTGGTGATGACTGGAATGAGGATGACGATGATGTGGTGATAGAGATTCCCAAGGGCGATGGGGAAAGAGAGTACGAGTTAGAGGATGATGAGATCTTTGAAGTACCATCGCTCGAATATCTGCTCGACACAGGCTCAGTTGACATGGCAAGTAATGTTGAAGCCACAACTGAAGCCTCCCCGGTCGACCCTATACCTGCGGACCCCGAGGCACAAAAAGAGAAAGACATGCCTTCTGCATCTACAAAGGGTCCAGCTCCCGTGTGGCAAAAGACGTCTATCACAGACAAGCACGGAGCGACAGGTATGATCTTAGCTGTTAGGTACGAGGAGGACAAGCAGATGTTCGCCATCAAAAGATCTGGGGGGTTCAATACTTGAAACCCACTAGTGAGGCGTTCAACTCTTTGCCCAAGTACGACCTAGTTAGCCTTGAAAACCGCGATCTGCTAAGTCATTCGAATAATGCAGTAGCAATGGGTTTCTGGGTAACACTACAGCGTGAAGCAAGATCAGGGAACTTTGAATACCTCAAGCCTCAGGTGCCCAGAAGGGTCAAGGATAAGCACGCTGTGCATCCTGTGACTAAGAAGCCCATAAAGAGATTGGTATACAAGCCAGTGCGATGTGAAACTAAGATTCCCCTGAGCAAGTTACCTCAGGATATTCTTGGTGACATGTGGTACTGGTACGTTGATCCAAAAACAGGCGAGGCTGTGGTAATGAGTAAAGGTAAGTCAGAAAGTGGAAATATGGTGCCAAAGGAAGTGATCAGGATATTTGATGAAGTCTGCTTCATCAACTTTTCTGTGAACGATCTGGAGGTACTAGCCGACAAGTACTGCATCCACACTGACGAATGGACGAAGCTTCTTTCAGCCAAATATGACAAGTTGATCAAGTTCTGTCTTGATTACAAAAAGAAGATGGAAGCTAAGGAGCAGATGCTGTGAAGACTGAAGACCGAAGACTGAAGACGATGAAGATCCCGAGCTGTTGTCAAGGGGGAGTTTGTTGATGCACTTTCCTGTGACAACACTCTGGATAGAGTCTTAGGTAGTATGTCTAATGTCTGTAATTTGTCTTTGTATTTATGAGTCATTATGTAATGGTTTATCGAGTTGTATTTACTTTTACATAATGTATGTTGTGTTTCTGTTAAGTGTTTTGCGCACTTACAAGTGCGTAGGAGAAAGCTCCTGCGTACTTAGCAAGTACGCAAGAAGACCCATGCGTACTTGCTAAGTACGCAAGAGCATTTGGTCCTGCGCACTTGCTAAGTGCGCAGGCATCAGGTCTGTATAAATAGGATAGGTTCACAGAAGCTAAGTACGCAGGAACATTTGTTTAGACGAACTCAGTTCTGCTAAGTACGCAGCTTGTATTCTCTCTGTAACCGTCGAGTGTTTATAATACAAAGAACGTTTATTGTGACTCTCGTGTTTCATTTACTTTGTTTAGTAAGACTCTCCACCTAGTCACGGGTATTCTGCAACCCAGTTTGATGAGTAGACCACTTGCATGTGACGATCCGACACACACGAAGGGACCTACAATCAAAGAGGTCATCAATTCTAGGCAAAGGGTAACGGTTCTTGATGGTAAGCATGTTGAGTTCGCGGTAGTCAATACACATGCGGAATGATCCATCTTTCTTTTTGACGAACAAGACGGGTGCACCCCACGGTGAATGACTTGGACGAATGAATCCCTTGTCGGAGAGCTCTTGGAGTTGACTTGCAAGTTCTTACATTTCAGAAGGTGCAAGACGGTATGGAGCTCTAGCCACGGGGTTAGCTCCGGACACAAGATCAATGCGAAATTCTTCTGGTCGAACGGGAGGAAGGCCGGATAGATCTTCGGGAAATACCTCGGTAAAATCCCGAATGATGGGTATGTCTTGGATACTCTTCTCTTTGACATCCTTTTGAACAATATGAGCTAAGAAGGCTACATACTTCTTTCGTAAGTACTTTTGAGCGGTAGTGCATGACATTAACTTTAGTCCCTTGCAAGGCTTTTCACCAAAGACTCTTAACGTTTTGCCCAACGGTAGAGGTATTCGGATGCACTTCTCGAAACAGATGACTTCGGCATGATGATTTGATAGCCAATCCATGCCTGATAATATCAAAACTTCCTAGTGGCATTGGTACAAGGTTGATTGGAAATGTATGTTCATTAAGTTCTAGAGAACAGTCATATATAATAGACTCAATTGTAAGTGAATCACCATATTCTATTTCGACAGTGAAGGTTTTCTTTAATTGGGATCGTGTCTTTGCAAGTAAGGGTTCAAAGTTAAGTGACACAAAACTTTTATCGGCACCGGTATCAAATAAAATGGAGACATATTGACTATTGACAAGGAACGTACCGTTGACCACATCATTGTTGGCTTGAGCCTCATTGGCGTTTATGTTGAAAGCACGCCCACGAGCTCCGCCTTGTCTAGCATTGACTAACCTTGGGCATTGATCACATAAATGATTTGGGTTACCACATTCATAACAAGCACGCCCATTTGCAATAGCAGGAACACCTTGATTAGTCACTTGCGGGTTGGTTCGGTTTGGTGGGTTGACCTGACCCGCAAGAGCTTTGGCCCTACACACATTGACCATATGTACATGTTTCCCACAACAAGTGCAAAGGCGACATGGGATGTTTTGAGGATGATGATAGTTGCATGTGGCACAAAGCGGGTAGATCCCAACATATGGCTTTTTGGCTGGTGCTTGAACCATAGGTGCTGCTTGATTAACAGGAATAGCAGGAGTGACCATAGCATAGTTTCTAGCCTTTCTTTTCTTATTATGTCGGGAGGGTTCAGTTATGGCTTCTTTGTTGTGGGTGGAAGAAGTCGCAGTGTCGTAGACTTTCTTTGTGCCCTTTTTAGTAAGAGTCCCCGCCCTCACATGGTTATCGATTAAGGTAGCGGATAAACGGATAGCATCTTCAAGTGTTGCGGGATTTCTCCCTACGACAGTATCTTGAATTTGCCTAGGTAATCCACCAATATATTTTTCAATGCAGCGGGATAAAGGTGTGACCATGTGGGGTACGAGGAGACTCAACTCACGGAACCGAGTTGTATATGCCAAGTTTTCACCACTATCTTAGGCAAAATCCCAAAATTCGGCTTCGAGTTTCTTTACCTCATTTCGAGGACAGAATTCCTCAGTCATTAGCCTTTTAACCTCATCCCAAGGTAAGGCCATTGCTACATCCACACCCCTATTCCTCTTTTCCCCATTCCACCACGTGAGTGCCCGTTTTGTAAGACACTTGTGGCATGATGAACACGAAGGTTATCGGGGCAGTCACTATTGAGAAAGGTATTCTCAATACTTTCGAACCATTGAAGAAGTCTCGTTGCTCCTTCAGTACCATAGAACTTAAGAGGATTGCACGAGTTGAAATGCTTGAAGGTGCATTGAGATGGGTTGGCACCACCATTTCCACCATTACCACCATTTGCCCCATGGTTACCATTGGTGGTACCATTAGCTTGAGTGAGTTGAGTTACGAGTTGTGCAAGATTGGTAGCGATGTCGGTGTTGGTGTTGGCCGCGGGAGCACGACGAGGAGGCATTCTACAGATTTGCATAACACAAGAAAATATGTAAGAACTTATGAGAATTGCTTGGATTTAACAAAAGGTTAAGATAATGAAATAAAATAGTTAATCATAGTTTGGATTGTACTCAAATAGTGATTAAATCACTTGAATACTATGACACATTAAGGTTAATTAAACTCATATAATTTTCAAGGAGACATTCTTTAGCCTATAAGTAAACACTCATCCCGGGAATTCCCAGGAAAGCATACGGGTCCCTCGGTTGATTGAGATTTATGCGAAATGCTTTCCTAGACAGAAAACCCAGAATACAGGTGTCACCCTTCCAGATTGCACGTGTCCTCAAATAATTAACAACTTTAAAAACCTTAACGAGGGTATAAAAAGATTTTTATAGTTTTAGATCCATGAAGTTTCCACATGCTAAGAAGATGTTGATAGAGAAGTAGATAAGAAGGTTATGAGGCTTTGGGTGAGGGTAGGGATTTTGTTTATTTAATTTATTATTTAAGTATAGTCTAACAAGTCATGAATTTTTTAATAAGTAAGGCATCAAAAATAAAATAATAACTAATCATAGAAAACATGTAACACATAGCATATAACACATAGTATGTAACACATAACATGTAGCACATATCACATAATCATGAAGCATGGCATAAGTGGGTGTCCTAAAGTTATAGTCTAGGTCAAGGGTGTCTAATAACCTAATTTCCTATAACTAAGGCTCTGATACCAATCTGTCACACCCCGACCGATGGCGGAATCATCGGGGCGGGACATGTAGACTGTTCATGAGCACAAGGTTAACTAAATTGTAATATATTAAACATCAATTTCATTTCAAATAATCCAAACACAACCATATCCAAGAAAGAACATAATATGAAATACATAAAATCCTTTATTCAAATTAACTAAGTCCCAAAGCCTATGTGAAGCAAATCTTGATCAATTCACACATTAGTACCTGAAACATGAATAAAATAAGGTCAACTAAAAAGTTGGTGAGCATACATAGGTTTGTATATAGATAGCATATAGTTTGTAAATAAGCAAATCCTTACATATCATGATAAAATAAGGTATTTATGGGGAGCAG
Source organism: Smallanthus sonchifolius (assembly GCA_023525975.1). Taxonomy (NCBI): domain Eukaryota; kingdom Viridiplantae; phylum Streptophyta; class Magnoliopsida; order Asterales; family Asteraceae; genus Smallanthus; species Smallanthus sonchifolius. Next base: position 65,096,731 of record CM042024.1, read on the forward strand.
CTATTGTGTAACCAAGTACAATCAAACCTTTGTAACTAGCATGCAAAATTGTGTTGTCGGTAACAATCACCCCAATCTGAGTGGGTTTGTCAGACTCAATAGATCTATCATTGTTAACCGTCGGCTTGAATAGTTAATGATTGCACATAAATCGCACACAAACGTTAGCACAACTAGCACTCGGGCATAAAGCTCAAATTGCACACATGAATGTAAAGAGGATTTGTACTTGTGTAGTTTGTGTAAGTGTAAGCAATAGTGTTGTATATTGTTCATGTTCCACCCCAAAAGTGTAAAAGAGTAAAAGGGGCTATGTAATACTCACTTGATTTGAAGGCGTAGCTAACACGAGATACAAGATAGAAACGGGGTCCTCGTAATGCACAACGCTAACCTAAAGTGTAAAATGTATTGAATCAGTAGTGTGCACAATAGTCTATGTCTAAGTCTAAGGTTAAATTGGATGTGTGTATAAGGAATTTGAAGTTGTAGGTGTTAGTGGGTTATACTTGAATGGTGTTGTATAAAAGTTGGGTTTGGAATAACTAAATAATAAAATAATGAAATTATTATTTGTTTATTTAGTTATAAAAATAATGTAAGTCTTAGGGGTGATTAAGTATAACCTAAACAAATAGTTTTTGTTTAAATGTAAATTAAATAAATAATTGTAACCATATTTATTTATTTATAAAATATGTAACTTAGTCATTTAGTTATAAAAATGTATTAAATGTTTTATATTAAATATAAATTCCTTTAATTTATTTTCATAAGGATGTTTAAATAAATTTTGTAAATAATAATTAAGTGTACGGTTTAGCAATAAATATAGATTAAATTTTGTAAGTTTTAAATAAATAATTTCTATTTATTTTAGAATAGAAATTTGATCTTTTCAAATAATATTAATATAAATCTTCATAAAATCAATTCTTTTTATTCAAAAATAAATTTGAAATACCTATTGTTTTTAAAATATGCAAATAATTATTCTGCCAAGAATTTTCTCACACACACGACCGTGCCTGGGACAAGGCACGATCGTGCTAGGACCACGAGTGCGACCGTGCTAGTTAGGGACGCGACCGTGTTGACCAATACAGAGGATGTAGCTAAGCTGTTCGCTAGGCACGACCGTGTCTAGGGTTCTGAGGCACGACCAAGTCTAGCCAAGGGCCTGACCGGGTCTGATTGTGCGATGCACAACCGCGCTGGTATTTGGCGCGATCGTGTCTCATGAAGCACGACCGCGCTAGAATGCTAGTGCGACCGTGTCTCATGAAGCACGACCGCGCTAGAATGCTAGCGCGACCGTGTCTATTCCAAAACAGATTCAATTTGACTAATTCTTATATTGTTAATGTCGGGATTCATGGGGCTTTCACCCATTAGATCATCACGAGTCTTTTTGTATAGATTAATTGTATTTAAAATGTGTCTAAGGTTCGATTCGATTAAATATTTTTTTGAACATGTAGGTCCTCATGGCGCATCTACGGATCAATCTCATGATAAGACGTGACGTTTACTCGGAGTGCGGAATCTAACGAGTCAACGTTTATATGCATAAAAGACAACTCAAACACGCAAGTAAATAAACTTCTCAATTCGTATTCCAATCACAATGATGTTTACAGACTCAATCTGACTTCTCTCTGATTCGTTCTGGTTCGTTCTGTCTCTCTCTCAACTGAATCTGTAAACACACATATATATAACCAACTGACCTGATATAGGCGAACTTATTAAGTTCGCCTCTAACAGCTTAAGCGAACTTAACAAGTTCGCCTCAGTTAGACCTAAGCGAACTTATTAAGTTCGCCTCTGATAGACCAGGCGAACTTAACAAGTTCGCCTCTAGGCTCACTTGTAAAACACTTAGTTACTTTTGACATTTACATAACAAAAACATAAAGACATAAAATCTAACTATTACAAGCTTTTGTCATTACAATCTATGTCCTAACAGACTCCCCCTTGACAATAGTTTTATCTTCATTCTTCAGTCTTTATCTTGAGCTCTTCCAGTTATCAGGTAGTCTGCTGCCAGCATGCACTCCATATCTTCTACATATCTCCAAAACTCTTTTGTTCTGTAGACCTTGTTCTCTCCAAACATCAGTGTACATTTCTTTCGCAGCGTCCTTTGATCTTTCTTTGAGAAATTGATAAGATTCATTGCCTCATAGAAACACACAATGACCTTATTATCTTTATCTTCAATCCTTGCTTCTCCAGTATTAACGTCAACATACCACCATTTCATATTCCTAAGAAAGTCTTGAGGAATCTTCTTTAATGATATCTTATGAATAGCATGCACTGGTTTATACTTGTATCTCCAGGTCACTTTCCCAGTCTTTGAATCTGTGTTCTTCACTCTCTTACCCTTTTGTGGTTTCAGCCGATCATACTTTCCTGAACTACCTTCTTTCTTGATAAAGTTTGCTGTCACATCAGCAAAACCATTCTTCGATCTATTAATGAGTGGCTTTGAAGCTAGACCATTTATTTCACACCTCGGCAAGGTTTTGAAATATTTGATCCTCGGCTTTAAGTATTGAACACCGTCAGATCGTTTAATTGCAAATAATTTTGATTCATCATCATAGAACCAACTTATGACCCTTCCTACACACTGCTTTTTATTCACATATTTCTCTTTCTGAGCAGGTTGTGCTGGAGACATGGGTAGCACCTTCATCCAACTGTTTACAACTTCTCTCCACTGTTCTCTTGTCATCCCTGTATCTCTGTATATAACAGGTTCTTCATTAACCTTCGAAGACTCAGTGTGAGTAGTTTCATTTTCAGCTTCTTTATTGGATTGAGTAGTCTCATCATCAGTATCTATCTTTGAATCAGTAGTGGCTTCAGGCAATGTGATGTCTTCAACAGAGTCCATAGAATCTGTTACTCCTTCATAAGTGAATTCAGGAATAACATCATCCTTGATGATGTTATACGGCACTTTAAGACCATCACAGCCTTCATAAGTAACACTATCTTTATCTTTCTCTATCTCAATCTCTACTATTTCTCCTTCTTCTATCTCATTATCCGACATATCATCTTCCATGTCATTGAATAAATCATCAATGTCATCAAGACTTGCAATCTTTTCAGCTTCCTCTTCTTCTGAATCTTGAAAGAATTCCAATAATAAAATTTCTTCTTCATTAGTACCAAAAGTATCTTTGTCTTTGTTTCCTTCAAGTGATTATGTTGTTGACTCCCCCTGAACCCTAGATATAGGATTAGCGTCAGTGTATTGACGATCACCCTCAATATTTCCAGCAGGATCATTGTCTTCATCATCACGTCTTTGAATAGATTCTGTGTGACAAGTATAAGGTATCCTCAACTCCCCCTGAGCGTCAAGACACTGAACGAGTTTGGACACTAATGCTTGCATGTCAGCAATCTGTTGAGCTTGAGTCTGTATCACCAGCTGTCGTTGTGAATCAGTAGACACAAGAGTGTTTACCTGGGTTTGTAGAGAAAGCACTTGAGATTCAAGGAAAGTAATCCTGTCAGAATCAGAAGGCTTTGACGGACCAGCTGTTGATTGTGGAATAGAAGGACTGGAAGTAGTAGGAATGACTGGAGGAACAGGAGAAATCACTAGAGATGGATCCTTAGATCTTGGAGGAGTAATTATCAAAGAAGCAACAAAATTAGCATCCTCGACTCCCTGAGAAGATTTTGCAGCAGCAATCGAAGCAGACATCAACTTTTGACGTTTAGGATCTGGATTAAAGTCACTATCAGTGTTAGTACTCTCATCGACCAAAGATCTTTTGCCAAGTACTGATCCGGAAGGAGGATCCCGAACAGACTTTCTTCTTTGTCGTCTAGCTTGAGATTTAATGCGTTTGCTAGCATTAGCCAGTGGAATTGGAGCCAACCATTCATAATGCCCTGAGGAAAAATCCCTAGAGTCATCAGAATCAGTGTTTTCATTAACCGATAATGTCGTATCACTAGAGCTGGAACTAGAATCATCATCAGTCACCACATTCCCTTTAGCTTCTGGAATGGCGAGTTCACAGCATCATCAACGAAATCATCCATGTTCATTCCTAGATCTTGATTAGGATCATGAACGACCTCTTCTTGAACTGGTTCCTGAATAGGTATTTCAATTTCAGCTTGTGGAATAGGAACATGTTAAGGAATAGGAATTTGTTGTTGTACGGGAACTTGTAATTGTGGAACTGGTATCTGTTGTTGTGGAACTTGTTGTTGTGCTGGTTGTTGTGGTTGTTGCTGTTGTGGTTGTTGAATATTGAAGCCTTGAGCGTGAGCAATTTCATCAGGATGAAACCAGTTGTCATTAGGTGGTGCCACATAATCAGGATTGATTAAGTGCCCAAACAATGGAGTATTGACTGGAATCAATGCAGCATTCTGCTGTTTTAATCAAGAATCCTTGACCTTCAACTGGATTAATCTGCATGACCATCTCCCTATAGAAGTAAAGTGGAAAATTGAATATCTTATTCAATGTTAAAGCCACCATAGCAGTTTGAAGAGCCATCTTCAATCCATCGGTACCAGCTTTGCGAGGAGAGATGCATTGAATAATCACATGCATGAAATACCTCCATTCACCAACTAATCCACCTTTCCATGCTTGGGTATCATTCTGTTATCCACGATAACCCATCTGTTGAAAACAACCCATAATAAGAGTTCCAGCATAAGATATCGGATCTTCAGCATTTCCTCCCAAATCAAGAGCAACACAAATCGTTTCTTCAGAAATTGCAATCTCGGTATTATTAACAGTGGCACGAAGAACATGAGGTTCAACGTCCGTATCTTGATGCACAGTTTCCCAAAATTTTTGTATGTACACGAGGCTTATGTAAGGATCAGCAGATAAAGCAACATGAAGTCGTGATCTGTTAAAAAATCCTATGATGCCTTGAAAATTCACAGCCTCGGACATGTTCGGATCTAACAATGCCACTTGATTATGTTTATATTCGACACATCGAGCCATCTGAAAAAGTTGGACAACAAACATATTAAAAAAAATAACGAATACAAACAAAACAAAACAAATAATTAAAGAAAAAAATTTTAAAATTTTTTTTCAAACAAAACAAAAAAATTTCACAAGTCCAAATACTCACTGACCCCTAGGAGAACTTAATAAGTTCGCTTAGTAGTGCAAGAGGCGAACTTGACAAGTTCGCCTGGAACAAGTTCGCCTGGAACAAGTTCGCCTGAACCTGTGACGTTTTAAATTCAAACATAGACTTTCAAAAATCAGCGAATCGAGATAACATCATGGAATAAGCATTGAATATCAGTCGAATATCAATTTACAACCAAATAGGATGATCAATTTTACAAGTCCGGTCAAAATTAGGTCAAAAATTGTCCGTTGAAACTGTCGACGTAAAACCGAGATGAAAATCTTCAAATACTCACAATTTACCGGATGAAATTCAACGAAATTACCTTGGTTAATTCGCAATTCAATTTGGATTAAGACAAAACCGGTAAACAACTCCAACAACAACGTTTAAGAATTTCGAAAAAATCAGTCAAGTTCGCCTAAAATGAAGAAGACGATGAACTGACAAGTTCGCTTGTTCTAGATCCTTAAACCCATTAAGTTCGCTTAATTAAGCGAACTTGTTAAGTTCGCTTAACAAGCCTTCGGCGAACAAGATAAGTTCGCTTCACTCCTAAGTTCGCTTCGCCCCTAAGTTCGCTTCACCCCGGGTAATCAGATTAAGTTCGCTTCACTGTTTTTTAAGCGAACTTATTAAGTTCGCTTCACTGTACACAGGCGAACTTAATAGCTTTTCAACCTTTTTGCCTTGAACAAAAATTTATCAACTTCAACCTGTCAAATCTTGAACTTCAGTCAGTAACATGTATTCGATCCAATCCCGAACAAATTTAATAAACGTTTAGAATTTTCATGGAAAATAAAAATCAAAATCTTTTTGAACTTTATCTATACAAACGAAATCACATATTTTTGAATTTTATCTGAATAAACTGAAACACATATTTTTGGTTTTTATCTGTACAAACGGAAACACATATTTTTGGATTTTATCTGTACAAACAGAAACACATATTTTTGGATTTAATCATCATGAGTAAGAAGATCATATCAGTATTCAATTAATTCATCACACATTTTAGCAATAACAAAGGATAACCTATAGTATGAAACCATTCAACTAAGTTCTGTGCACTTTGCATCTTTTTCATTTTGAAACTCATTCAATTTGAATAATATTTGAAATGATACGCGATAAATTTCAAAGTAAATAAGATCAGGTTATAAAATGCTCTTTTATTTATACCGAATTTGAAATATAAAGCATGAATTCTTAAATTTGTCAATATTATATTGTTTGAAACTATAAGCGTTTATTCTCCAAATTCATGTGATTTAGTACCATTTAGATGAAAAACATCGTGTACCCCACATATATGCCAAATAGAAATATAAATTGCACTATCTTCAAGACATATACAGTTAATGTTAAGATTAGATCAATTTCCAAGATGAAATTATCTCTTTTAGCACAAGTATAAAAGCAGATCCCAACGGATATAAGAATCATGATGATTCAGAATCAGAAGATTCTAATGGATTGGTTGAATAATGAGAATCAACAGATTCAGGTATGAGGATCCAACTATTATCTGGATGAAATTCAATGGAATCAGACTAGATAATGTATCTAACTTATCCAAGGGCGAATATATGTTTCAACAGATTTTGAAAGCATATCTTAGTTCAACAATACCTTGAATGTTTTTCGGGGCATGGGTAGTGAAGTGAACTGAAATAGATTTGTGCTAAAGATATAATTCGATATTGGTCTCATGAAATTCTTTAAAACCATATATTCTTTATCTGATAATGATCTTTTACACACACACCCAGGCATATAATGGATTTAAATCACAGATGTAATCATATTATATTTAATTTTCACACTACTATTAGTTTCAAAACGCTTTTAGCCTATTGACAATTCAAGTTTCAAATTTTATACACAAATTTTAAAACAAATTATCAAGAATAGAGCATTCACAACACTATCATTTCTTATTTATGCAGACTTTGAAATTTAGATCAAATCAACTTATTTTAATCAATCATATATCAAGGTCTACTAAGGTCGTGTGAAATGAACTAATCACTGATGTACTATCATTTCTTCTCTAACCTCAAATGATGTCAAATTTTATATTTTTCAACTTTTTTTGACTTTTTATAATTCAAACTTTTTGACTGAAAATGTAAATGCAGAAATGTAATAAAGCAATAAAAGAACTTAAAAACAAAATTTTCCATGAAATTCTGATTTTGAAAAGCTTTTATTCGGGATTGATCTTACCAATCATTTTAATTAGGAATTCAAACCTGGTACGATCAAATGCCTTGGTAAACAAATCAGCAAAATTATCTTCAGTGTGTACCTTGACCAGCTCAATCAATCTTTTCTCTGCACAATCACGTATAAAATGATTTCGAATTTCGATGTGCTTAGTTTTAGTATGTTTAACAGGATTATTCGTTATGGACATAGTAGCATTATTATCAATAAGCATAGGGGTTCCTGTGAAATTCAAACCGTAATCTCTCAATTGCTGTTGTATCCACAGGATCTGTGAACAACAATTTGCAGCAGCAATGTATTCTGCTTCGCATGTTAAAATAGAGACTGTGGTTTGCTTTTTGCATTGCCAGGATACAAGTCGATTACCTAAGAACTGGCAACCACCTGTTGTAGATTTCCTATCCAGACAACAACCACCAAAATCAGAATCAGTATAAGCATTGAAATCAAAGTTAGAACCATGAGGATACCATAGCCCTAAACGTTGTTTTCCTTTTAAATATCGAAAGATTCTTTTCACAGCAATTAAGTGAGATTCTTTTGGCTTTACCTGAAATCTGGAACAGATACACACGGCGAACATTATATCCGGCCTTGAAGCGGTTAAGTACATGAGGGATCCAATCATAGCTCTGTAAAGTCGACAATCCACATCTTTTCCTTCCGGGTCAGAATTCAACTTATGATTGACCGGAATTGGAGTCTCATGTGGGGTACAGTCCTCCATCTTGAACCGGCTCAAGATGTCTTTGACATACTTGGACCTATGAATAAAGAAACCATCTTCCTTTTGATTTACTTGTAAACCTAAGAAAAACGATAACTCTCCCATAGCAGACATTTCAAATTTCGACTTCATAACACCCTCAAAGTCTTTGCATAACCCTTCATTTGTCGAGCCAAAAATAATACCATCCACATAAATCTGCACCAGTAGGTAATCTCCCCCTGATTTCTTTATGAATAAAGTCAAGTGTATCTTTCCACCAACAAAGTCATTCGCCAAAAGATGTGTGGATAAAGTCTCATACCACGCACGAGGAGCCTGATGAAGACCATAGAGAGCCGTATCAAGCTTGAAAACCATATTTGGATTCAGTGGATCTTCAAACCCCGGCGGCTGACAAACATAGACCTCCTCCTTGACCTTTCCATATAAAAACGCACATTTGACATCTAATTGAAACACCTTAAAACCTTTAAAGGAAGCAAAAGCGAGAAACAGTCTTATAGCTTCGAGCCTTGCCACTGGCGCATAAACCTCGGTGTAATCAACTCCTTCCTGTTGATTGAAGCCCTGGACAACTAATCTTGCCTTTTTGCGTACCACGACAGCTCGATCGTCTTTCTTACATTTAAACACCCATTTTGTTCCTATCGGATACGCACCTTTTGGAAGATCAACAAGATTCCAAACCTTAAGTTTGTCAAATCGAGCAAGTTCTTCCTGCATAGCTTCTATCCAGTTGTTGTCATTTAAAGCCATCTCAACATTCTTGGGTTCAACCTGCGAAATAAAGCATGAATGTGAGCAATCATCAAGAACTCCAGAATCTTTAATGCAAGTATACAAACAAGTATTGTCAACAAGGGAACGTGTTCTCACTCCATCCTGTAAATTTCCAATTATATTCGTCACCGGATGATCTTTGAGCTCCTTGATGGATGCAACCTCAGGAACTGCCAACACGTCAACTTGAGTAGAAGCAGATTGATAAGAATAAGCGTGATTAATTGGAATATCCGAGTCTAAATTTGTAGGAATCTCCCCCTGATCCTGTGTCGAAGGTAATGGATCATCACCCAACAATGGATCAGCAGAAGAATCTTGAAAAATAGCATTATCCTCCTTACTCTCTGAATCTTGTAGACCTGAACAAGAAGCAACATTTGGATCGGGAGCAGAAGTAGATGGAATCGATGAATTTGGAACTGCATTTGGTAGAAATCCATTGTGCTGTGTATCCTGACAAGAATCATAAAGAACAACAGCATCTTCATCAGAAATATCAGAAGGTATATGAAAAGACTTGAATAAGTTTTCATAATCAAATGCCCAATCCGGACCAATCGCCATTTGTGGTAAAGACCGATTTGAACAGTCAATATGGAACCATTCTTCAACCTGGCGCGTCTCTTTGTTATAAACCCTCTTGGTTGTTGAATTAGCCACATACCCTAGAAAAATCCCTTCAATAGACTTCGCACTCAATTTTGTTGGGACATCTCGAACTTTCAACAGGGTGCAAGGATTACCAAAAGGTAGTAAATATTCCAGATTTGGCTTTCGATTATTCAGCAAATCGTAGCAAGTCTTGTTGTGTCGCTTGACGGTCAAGACCCTGTTCAAAACGTGACATGTAGTATTCACAGCTTCAACCCAAAAGGTGACTGGAAGCTTAGAATCTGCAAGCATCGTGCGATCCGTTTTGACCAACGTCGTGTTCTTTCGTTCAGCGACACCGTTTTGTTGAGGAACATATGGCGCACTGAATTGATGATGAATTCCTTTTTGTAGACAGAATAAGCCCATTTTGCTATTCTTAAATTCGCTGCCATTGTCACTCCTGATTCTTCTGACTTTCAGATTGAATAAATTCTCCAAACCCAGGATTAAGTATTGCACCAACTCAGTGGTTTCAGCTTTAGAAGAAAGAAACTTAACCCATGAAAATCTGGAGTAATCATCAGTTACTACCAAGCATTACGATTTCGCACCAATGCTCTTAATACTTATAGGACCGAACAAATCCATATGCAGCAACTCCAAAGGAGTTACGATAGAATTCGTCGATTTAGATTTGTGAGATTTCTTTCTTTGCTTCCCCTTCTTGCAAGGAATACAATCATCAAGAACTGAGAATTTCATTTTTGGAATCCCAAGAAAAAGATCATTCCTAACAATGTAGTTCATCTTCCGGTAGTTAATGTGAGCTAGCTTCCTGTGCCACAATATTGAATCAGATTCCGACGCCTTGGAGAGTACACATGTTGGAATTGAATCCGTTGTAGTGGCGACACTCATGTCAAGGACATACGTGTCATTTCTCCTCGGAGCCTTCATGAGAATCCATTCATCAGGAATCACAAAACCCGATTTCAGAATATAGCATTCAGTATCGTTGAAATGGAACGAAAACTTCTTGTCACAGACTTATGATACGCTTAAAAGATTGTGTTCCAGTTGCTTAACATAATTCACCTTTTCAAATTTGACTTTATCATTATTTAACGTACCTGGTCCAGTTATGTACCCGCCTTTATTACCCGCAAAAGCGACATAACCACCATCAATTTGTTTAACATCCTCAAGCAATCTAACATTCCCTGTCATATGTCGAGAGCAACCACTATCCACATACCATGTATTGTTGATAGTCCTCCTTGGTTGTCCCTACATAAACAAAGAGAATCAGTTAGAAATAGGAACCCAAGCCATCGTGGTGTTGGGTCGTCCAGATTGATCAAAATAAACAACTTCTTGTAATTTACAATCAATCTTATCATTCACTTTTGGAACAGAAGTTTGACAAGCAAACTTTTTCAAAGAAGAACAATTTTTATTATTTTGAAAAACATTATTTGATATATTATTGTCAGATTCAGATGTTTCCAAAATTTTCTTTAATTTTCTGTTTCTTCTTCTTCTTTGAGGTCTAGACAATTTACCTCCTGAAAAGAATCTTTTGAAATCCCAACTTTTGGAATTTCAAGTTTCTCTTTGCATACAAAGGATTTAGCATTCAATGTATTCTGTTGTTTAAATCCAGGGGATTTAACAAAAGATCGACCAGGCATATTTTTCTCTAAACTAGAAAACGACTCTCCCTCATCTTTTCTTTTCAGAATCTTCACCACTTTCGGTTGTGAAGGAACAATCTTCAATTTACCCTTGTTCTTATATGGACAATTTATTAAAATATAACCAGCCTCTTTTCAATGAAAACACACTCTTCTTTCCTGATAAGTTCTGAAATAAGAGGTTTTCTTTGAATTTGAGCATCCATCGGATGAATAAGCTTCGGATGAATGTCCAGAACAATTTATTGATTGCTTTGGAACATAAGTTTGTGTTGGCACCTTTGCAGAATTCACTTTTTGATGACCAGCCGCAACAAACCCACTTGACTGTAAGATTGGAGAAAGTTTAGATGGAACAACTTTCACCTCTTCGGGTTCAGTCATAATGCATCTATCCCGGGTAACAGTTTTAACAACTGGTGGGTTTTCACTTCTTTTGGAATTCCCTCAACCTTCTTTTCATCGAACATCTCATCTTCAGAATCTGACTCATACACCATATCCTCCCCAGTTACCGGATTCACCTTTAACACTGTCTTTGGATCTATCTCCTCTTCATGTAAGATTTCAGGTTCCACCACATAAATTGCATTAAACGGTGGAGGAATAAATCCAATACCAGCAACACGCTTAGTAGGATCAGCATTTGAGTTAAAATAATCCAAAACAACTGAAGAACTTTCAAATTGTTCCAACTTTCGATGAAGTTTGATCACCTCAGACTCTTTATCAGATATTTCTTTATTCTTTTGGGCAACAACTTCATTACGTTTTTCTATTTCAGCATAAGCCATATCTAGATGATAACCCTGCTCTTTGTATTTTAGCCCAAGAGAATTTATGTCTCTTTTCAAAGACTCAATTCTACCAATGCACAGCTTATCATTATCTTTCAGTTTCTGATTAACTGAATGCATTGATTTCATGTCACAAATCAAGTTTGTGTTATCATCCATGACTTTTTGCAGTTTATCTTTAACAGAAATGCAGTTAGAACAGTATATATGACAAACAGAGTCTTTTACCTTAGACGGATCAGACATGTCTGCCCTGAATACTTTGGCAATGAGAATATTCTCTGAATCATCACCAACTAAAGCATTTTCTGTAAGAACAATATCCTCCTCAGCAACCCCTGAAGCAGCATCAGAATCAATACTCTGCCCTTGTTCTACCTCATCATCAACACTTGGAACACTATCACCATCACACGAATCATCACTAGAACCTTCATCATCAGTAGACGCCTCTGGTTTTTCAGAATGAATTTCTGCAACAAAACCCTGACTCACAGTACCCACCAAGTCTTCCAGATGAATTCCCCAGTCATAGTTGTCGTCATTTTGAGCAACCAATGCTGATGAAGCAGATGCATGATTTGTATTACTAGAAGGACCATGATTTTGATTACCAGATGAACCATGTGACTGATTCCTATTATGCTGAAAGTTAGACTGCTTCTTTTGTGAATCAAATTCTATCTTCGGCTTCACACACTCCTTAGCAAAGTGACCATACTCTTGGCAGTTGTAACAACGAACTTTGCTCTTATCAAATCCCATACGAGATCGACTATTTGAACCAATATATTTTCTGCCTGTTTTCTTCAAGAAATCTTTAGCTTGACGCATCAACATAGCCGTATTCCATTGGATATTCATTTCTTCCAGATCAACAGGGTCAATCTGTCTGAAATCTTCTTCTATTACCTCAGGATCATGTATTTTACCTCCAATGAAATTTTCATATGATGCCATGAATGAAGAAAACATAGCAAGATAATCATCAGCAACTTTCTGATTCAAATGAGATCCAGATGATGTTGAAGTTGTAGTCGCAGAAAATCCAGAATGGCTTGAATGACCAGAATAAATTGGAACTCCAGAACACTGATTATTTGAAGACTCTTGAGCATCACCAGAAAAAAATGCCACTCCAGTCCCAGATTTACCAGTAGATTTGGCAAAATACATTGAGGGATCCTGGATATGCTCCATATTAGTCTCTTTCTTCTTCATATTCATGTCATGCGACTGAATCTTCCCTAGAACTTCTTCAAGAGACATGGTTTTGTACTTAATATTTTCTTTGATCAAAACCGTATACACATCAAACTTTGATTGTAAAGCCTCCAAGAATTTATCATTGATTTCCTCAGTCTCATACATCACAGATGCACTAGCCAGTTCACTAAGAAGATGATAGAATCTTGTAGCAAGATCATCCAAGGATTCATTTTGAAAATGTTTAAAGACCAGGAACTGCTTCTTTAGTAACTCCTTTCTACTCTTCTTCACATCCAAACTTCCTTCACACCTTTTCTGTAATGCTTCCCACAGTTGTTGAGAAGACTTGAATTGTTTAAAACTGTGATATATTTCCTTTGGAAGAGACATCGAAATGCTAGCCATTGCTTTCTTTTCCTTATCAAATAACAATTTCTATTCAGCAGTTAACGCAGACACCGGCTTTGGAACATTGTCCTGTCCCATCCAAGAATAAGTCGGATGCGTATATCCTTCCAAAATCGGAATCCACAAACTAGTATCGGCGAAAGATACGAACTGGTCAAACCGATCTTTCCAATTAGAATAATCAGCTAGATTCAACAACTTTGGAGGTTTTTGAGATGTACCGATCTCATTGTCATAATTGAACATATTCGTGACTTGAACCATATTTGCCATTTTTTTAAAAAAATTTCTAAGTGCTGAACACCCTTACACTCAGGCGAAGATGATAAGTTCGCCTTTACTACACCCAAGCAAACTTAAGGAGAAGCGAACTTAATAAGTTCGCTTAACCCTGTGAGAAGCGAACTTGACAAGTTCGCCTGATGCTAAGTTCGCCTGCACAGAATTCAGCAAGTTCGCTTGCTGTAACAGAATCTTGATCAAGAACTTCTTCAGACCACAGCCGCGAACCAAAAACAATCAGAAATCATCATTAATCATTGAATTGAAGGAGTTAAACAAAATTGGACCGTAGGATTGTGTAATTTGTCAATTAGAAGCTTTCTATCGGATCAATTTCATCATAATCATCTTCAAAAACACCAAATCAGATCAAAATCAGTCTTGCAAACTCCATTGAAATGAAAAACTCAAAAATGACGATTTTGATGTCAATTTGCCTATAAACCGTCTCAAATCAACAAGAATCACGAGCAAAATCTCTGATACCACTTTTAAGTCCTCATGGCACGTCTACGGATCAATCTCGTGATAAGACGTGACGTTTACTCGGAGTGCGGAATCCAACGAGTCAACGTTTATATGCATAAAAGACAACTGAAACACGCAAGTAAATAAACTTCTCAATTCGTATTCCAATCACAATGATGTTTACAGACTCAATCTGACTTCTCTCTGATTCGTTCTGGTTCATTCTGTCTTTCTCTCAACTGACTCTGTAAACACACACATATATAAAACCAGCTGACCTGATATAGGCAAACTTATTAAGTTCGCCTCTAACAGCTTAAGCGAACTTAACAAGTTCGCCTCAATTAGACCTAAGCGAACTTATTAAGTTCGCCTCTGATAGACCAGGCGGACTTAACAAGTTCGCCTCTAAGCTCACTTGTAAAACACTTAGTTACTTTTGACATTTACATAACAAAAACATAAAGACATAAAATCTAACTATTACAAGTTTTTGTCATTACAATCTATGTCCTAACATAACAAAATATAGATTTGGGTTCGTGGTGATTTCATATTGCAAGCCCAAATTAAGATGGGGCTTTTGATCTATGAACTGAAACGAGTGAGAAAAAGGTTTCAATTACCCGGAAGAGTAGCGAATTGGAAGCGAACGGTAGGGAGGAGTTCCGGCGTCGGCGAGCTTGGCTTCCGGCGTCTTCTGCTACTATTCTGGTTGCTTCAAATGAGTCAGTATCCTCTGGGAGGATCGTGTAGCGTTTGGTTGGGGGAAATTTCACTCCAGAGTAGGAGGATCGATGTTCAAATGAGAGGATTTTGGTTTTCTTGAGATGAATCGGGTTTCTGATGTTAATGATCACAATTGACAACATTATTTTCTTTGTTAATAAAAGTGAAACGTATATCGGTTACAAAACTCAACGATCTCACGTTTAAAACCGTATTTACGTTTCAACTGGTACTAGGCGCGACCGTGCCCAAGCGAGGCGCGACCGTGCCTAGGCACCGGGCGCGATCGTTCCAAAGCGAGTCGCGCGACCGTGCCAAAGCACTTGGCGCGACCGTGCCAGAACGAGGCGCGACCGTGCCTATTAGGGTTTCTTGTTACTTTTCAACATCAGGCCTTATAACTTTAGCCTTTGTCATATTTGTATAAATAGATACTCATGTAGTGTTTAGTAGGTTATAACCGAGTAAAATTTGCGAAATGCATTGAAATTTTAATAGATGGTATGAGTAGAACAAAACAGTGCACTAAAATTGGATTTGAAATGCATTACATTGAATCGAAATATGGATACTAAAAATCAGAAATGTTACAGTCTCCCCATGTTGAGGGAATTTCGTCCCGAAATTTAGCTAGAGGAAGCGACGGCATCAGTAAAAAGATGGGGGTACTTGAGCTTCATCTGGTCCTCTCGTTCCCAAGTAAATTCAGGACCACACTTAGATTCCCAACGAACTTTGCCAATAGGAATACGACTTCGCTTGAGCTGTTTGATTTCACGATCTATGATTTCCACTGGTCTCTCAACGAAGTACATCGTTTCGTCAATGTGCACATCGTTAAGGGGTACGTGAAGATTTTCATTAGCAAGACATTTCTTCAGATTAGATACGTGAAATGTAGGATGCACATTGCCGAGTGATGGAGGTAAATCGAGTTTGTAAGCCACTTTCCCAATCCTTTCAAGGATCTTAAATGGACCCACATAGCGAGGTGATAATTTGCCTTTCTTTCCAAAACGGATCACCCCCTTCCATGGAGACACCTTTAGAAGAACAAGGTCACCGACTTGGAATTTCAAGGGTTTTCGTCGTTTGTCGGCATAACTCTTTTGCCGACTTCTCGCTACTCGAATGTTGTCACGGATTTGGATAATCTTGTCGGATGTTTCTTGAATTAGTTTGGGACCGGTGATTTGTGCTTCACCAATCTCGTTCCAACAGATAGGAGAACGACACTTGCAACCATAGTAAGCTTCAAATGGAGCTATGTTGATACTCGTGTGGTAGCTATTATTGTAAGAGAACTCGATTAGGGATAGATGTGAATCCCAATTGCCACCAAAATCAATTACACAAGCTCTAAGCATATCCTCAAGAGTTTGGATTGTTCGCTCGGTCTGACCATCAGTTTGAGGATGGTAGGCCGTGCTCAAATCCAATCATGTACCAAGTGCAGTTTGGAGAGATTGCCAAAAGCGAGAGGTGAACCGAACATGTATATCGAAGATTATGTTTAAGGGAACATCGTGACTGTAATCCCCAAGAAATTTCCGTCTTTATTTTAATTACTCTGAATCTTGTAATTCCAGTATCTGGTGATCTGTATTTATAAAACTGTCTCATTTGCTCATTACATTTCATAAGTATTTTTATATATACATTAAATGCCATTATTCCAAATTTTAAGGTAATAAATGTTTACGTAAGGTATTATGTAAATAATAATTGTTACCTCCTTTTTCATAAATATATATTCTAAGCCTATAAATACACATATAAACAATTTACAAGAAGTAGAATCAATGAGGGTTTATGTTCTAAATAATAAATTCTATAAGAAAATTTGAGTTTATATACTTTAAATCAAGGATATACTATTTAGTAAATTATATTTATATATTTATAACAAATGATTTATTAAGTTTTATAAACAAATATACATAGAATTTAATACGTTTATGTGTTGTAAATGTTTAGAGTACAAAAATGCAACCTTTTGAAACTTAGTTCCAATTTAAAACCTAAACTTTTATACGAAAGCATAACACTTGAAACCTCAAGGACTGATTATGTAATTTTTGGATCATCTTCCCCCACCCCCAATTTTGACTTACTAAAGTCAACAACTTCAATTCGTTTTCCAAATCGCACGATTTGGTTGAATTAACTTCAGTTGATGGTATTCAAACCTTGATCGACCGAAACGTGATGACTTAAACTACTCAATTTAATCTCAATCAAGCCACGCGACCCTAATCGTCCCATAACCGTCCTCAATCAAACCCGACTTCAATGAGAACATTTAACATGCAATTTGCCTATAAAACCGAGTACCACACCATCATAGTATTCACCACAAACTTCCTACGCATCTGTTAGCATCGCATTCCTCCCCTAGAGCTCCGACGACGTCGACTCTCTAGTCGTTCTCCCTCGTTTCACAACCGTTCGAGGTAAAATTTATGTCGTTTGATTAGTTTCAAACTTCCGATCAAAAGCCCTATGGTTTACTAACCAATCGCTGCGAAATCAAGATGAATCGGATTGCTAGGGTTGGGTTACGGGTTGGGAAGAACAAGGTTTGCAGGCCTAAACTGATTAACCATTTACGCGCCTGGTGTTGGTCATCGCACAGAGCCCAGATCAGTTGGTTAACAGCCATGCCCCATACACGACAGGTCGCGGGTTCGAGTCTGCTTGTGGCCGAGTCTAGCCCCTTTTTATTTTTAACCGCTTATTCATTGTTTTATTACATAAATTTATACTTTAAAAATTCAAAAAAATTAGTATAAATCTAATAAAACAATTAGTAATTTTTATAAAAGCCGAAAGGATAAAACAATGTTTATTAGATAAATTTTAATTTTAGTTGATAAGGCTTTTCCTTTGAGCTTATTAATAATTGTTTTAGTGGGAATAATTATTTAAAAACACTTATAAGTATTTAAATAATCATTTTAAATATTTATAAAAATTCTATTTAAAACCTATTTATTTCTTTTACAAATTCAATTAAAGTGAAATTATTTAAATGATCATATAACCATATTATTTGTATTTACTATTAAATTAATTAACACTTTTATTTACAATTACTACTTGCTTAATTAACTTATTTATCTAAAATAAATTAATTAAACCTTTTCATTTCATTATTTATTTATAAGTTATTTTATCAAATTTCACTTTTGAAACTTGTTACTTTTCATAAATTTATTTATCTTTGGGATAATTACATAAATAAATTACTAATTGATTTATTAATTAAATTTTGCAAACTACTTTTTATATTGAACTTGCTTTTCTTACAAACCCCGTGAAACCCTAAAGTCCCAATAATTTCTTAAATCCATTTAGACCGTACATTAAATTTGGAGTACCATTACACATGTAGGTTTATTGTGAGAAGTCCTCACGAGACCTATTTATCTTACCGAATCATACCAACTCTAACTTCATTACAAGTGAGTTCATAGCCCCCTTTCTTTTTACTATTGTTTATAAATACTCGGGGTGGAACATGTTTACTTACCATGCTTACCAAATTCAATACCAATGTTCTCATGCTATTTACTAAGTGCTTTATGTCTTAAACTTCTTGGTGACCATTACATGTGTTCATGCTAGTACATTCATTAACCTGCTACCCAGGCCTAAGGTAGTACCTAACATGATCATTTATAGGGGAATCCGATTCCAGTTAACACGAACCTTGGCGGGTTTTGTGTGTACCATATTACTATTTTTTCAAAACACAATCAGTGGGATTGTACTTACCAGTTTTCCATTTACTACGGATTGAATTGTACGCTTGGAACTTTGTATGTTTTCACATTTATGCCATAGTTACGCTTTGAACAGTATTGAATTACAGACACTTTTTACTTAACCTTTGTTAGTGTCAAAACCTATGTTACTCACCAACTACTTGTAGTTGACAGTTACTTACATGTTTCAGGTGTACCTGTTTGAGGACTACTTGCTCACCTAGGATTTGGACCTAGTTCAATTTAAATTATGTTTTGAACGTTTCATTTTCCTCTGTAACGGATGCTTTTAATTTGAATAATAAATATTATCATATTTAATAGATGATCATGTGCTTATGAACAACCGCGTCAGCCCCGACGTATAATCCGCCGCCGGCCGGGGTGTGACAGATTGGTATCAGAGCCATGGTTATAGGGAATTAGGTTATTAGACACATGACCTAGACTATAACCTAGGAGTCCCAAACATGAGTTTAACTCGTGTCTTTTATTAGGAACTCCACACTATCTTTATTATGCATGCTTACCTACATCTATCTATTTTTGATTACCTGATACAACTCCATGAACTACGACATTCAAGAGTTTACATGAAACTATTTTTAACTACGAGAAACTTACACATTAGACTTAATAGTCTAATCCGAATGAAACTCTCGTCAAAGGTACGTAAGTTCTAACTAATGAATGAGAACTTGTGCAATCCGGAAGGGTGGATGTCTGTATTCTAGGAATTCTGTCTAGGAAAGCATTTCGTATAAATCCAAATCAACCGATGGACCAGTTATGCTTTCCTGGGAATTCTTGGGATGAGTGTCCACTTATAGGCTAAAGCATGACTTCTCAAACATTAGAAAGACTTAAAATACCTTGATAAGCCAATGTGCCCAATAGGGTACCATCTATGTTTCACCTAATATCTCATGATTGAATTGCAAACTCTTGTACATGATTCACATCTTATGAACTTTTTATTCACCCGTTTGTAGAATGCCTCCCCGTCATGAGCGTAGGCACAACCTTACCGATAGGATCATTCAGCAAATGGCTACAATCCTACCAACTATGGTCAATCAACTGAACCAGAATGCTGCACCAAGGAATCCCGCGTGTACATTCAAACACTTTAACTCCTGCAACCCCACCAAGTTTTATGGGAACGAAGGAGCTACTGGACTTCTCCAATGGTTTGAAAGCATTGAGGGGACTTTCATCAATGCTGACTGTCGTGAGAACCTGAAGGTTTGTTATGCTACTAGTGTCTTCCAGGAGAGGGCACTAACATGGTGGAATGGAGAAAAGCGTAACCGTGGGATAGAGGTTGCACTAGCCTTGCCTTGGGCCGATGTGAAAGCACTCATGACCGATGAGTTTTGCCCCCGTAATGAGGTCAAGAAACTAGAAGCTGAATTCTGGGATCTCAAACAAGACAGTGGTGAAAGCCTTGCCTATACCACCCGCTTTCATGAGCTTAGCCTCTTGGTGCCCCACATGGTCACTCCTCTCTCCCAAGCCAATGAGAAGTACATCAACGGTTTGCCCATGCAGATTCAGGATACCGTGTTGGGTAGTAACCCAGCCACTCTTGAAGAAGCTATCCGTTTAGCTGCCACACTATCAGATAACCACGTTAAGGCAGGGACTTTGTCCAAGAAGGGTGCTAAGAAAGTCATTGAAAAACCCACCACTGAAACCACCAAGGAAACCAAAGTTGAGTCCTCCTTCAATGGCAAAAAGAGGAAAGGCAGGAACTTCGCCATCATCACACCTGCTACTCCTTTAGCGCAAGTAGCCCCTACTGCCTACAATCCCAACAAGAAGCCTTATGTGGGGACTCTACCTCTGTGTAACACCTGCCAGCTCCATCATACTACCTACATGCCATGTCGTCTATGCACCAATTGTGGATGTTCTGGGCATACGGCTAACATCTGCCGTACTGCTCCCCGAGCCTACCAAGCTAATCAAACTGCTGTTCCTGTTCCTACCGCTATCGCCCAGGGTCGTGCTTGTTACGAGTGTGGAGACCCAAATCATTTCAGGGACCGTTGCCCTAGGTTGGTCATTGTGAACCAAGCCAACATGAATCAAGGCAACATGATACAGGGAAACAGGAACCAAGGTAACATGATTCAGGGAAACAGGAACCAGGGGAATATGAACCGAGGAAATGTGAATCAGGGGAATGCAAACCCCGTAGCTCGAGGACGTGCCTTCAACATCAATGCCAATAAGTCACAAGCCAACAACGATGCGGTGAACGGTACGTTTCCAATTAATCAGCAATATGCTTCCATCCTATTTGATACTGGTTCCGATAGGAGTTTCGTGTCCTTTGAATTTGAACCACAACTCGCTATGAGTCGAGCTAAGTTAGACAAACCCTTTGATATTTTAGTAGCGGATGGTTATTCTGTTTCATGTGACACCATCATTAGAGATTGTACCTTAACCTTGAACGATCATGACTTTTCAATCAATCTTATTCCTATGGCCCTCGGAGGTTTTGACATCATAGTAGGCATGGACTGGCTGACCAAGCACCATGCTGAAGTCGTCTGTTTTGACAAGTACATTCGTATCCCACTTGACTCGGGCGACATTTTGAACGTCTATGGTGAGAATTCGTCGAAAGGACTCAAGCTCATGTCTTGCACTACCGCACAGAAGTATTTACGAAAGAAATGTGTGGCATTCTTGGCACATATTGTGGAACGAAAAGGCAAAGACAAGAGTCTCCAAGACATCCCCGTAATCAAGGACTATCCTGAAGTTTTTCTCGAAGATTTACCTGGTCTTCCTCCTATACGTCAAGTCGAATTTCGTATTGACTTAGTACCAGGAGCAAACCACGTGGCTAAGTCACCTTATCGTCTTGCACCATCAAAGATGCAGGAACTTTCAAGTCAACTTCGAGAACTTTCTGACAAAGGATTTATTCGTCCTAGCGTGTCCCCTTGGGGAGCACCTGTTTTATTTGTCAAAAAGAAGGATGGTTCTTTCAGAATGTGCATCGACTATCGGGAACTTAACAAGCTTACCGTGAAGAACCGTTATCCACTTCCGAGGATTGACGATTTATTTGATCAACTTCAAGGCTCGACTTATTTCTCTAAGATTGATCTTCGTTCTGGTTATCACCAGTTACGAGTCCTCGAATCCGATATCCCCAAGACAGCCTTTCGTACAAGATATGGTCGTTACGAATTCATGGTTATGCCATTCGGACTAACCAATGCACCCGCAGTATTCATGGATCTTATGAACCGAGTGTGCAAGCCGTACTTTGACAAGTTTGTAATCGTTTTCATTGACGACATTCTCATCTATTCAAAATCAAAAGCAGAACATGAGGAACACTTGCATTTGGTTTTGGACCTATTGAAGAAGGAGCAATTATACGCTAAGTTCTCCAAATGTGAATTTTGGCTAAAGGAAGTCCAATTCTTGGGACACATAGTCAACGAGAAGGGTATTCACGTAGATCCCGCTAAGATTGAGGCGGTAAAGAACTGGCAAGCTCCAAAGACCCCTACCGAAGTCCGCTCGTTTCTTGGTTTAGCGGGCTATTATCGTCGTTTCATAGCAAACTTTTCAAAGATCGCGGTACCACTCACAGCCTTAACTCACAAAGGAAAACCCTACGAGTGGGGACCAAAACAAGAGGAAGCCTTTCAAACCCTGAAACAGAAACTGTGTGAGGCTCCTATCCTGACTCTTCCTGATGGAACCGAAGACTTTTTCGTTTACTGTGACGCTTCCCACTTAGGCCTTGGTTGTGTACTAATGCAGCGGGGCAAAGTGATTGCTTATGCGTCCCGACAACTAAAAATCCATGAGAAGAATTATACGACGCACGATCTTGAGTTAGGTGCGGTCGTATTTGCTCTAAAAATTGGAGACATTACCTATATGGTACCAACTGTGAGGTTTACACCGATCATAAGAGCCTCCAGCACATTTTCAATCAAAAAGAACTCAACATGAGACAAAGGCGTTGGGTTGAACTCCTAAACGATTACGACTGCAATATTCGTTATCATCCTGGTAAGGCGAATGTAGTGGCTGATGCTCTTAGCCGTAAAGAACCTATCAAAATCCACAGCATTCGAATCCAAAATGATATTCAAACTCGTATCCTTGAAGCACAACAAATTTTTGTCACTGAAGGAAACATGTACAACGAAATGTCATGTGGTGCTAAACTCCAACTTGAAACCAAACCCAATGGGTTACTTTACTTTCTAAATCGTATCTGGATTCCGGACCGTGACAACCTTCGTACCTTTATCATGAACGAGGCTCACAAGACTCGCTATTCTGTGCATCCTGGTGCAGACAAAATGTACATGGATCTTCGTACCCAATACCGGTGGCCTGGTATGAAAAAGGACATTTCTCTATACGTGTCCAAATGCCTTACATGTTTAAAGGTTAAAGCTGAGCACCAGCGCCCATCCGGATTACTTGAACAACCCGAGATTCCCGAGTGGAAATGGGAGTGTATTGCCATGGATTTTATAACCAAACTCCCACAAACATCTCGTGGGCATAATAGCATTTGGGTAATCATCGACCGCTTGACAAAATCTGCTCATTTCATACCCATACGTGGGGACTACTGAGTCGAGAAATTAGCTCGAATCTATATTGATGAGATCGTTAGTCGTCACGGTGTACCTCTCAACATTATTTCTGATCGTGATGGACGATTCACCTCTCGTTTCTGGCAATCCTTACAATCAGCCTTGGGCACTCAGCTGAATCTTAGTACGGCTTACCATCCGTAAACCGATGGTCAGTCCGAACGAACGATTCAAACCCTCGAAGATATGCTTAGAGCCTGTGTCATTGACTTCAAGGGAAACTGGGATTTACATCTACCCCTAGTCGAGTTCTCATACAACAGCAGTTATCACACAAGCATTAACATGGCTCCTTTTGAAGCACTTTATGGTCGGAAGTGCCGCTCTCCTGTCTGCTGGGCGGAAATCGGTGAATCACAAATCACTGGTCCTGAACTGATTCAAGAGACTTCCGACAAGATAATGTTAATCCGAGACAACCTTCTGGCAGCAAGAAGTCGGCAGAAGAGCTATGCCGACTAACGCCGAAAACCCTTAGAATTTCAAATTGGCGATATAGTTCTTCTCAAGGTATCCCCTTGGAAGGGCGTAGTTCGTTTTGGAAAAGAAAGGGAAACTTGCGCCAAGATTCGTGGGTCCTTTTAAAATCCTTGAGCGGATTGGAAAAGTAGCCTATAAGTTGGACCTACCCGAAGGACTCAGTAACGTTCATCCGCATTTCATGTCTCGAACCTAAAGAAATGCTTAGCTGACGAGAATCTCCACATACCACTTGACGAGATTCACATTGACGAAACTATGCACTTCGTGGAGAAGCCCGTTGAGATCATGGACCGAGAAGTTAAGCAACTCAAGCGAAGTCGAATTCCAATCGTTAAGGTTCGATGGGAATCCAAGCGTGGCCCTGAGTTTACTTGGGAGTGTGAGGATCAAATGAAATCCAAATACCCACATCTGTTTCCAGGACCCTCTTCTTAATAAATTTCGAGACGAAATCTCCTAAAGTAGGGGAGACTGTAATCCCCAAGAAATTTCCTGCTTTATTTTAACTACTCTGACTCTTGTAATTCCAGTATCTGGTGATCTGTATTTATAAAACTGTCTCATTTGCTCATTACATTTCATAAGTATTCATATATATACATTAAATACCATTATTCCAAATTTTAAGGTAATAAATGTTTACGTAAGGTATTATGTAAATAATAATTGTTACCTCCTTTTTCATAAATATATATTCTAAGCCTATAAATACACATATAAACAATTTACAAGAAGTAGAATCAATGAGGGTTTATGTTCTAAATAATAAATTCTATAAGAAAATTTGAATTTATATACTTTAAATCAAGGATATACTATTTAGTAAATTATATTTATATATTTATAACAAATGATTTATTAAGTTTTATAAACAAATATACATAGAATTTAATACGTTTATGTGTTGTAAATGTTTAGAGTACAAAAATGCAACCTTTTGAAACTTAGTTCCAATTTAAAACCTAAACTTTTATACGAAAGAATAACACTTGAAACCTCAAGGACTGATTATGTAATTTTTGGATCATCTTCCCCCACCCCCAATTTTGACTTACTAAAGTCAACAACTTCAATTCGTTTTCCCAATCGCACGATTTGGATGAATTAACTTCAGTTGATGGTATTCAACCCTTGATCGACTGAAACGTGATGACTTAAACTACTCAATTTAATCTCAATCAAGCCACGCGACCCTAATCGTCCCATAACCGTCCTCAATCAAACCCGA
The DNA here is from genome assembly GCA_023525975.1 of Smallanthus sonchifolius. Classification (NCBI taxonomy): domain Eukaryota; kingdom Viridiplantae; phylum Streptophyta; class Magnoliopsida; order Asterales; family Asteraceae; genus Smallanthus; species Smallanthus sonchifolius. The sequence continues at coordinate 65,121,940 of CM042024.1, forward strand.
CTTCAATGAGAACATTTAACATGCAATTTGCCTATAAAACCGAGTACCACACCATCATAGTATTCACCACAAACTTCCTACGCATCTGTTAGCATCGCATTCCTCCCCTAGAGCTCCGACGAACTGGAAGAAAGCCGACGTTGACTCTCTAGTCATTCTCCCTCGTTTCGCAACCGTTCGAGGTAAAATTTATGCCATTTGATTCGTTTCAAACTTCCGATCAAAAGCCCTATGGTTTACTAACCAATCGCTGCGAAATCAAGATGAATCGGATTGCTAGGGTTGGGTTACGGGTTGGGAAGAAGAAGGCTTGCAGGCCTAAACTGATTAACCATTTACGCGCCTGGTGTTGGTCATGGCACAGAGCCCAGATCAGTTGGTTAACAGCCATGCCCCATACACGACAGGTCGCGGGTTCGTGTCTGCTTGTGGCCGAGTCTAGCCCCTTTTTATTTTTAACCGCTTATTCATTGTTTTATTACATAAATTTATACTTTAAAAATTCAAAAAAATTACTATAAATCTAATAAAACAAATAGTAATTTTTATAAAAGCCGAAAGGATAAAACAATGTTTATTACATAAATTTTAATTTTAGTTGATAAGGCTTTTCCTTCGAGCTTATTAATAATTGTTTTAGTGGGAATAATTATTTAAAAACACTTATAAGTATTTAAATAATCATTTTAAATATTTATACAAATTCTATTTAAAACCTATTTATTTCTTTTACAAATTCAATTAAAGTGAAATTATTTAAATGATCATATAACCATATTATTTGTATTTACTATTAAATTAATTAACACTTTTATTTACAATTACTACTTGCTTAATTAACTTATTTACCTAAAATAAATTAATTAAACCTTTTCATTTCATTATTTATTTATAAGTTATTTTATCAAATTCCACTTTTGAAACTTGTTACTTTTCATAAATTTATTTATCTTTGGGATAATTACATAAATAAATTACTAATTGATTTATTAATTAAATTTTGCAAACTACTTTTTATATTGAACTTGCTTTTCTTACAAACCCCGTGAAATCCTAAAGTCCCAATAATTTATTAAATCCATTTAGACCGTACATTAAATTTGGAGTACCATTACACATGTAGGTTTATTGTGAGAAGTCCTCACGAGACATATTTATCTTACCGAATCATACCAACTCTAACTTCATTACAAGTGAGTTCATAGCCCCCTTTCTTTTTACTATTGTTTATAAATACTCGGGGTGGAACATGTTTACTTACCATGCTTACCAAATTCAATACCAATGTTCTCATGCTATTTACTAAGTGCTTTATGTCTTAAACTACTTGGTGACCATTACATGTGTTCATGCTAGTACATTCATTAACCTGCTACCCAGGCCTAAGGTAGTACCTAACATGATCATTTATAGGGGAATCCGATTCCAGTTAACACGAACCTTGGCGGGTTTTGTGTGTACCATATTACTATTTTTTCAAAACACAATCAGTGGGATTGTACTTACCAGTTTTCCATTTACTACGGATTGAATTGTACGCTTGAAACTTTGTATGTTATCACATTTATGCCATAGTTACGCTTTGAACAGTATTGAATTACAGACACTTTTTACTTAATCTTTGTTAGTGTCAAAACCTATGTTACTCACCAACTACTTGTAGTTGACAGTTACTTACATGTTTCAGGTGTACCTGTTTGAGGACTACTTGCTCACCTAGGATTTGGACCTAGTTTAATTTAAATTATGTTTTGAACGTTTCATTTTCCTCTGTAACGGATGCTTTTAATTTGAATAATAAATATTATCATATTTAATAGATGATCATGTGCTTATGAACAACCGCGTCAGCCCCGGCGTAGAATCCGCCGCTGGCCGGGGTGTGACAGTGACGGCTCACAATTTCATCAATGTAAATTTGGGCTAGTTTCTCAACCCGATAGTCTTCACGGATAGGCAAGAAATGATCAGATTTGGTGAGACGGTCAATGATCACCCAAATGCTATCATAACCACTTGAGGTGCGAGGGAGTTTGGTAATAAAATCCATAGCTAAGTTCTCCCATTTCCACACGGGAATTTCTGGTTGTTCAAGCAAACCGGGAGGACGTTGGTGTTCTGCTTTGACTTTAGAGCACGTTAGACATTTGGCAACATAGAGAGCAAAGTCCTTCTTCATTCCGGGCCACCAATATTATTGGCGAAGATCTTGGTACATTTTATCCGTACCAGGATGAATAGAATAACGAGTCTTGTGAGCCTCGTTCATAAGAAATGTACGAAGATCATCGCGATCGGGAAACCAAATACGGTTCAAGTAATAAAGTAAGCCATTGAGTTTTGATTCAAGTTGAAGTTCAACACCACACGACATTTCCTCAAACATGTTACCCTCGGTGACTGAGACGTGTTGAGCTTCTAAGATGCGGTTTTGTATGTCGGTTTGAATTCGAACACATTGAAGCATGACGTGGTCCTTTCAACTCAAAGCGTCGGCTACAACATTCGCTTCGCCGGGATGGCAACGAATCTCGCAGTCATAGTCGTTAAGGAGTTCAAACCAACGGCGTTGTCTCATATTGATTTCTTTTTGGTTGAAGATGCGTTGGAGACTTTTGTGGTCGGTGAACACCACGCATTTCGTGCCATAGAGGTAATGTCTCCAAATCTTCAGTGCAAATACAACCGCAGCCAATTCGAGATCGTGCGTTGTATAATTCTTCTCATGAATCTTAAGTTGCCTCGATGCATAAGCGATTACTTCGCCTCGTTGCATGAGTATACAACCGAGGCCTTGGTTGGAAGCATCACAGTAGACAACTAGATCATCATTCCCATCAGGGAGAGCAAGATTGGAGCATTGCACAACTTTTGCTTGAGGGTTTAGAAAGCTTCTTCTTGCTTTGGTCCCCATTCATAAGTTTTACCCTTGTGGGTTAAAGTGGTGAGAGGAACAGCAATTTTGGAGAAATTTGAGATGAAACGACGATAATATCCCGCAAGACCAAGAAATGAACAAACTTCGGTGGGGGTCTTCTGGGTATTCCAATTCTTAACCGCTTCGATCTTAGCAGGGTCAACATGAATTCCCTTGTCGTTAACGATATGACCAAGAAATTGAACTTCCTTTAACCAAAATTCACATTTGGAGAATTTGGCATATAATTGTTCCTTCCTCAAGAGATCCAAAACCAGTCTAAGGTGTTGCTCATGGTCGGCTTTAGTCTTGGAGTAGATTAAGATATCGTCAATGAAGACGATCACAAATTTATCAAGGTACGGTTTGCACACACGATTCATGAGGTCCATGAAGACCGCGGGTGCATTGGTTAGTCCAAAAGGCATGACCATGAACTCATAGTGACCATACCTTTTTCGGAAGGCAGTCTTTGGAATATCTTCCTCTTGTACACGGAGTTGATGATAACCAGATCAAAGATTAATCTTTGAAAAGCAGGTCGAACCTTGAAGTTGATCAAAGAGGTCATCAATTCTAGGCAAAGGGTAACGGTTCTTGATGGTGAGCTTACTGAGTTCGCTGTAGTCAATACACATGTGGAATGATCCATCTTTCTTTTTGAGGAACAAGACGGGTGCTCCCCATGGTGAATGACTTGGACGAATGAATCCCTTATCGGAGAGCTCTTAGAGTTGACTTGCAAGTTCTTGCATTTCAGAAGGTGCAAGACGGCATGGATCTCTAGCCACGGGGTTAGCTCCGGGCACAAGATCAATGCGAAATTCTACTGGTCGAACGGGTGGAAGGCCGGATAGATCTTCGGGAAATACCTCGGGAAAATTTCGAATGATGGGTATGTCTTGGATACTCTTCTCTCTCAAATCCTTTTGAACAATATGAGCTAAGAAGGCTACGTACTTCTTTCGTAAGTACTTTTGAGCGGTAGTGCATGACATTAACATTAGTCGCTTGTAAGGCTTTTCACCAAAGACTCTTAACCTTTCTCCCGACGGTAGAGGTATTCGGATGCACTTCTCGAAACAGATAACTTCGGCATGATGATTTGATAGCCAATCCATGCCTATGATAATATCAAAACTTCCTAGTGGCATTGGTACAAGGTTGATTGGAAATATATGTTCTTTAAGTTCTAGAGAACAGTCATATATAATAGACTCAATTGTAAGTGAATCACCATTTGCTATTTCGACAGTGAAGGTTTTCTTTAATTGGGATCGTGTCTTTGCAATTAAGGGTTCAAAGTTAAGTGACACAAAACTTTTATCGGCACTGGTATCAAATAAAACGGAGGCATATTGACTATTGACAAGGAACGTTCCGTTGACCACATCATTGTTGGCTTGAGCCTCATTGGCGTTTATGTTGAAAGCACACCCACGAGCTCCGCCTTGTCTAGCATTGACTAACCTTGGGCATTGATCACGGAAATGATTTGGGTTACCACGTTCATAACAAGCACGCCCATTTGCAATAGCAGGAACACCTTGATTAGTCACTTGCGGGTTGGTTCGGTTTGGTGGGTTGACCTGGCCCGTAAGAGCTTTGGCCCTACACACATTGACCGTATGGCCATGTTTCCCACAATAAGTGCAAAGGCGACATGGGATGTTTTGAGGATGATGATAGTTACATGTGGCACAAAGCGGGTAGATCCCAACATATGGATTTTTGGCTGGTGCTTGAACCATAGGTGCTGCTTGATTAACAGGAATAGCGGGAGTGACCATAGCATAGTTTCTAGCCTTTCTTTTCTTATTATGTCGGGAGGGTTCATTTATGGCTTCTTTGTTGTGGGTGGAAGAAGTCACAGTGTCGGAGACTTTCTTTGTGCCCTTTTTAGTAAGAGTCCCCACCTTCACATGGTTATCGGTTAAGGTAGCGGATAAATGGATAGCATCTTCAACTGTTGCGGGATTTCTCCCTAGGACAGTATCTTGAATTTGCCTAGGTAATCCACCAATATATTTTTCAATGCAGCGGGATAAAGGTGTGACCATGTTGGGTACGAGGAGACTCAACTCATGGAACCGAGTTGTATATGCCAAGTTTTCACCACAATCTTGGGCAAGATCCCAAAATTTGGCTTCGAGTTTCTTTACCTCATTTCAAGGACAGAATTCGTCAATCATTAGCCTTTTAACCTCATCCCAAGGTAAGGCCATTGCTACATCCACACCCCTATTCCTCTTTTCCCCATTCCACCACGTGAGTGCCCGTTTTTGTAAGACACTTGTGGCATGATGAACACGAAGGTTATCGGGGCAGTCACTATTGAGAAAGGTATTCTCAATACTTTCGAACCATTGAAGAAGTCCCGTTGCTCCTTCAGTACCATAGAACTTAAGAGGATTGCACGAGTTGAAATGCTTGAAGGTGCATTGAGATGGGTTGGCACCACCATTTCCACCATTACCACCATTTGCCCCATGGTTACCATTGGTGGTACCATTAGCTTGAGTGAGTTGAGTTACGAGTTGTGCAAGAATGGTAGCAATATCGGTGTTGGTGTTGGCCACGGGAGCACGACGTGGAGGCATTCTACAGATTTGCACAACACAAGAAAATATGTTAGAACTTATGAGAATTTCTTGGATTTAACAAAAGGTCAAGATAATGAAATAAAATAGTTAATCATAGTTTGGATTGTACTCAAATAGTGATTAAATCACTTGAATACTATGACACATTAAGGTTAATTAAACTCATATAATTTTCAAGGAGACATGCTTTAGCCTATAAGTAAACACTCATCCCGGGAATTCCCAGGAAAGCATACGGGTCCCTCGGTTGATTGGGATTTATGCGAAATGCTTTCCTAGACAGAAAACCCAGAATACAGGTGTCACCCTTCCAGATTGCACGTGTCCTCAAATAATTAACAAAGTTTAAAAACCTTAACGAGGGTACAAAAAGATTTTTATAGTTTTAGATCCACGAAGTTTCCACATGCTAAGAAGATGTTGATAGAGAAGTAGATAAGAAGGTTATGAGGCTTAGGGTGAGGGTAGGGATTTTGTTTATTTAATTTATTAAATAATTTTAGTCAAATAAGTCATGAATTTTTTAATAAGTAAGGCATCAAAAAGAAAATAATAACTAATCATAGAAAACATGTAACACATAGCATATAACACATAGTATGTAACACATAACATGTAGCACATATCACATAATCATGAAGCATGGCATATGTGGGTGTCCTAAAGTTATAGTCTAGGTCAAGGGTGTCTAATAACCTAATTCCCTATAACCAAGGCTCTGATACCAATCTGTCACACCCCGACCGATGGCGGAATCATCGGGGCGGGACATGTAGACTGTTCATGAGCACAAGGTTGGCTAAATTGTAATATATTAAACATCAATTTCATTTCAAATAATCCAAACACAGCCATATCCAAGAAAGAACATAATATGAAATACATAAAATCCTTTATTCAAATTAACTAAGTCCCAAAGCCTATGTGAAGCAAATCTTGATCAATTCACACATTAGTACCTGAAACATGAATAAAATAAGGTCAACTAAAAAGTTGGTGAGCATACACAGGTTTGTATATAGATAGCATATAGTTTGTAAATAAACAAATCCTTACATATCATGATAAAATTAGGCATTTATGGGGAGCAGCTATTGTGTAACCAAGTACAATCAAACCTTTGTAACTAGCATGCAAAATTGTGTTGTCGGTAACAATCACCCCAATCTGGGTGGGTTTGTCATACTCAATAGATCTATCATTGTTAACCGTCGGCTTGAATAGTTAATGATTGCATATAAATCGCACACAAAAGTTAGCACAACTAGCACTCGGGCATAAAGCTCAAATTGCACACATGAATGTAAAGAGGATTTGTACTTGTGTAGTTTGTGTAAGTGTAAGCAATAGTGTTGTATATTGTTCATGTTCCACCCCAAAAGTGTAAAAGAGTAAAAGGGGCTATGTAATACTCACTTGATTTGAAGGCGTAGCTAACACGAGATACTAGATAGAAACGGGTTCCTCGTAATGCACAATGTTAACCTAGAGTGTAATATGTATTGAATCAGTAGTGTGCACAATAGTCTATATCTAAGTCTAAGGTTAAATTGGATGTATGTATAAGGAATTTGAAGTTGTAGGTGTTAGTGGATTGTACTTGAATGGTGTTGTATAAAAGTTGGGTTTGGAATAACAAAATAATAAAATAATAAAATTATTATTTGTTTACTTAGTTATAAAAATAATGTAAGTCTTAGGGGTGATTAAGTATAACCTAAACAAATAGTTTTTGTTTAAATATAAATTAAATAAATAATTGTAACCTTATTTATTTATTTATAAAATATGTAACTTAGTCATTTAGTTATAAAAATGTATTAAATGTTTTATATTAAATATAAATTCCTTTAATTTATTTTCATAAGGATGTTTAAATAAATTTTATAAATAATAATTAAGTGTAGGGTTTAGCAATAAATATAGATTAAATTTTGTAAGTTTTAAATAAATAATTTTTATTTATTTTAGAATAGAAATTTGATCTTTTCAAATAATGTTAATATAAATCTTCATAAAATCAATTCTTTTTATTCAAAAATAAATTTGAAATACCTATTGTTTTTAAAATATGTAAATAATTATTCTACCAAGAATTTTTTCACACACACGACCGCGCCTGGGACAAGGCACGATCGTGCTAAGACCACGGGCGTGACCGTGCTAGTTAGGGACGCGACCGTGCTGACCAATACAGAGCTTGTAGCTAAGTTGTTCGCTAGGCACGACCGTGTCTGGGCCAGGCATGACCGTGTCTAGGGTTCTGAGGCACGACCAAGTCTAGCCAAGGGCCTGACCGGGTCTGATTGTGCGAGGCACGACCGCGATGGTATTTGGCGCGACCGTGTCTCATGAAGCACGACCGCGCTAGAATGCTAGCGCGGTCGTGTCTGTTCCAAAACAGATTCAATTTGACTAATTCTTATATTGTTAATGTCGGGATTCATGGGGCTTTCACCCATTAGATCATCACGAGTCTTTTTGTATAGATTAATTGTATTTAAAATGTGTCTAAGGTTCGATTCGATTAAATCTTTTTTTGAACAAAATATTGATTTGGGTTCGTGGTGATTTCCATATTGCAAGCCCAAATTAAGACGGGGCTTTTGATCTATGAACTGAAACGAGTGAGAGAAAGGTTTCAATTACCCGGAAGAGTAGCGAATTGATAGCGAACGGTAGGGAGGAGTTCCGGCGTCGGCGAGCTTGGCTTCCGGCGTCTTCTGCTACGATTCCGGTTGCTTCAAATGGGTCAGTAGCCTCTGGGAGGATCGTGTAGCGTTTGGTTGGGGGAAATTTCACTCCAGAGTAGGAGGATCGATGTTCAAATGAGAGGGTTTTGGTTTTCTTGAGATGAATCGGGTTTATGATGTTAATGATCACAAATGACAACATTATTTTCTTTGTTAATAAACGTGAAACGTATATCGGTTACAAAACTCAACGATCTCGCGTTTAAAACCGTATTTACGTTTCAACTGGTACTAGGCGAGACCGTGCCCAAGCGAGGCGCGACTGTGCTTAGGTACCGGGCGCGATCTTTCCAAAGCGAGTCGCGCGACCGTGCCAAAGCACTTGGCGCGACCGTGCCAGAACGAGGCGCGACCGTGCCTATTAGGGTTTCTTGTTACTTTTCAACATCAGGCCTTGTAACTTTAGCCTTTGTCATATTTGTATTAATAGATACTCATGTAGTGTTTAGTAGGTTATAACCGAGTAAAATTTGCGGATTTGCATTGAAATATAGTATTTAATTGATGGTATGAATAGAACAAAACAGTGCACTAAAATTGTATTTGAAATGCATTACATTGAATCGAAATATGGATACTAAAAATCAGAAATGTTACACCATGGCCTTAGATTTAATCTTGAGTTTGAATTGATCGAAATCTTCTTTGAAAAGTCCTTGAATGGACTGAAATCTCTTTCGGATGGAAATGAAGAGTCAAAGATCTGTCCGAAATGAGCTTTCGGTCGAAAAGTCTGAAGTTGGTAAATTTTTTATCGTGTTTGAGTTTTCGATCGAAAAGTTGTTTTTGATCAGTGAGTTTTCGATCGAAAAGTTCTTCGTTGGATCTTGTTATGTTTAGAGGTTTCGATTGAAACGTGTTTCGACCAAGAGTTTCCGATCGAAAAGTTTAGAGTTGTAATTTTTTTTCAGAATTTTTCTAATCGTTTGTTCTTTGTTTCTATAGTCATGAATCAATTGAAATTCGAACCGAGGCATAACATTTGTGCCTGTTTGACTACGTCTTTAAGGAAATCGAGAGGATATGAGCAGATAATAAAGTTTATGAACCGATCAAGGATTCATACAGTCATATCAACTCAAGTTCAAGTGTTTGAAAATCAAGTCCAAGAAATTTGGAATAACGTCGTTTACCGTCATGTCAACAAAGAAATATGGATTGAAAGTACAGTAGGTGGCAAAAAGATAAAAGTTACTGAGCAAGTCATAAGAGAGGTGTTAAATTTCAGGGATTCACCAGATTGCCCATACAAAATGAGTTACACAAGAGTATCAGGTATCGTTATGACAATGGGGTATGAAAGGGACTTCATGAGATGTCAAGTTACAAAGACATTACTTGGGAAGTAGTGGAGGTATTTTGTTCACGTGCTTATTCATTGTCTAAGTCCAAGAACTACAACGCTTGATCGGATCGGTGAAGTTTTTAGCCGTGCTTTGGTATGTTTGGCTACACATCGAAGATTCAACTATTCGAGGATGATCTTTGAGGCAATGATTAGTAATTTTGTGGGTCCGAGGCAGAATTACAAGTTTCTATTGTATCTGAGTTTTGTTCAAATGATATTAAACAATTTTATTGCCCAATTTACCGAACGATGGAGTGGAATTACCGTTAGAGCAAATGACCGAAGTTATTTTCAGTAGCATGAATACCGTCAGAAAGAGAAGCAAGTTCAGTGGAACAGAGACTCCATTATTTCCTAACATGATCATAGATGAGTCAGATCCAGACTTCAATGTGGATGATGAAGTTGGCGACATATTAGATAGTGATGTTGAGGATAATGATGGTAATGATGATCATGATGGTGATGATAGTAATGATGGTGGCAATGATGGTGGTGTAGATAATGCTGATCAAGTGAATCAAAACATGGATGTTGAACAACCTGTGAATGTGGAACAACCAGTGAATGAAAATACTCAAGATGATATTGAACAGAATGTAATTGTTGAAGTTAACGAACCTGCTGTTACGCAAACTGAAGAAGTGAATGTAGAGGTTCAGAATGATGTGATAGTGATAGAGGAAGTGATACAAACTCCAGAAGCACAAGCAACTGAAACCCCACCGACAAAGAAAAGAAAAGAAGGTGAAAAAAAGAACTATGCCTTCTAGACCTTCTCCGTCTAAGGGTATCGTGTTTAAAAGTCCTGAAGGAAAGAGACTGAAATCAATGGCTAAGAGAGATGTCGGTAAAGGAAAAGGAATAGAGGTTCCAGAGAAATCAAAATTCAAGCCATTGATAGACTATAACTTGGTAGATGAAGAGTTTATTTAGTTTGCAACTAGAGAGACTGCTGATACTGTGAGTCAATTGAAGACACAAATTGCTAGTCTACAAAGCAGAGAGGCAGTGAGCTCGAGAGAAATAAGAGAGGTAAGAGATGAAAGCAGTCCACAACAGATGATTATTGGTCAACAACAGGTTAAACTCAATCAATTGCAGAATGTTGTACAAGATTTACTGAAGCATCTTAGCCTGCAGTCACAAAATGAGAATGTCACTCCTCAACCAAACTCTATTAATCAAGTTGATGTAAATCAAGAAGGACCGTCTTCAGTAGAACCACATAATATCTCATCTGCCGTGATTGAAGCAATTTTGTATGGATCACAAGAGACTTTTGATGTTGATGATCTACTTAACAATCAAGGTGAAGGGATGGAGATACCTGATAATCAGGATAAAGATGCTGAAGATGGTGACAAAGATGAAGAGAAAGAGAAAGAGGAAGAGGAAGAAGAGGAAGTAGTTGTGACAAGAGAAAAGAAAAATGACGACAAGCCTTCAGATGACGATGATAGTAGCACTGATGGTACTGGTAACATTGGTGGTGGATTGAATGAACCAGAGTAAGATGATGAAGGCAAGTCAATTAAGATTTATGAAAAGTATGTGTATGAAGAGAAGCAAACATATACTGAGAATGATGGTTCTGTGATTGGTAAAATGGATAGAGTGGTTGATGAACGAATACCATTTGATGTTCCAATTGAAAAAGGAGATCAAGATAAAGCTCAAACATATGATACACCGAAACAAAATGTGTTGGATAAGAGTTTGTGGTGGAAGATGAATGAGAAACCGTCGGTTGTAGAACAGATTACACAGAAGATTAGAAACCTGAAGAAAGCCTTGACAGGTCAAATACTGGGTTGGAAGTGTGATAATGATAAGGGAATGTATGTGATAAAGAGGGTTGAGGGTGATATTCAATATTTTGCTACTTGTCACAAGCTTCAGACATTGCCAAGATGGGACATTAGAGATCTAAGTCATCTGGACTTGAATAAATCAATAAACAAAACTCGTGCATCAGTCCTTGAAAAACTAATAAGAAAACAATGTGGTCAAGACAGCTTTACATCATTTCAACCACAGATTCCAAAGTGTGTGAAGATAAAGAAAAGAGATTGAATGACAAGTTAGACAAAGTTCAAATACATTGTTCAACCAGCTGACACGGTGACAATTGTGCGTATTCCTGAAAGAAAAGAAAGTTTTATCAAGGATTTTGACAGATGGTTCTATGACAGCAAAACTCATGAAGTCGTTATTCTACAAAGAGGTTTACCATAATTTAGAATATTTGAAACGATGGAGCTGTTCAGTTTCTCCGATGAAGATCTAAAGATTCTTTATTACAACACAATTTAGTGTGATATGAGTATGCTAATCAGGTATGAAGCCAAGTTGTATATGCGGGTGGTGGCAAGATGTCTCTCGATGCGCTACGAAGCTAAATTGATAAAGAAATGATTAGCAGAGCTGGAATCCAAGCATGTCAATGTTGAAGCCAAGTCGGTAGAAGATTGTCACACCCCCAAATTTCACTAACGGAGTTTTACCGTTTGGCGTGTGACAAACCAGGATCTCAGTCATTAGTTACATCAAACGACACTATATGGGACTTAAAATGTCATAACATAAAAGTTCAGAGTTAAATGCGGAAGCGTAAACGTTATTATGAAATTAAAAGTAATTACATTCAACAAGCGTCAATTAATGTAAATAAGTAACACTGTTTAAAATGTTTGAAATGAATGATATGTCAGTAGGACTCCATGCATGTCCTAAGTGTGCAACATGTGCGAAAGCGACCTAAGAAACATGTAACAAAAAGTGTCAACACGAGGTTGGTGAGTTCACAGGTTTGTATGTAAATAAACTGTTTGAGTGTTGCTGGATCCACATACGTAAGTCATACCTATTGCTAGCTAGACAATGTATAAGTTACTCTAAGTGTTTGCAACCGAAGTAGACTGTTTATGTTTGAGATGCCTTCCGCCATTGCTAACATCAACAATAGCAAGTGTTTAGGACAATTTACACCCGTCAGACCGCCAATCAAGTTAGCGTGTCAAACCAATTAGTACTACTCAAATTTCCTCGCTATACTCCATATATTAACGGTCCGAGTGTGTAAGGACTTTGCGTGTTATGTTTGCACTTAGGTACACAAGTGGTAATGAAATACTATGTGATCCATGTCCGTGTGTATGTCTCTCCCTGGCTGGGAGACAAGTAACGGATGACTGTTCGTATGCATGTTTCTCCTTAACGGGAAAACAAGAAAAATACCGTTTGCGTGTATACATGTTTCTCCTCAAAAGGAAAACAAGTAAAATAATGTTTGTGAGTATGCATGTTTCTCCTCAACAGGAAAACAAGTAAAATGATGTTTGTGTGTAAGCATGTTTCACCCCCAATAGGAAAACAAGTAAAAAGCGGCCGTGAAACTCACCTGCGTTGCGTAATAGGTAGTATCACACAAGTATGAGATTTGGAACCTCAAGTGTTAGCCTGTACGACTTACGTATGCCCTAGAATTATAAACACATAAGTTAGGGACATATGGGATTTGTGACAACGACACGGAAGATTAGAACCTCTTAAAAACATTCTAAGGATCAATGAGCAGACGAACCTGTCTACGAGAATGGGGTTTCTTAATATAATTATTAAGCTGAAAGCGTTTCGTGTCGAACAACTCTAATATGAATAATATTAAATAAGTAAATAAATTCGTGCGTTTGTATCATTTAATAATGGTCTAAGAAAATAATATAACATATATATTATTTTTGAACTCGTAGGAAATATACTATAATCATTTACGTGACAAAATATAAAATATATTATTTTTATTTGAGGATACGACGTGGGTAAAAAATATAAATAATTATATCATTTATTAGTTGAAAGCGTTATACGAGGTTAATAAACGAGGCGAAATAATATACAAATATATTATTTTATACTACAAGTCACGGTTTGAAAACATATTATTTTATTCGAAGTCGTGGTTTGAAAGATAATATAAATATATTATTTTAAAAGTGGTAATAAATATAAAAATAGGTTATAAAACCAATCCCGAGCCTACGGGTCTTTTCTGAGTTCCTAAATATCATAATATAATATTCAAATATCGTTTAGAAAATATAAGATTGTTAAACAAGAATCTGTCAAAAAATTAATCCACACACGACCGTGCCTAGGCTAGTGAGCGCGACCATAATGGTCTGGAGTGCGCCCGTGGTTGGTCAGCAGACATAACCGGTGTATGTTCATCAGGCACGACCGTGCTCGTGACCGGCACGACCGTGTCGGTGGTTTTCAGGGCATGACCTTGTCTGGCTAGTAGGCACTGTAGGTCCCCGGGTTCTACGGATCACGTATACGAACTGACGAATCTACGGAAAGAGTGCGGAATCCAAATAACGTAGACATGAACGATCGACTAGTAACACGCAAGATCTAAATAAACTCTTTGTATTACTATAATCCTTGATTACAAAAGTTCTCTCCAAAAACACCCACTACACCTTTTTCTTCTCTAGTGTTCTATGGAATATGAACTTGTAACTCCTATTTATAGTAAACACAAATAACTCTTGCACCATAGGCGAACTTACACAGAATGTTTGCTACAGTTACAAACTCATGCTCTAACAGACTCCCCCTTAACTGTTGCAAACAATTCTATCAATTACAAGTCAAAGACTCTAAGACTAAGACATAAATCTTCAAGCTCGTTGTCACCAGAATATGCTCCAACAGACTCCCCCTTTACAACAGCTTTAGAAGATTGTCATCCGTCTTCATATATCATCAAACACACTGTAGTCTTCGTCTTGTTCATATGCACTCTCTCTCTCTTTATTTCTAGAAGAAAACTTGGGAGAAGGACCCCTTTTCAACTTCTGTCTGCAATATTTAGTTTTTGCAAAGGAGAACAACCAAGAATAACCAACAATTAAGATTTCCATGGAAGCTAGAAAAATAAAATCTTTTTGGTTTTTCAAACATAAGAAAGACAAAATCTTTTTGGTTTTTCTCTGTACAAACTGAAATGTAAAATACAAAATCATATCTTTTTTATCGAACATCACGAGTAAGAAGATCATATCATTATATAAGAGATATCAATCACACATCTTGGATATAAAATCCATATAATATCAAAAGGTATCCTATGTCATTCTTTCAAGCCTTGACCAATCAAACCAATATCTTTTAAGATTATCACACTCTATCTTTTCTAGACTTTCATATTGCATGTTATGATACGCGATAAACATTCAAAGAAAATAGGATCACGCTATGACACTCAAATTCAAATTGTCAATATTATAAGATTTGAAACTAAAGCATCTCATTCCCACTTTCTTGTGAGTTAAGGTACCATTTAAGTATGAAATACAACGTGTACCCCACTAGTATGCCAACTGAAAGTAAATGCACTATCTTCAAGACATATGAGATTTTACTAAAGATTATCCGAATTTCCAGAATGAGGAGACATCACTTAGCACATGAATAGAAAAATCCAAATTGGATTGTATAGGAATCAATGTGATTCAGAATCGAATGATTCAATGGTTTGGCTTATATATGTGGAATCATAAGATTCAGGTACGTGGATCCAACTGTTATCTGGATTATGAATTCAATGGAATCAGTAAAGATGATTTATCAATATGATCCAAAGGCTAGTATATGTTTGACAGATGTTGTCAAGTACATATCTTGATTATACTTCAAATTGCATGCTTTTCGGGACATGGGCACTGAAGCAAATCGAATGAATAGTGCTAAGGACATAACCAGAAACTGATCTCATAGGAAAATCTTTATTAAAAGCTAATATTCTTTATCTGATAGTGATCTTTTAACACACACACCCGGGCATAAAATGAGTTCAAATCACAGTTGTAACATATGAAATTATGTTTTCACACTACTAATGGTTTAGTGACCCTTTTAGTCTACTGACAATTCAAATTATATGCATACACAACACTATCATTTCCTATTTGTGCAGTCTCTAAAATTTAGATCAAAACATATAATTCAAATATATTAACATAAAGCACCAACCAGTCAATCTAAGGTAGTGTGTGAAAGAACATCTACTGATGTACTATCATCTCTTCTTTAACTTCAAGTAATGTCGATTATCTTTTTCAATTTGTTTGGCTTTTTCAAAATCTTTTCCAAAGAAAAATAAAACAAACGAAAATAATCCTTCCGTGAAAACATTTTATGAAAAAAACATTTTACTTGGTTACTCAGGATTAAGCATTTCAATAAAATAAAAACTCAAACCAATGTAATGTAATTGAATGTCATTGCCTCTGTCACTAACATAGTAATGTAATTGAATGTCATTGCCTCTGTCACCAACATAGTTCTGTACTCCCCCTGTCCTGTAGACTCCCCCTCAACTAGTCAAATGGTTGCATCAACGACTTTATGCTCACCATCGTCATCCTAAGTTTCAGGTTATCTTTTGGACTTTGTAAAACTCTTTCCAAAACTTTGTGTGTGACATATTCTCCCCCTTGAGCATCAAGTCATTGAAACAAATAGATTCTCAGTTATCAACAACTTGTTACTCTTGCAGATGTCATTCCCTGCCATGTGCTTAGAACCACCACTATCAACAACCAAAATGGTATTAATAGTCCCTATTGGTAAATCCTGCACATCTAACAAAAAACATTAATTTGAAATTGGGACCCAAGCCATGGTAGTCATGGGTCGTCCATCTGTATCAAAATAATAAACCTCACTCCATTCACAATCGAATCTCTCATCGATTTTCGGAGATTGATCCGACGAGTCAGAAACAGAAACTTTAGATTTCCAAACATCCTTCTGTTCATTAAGTTCTTTTTGCTTAAAATGTGAAGTGTTTGAACATTTTCTTTCATTTGAAAAATGTTTAGATTGTGAAAACTCTTGTTGTGCTGAAAGTTTTCTCAATCTTCTGTTTCTCCTCCGTCTTTGAGGTCTAGAAAGCCTAACCTCATATTTTGAATTACCCTTTGGTGTATCATGAGGTTTAACCACATTTGGGTTAACATAAGGCTTATCATGAGTTCTTACCTTTGCTGGAGTAACATGTCGGTTACCTTTGGCGTTGTGAGGACAAGCAATCCAAATATGACCCACAAGACCACAAGAAAAGCAAGATCTCTTCTCACTATATTCTCTCATATAAGGAATCTTCTCACGATAAGATACACTTGAAGAAGATTCTCCTACATGAACTTCTTTTGGAGTTTTAGACGGAAAAAAAATTTTCTCAACAGGTTTTGATTCAGGCTTCATCTTCTCAGGAACTACATGCTTCTTCCCTTTATTTTTGTAAGGACAGTTCACCACAATGTGTCCCATCTCATTACAATGAAAGCATGTACGCCTGTCTTAATAATCTCTGACATATGGAACTCTCCTTGAATTCGAAGAACTTCCAAATGTATAATTTCCAGATGAATTAGAATCAACCTTTGAGTCTTCTTTCTTTACCTCTTTCGGTATCCCCTCTACCTTAGCTTCATCAAAATATTCATCATCACTCTCATCAGAATACACCATATCTTCCCCTGTGACTGGATTCACCTTCAACACATTCTTAGGATCTAAATTCTCATCATTTATAATCTCAGGTGTAACAGAATAATTTCTATTGAATGGTGGAGGAACATATCCAATACCATTAGTTCCCTTCCCCTCTTGAGTATTATTATGATAATGTTCTAATAAGAATGATGAATTTCCAAAGCTTTCTAACTTTCTATGCAATCTAATTACCTCTGCTTTAGATTCAGCTATTTGTGACAACCCGACTTTTCAGGTTAACGCAGTTAGCAATTCCGTTAAAAATCCTATAGAAAACTTAACCCCGTTAATTTACCCAGTTAAATCTAACCACATGGTTTAAATTCAGTCATTTCTTAACCTCAAACTCCAAGGACTAGTTCTGCCAAGTTCCAAAACATAATTCGTTGACTCTAAAAGTCAAAATTGGTAACAACTCAATTCGGTTGACTTTTAAAAGTCAAATTCGTAACCAATTGACAAAATCATGATCGTTTCTATGGCAATTCGTAACCGATTATGCATTGATGGTCATAATCGATCATTACTAAGACATTAATCTCAGTTATTAGGTCGAATTTTTTAGGGAAAGCTTATATGGTCGTTTTGAATCATTTTTGAAATTTTGAAATTTTTTAAAAAGAGTATTTTGGTGGGAAATTTTTTCCGGATATTTTCGTAAAAATTTCAAAATGTCAATTTCATGTGATGATAATAAGATTGGAACTATGCCACCGAGACTTTTGTGCATATCAGATTTTCGTAACTGGAAAGTCCGGTTCGAACAGTTCGTATCAGTCACTGATGAAAACTTTTGGACATCCATATTTGAAGGATATGTTCATCCTACTTTTGACTATATGGGATATTATGATGTTCCTAAACCAGTGACAGCTCTTACTAAAGTAGACAAGCAGAATTTTGATCGAGAGATGAAAACGCGTGAAACGTTAACGATGTCTTTACCAAAAGAAATCATTCATAGTCTCGGAAAGTGTTCAACTTCAAGAGATCTATGGGAAGCTTTAAAGAAAAAGGGTGAAGCAACTTCTCAAGCGTTTGTGGTCTTGATCAACGAAGTATTAGCGAAGAAAAGTGATTCTCAAAGTGATTCTTCTGCAGATTTAACTGATAGTGAGAGTATTCGTTCTGGTGAAAGTACTCAATCTACTGAGACTGATGTGATGAGTGAAGAAAGTTTTCAGACAGTTGAAGATGATCTGAGTGAATTAGAAACTGATGCAGAGCCTGTCATTGTTGAACAAAAGAGTGACACTGATGATGACACATTCATGGCTCCTAGTGCATCTTCTTCAGAAGTAAAACCTGAGGTATTTTCTAACTCTGAAACGTTTTGTTCTAACTGTGTTTCAGTTAAGGATAAAATGATGAGGGTTATGGATGACAACGTCAACCTCATTTGTGATATGAAATCGATGCACACTGTAAATCAGAAATTAAAGGATAATGAGAATGTGTGTATTGAAAGAATAGAATCACTGAAGAAAGATATAAGTTTTCTAACTTTGAAGATCAAAGAGCAGGCATATCACCTGGATATGTCCTTTGCAGAAATTGAGAAAAGAAATAATGATCTTGCTGCGAAAGATAAGGAACTAGCTGAATCCAAAGCAGAGGTAACCAAATTGCATAGAAAGTTAGAAAGCTTTGGAAATTCATCATTCTTATTAGGATATTATCATAATAATACTGAAGAGGGGAAGGGAACTAGTGGTATTGGCTATGTTCCTCCACCATTCAACGGAAATTATTCTGTTGCACCTGAGATTATAAATGATGAGGATTTAGATCCTAAGACTGTGTTGAAAGTGAATCCAGTCACAGGTGAAGATATGGTGTATTCTGATGAGAGTGATGACGAATATTTTGATGAAGCTAAGGTAGAGGGGATACCTAAAGATATTAAAGTTGAGGAATCAAAGGTTGATTCTAATTCATCTGAAAATTCTACATTTGGAAGTTCTTCAAACTCAAGGAGAGTTCCATATGTCACAGATTATAAAGATAGGCGCTGCTTTCATTGTAATGAGATAGGTCACATTGTGGTGAACTGTCCTTACAAAAATAAAGGAAAGAAGCATGTAGTTCCTGAGAAAATGAAGCCTGAATCAAAACCTGTTGCAAAATCTGGAGTTCCAGAGAAAATAAAGCAAAAAGAAGTTCGTGTAGGAGAATCTTCTTCAAATGCATCTTATTGTGAGAAGATTTCTTATATGAGAGATTATCGTGAGACGAGATCTTGCTTTTACTGTGGTATTGTTGGTCATATTCGGATTGCTTGTCCTCACAAAGCCAAAGGTAACCGACTTGTTACTCCACAAAAGGTAAGAACTCATTGTAAGCTTTATGTTAACCCAAATGTGGTTAAACCTCTTGTTACACCAAAGGGTAATTCAAAATCTGAGGTTAGGCTTTCTAGACCTCAAAGGCGGCGGAGAAACAGAAGATTGAGAAAACTTTTAGAACAACAAGAGTTTTCACAATCAAGTCAATTTTTAAATTTAAGAAAATGTTCAAACACTTCACATTTTAAGCAAAAAGAACTTAATGAAAAGAAGTATGTTTGGAAATCTAAAGTTTCTGTTTCTGACTCATCGGAGCAATCTTCGAAAATCGATGAGAGATTCGATTGTGAATGGAGTGAGGTTTATTATTTTGATACAGATGGACGACCCATGACTACCATGGCTTGGGTCCTAATTTTAAATTAATGTTTCTTGTTAGTTGTGCAGGATTTACCAAGAGAGACTATTAATACCATTTTGGTTGTTGATAGTGGTTCTTCTTAGCACATGACAGGGAATGACATCTGCAAGAGTAACGAGTTGTTGATAACTGAGAATATATTTGATTCAACGACTTGATGCTCAAGGGGGAGAATATGTCACACACAATGTTTTGGAAACAGTTTTACAAAGTCCAAATGATAACCTAAAACTTAGGATGAAGATGGTGAGCATAAAGTCATTGATGCAACCATTTGACTAGTTGAGGGAGAGTCTACAAGACAGGGGGAGTACAGAACTGTGTTGGTGACAGAGGCAATGACATTCAATTACATTACATCGGTTTGAGTTTTTAATTGATTGACTTGCTTAATCCTGAGTAACTAAGTAAAATGTTTTTTCTTAAAATGTTTTCATGGAAGATTTTATTTTCGTTTGTTTTACTTTCTTTCATAAAGATTTTGAAAAAGCCAAACAAATTGAAAAAGAGAAAATCGACATTACTTAAAGTTAAAGAAGAGATGATAGTACATCAGTAGATGTTCTTTCACACATGACCTTAGATTGACTGGTTGGTGCTTTATGTTAATATATCTGAAGTATATGTTTTGATCTAAACTTCAGAGACTGCAAAAATAGGAAATGATAGTGTTGTGTGTGCATATAATTTGAATTGTCAGTAGACAAAAAGCGTCACTAAACCATTAGTAGTGTGAAAACATAATTTCATATGTTACAACTATGATTTAAACCCATTTTATGCCTGGGTGTGTGTGTTAAAAGATCACTATCAGATAAAGAATATTAGCTTTTAATAAAGATTTTCCTATGAGATCAGTTTCGGGTTATGTCGTTAGCACTATTCATTCGATTTGCTTCAGTGCCCATGTCCCGAAAAGCATGCAATTTGAAGTATAATCAAGATATGTACTTGACAACATCTGTCAAACATATACTAGCCCTTGGATCATATTGATATATCATCTTTAATGATTCCATTGAATTCATAATCCAGATAACAGTTGGATCCACGTACCTGAATCTTATGATTCCACATATATAAGCCAAAAAAATTGAATCATTTGATTCTGAATCTCATTGATTCCTATACAATCCAATTTGGATTCTGCTATACATGTGCTAAGTGATGTCTCCTCATTCTGGAAATTCGGATAATCTTTAGTAAAATCTCATATGTCTTGAAGATAGTGCATTTACTTTCTGTTGGCATATTAGTGGGGTACACGTTGTATTTCATACTTAAATGGTACTTTAACTCACAAGAAAGTGGGAATGAGATGCTTTAGTTTCAAATCTTATAATATTGAAAATTTAAATTTGTGTGTCATAGCATGATCCTATTTTTTTTTAATGTTTATCGCGTATCATAACATGCAATATAAAAGTCTTGAAAAGATAGAGTGTGATAATCTTGAAAGATATTGGTTTGTTTTGTCAAGGCTTGAAAGAATGACATAGAATACCATTTGATATTATATGGATTTTATATCCAAGATGTGTGATTGATATCTCATATATACTGATATGATCTTCTTACTCGTGATGTTCGACCAAAAAGATGTGATTTTGTATTTTACATTTCAGTTTAAATAGAGAAAAACCAAAAAGATTTTGTCTTTCTTATGTTTGAAAAACCAAAAAGATTTTATTTTTCCAGCTTCCATGGAAATTTTAATTGTTGGTTATTCTTGGTTGTTCTCCTTTGCAAAAACTGAATATTGCAGATAGAAGTTGACAAGGGGTCCTTCTCCCAAGTTTTCTTCTAGATAGAAAGAGAGAGTGTGCAGATGAACAAGACGAAGACTATAGTGTGTTTGATGATATATGAAGACGGATGACAATCTTCTGAAGCTGTTGTCAAGGGGGAGTCTGTTAGAGCATATTCTGGTGACAACGAGCTTGAAGATATTATGTCTTAGTCTTAGAGTATTTGATAGAATTGTTAGCAACTGTTAAGGGGGAGTCTGTTAGGACATGTTTTGTAACTGTTGATAAAATTCTGTGTAAGTTCTGCTAGAGGCGAACTTAATAAGTTCGCTTAAGTCTATCAGAGGCGAACTTATTAAGTTCGCTTAGCCTATTAGAGGCGAACTTAATAAGTTCACCTAAGCACAGTGAAGCGAACTTGTTAAGTTCACCTGGTGTAGAACAGTTGCTTATATATAGAGGTAACAGAGTCTGTAAAACATAACAGAGGTGAGACGATATCAGAGTAGACGAGAGAGAATTCTTGTAACCTGATATTGGTGGAATACAAAGAGTTTATTTACACCGTTGTTGTTGATTGAGTTACACGAGCACGTTGATCATGGATTCCGCACGTTATCACCGTGTCGTACCGCGAGTCTAGAGATCCGTCATGCACCGAATTAGGGACCTACAATACCAATTATGAGATTAATGGCCGTAACCATCGAACCGCCGACTATGCTGTCAAATTCGACGGGTTCTCGCATTATCTTTCACAAATTGAACGTTCAATTATCTATACCACAACCATTGGAAGCAGTCCCACACGCCAAATTGGCCGAAGCTAAAGCCGGAGTGGTCGGAAGCTAGGATAGTCGAAGTCAGAACTCACGCTAGTCGGGAACCCTCAATCCATCATACATTCTGGTAATTGATTTCATCTCTAGTTTCGTTTACCTTCATGAATCAAAAGCCCTATGGTTAATTGGACTCACAGTATCGAATTGATGATGAACCCATTCTAGGGTTCATCATGTTTGCGATTTAGTCGATTTGCACCATAGACTCGATTTCAATCAAATTAAAACATACCAACAGCTTCGTAAACCCTTATTTATTGAAAACCCCATATCAATCTTACCAAGAAACATCGAATTTTACTCAACCCGTAATCTAGGGTTTGTTCTTGAAACGATTTGGGGATTTTTATCTTAAACCCGTTATTAATCAAATTAAACGATTCCAGTAGGTTCGCAAGGGTTGATTTAGTAAAAACCCCATGAATTAGATGGCTAACAATACCGAATTCAACGAAATTGATTCTTGGTTCTTAATATAGGGTTTCGGCCCATATATGTACGATTAAACGATTCAAAACGTGAACATTTTGCAATTAACCATCACCTAAGATTCGCCTATACTCGAATGTCAAAACCCCTGTGTCAATTCGATCAATCGTGGTCGAATTGGTTGGTTTTGGAGATCATTTGGTTCGGTTTCGTGTAAGGAGGAAGAACTCACTGTAGTTCTATGTTAAAGTTATTCGGAATCCGATTCTGATGCGATACCCTAGCGGGCTTGGATGGTTAGGATGTTTGGGTGTGGGGGAGGAGACCCGGGTTCGAGTCCCTCCACCCATTTTTATTTTTATATCAATTTTAAGTGTTATTTTAATATAAAAATATCTCCCTATATTATTATATTAATATATAATGTGTTTTAACCCCGTAAATCACCCGTAGGCTAGGGTTTGGTTGTAACCCTTTTTCATTAAAAATACCCACTTTTAAAATAATATGTTTATATTATTTTCAAACCGCGACTTCGAATAAAATAAATTGTTTATATTATTTTCAACTCGTGAGTCCTAGTATGAAATAATATATATTTTATATTATTTCGCCTCGTTTATTAATCCTGTGTAACTTTTCAAACTAACTAAATATTATGATTATATATATTATTTACCCACATTATAATATTGAATAAAAATAATATATTTATTATTTTTCCACGTAAACGTTTATTTTATTAACTCTACGAACTTAAAGATAATATATGATGTTATATATATTATTTTTCTACACCATACTGTATGTCACCAACACACGAATATATATATATATAATATTACTATTCGGAACGTTCGACACGAAGCTTAGTTATTCTGATACTTATAGAAATCCTTAACTCCGTGGACACGTTCGTCTACTTAGTAATCCTATGAATATCATAGGACGTTCAAACTCCCGTGTCGTCATCACAATTCCCATTTTATCCCTAGTTTATGTGTTTATAATTTTAGGGCATCCGTAAGTCGTTTGAGACTTACACACGTGGTTCCAACTTGTCCTTTTTGTGATACTACCTACAACGCAACGCATGTGAGTTTCACGGCCCCTTTTTACTTGTTTTACTTTCGGGGGAGAAACATGCTTACACACAAACATATTTTACTTTTTCCTGTTGAGGAGAAACAAACATGAACACCAACTATCATACTCTTACTTGTTTTCCCCGTGGGGGAGAAACAGGTACACAGACAAACATTTTGTTACATGTTTTTCCCGTTGGGGGAGAAAACATGACACAACTATTTTAGATTATTGTAATTCATATGTTATTACTGTTGAGGCTAAGCGTGACACACTATCACAGAAAGTCCTCATCATACATCGAACCGTTAATATGGATCTTAGCGAGGTAATGTTTAGTAGTACTACTGGGTTTGACAAGCCCCACCCGCGTTAGTCGCGCTAAATCGATTGGATATCGAACGGGTGAAATGTTAGCCTACTCACATTGGCCAGAGTTGATAGACCTGGCAGGAGGCATACAAACACAGTCAGCTTCGGTTGCGAGCGCTTTAGTAAGACATGAACATAGGCTAGCTACCTATAGATATGCATATTGAATGTACATAATCTGGCAAACACTCTATTATTGCAAACTTGAAACCTGTGAACTCACCAACCTCGTGTTAACACTTTTTCTTACATGTTTCTCAGGTTGCTAAGGCACAGGTTGCACACTTAGGACATGCATGGAGTCCTACTGTCATTTCCTTCATATGCAAACATTGGAGACAGTTCACTTGTTTTTATTAAATTAAACTTGAGCGTATTTGTTTTGCGCAACATCTATTTTGTTTAAATGCTTCCGCATTAACTCTGAACTTTTATGTTATGACATTTTAAGTCCCATATAGTGTCGTTTGATGTAACTAATGACTGAGATCCTGGTGTGTCACCTTCCAAACGGTAAAACTCCGTTAGTGGAATTTGGGGGTGTGACACTAGTTCCTTATCTTTCTCAACAAGATCATTATTTCTTTTCTCAATTTCTGTAAAGGACATATCCAGGTGATATGCCTGCTCTTTGATTTTCAAAGTCAGAGAACTTATATCCCTCTTCAGTGATTCTATCCTTTCAATACACACATTCTCATTATCCTTTAATTTCTGGTTTACCGTGTGCATGGATTTCATATCACAAATGAGGTTTACGTTGTCATCCATAACCCTCATCATATTATCCTTCATTGAAATACAGTTAGAACAAAACGTTTCAGAGTTAGAAACTACCCCAGGATCATGAATTTTCCCTCCAATAAAATTCTCATAAGAAGCCATGAATAAGGAAAACATAGCTAGATAATCATCAGCAACCTTTTGATTTATATGAGATCCAGAAGATGTAGAAGTTGTTGTCGCAGAAAATCCAGAATGACTAGAATGAATAGGAACTCCAGAACACTGATCATTAGAAGAATCTTGAGCATCGCCAGAAAAGAATGCAACTCATGTACCAGTTTTACCAGAAGTCTTGGCAAAATATATTGAAGGATCCTTAATATGCTCCATGTTAGTCTCTTTCTTCTTCATATTCAGGTCATGAGATTGAATCTTCCCAAGATCTTCTTCAAGAGACATAGTTTTGTACTTGATATTTTCTTTTATCAAAACCGTATACACATCAAATTTTGATGCTAATGCCTCCAAGAACTTATCATTAATTTCTTCAGTCTCATACACCACAGAAGCACTCGACAGTTCACTAAGCAGATGATAGAATCTGGTAGCAAGATCATCCAAGGATTCATTTTGAAAATGTTTGAAGACCAAGAATTACTTCTTCAGTAACTCTTTTCTACTCTTCTTTACATCCAAAATACCTTCACATCTTTTCTGTAATGCTTCCCACAGTTGTTGAGAAAACTTGAATTGTTTGAAACTGTGATATATTTCCTTCGGAAGAGACATCGAAATACTTGCCATCGCTTTCTTTTCCCTATCAAACAACAACTTTTCTTCAGTAGTTAACGCTGACACATGCTTTGGAACATCATCCTTTCCCATCCACGAATAAGTCGGATGCATATAACCTTCTAAAATAGGAATCCAGAGACTGGTATCCGTAAAAGATACGGACTGATCAAACCTATCTTTCCAATTAGAATAGTCAGCAAGATTCAACAACTTCGGCGGTTTTTGAGGTGTACCAATCTCATTATCATAATTGAACATATTCGTTACTTGTACCATATTTGCCATTTTTCTAAAAAATTTCCAAGTGTTGAACACCCACCACCCTTAGGCGAAGATAATAAGTTCGCTTCTGTGATACCCAAGCGAACTTAATGTGAAGCGAACTTAATATGTTCGCTTAAACAGAATCCAGAAAATCTAATTAAGTTCGCTTAAAAATAAGTTCGCTTAATTTGTGAGAAGCGAACTTGACAAGTTCGCCTACTAAGTTCGCCTGCACACCAAATCAGCAAGTTCGCTTGCTTCAGCAAAATCAAAATCAAGAACATTTCAGTCCAGAAACCGCGAACCAAAAATCACCATAAAATTCCATAATTCACTGATTTGAAGGAATTAGTCAAAATCAAACCGTAGGATTGTGTAATTTCTCAATTAGAACGTTTCTATCGGATCAATTTCTTCAAAATCCTCTTCAAAAACACCAAATCAGAACCAAATTAAGCTTGAAAACTCCATGGAAATGAAAATTTCAAAGATGAAGAATTTCTTGTCAATTCGCATACAAAACCGTCTAGAATCACCAAGAATCAAGAGCATAAGCTCTGATACGACTTGTAGGTTCTCATGGCACTTCTACAGATCATTCTCGTGATAAGACGTGTCGTTAACTCGAAGTGCGGAATCCAACGAATCAACGATTTCATACACAAAAGACAATATAGACAATCAAGTAAATAACATTCACTCTTGTATTCCAATTCTCAATAGAGTTTACAGACTCAATCGTTCAACTCTGTTCGTTTTCTGATTCTCTGCTCAAACTGACTCTGTAAACACTATTTATAGACATCTGACCTGCATTAGGCAAACTTAACAAGTTCGCCTCTAACAGACTAAGCGAACTTAACAAGTTCGCCTCAGATAGACTTAAGCGAACTTAACAAGTTCGCCTCTGTTAGACTAGGCGAACTTATCAAGTTCGCCTCTAGCATAACTTGCATAAACACTTAGAACATTATACATAACAAAAACATAAAGACATTAGATCTAAACTATTACAAAGCTTTTGTCATTACAAACTATGTCCTAACAGGCACAACCAGGTCAGGTACGGGGCACGACTGTGCTCGGAGAGGTACGACCGCGCTAGAAGATTAGCGCGAGCGTGTCAGGTCAATTTCAGAAACAAAATTGCTCGAATCTTATAAGGTTAATGTTGGAAATCATAGGGCTTTTGATAAATAAGGTATTGCGAACATAACCATGAATTTTAATTTGGTTGAGGCTCTGTCTAGGCCAGAGTTCGATTAAAATGAAAAGTATGAAAAATTTAGTTCTGATTCGAGTCCAATTCGGTGATGCAAGCCCTGAATAAGTTAGGGCTTTCAATCTAAACACTAAAACAAAGATAAGGATGTGTTCAATTACCTCAAACACTGACGAATTGATAGAGCTCGACTGTGATGTGTTACGGCTTGAATTTCGGTGACTCCGACTTTGTCTCCGGACAAAATGGAATATGCGAGAGCTTGACAGAGGTTCGTACGAGGTGTGGGAGTTGTTTTTAGCGCAGTAATAATTCCAAATGATCGGATTCGAGTGATATGATAATGAGATCGACGGTTTTGAAATGATTACCCATAATGGAGTTTAATTCGAGATAATGCGGGTGTTTAAGACCTCAATAATGGTCGTTAATGGCTTGATCGTGGTTGCCGGTTACGAATTGAAATGATTTAGCGAATTAAGTGTTGAAGCACTTTCCTGTGACAAACACTCTGGATAGATAGAGTCTTAGTCTTAGGTTGTTTTGTCTTGTTTGTAATTGTCTTTGTATGTAAGAGTCTTTATGTATTAGTTTATCGAGTTGTATTTACTTTTACATATTGAATGTTGCAAAATTCTCTAAGTGTTTTGTGCACTTACAAGTGCGCAGGAGAAAGCTCCTGCGTACTTAGCAAGTACGCAAGAACAACTCTGCGTACTTGCTAAGTACGCAAGAGCATTTTGCCCTGCGCACTTGCTAAGTAGGCAGGCATCAGGTCTTGTATAAATAGGATAGGTTGACAGAAGTTAAGTATGCAGGCTTTAGTGCAAATACGCAGATTGTAACCTCAATGCTTTTCTCTTTAACCTTCAAGTGTTTATAATACAAAGAACGTTTAAAGTGTTTTCTCTTGTCGGCTTACTTTGTTTAGCTAGACTCTCCGCCTAGTCACGGGCATTCCGCACCCGGTCCGACTAGTAGACCCACTTGCATGTGACGATCTGCCACACCCGAGGGACCTACAAGTGGTATCAGAGCAATTGCTCCTGATTTCGAGTGTTGTGAGTGAGTTTGGAGAGTTTTTACAAGCAAAAAGAGGTATTTTTGTTGATTTTTGTGATAAAATAGGGGTAGCTCTTGAGCACTATTTTAGAAACAAAAATCACTCAAAAACTGATTTTTGTTGTGTATTTGAGTGTTTTGAGCATCAAAGGTTGGTTAGAAACAAGTTTCTGACCCTTTGGCTCATTTGCATTGATCATCAGGCGAATTTTTACCATCTCCGGCGAGTTTCAGGTGACCGGAACAGTTTGGTGAAAGTTGCTGAAAAGGTATCCTGCGTACTTACCATTTCTGGTAAAAAGTAGAGTTTTGTGCGTACTTACTAAATACGCAGGACTTATCTCCTGCATACTTATAAGTGCGCAAGACTGAACTTGTGCGAACTTAAGTTATATCCTGCGTACTTACATTTAATCCTGCGTACTTACAAGTACGCAAGAGGAAATCTAAATACGCAAGACCATTTCTCAAGTGCGCAAGGCCAAAATCAAGTGCACAACTGTGTCTGACTTTTCTGAAATTTGACTAAGTGTTCACTATGTCGAATCTTCAGAATCTTGGAAACCTGTTAAATTACGATAATGAGATCGGTACACCACAGAAACCACCAAAGTTGTTGAACCTGAACGATTATTCTAATTGGAAAGCACGTTTCGAGCACTACATTTCTTATACCGACTCATCACTATGGATACCAATCCTTGAGGGATATAAGAATCCCACACACATCTATCTTGATGAAACCATGCCCAAACCTATCTCTATGCTTTCTGACGAAGAAAAGAAAGCTTATGATCTTGAAAAGAAGGCACTTGGTTCGATCACTATGGCATTAACTCGGGAATTGTTCCACAGTTTCCGAGGGTATGACAATTCTAAGGATCTCTGGAAAGCTTTACAGAAGAGATTCGAAGGAAATAGTGACATCAAGAAGAGTAAGAGGGATCTTCTCAGGAAGCAGTATGAGTGCTTTAGATTTTTAGAGAACGAATCTTTAGATGACCTCATCTCTAGATTCTATCATTTACAGACTGAGTTGAAGGATTTTGAACTCAAGTATCCAGATAAAGAGATGGTGGAAAAGTTTTTGGATGCTTTACCACCCAAATTTGAGATGTACACAACCCTAATGGGGGAAAATCCTAAATTCTATGAATTGACAGTTGAGGAGGCAATAGGAAAGGTTCAAGCTCATGACATGAACCTAAGAAGAAAGGAGAGCTCAGGAAGACCCCAGATACAAGACCCTTCTATGTATCATGCGATGACTTCTACATCCAAGTCATCGGGCTCTGGAATTGCCCTCTTCACTGGAAATCCTATTGAAGAAGATCACTCAACTGGGTGTGGTGGTCATGCTTGCTATGCTTTAGTTTCAGGGTTGGGGTCTCATCATCAAAATACCTCAAGAAATCCTCCTGCTACGTCTTCAGCTAACCACTCAGCTATAGCAAGAATAGCTGAAGATCATGTAGCACTATTCTCATCTTGTATGCTTGCGTATGAGAATTTCATTGGTGGCACGCTTACTGATCCAGAGATGATTGAAGAAGATTTTAATCAAGTGGATCCTGATGACATGGAGGACATGGATATTCAATGGAATATGGCCATGCTATTGAGGAGAGCCAAGCGTTTCCTGAACAGAACAGGAAGAAACTTTATTGTCGGGTTTGACAAATCTAAGGCCAAATGCTACAAGTGTATGAACTATGGACACTTTGCTCGTGAGTGTCAGAAAGACAGAGCACCTGCCTCTGGTTTCACCCGACCAAGCCAAGGAAATAGCCATGGCCAAAACAATCCAAACCACCACAATCAAAGCCAAGGTGGAACGTCCAATGCACTGGTAGCCCAACAGGACGACATCTTTGATTGGGGCGTTCATCTTGAGGATGTCATCATCGCACAAACCCAGGTTGGTCTCATGGATGAGATAATGGAGATGATGGAAGCAGAGAAAAGGGAAGCTTCTATGGCTGACGTAGAAGAATCTACAACTGCTGCTACAGAGAAGGTGAAGGAAGCTGAAGAAAAGGAAGCTTATGTAGCTGATGAAGAGGAATCAACCACTGTTGTTGCTCTCATGGCCGTTGGAGAAGCAATAAGTTCATCGTCTGAGGTAGATTCTAACCCTTTCTCTGTTATTTCTTGTTCTAAATGTCTAGGGCTAAAACTTGAAAATTCTAGGCTCCAAGACAAAATCGAACCCCTAAGTTTGGCAGCTCTAAAATATAAAGAAAATGAAAAACGTTTTAAAGATTCTATTGAAACGTTGAAAAAAGAAAAATGTGAATATTCTTTAAAAATAAGTGATCAACAGCTTCACTTAGATGTTGCGTACAGGGGGTTAGAAAAACGGAACAATGAAATCAACAAACTGCAAAATGAGATCTTGCAGTTAAAATGCACTAATGAGAAGTTGAAAAACTCTCGCTTTGTGGTGGAACACTACAAGTCTGTAGTGAGACAACTTAATGGGTTAGGTTTGGGTACTAATGCCATTTCTCCACCAGTGAGAGGGATGTTTGTCAATAGCTTAATAGACATTGATCTCACTTGTCTAGATGAGTCCTCTGATAAGGATGATTCCATTAAAAAGGATGAATCCTCAAGTAAGGCTAACTCCATATCTAGTGAGGAGTTTGTTACTGCTTCTGAAGACGGGTCGGTTAACTCTTGCCCTGAAGGAGTAGTATCTGAGGAGTTGTTGACTGAACAAAAGGTAAAGAAAAACGTTATCACTAATGGGGATAATTGCATTTTAACTGAACCCGATATCATTGAAACAAATGATAATCTAAAGGTAATGCTTTATGGGGGTTATAAAAGTCTTAACCAAGCAAAGAAATAGGCTTTTTCAGCTCATTATGGGCTTGGGTATAAAGAAAATTTGGAAAAATATTATACTCCCAAAAACTAAACTGTTAAGGTTCAGACTAATGTTCATAAACCAGCTCCTCCTTCTCATAATGCTGAGTTATCTAAGGCCAGATCTAATGAGCCTTACAAGAAAACTTATGTAGACAAGAGGAACTGTTTTCACTGTGGCTTGGTTGGTCACATTTTTGTGAACTGTCCTTCTAAGAACCAAGGGAAACGGCATGTTGTTCCACAACCAGCTGTTATCCCCAGGTCGCCACCAGTGAAACCATCTCCCAAACATCCAAAGCAAAATGTGGTGAAACCACCAGTCAAACCGATGGTAAAGCCTAAGATCAAATATGAAGCTATACCATCTGTTTCAAGAAAGGTAACGCAACCCGCTGTACCTTGTGTATCTACCTCCGGTAGTACACGCACTGGTGAGAAATCTGTGGCGAGACTTTCTAAGCCGCAAAGAAGAAGAAGAAAGAAGAGGTTGAGAAAGCTGGAACAGCTGACTTCAGCTAAATCAGGTGAAGCTTCCACAAGTTCACCTGTTGTTGTTGATTCAAAGTCTCCGGTTCCGGTTAAGAAACAAAAGAGATCATGGACTGTAAAATCCAAAACTTCTCAATCTCCTAGTTCTATTTCTTCTAAAGATTCATCAATTTTGAACAGTCATCATGACTGTGAGTTAAAGGAAGTAGTTTATTTTGAAAAGGATGTACGACCCAAGACCATAATGGCTTGGGTCTCCAAATCTAACTAATTCTTTTGTGACTCGTGCAGGGACGTCCGAAGGGTACTATCTCTAACCGCTAGTATGTAGATAGTGCATGCTCCCGGCACATGACAGGAAACATGGCCTTGCTTCAAGACGTTAAACCATTCAGAGGCGGCTATGTGGCCTTTGCCGGAGAAAAAGGCGGCAGCATCACGTGTCAAGGCGTGGTTTCGAACGGTTGTGTCAGCTTTGACAATGTCAACTTCTGCGAGCAGCTGAAGCATAACCTGTTGAGTGTCTCCCAAATGTGTGATAAGGAGTACTCGGTGATGTTTGACAAGTCAGAATGCCTGATTCTCAAACCTGGTTTTGAAGTTCCCGAAGATTGGATCCTGATGAGAGCGCCAAGAACAAACGACACTTATCAGATCGATATGAGCGTGGCAACAAACCTGTTTGCTTACTAAAGCGACAGAGCTCGACTCCATCTTGTGGCATAGGAAACTCGGACATATTTCGTATCATAAAATGAATCATCTTATCTGAAACGGTTTGGTAATCGGGGTTCCTATGCTGAGGTTTACCGTTGCAGATGACTGTATGCCATGTAAAAAGGGCAAACAGCAACGGAAGTATCACAAGCCCAAGCTCCAAAACTCTATTGATACCCCTTTGGAGCTATTACACATGGATTTGTTTGGCCCTATAAGTATCAGGAGTATTGGAGGTAAGTCGTTCTGTCTAGTAGTAACGGATGATTTCTCACGTTTTTCTTGGGTGCATTTTTTAGGTACTAAAGACGAGACTGCTGATATTCTTCAATACTTGATCCTGAGCTTGGAATCTCTTTGCAAGCTGAAAGTTAGAAGGATAAGGAGCGGGAACGAAACTGAGTTCAAGAATAATTTGATGGAGCTTTTCTGTCTCAAGAAAGGGATCCATCACGAATTTAGCGCGTCGTACATGCCTCAGCAGAATGGAGTTGCTGAATGGAAGAACAGAACACTGATTGAGATTGCAAGGACTATGCTGTCGGATGCAAAGCTTCCTGTCACATTCTGGGCAGAAGCCGTTAATACAGCTTGTCACGTCTTAAACAGAGTTCTGGTTGTGAAGAGGCACAACAAGACTTGTTACGAGTTGATCAACAATCGACTTCCCAATCTTTATTACCTAGTTCCTTTTGGTAGTCCTTGTTCCTTGTTGCTATAGTACAAAGACCGCCAGTCTAAGTTTCATGCAAAAGCGGTGGAAGGCATCTTCTTAGGATACGTTGCCAACTCGCCTTGCAAGAGAGTGTACAACATAGGAACTCGTACTTTCAAGGAATGGTTTGAAGTGGACTATAGTAAACACAGCATTCCACCCGAACCAACAGGTCTAGCTTGGGGTTTTGATTATGATGCGCTATTCAAGTCATTCAATCTTCCTAATCTATCTGCAGTTGACGCCGCAAATGTTTATGAATTATTGGGTGGCGACAATGACTCCAGCTTCTCTACTCGTGCTACTGTACCGATTGTAACTCCTGATTCCAATGCTGCATCGGCATCTGGAACTCATGACAGTGATGACAGTGAAGATGTTCTTGTCGTTGGAGATGACGCTCAAGCCAATCCTAACACCAAACCAAGCCAATCCTAACACAACTATAGGAAATGAAGCTCCAGCTGATCCAATTAGCATTGAATCTTCTTCCTCTGGAACACAGGAAATGGGGGAGTTAAGCACGAATCTAGATCCAGAAATTCAGGAACCGATTGTACCGGAGACGAGAGTGCATATGAATCATCCAATCGACAACATTATTGGTGATCCTTATGCCGGTGTTCAGACTCGTCATCGAACCATCACTGAGAACACCAGTCTTTACACAGAGATACTTGACACTGGTGTCATGGAAACATGTCTGCATGCTGCATTCATGTCCTAGCTAGAGCCGAAGAATGCGAATGAGGCTCTCACTGACAAATGCTGGATTGAGGCGATGCAAGATGAATTATCTCAATTCCAAAAGTTGCATGTGTGGGATTTAGTCGACTTGCCAAAAGGTTTTCAGCCAATTGGAACCAGATGGGTGTTCAAATGCAAGACGGATGATCGTCATGTTGTTGTGAAGAACAAAGCAAGATTGGTTGTTCAGGGTTTTTATCAACAAGAGGGCTTGGATTACACGGAAGTATATGCCCCAGTTGCTAGAATTGAGGCCATTCGACTGTTCTTGGCTTATGCCACATATGTCGGCTTCAAGGTCTATCAACTTGATGTGAAGAGTGCTTTCCTTTATGGTAAAGTTCATGAAGAGGTCTATGTCACTCAACCTCCCGGTTTTGAAGATCCGCATAATATCAATAAAGTGTATAAGCTCGACAAAGCACTTTATGGTCTTCATCAAGCACCGCGGGCATGGTATGAGACATTATCTAAGCATTTACTGTCTAATGGTTTCGACCGTGGACAGATTGACTCGACTTTCTTCATTAGGAAAGCAGGAGGTGACATTCTTCTTGTACAAGTATACGTCGACAACATTATCTTTGGATCTACCAATGAAGGGATGTGTAGGGAATTCGAGCAGGTGATGAAGTCCAAGTTTGAAATGAGTAATATGGGTGAATTGTCATTCTTCCTGGGTCTGCAAGTCAGTCAAAGAGAGGATGGCATTTATCTACATCAAACTAAGTATGTGCAGGACATCTTATCAAAATACAAGATGAATGATAGCAGTACTTAAGGCACACCTATCCCAGTCAATCATGGTCTGCATCCTGACAAAGATGGAAAGGATGTAGATAGCAGATTGTACCGTGGGATGATCGGATCACTTATGTATCTCACAGCTTCAAGACCCGATATAATGTTTGTTGTGTGCTTGTGCTCAAGGTTTCAGTCTCAACCGAAGGAGTCACATATGATAGCCGTGAAGAGAATTTTCAGATACTTGAAAGGGAAACCCCAATTAGGTCTTTGGTACTCTAAGCAGCAGTCATTTGACTTCAAAGCCTACACTGATTCAGATTATGGTGGTTGTAACCTTGACAGAAAGTCAACTTCTGGTGGATGTCAATTCTTAGGAGACAGACTGGTCTCCTTGCATTGTAAGAAGCAGTCAACGGTTTCTGTCTCAACTTGGGAAGCAGAATACATTGCTGCAGCGAGCAGTTGTTCTCAGATACTATGGATTCAGCAGCAGTTGAGAGACTATGACTTAAACTTCACTGGAACTCCTCTATTCATTGACAACAATGCAACCATGTCTATCACAAATAACCCGGTGAAACATTCCAATACTAAACATATAGAGATTCGCCATCATTTCATCCATGATTGTGCTGAAAAGCATTTAATTGAACTTGTAAAAGTTCACACGGATGACAATCTTGCTGACCTTTTCACAAAGGCATTTGATCGATCCCGTTTTGAGCATCTCGTCAACTTGATAGGAATGTCCAATCCTGAGTGAAAATTATTTTTTCTTAAATCAATTCAATTCATGGAAGTTAAATTTTATTTCTTTTAAATTTTCTGTATAGTTCTTTTAAGTTTCAAAATATTTTACAAAAACAAAATAGAAAATGGAGAAAATTTCAAAGTTAACTTGAGGAAAGAGGAAATGATAGTACATCAGAAATGATCTAAACGTCACAGACTGCTCATATGGGAAATGATTGCGTCATGCTTACTTAGTTGTTTAAATTATTATGTTTTTAATCTGCTTATTTACAAGTAATTTAAATTGTCAGTAGGCTGTATGCGACTTTGAATCACTAGTAGTGTGGAAACTAAATCTAAATTACAACTGTGATTTGAACCCATGTTTGCAAGGGTGTGTGCGTAAAATAATAGAAAAGATCATTATCAGATATAGGATGTTAGATTTTGGCAATAATTTTCTTTTGAGGTCAGTTTCGGGTTATGTCGTTAGCACAATTAATGCGGTTCATCTCACTGCCTATACTCACAAGTATGCAAGGAGAGATTGAATCAAGACATGTCTCTACATTAACCGTTGAGCATGTATTTACCCTTGAATCACTCCTGATTCATTGAAATCAAATCCAGATAAAAGTTGGATCCCCTTACCCTAAAACTCAAACACCATATATATTATCCTGAATCATCATACCGATATTCAATGAAGAAAATCAAATGAAACCAAGACAAATGATTCACTCGATTCTGAATCTCATGATTCCTGGTAATTCTTATGGATTCTGCTTGATTTTTCCTGTGCTAATAGATGTAACTTCATTCTGAAAATTTAGAAAATCATTGGGAAAATCTTAGATGCCTTGAGAAAATGCAATTGACATTAGTATAGCATATCAGTGGGGTACACGTTGTATATCTTATAAATAATACCTTAATACACAAGAATGTGATACAAAGATGCTTATAGTTTCAAATCTTATAATATTGTCAACTTGAATTACTTGTTTATGTGCTTATTACGTATGAATAAATAGTAATCCATGACATGATCCCATATTCTTCGATGTTTATATTGTATCGTTTTTGCTAAAAGATAGCTTGATATGATCCTCTGCTCGTGTCTGTGATAAAAAAAAATAAAAAAATAGTTTGTGTGAATACTTGTATATTTTTATTAGAAAAGATCAAAAAGATTTTAAGTTTATGCATAGTTCAATTTTATGCAGAAAAGCCAAAAATATTTGTGTTTAACCTTCCTGAATTGTTTTTGAATCCTCTTGATTGAATATTTTTTAACTGGTTCGTTATTTGACTTGAAAAACTTCATAAATTTGTGTTGAAAGTTTGCGCACTTAAGGGTTTGTGCATACTTGTAAGTGCGCATGAGGTAAGCCCTGCGTACTTAACAAGTACGCAAGAGTTAAGTCTTCCGCACTTGTAAGTACGCAAGAGTTAAAACCTGCGCACGTGTAAGTACGCACGAGTTAAAAAGTTTGCACTTGCTAAGTACGCACGGCCTTTTAGTGTTGAGTATAAAAGGAGGACTTAGACATTTTCAGGGTTTTTCACCATATTCAAACTGATCATTCCCTCTGCAAACTTACTCAAAAAATTCAAGTGTTCCAATCCATCTTTTCGTCCCACTACTAGTTTCATCACCTCATAACATCGATTTGATCATAGCTCGGGCGTTAACTAACGAATTCAACCTGTTAGCTAACACTGAACCTGAGTGGTAGGGTGCAGCTTTGCAGTACAGAGACAGTTGATTTCTTGAACCGTTCAAGGATCAGATACGCCATTTCTGTTGACCCGATCGTGTCAAGACCCTACCTCGAGCAATTTTGGGAGACGGCGGAGCACGACTGCACGGTAACCCCTAACGTTATAAGGGCTACCGTTGCTGGTCATGCTATTGCTTTCTCTAAAGATACCATACGAAGGGTCCTTCAATTCAGAGATCTTGCAACCGACCCGACAGCCTATCTAGACTACTTTGTGGACGGCTGTTGGAGACAAAGAATGGGATATGTCGGTGCAAGGGACTATGCTTCATACAAAAAGATGTGGGTATTAGATCAATGGAGATATTTCGCCCACGTCATGATCATGTGCATCTCATCAAGGAAAGCTGGGAAAGATGCCATGGGTCATGACCTTGCAGCAGCCATGGTTGGTCTTTCTCTCAACAAGGGCTACAACTTCTCCCGCTACATCTTTAAGGCCATCAATGACCAGATCAACACAGCGGAGAGGTTTTGGTTCTTGTTATACCCTCGGTTTGTGCAACTTATGATTAATGATGCGTTGCCAAACCTTCCAGCTATAGAGGAGAGACTGCAAGTAAAGCGGGTGGACAAAAGAGTATTCGCCCAATTCCTAAAGTCAGGCAGTGTAGATCCTACCCCTGTGCATACAGAACTCTTTGGTCACCTAATCAATGAAGCGTAAGTGGCCCCAAGTGACTGGAGATGGTACAGTCCCGACTCAGAGCCTGAATTGAGTGAACACTCCGATGAACAACAGGAACAACAACAGGAGGAAATGTAGAGTGATGATGGATCGTCTGATGGTGGAGACGACGAAGGAGGAAATGATGGTGTTGAGGGATCCGACTCGGAAGCGACTGAGTTAGATTCTTCCGATTCCGATGATGCACCGTCACAGGTACACCCGAGGAGAACGGCTAAGGTAACCCTACCTGAGTTGTCCTCCAAGAGAAAGCGACAATCCTCTAGCAGCGAATACGAGCCAGGCTCTGACTCTGACGCTGTTGTACAAAGACAAAGAAGGGAAAGCATTCACAAGAACAGGGGCGATAGGCAACAGCCCGCTATCCCCAGTGTGGTGGAGGCTCAGCAGCAAGTACAAGTATCAACTGCTAGTCCGGATTCAGCCTCCACCCCACCTTAACAGCAGCTTTACCGTAGGAGGAGGAGGCCACAGGTACAAAGTGAAGTGGCCGTCACTACAATCACAAAAGTGATTCCTATGATAGTGACCCTCCCTACTACAACTACTCAGGTGGCGATGACTACTCCAATTCTCACGGAGTCCGTCACCATCACCCCTACCATTACCCCCAACAACTCTCGTCACATCTTCCATCCCAACTACCACCATTGAGCCTCTCAGTCAACCCTTCAATTATGGAGATTTCACGCAAGGGTATGACTTTGATACCATATTCTCCTCCCCTATTCACACTGCCGAGGCGTCATCATCCAGACATCCTGATCCGAATGCTGAAAGGATAGATGTTCTGGAAACCCAAGTTGTTGACTTATTGGAGACTATTCAGAAATAAAAGGAGTAGTCTGACGCTCAACAAGCACAGATCAATTCTTTGGTAGACGAAGTCAGAATCCTTCGTAGCTAGAAAACGGGTACTGATGAAATGTTGAAGAACGTGATGGCCCAGAACGAGCTCCTAATCAAGACAAATGAAATGATCCTGGGTCACAGGACGTCCTTGGAACTAAGGTTTGATACTCAAAGGAAGGAGCATGAGCTGATGGTCAAACTGATTGCTGATCTGACCATGAAGCTTGATGCTCAGGGGGAGAAGGAGAAAGAGAAGGAGAAAGAGAAAGAGAAGGAAAAGAGGACTACTGGTGATAAGGCGTGTCATCCGGTCGACTTGACTAAGGATGATGAAAAGGACAAGGATCCCGAAGCCGGTCCTAGTGGATGCGAGCACCAAGCTTTAGCAATCGTGCCCATCTCTGCTGTTCCAATGGCTCAGGGGGAGTTGAGTCCTCAAGAGGGTGGTGATACCTATGGTGGTGGTGGTGAGAAAGGAAAGTCAGTGGCTGAAGTACTTAAGGACTTATCTGATGATGAGATCCTCTATCTAGAGCCTGACTATTCCAAAGAAGCACAGATCGATGCTCTCTTCAATCTAGAAGAAGGAGAGATCGACTCTGGTGACGATTGGGATGATGATGACGAAGATGTTGTGATCAAAATTCCCAAGGGTGACGGGGAAGGAGAGTACGAGCTAGAAGATGGAGAGATCTTTGAATTTCCATCCTTCGACGCTCTGACCGACACAGGTTTAGTCGAGCAGACTAGTATTGTAGAAGCCTCAACTGAAGCCTCCCTAGTTGACCCTGAACCTATGGACCCAGAGGTACTGAAAGAAACAGACATGCCTTCTACTTCATCAAAGGGTCCAGCTCCTATGTGGCAAAAGGCGTCTATAATAGACAAACACGGAGCAACATGGATGATCTTGGCTGTAAGGTTCGAGGAGGACAAGCAGTTGTTCGCTATCAAAAGATCTGGCGGGGTTCAATACTTGAAACCCACCAGTGAAGCGTTCAGCTCCTTGCCCAAAGACGACCTTGTGAACCTAGCAAACCGAGAGCTGCTGGGTCATTCCAATCACGCAGTGGCGATGGGTTTGTGGGTGGTTCTGCAGCGAGAAGCAAGATCAGGGAAGTTCGAGATGTTCAAGCCTCAAGTGCCTAAGAGAGTCAAGGATAAGCATGCTGTACATCCTGTGACGAAGAAGCACTTAAAGAAATTGGTATACAAGCCAGTGCGATGTGAAACTAAGATTCACCTGAGCAAGTTATCTCAGGATATTCTTGGTGACATGTGGTACTGGTACGTAGATCCAAAAACGTGCGAGGCTGTGATCATGGGTAAAGGACGTTCAGAGAGTGGGAACCTAGTGCCAAAGGAGCTGATGAGAATTTTTGATGAAGTCTGCTTCATCAACTTTTCTGTGAAAGATCTGGATGTACTAGCAGAACACTACTGCGTCTACACGGATGAGTGGACAAAGCTCCTTGCTTCTAAATATGACAAGGTGATTAAGTTATGCCTTGATTACAAGAAGAAGATGGAAGCTGAAGATCAAGTGCTGTGAAGACCGAAGACTGAAGATTATCCAGAGCTGTTGTCAAGGGGGAGTTTGTTGAAGCACTTTCCTGTGACAAACACTCTGGATAGATAGAGTCTTAGTTTTAGGTTGTTTTGTCTTGCTTGTAATTGTCTTTGTATGTAAGAGTCTTTATGTATTAGTTTATCAAGTTGTATTTACTTTTACATATTGAATGTTGCAAAATTCTCTAATTGTTTTGCGCACTTACAAGTGCGCAGGAGAAAGATCCTGCGTACTTAGCAAGTATGCAAGAACAACTCTGCGTACTTGCTAAGTACGCAAGAGTATTTTGCCCTGCGCACTTGCTAAGTACGCAGGCATCAGGTCTTGTATAAATAGGATAGGTTGCAAATACGCAGATTGTAACCTCAGTGCT
Organism: Smallanthus sonchifolius; assembly: GCA_023525975.1. Taxonomy (NCBI): domain Eukaryota; kingdom Viridiplantae; phylum Streptophyta; class Magnoliopsida; order Asterales; family Asteraceae; genus Smallanthus; species Smallanthus sonchifolius. The sequence goes on from CM042024.1 coordinate 65,162,670, forward strand.
TTTCTCTGTAACCTTCAAGTGTTTATAATACAAAGAACGTTTAAAGTGTTTTCTCTTGTCGGTTTACTTTGTTTAGCTAGACTCTCCGCCTAGTCACGGGCATTCCGCACCCGGTCCGACTAGTAGACCCACTTGCATGTGACGATCCGCCACACCCGAGGGACCTACATTAAGTCTGGTTTACGTTTCAACTAGGCAAGAGGCGCGACTGTGCCTGTGCACCAGGCACGACCGTGCTTGAGTACACGGCGCGACCGCGCTCCTACACTGGTGCGACCGTGCTTGGTTAAGTTTTGGGAAATGCAGAAATAGTCCTTGTGGTTTGAAATGTTTGAGATTTGACAGGTTTGGTCCCTGTAGTTTATGAGATAACGGAGTTTAGGTTAACGGGGTTAATGGAAATTTTTCGGGTGTCACATCATCCACTAGTTGAAAGAATTTTCGTCTCGAAAATTAAAATAAAAAAAATTTTCTGAGGTGTCACATCATCCCCTAGTTGAAAGAATTTTCGTCCCGAAAATTAGAATTATACATTAAGATTTTGAAGTGGGTTGCTTGAACATATGCAGATACATGCGAATCATCTGATCCTCGCGCTCCCATGCGAATCATTTGATACTCGCGCTCCCATGCTTGAACAATAGGGATTTTTCTACGTTTGAGAGTTTTGATTTCCATATCCATGATTTCTACCGGTTCTTCAACGAACTGCAGTTGTTCATCGATGTGTAGTTCCTCAAGAGGAACCGCGAGTGTGTCATCTGCTAGACATTTCTTCAAGTTCGAGACATTAAGACGTCGTGTACACCACTAAGTCCTTCAGGTAGCTCCTGTTGATACGCTAATGGGCCAATTCTCTTCACTCTCTTTAATTGTCCAACATAACGAGGATTCAGTTTGCCTCGTTTCCCGAAGCGAATTACACCTTTCCAAGGTGAGACTTTGAGTAGAACCATGTCGCCTAATTTAGACTCTAACGATTTACGACGCTTATCGGCATAGCTCTTTTGACGATCATGAGCTGCCGCCACACGATGTCACACCCCGACCGATGGCGGAATCATCGGGGCGGGACATGTAAGACTGTTCATAGCACAAGGTTGACTAAATTGAAATATATTAAAGTCAAATTTCCATTTCACATAATCCAAGTACAAACCAAATCCAAACAAAGAAACAATAAACAACTCATAAACTTCTTGATTTAATATTGCTAAGTCCAAATCCTATATTGAGCACGTCTTGAATCATTCTCACATATTAGGGCCTGAAACAAGAATAAAATAAAGTCAACTAAAAAGTTGGTGAGTATAACACAGTTGTATATAGATAGCATATAGTTGAAAACAAATCCTTTACAAGACATGAAAAATAAGGCATTTATGGGGAGCAGCTATTGTGTAATCAAGTACAACCAAACCTTTGTAACTAGTATGCAAATTGTGTTGTCGGTATCAATCACCTTGTAGGATCGTAAGATTACAAGGTGATTCTATTCTAGTTGATATTGGCGGAAACAATAACAACCAACAAAGTAAACAAGTAAACAGCAAGAATACTGATAAATGCACTGTTGTATTAAACTTCTGAGATTACAAGTTTACAAGTAAAACACTATCAAGAAGCACTATGAAAGCACAAAAGCACTATTAAGTATAAGCACAAGCACTCTCTGTTTGAAGTGTTTACAGGATATATATATATAGTAACTTAGAATCAAGACAGACCCTTGATTCTAAGGATCAGATCTAACACAAGCCGTTGATCTTGTTTATTAATCTAAATTACACACAAAGGCTAATCTAGATAACTTTACTAAAACGTCTTCTTAGGCATCATTGTTTGCATGCTTGGAGACGCGCGTTATTGTCCTTTATTGGTTGCACCACTGAGGTTCCTTCTGCTTGGAGTGTGGCAGTTGCTTTTGCAGAAAGGTGTCAGATGCGCTTCACATGGATAGTCAGCTGCAACGTTTGGTCTTCAGTGAATAAGGCTATCAGCAGCAGAGATGAGAATAATGCTGCTGATAAGCCTATCAGCAGCAACTTGTGTTGAATGCTGCTGATAAGCCTATCAGCAGCAACAAGTGTTGAATGCTGCTGATAAGCCTATCAGCAGCAACTTGTGATGAATGCTGCTGATAAGCCTATCAGCAGCAACATGTGTTGAATGCTGCTGATAAGCCTATCAGCAGCATTAAGTGTTGAATGCTGCTGATAAGCCTATCAGCAGCATTTGTACTTAGAATAATTTGGTAGCAATCAGTCTTTGGTTCTACAAACTCCCCCTAGACTGATGCACCCAAAATTCTTCTAATCACTTTGCTGCTGAAGCTTTTGCATGTGGCTGACTATCCTTTCAACCTCATAGCCTCTTGGATCCTTGCTGGGATTGTTCAGTGGAAGTTCAGACAGAGTCTTGATGTCTTTGTGTGGCATTTTGTAGATTGCTTTGCTTGAACATCTCATCTGGTGCTTCTTTACATCAATCAGAGTGAACTCATCCAAATCAGCATTGTAGGACCAAGATACAAATGGAGAGTGGGACTTGAGTGGTTTGATATTCATGACCACATCTTTGCTAGGGTTGAAGTAGTGTCTGATTGCTAGCATAAGATGTTTCCCACTCTCATTTGCAGGCTCATGAGCTTCACCTAGCTCCAAAATTCTTCTTAGGTCTGAATTTGGTAGTTGCAGAACTTCATCAACAGACCTGTATGTAGATCTTCTTCTTTCAGTTCTCCCCTTGAAGATCTCAAACCTTTGATCCTGTGGATTGTAGACCCATTCAACTATGTTTCTTGAGTCTTCAGGTTCAGATGGGGATTTGGATTTCTTCAAGGGAGGCTGTTGATGAGAGGGAGCTGGGTGGGATGATTTGGACTTGTTGGGTGGAGGAGTGGAAGGTTTGGGGAGGAGAGTGGAAGGATGATGGACTGATGAAGAGGTAGGTGAGGGAGAAGGCTTGGGTTTCTTTGTCTTTGGTTTTTCTTCTTCTTTGATCAGTAACCTTTTCTTGGAGCCCTTCTTCCCTAGTCTTTCTTCCTCATCCTTTTTAACTTTGAAGTAGAGGGCTTGCAGGTTCATGAAATTCATGGTACCTAGCCTCTTTCCACTATCTCCTCTAGCCTTAAGGAAGTCAATCATGACCTTCCTTTCTTCATGGGTCCTTTTATTAAAGGCAATGGTCTTCTTGGACTGTAGCTTGGCTTTCTCTTATTCTTCAGCCTTTTTCTTTCTAGCCAATTGACCCTGCTGACCCATGAAGGCTCTGTAAATCTCTTTGGTTGAAAGTTTCTCAAGGTAGTCTGCATCCTCACCTTGAGAGACTAGAGTCTTTACCCACTCCTCCCTCATTTCTTTAGCTAGTTCAGAATCGGTTATCCTGAACTTAGCTTCTTCTTTCTTTTTCTTCTCCAATTCTTCTTCTTCTTTATTGAATTGTTCCTGCAGTTGAAGAGCAAGAGCTGCATCTTCTTCAATCCGGTCAACTGCAGGAATCTTTCTTTTTAGTTCATCCAGCTGTTTAGCATACAGCTGGATGGTTTGTTCTCTTAGGAGAATGGCTGTTTTTCTTTCTTGAGCCTTTTTCAGGTCAGCCATCTCCTCTTCTTCTCTTTTTCTTCTTTTCTCTTCTGTCTCTCTTTTATCTTTTTGCAACCTCTCTTCATCTTCATCAGTCATGATTCCCTTTCCTTTGTTTACATTGGATGCCTCTGCTTCAGCTTCACTGACCACAACAGCAGATGATGATGCTGCTATTGGGATCTCTGCCTCAGCTTCATTGGCAAGTTGAGGGATTGACAAGGGATGATCACTTTCTTCATCAAGTTGATACTCAGGACCTTCTATTTCCCTCAGTTGATCCCTAAGAGAAGATCTTGTGCCAGATGCTGCAGATGTGGCATTAACTTGTGGAGTATCTGAATTGGAGTCAGCATCAGAGGTTGACATAGACTCTTCCTGAGGAATCAGTCCTTCTTCTTCAAGATGGGCTCTGACAGTAGCTATCATTGCCTGGCTTTCAAGAGAGTTGACATTGCAGATGTTTGCCCTGAGCTGAAAAATCTTGAATAGGAAGTCTGAGGGAAGCTGAAGGATGTTCCTTGTGTTGATGATGAGAGAGGTGCCGTTGCTGAGCAGAAAAGTGTGGTCAAGGGGCTTAGTGCCCACCCAACCTAGCACGTCCAAGTCCTTGACCAGGAAGGCATACAAGAATATTTGAAGGCCCAGAACTTCTACTTCAGGGAGAAGACTGCTCCTTGTTATTTCAAGATTGCTAGGAGTCAGTCTCCTTTCTGCGGCCGCCGAGGATTCAGGATAAGCTACCCGATGTGCTGCTTGTAGGAATCTTTGGAACCTGGGTAGATTATCCTCCATCAGGTCATGGAACCTGCCAATGGCAAGTTCTGCTGAGAGATCTGTTGAGGTGTTGATGCAGTTAGTTAAATGCAGATGTAGGACTTGGAGGGCATTGAGAGAGTTCCAGTTCAGCTCTTCTACTCCGCTGAACTCCCATCCAATCCAAAACCTCTCAGATGATCCATCATACCCCCAAGCTAGAATGGAGTCAAATTCTAGCTTCTTTGATGATCTGAGTAGTTAGGGGGTTGAGGATTGACCAATGATGGCTGCTGCTTCAGGAAGGATGCTGAATGATGTATTTGTTTGTTCTGTGTCTTCAACGTCATTCAGCATTTCATCGACAGCCCTGACGACCAACTTCCAGTCTTCAGATGTCTCTTCTTCTTCATTATCTGGGACTGGCAAGTCATGAATTTGGACAAAGGCTGGCTTGAATAGTGAGCTTTGAAGTACAACCTGCTCTTGAATCCAGTCATCAAGACTGTCTTTATCTTCTTCCATTGAGACCATCTCCCCCTTTTTGGTTGCATCAGTAGACAGGTAGGCATCAGTTTGGGTGCCTACTAATACAAGAGAGGGAGTGGCTAAAGTTGGGCATTGATGGGCTTCATGCATAGAGACTTGGTGTCTTAGTTTGGACACTTCAGCCTCTAGCATAGCCACCCTGGCCGTCAATTCCAAGTTATGAAGTTTTAGTCTGTCCTCATCCACAGTTGTGGAATCCTTGGACCCAGATAGGGCCGTAGGCCGATCCTCAGCATCCCCATCACCCGTGGTTTCTTGGCGCCTGGGATTCCTCTCAGTGAGGGGAGTTTCCAAGGAAACACCCTCACCATGAGTTGCCGTGGTTGAGGTCTTAATGATGTTGTCACTGTCCTCCTGGTCATTTGATGTACCAGTAGTAGTGACAGCCTCTTCCACATCCACTCCTTCATTACTCCTGGAGTGGCCCTTCAAGGGTGAAGAACTTGGGTTGGGTGTTTCGTAAGCAAGACCAATCAGTACCTCCGAGATAGTGGTAGTTGGAGAAGGTACATCATCTTGATCAGGTTCCTCAATACTTAAGTTCAGAAAAGAAAGGAAGTGCTCAGGGGGCTGTTCTATGGATCCGGGAAATGATCCTAATCCTAATAGAGAGACTTCCGAAGGTGTCTCCCTAACAGTGTGGCTTTCCCTTATGATATTCTCATTAGAATGTTGTGATTCCGAGTGAGGGATGTTGGCTTGGGTTTGGGCCTTGGAGGCAAGAGAAGAAGGAGTTCTCTTGCCCCTCTTCCTTGTATATTTGGCTGCAACCGGGGCCCTGTGTTCCGGTTGAGAAATCAAACTGGGGGTGAGTAGATTATGTGCCTGTACATCCTCAGTAGAATGCACAGGGGTTCGATCAAAGGAAGCAGTAGTTTGAGTTTGTGGCAGTGAGGTGGAGGGTGTGGGATCAGTATCAGCTGGGTTTGCTGAACTGTCACCCTGGGCACTTTGCGTGTTCAACATTGTAGACAACAATGGAACATCGGCCCGTGAGAACTTTGATGAAACTGTTCTCATGCTTTGAAAAATATTGTTCTTATGTCCCAGAATTGAGTAGATTCTTGCAGTTTTTGAAAGATCTTGGTGTTCAATATTGAACACTTCTTGCAAGAATCTTGGGTACATGAAGAACTGAGATTTCACCCCTTCTTGAAGGTTGAATCTCAAACCTTCAAGAATGAGGTGGGAAAAATTGAAACCCGCTCCAGTTATCATACCGTGAATTGCCGACGCAAGTCCGGAGCTGAGTTGGTTCCAGCCACTTCTCTTCTGGGATATGCATTGGAGAAGAGTGTGGCAGAGAAACTTCCATTTGAGACCCATGAGTGCCTTCTCTATCGTATACTCTGTTTGATTCCCAGTGTACCCTATGGATACAAAGGTCCTCATGTATACGTCTCTTGGGTAAGAGGTGGCGTCCCCTTCATCTTGAAGCTTGAGGTGTTGGCGGAGCTTTGCTTCAGTGATGATTATCTCTTTGCCGTCTACTGTTCCTTTGATTTGGGGAGTGCCCTGTTCAGTAGAATACACGGCTGAGCTCCAAAAATCTTCCATGTGGGAAGTGTAGATGGTTGGGTTGACTGTTAGGGCATGGAGGGTTTTGGACCGACAAAGGAAGTCGATCATATCATTGAAACCATCAGATTTCTTGCCCTTTATTAGGCATGCAGTGAGGTTGTGATATGGGGAAAACTTGTCGTTGGGATTGTTTATGTCTGCGCCTGCCATTGTTGTGGATTTGGAGGGAAGAGAGAAGGGTGTTTGAATGTTGGTTAATTATTTAGGGCTTTGAATGCTGTGGGGACGGGAGAGAAAGTGATGGGTTTAGGGTTTGAAATTGAATATGAAGAGGCTGTGGGAACGTTTGAAATTGTGATATAACGGCAGACGAAGAAAAAGCAACCTTACTTGTACAGTACAACCTGTTTCACTTTTCATTGTTACAGCTGTAAAGCACTCGAGCAGTTATGGTAAAGACTGAGAGTAGTTTTTACCGCAGGTAGTAGACTTGTTTTACCCATCAGCAGCAAACTTGGTTGCTGCTGATGGTGTGCTATTCGCTGCAAACTTGGTTGCTGCGGATAGTTAAGTCTTTCAGCAGCAGATTTGGTAGCTGCTGACTGTTGTATTCATTCCGCAGCAAAAAGGTTGCTGCTGACCGCCTTAAAGCTATCCGCAGGAAACTTGTTCCTGTTGATAACTTAAAGCGATCAGTGGCAAAGGTTTTGCTGCGGAAGAGTAAAACTGTTAGCAGTGAAAAAGGTGCTGCTGACTATAACCTTTTATTAAGAACAAAAACATAGACATATTTACAAGGAAAGATAAAAAATTTGAGACATGTCTTATTCAAAGTTCATCATGCCAATTGATTCAACTAGATATCGAAATCTTGCTTCTCAGCTTGAAGGTCATTCCATAGTCAAGCATTTGATTTTGGATCCAGATGACCTGTGCACAGCAGCTTGAAGCTGCAATGTATTCTGCTTCAGCTGTTGAAGTAGAGACACATGTTTGCTTTTTGCATTGCCATGAGATGAGCCTTCCTCAAAGAAATTGACATCCCCCAGATGTGGACTTTTTGTCCAAGTTACAACCCCCATAGTCACTGTTAGTGTAGGCATAGAGATTTACATTTTCATTCTTTGGATACCATAGCCCAAGTTTTGGAGCTCCCTTTAGGTATCTAAGGATCCTTTTGACAGCTTGAAGATGAGACACTTTTGGAGCTGCTTGAAATCTTGCGCAGAGACAAACTGCAAACATGATATCTGGTCTTGAGGCAGTGAGATACATGAGAGAACCTATCATTGCTCTGTACTGATGTTGATCAGTGTCTTGTCCTTCTGTATCCGGAGATAATTGATGGTGCACTTGCAACGTTTTCATCTCTCGATCAAAATTATGCTTTTCTACTTTAGTAAGAGCTGTCACTGGTTTAGGAACATCATAATATCCCATATAGTCATAAGTAGGATGCACATATCCTTCAAATATGGATGTCCAAATGTTTTCATCAGTTGCTGATACGAACTGTTCGAACTGGACTTTCCAGATATGGTAATCTGATATGCACAAAAGTCTCGGTGGCATAGTTCCAATATCATTATCATCATAAGAAATTGACATTTTGAAATTTTTACGAAAATATCCGGAAAAAATTTCCCTCCAAAATACTCTTTTTAAAAAATTTCAAAAATTCAAAATTTCAAAAATGATTCAAAACGACCATATAAACTTTCCCTAAAAAAATTGGACAAGATGAAATTTCCCGCCAAAATACTCTTTTATTTTTAAAGAAGACTAGCTAAGTTCGCCTGCCTGAGCGAACTTAATAAGTTCGCCTGACTGAACCACCCAAGCGAACTTGTTAAGTTCGCCTGATTAAGTTCGCCTACTGATTAAGTTCGCTTAAACTGTGAGAAGCGAACTTAATAAGTTCGCTTGCTAAGTTCGCCAAATATTTACTAGCAAGTTCGCTTAAACTGCTGTAACAAACTCAGAAACCCAAACACGAACAAACTCGGCTGAAAATCATGATTTCTGATTAAAATGATGGAATTAAGCAATTCTGAACCGTATGATTGTGTAGAAACTGATTAGGAACAATCCTATCAGATCAATTTCTTCAAACCAATCCAAAATCAATCCAAATTGATCAAAAATCTTCCATTTTTATCAAGAACACGAAAAAGATGAAAAAGCTTCCAAATCTCAGATTTTTGATGTTGATTGGACACGAAAACACCATAAATCTCTTGCTAATCAAGAGCATAAGCTCTGATACCACTTGTAGGTCCCTAATTCGGTGTGTGACGGATCTCTAGACTCGTGGTACGACACGGTGATAACGTGCGGAGTCCATGATCAACGTGCTCGTGTAACTCAATCAACAACAACGGTGTAAATAAACGTTTTGTATTTCCACCACAATATCAGGTTACAAGAATTCAGTCTCTAATCAGTTTTCTCTGTGGTCTGTGTCTCACCGTTCTGTCTCAGTAAACACCTATATATAAGCACTGTTCTGCACCAACAGGCTAAGCGAACTTAATAAGTTCGCCTCTGATAGACTTAAGCGAACTTATTAAGTTCGCCTCTGATAGACCAGGCGAACTTATTAAGTTCTCCTCTGATAGGCTAGGCGAACTTGTTAAGTTCGCCTCTAGCAGAACTTGCACAGAATTTTATCAACAGTTACAAAACATGTCCTAACACCAAGTGCTATGGCACGGTCGCGCGCCTTGCTTTGGAACGGTCGCGCCCGATGGCTTGGCAAGGTCGCGCCTCATATGGGAACGGTGGCGCCTCTCGTCAGTTGAAACATAAATGCAGCCTTTAATCACATAATCGTTTGATTTCGTAACCGTTCTACACGTTTTCACCATTAACGAACCCAATTAAATCTTTTAATCATCACATTTACAACAAATAAACTCAATTTCGTCGATTCACCTCATAACCGCCTAATCCTCTCACGAGACCATCGAATCCACCATTTTGATTGCAATTCTACCAAGCAGACGCACTATCAATCCTCTCTGAAGCTCCCGAAAACACTGAGTCATCGAAATTGCAGCAAAATGGCACCGGAGATCAAACCGTCGTCGTCGGAACTCGTTTCTACCACGCGCTATCGATTAATAATATTTTCGGGTAATTGAAATCTTCGACACTTTCCTTTTAGTCTATAGATCAAAAGCCCTAACCTAATTTGGGCTTACAATATCCAATTTAACACGGACCCGAATCTAGGGTTCATTCTAAAATGGTTTAATCGAACCCTGCTTTGAACACGTTTTAAATACAATTGATATATTCCAATAGACTCGTAATGACCCTACAGATGAAAGCCCTATGAAATCTCTAATCCCAGCACGGTCGTGCCTCACACACTCAGACCTGGTCATGCCTCTTGACTAGACTTTGTCGTGCCTCAGAACCCTAGACACGGTCGTGCCTGGCTAAGACACGGTCGTGCCTAGTGAACAGCTTTGTTATGCCTTCTGTTTGATCAACACGGTCGCGCCCTGACTAGCACGGTCGCGCCCGTGGTTCTAGCACGATCGTGCCTTGTCCCAGGCACGGTCGCGCCCTGACTAGCACGGTCGCGCCCGTGGTTCTAGCACGATCGTGCCTTGTCCCAGGCACGGTCGTGTGTGTGAGAAAAATCTTGGCAGAATAATTATTTTATATTTTAAAAACAATAGGTATTTCAGATTAATTTTCAAATAAAAATAATTGATTTTATAAAGATTTATATTAACTTTATGTAAAAAGATCAAATTCTTAATCCTAAAATAAATAGAAGTTAGTTATTTAAATTTACAAAATTAAATTTATACTTATTGTTAAACCCTACACTTAAATATTATTTACACAACTTATTTACACATCTTTATGAAAATAAAGTAAATAAATTTATATTTAATATAAAACATCCAAAATTTTTTATAACTAAATGACTAAGTTACATATTTTATAAATAAATAAATAAGGTAACAATTATTTATTTAATTTACATTTGAACAAAAATTATTTATTTAGGTTATACTTAATTACCCCTAATACCTACATTATTTTTATAACTAAGTGAATAAATAATAATTATGTAATTTATTTATTTAGTTATTCAAACTCAAACCTTGATCAAAATATTATAAAAATATCCATTTCAAATCTTTCATTTTATACAATACCTTTCAAGTACAAACCACAAGCTTTATACACACATCTAATTCAACCCTAGACTTAGACATAGACTATTGTGCACAGTATTAATTCAATATACATTCCACAATAGGTTAACGTTGTGCATTACAAGGATCATCTTACTATATAGTCTCTCGTGTTAGCTACGCCTTTTGAATCAAGTGAGTATTACATAGCCCCTTTTACTCTTTTACACTTTTTGGGGTGGAACATGAACACTATACAAACTATTGCTTACTCCTCTTTACATTTATGTGTGCAATTTGAGTTTTATGCCTGAGTGCTAGTTGTGCTAACTTTTGTGTGCAATTTATGTGCAATCATTAATTATTCAAGCCGACGGTAAACAATGATAGATCTATTGAGTCTGACAAACCCACCCAGATTGGGGTAATTGTTACCGACAACACAATTTTGCATGCTAGTTACAAAGGTTTGATTGTACTTGGTTACACAATGGCTACACTCCATAAATACCTTATTTTATCATGTTATGTAAGGATTTGTTTATTCATAATCTATATGCTATCTATATACAAACCTGTGTATGCTCACCAACTTTTTAGTTGACCTTATTTTATTCATGTTTCAGGTACTAATGTGTGATTTTGATCAAGACTTACTACACTTAAGTTTTGGACCTAGATAATTTTAAATAAAGGATTATGTATCTCATTTGATGTACTTGGTTTGATTTGGTTTTATTTTGAATACTTGAAATGAATTTGAATGATTAATATATTTCAATTTAGTCAACTTTGTGCTCATGAACATTCTACATGTCCCGCCCTGATGATTCCGCCATCGGTTGGGGTGTGACACTGTTCCTCTTTCATTTGATGCACCGTCAGTGAATAACGTCCACTTATCGCTGGATTCTTCCAGTTATTGAACTTCAAGATCTGCTTCATGTTGGATATCACTACTGAAATCAGCCACAAAGTCTGCAAGTGCCTGAGACTTTATTGCTGTTCTAGGTTCATATATGAGGTCATAGGCGCTGAGCTTGACTGACCATTTAGCCATCCTTCCTCACATCTCTGGCTTTCTTAAGACACACTTAATAGGGTAGTTAGTCTTAACATGAATAACATGAGTTTCAAAATAATGTCTTAGTTTAGTGGATGCCATTATTAAAGCTAAGATTAATTTTTCTAAATGAGATTACCCGGTTTCAGCTGTAAGCAAACTTTTACTTACATAATATACTGGATGCTGCTGGCCTTCATGATCCTTGACTAGTACAACACTTACGGTGCTTTGGGATACTGCCAAGTATATGGATAATGGTTCGCCGTCTTCTGGTTTCATTAATAGAGGAGCTGATGATAAGTATTCTTTCAATGATTGGAGTACTCGTTAATGCTTCTCTTCCCATTCGAATCTTTTGTTCTTCCTCAGGATGTCATAGAACTCTTTGCACCTTTCTGAAGATCTTGATATGAACCTGTTGAGTGCTGCTACCCTGCCGGTTAGTCTCTGGATATCCTTGGTGTTTGCTGGGGATTTCAGATTGATGATCGCTTTGATTTGTTCTGGACTGGCCTCTATCCCTCTCTTGGTTACCATGTAGCCCATGAACTTTCCTGCCCCTACTCCGAAGTGGCATTTTGAAGGATTCTACTTCATGTTGTATTGGTCCACGATATCGAATGCGTCCCTGAGATCCCTGAGGTGATTCTCAGTTTTTTTTATTTTACCACCATGTCGTTTATGTAGACCTCCATGGTGTCCCCTAGTTTTTCGTTGAACATCATGTTCACCAGCCTTTGGTATGTAGCACCTGCATTTTTCAAACCAAAAGGCATAACAATATAACAATAGATACCTGTTGGAGTCATGAACGCGGTATCCTCCTGATCTGAGGGTTCATTCTGAATTTGTTGGAATCGTGATGAAGCATCCATGAAAGTCAGCATTTCGTGGCCTGCTGTGGCGTCGACCATAGAGCAATGTGTGGTAGTGGAAACGGATCTTTGGGGCATGCTTTGTTCAAGTCAGTGAAGTCTACACAGACTCTCCATCTTTGGGGCATAGCCACCTTGGGAATTTCACTTCCTTTATCATTCCTGCCTTTAGTAGTCTTTCGACCTCTTCTTGGATAGCTATGTTCCTCTCAGATGCAAATTTTCTTCTTTTTTGATGTATTGGCCTGAAACTGTTATCAACACCTAATTTATGTGTAATAATATCTTTAGAGATACCTATCATGTCTTCATGTTTCTAAGCGAAGGTTGAGGTTCTGCTTCTTAGTAATTCCATAAGATCTTGCTTAATATCCTTGGGGATATTGGTTCTAACAAGCACCTTGACATCAGAATCCTCTATGCTTAAGGATACTTCTTTAACATCCTGCTCTTTGGTTTCCAAGACGTCTCGGGCTTGTTTCTTTAGTTACTATGCTTTCCTGGTTTTGGCGGAGGCTTTCATTGAGGAAGTATAACAGTTTTTTTCCTCCTGCTGGTCACTGTTGATCTTCACTACCCCCTAGGGGGTCGGCATCTTGACACATTGGTGATATGTTGAGGGTACTGCCTTCATGTCATGAATCCATGGTCTCCCTAGAATAATATTATGGCAAGACAAATAATCAATAACACAAAATTTATGTATAGCATTTACCCCTTCGATGTATATTGGTAGCTTTATCTCTCCATCTGTGTTTTTGATCTCTCCACTGAATCCCACCAGCACTGAGGATTTTGAGACAATTTTGGAATCCGGGATCCCCATCCTCTTTAGGACTTCAAGTTGTATGATGTTCATCGAACTCCCTCCGTCAATTAGGATCCCGCGGATGAAGTGATTGGCAATGTACAGGGTGATCACTAAGCCATCGTGATGAGGATCTTGTACGTCATCTCTGTCACCTTCTTCAAAAGAGATCACTTTCGCTTCAGTTAAGCTGGATGTCTTGGTAGGCCTGTCCCCTTTCTCTGTTTTTGCTTCCTTGGCGTTTCTCTTAGCTGCAGAATAAGAGGTACCACATATGTTAGACCCACCAGATATAAAATTTATTACCTTGGCATCCGGCGGTGGGGATGTTGCTCTCTGCGGGATCCTGTCAAGATCACTAGATTTATTATTTCCTTTACCTATAAATTCTTTGAGATGTCCTTTGCTTAAAAGGTAGCTTATCTCTTTCCGCAAAGCAATGCAATATTTCATCACGTGACCAAAGTCCTCGTGGAAAGCACACCACTTGGACTGTTCTTCCATCCTCTACCCTTCTCAAATTTGCGAGGCCATCTGGCTTTTTCTCCAAGATCCTGCATAGCAAATGTAGAAATAAATACTGATGGCTACAAAATTCTCTAAGTAAAAATGCTGATGATCTCAGAGTTTGCTGTTGACCCACAAACTGCTGCGGATAAGCTTATCTGCAGCGGATACTTGTTCTTCTGCTGAAGAACAAATCTGCTGCGGATAGCCTTATCTGCTGAAGAATAGAGTTGCTGCGGATAGGCTTCTCAGAAGCATCAACATTTGACGCTACTGACAGGCAAATCATCAGCAGCTTTGGATGGTTGTGTCTTACTGCTGATAAACAACTCTGCTGCTGATAGTTATCCATTCATTGAAGATCAAACGTTGCAGCTGACCAGCCTTGCAAAAGCAAAAGCAACCATTACACTAACAACTTTCTGCTGCTACTCTGACACACTCCACGCCGAAAGAATGTCATTGGTACAAGACAATAAAAGACAAAAACGCTCTTCTCCAAGCATGCAAACAATGATGCCTTAGAAGACGTTTGAATAAAGTTAACTAGCATAGTTATTATTATTGTCTGTACATGTAGAATAGCTTCAATACAAGATCAACGGTCTGTGTTAGATCTGATCCTTAGAATCAAGGGTCTGTCTTGATTCTAAGTTACTATATAAATAGTACTTAGAGTCATTGTATCTCAGTGATTTTTCATAGAGTTTTCTCTTATGAAATGATACCTGATGTCAATGTGCTTTGTCTTGGAGTGCTGCACTGGATTGTTTGTGATTGATATAGCACTCATGTTGTCAATATGAATGGGAGTTGCCATGAAAGTCATCCCATAATCTAGCATTTGATTTTGTATCCAGATGACTTGTGCACAGCAACTTGAAGCTGCAATGTATTCTGCTTCTGCTGTAGAAGTTGAAACACATGTTTGCTTCTTGCTCTGCCATGAAATAAGTCTTCCTCCTAGAAACTGACATCCCCCTGAAGTGGACTTTTTGTCTAAGTTACATCCCCATAATCACTGTCAGTGTATGCATACAGATTAAACTTATCATTTTTAGAGTACCATAGCCCAAGTCTTGGGGCTCCCTTTAGGTATCTAAAAATTCTCATGACGGCTTGAAGATGTGAAATCTTTGGAGCTGCTTGAAATCTTGCACGGAGACATACTGCAAACATGATATATGGTCTTGAGGCAGTGAGATACATGAGAGATCCTATCATTGCACGGAAACTGATGTTGATCAGTGTCTCGACCATCTTTTTCTGGAGGCAGCTGATGGTGTACTTGCATAGGGGTTTGAGCAGCAGAGCAGTCAGTCATTTTGAATCTTTCCAGAATGCTCTTGACATATTTAGATTGGCTAATGAAGATTCCATTTGGGACTTGGTTGACTTGAAGACCCAGAAAGAAATTTAGCTCACCCATTGAGCTCATTTCAAACTTTGAGTGCATAAGGATCTCGAAATCTTTACACAGCTTCTTCCTTATTGATCCAAAGATGATATCATCTACGTAGATTTGAACCAGTAAGATTTCCCCCCTTCATCTTTGATAAACAAGGTCTGGTCAATGGCACCTCTTCTGAAGTTGTTGCTTAGCAGATATCCAGACAAAGTTTCATACCAGGCTCTTGGGGCTTGATGTAAGCCATATAGAGCTTTGTCTAGTTTGAACACTTGGTTAGGGTGTGCAGGATCTACAAAGCCTGGAGGTTGCTTGACATATACTTCTTCACCAATCTTCCCATACAGAAAGGCACTCTTGACATCCATTTGATAGACCATGAAATTCTTGGTTGCAGCATATGCCAGGAAGATTCTGATGGCCTCCAGTCTGGCAACAGGAGCAAAGACCTCATCATAGTCAATACCCTCTTCCTGAGTGTAGCCTTGAGCTACAAGTCTGGCTTTATTCTTGACTACAATGCCTCTCTCATCTTGCTTGTTCCTGAATACCCATCTTGTGCCAATGGCAAATTGAGCAGGTGGAAGATCAACAAGCTTCCAGACCTCCTGTCTTTTGAATTGCAGCAACTCTTCCTGTATTGCCTCAATCCAGCTGCTGTGTTGCAGAGCTTCATCTATCTTCATGGGTTCCACCTGAGATAGAAAACATGAAAATAAACATATATTGGCCTCATGAGATTTGCTTCTGGTTAGAACTCCTTGGTGAACTTGGCCAACTATATTATCCAGAGGAAGTTCCTTATTGATCCTTTGAATTGGTACCACCTCCAGCTGTATCCGTTGTTCAAGATTGCTTTGATTTTGATCAGGGATTTCTTCATTCATGGATGAAGAGTTTTCAAGATCAACAGCTACATCAGTGTTATCAGCAATAGTGTTTGCAGCATCTACAACATTTACCGAAGAGTCTGCATTAAAATTTTCATTTTCAGACAGGCTGCTGCTAGTGACATTTGAGAGTGTGGTTCGGGCTGCACTTGCTTCAATGGCTTCCATAACAGATGGAGGATCAATGGATGGTGTTCTCAGACTGATAGAAGAGTTTGGAAAGTCCAGTCTGTAGTCAGAGGAGGTGGAAGCAGGTGCTTGAGATTAAGAAGACTCCATATTTGAGAAGACGAGAGGATCAAATATTTGGGTGAAGGAGTCTATGTCAAAAAGCCAATTTGGGCCTTTTCCCTGTTCACAGACAACGTGTTCTCTGCATTCCACATTGGCTGATTCTTCCAAAATTCTTGTTCTTGAGTTGAAAACTCTGTAGGCCTTGGATTGAGAGGAATAGCCTATAAAATATCCTTCATCAGATTTGGCACCAAACTTAGTAAGAACCCCATGTGTGATTAGAATTATACATGGACATCCAAAAGGATTTAGAAATCCAATGTATGGGACTATTTGGAACCATAGTTCATAAGGTGTCTTGTTGAGAGGCTTGACTATGAGAACTCTATTTTGCACATAGCAGGCTGTGCTTCCTGCTTCTGCCCAAAATGTGGGAGGCAGTTTTGAGTCAGCCAACATAGATCTTGCTGACTCAATTAGAGTTCTGTTTCTTCTTTCAGCAACTCCATTTTGTTGAGGAGTTATTGGAGCACTGTATTGCCTTTCTATTCCCTTGCTCTCACAGAAACAGTTTAAAGTGTGGTTCTTGAACTCTGTGCCCTGATCACACTTTATTATCTTCACCTTCTTATTGCTTTGATTCTCTACCCTAAGAATGTAGGATTTGAGAATTTCAGCAGTTTCATCTTTAGTTCTTAAGAAGTATACCCATGAGAATCTGGTGTAGTCATCAGTTATCACCAGACAGTATGACTTCTTACCCATTGACATAATATTTGTAGGACCAAAGAGATCCATATGAAGCAGCTGTAGTGGAGTATCATTTGTATTCAAAGTCTTGGGCTTGTGAGAACTCATGTGTTGCTTTCCCTTCATGCACGCAATGCAGTGATCTTCTAGCTGGAATTCTTTATCAGGAAGCCCTCTGACAAGATTGTCCTTCACCAATTTGTTGATGGTTTTGATGTTAACGTGGCTTAGTCTCCTGTGTCAGAGAGCTGATTCATTAACTGCGGCTTTTGACAGAAAACAGGATACATTGCCAGATGGACTGACCTCATTCATGTCAAGCACATAAAGATTTTCTTTTCTCTGAGCAGTTAATAAAATCTTCTCTGGAGGAAGTTTGGATAAGCCAGGAGAACGCACAAAGCATTATTTGTCTGTGAAGAGCATCCAATGCTTTTGATCACATACCTGGGAAACATTCATGAGATTGAAGTCTAATTCCTTGACATAATTTACCTTATCAATACTCATTCTTTCATTTGACACAGTCCCCTGTCCAGTGATAGATCATCCTTTTGAGTCACTCCCAAAGGCAACATATCCTCCATTGAAGTGTCTGAAGTTGGAAAGGATGGATCTGTTGCATGTCATGTGCCAGGAACAACCACTGTTAACCACCAGGTGTTATTATTATGACCTGGCTGCCCCTGCACATGAGAGAGATCTAGTTAGTGGGAGGAATCCAAGAGCTTGTATCCTTGAAAAAAAGGGTTCTTGGAATATCAGATTCAGCATGTGTGCATTCAACAGAGCCAATGATGATTCTTGAAGGAATAGAAGCTGGGATCTTGGCTTTCCATTGCTAAGGAGATGGTTTTCCAGTTCTCTTTGCTCTATCAGCAGCTGATGTTGCTTTGGCTGCGGATGAATTTGCTTTATCAGCAGCAGATTTTGCTGCTGATGACTTTGTCTTATCAGCAGTCGATTTTGTTGCTGCTGAGAACTTTGGCTTATTAGCAGTAGATTTTGTAGCTGCTGATGGTTTTGCTTGAGCAGCAGTAGACTTGGTTGCTGATGAAGGCTTGTCCTTTTGTTTCTTGGGCTTGGCTTGATTACCAACATTTTTGCTGGCTGCTGATGGTTCAACAACCAATGTGTGTTTATCCTTATTTGCCTTGTTGACGGAGGACTTCCTTGTAGAAGTTCTCAAGCTGATGGGCATTTGTTTAGGATGGGCTTGATGAAGGATCTGTTTGTAGGGATTAAAATCACAATTTGAAGTAAAGTGGTCAGATTCACCACAGATGATGCAAGATTGTTGAGGCTTTGGCACCTGCTTCCTTGGTGGGGAAAGAGACTTTCTAAAATGAGTTGCCTTGGCTTCAGAACTCCTTACCTTTCTGTTCTTGTGTGTCTTCTCAAAAGCATGTTGTTTGAAGTTTCTTTGATGTTGAAGGTAGTAGAAGCAGGTACTGGCAGTGTGGTTGTATTTTCCACAGAAAAAGCATGATTTGGCCAATTTGTCCCTTGAAAGGTAAACGTAGTCCTTTCTTTTGAATAGGTCTTTAAAGTTGAAGGGGAGAGCTTTGTTGTGCTCAAAGGTGGCCTCTTCAAATGTCTTTTGAACATATGGATTTCTTTCTCCAGGCGCCTGACATATGTCAAACACCTTTCTTTGAGGCTTTGAGTTGTTTGAGGTTGAAGACTGCCCCTTTTCAACATTTAGCTTTCTTCCTTCTGGAGGATAGCTGATTTTGATTTGGTTGAAAGGCATAGGAACCGGAACAGCAGGTAAAGGGACAGGAGTACTTGTCTGAATGACTTTAAGAGCAGCTGGTTCTGGTACTGGTACTGGTGATGAGGCCTCCTCAGTTTTAGTGGACTCTGAGCAAGTTGACTCAGATTCTGACGAGGTAGTGTATTCTTGCACCAGTGGTTCATGTCTTGAAGGATCAAGATCTCGGTTGGCCTTTTCAAGACTTGAGAGATTGAATCTTGGTTCATGGATGGCAACGTAGTCAGCAGGAGGTGCAACGGCTTGATATTGTTCAGCATGATACCCTAGACCAGTTTTTACCTTGTCATGAATTTAAGCATCCAAAAGTCTTTGCAGCTTTTTGGATGCAAAGTCATATTTGTCAACATGAACTTTCTGTTCTGCCAATTCTGATCTGGTAGATTTTAATCTAGCTAGTAGATAATCAATCTGAGTTTCAAGATGGGTTTGTTCATGTTTTTGTAATGAAATCTCTTTCTTTAGGCAATTAATTTTTTCTTTATAATTGTTTTCTACTTTTGTGAATTCAGATTTCATTTGATGAAACTCTTCATTTTGATCTATTAGGTTTTGATTATGCTTTCTGTAGCGTAACACCTTATCAATACAAGCTTGGGAACAAAGATGTTCATATACCTGAGGTGATATCTCAGTTGTGTCTGCCATAAGAGCTTGGTTGTTAGCAGACAGATCTTCATAATGGAAGCTCCAGTCAAAGTCAGATGTTCCAACAGCTGCACAAGCTGCAATTTGAGCTGGACGAGTAGTTTGTTACTGTTGTTGTCTTGGTTGAGGAGCTCGGTTTGCCCTAGGTGCCTTGCATTCTCTAGAAAAATGACCTAGTTGGTTACAGTTGTAACATCTTAGTTTGCTTTTATCCAAGCCAACTCTGGTGTTGGAGTTGTTACTTGGAATGGGTCTTCCGATTCTAGGCCTATCTAGCTCCAAAGATTCCACAACTGTGGATGAGGACAGACTGAAACTTCATAACATGGAATTGATGGCCAGGGTAGCTATGCTAGAGGTTGAAGTGTCCAAACTAAGGCACCAAGTCTCTATGCATGAAGCCCATCAATGCCCTCCAGTAACTTCTCCCTCCCTTATATCAGTTGCCACTCAAACAGATAACTCTTTATGCACTGATGCAACCAAAAAGGGGGAGCTAGTTGCCAAGGAAGATGATGCGGACAGCCTAGATGTAACATTTCTGATTTTTAGTATCCGTATTTCAATTCAATGTAATGCATTTCAAACCCAATTCGAGTGCACTGTTTTGTTCTATTCGTACCATCAATTAAATGCAAATCCACAAATTTTACTCGGTTATAACCTACTAAACACTACATAAGTAGCTATTTATACAAATATGTCAAAGAAAAAAGTTACAAGGCCTGATGTTGAAAAGTAACAAGAAACCCTAATAGGCACGGTCGCGCCTCGTTTTGGCACGGTCGCGCCAAGTGCTTTGGCACGTTCGCGTGACTCGCTTTGGAACGATCGCGCCCGGTGCCTGGGCACGGTCAGGCCTAGTACCAGTTGAAACGTAAATACAGTTTTAAATGCGAGATCGTTGAGTTTCGTAACCGATATATGTTTCACTTTCATTAACAAAGAAAATAATGTTACCAATTGTAACCATTAACATCAGAAACCTGATTCGTCTCAAGAAAATCAAAACCCTCTCGTTTGAACATCGATCCTTCTACTCTGGAGTGAATTTCCCCCAACCAAACGCTACACGATCCTCCCAGAAGCTACTGACCCATTTGAAGCAACCGGAATCATAGCAGAAGACGCCGGAAGCCAAGCTCGCCGACGCCGGAACTCCTCCCTACCGTTCTCTATCAATTCACTACTCTTCCGGGTAATTGGAACCTTTTTCTCAATCGTTTCAGTTCATAGATCAAAAGCCCCATCTTAATTTGGGCTTGCAATATGGAAATCACCACGAAACCGAATCTACATTTCGTTAAAAAATGATTTAATCGAATCAAACCTTAGACACGTTTTAAATAAAATTAATCTATACAAAAAGAGTCGTGATGATCTAATGGGTGAAAGCCTCATGAATTCCAACATTAACAATATAAGAATTAGTCAAATTGAATCTGTTTTGGAACAGACACGGTCGCGTTAGCATTCTTGCGCGGTCGTGCTTCATGAGACACGGTCGCGCCAAATACCAGCGCGGTCGTGCCTCCTGCTCAGACCCAGTCATGCCCTTTGGCTAATCTCAGTCATGTTTTAGAATCATAGACACGAACGTGCCTGGCCAAGGCATGGTCGTGCCTAATAATTTGGTTAGTTATGCCCTCTGTTTGATCAATACGGTCGCGCCCTGACTAGCACGGTCGCGCCCGTGGTTAGAGCACGATCGTGTCCCTTCCCAGGCACGGTCGTGTGTGAGTTAGAATTTCTTGGCAGAATTATAATTTTTATATTTTTACAAACAATGAATGTCTCAGATTAATTTTCAAAATAAAATAATTGATTTTTATAAAAATGTATTTGACTCTATTTAAAAAGACCAAATATTTAATCTGGGAATAAATAGAATTTGTTATTTAACGTTTATAAAAATTAAATTTACACTTATTGTTAAACCTCCCAATTTAAAAAAATATTTTAATGGTTAAGTTACATATTTTATAAATAAATAAATAAAGAAATGGTTATTTATTTAATTTATATTTAAATATAAACAATCATTTATTTATACTTAATTACATTTAATACTTACATTATTTTCATAAACAATAATTATTACCTATTTAGTTAATCGATTTCAAACCTTAAATCAAAATGTTCCAAAAATATTCGTTTCAAACTTTATATTTTATTCAATACGTTCAAGTACAAATCAATGACTTTTTACACAAGTCCAAATGCAACTTTAGACTTAAACTTTTGTGCATACTATTAATACAATATACTTTACACTTTAGGTTAACTTGTGCATTTCAAGGATCCATATTTCTATCTAGTATTTTGTGTAAACTACGCCTTCGAATCAAGTGAGTATTACATAGCCCCTTTTACTCTTTTACACTTTTTGGGGTGGAACATGAACATTATACAATACTATTGTTTACAATTACACAGACTACACAAATACAAATCCCCTTTACATTCATGTGTGCAATTTGAGCTTTATGCCCGAGTGCTAGTTGTGCTAACTTTTGTGTGCGATTTATGTGCAATCATTAACCATTCAAGCCGAAGGTTTGCAATGATAGATCTATTGAGTCTGACAAACCCACCCAGGTAGGATGATTGTTACCGACAACACAATTTTGCATGCTAGTTACAAAGGTTTGATTGTACTTGGTTACACAATAGCTGCTCCCCATAAATGTCTTATTTTAACATGTTATGTAAGGATTTGTTTATTTACAATCTATATGCTAATTATATAAAAACCTGTGTATGCTCACCAACTTTTTAGTTGACCTTATTTTATTCATGTTTCAGGTGCTAATGTGTGATTTGATCAAGATTTGCTTCACATAGGCTTTGGGACTTAGTTAATTTGAATAAAGGATTTTATGTATTTCAATTATGTTCTTTCTTGGATTTGGTTGTGTTTGTATTATTTGAAATGAAATTGATGTTTAATATATTACAATTTAGTCAACCTTGTGCTCATGAACAGTCTACATGTCCCTCCCCGATGATTTCGCCGTCGGTTGGGGTGTGACAGATTGGTATCAGAACCTTGGTTACAGGGAACTATGTTATTAGATACCCTTGACCTAGACTATAACTTTAGGGCACCCACTTATGCCATGCCTCATGTTTATTTGATTATGTGCTACATCTTATGTGTTACATGCTTATTATGATTAGTTATTATTTCGTTTTGATATCTTACTTATTAAAAATTCATGACTTTTTAGACTATACTTAAATAATAAATTTAATAAACCATATCCCTACCTATACCCTAAAACCTCATAATATTCTTACCTACTTCTCTATCATCATCTTCTTAGCATGTGGAAACTTCATGGATCTAAAACTATAAAAATCTTTTTATACCCTCGTTAAGGTTTTTAAACTTTGTTAATTCTTTAAGGACACTTGCAATCTGGAAGGGTGACACCTGTATTCTGGGTTTTCTGTCTAGGAAAGCATTTTGCATAAATCCCAATCAACCGAGGGACCCGTATGCTTTCTTGGAATTACCGGGATGAGTGTTTACTTATAGGCTAAAGCATGTCTCCTTGAAAATTATATGAGTTTAATTAACCTTAATGTGTCATAGTATTCAAGTGATTATATCCAAGCTGTTGATGAGGTATTGCAAGATGAAACTCTCCATGAAGATACACCTCCATCATTCAGCATACTTCCTGAAGCTGCAACCATAATAAGTCAAACATCTAATCCCCAATTCTCACTAACTTCAAACAAGCTAGAATTCGACTTCATTATAGCTTGGGGGTATGATGGAATAGATGAGAAATTCTGGATTGGATGGGAGTTTAGTGGAGTATAAGACCTAAACTGGAATACTCTTAATGCCCTCAAGGTTCTTAATCTGTATCTGACAAGATGCATCAACACTTCATCAGACCTCTCAGCAGAACCTGTAATCAACAGGTTCTATGACTTAATGGAGGATAATATGCCCCGGTTTGAAAGACTACTAAAAGAAGCAACTAGGGTGGCTTATCCTGAATCTTCATCAACAGCAGAACAAAGACTGGCTCTAAGAAGACTTGACTTAATCAGGAGCAGTGCTTTAACTGAAGAAGAAGTTATCTGCTGGCGAAGATTCCTGTACAACATCATGGTTAGGGACTTGGAAGTGCTAGGATGGGTGAGCACTGAGTCCTCTGATTTCACCTTCTTCTTATGCAATGGATCTTCTCTCTTAATCAACATCAAAGAGATCTTACTCCTACCTTCAGACTTTCTACACAAGGTTTTTGAGCTCAGATCAATCATCTGCAACATCAACTCCTTTGAAAATCAAGAAATGATCAAACTCATCAAGGCTTCTCTTAATAAGGAGGAATCACCTGCAATGAATGACTCTGACTCAGATCTATCCTTCCTTTCTTCACCAACAGTCAAGCTGAACACAGAAGAAGAATCCAAGAGAAGAGAACAGGAAAAGGTGAAGGATTGTTGGAAAGAAGTGACAGGTATGGAATGGGAAGAAGATGAAGAAAGTGTCCTTCCTTTGTCCATTCCCCAAATTGCCAAGGAAGCTAAAGCTGAGATCCCAACAGCATCTACTACATCTGCTGTTGTGGTCAATGAAGCTGAAGCAGAGGCATCAAGCAAAGACAAGGGGAAGAGACTCATGACTAAAGAAGATGAAGAGGGGATAATGAAGGAGAAGAAAGAAAAAGAGGAAAGACGAAGAAGAGGAAGAGAAGAAGAGGAGATGGCTGAATTACGAAAAGCCCAAGACAGAAAAACAACCATTCTCCTCAGAGAACAACAGATCCAGCTGTATGCCAAACAGCTGGATGATCTGAAAGTCAAAATTCTTGCAGTCTATCAAATTTCAAGAAGATGAAGCTCTTGCACTTCAACTGCAGGAACAATTTAATAGAGAAAAAGAAGAAAGAGAAAAGAAGAAGGAAGAGGCCAAGTTCAGAATAACTGATTCTGAACTAGCCAAAGAAATGAGAGAGGAGTGGATAAAGGCTCTGGTTTCTCAAGGTGAGGATGCAGACTACCTTGAGAAACTATCAAATAAAGAAATCTACAGAGCCTTCATGGGTCAGCAGGGTCAATTGGCAAACAAGAAAAGGGCCGAAGAAGAAGAAAAAGCAAAACAAAAATCCAAGAAGACCATTTCCTTTAACAGAAGATCCCATGAAGAAAGGAAGGTCATGATTGACTTCCTAAAGGCTAGAGGAGAGAGTGGAAAAAGGCTGGGTCCCATGAATTTCATGAACCTGCAAGCCCTTTACCTTAGAGTCAAAAAGGAAGAGGAAGAAAGACTAGGGAAGAAAGGCTCAAAGAAGAGGGTAATCAATCAAGAAGAAGAAAAGAAACCAATGAAACCCAAGCCTTCTGCCTCATCCACCAGTTCCTCTACCTAACAACCTTCCACTCTCCATCCTAGACCTCCCTCCTCTCCACCCACAAAGTCCAAATCCTCCCACCTAGCTCCTATTCATCAACAACCTCCCAAGAAGAAAAGCAAACCTACTACTAAACTAGAAGACGCAAGAGAAATCGTCAACTGGTCCTACAGCACTCAAGATCAAAGGTTTGAAGTCTTCAGGGGAAGAACAGAAGAAAGAAGATTACTCTATACAACTGTTGATGAGATATTACATCTTCCAGATTCAGATCTCAGAAGAATAATAGATCTGGGTGAAGCTCATGAGCCCGAGAATGAAGGTGGGAGACATCTGTTGCTGGTGATCAAACATCACTTCAACCCCAGCAAAGATGAAATTTTTAATGCACAACCTCTCCAATCCCACTCTCCATTCATTAGCCGGTTCTACAATGCTGAAAATGATGAATTCACACTAACAGATGTTAAAGGACAGAAGATGAGGTGTCTAAGCAAGGCTATCTTCAAAATGCCAAGCAAAGATATCAAGACTCTATCTGCGCTTCCTCTTAACAATCCCAGCAAGGACCCAAGAGGCTATGAGGTTGCAAGAATCGTCAGCCACATGCAAAAGCTTCAGCAACAAAAGCAGTAAGAGAGTTTTGGTAGCATCTGTCTAGGGGGAGTTTGTAGAAATAAAGACTGATGGCTACAAAATTCTCTAAGTGCAAATGCTGCTGATCTCAGAGTTTGCTGCTGACCAACAAACTGTTGCGGATAAGCTTATCTGCAGCGGATACTTGTTCTTCTGCTGAAGAACAAATCTGCTACGGATAGCCTTATCTGCTGAAGACCAGAGTTGCTGCGGATAGGCTTCTCAGAAGCATCAACATTTGACGCCGCTGACAGGCAAATCATCAGCAGCTTTGGATGGTTGTGTCTTACTGCTGATAAACATCTCTGCCGCTGATAGTTATCCATTCATTGAAGATCAAACGTTGCATCTGACCAGCATTGCAAAAGCAAAAGCAACCATTACCACTGACAACTTTCTGCTGCTACTCTGACACACTCCATGCAGAATGAATGTCATTGGTACAAGACAATAAAAGACAACAACGCTCTTCTCCAAGCATGCAAACAATGATGCCTTATAAGACGTTTGAATAAAGTTAACTAGCATAGTTATTATTATTGTCTGTACATGTAGAATAGCTTCAATACAAGATCAACGGTCTGTGTTAGATCT
Source organism: Smallanthus sonchifolius (assembly GCA_023525975.1). Classification (NCBI taxonomy): domain Eukaryota; kingdom Viridiplantae; phylum Streptophyta; class Magnoliopsida; order Asterales; family Asteraceae; genus Smallanthus; species Smallanthus sonchifolius. The sequence goes on from CM042024.1 coordinate 65,188,805, forward strand.
GATCCTTAGAATCAAGGGTTTGTCTTGATTCTAAGTTACTATATAAGTAGTACTTAGAGTCATTGTATCTCAGTGCTTTTTCTTAGTGTTTTCTCTGTAATCTTGTAACCACTGAAGCTTAATATAAATTGCATTTATCAGTACTTCTTGTGTTTACTTGTTTACTTTGATTAAGTTGTGATTGTTTTCGCCAATCTCAACTGGAATAGAACCATCTTGTATTTACCGATCCTACAGTAAATAGTAAACCAGTATATCATGGGAAAAACAATATTCGGACATCTTAGGGTATTCTTCCTCTTCCTCATCATCTTCTACAGCGTTAACCTTGTGATTGTCAGGATTAGAATACGGCTTGGATCTGTAGGACTTGAAAGGTGTAGATTCAGTCTTTCGGTTGGGTTGACTGTAACTGGTTGGAGCATCCATCCTTTGCTATATCTTTTTGTCATCCTCGAGTCTTATGAATCTTAATGCCCGGTTCCTGACTTCATCAAGATTCCTACTGTTAGGACATATTTTGTAACTGTTGATAAAATTCTGTGTAAGTTCATAATTATTCATGACAATGTAAAGCTCAATATAGTGAAAACGAGACAGACAATTTGGAAGTGGCTGCTTGACACTGTGGTTCTTTTCCACCCGGCTGGGTTTACATGATCAAGCTTGCCTTCATGCTCTTCAGGTTCCTATTATTTCCCCTAAACCTAAGAGGGGTTAGCATCCACCTGAGATTGGCTCTTTCAAACTCAATGTGGACGGTTCCGCTATAAACGGATTCATAACAGGGGGTGGTGTTATCAGGAATTACCAAGGTCAGGCTATTTTTTTCGGGTAAGAACATGCAAGCAGAAGCTCGGGCGTTAATCACTGGCTTGGATCTTGCCTCCCAATTAGGCATACCCCTCTCATGTATGGAACTTGACGCTCAAGTCTAAGCATCTTTTGGAGCTAACTTGTTAAGTTAGCCTAAGGAATATTGTTCAAGTTCATAGAGAGGCGAACTTAATAAGTTCGCATAAGCATCTTTAGAAGCGAACTTGTTAAGTTCGCCTATAGTAGGTTTATGTTTTTAAATAGGTGTTTAAAGATTCTGTTAAGTAGGACTTAATTGATCGTATTTAGTGAATCTTGTAAACTCTGTGTTTTGTGGAATACAAAGAGAAGTCTATTTACCTACTGTTTCTATTGTCAATTCATATACATACGTTAACATGAAGGATTCCGCACTCCGTGTTATCGAGACGTCCTGTCATGAGATCGATCTGTAGATGAGTCATGTGGACCTGCAAGTGGTATCAGAGCTTTTGCTCAGGATTTGTGTTTGATTCTTGGTGATTAGAGACGATTTTGTGTACAATTTGACAAGAAATTGATCATTTTTTCAAGTTTTTGTATCCATGGAGTTTTCAAGTTCTTGAAGTTGATTTTGCTACTGAATTCGTGGATTTGAAGTGGTTTTTGGTAAAGTTAATCCGATAGAAGTGTTCTAATTCATAAAATACTAAATCCTACAGTCCAATTTCTTCAAATTCCATCTAATCTGTGAGAAATGATGATTTTAGGTGATGTTTGTTCGTGTTTGGGTTGAAGTTCTTGCTGAGTTTGTTACAGCTGAAGCAAGCGAACTTGCTGAGATTTGTTGCAGGCGAACTTAGCAAGCGATCTTATCAAGTTCGCTTCACCCAGTTTAAGCGAACTTATTCAGTAGGCGAACTTACCTGATTTTGTTGTTTAAGTGAACTTAACATGTTCACTTGGTATCAAGTTCGCTTGTGGACTTGTTCGCTCTGGCAGTATCAGACGAACTAATTTCAGGCGAACTTATCTAGTTCGCTAGTGTTCTTAAAAAAAAGTATATGGTTGGTTTTGAATCATTTTTCAGGCGGGAAATTTGTTCTTGTCCAACTTTTGAACTAATTTCAGGCGAACTTATCTATTTTGGCGGGAAATTTGTTTTTGTCCAAATTTTTTAGGGAAAACTTATATTGTTGGTTTTGAATAGGGGTGCAAACGAGCCGAGCCGAGCCCGAGCTTGACTAGGCTCGAGCTCGGCTCGTTTAACTTACTGTGAGCTCGAGCTCGAGCTCGGCTCGATTCGAGCTCTAATTTTGAAGCTCGGGCTCGGCTCGTTGGTAGCTTTACAAGCTCGAGCTCGGCTCGGGCTCGGCTCGTTTATTATATATTAATTAATTTATATATATTTATATAAATTTTATTATAGTTTTTATATATAACATAATACATATTATTTAATTATATTTATCTTAATTTTATATATACTAATTATTATTATTATTTTATAAATATATATTAAATATATTAAAAACATTATATAAATAAAAGGCTCGTTAAGGCTCGCGAGCCGGCTCGAGCTCGATAAGTGAAGCTCGGGCTCGGGCTCGTTTAATAAACAAGCTTATTCTTAGGCTCGAGCTCGGCTCGAGCTCGTTTAAGCTCGGCTCGTTTCGAGCTTTTTAACGAGCCGATCTCGAGTAGCTCGCGAACAGCTCGACTCGTTTGCACCCCTAGTTTTGAATCATTTTTGAAATTTTAAAAAAAGAGTATTTTGGCGGGAAAATTTTATTTCCGGATATTTTCGTAAAAATTTCAATATGTCGATTTCTTGTGATGATAATAAGATTGGAATTATGCCACCAAGGCTTTTGTGCATATCAGATTACCGTAGCTGGAAAGTCCGGTTCGAACAGTTCGTATCAGAAACTGATGAAAATTTTTGGAGACCAATAACAGAAGGATATGTGCATGCTACTTTTGACTTTCTGGAATTTTGTGATGTTCCTAAACTAGTGACAGCTCTTACTAAAGTAGAAAAGTAGAAGTTTGATCATGAGATGAAAACTTGTGAAACTTTAATGATGTCTTTACCAAAAGAAATCATTCATAGTCTCGGGAAGTGTCCTACTTCAAGAGATCTATGGGAAGCACTGAAGAAAAAGGGTGGAGCAACTTCTCATGTGTTTGTGGTCTTGATCAAAGAAGTATTGGAGAAGCAGGGTGATTCTCAAAGTGATTCTTCTGCAGATTTAACTGATAGTGAGAGTATTTGTTCTGGTGAAAGTACTCAATCTACTTAAGACTGATGTGATGACTGAAGAAAGCTTTCAGGCAGTTGAAGATGATCTGAGGGAATTAGAAACTGATGCAGAGCCTGTCATTGTTGCTTAAAATGGTGAAGCTGATGATGACATATTCATGGCTCCTTGTGCATCTTCTTTAGAAGAAAAGGATACGGTATTTTCTAACTCTGAAACGTTTTGTTCTAACTGTATTTCAGTGAAGGATAAAATGATGAGGGTTATGGATGACAACGTAAACCTCATTTGTGATATGAAATCCGTGCACACGGTAAATCAGAAATTAAAACATAATGAAAATGTGTGTGTTGAAAGGATAGAATCACTGAAGAGGGATATAAGTTCTCTGACTTTGAAGATCAAAGAGCAGGTATATCACCTGGATATGTCCTTTGTAGAAATTGAGAAAAGAAATAATGATCTTGTTGAGAAAGATATGGAACTAGCTGAATCTAAAGTAGAGGTGATCAGATTGCATAGAAAGTTAGAAAGCTTTGGAAATTCATCATTCTTACTTGGATATTTTAATAATATAGAAGATGGGAAGGGAATTAGTGGTATTGGCTATGTTTCTCCACCATTCAATGGAAATTAAAATAGTTACACCTGAGATTATAAAAGATGAGGATTTAGATCCTAAGACTGTGTTGAAAGTGAATCCAGTCACAGGTGAAGATATGGTGTATTATGATGAGAGTGATAATAAATATTTTGATGAAGCTAAGGTAGAGGGGATACCGAAAGAGGTTAAGAAAGAAGACTCAAAGGTTGATTCTAATTCATCTGGAAATTATACATTTGGAAGTTCTTCAAATTCAAGGAGAGTTCCATATGTCAGAGATTATAAATACAGGCGTACATGCTTTCATTGTAATGAGATGGGACACATTGTGGTGACCTGTCCTTACAAAAATAAAGGGGAGAAGCATGTATTTCCTGAGAAGATGAAGCCTGAATCAAAACTTGTTGCAAAATCTGGAGTTCCAGAGAAAATAAAGCCAAAAGAAGTTCATGAGGAAAATCTTCTTCAAGTGCATCTTATCGTGTGAAGATTCCTTATTTGAGAGAATATCGTGAGAAGAGATCTTGCTTTTACTGTGGTCTTGTAGGTCATATTCGGATGGATTGTCCTCACAACGCCAAAGGTAACCAACATGTTACTCTAGGAAAAGTAAGAACTCATGGTAAGCCTTATGTTAACCCAAATATGGTTAAACCTCATGATACACCAAAGGGTAATTCAAAATCCGAGGTTAGGCTTTCTAGACCTCAAAGACGGAGGAAAAACAGAAGATTGAGAAAAATTTTAGAATAACAAGAGCTTTCACAATCTAAACATTTTTCAAATGAACAAGAGTGTTCAAACACTTCACATTTTAAGCAAAAAGAACTTAATGACTAGAAGTATGTTTAGAAATCTAAAGTTTCTGTTTCTGACTCGTCGGAGAAATCACCGAAAATCGATGAGAGATTCGATTGTGAATGGGGTGCGGTTTATTATTTTGCTACAGATGGACGACCCACAACTATCATGGCTTGGGTCCCAATTTCAAATTAATGTTTCTTGTTAGATGTGCAGGATTAACAAAGAGGGACTATTAATAACATTTGGGTTGTTGATAGTGGTTCTTCATAGCACATGACAGGGAATGACATCTGCATGAGTAAAGAGTTGTTAATAACTGAGAATATTTTTTATTCAACGACTTGATGCTTAAAGGGGAGAATATGTCACACATAATGTTTTGGAAAGAGTTTTACAAAGTCCAAATGACAACCTGAAACATAGGATGACAATGGCGAGCATAAAGTCGTTGATTCAACCATTTGACTAGTTGAGAGAGAGTCTACAGGACAGGGGGAGTACAGAACTGTGTTGGTGACAGAGGCAATGACATTCAATTACATTACATTGGTTTGAGTTTTTTAATTGATTGAATTGCTTAATCCTGAGTAGCCAAGTAAAATGTTTTTCATAAAATGTTTTCATGGAAGGTTTACTTTCGTTTGTTTTACTTTCTTTGAAAAAGATTTTGAAAAAGCCAAACAAATTGAAAAAGATAAAATCGACATTACTTGAAGTTATAAGGAGAAATGATAGTACATCAGTGGATGTTCAGTCACACATGACCTTAGTTGAACTTTATGATGCTTATCTAATATATCTGTGATAAATGTTTTGATCAGAACTTCTTAGACTGCACAGTATGGGAAATGATAGCTTCATAACTGGTTTTGCTTAACAAAATTGATGCTTGATGCTTATATTTTGATTTGGATACTAGCATGTAGTCTAAATTGTCAATAGGCTATGAGTATCTTTGGTCCATTAGTAGTGTGACAACATAATGATCTTTGTGACAAATGTGATTTGAACCCATGGTATGCCAGGTGTGTGTGTAAAAGATCATTATCAGATAAAGAATATAAGATCTAAAGTACTTCATGAGACCAGTATCGGTTATGTCGTTAAACACAATTTTTCAGTTCACTTTACTTCCCATGCCCCGAAAAACATGCAACGTGAAGTTGGACTAAGATATGTTTCTGACAACATCTGTTGGAACATATACTAGCCCTTGGATCAATATCCTTATTCAATTGAACATATCCAGATAACAGTTGGATCACGCTACCCTATGTCATTGAATCAATCGATTCATTGATCAATCTTATGTTGAAGAATTCTATTGGTATAATCTTTCTGTTACTATGATTCATGATACTTCATCCAAACCAAGACATTTGAATCATTCGATTCTGAATCATTCTGATTCTCAACTTTATATTTTCCTATGTTTATCGGTATAATTCATCCTGGAGATTGAATATTGTCTTGCAATGATCTTATATGTCTTGAACATAGTGCACATTTAAATTTCTGTTTGCATATTTGTGGGATACACGTTGTATTACAAAATAAATGGTACCTTAATTCACAAGAACATGGGACAAAGATACTGATGGTTACAATTCTTATAATATTGACAACTTAGATTGACATGTTATGTGTTGCAAATTCGTATGTAATTTATTATAAGCATGTTATGATCTAATCCCATCTTTTTTTGGAGTTTTTCGCGTATCATTACATGTTTTGGTTGAAGCATAAAAGATTTGATCTTATCTGATATAAAGAAATGATTAATCTGGATAGGATACCCTTAGAATGTTTAGGGATGTTTATCCAAAATGTGTGATTGATGCATTGTTTTTACTGATATGATCTTCTTACTCGTGATGTTCGAGAAAAAAAATGTGATTTTGTATTTTACATTTTATTTTGTACAAAGAAAAACCAAAAAGATTTTGTGAGTCTTATATTTGAAAAATCAAAAAGATTTTATTTTTCCAGCTTCCATGAAAATCTTAATTGTTGGTTATTCTTGGTTATTCTCCTTTGCAAAAACTGAATATTGCAGACAGAAGTTGACAAGGGGTCCTTCTCCCAAGTTTTCTTCTAGACAGAAAGAGAAAGCGCAGATGAACAAGACGAAGACTACAGTGTGTGTTTGATGATATATGAAGACGGATGACAATCTTCTAAAGCTGTTGTCAAGGGGGAGTCTGTTGGAGCATACTCTGGTTACAACGAGCTTGAAGATTTTATGTCTTAGTCTTAGAGTCTTTGACTTGTAATTGATAGAAATGTTAGCAACGGTTAAAGGGGAGTCTGTTAGGACATGTTTTGTAACTGTTGATAAAATTATGTGTAAGTTCATAGAGACGCGCACTTAACAAGTTCGCCTAAGCATCTTTTGGAGCGAACTTGTTAAGTTCGCCTAAGGAATATTGTACAAGTTCATAGATAGGCGAACTTAACAAGTTCGCCTAAGCATCTTTAGAAGCGAACTTGTTAAGTTCGCCTATAGCAGGTTTGTGTCTATAAATAGGTGTTTACAGATTCTGTTAAGTAGGACTTAATTGATCGTATTCAGTGAATCTTGTAAACTCTGTGTTTTATGGAATACAAAGAGAAGTTTATTTACCTGCTTTTTCTATTGTCAATTAGTATACATATGTTAACACGAAGGATTCCGCACTCCGTGTTATCGAGACGTCCTGTCACGAGATTGATCTGTAGATGAGTCATGTGGACCTACACCTACAAGGATTCATAACAAGGTCCTCATAGAATTGGGAGTCCTTCTTCAGCCCCATCTTGAATGCCTGGACTGCTGTGGCAAAAGCAAAGTTCCGGATATCTAGGGATTCCCGGCCAAACTTGCTGACATATTCTCGAAGAGATTCCCCGAGATTCTGAGTTATCCTGTTTAAGTCACTTGTTAATCTTTCAAACATTCTGCTGCAATAGAACTGGTTATAAAACAAATTTATTAAATGAGCAAATGTAGTAATCGAATAAGGTTTAACGTTAAGTAGCCATTTCAGGGCTGATCCTTTTAAACTAGAGCCGACGCCTTTGCATAAGCATATTTCCTTTAGGTCCAAGGAAATGGGGATTATATCCATTCTTTCTCTATACCGCGCGACGTGTTCCTCAGAATATGTAGTTCCATCATACAACTTCATGTTAGGAGTCTGGAAGCGCTTGGGGATCTCAACATCACATATCGGTCGAGCAAATCTGGAGATCCTGTGACTGGTAGAGGACATCTCCGGTATAGGTTGGACTACACCTGGTACACTGGAGATCATCTCTCTTATCTTCTTCAACTCCTTGGCCATTTGAAAATTGATTGTAAGTGTTACCGTTCTCAGGATTTCGGAATGATGATTCCGGAGTAACTCCAAGATCCTGATTTGTCGTAACTCTAACAGCCGGGGTAGGGCCAACTGCAGTGACTACTGTTTGCATGGGAAGAAATTCTCCCTTATGGATTCCTGAGGATCCGAAATAATTAAAGTCCAGGATCCTTGGTTGCAGCGGATTCATCACTTCCACTGGTTTCTTTGACTAACTGACCTTTTCAAGTTCTCTGAATAGCGTCAGGTTAGTCTTTTTTTGCTGCTACATCTGTTGCTTCATTTATGAAATTTGATTGAGGATTTCATCATTTGAAACTAGCACAGGTGCACCAGCAGGTATTCCGGATCCCGAGAAACCCGCAGAAGTGGTTTTCTTCGGCTGATTAACACTCTTTTAGAATGGAGGATGAGGAATAGGGTGGTTCAACCCAGAGCTTGAAGATGGAGCCAAAACAGAAACATTTTTGGATTGGGATGACATTTTTAAAATCAGTTTTGATAAACAATGATTGAACACAAATTATAGAAAAGATTTAAGAATGAAAAGCACCACTTGCCCCACGGTGGGCGTCAAATTGTTTTGGGTAAAAATCAACAAGGGTAATTTTGTAACCAAACTTAGTAAGTGTGGTAGTGTGCTTTGTAAAATTAATGATGAACAAAGTATATAAAGCAATAAAACGACACAAGTGTTTACGAGGAAAGCCCTTATTCCCTGAGGATCGCCGGCATAAAACCTCGGGAAGTGACTGAAAGTCATTTGCCTCCTAGTCTTGTATAAATCAATGAAAACGAGTACAAATGTGAGCAATAATCGATCGAATGCTAGGTGTTACAGAGCTGATTGAGAATGCTAAGTGTGTTGTGTGTTTTCTAATCGATCAAGCTGCTGATTAAATACAAAGATTATGCTAACTAACTGTCCGAGAATCCCGGAATGGACCAAGTCTTCTAATATGACCGTTGGTAGCCACTCCACGCGTCTTATACACGTTCTTCTTGACTTCTAGAGCGATTTTTCAGGGAAGTGTTTGACTGAGCATATATTACCTGCAAGCAATGAACAAAATAGAGGACAAGTTACCGTTAGTAGCATTAATATTCAGGATACTGAAGTTACCAGGATCTTGGATTCCGGATTAAGCTATATTCAGGATCCTTCATTAAATTCAATCCCTAATAATATGTATGATGATAGATGATGAAGGTTGGTGATGGTAGGAGTGGTGAATGGATAATTGTGGTAATGGTGGTGGATGATGGTGAGTACGGGGGACCATGGGAAAAAAAGGAACAAAGGCTGAGTCAGGGATCCCCCGCGTACCGTGAGAGCCAAGGAAGCACTCCTTGCGTACCGCGAGGAGGCAATTTTTAAGCCGGCTTCTAGCTTTGTCCTTCGCATACCGCGAATCCCTGCAAGATACGACACAAACAAAGCACACATACTAAAAGACACGAAAATAGCATGAAATTTAAAGCTAGCAAAATTACAAAACTATACATCCCGGGCACTGTCCTGAGAACCAAACCTAATCAGAAGGCTTCTCCTTTATGTCGTCCCCATCCGGCCCGTTTAATATGATTTTTCTACCACCGATTTGACTAATTCCGATGGTAGACTTTACGTTGGTTTTGAAAAATTTAAACGGGTCGGACCACCAATATTTGAACTTACCGGGGCGAAACCAGATACGTGATGTATAGTGAAGGAGATAGTCAGCTTTATTCTGTGATAGGACATTATGTAGATTCTGTGGCTGTCTCTCACTCCCGATCTGGCCCTATTGCCATTCTTTCTTTCTCTTACCCGTGGTGCCTTTGATTGTTGTGGCAGTTTCTCATTGGCTTCATCCACGGGCCTTTTCTTCTTGCTTTATCTGGTGCAATGTGGTGGGTCCATCACCAGCTCCAATTGTGGTTTGTTGATGACCTCATCCACTTGTACCTCTTCTTCCATTCCCACACTTTGATCTTGATACAGCAGATCTTCAAGGAGCTTTAAATCACAAAGTGGGATAAATCCTTCTTCAATATGAGACGGCAGGTCCCCCCACTCATCACTAAACTCATCCTCCCAGGATGAGACCTGATGATCCTCTTCTAACTCATCTAACAGATCGCCAGGCTGATCTCACACAAACCGGCTAGTCCCTCTTCACATCACTCGTCTTCATTTTCTAGATCCTGCATCACATTACTCTAAAAGAACAAGCGTAAAGTATTGAGTGCATTCAAAGATTCGAGCTAGTCACCCGGAAATTCAAATAATTCTAGACTATCACAACTATATTCAATCAAACCGGGTTCCGAATACTTACCCGGGCCATCACCAGCATTGCCATCCGAGGATTCTTTTACCTCTGCTTCATCATCACTGAAGAAGTCATCCTCGATGGGCTCTAGCCCGCAGCTCTATGGTGTGTAACCCGAAGGTGGGTTTGGTGCAGAGTCTTGTAGACTCGTGAATTACACCTCTTCCGTTAAAGCCTCCTGTTCTTGAGCTGCTTTTTCTCTTGCTAGCCTCAGACTTGCTAGCTCACCCGTTAGTCTCCCAGATTCATCCAGGAGGTGAAGTCGCTCCGCATTAGTTATCAGGTGCCATCGAGTGCTCATGATTTCTTGCACCTTCCTCTGTTCCTCCTTGATTGTATCTTCGGCCTGTGTTTCCTGCAACGACTCAATCTCACAAGACAGGTGTAAAGGATCACATGGAACTGCGTGAGCTTGCAAGGAATCGGTATAGAATTCATCACTATTTTAATCAAGGGCAGAATACTTACTTGGAGGTAGGACTTGTGCTTCACCTTCTGTCACTGTGAGTTGCACTTCTTCCGTTAAAGTCTCCAGTTCTGGGGTATCCAGAATCACTGCATCCGATGTTGTTTCAGATCCAATCATGTTCCCTACCCAATCATAATCCAAACGCTCCAGATTCTTCGGACGATGGGATCCTATGCGAGCGAGTATTGCATGGATATCCTTCTCATACCGCTCATTGGCCTCTCTACACCATTCTGTCAACTCCTCATGAGTTCTGTATCCATCATACAGTTGTGTTTGCGGATATTGATCACCATAATAGTCTGTGGAGTACCCCGATGAAGTAGGACAATCTTGAGTGTAATGGGGACCTCTACAGACCTCACACCACACATTCACGTAACAATCCCTTTGAGCATAACAGTGTCCTTGATATCTGTTCCCGTAATAACGCTCCATAATAATCACTGCAATGGACACTCAAACAAAAAGGATCACGGGCACCAGATATATATAAATAAATACAAAAATATCTACGAAGACACACCAAAAATAAAGAAAGACACGGACAACTAGACATTCTACGACTCAAAACACAAATGTGACCAATTAATCAGTTAAGTTCAATCAAAGTTAGATATGCAATCGCCTAAGTATCCACGGAAACCGCGCCAAAAACTTGATGTGGCTTGGATGGTTTATAAAAACTAATATAAAAACCTAACCTAGACACTCTAGCTTTAAATTTATAAACCTAGACTCAACCTAATACTAGACCACCCGACAGGCAAGTGTACCTATCAATGCAGTAAAGTCTAATGTAAATCCGGATATCGAACCCACGAGACACTAGTGACAACTATACCTAGACTCTGACTCAACTAATTACACCGATTTATATTGGGGGGATTTGTGTTGAACCAGTATTAAACCAATGGACTCTCTAACTGACAACAACCAAATATTAAGCACACGACTTTAGACGGACTCACGAATGGGGAAAACACTACCTAGAGTCTGAATCCTATGTATGTACCTTGGAACTCTCTCGGATACGAAAACTATGATGGAATCGGGCTCTTAGAATAAGACACACATAGACAACCTAGTGGATCCCAGATCATTCTCTAGGTGTTACCAAAAAGGAAACCCTAAAGGACGTGTAAAACTCACCGGTTAGTCGGATCACCACTCAGCTATCTCCAACAACACTAAAGTACTCGCTAGATAGATTACCTCTTGGTCTCACTGTCTCAATACACCATTCAGTTCATGGAGTAACCTGAATCCTTTCAATAAGACACATAATAACAACGATGCCAAGAATCCCTAAGGAAACCTCCTTTCTGAGCATTCCCACCTGAAACCCTAACACCAAAGATTACCCGACTATTTCTCACCTCTCAGCTATTGAAATAGGAAGAATACCTAACCCTTAAAGACTCTTAATCAAAGTTCCTATGGATATGACGTCAGTAAACGATAAACAAATGACATGCACACAGCTAGTGATCTAATATGCAACCATAACTGAAAGACATTCAACAAGTAGCATATGGAACATTCAACCAGTCATCAATCAAGATCAAATACGCACACACATCAAATCAATTGAAAACAAGTTCTTTACTTTATTGTTAATCCATCACCAAACAACCGAAAACCGAAAGAAATACAATTAACAATGCATAATAATCAAAATCTAGGTAGTTCAAGATATCTAGCCAAGATTCATGACAAAAAAACTGTAAATCCAGAGTAAAAAGTATCAAACATGAGTCTAGAAAACTGATCAAACAATGTAGAACGATTAATCGTGACCGAATGATTTGAATCTATCCGGAGTGATCTCTATATCTCTAACACCTTGACCCAATAGCTTTCTCTCTTGCCAAAATCGCTTCTAACCGTTACTTAGACGGATGGAATTCGATCTCCCCCATAATGGCATTAAAATTTTATTTAAATTCGAATTAGGGTTTTTTCACGGAATTTCTATCTCTCGCGTATCGAGAAACACACAAGCCAGCCCTTCGCGTACTGCAAGGGCCAAAATAGCTCGGCGCCGAATTTGCTTTCCTCGCGTACTGCGAGAAGATGAGACTGACTCTTCGCATACCGCGAAGCCTTGGTTTTTAACATTTTCCCTTTTATTTCTTCGGGGCTTCTTCTCCTGCTCGATTTCTTCAGGATTTGACTTGTAATCCATACGAGCACCTGAAAACATCACAAAGACTAAAATGTACACTAAAACGACTAAAAACAAATACAAAACTATCTAAAAACGCATGAATACAATGGAATAAAGATGTGTGCTTCGCACTACATCAAACATCCCCACACTTAACCTTTTTTCGTCCCCGAAAAAGTTTGTAATGGAATCATAACTAGACATAGCTTAACAATCTCAATAATTCAATAAGCACAAACACACTCACGCGTTAAAAAGCAATAATCAGTATTTCTATCCCATTAAACCCAACCACCAACTTTCAAGCCCCCGTTTAGTGTTCCAATTCATTTCATACAAAATATCAATCAATCTATGGGACTCACACTCAAAAGCTACAGCTCTACCTAATCCCATCTCAGGGTCATGTCTAGGCACGGGTCAAACCATATAGATTTACCCACCACGTTAAACTAAGATTCACATGTTTTAGAATTTAAGATGATTAATGGATGAATGAATGGAATGAGCATTAAATTAAACACAATTGAACCTTTGTCTAGAGGCGTTTCAACCAAGTCACTATCCCGGAAGGTAACACATAGACTATAGTCATAATCAATGAAGCGCATAAGAATCACTTAGTGGTGTTTCAACTAGGTTGCCATCCCAGAGGGTAACACATAAGCAAAACTTAGTATTCTAGTTAATTAAGCTCATGAATAATGGAATTATGGATTGCGGGCTCCACCGAAACTCGGATTTATTCTCATAAAAAGAGAGTCGTGTGCCAAGAAATTCCAAAAACCTCTAAATTTTAGCTTAACGTGGTACCTATCACCCAATGTTGACAGTTTCAGTATTACCGACACCCTAAGATGAGTACCCATAAGATATCATGATTTTAATCAATTATTAACGTAAACAACACAAACAGGCTATTTATGCTCTACTAGTTGGCTGGATCTAGCAAAACAACACTAATTAGATGTATTTTCTATTATTTATTCATTTAAAACTCAACAAGCAGATCCAGTTATACCTATCATCTTCCATTTATTATGCAATAACTTATACTTTTAAGGGACATTTTTTCAAATTTTTTAATTTTTTTTGTATTTTTGTATTGTTGTAACAGAAAAATAAACCTAGACACCTAGAATCACTAGATGCAGTCCCATCCCAACATTTGAAACAAACATTGTCCCCAATGTGAAATGAGATACACACAAAATAGAAATAAAAAAATAAAACCGAAAGACTTAGCTAGTAATGTAGCATGAAGTGTGTCCAGCTTTGCTCTTCCACGTGTGGACCGTATAGCATTTTCGTCGCACAATCAACTGTCAGGTTGCCTTTACAAGATTGTAGGTCCCCTCAGGTCTTCTACGGATCTAACTCGAGACATGACATATCAAACATACGGAGTGCGGAATCCAACTGTACGCATGACTGTGTATACTAGACAATCAAATGATAACAATCAACACACAATGTAAATAATATTCTATTTGATTTCCACCAAAACACAGAGTTTTCAATTCTTGAACACAAAATTACTGAACTATTTAAACTAACATATAAACTCCTATTTATAGACACATTCTGCCATGCAGGCGAACTTAGGCCTATCGCCTATTACAAAACTTAACTAAACATTACAAAACATAAAGACATACAAGATCTAAACTATTACAAGGCCTATTGTCACACATCTATGTCCTAACAGACTCCCCCTTGACAATAGCTTGATCTTCTGTCTTCATGCTGAAATATTCCACTTCTCTGGTAGTTTGCTCCCTGCATATACTCCATGTTTCACACAAATATCCAACACACGCTTATACTGTAATCCCTGCTCACGCCATTCACTTGTAAACATAACCTCTTTTCTTTTCAGCATCAGTTGTTCTTTCTTTGAGAAGTTTATAAGATTCATAGCATCATAGAAACATGATATGACCATATTATCTTGATCTTCAATCCTTCCTTCTCTAGTGTTCACATCCACATACCACCACTTCATATTACCCAGACAGTCTTGTGGTATTTTCCTCAAAGGTATCTTCTTCACTACCTTGACTGGTTTAAACTTATAATTCCAAATTACCTTACTAGTTTTAGGATCAACACTCTTTATTCTTTTTCCCTTTGTGGTTTAAGATTTTCATACTTTCCTGAACCTCCTCGCATCCTAATCAACTTTGCAATAGCATTAGCAATACCATGCTTAGATCTATTGACTAAAGACTTTTTTTCCAGATCGTTCATCTCACATATAGGCAAAGTATTGAAGTGCCTTAGCCTTGGCTTCAAATATTATACACCATAAGATCTTTTCAAAGCAAAAAGATTAATTTCTTCATCAAAGAACCAACTTATAATCCTACCAACAAACCTTTCTTTGTTCA
Organism: Smallanthus sonchifolius; assembly: GCA_023525975.1. Taxonomy (NCBI): domain Eukaryota; kingdom Viridiplantae; phylum Streptophyta; class Magnoliopsida; order Asterales; family Asteraceae; genus Smallanthus; species Smallanthus sonchifolius. The sequence continues at coordinate 65,203,954 of CM042024.1, forward strand.
CATACTTTTCCTTAAGAACAGGTGGTGATGGTGAAGCAGGTAATACTTTCTTCTAACTCTTCACCAACTCTAGCCATTTCTCTTTGGTCATGCCTGTATCCCTATACATCACAGGCTCTTCAGTTGTCTTTGCCTGAGCAGTGTCAGTTTCAGAATCAGGCTTTATGACATCTTCAGTAGAGTCCATAGAGTCAGCCATTCCATCAGAAGTAACTTCAGGAATAACATCATCTTGGATGAAATCAAAAGGTACATTAAGACCATCACAGTCTTCATAAGTCAACCTTGTTGTATCTTTAGTAATATCCAATTCCACTATATCTCCTTCTTCAATCTCTGAGTCATTCTCCTCATCTTCTAAGTCATCAAACAACTCATCTAGACCATCTAAGCAATCTGTCTTTTCAGCTTCATCAAGACCAGAGTCATCTCTAAAGAATTATAGAAGCAATACCTCTTCATTTTCTCCTATACTTTTATCACCAGAATCTCAACTTGATTTGATGTAGAATCCCCCTGAAACTGAGATACCAGAGCAACGTCAGAGTATTGGCGATCACCCTTGTTCCCACTGGGATCATTATCTTCATCATCATTCCTTTAAACTGCCTCTGTATGACAAGCATCTTTAACCACTACAGGCATCCCCCCTGAGCGTCAATATGCTCTACTAACTATGATACAAGAATTTGCATCTCAGCTAGTTGCCTGCTTCGAGATTGAAGAACTTGCTCTCTCTGAAAATCATTAGCCTTTAATACATCTACTTGACCTTGAAGACCCACAACTTGGGCTTCTAGGCAAGGGACTTTGCCTTGTAGAGCTGCAATCTTAGCATCCTTTGATGAAGTAGATGGAGCAGCTTTTGAAGAAGTATGAGGATGAATTAGAGCAGGAGTAACTTGTGGAGAAGTAGTCTGAGACGGTTGTGGTGATATAATCAATGAGTCCACAAAATCCACGTCATCAACTACATGAGTACTAGCAACAGCCATAGAAGCAGACATAAGCTTCTGAGACTTTGGAAAAGGACTAAACTCTGAATCAGACGACGATTCATCTCGTAATGTTCTTTTACCAAGTACTGCATCAGGAGGAAGACCCCGAGTAGACTTGCGTCTTGGTTTCTTTAACTTTCTTGTACTTAAAGACTTCATTCGTTTCCCAGCATTAGCCACTTGAATGCTAGCAAGTAGATCATAATGATCTGAGTCAAAATCTTTAGTAGCTTTGGAATCAGAATCAGACAAATCATCATTAGTAGGTTCAGAAGAACTTGTGCTTGTATCATTTACATGCCCTTCTTGATCCTGTGGAGGAGATTGGACTTGTTCTTCTTCATTATCATGCATATTCTCCTTATTTTGATTAACAAGATCATTTACTTGAACCTCATCATGAACCTCCACATTTGGTTCTATGGCATTCCCTTGAACTTCATCTTGAACATGTTCTTGAACTTGTTGTGGTTGAACTTGAGGTTGCTATGCTTGTTGTTGCTGTTGTTGTTGTTTTTGTTTTTGTGCTACTAGCTCTTCTGGATGAATCCAATTATTATGAGGTGGTGCAACATAATCAGGATTAATTATATGCCCAAATAATGGTGTTGGAACTGGTATCAGTGCCGGATTCTGTTGCTTAACATTGCTACAATCAGTAAATATCCTCTTGGTCATTGGTGTGAGAGTAAGACATTGTGGTAGCTGAGGTAGGTTTGGAATGAGATGATTTAAAATCATTTGAATGAACCTAGGGTACATTAGAAACCCATGACCAACAGCATGTGCAATTTGTGCTACTATCTCCTTGTAGAAATAATGTGCAAAGTTGAAACCTCTGTTAACTGTAAGAGCCACCATGACTAATTGTAAAGAAGTCTTCAACCCGTCAGTTCTAGCTTTCATCGGTGATAGACACTGAATGATTACATGCATAAAGTACCTCCATTGACCCACTAAGCCACCCTTCCGTGCTTGAGTATCATTAGCCTTTCCCTTGTATCCCATCCTATGAAAGCATCCCATAATCAACGGAGACGGTAAACCTAACGGTTCTTCATTATTACCTCCAAGATGTAGAGCTTGTCTGATAGTGTCCACCGAGATTGCCACTTCAGTATTGTTGACAGTAGCTCTAATCACATTCTGATCAACAGTGCAATCATGTTGTGCTGTATCCCAGAATTGTTGAATATAATTCAAGCTGATGTAGGGATTTATAGATAAAGCAACACTCATTCTTGATCTATTCAGAAAAGTTATGATTTCATGGTAGTTCACGGCTTCAGACATGTTTGGATCCAATAACGCCACCTGGTTATGCCTATATTCCACTCTACGATCCATCTACATATAGCAATAATGAAATAGCAAATGCACAAACAAACATGTTATTACAGATTAAAAAACAATATAGAAAGAAATAAAACGAAAATTTTTTTCTAAAAAAAACAACATTTCGAAAAATTTGCTAAGTCAAAACACTACTGCACCCTGAGGCGAACTTAATAAGTTCGCTTAGAGTTGCAAGAGGCGAACTTAATAAGTTCGCCTGAGCAAGTTCGCTCCAATCCATAAACTGTAGGATCGGTAAATACAAGATGTATCTATTCCAGTTGAGATTGGCGGAAACAATCACAACTTAATCAACGTAAACAAGTAAACACAAGAAGTACTGATAAATGCAATTTATATTAAGCTTCAATAGTTACAAGATTACAGAGAAAACTCTAAGAAAAGCACTAATATACAATGACTCTATGTACTACTTATATAGTAACTTAGAATCAAGACAGACCCTTGATTTTAAGGATCAGATCTAACACAGACCGTTAATCTTGTATTGAAGCTATTCTACATGTACAGACAATAAAAATAACTATGCTAGTTAACTTTATTCAAACGTCTTCTAAGGCATCATTGTTTGCATGCTTGGAGAAGAGCGTTGTTGTCTTTTATTGTCTTGTACCAATGACATTCTTTCTACGTGGAGTGTGTCAGAGTAGCAGTAGAAAGTTGTCAGTGGTAATGGTTGCTTTTGCTTTTGCAAGGCTGGTCAGCTACAACGTTTGATCTTCAATGAATGGATAACTATCAGCAGCAGAGTTGTTTATCAGCAGTAAGACACAACCATCCAAAGCTGCTGATGATTTGCCTGTCAGCAGCGTCAAGTGTTGATACTTCTGAGAAGTCTATCCGCAGCAACTCTGGTCTTCAGCAGATAAGGCTATCCGCAACTCTGGTGTTGAAGTGATGTTTGATCACCAGCAACAGATGTCTCCCACCTTCATTCTCGGGCTCATGAGCTTCCATTATTCTTCTGAGATCTGAATCTGGAAGTTGTAATATCTCATCAACAGTTGCATAGAGTGATCTTCTTTCTTCTGTTCTTCCCCTGAAGACTTCAAACCTTTGATCTTGAGTGCTGTAAGACCAGTTGACGATTTCTCTTGAGTCTTCTGGTTTAGTAGTAGGTTTGCTTTTCTTCTTGGGAGGTTGTTGATGAGTAGGCGATGGGTGGGAGGATTTTGACTTTGTGGGTGGAGAGGGGGGAGGTCTAGGATGGAGAGTGGAAGGTTGTTGGATAGAGAAAGTGGTGGATGAGGGAGAAGGCTTGGGTTTCATTGGTTTCTTTTCTTCTTCTTTATTGATTTCCCTCTTCTTTGAGCCTTTCTTCCCCAGTCTTTCTTCCTCTTCCTTTTTGACTCTAAGGTAAAGGGCTTGCAGGTTCATGAAATTCATGGGACCCAGCCTTTTCCACTCTCTCCTCTAGCCTTTAGGAAGTCAATCATGACCTTCCTTTCTTCATGGGATCTTCTGTTAAAGGCAATGGTCTTCTTGGATTTTTGTTTGGCTTTTTCTTCTTCCTTAGCCCTTTTCTTGTTTGCCAATTGACCCTGCTGACCCATGAAGGCTCTGTAGATTTCTTTATTTGATAGTTTCTCAAAGTAGTCTGCATCCTCACCTTGAGAAACCAGAGCCTTTATCCACTCCTCTCTCATTTCTTTGGCTAGTTCAGAATCAGTTATTCTGAACTTGGCCTCTTCCTTCTTCTTCTTTTCTCTTTCTTCTTCTTCTCTATTAATTTGTTCCTGCAGTTGAAGAGCAAGAGCTTCATCATCTTGAATTTGATAGACTACAGGAATTTAGACTTTCAGATCATCCAGTTGTTTGGCATACAGCTGGATCTGTTGTTCTCTGAGTAGAATGGTTGTTTTCTGTCTTGGGCTTTTCGTAATTCAACCATCTCCTCTTCTTCTCTTCTTCTTCTTCTTCTTATTTTGTCCTCTTTTTCTTTCTTCTCCTTCATTATCCCCTCTTCATCTTCTTTAGTCATGAGTCTCTTCCCCTTGTCTTTGATGGATGCCTTTGCTTCAACTTCATTGACCACAACAGCGAATGGACAAGGGAAGGACACTTTCTTCATCTTCTTCCCATTCCATACCTGTCACTTCTTTCCAACAATCCTTCACCTCTTCCTGTTCTCTTCTCTTGGATTCTTCTTCTGTGTTCAGCTTGACTATTGGTGAAGAAAGGAAGGATAGATCTGAGTCAGAGTCATTCATTGCAGGTGATTCCTCCTTATTAAGAGAAGCCTTGATGAGTTTGATCATTTCTTGACATTCAAAGGAGTTGATGTTGCAGATGAGTGATCTGAGCTCAAAAACCTTGTGTAGGAAGTCTGAAGGTAGGAATAAGATCTCTTTGATGTTGATTGAGAGAGAAGATCCATTGCTTAAGAAGAAGGTGAAATCAGAGGACTCAGTGCTCACCCATCCTAGCACTTCCAAGTCCCTAACCATGATGTTGTATAGGAATCTTCGCCAGCAGATGACTTTTTCTTCAGTTAAAGCACTGCTCCTAATTAAGTCAAGTCTTCTTGGAGCCAGTCTTTGTTCTGCTGTTGATGAAGATTCAGGATAAGCCACCCTATTTGTTCATTTTAGTAGTCTTTCAAATCGGGGCATATTATCCTCCATTAAGTCATAGAACATGCTGATTGCAAGTTCTGCTGAGAGGTCTGATGAAGTGTTGATGCATCTTGTCAAATACAGATTAAGAACCTAGAGGGCATTAAGAGTATTCCAGTTTAGCTCTTCTACTCCACTAAACTCCCATCCAATCCAGAATCTCTCCTCTATGCCATCATACCCCCAAGCTAGAATAGAGTCGAATTCTAGCTTGTTTGAAGTTAGTGAGAATTGGGGAGTAGATGTTTGACTTATTATGGCTGCAGGTTCAGGAAGTATGCTGAATGATGGAGGTGTGTCTTCATGGAGAGTTTCATCTTGCAGCACCTCATCAACAGCTCGGACAACTAACTTCCAATCCTCAGTGATATCTTCCTCTTCATCTACTGAGTCTGGCAAGTCATGGATTTGAACAAAAGCAGGTTTGTATAGCAAACTTTGAAACACAGTCTGCTCTTGTATCCATTCTTTTAAGTTGTCCGCATCATCTTCCTTGGTGATTACCTCCCCCTTTTTGGTTGCATCAGTGCATAAAGAGTTATCTGTTCGAGTGCCCACTGATATAAGGGAGGGAGAAGTTACTGGAGGGAATTCATGGGCTTCATGCATAGAGACTTGGTGCCTTAGTTTAGACACTTCAGCGTCTAGCATAGCTACCCTGGCCGTCAATTCCATGTTATGAAGATTTAGTCTGTCCTCATCCACAGTTGTGGAATCCTTGGAGCTAGATGGGGCCTTAGGCCTAGCCTCTGCATCCCCATCACCCTGGTTTTCTTGGCGCCTGGGATTCCTCTCAATGAAGAGTGTTTCAAAGGAAACATCTTCACTGTGAGTTGTCGTGGTTTGGGTCTTAGCTATGTTGTCATTGTCTTACGGGGCAGTTGATGTACCAGGAGTAGTGACAGACCTTTCCACATTCACTCTGTCAGTACCACTAGAGTGAACCTTCTTGGGTGATGAACTTGGGTTAGGTGCACCGACAGCCAAGTCAATCAGTACCTCCGAGATAGTGGTAGTTGGAGAAGGTATATCATCTTTACTAGGTGCCTCTGCACTTAAGTTCAGAGAAGAGAAATCATGATATGGCTTAGCGGGTAGTTCTATGGATCCGGGATGTGATCCTGATCCTAATAGAGAAACTTCCAAGGAAGTCTCTCTAATGGTATGGCTATCCCTTTTGATATTCTCACCAGAATGTTGGGATTCTGTATGAGGGCTTTTAGGTTGGGATTGGGCCTGTGAGACAAGAAGAGAATGAGTCTTCTTGCTCCTTTTTCTAGTATATGTCGTTGCATCTGGGGCCATTTGTTCCAGTTGAACGATAACATCCAAAATAAGTGTAAGTGATTTTTGTACCTGTGCATCCTTAGTAGTTTGCACAGGGGTTCGAGCAATGGAAGCAGCTTGTTGTTCAGGATGTGAGGTGGAGGGTGTGGGATCAGTATCAGCTGGGATTACTGAACTGTCACCCTGGGTACTTTGTATGTTCACCATTGTAGATAAAAATGGAACATTGATCCCTGAGAAATTTTTGGAAACAGTTCTCATACTTTGAAAAATATTATTTTTATGACCCAGCATGATGTAGATTCTTGCAGGTTTTGAGAGATCTTTTAGTTCCTGGTTGAAAACCTCCTGCAAGAATCAGGGGTACATAAAATTTTTTTGCTTTGCACCCTCTTGAAGGTTATATCTGAAACCCTCAAAGATGAGGTGTGCAAAGTTGAAACCTTGGCAAGTAATCATACCGTGAACAGCAGAGGCAAGTGCAGAGCTCACTTGATGCCATCCACTTCTCTTCTGAGATATGCATTGTAGAAGAGTGTGGCAGAGATACTTCCATGGAGGGCCCATTAGTGCCTTCTTGATTGTGTACTCATTTTGATTTTGAGTGTACCTTATGGATACAAAGGTCCTCATGTATTCTTCCTTTGAGTATGAGATGCCTGCCCCCTCATCTTGAAGGTGATGATGTTTTTGGAGAATAGCTTCCGAGATGATGTCCTTGCCGTCTACCTTGGCTTTTATTTAGGGAATCCCCTGTTCGGTAGAGTAGACGGCGGTATTCCAAAAATCCTCCATATGAGGAATATAAATGGTAGGGTTGACTGTTAGTGCAAAATGTATATTTGATCGGCACAGAAAATCAATCATGTCATCGAATCCCTCGGACTTCTTTCCTTTGGTTAAGTATGCTGTGAGGTTGTGATATGGGGAGAACTTATCATCAGGATTGTTTAAGTCTGCCATTTTTTGTTGGTTTGGGGGGAAAGGGAAATATTTTGAAGGGTGGTTAAGAATGGAAGGCTTTGAATGTTGTGGGGGCTTGAGAGAAAGTGATGGAAGTTACGGCGAAATTGAATGTGAAGGGGTGGTGAAGAAATTTGATTTGTTCTTATAACGGCAGAGGTGGGAAAAACAAAGTGACTTGTACAGTACAACCTCATTCACTTTTTACTTTTACAGCTGTCATACACAATAACAGTCATGGTAATGACTGAAAGGAATTTTTACAGCGGGTAAAAGTTAATTTAGACTTCTTTTTACCCATCAACAGCAAACTTGGTTACTGCGGATGGTTAAGCCTATCAGTTGCAGGCTTGGTTGCAGCGGCGGATAGTTAAGTCTGTCAGCAGCAAACTCTATTGCTGCTGATGGATGCAATTATCCGCAGCAAGGGAGTTGCTGCTGACTGCCTTAAAGCTATCCGTAGGAAACTTGTTCCTGCTGATAACTTAAAGCAGTCAGTGGCAAAATCTTTGCTGCTGATTATTAAACCTGACAGCAGCAAAAATGGATGCTGGTGACTTGTAACTTTTATTTATAACAAAAGACAAACATATTTACAAAGACAAATTTTAGAGACATATTTTAATCAAAGTTCATCATACCAATGGATTCAATTAAATATCTAAATCTAGCTTCATCAAACGGTTTTGTAAACAAAGCAGCATATTGCTCATTGGTATAAACTTTGGTTAAGATAATTCTCTTTTTCTCAGCTTGATCTCTTATGAAATGATATCTGATGTCAATGTGCTTTGTCTTGGAGTGCTGCACCGGATTGTTTGTGATTGATATAGCACTCATGTTGTCAATATGAATGGGAGTTGCCATGAAAGTCATCCCATAATCCAGCATTTGATTTTGTATCTAGATGACTTATGCATAGCAACTTGAAGCTGCAATGTATTCTGCTTCTCCTGTAGAAGTTGAAACACATGTTTGCTTCTTGCACTGCCATGAAATAAGTCTTCCTCCCAGAAACTGACATCCGCCTGAAGTGGACTTTTTATCCAAGTTACATCCCCCATAATCACTGTCAGTGTATGCATACAGATTAAACTTATCATTTTTAGAATACCATAGCCCAAGTCTTGGGGCTCCCTTTAGGTATGTAAAAATTCTCTTGACGGCTTGAAGATGTGAAATCTTTGGAGCTGCTTGAAATCTTGTACAGAGACATACTGCAAACATGATATCTGGTCTTGAGGCAGTGAGATACATGAGAGATTCTATCATTGCACGCTACTGATGTTGATCAGTGTCTTGACCATCTTTGTCTGGAGTCAGCTGATGGTGTACCTGCATAGGGGTTCGAGCAGCAGAGCAGTCAGTCATTTTGAATCTTTCCAGAATGCTCTTGACATATTTAGATTGGCTGATGAAGATTCCATTTGGGACTTGTTTGACTTGAAGACCCAGAAAGAAATTTAGCTCACCCATTGAGCTCATTTCAAACTTTGAGTGCATAAGGATCTCGAAATCTTTACACAGCTTCTTCTTTGTTGATCCAAAGATGATATCATCTACGTAGATTTGAACCAGTACCTTCATCTTTGATAAACAATGTCTGGTCAATGGCACCTCTTCTGAAGTTGTTGCTTAGCAGATATCCAGACAAAGTTTCATACCAGGCTCTTGGGGCTTGATGTAAGCCATATAGAGCTTTGTCTAGTTTGAACACTTGGTTAGGATGTGCAGGATCTACAAAACCTGGAGGCTGGTTGATGTATACTTCTTCACCAATCTTCTCATACAGAAAGGCACTCTTGACATCCATTTGATAGACCATGAAATTCTTAGATGCAACATATGCCAGGAAGATTCTGATGGCCTCCAGTCTGGGAACAGGAGTAAAGACCTCATCATAGTCAATTCCTCTTCCTGAGTGTAGCCTTGAGCTACAAGTCTGGCTTTGTTCTTGACTACAACGCCTCTCTTATCTTGCTTGTTCCTGAATACCCATCTTGTGCCAATGGCAGATTGACAAGGTGGAAGATCAACAAGCTTCCAGACCTCCTGTCTTTTGAATTGCAGCAACTCTTCCTGTATTGCCTCAATCCAGCTGCTGTGTTGCAGAGCTTCATCTGTCTTCTTGGGTTCCACCTGAGATAGAAAACATGAAAATAAACATATATTGGCCTCATGAAAGTTGATTCTGGTTAGAACTCCTTGGTGAACTTGGCCAATTATATTATCCAGAGGATGTTCCTTGTTGATCCTTTGAGCTGGTACCACCTCCAGCTGTATCCCTTGTTCAAGATTGCTTTGATTTTGATCAGGGATTTCTCATTCATGGCTGAAGAGTCTTCAAGATCAACAGCTACATCAGTGTTATCAGCAGTAGTGTTTGCAGCATCTACAGCATTTACCGAAGAGTCTGCATTCAAATTTTCATTTTCAGACAGGCTGCTGCTGGTGACATTTGAGAGTGTGGTTCTGGCTGCACTTGCTTCAATGGCTTCCATAACAGATGGAGGATCAATGGATGGTCTTCTCAGATTGATAGAAGATTTTGGAAAGTCCAGTCTGTAGTCAGATGAGGTAGAAGCTGGTGCTTGAGAGGAAGAAGACTCCATATTTTAGAAGATGGGAGGCTCAAATATTTGGGTGAAGGAGTCTATGTCAAAAAGCTAGTTTGGGCCTTTTCCCTGTTCATAGACAATGTGTTCTCTGCATTCCACATTGGCTGATTCTTCCACAATTCTTGTTCTTGAGTTGAAAACTCTGTAGGCCTTGGATTGAGAGGAATAGCCCACAAAATATCCTTCATCACATTTGGCACCAAACTTAGGAAGAACCCCATGTGTGATTAGAATTGTGCATGGACATCCAAAATGTTTTAGAAATCCAATGTATGGGACTCTTTGGAACCATAGTTCATAAGGTGCCTTGTTGAGAGGTTTGACTATGAGAACTCTATTTTGCACATAGCAGGCTGTGCTTACTGCTTCTGCCTAAAATGTGAGAGGCAGTTTTGAGTCAGCCAACATAGATCTTGCTGACTCAATTAGAGTTCTGTTTCTTCTTTTAGCAACTCCATTTTTTTGAGGAGTTCTTGGAGCACTGTATTGCCTTTCTATTCCCTTGCTCTCACAGAAACAGTTTAAAGTGTGGTTCTTGAACTCTGTGCCCTGATCACACCTTATTATCTTCACTTTCTGATTGCTTTGATTCTCTACCCTAAGAATGTAGGATTTGAGAATTTCAGCAGTTTCATCTTTAGTTCTTAAGAAGTATACCCATGAGAATTTGGTGTAGTCATCAGTTATCACCAGACAGTATGACTTCTTACCCATTGACATAATATTTGTAGCACCAAAGAGATCCATATGCAACAGCTGTAGTGGAGTATTATTTGTATTCAAAGTCTTGGGCGTGTGAGAACTCTTGTGTTGCTTTCCCTTCATGCACACAATGCAGTGATCTTCTAGCTGGAATTCTTTATCAGGAAGCCCTCTGACAAGATTGTCCTTCACCATTTAGCTTTCTTCCTTCTAGAGGATAGCTGATTTTGATTTGGTTGAAAGGCATAGGAACCGGAATAGCAGGTAAAGGGACATGAGCACTTGTTTGAATGACTTTAAGAGCAGGTGGTTTTGGTACTGGTACTGGTACTGGTGATGAGGCCTCCTCAGTTTTAGTGGACTCTGAGCAAGTTGACTCAGATTCTGACGAGGTAGTGTATTCTTGCACCAGTGGTTCATGTCTTGAAGGATCAAGATCTCGGTTGGCCTTTTCAAGATTTGAGAGATTGAAGCTTGGTTCATGGATGGCAACGTAGTTAGCAGGAGGTGCAATGGCTTGATATTGTTCAGCATGATACCCCAGACCAGTTTTTACCTTGTCATGAGTTTGAGCATCGAAAAGTCTTTGTAGATTTTTGGATGCAAATTCATATTTGTCAACATGAACTTTCTGTTCTGCGAATTCTGCTCTGGTAGATTTTAATCTAGCCAGTAGATCATCAATCTGAGTTTCAAGATTGGTTTGTTCATGTTTTAGTAATGAAATCGCTTTCTTTAGGCAGTTAATTTTTTCTTTATAACTGTTTTCTACTTTTGTGAATTCATATTTCATTTGATGAAACTCTTCATTTTGATCTATAAGGTTTTGATTATGCTTTCTGTAGCCTAACACCTTATTAATACAAGCTTGGGAATAGAGATGTTCATATACCTGAGGCTGTATCTTAGTTGTGTCTGCCATAAGAGCTTGGTTGTTAGCAGGCAGATCTTCATACTGGAAGCTCCAGTCAAAGTTAGATGTTCCAACAGCTGCATAAGCTGCAGTTTGAGCTGGAGTAGTAGCTTGTTGCTGTTGTTGTCTTGGTTAAGGAGCTTCTGGGTTTGCCCTAGGTGCCTTGCATTCTCTAGCAAAATGACTCAGTTAGTTATAGTTGTAACATCTTAGTTTGCTTTTATCCAAGCCAACTCTGGTGTTGGAGTTGTTACATGGAATGGGTCTTCCGGTTCTAGAGTAGAACCTTTTTGCTCTTATAGATAGCATGGCATACGAGTGCTGCATGTCCATTTCTTCTAAGTCATCTGGATGGAAGCATTCCAGATCCTCCTTGATAAAGGACATGTTGCTTGAGTTTTCAGAAACAAAAGCAGCAGAGGTTAATGTTTGAGGAGGGGCTTCTAGGAGAAATAGTGATGTGTTTGTTTGAGAGGTTGGAATTTGGGGATGAGTGATGATGGGAGGATAATAGTTGCTTGAACTAGGACCTGAGTGGTTAGAATGGAGGGCAGAGGAGGTAGTGGTGGATGTTGAGGCTGTTTGGTAGCTTGAGCTTCTTTCTTTTGCCTGAATCATCTCTAGCTCATAGGTTTTTAGCATTCCAAAGAGCTCAGTCATCTGGAGAGTCTTCAGATTCTCAGTTCTTCTGAGGGACACTGTGTAAAGTGTCCAGCAGCTCGGTAGAGACCTGATGAACTTCTTGAGAATATCTTCATTCTCCAGCTTCACATTTGAGCACTGCAGCTCACCTACAAGATAGGTAAATCTGTTATATAAAACCGTTAGAGACTCACCTTCCTTCCAGACGAAGTTTTCATACCGCTGCTTTAGAATGTCTCTTCTGTTTTCTTTGACTTCTTCTGAACCAGCAAACATTTTTTCAAGAGCCTCCCATAGCTCCTTTGCAGTTTTATAACCTCTGAAGTTATGAAAAACTTCATTTGGTAAGCACATCTGGATGGCTCCCAAGGCTTTGAAGTCTACCTCCATTTTCTTGATGTCTTCATCAGAGTACTTGGAGGGTTCTTTAGGAACCAGTGTACCTCCAGAATCAGCTGAGGACACCATGGGTATGTATGGTCCATCTTTAATGGATTTCCACATCCCATATTCCTGATAGCAGAAGAAGATTTCCATTCTGTTCTTCCACATATCGTAGTCTTCCCAAGACACCAGTTTGGTGGCCTGTTGATGCTTCCAACATCCTCAAATCCATTGTTTTGAGCCATTTTTGATTTGTGACAGTGAGAGACTTTTATCAAAGAGATAGTTTAGAATAGAACCGAAGAATGATTAAACAAGTGTTAGTTTGTTTAATCTGTGAGCCAAAGCTCTGATACCACTTGTAGGATCGGTAAATACAAGATGGTTCTATTCCAGTAGAGATTGGCGGAAACAATCATAACTTAATCAATGTATACAAATAAACACAAGAAGTCCTGATATATGCAATTTGTATTAAGCTTCAATAGTTACAAGATTACAGAGAAAACTCTAAGAAAAGCATTAAGATACAATGACTCTAAGTACTACTTATATAGTAACTTAGAATCAAGATAGACCCTTGATTCTAAGTATCAGATCTACACAGACCGTTGATCTTTTATTGAAGCTATTCTACATGTACAAACAATAATAATAACTATGCTAGGTAACTTTATTCAAACGTCTTCTAAGGCATCATTATTTGCATTCTTGGAGAAGAGCGTTGTTGTCTTTTATTGTCTTGTACCAATGACATTCTTTCTGCGTGGAGTGTGTCAGAGTAGCAGCAGAAAGTTGTCAGTGGTAATGGTTGCTTTTGCTTTTGCTTTTGCAAGGCTGGTCAGCTGCAACGTTTGATCTTCAATGAATGGATAACTATCAGCAGCAGAGTTGTTTATCAGCAGTAAGATACAACCATCCAAAGCTGCTGATGATTTGCCTGTCAGCAGCGTCAAGTGTTGATGCTTCTGAGAAGTCTATTCGCAGCAATTCTGGTCTTCAGCAGATAAGGCTACCCGCAGCAGATTTGTTCTTCAGCAGAAGAACAAGTATCCGCTGCAGATAAGCTTATCCGCAGCAGTTTGTTGGTCAGCACCAAACTCTGAGATCAGAAGCATTTGTACTTAGATAATTTTGTAGCTATCAGTCTTTATTTCTACCTAAAGTTAGACCAGAAATCAAATTCGCACAAATGATGAAATCTGATCCAATACCATACACAAGGACTCGACAACCACCGATAAGACTTAATAAACCTTCAATTTCAATATCAATCCACAACATATCATAGTTTAAGAATAAAACAAATATGGCGATAAAACCTTATGAATCTGACCCTAATCATGGTTCTTTTGAACAATTGAATGGTTAAAAACACATGAATTTACCTCGGTTCGATGCGCAAACACTAGTTTATCACAAAAAACACTCAACAACACTCGATTTACGCAAACAACAAATCACACAGACAAGTTCGTTTAAAAAAGCTCAAGTTCGCTCTAAAAGTTCGCTGGAATTTGAAATGAACAATAATGAACAAGTTCGCCTGCAACAAGATATGTAACCACATGCATTAAGTTCTCTTAACAGGCGAACTTGGTAAGTTCGCTTACCAAGCGAACATGATAAGTTCGCTTATTCTCACACACTTAGAGAACTTTTGAAATTTCACCCTTTTTAAGCTTCAACTTTCAAACACTGATCCTTTGTCTTCCACCTAGAACATGTAACCGATCCAATCACAAACATTTTAAGAAATAAAAGATGGAATTTTATGGAAGACAGAAATAAAATCTTTTTGGATTTTTTGAAAGAAAAAAAAAACAGTCACGCCATAAGGGACCTGTACGGATGAATTAAAGAACTTGGAATCACATATTTTTTATTTTTATCTGTACATACAAAAAAACATATATTTTTGGTTTTTCTGAAATATAACAACAAATGCACATATTTTTGTTCAAACATCATGAGTAAGAAGATCATATCAGTAAACGAGAAATCCGTCACACAATCTAATTAGATCTATGGGTAACCTATGATACATATTCTCATATATCACTGTTGAATATCTTACAAACTTTTCATATCATATTCTTTTCAATTTAGACATTTAGCCTTGAAATGATACGCGATAAATCTCAAAGTAAACAAGATCAGGCCATAAAATGCTCAAGTATTCACACCGAATTTGCAATATAAAGCATGTAAACCTAGGCTGTCAATATTATAGAAATTGGAACTACAAGCATTTTTCTTCCATGTTCTTGTGAGTTAAGGTACCATTTTGATGAAAAACAACGTGTACCCACATATATGCCAACGGAAATATAAATTTGCACTATCTTCAAGACATATGAAACTTATGCAAAGATATTAACAATCTCCCGGATGAAACTATCTCAATTAGCACAGGAAAAGAAGCAGATCCCGAAGGATATAAAGAATCGGAATGATTCAGAATCGAGTGATTCATATGCTTGGTTTTGGATGTAATATCATGATTGATTGTAACAGAAGAACTCTTCAGTAGAATGCATGATTAAAGAATCGGTTGATTCAATAATATAGGGTAATGTGGTCCAACTGTTATCTGGATATTCAATGGAATCAAGATATTGACCCAAGGGCGAGTATATGTTCCAATAGATGTTGTTAGAAACATATCTTAGTTTAACATCACATTGCATGTTTTTTGGGCATGGGGAGTGAAGTGAACTGAAAAATTATGCTAATCAATATAGTTCGATACTGGTCTCATGAAATACTTTAAGCCTCATATTCTATATCTGATAATGATCTTTTAACACACACACACCCAGGCATAATATGGGTTCAAATCACAGTTGTTATCAAGAATTATTATGTTTTCACACTACTAATGGTCCAAAAACACTTCTAGTCTACTGACAATCTAAATTACATACACATATCCAAATTAAACATAAAATAGATTTTCAAGATTAGAGCATTTATGACACTATCATTTCTTGTTCATGCAGACTTTGAAATTCAGATCAAATCAAATGAACACAAACACATATTATCATATCATATCAACATGTCAACTATGGTCACATGTGATAGATTTTCACCTGATGTACTATCATCTCTTCTCTAACTTCGAATGATGTTGATTTTTATCTTTTTCATTTTGTTTGTAATTTTTATAAATAACAAGTTTTTGACTAGAAAGTAAAGTGCAGAAATGTAGTAAAGCAATAAAAGAAAATAAAATAAAATCTTCCATGAAAATTATTTTTGAAAAACTTTTTTTTACCAGAAATTCAAACCTGGTTCGATCAAATGCCTTGGTGAAGAGGTCTGCAAAATTCTCATCAGTGTGTACCTTCACCAGCTCAATCAACCTTTTATCTGCACAATCACGAATAAAATGATATCTTATTTCAATATGCTTAGTTTTATTGTGCTTAACAAGATTGTTAGTTATGGACATTGTGGCATTGTTATCTATGAACATAGGGGTGCAAGTAAAATTCAAACCGTAGTCTTTTAATTGTAGCTGGATCCACAAAATCTGGGAGTAAAAACTTGAAGCTACGATGTATTCTGCTTCACATGTTGATATGGAAACTGTGGTTTGCTTTTTACACTGCCACGAAACAAGACGATTACCCAAAAATTGGCAACCTCCTGTCGTAGATTTCCTGTCCAAACAACATGCTCCGAAATCTGAGTCAGTATGAGCATTAATTTCAAAATTAGAACCATGCGGAAACCATAATCCTAATCTCGGTTTCCCTTTCAGGTACCGGAAAATACGTTTGACTGCAATCAAATAAGATTCCTTTGATTTTTCTTGGAATCTGGAACAGAGACACACGGCAAACATTATATCTGGCCTTGATGCGGTTAAGTACATGAGAGATCCAATCATTGTCCTGTACAAACGGCTGTCAATATCCTTTCCTTCCGGATCTGGATTCATCTTATGATTTACAGGAATCAGAGTGTCATATGGGGTACAGTCTTCCATCTTGAACCAGCTCAAGATGTCTTTTACGTACTTAGACTGGTGAATAAAGAAACCATCCTCTTTTTGATTAACTTGCAATCCTAAAAAGAACGAAAAATCTCCCATAGCGGACATTTCGAACTTCAATTTCATAACACTCTCAAACTCTTTGCATAACCCTTCGTTTGTTGAACCAAATATAACATCATCCACGTAGATCTGAACCATCAAGTAATCTCCCCCTTCTTTCTTGATGAACAAGGTTGACTCAATTTGACAACGATCGAAACCATTGTCCAAGAGATGCTGCGACAACGTTTCATACCACGCATGGGGTGCTTGATGAGGACCATAAAGCGCCTTATCTAGCTTAAACACTCTTGACGGATATAATGGATCCTCAAACCCTGGTGGTTGACACACATACACTTCTTCTTTAACCTTTCCATACAAGAAAGCACTTTTGACGTCCAATTGATATACCTTAAATCCTTTAAACGACGCAAATGCTAGAAACAAACGAATTGCTTCCACACGTGAAACAGGTGCGTACACCTCAGTATAATCTATAACCTCTTGTTGATTGAACCCTTGAACCACAATATTGCTTTGCTCCTCACCACGACACCACGATCATCCTTTTTACAATTAAAAACCCATTTGGTGCGAATCGGATACATGCCCTTTGGAAGATCAACCAAGTTCCACACCTTTAGCTTATCAAATTGTGCAAGCTCCTCTTGCATTGCTTCAATCCAATTGTTGTCGTGTAACGCCATCTCCATCTTTTTTGGTTCTATCTGAGAAATAAAACAAGAATATAAGCAAACATCAAGAACTCCAATATCTCTAATGCTAGAATATAAACAAGTATTTTCAGATAAAGAACGAGTTTGGACTCCATCCTACAGATTTCCAAAGATATTTGTCACCGGATGATCTTTCAATTCTTTTATGGAAGCCACCTCAGGAACAAGTAGTATATCAACTTGAGTAGTTTCCTCTTGAAAAAGAACATTTTGCGTAACTGGTATCACAGACTCCAGATTGGTAGGAAGCTCCCCCTGAACATGTGTAGAAGTGGACGAATCATCAACAATTAACGGATCAGCCGAAAAATCCTGGAAAATTGCTTCATCGTCTTCATTTTCAGACTCGTGAGTTCCCGAACTAGATGCTGCATTCGGATCAGGGTTAGAGGATGGTGAAACTGATAATGGACCCGCTGATCTTGGTAGAAAACCACAATCTTGGTCACCATGACAAGACTCATATAACAATGCAACTTCTTTAGCAGACAAAACAAGAGCAAAAGTGATAGACTTGAACAAGCTATCATAAACAAATGCCCACTCTGGACCAACCTCCTTCTGAGGAATAGATCAATTAGAACAATCGATATGGAACCATTCTTCGATCTGTCGTGTTTCCTTGTTATATACTCTTTTATTCAATGAATTGGCAACATAACCCAGAAAAAGTCCTTCGATCGCCTTTTCACTAAACTTGGTAGAACATCCCTGATCTTCAGAAGAGTACACGGATTCCCAAAAGGAACAAGATAATTCAAATTAGGCTTCCGATTGTTTAACAATTCATAACAAGTCTTGTTGTGTCGCTTCACGATCAGAACTCGATTCAGGACATGGCATGCAGTATTCACAGATTTGGCCCAAAAAGTTAGCGGTAGCTTAGAATCTGCCAACATTGTTCTTGCTGCCTCAATCAATGTTCTGTTCTTTCGCTCAGCAACCCCATTTTGTTGAGGAACATATCGTGCGCTAAACTCACGATGAATACCCTTTTGCAAACAAAAGAAACCCATCTTGCTATTTTTGAACTCGCTGCCATTATCAGTTCTTATACACCTGACTTTCTTCTAACAAAGAGTCTCCAAAGCAAGAATCAAGTATTGAACTGTCTCAGTTGTTTCAGCCTTGGTTGTGAAGAACTTGACACAAGAAAATCTGGAAAAATCATTCGTTACCACCAAATAATAAGATTTTTCTCCAATGCTTCGAATACTTATCGGCCCGAACAAATCCATATGAAGTAGCTCCAGAGGAGTAAAAATAGAATTTTGCATCTTCGATTTGTGGGACTTTCTGTGCTGTTTGCCCTTCTTACAAGGAATACAGTCATCAGGCACAAAGAATTTCATTTTCGGAATACCAGAAACCAAATCATTCTTCACTAAGTAATTCATTTTTCTGAAGTTGATGTGAGCTAGCTTCCGATGCCAAAGAATAGAGTCAGATTCAGATGCTTTCAAGAGTAAACATGTCGGAATAGAATTTGTTGTCGTAGCAACATTTATGTCTAAAACATATGTGTCATTTCTTCTCAGAGCCTTCATCAGAATCCATTCTTCAGGTATTACATATCTCGGCTTCAGAATATAACATTCAGAATCATTGAAATGGAATAAAAACTTCTTATCACACAATTAAGATATGTTGAGTAGATTATGCTTGAGTTGCTCAACATAATTGACTTTCTCAAATTTCACATTTTCGTTCTTTAGCATTTCTTGACTTGTTATGTACCCTCCTTTATTACCCGCAAAAGCGAACGAACATTTCCTGTCATATTTCGGGAGCAACCACTAACCACATACCAAGTATTGTTGATAGTCCTACTTGGTTGAACCTACACAATCAAAGGAAATCTGTTAGAAATGGGGACCCAAGCCATTGTGGTCTTGGGTCTACCATTCTCATCAATATAAACAACTTCAAGCAATTCATAATCTCTGTTATCATCCACCCTTGGTGATTTAAGTGAGTCAGAATCAGACAACTTTGATTTAGAAACATTCTTTTTCTTATCAAAATTAGATTTTTTTTTAAAATTACGATTATTAGAAAAAGAATCAGATTGATCAGTTTCTTAAAGTTTCCTTAATCGATTGTTCCTTCTACGCCTTTATGGTCTTGAAAGTTTAACCTCAGGTTGTGAATTCTTTCTGAATCCAACTTTAGGATTCTCAATAGACTTTTGATAAACAACATTTTGTCTTAACACACATTTTGTATAAACTCTGGTTTAGATCCAACATATCTATCATGAACATGCTATTTCATCTCTTGCTTAAACCCAGAAGGTTTAGTAACTTGCTGCTTAGGCAAATTTTGCCTGACAAATTATTTCATCACATTATCAGATGTAGGCTTTCCCACATTAGGTCTTTGCAGAATCTTTACTACTCTTGATTTGCAATGAACAACAGCTGGTTTTACATTATCTGGAATGAGAGGATTTTTATCTTTGTTCTTGTAAGGACAATTTATCACTATATGCCCTACTTCATTATAATGAAAACAAACTCTCTTATCCTTGTATTCTCTTATATAAGGAACCCTTTTTGAAGTTGATGAACTTCTTGATAAATAACCTTCAGTAGATTTAACATCACTACCACCTTGCTTCTTTGGAACATAGATCTGTCTCGATGATTCACCACCATACACCCTTGAAACTTGAGATTGAACAACTTTGGGTTTTTCAACATTCACTTTCTTTTTGATGAAATCACTTGTTGATTTATTTTCAACTTTTGAAACCTCCTTCTTGATATCACCAACACTTTGTAGGTCCTCATTACACATCTTAGATCGATCTCGTGACAGGACGTATCATTAACGCGGAGTGCGGAATCCTACCTTATTAACGTTTTGTATACTAATTGACATGTAAACACAGCATGTAAATAAAGCTTTCTCTTTGTATTCACAAACATAGAGTTTACAGATTCTCAGAATTACACTCGTTCAAAGTCCCTCTGCTGCTCTCCTATTCTACACTGAAACTGTAAACTCCTTTTATAGACACACGCTCTGCCATAGGCGAACTTAACAAGTTCGCCTCAAAGATGCTTAGGCGAACTTATTAAGTTAGCCTCTAATAGGCTAGGCGAACTTAACAAGTTCGCTCCTAAAGATGCTTAGGCGAACTTGTTAAGTTCGCCTCTCTATGAACTTACACAGAATTTTATCAACAGTTACAAAACATGTGCTAACAGACTCCCCTTCAACTGTTGCTAACAATTCTATCAATTACAAGTCAAAGACTCTAAGACTAAGACATAATATCTTCAAGCTCGTTGTCACCAGAATATGCTCCAACAGACTCCCCCTTGACAAAAACTTTAGAAGATTGTCATATGTCTTCATATATCATCAAACACACTGTAGTCTTCATCTTGTTCATCTGCACACTCTCTTTATTTCTAGAAGAAAACTTGGGAGAAGGACCCCTTGTCAACTTTTGTCTGCAATTTTCAGTTTTTGCAAAGGAGAACAACCAAGAATAACCAACAATTAAGATTCCCATGGAAGCTGGAAAAATAAAATCTTTTTGGTTTTTCAAACATAAGAAAGACAAAATCTTTTTAATTTTTCTCTATATAAACTGAAATGTAAAATACAAAATCACATCTTTTTGGTTGAACATCACGAATAAGAAGATCATATCAGTATATATGAGATATCAATCACACATCTTGGATATAAAATCCATATAATATCAAATGGTATCCTATGTCATTTTTTCAAGGCTTGACCAATCAAACCAATATCTTTCAAGATTATCACACTCTATCTTTTCAAGACTTTCATATAGATTGTTATGATACTTGATAAACATTCAAAGAAAATAGGATCACGCTATGACACACAAATTCAAATTGTCAATATTATAAGATTTGAAACTAAAGCATCTCATTCCTACTTTCTTGTGAGTTAAGGTACCATTTAAGTATGAAATACAACGTGTACCCCACTAGTATGCCAACAGAAAGTAAATGCACTATCTTCAAGACATATGAGATTTTACTAAAGATTATCCGAATTTCCAGAATGAGGAGACATCACTTAGCACATGAATAGCAGAATCCAGATTAGATTGTATAGGAATCAATGAGATTCAGAATCGAATGATCCAATGTTTTGGCTTATATATGTGGAATCATAAGATTCAGGTACGTGGATCCAACTGTTATCTGGATTATGAATTCAGTGGAATCAGTAAAGATGATTTATCAATATGATCCAAGGGCTAGTATATGTTTGAAAGGTGTTGTCAAGTACAAATCTTGATTATACTTCAAATTGCATGCTTTTCGGGACATGGGCACTGAAGCAAATCAAATGAATAGTGCTAAGGACATAACCCGAAACTGATCTCATAGGAAAATCTTTATTACAAGCTAATATTCTTTATCTGGTAATGATCTTTTAACACACACACATGGGCATAAAATGGGTTCAAATCATAGTTGTAACATATGTAATTATGTTTTCACACTACTAATGGTTCAGTGACGCTTTTAGCGTACTGACAATTTAAATTATATGCATAGACAACACTATAATTTCCTATTTGTGTAGTCTCTGAAGTTTAGATCAAAACATACAATTCAGATATAATAACATAAAGCACCAACCAGTCAATCTAAGGTCATGTGTGAAAGAACATCTACTGATGTACTACCATCTCTTCTTTAACTTCAAGTAATGTCGATTTTATATTTTTCAATTTGTTTGGATTTTTCAAAATCTTTTTCAAAGAAAGTAAAACAAACGAAAATAAACCTTCCATGAAAACATTTTATGAAAAACATTTTACTTGGTTACTCAGGATTAAGCAATTCAATCAATTAAAAACTCAAATCGATGTAATCCTGTAATTAAATGTCTTTGCCTTTGTCACCAACACAGTTCTGTACTCCCCCTGTCCTGTAGAATCCCCCTCAACTAGTCAAATGGTTGCATCAACGAATTTAGGCTCACCATCGTCATCCTAAGTTTCAGGTTATCATTTGGACTTTGAAAAACTCTTTCCAAAACATTGTGTGTGACATATTCTTCCCCTTGAGCATCAAGTCGTTGAATCAAATAGATTTCTCTGTTATCAACAACTCTTTACTCTTGCAGATGTCATTTCCTATCATGTGCTTAGAACCACCACTATCAACAACCAAAATGGTATTAATAGTCCCTCTTGGTTAATCCTGCACAACTAACAAGAAACTTTAATTTGAAATTGGGACCCAAGCCATGGTAGTCATGGGTCGTCCATCTGTATCAAAATAATAAAACTCACTCCATTCACAATCGAATCTCTCATCAATTTTCGGTGATTGCTCCGACGAGTCAGAAACAGAAACTTTAGATTTCCAAACATACTTCTGTTCATTAAGTTCTTTTTGCTTAAAATGTGAATCTTGTTCATTTGAAAAATGTTTAGATTATGAAAACTCTTGTTCTAAAAGTTTTCTCAATCTTCTGTTTCTCCTCCGTCTTTGAGGTCTAGAAAGCCTAACCTCAGATTTTGAATTACCCTTTGGTGTATCATGAGGTTTAACCACATTTGGGTTAACATAAGGCTTACCAAGAGTTCTTACCTTTTCTGGAGTAACATGTCGATTACCTTTGGCATTGTGTGGACAATAAATCCGAATATAACCCACAAGACCACAGTAAAAGTAAGATCTCGTCTCATGATATTCTCTCATATAAGGAATCTTCACACGAAAAGATGCACTTGAAGAAGATTCTCCTACATGAACTTCTTTTGGAGTTTGAGACTGAACAAACTTTTTCTCAACAGGTTTTGATTCAGGCTTCATCTTCTCAGGAACTACATGTTTCTTCCCTTTATTTTTGTAAGGACAGTTCACCACAATGTGTCCCATCTCATTACAATGAAAGCATGTACGCCTGTCTTTATAATCTCTGACATATGGAACTCTCCTTGAATTTGAAGAACTTCTAAATGTATAATTTCTAGATGATATAGAATCAACCTTTGAGTCTTCTTTCTTAACCTCTTTCGATATCCCCTCTACCTTAGCTTCATCAAAATATTCATCATCACTCTCATCAGAATACACCATATCTTCACCTGTGACTGGATTCACTTTCAACACAGTCTTAGGATCTAAATCCTCATCTTTTATAATCTCAGGTGTCACAGAATAATTTCCGTTGAATGGTGGAGGAACATAACCAGTACCATTAGTTCTCTTCCCCTCTTTAGTATTATCATGATAATGTCCTAATAAGAATGATGAATTTCCAAAGCATTCTAACTTTCTATGCAATCTAATTACCTCTGCTTTAGATTCAGCTAGTTCCTTATCTTTCTCAACAAGATCATTATTTATTTTCTCAATTTCTGCAAAGGACATATCCTGGTGATATGCCTGCTCTTTGATCTTCAAAGTCAGAGAATTTATATCCCTCTTCAGTGATTCTATTCTCTCAATACACACATTCTCATTATCCTTTAATTTATGGTTTACCGTGTGCATTGATTTCATATCACAAATGAGGTTTACGATGTCATCCATAACCCTCATCATTTTATCCTTCACTCAAATACAGGTAGAACAAAACATTTCAGAGTTAGAAACTACCTCAGCTTGTACTTCTGAAGAAGATGCGCCAGGAGCCATGAATACGTCGTCATCAGCTTCATTCTTTTGATCAACAATGATAGGCTCTGCATCAGTTTCTAATTCACTCAGATCATCTTCAACTGTCTGAAAGTTTTCTTTAGTCATCACATCACTCTCGATAGACTGAGTACTTTCACCAGAACGAATACTCTCACTATCACTTAACTCTGCAGAAGAATCACTTTGAGAATAACTCTGCTTCTCCAATACTTCTTTGATCAAGACCACAAACGCTTGAGAAGTTGCTTCACCCTTTTTTGTCAATGCTTCCCATAGATCTCTTGAAGTTGGTGTTGAAGCACTTTCCTGTGACAAGATAAAGAGAAAGATAAAGAGAAAGAGAACGAAAAGGAGAAAACTATTGGTGATGAGGCTTGTCATCCTGTTGACTTGACTAAGGATGACGACAAAGACAAGGATCCTGAAGCCGGTCCTAGTGGAGGTGAGCACCAAGCTTTAGCAATCGTTCCCATCTCTGCTATTCCAATGGCTCAGGGGAGTCTACTCATCAAGAGGGTGGTGATACCTCTGGTGGTGGTGGTGAGAAAGGAAAGTCAGCGGCTGAAGTGCTTAAGGACTTATCTGATGATGAGATCCTATACCTAGAGCCTGACTATTCCAAGGAAGCACAGATCGATGCTCTCTTGAATCTAGAAGAAGGAGAGATTGACTCTGGTGATGATTGGGATGATGATGATGAGGATGTTGTAATTGAAATTCCCAAGGGTGACGGGGAAGGAGAGTACGAGTTAGAAGATGGAGAGATCTTTGAATTTCCATCCTTCGAAGCTCAGCTCGACACAGGTTCAGTCGAGCATGCTAGTAATGTGGAAGCCTCGACTGAAGCCTTCCCAGTTGACCCTACACCTGTGGACCCAGAGGCACCGAAAGAAAAAGATATGCCTTCTACTTCATCAAAGGGTCCAGCTCCTGGGTGGCAAAAGACGTCTATAGTAGACAAACAAGGAGCAACAAGGATGATCTTGGCTGTAAGGTTCGAGGATGATAAGCAGCTATTCGCAATCAAAAGATCTGGTGGGGTTCAATACTTGAAACCCACCAGTGAAGCGTTCAGCTCCTTACCCAAATACGACCTTGTGAACCCAGCAAACCGAGAGCTGCTGGGTCATTCTAATCATGCAGTGGCGATGGGTTTGTGGGTGGTTCTGCAGCGGGAAGCAAGATCTGGGAAATTCGAGATGTTCAAGCCTCAAGTGCCCAAGAGAGTCAAGGGTAAGCACGCTAGACATCCTGTGATTAAGAAGCACTTAAAGAAATTGGTATACAAGCCAGTGCGATGTGAAACTAAGATTCCCCTGAGCAAGTTATCTCAGGATATTCTTGGTGACATGTGGTACTGGTACGTAGATCCAAAGACGGGCGAGGCTGTGATTATGGGTAAGGTAAGTTCAGAGAGTGGGAACATAGTGCCAAAGGAACTGATCAGAATATTTGATGAAGTCTGCTTCATCAACTTTTCTGTGAAAGATCTGGAGGCACTAGCAGACAGGTATTGCGTGTACACTGATGAATGGATAAAGCTCCTTGCTTCTAAATATGACAAGGTGATTAAGTTCTGCCTTGAATACAAGAAGAATATGGAAGCTAAAGATCAAGTTCTGTGAAGACCGAAGATGTGAAGACTGAAGATTATCTAGAGCTGTTGTCAAGGGGGAGTTTGTTAAAGCACTTTCCTGTGAAAACACTCTGGATAGATAGAGTCTTAGTTTGTACTTTAATGTTTGTAATTGTCTTTGTATGTAAGAGTCTTTATGTATTAGTTTATCGAGTTGTATTTACTTTTACATATTGAATGTTGCATAATTCTCTAAGTGTTTTGCGCACTTGTAAGTGCGCAGGAGAAAGCTCCTGCGTACTTAGCAAGTAAGCAAGAATACCTTTGCGTACTTGTTAGGTACGCAAGAGCATTTTGCCCTGCGCACTTGCTATGTGCACAGGCATTAGGTCTTGTATAAATAGGATAGGTTGACAGAAGTTAAGTACGCAGACATAGGCAGTCACAGTAGTAAATACGCAAATTGTAATCTCAGTACTTCTCTCTGTAACCTTCAAGTGTTTATAATATAAAGAACGTTTAAAGTGATTCTCTTGTTGGTTTACTTTGTGTTGTTTGACTCTCCACCTAGTCACGGGTATTACGCACCCGGTCCCACTAGTAGACCCACTTGCATGTGACGATCCGCCACACCCGAGGGACCTATAAGTGGTATCAGAGATTTGCTCCTGATTTCGAGTGTTGTGAGTGAGTTTGGAGAGTTTCTACCAAGTTTTTACAAGCAAAAAGAGGTATTTTTGTTGATTTTTGTGATAAAATAGGGGTAGCTCTTGAGCACTATTTTAGAAGCAAAAATCACTCAAAAACTGATTTTGTATTTGAGTGATTTGAGTATCAAAGGTTGGTTAGAAACAAGTTTCTGACACTTTGGCTCATTTGCATTGTTCATCAGTTCAATTTTTACCATCTCCGGCGATTTTCCAGTGACCGGAATAGTTTGGGGAGAGTTGCAGAGAAGGTGTTGTGCGTACTTACCATTTCTGGCAAAAAGTACAATTCTGTTGCGTACTTACTAAATACGCAAGACTAACCTCCTGCGTACTTACAAGTGCGCAAGACTGATCTTGTGCGAACTTAAGTTATATCCTGCGTACTTATCATTTACTCATGCGTACCTATCAAGTACGCAAGAGCAAATCTTAAATACGCAAGACCATTTCTGAAGTGCGCAAGGCCAATATCAAGTGCGCAACTGTGTCTGATTTTTCTGAAATTTGACTAAGTGTTCACTATGTCGAATCTTCAGAAACTAGGAAACCTTTTAAACTATGATAATGAGATCGGTACAGCACAGAAACCGCCAAAGTTGTTGAACGTAAACGATTATTCTAATTGGAAAGCACGTTTTGAGCATTACATTTCTTATACCGACTCATCGCTATGGATACCAATCCTTGAGGGATATAAGCATCCCACACACATCTATCTTGATGAAACCATGCCCAAACCTATCTCTAAACTTTTTGAAGAAGAAAAGAAAGCTTATGATCGAGAAAAGAAGGCACTTGGTTCAATCACTATGGCATTAACTCGGGAATTGTTCCACAGTTTCCGAGGTTATGACAATTCTAAGGATCTTTGGAAAGCTTTACAGAAAAGATTCAAAGGAAATAGTGATATCAAGAAGAGTAAGAGGGATCTACTCCGGAAGCAGTATGAATGCTTTAGATTTTTAGAGAACGAATTTTTAGATGACCTCATCTCTAGATTCTATCATCTACAGACTGAGTTGAAGGCTTTTGAACTCAGGTATCCAGATGAAGAGCTGATGGAAAAGTTTTTGGATGCTTTGCCACCCAAATTTGAGATGTACACAACCCTGATGAGGAAAAATCCAAAATTCTATGAGATGACAGTAGAGGAGGCAATTTGAAAGGTTCAAGCTCATGACATGAACCTAAAAACAAAGGAGAGCTCAGGAAGACCTCAGATACAAGACCCTTCTATGTATCATGGGATGACTTCTACATCCAAGTCATCGGGCTCTGGAATTGCCCTTTTCACTGGAAACTCTACTGAAGAAGACCACTCAAATGGTTGTGGTGTTCATGCATGCTATGCATATGGATCAGGGATGGGGTCTCATCATCAACATACCTCAATAAATCCTCCCACTACAACTTCAGTTAATCATTCAGCTATAGCCAAAATAGCTGAAGATCATGTAGCATTATTCTCATCATGTATGCTTGCCTATGAGAACTTCATTGGCGGCAAGCTAACGTATCCTGAAACAATAAAAGAAGACTTTAATCACGTGGATCCTGATG
The DNA here is from genome assembly GCA_023525975.1 of Smallanthus sonchifolius. Lineage (NCBI taxonomy): Eukaryota > Viridiplantae > Streptophyta > Magnoliopsida > Asterales > Asteraceae > Smallanthus > Smallanthus sonchifolius. The sequence goes on from CM042024.1 coordinate 65,231,713, forward strand.
ACATGGAGGACATGGATATTCAGTGGAATATGGCCATGATATTGAGGAGAGCCAAGCGTTTCCTGAACAGAACAGGAAGAAAGTTCATTGGTGGGCATTTTAATGCCAAGGTTGGTTTTGACAAATCCAAGGCCAAATGCTACAAGTGTCTGAACTATGGACACTTTTCTCGTGAATGTCAAAAAGAAAGAGCACCGGCCTCGGGTTTTACCAGACCTAGCCAAGGAAACAGCCATGGCTACAACAACTCAAACAACCACAATCAAAGCCAAACCGGAACGTCCAATTCACTGGTAGCTCAACAGGACGACAGCTTTGATTGGGGTTTTCATTTGGAGGACGCCATCATTGCTCAAACTCAGGTTGGTCTCATGGCTGAGATCATGGAGATGATGGAAACTGAGAAAAAGGAAGCTTCTATGGCTGACCTAGAAGAATCTACTACTGCTGCTACAGAGGAGGTGAAGGAAGCTGAAGAAAAGGAAGCTTCTGTAGCTGATAAAGAGGAATCGACTACTGCCGTTGCTCTCATGGCCATTGGAGAAGCAACAAGTTCATCTTCTGAGGTAGATTCTAATCCTTTTTCTGTTATTTCATGTTCCAAATGTCTAGGGCTAAAACTTGAAAAATCTAGGCTTCAAGACAAAATCGAACCCCTAAGTATGGCAGCTCTAAACTATAAAGAAAACGAAAAACGTTGAAAAAGGAAAATGTGAATATTCTCTAAAAATAAGCGATCAACAACTTCACTTGGATGTTGCATACAGGGGGTTAGAAAAACGGAACAATGAAATTAACAAACTGCAAAATGAGATCTTGCAGTTAAAATGTTCTAATGAGAAGTTGAAAAACTCTCGTTTCGTGGTGGAACACTACGGATCTGTAGTGAGACAAATGAATGGGTTAGGGCTGGGTACTAATGCCATTCCTCCACCAGTAAGCGGGAAGTTTGTCAATAGCTTAATAGACGTTGATCTTACTTGTCAAGATGAGTCCTCTGATAAGGATGATTCCCCTAAAAAGGATGAATCCTCAAGTAAGGCTAACTCCACATCTAGTGCGGAGTTCGTTACTGCTTCTGAAGATGGGTCGGTTAACACTTGCCCTGAAGGAGTAGTATCTGAGGAGTTGTTGACTAAACAGAAAGTAAAGAAAAACATTATCACTAATGGTGATAATTGCATTTTAACTAAACCCGATATCATTGAAACAAATGATAAACTAAAGGTAATGCTTTATGGGGGTTATAAAAATCTTAACCAAGTAAAGAAAGAGGCTTTTTCAGCTCACTATGGGCTTGGTTACAAAGAAAATTTGGAAAAATACTATACTCCCAAAAACCAAACTGTAAAGGTTCAGACTCCTGTTCATAAACCAACTCCTCCTGCTCATAATGCTGAGTTATTTAAGGCCAGATCTAATGAGCCTTACAAGAGAACTTATATAGACAAGAGGAATTGTTTTCACTGTGGCTTGGTTGGTCACATTCTTGTGAACTGTCCTTCAAAGAACCAAGGGAAACGGCCTGTTGTTTCACAAGCAGCTGCTATCCCAAAGTCGCCATCAGTGAACCCTCCCAAATGTCCAAAGCAAAAACCACCTGTCAAACCGATGGTAAAGCCTAAGATCAAATCTGAAGCTAAACCATCTGTTTCAAGAAAGGTAACGCAACCTGCTGTACCTTGTGTATCTACCTCTGGTAGTACACGTACTGGTGAGAAACTTGTGGAGAGACTCTATAAACCACAGAGAAGGAGAAGGAACAAGAGGTTGAGAAAGCTAGAACAGGTGACTTCAGTTCAATCAGGTGAAGCTTCCACAGTTCACCTGCTGTTGTTAAACCTAAGTCTCCTGTTCCGGTTAAGAAACAGAAGAGATCCTGGACTGCCAAATCCAAAAATTCTCAATCTCCTAGTCCTAATTCTTTTAAAGATTCATCCATTTTGAACAGTCATCACGACTGTGAGTTAAAGGAAGTAGTTTATTTTGAAAAAGGATGGACGACCCAAGACCACAATGGCTTGGGTCTCCAAATCTAACTAATTCTTTTGTGACTCGTGCAGGGATGTCCGAAGGGTACTATCTCTAACCGCTGGTATGTAGATAGTGGATGCTCCCGACACATGACAGGAAACATGGCCTTGCTTCAAGATGTTAAACCATTCAGAGTCGGCTATGTGGCCTTTGCCGGAGAAAAAGGCGGCAGTATCACGTGTCAAGGCGTGGTTTCGAACGGTTGTGTCAGCTTTGACAATGTCAACTTTTGCGAGCAGCTGAAGCATAACCTGTTGAGTGTCTCCCAAATGTGTGACAAGGAGTACTCGGTGATGTTTGACAAGTCAGAATGCCTGATTCTCAAACCTGGTTTTGAAGTTCCCGAAGACTGGATCCTGATGAGAGCGCCAAGAACAAACGACACCTATCAGATCGATATGAGCGTGGCAACAACCACCTCATCAGTTGCTACCTGTTTGCTTACCAAAGCGACAGAGCTTGACTCTATCTTGTGGCATAGGAAACTCGGACATATTTCGTATCGTAAAATGAATCATCTTGTCTGAAACGGTTTGGTAACCGGGGTTCCTAAGCTGAGATTTACCGTTGCAGATGACTGTATGCCTTGTAAAAAGGGCAAACAGCAACGGAAGTCTCACAAGCCCAAGCTCCAAAACTCTATTGATACCCCTTTGGAGCTATTACACATGGATCTGTTTGGCCCCATAAGTATCTGGAGTATTGGAGGTAAGTCGCTCTGTCTGGTTGTAACTGATGATTTCTCACGTTTTTCTTGGGTGCATTTTTTAGGTACTAAGGACGAGACTGCTGATATTCTTCAATACTTGATCCTGAGCTTGGAATCTCTTTGTAAGCTGAAAGTTAGAAGAATAAGAAGTGACAACGGAACTGAGTTCAAGAATAATTTGATGGAACTTTTCTGTCTCAAGAAAGGGATCTGTCACGAATTTAGCGCGCCGTACACGCCTCAGCAGAATGGAGTTGCTAAACGGTAGAACAGAACCCTGATTGAGACTGCAAGGACTATGCTGTCGGATGCAAAGCTTCCTGTCACTTTCTGGGTAGAAGCCGTTAATACAACTTGTCATGTCTTAAACAGAGTTTTGGTTGTGAAGTGCATAACAAGACTTGTTACGAGTTGATCAACAATCGACTTCCCAATCTTGATTACCTAGTTCCTTTTGGTAGTCCGTGTTCCTTGTTGCTACAGTACAAAGACCGCCAGTCTAAGTTTCATGCAAAAGCGGTGGAAGGCATCTTCTTAGGATACGTTGCCAACTCGCCTTGCAAGAGAGTGTACAATATAGGAACTCGTACTGTCGAGGAATGGTTTGAAGTGGATTGCAGAAAACACAGCATTCCACCAGAACTAACAGGTCCAACTTGGGTTTTGATTATGATGCGCTATTCAAGTCATTCAATCTTCCTGATCTATCTGCAGTTGACACCGCAAATGTTTATGAATTATTGGGTGGCGTCGATGACTCCAGCTTTCCACTCGTGCTACTGTACCAATTATAACTCCTGATTCCAATGCTGCATCTGCATCTGGAACTCATGACAGTGATAACAGTGAAGGTGTTCATGTCGTTGGAGATGACGCTCAAGCTAATCCTAACACAACTGTAGGAAATGAAGCTCCAGTTGATCCAATTAACATTGAATCTTCTTCTTCTGGAACATAGAAAATGGGGGAGTTAAGCACGAATCTAGATTCCGAAATTCAGGAACCAATTGTACCGGAGACGAGAGTGCATAGGAACCATCCAATCGACAACATTATTGGTGATCCTTATGCCGGTGTTCAGACTCGTCATTGAACCATCACTGAGAACACTAGTCTTTACATAGAGATACTTGACACTGGTGTCATGGAAACATGTTTGTATGCTGCATTCGTGTCCCAGTTAGAGCCGAAGAATGTAAAGGAGGCTCTCACTGACAACTGCTGGATTGAGGCGATGCAAGATGAATTGTCTCAATTCCAAAAGTTGCACGTGTGGGATTTGGTTGACTTGCCAATAGGCTTTCAGCCAATTGGAACCAGATGTGTGTTCAAATGCAAGACGGATGATCGTCATGTTGTTGTGAAGAACAAAGCAAGATTGGTTTTTTAGGGTTTTTATCAGCAAGAGGGCCTGGATTACACGAAAGTATATGCCCCAGTTGCTAGAATTAAGGCCATTCGACTGTTCTTGGCTTATGCCACATATGTCGGCTTCAAGGTCTATCAACTTGATGTGAAGAGTGCTTTCTTTTATGGTAAAGTTCATGAAGAGGTCTATGTCACTCAACCTCCTGGCTTTGAAGATCCGCATAATATCAATAAAGTGTATAAGCTCGACAAAGCACTTTATGGTCTTCATCAAGCACCGCGGGCATGGTATGAGACATTATCTAAGCATCTACTGTCAAATGGTTTCGACCGTGGACAGATTGACTCGACCCTCTTCATTAGGAAAGCAGGAGGTGACATTCTTCTTGTACAAGTCTACGTCGACGACATTATTTTTGGATCTACCAATGAAGGGATGTGTAGGGAATTCGAGCAGGTGATGAAGTCCAAGTTTGAAATGAGTTACATGGGTGAATTGTTATTCTTCCTGGGTCTGCAAATTAGTCAAAGAGAGGATGGCATTTATCTACATCAAACTAAGTATGTGCAGGACATCTTGTCAAAATACAAGATGAATGATAGCAGTACTTATGGCACACCTATCCCAGTTAATCATGGTCTGCATCCTGACAAAGATGGAAAGGATGTAGATAGCAGATTGTACCGTGGGATGATCGGATCACTTATGTATCTCACGGCTTCAAGACCCGATATAATGTTTGCTGTGTGCTTGTGCTCAAGGTTTCAGTCTCAACCGAAGGAGTCACATATGATAACCGTGAAGAGAATTTTCAGATACCTGAAAAGGAAACCCCGATTAGGTCTTTGGTACTCTAAGCACCAGTCATTCGACTTCAAAGCCTACACTGATTCAGACTATGGCGGTTGTAACCTTGACAGAAAGTCAACTTCTGGTGGATGTCAATTCTTAGGAGACAGACTGGTCTCCTGGTAGTGCAAGAAGCAGTCAACGGTTTCTGTCTCAACTTATGAAGCAGAATACATTGCTGCGGTGAGCGGTTGTTCTCAGATATTGTGGATTCAACAGTAATTGAAAGACTACAGCTTAAACTTCACTGGAAATCCTTTATTCATTGACAACAATGCCACCATGTCCATCACAAATAACGTATAGAAATTCGCCATCATTTCATCCGTGATTGTGCTGAAAAGCATTTAATTGAACTTGTAAAAGTTCACACGGATGACAATCTTGCTGACCTTTTCACAAAGGCTTTTGATCGATCCCATTTTGAGCATCTTGTAAACTTGATAGGAATGTTCAATCCTGAGTGAAAATTATTTTTTCTTAAATCAATTCAATTCATGGAAGTTAAATTTTATTTCTTTTAAATTTTCTGTATAGTTCTTTTAAGTTTCAAAATATTTTACAAAATCAAAAACAAAATAGAAAATGGAGAAAATTTCAAAGTTAACTTGAGAAAAGAGGAAATGATAGTACATCAGAAATGATCTAAACGTCACAGACTGCTCATATGGGAAATGATTGCGTCATGCTTATTTAATTGTTAAAATTATTATGTTTTTTAATCTGCTTATTTACAAGTAATTTGAATTGTCAGTAGGCTGTATGCGTCTTTGAATCACTAGTAGTGTGGAAACTAAAGTCTAAATTACGACTGTGATTTGAACCCATGTTTTCTAGTGTGTGTGTGTAAAAGAATAGAAAAGATCATTATCAGATAAAGGATGTTAGATTTTGGCAATAATTTTCTTTTGAGGTCAGTTTCAGGTTATGTCGTTAGCACAATTAATGCGGTTCATCTCACTGCCCATACTCACAAGTATGTAAGGAGAGATTGAATCAAGACATGTCTCTACATCAACCGTTAAGCATGTATTCACCCTTGAATCACTCCTGATTCATTGAAATAAAATCCAGATAAAAGTTGGATTCCCTTATCTTATTCAAACACCATACTCATTATCCTGAATCATCATACCGATATTCAATGAAGAAAATCAAATGAAACCAAGACATATGAATCACTCGATTCTGAATCTTATGATTCCTGATAGTCCTTATGGATTCTGCTTGATTTTTCCTGTGCTAATAGATGTAACTTCATTCTGAAAATTTAGAAAATCATTGGGAAAATCTTAGATGCCTTGAGATAATGCAATTTACATTATTGTAGCATATCAGTGGGGTACACGTTGTATATCTTATAATTAATACCTTAATACACAAGAACGTGATACAAAGATGCTTATAGTTTCAAATCTTATAATATTGTCAACTTGAATTACTTGTTTATGTGCTTATTACGTATGAATAAATAGTAATCCATGACATGATCTCATATTCTTTGATGTTTATATTGTATCATTTTTGCTAAAAGATAGCCTGATATGATCCTCTGCTCATGTCTTTGATCAAAAATAGTTTGTGTGAATACTTGTATATTTCTATGAGAAAAGATCAAAAATATTTTAAGTTTATGCATAGTTCAATTTTATTCAAAACAGCCAAAAATATTTGTGTTTAACCTTCCTGAATTGTATTTGAATCCACCTGATTGAATATTTTTTATCTTGTTCGTTATTTGACTTGAAAAACTTCATAAATTTGAGTTGAAAGTTTGCGCACTTAAGGGTTTGTGCGTACTTGTAAGTGCGCATGAAGTAAGCCCTGCGTACTTAACAAGTACGCAAGAGTTAAGTCTTGCGCACTTGTAAGTACACAAGAGTTAGTCTTGCGCACTTGTAAGTACGCAAGAGTTAAAGCGTGCGCACTTGCTAAGTACGCACGACCTTTTCGCGTGGGGTATATAAATTGGACTTAGAAAAATTTCAGAGTTTCATCTTTTTCAAACCAGTTCAAATTCCCTCCGACTTTCACTCAAAAATTAAAGTGTTCCTAAACCGATTTTTCGTCCCGTTGTTAGTTTCATCTTCATATAACAACAAATTCGTGAGAATCTAGGCTAAATCCATCCACGAAATCGTGACTTTGGACCGATTCAATGACTTAGAAAATCTAGGTTTATTCCGTGATTTTTGGGTTGTTTGGGTAAATCTTTATCACTAAAACCTTATTAGATACTATAATTGACCCATAACTTGTCCGTATAGCTCTTGATTTTGTCCTTGACCTCGAATTTGAACCGACAGCGTCGTCGATCGACTTTTAGGTCAAAATTTGGTCAACTATAGCAAGTATTTGGTGTTGTTGTTGGTCCCCTAGGCTAGAATCATCGATTCCGACCTTGTGGTGACCCAATACAAACCATTTTTTGAACATCTGTTGAATTTCAAATTTCTTGAATTTTTCACCAAGTGCGTTTCCTGCGCATTTAACAAGTACGTAAGAAGCAATTCATGCGTACTTGTTAAGTATGCAAGAGGAAATTCCTGCGTATTTGCTAAGTATGCAGGACCAACACTTGGGAAAAATTTCTAAGTCTGAAATTTCAGTTCAAAGAGTAACTGCTATACTGAGTCATGTTTATTCATTTCCAATGATACTTGTTGTTCTGATTAAGTTTTTTGTGTTTTTTTGCAGATTATGGCTCGGGCGTTTACTAACGAATTCAATCTGTTAGCTAACACTGAACCAGAATGGAAGGGTGCAGCACTGCAGTATAGAGAAATAGTTGATTTCTTGAACCGTTCAAGAATCATCTACTCTATTTCTACTGACCCGATCGTTTCAAGACCCTATTTGGAGCAGTTTTGGGAGACTGCGGAGCATGACTGCATGGTAACTCCCAACGTTATAAGGGCTACCGTTGCTGGTCACGCTATCGCCTTTTCTGAAGATACTATTAGAAGGGTCCTGTAATTCAGAGATCTCTCGACCGACCCGACAGCCTATCCAGACTACTTTGTGGACGGCTGTTGGAGGCAAAGAATGGGATATGTCGGGGCGAGAGACTATGCTTCATATAAGAAGATGCGGGTGCTAGACCAATGGAGATACTTCGCCCACGTCATGATCATGTGCATCTCCTCAAGGAAAGCTGGAAAGGATGTCATGGGTCATGACCTTGCAGCAGCCATGGTTGGCCTATCTCTCAATAAGGGCTACAACTTCTGTCGCTACATATTCAAAGCCATCAATGACCAGATCAACACGGCGGAGAGGTTTAGGTTCTTATTATACTCTAGGTTTGTGCAACTTTTGATTAACGACGCGTTTTCAAACCTACCTGCTATAGGGGAGAGACTGCAAGTGAAGAGGGTGGATTAAAGAGTGTTCGCACAATTCTTAAAGCTAGGTAGTGTAGAACCTACCCCTGTGCATACAGAACTCTTTGGCCACCTCATAAATGAAGCATATGTGGCACCAGGTGACTGGAGATGGTATAGTCACGATTCGGAGCCTGAATTGAGTGAACACTCCAATGAACAACAGCAACAACAAGCGGAGGAAGTGGAAAGTGACGATGGATCGTCTGATAATGGAGACCAAGAAGGAGGAAATGATGGTGCTGAGGGATCTGACTCGAAAGAGACATAGTCAGATTCTTCTGATTACGATTATGCGCCATCGCAGGTAAACCCAAGGAGAACGACAAAGGTAACCCTACCTGAGTCGTCCTCCAAGAGAAAGCGACAGTCTTCTAGCAGCGAATATGAGCCAGACTCTGACTCTGACGCTGCTATACAGAGACAAAGAAGAGAAAGCATTCACAAAAACAGGGGCGATAGGCAACATCTTTCTATCCCAAGTGAGGTGGAGGCTCAGCAGCAAGTGCAAGTTTTAGCTGCTAGTCCTGATTCAGCCTCCACCCCACCTTCACATCAACTATACCGTAGGAGGAGGAGGCCACAGGTGCAACTTGACGTGGCCGTCACTTCAATCACAGAGGAGATTCCTGTGATAGTGACCCTCCCTACCACATCTGCTCAGGTGGCGGTGACTACTCCAATTCTCACGGAGTCAGTCACCATCACCCCTACCATAACTCCTACAACCCTCATCACATCCTCAATCCCAACAACCACCATTGATCCTCTAAGTAAACAATTCAATTATGGAGATTTCACACAAGGGTTTGACTTCGATACCATCTTCTCCTCCCCTATTCACAATGCCGAGGCGTCATCATCCAGACATCCTGATCCGAATGCTGCAAGGATAGATGTTCTGGAAACCCAAGTTGCTGGATTACTGGAGACTATTCGGAAATCAAAGGAGGAGTCTGACGCTCAACAAGCACAGATTAATTCATTGGTAGACAAAGTTAGAATCCTACGTAGCCAGAGAACGGGGACTGATGAAAGACTAAAGAACGTCATGGCCCAGAACGAGCTCCTAATCAAAACAAATGAAATGATTCTAGGTCACAGGTCATCTTTGGAGCTGAGGTTTGATACTCAAAGGAAAGAGTATGAGCTGATGGTCAAACTAATTGCAGATCTGACCAAGAAGCTTGATGCTCAGGGGGAGAAAGACAAAGAGAAAGAGAAAGAGAAGGAGAAAACTACTGGTGATGAGGCTTGTCATCCTGTTGACTTGACCAAGGATGACGACAAAGACAAGGATCCCGAAGCCGGTCCTAGTGGAGGTGAGCACCAAGATTTAGCAATCGTGCCCATCTCTGCTATTCCAATGGCTCAGGGGGAGTCTACTCATCAAGAGGGTGGTGATACCTCTGGTGGTGGTGGTGAGAAAGGAAAGTCAGCGGATGAAGTGCTTAAGGACTTACCTGATGATGAGATCCTATACCTAGAGCCTGACTATTCCAAGGAAGCACAGATCGATGCTCTCTTCAATCTAGAATAAGGAGAGATCGACTCTGGTGATGATTGGGATGATGATGAGGAGGAGGAGGACGTTGTAATTAAAATTCCCAAGGGTGACGGGGAAGGAGAGTACGAGTTAGAAGATGGAGAGATCTTTGAATTTCCATCCTTCGAAGCTCAGCTCGGCACAGGTTTAGTCGAGCATGCTAGTAATGTGGAAGCCTCGACTGAAGCCTCCCCAGTTGACCCTACACCTGTGGACCCAGAGGCACCGAAAGAAAAAGATATGCCTTCTACTTCATCAAAGGGTCCAGCTCCTGTGTGGCAAAAGACATCTATAATAGACAAACAAGGAGCAACAGGGATGATCTTGGCTGTAAGGTTCGAGGAGGATAAGCAGCTGTTCGCAATCAAAAGATCTGGCGGGGTTCAATACTTGAAACCCACCAGGGAAGCGTTCAGCTCTTTACCCAAATACGACCTTGTGAACCTACTTTTGACTTTCTGGAATTTCCCGCCAAAATACACTTTTTAAAAATTTCAAAAAAATTCAAAATTTCAAAAATGATTCAAAACAACCATATAAGCTTTCCCAAAAAAAACTGAACAAGATGAAATTTCTCGCCAAAATACTGCACGAGCGAACTTAACCCCAAGCGAACTTGAGCCCAAGCGAACTTATTAAGTTCACTTGATCTTCACCAAGCGAACTTATTAAGTTCGCCTCCCTAAGTTCGCCTACAACTGAATCAACAAGTTCGCCTAAAACGCTGAAACTTCAGAAACACGAAAACACAAACTCAGAACTCCGAAAATCATGATTTCTGATGTATATGATCAAATTAGACAAATCTGAACCATAAGAATGTGTATGGACTGATTAGGAACACTTCTATCAGATCAATTTCATCAAAATCAACCTCAAATTCATGAATTCAGCAGTAAAATCAGTTTCAAGAACTTGTAAACTCCATGGATACAAAAATGCTCAATTTCTTGTCAAATTGTACACAAAAACGTCTCTATTCACCAAAAATCAAACGTAAATCACGAGCAAAAGCTCTGATACCACTTGTAGGTCCTCATTACACATCTTAGATCGATCTCGTGATAGGACGTATCATTAACGCGGAGTGTGGAATCCTACCGTATTAACATTTTGTATACTAATTGACATGTAAACACAGCATGTAAATAAATCTTTCTCATTGTATTCACAAACACAGAGTTTACAAATTCTCAGAATTACACTCGTTCAAAGTCCCTCTGCTGCTCTCGTATTCTACACTGAAACTGTAAACTCCTATTTATAGACACACGCTCTGCCATAGGCGAACTTAACAAGTTCGCCTCAAAGATGCTTAGGTGAACTTATTAAGTTCGCCTCTAATAGGCCAGGCGAACTTAACAAGTTCGCTCCTAAAGATGCTTAGGCGAACTTGTTAAGTTCGCCTCTGAATGAACTTACACATAATTTTATCAACAGTTACAAAACATGTCCTAACACACTTACAAAACCACTTTGAGATAAAATTGTTGAAATAGTTGGTTGTCCAACTTCATCAGGCTCTGTTAGAATACATCGATCTCTTGTGACTTGTTTTACCACTTTTGGTTCATCAATCTTCACATCTTTAGGAACACCTTCAACCTTTGTTCATCAAAATTTTCATCATCACTTTCGGAATCGTAACCCATTTCCTCTCCCGTTACCGGATTAACCTTCAAAACTATCTTTGGATCTAAATCCTCTTCAATAATAATCTTCGGTTCCACAACATAGTTTACATTAAATGGTGGAGGATTTTATCCAACTCCAGTGGTTCTTTTATCTTGATCAACATTATTATGAAAATATCCCAGCAAAAATGATGAATTTCCAAAGTTTTCCAATTTTCTGTGTATCTCGATCACTTCTTCTTCCTTTTCAGAAAGCTCCTTATTTTTATCAGCAAGATAGTTGTTTCATTTCTCAATATCAGAATAGGCCATATCCAGGTGATATGCATGTTCCTTAATCTTCAAGGTCAGAGAATTAATGTCTCTCTTGAGTGATTCAATCCTTTCAATACACAGCTTATCATTATCCTTAAATTTCTGATTTACCATGTGCATAGATTTCATATCGCAAATCAAGTTTGTGTTATCATCCATGACTTTTATCATTTTGTCCTTTACCAAAACACAGTTAGAACAGTATATATTACAGATAGTATCTTTTACCTTGGATGGATCAGACATGTCAGCCATGAAGACTTTTGGAGTTGGAATCTCTTCAGTCATCTCAGGTACTCTTTTAGTCAACCAAATCTCATCTTTTGATACACTTGTTGTGGAAACATTATCTTCAGAAAGAACTTCATCAGTACTTTCAACTCTAATTTCTTCATAAATATCTTCTACAGTGATATCCTTAGAAGATCCATCATTCTGACTTTCTACTTCACTCTCTGAGCTTTCTTCATCACTTGAACTATCATCCTCATATGTCATATCAGTATAAATTTCATCCACGAAAGCTTGACTCACAGCACCAACCAGATCCTCTAAGTGAATTCCTCAGTCATAGTTATCATCTCCTTGAGCAACCAAAGCAGATGATGTTGAGACATTTGTTGAACTTCCAGAACTGCCAGATCCTTGTTGTTGATTTCTGTTACTTTGATAATTGTTCTTCTTTTGAGAATCAAATTCAACCTTTCGCTTGTTACATTCTTTAGCAAAGTGACCATATTCTTGACAATTGTAACACCGAACCTTTGTCTTATCAAAACCCATTCTTGTTCTGCTGTTTGATCCGATGTACTTTCTTCAAGTATTTTTAAGAAAATCATCTGCTTACCTCATCAGCATTGCCATGTTCCATTGAATATTCATCTCTTCTAAATTAACAGGATCAATCTGACGGTAATCTTCTTCAATTGCTTCTGGATCACAAATCTTTCCTCCGATAAAGTTTTCATACGAAGCAACAAAGGATGAAAACATTGCCATATAATCTTCAGCTACCCTCTGACTCACATGATGTGAATTAGATGGTTGTGATCCAGATGAAGGAATATATGTATTTGAAGAAAATTCTGATTGATAAGAATATCCAGAAACATTCTCATTTGGATTATCTTGACCGTCTCTAGAAAACATTGCAACTCTAGATCCAGATTTTCCAGATGATTTAGCAAAATACATTGAAGGATCTTGAATGTGCTCCATATTAGTTTCCTTCTTCTTCAAATTTAAGTCATGAGACTGTATCTTCCCTATCACATCTTCCAATGACATTTATTTGTATTTTTCATTCTCTTTGATAAGAACCGAATAAACATCAAATTTTGATGGTAGTGCATCTAGGAATTTATCATTAATTTCTTCAGATTCATATTCCACCTCTGCAGTTGTAAGCTCACTAAGAAAATGATAATATCTTGTAGTCAGCTCATCCAAAGTTTCATTTTGAAAGTGCTTGAACACCACAAACTGCTTGTTTAGTAATTCTTTTCGACTTTTCTTCACATCCAAATTACCTTCACATCTATTTTGTAAAGCTTCCCATAAATGCTTTGATGTATGAAACTGTTTGAAACCATGAAAAATTTCTTTTGGCAAACACATTGAAATACTTGCCATTGCCTTCTTCTCTCTTTCATACACTAGTTTTTCTTCAGTTGTCAATGCATAAATGGGCTTTGGAAGATTATTATTTCCCATTAAAGGGTAAACTGGATGTTTGTATCCTTCTAGAATTGGAATCCATAAGCTAGTATCAGTGTAACAGACAAACTGATTGAATCTGTCTTTCCAGTTTGGATAATCAGCAAGACTCATTAGCTTTGGAGGTTTTTGAGCAGTTCCAATCTCAATGTCATAGTTCAGCATGTTTGTAACCTGCACTATGTTAGCCATACAAACAAGTATACACAAAATATCAAGTAAAACAAAGTTTGAAACAAATTTACCCAGAGGCGAACTAGATAAGTTCACTTCAAACTCTTTAAGCGAACTTGTCCCAAGAGAACTAGATAAGTTCGCTTAAACAAGAATTTGTGCTAAGTTCGCCTAATAAGTTCGTCTGTTTCAGCTGAAAAATATCTGGAAGATGAACTCTTCAACCAAAACAAGAACCAAAACCTCTAAAAATCATCAAAACTTGCTGAATTGATGGAATTTAATAAAATTAAACAGTAGGATTGAGTATAATATGAAATAGAACACTTTTAATGGATGAATTTCTTCAAAAACGTCTTCAATTTGATGAAATCGGCCCCCAAAATCCTCTCAAGAACTTGAAAACTCCATGGATATGAAAATGAAGTAAAACTCAGACTTTTTGGTGCCAAATCATACACAAACATCACAAATCACGAGCAAATAGCTCTGATACCACATGTAGGTCCCCTCGGGTCTTCTACGGATCTAACTTGAGACATGACGTATCAAACATACGGAGTGCGGAATCCAACCGTACGCATGACTGTGTATACGAGACAATCACAATGATAACAATCAACACACAATGTAAATAATCTTCTCTTTGATTTCCACCAAAACACAGAGTTTACAATACTAGAACACAAAATGACTGAACTATTTAAACTAACATGTAAACTCCTATTTATAGATAAATTCTGCCATGCAGGCGAACTTAACAAGTTCGCCTAAACTAGGCCTTGGCGAACTTGTTAAGTTCGCCTATTACAAAATTTAACCAAACATTACAAAACATAAAGACATACAAGATCTAAACTATTACAAGGCCTATTGTCACACATCTATGTCCTAACAAAGATAAATAAGGTTAGCATCCAAATCGACTCCGCCCGATTGGAGATTGAGTACGGACGCAGCGATCAATACCTGCACAGATAAGCTCACACAAACCCATAGCATTAAACTGACTCAAGTTATAGACTCAAGATAAAATAAAAGACTCGACTGACTCACTAAGACTCAAGAAAGATCACAGGGATACGTACCCGATGGTGGACAAACACATAGATATGAAAGCCAAAGCAAGGTGGATCAACGGTCACGAATGGTTCTTATGTTTCCTATGGTCGATGGTTTGGTTATGATGGTAGTGATTATGGTGGATGATAGTAGATGGATGGTATGTATGATGATATATTGTCACACCCCAACCGACGGCGGAAACGTCGGGGCGGGACATGTAGACTGTTCATGAGCACAAGGTTGACTAGATTTCAATATTTTAATCATCAAATTTAACTTCAAATAATTCAACACAACCAAATTCAAACAAGTACATAAACGAAATACATAATAGTCTTTATTTAAATTTAACTAAGTCCAAAGCCTATGTGTAGCATGCCTTGATCAAACTCACTAATTAGCACCTGAAACATGAATAAAATAAAGTCAACTAAAAAGTTGGTGAGCATACACAGGTTTGTATATAGATAGCATATAGATTATGAATAAACAAATCCTTACATAACATGATAAAATAAGGCATTTATGGAGAGCAGCTATTGTGTAACCAAGTACAATCAAACCTTTGTAACTAGCATGTAAAATTGTGTTGTCGGTAACAATCACCCCAATCTGGGTGGGTTTTTCACACTCAATAGATCTATCATTGTTAACCGTCGGCTTGAATAGTTAATGATTGCACATAAATTGCACACAAAAGTTAGCACACCTAGCATTCTGGCATAAAACTCAAATTGCACACATGAATGTAAAGAGGATTTGTATTTGTGTAGTTTGTGTAAATGTAAGCAATAGTTTGTATAGTGTTCATGTTCCACCCCAAAAAGTGTAAAAGAGTAAAAGGGGCTATGTAATACTCACTTGATTCAAAAGGCGTAGCTAACACGAGAGACTAGATTGTAATATGATCCTTGTAATGCACAACGTTAACCTAGATTGGAATGTATATTGAATTAATAGTGTGCACAATAGTCTATGTCTAAGTCTAGGGTTGAATTGGACGTGTGTATAAAGTTAGTGGTTTGTTTTTTAAAGGTATTGCATAAAATGAAAGGTTTGAAATGGATATTTTTAGAACATTTTGATCAAAGTTTGAATTTGGATAACTAAATAAATAAATTACAAATTTATTATTTATTTACATAGTTATAAAAGTAATATAGGTATTAGGGGTAATTAAGTATAACTTAAATAAATAATTCTTAAATATAAATTAAATAAATATTTTTTACTTTATTTATTTATTTATAAAATATGTAACCTAGTCTTTTAGTTATAAAACTGTATCGGGTGCTTTATATTAATTATAATTTAATAATTATTTTTTTACCCTCTTTATTTATTTAAAAATGTGTGTAAATACTGAGTGGTGTAAATAATATTTATGTGTAGGGTTTAATGATAAATATACTTTTAATTTTGAAGGTTATAATAAATAAATTTTATTTATTTATTTATTATTTAGGAATAAGTATTTGATCGTTTTAAATAAAGTTAATATTTTATAAATTTTATAAAATCAATTGTTTTTATTTAGAAATTAATTTAAATATTTAGATTTTTGTTTTAAAAATTTAATATATAAGTTTAACAACTAAATTTGAAATAAAACTGAATTTATATTGAAAATTAATAAAGCTGGTTTTATTCTGTTAAAAATATTGCAAGGTTTATAAAAATATTTTTTATAAAGTTTTTGGAGTTTTAAAACTGTTTTTAAAAAAATAAACAGGCCACCCGGTTCGAACCCAGGTGGTTCCTGTGTGGGTAGTTCGTTTGTACCGCTGGACCAGTGGAGCTAATCGTGTACAAGTCCGGTCCGGTTGGATATTAACACGAAGGGGAAAGGAAGTCGGGCTTGATGTTCAGGACATGTGCAAAAAGGTCGGCCGGATACGGGCCGTGGGTTTAGAACCCACACCTCCTATTTCAGGTTCGAGTGTCTTAACCGCTGAACTAGGTGGTTCGCTGGTCTTGTTAGTAAACCGAAAATTAAAATATGAAAAGTAATCCTAGTCAAATCCCCAAATCCGATTCGCATAAGAAGATCAAGAACCCTAATTTGGTTTTCATTCTACGGGTTCTGCTTCTGCGAATTTGTATGGGGCTTTTGACAGGGATTCGGATACGAATGTAATGACACCATTTTTACCTGATTTAGTTAGCGGGCGAGGGAGGTCGACAGGAACCCGAGGGCGGCGATGCGTGGTGCTCGATCGGCGGCTAGGTGTGGAATGAAGATTCAAACAGGGCGGGGAGAGTTTGTGTTGAGTGTTGTGAGTGTGTATGTGTGTTTAATTCGTTCAATTTGAATATAATTGTGTCGTTTGATTACGGGTTTAATGTCGACAGCTGCGAGCTTCAATTACGGGTGAATTCGACGGTTTTTGAAACGAATTGGGTCGCATTGAGGTACTAGGTACATTCGAGATTGACTGGTGCGTGATTTCTGGGATTGATTACGCATCAATTACACGAATTGATTAGAGATTGACACGGGTTTGACTATGCAAAGTCAAAATCTTTTGAATTTGAATTGGCCGCGTAATCAGTTGGATTGGCTTGATGTTTGGGCCGGGACTGGATCGATTTCTGCTTGTGAATTCACGAGGAGTCCAACTCAACAAGGAATCGGTCGATGGCAGCCTTGGACTAACAAGGTTTGGGCTGCTTTGACTTTTGAAAGTCAATGGAGTTCAAGAAAGTCAAAATTAATGTTTTAAAAGTCAAAATTTAGTGTGTGGGGTTTAATTTTGGGTTCAATTGGTTTGGGGTCCAAGCAAACGAGTAATTCCTTGTTAATTGGATAAAAGTATATATGTGAGTATGTATTTGTTGGATATTTACATAGATATATCCATATATATATAGGATTTTTATAATGTATACTCGTGCAAGACTTGTGAATTTGCATTGGAACCTAGTGTTTAATTGTTGGTACGAATAGAATAAACCAATGTACTAGATTTTAGAATTGAAATGTGTTACATTGAATTGGAAGTAAAGATAGTAAAATCTGAAATGTTACAGTATCCCCGTGTTGAGGGATTTCGTCCCGAAATTTAGCTAGTTGGGGCGACTGCATCAGCAAATAGGTGGGGGTACTTGAGCTTCATTTGGTCCTCTCGTTCCCAAGTAAACTCAGGATCACGTTTTGATTCCCAACGAACTTTGACAATAGGGATACGGCTTCGCTTGAGTTGCTTGATCTCCCGATCCATGATTTCTACCGGTCTCTCAACAAAGTGCATCGTTTCGTCAATGCGCACGTCGTCAAGAGGTATATGGAGATTCTCATCAGCAAGGCATTTCTTCACATTTGACACATGAAATGTAGGATGCACATTGCCAAGTGATGGAGGTAACTCGAGTTTGTAAGCCACTTTTCCAATTCTTTCAAGGATCTTGAATGGACCCACATAGCGAGGTGCTAACTTGCCTTTCTTTCCAAAACGGATCACACCCTTCCACGGAGACACCTTTAGAAGTACAAGGTCACCGACTTGGAATTCCAAGGGTTTTCGTCATTTATCGATATAACTCTTTTTCCGACTCCTCGCTACTCGAATGTTGTCACGTATTTGGATAATCTTGTTGGATGTTTCTTGAATTAGCTCGGGATCGGTGATTTGTGTTTCACCAATCTCGTTCCAACAGATAGGAAAACGACACTTACGACCATAGAGAGCTTCAAATGGAGCCATATTGATACTTGTGTGGTAGCTATTGTTGTAAGAGAACTCAATTAGGGATAGATGTGAATCCCAATTACCACCAAAATCAATTACACATGCTCTAAGCATGTCCTCAAGGGTTTGAATTGTACGCTCGGTCTGACCATCAGTTTGGGGATGGTAAGTCGTTCTCAAATCCAATCGTGTACCAAGAGCAGTTTGGAGAGATTGCCAGAAACGGGATGTGAATCGAGCATCTCTATCGGAGATTATGTTTAAGGGAACACCGTGATGGCTCACAATTTCGTCAATGTAAATTCGGGCCAATTTCTCAACCCGATAGTCTTCACGGATAGGCAAGAAATGAGCAGATTTGGTGAGGCGGTCAATGATCACCCATATGCTATCATAACCACTTGAGGTGCGAGGGAGTTTGGTAATAAAATCCATAGCTAAGTTCTCCCATTTCCACATGGGAATTTCCGGTTGTTCAAGTAAACCGGAAGGACGTTGATGTTCGGCTTTGACTTTGGAGCAAGTTAGACATTTGGCTACATAGAGAGAAATGTCTTTCTTCATACCGGGCCACCAATATTGTTGGCAAAGATCTTGGTACATTTTATCAGCACCGGGATGGATAGAATAACGAGTCTTGTGGGCCTCGTTCATGAGAAATGCACGGAGATCATCACGATCGGGAACCCAAATACGGTTCAAGTAATAAAGTAAGCCATTGGGTTTCGGTTCAAGCTGGAGTTCAACACCACACGACATTTCCTCATACATGTTACCCTCGGTGACTGAGACGTGTTGAGCTTCTAAGATGCGATTTTGAATGTCGGTTTGAATTCGGACACATTGAAGCATGACATGGTCCTTTCGACTCAAAGCGTCGGCTACAACATTCGCTTTGCCGGGATGGTAACGAATCTCGCAGTCATAGTCGTTAAGGAGTTCAACCCAACGTCGTTGCCTCATATTGAGTTCCTTTTGGTTGAAGATGTGTTGGAGACTTTTGTGGTCGGTGAACCCCACACACTTTGTGCCAGAGAGGTAATGTCTCCAAATCTTCAATGCGAATATGACCGCACCCAACTCGAGGTCGTGCATCGTATAGTTCTTCTCATGAATCTTAAGTTGCCTTGATGCATAAGCGATTACTTTGCCTCTTTGCAATAGGACACAGCCGAGACCTTGGTTGGAGGGATCACAGTAGACAACTAGATCATCATTCTCATCAGGGAGAATCAAAATAGGAGCATTGCACAACTTTTTCTTGAGAGTTTGGAAAGCTTCTTCTTGTTTTGGTCCCCATTCATAAGGTTTACCCTTGTGGGTCAAAGCGGTGAGAGGAACAACAATCTTAGAGAAATTTGAAATGAAACGACGATAATATCCCGCAAGACCAAGAAATGAACGAATTTCGGTGGGGGTCTTAGGGGCATTCCAATTCTTAACAGCTTCGATCTTAGCAGGGTAAACATGAATTCCTTTTTCGTTGACGATATGACCCAGGAATTGAACCTCCTTTAGCCAAAATTCACATTTAGAGAACTTGGCATATAGTTGTTCTTTCCTCAAGAGATCCAAAGCCAACCTAAGGTGTTGCTCATAATCGGATTTAGTCTTGGAGTAGATTAAGATATCATCAATGAAGAGGATCACGAATTTGTCAAGGTATGGTTTGCACACATGATTCATGAGGTCCATGAAAACCGCGGGTGCATTGGTTAGCCAAAAAGGCATGGCCATATACTCGTAGTGACCATACCTTGTTCGGAAGGAAGTCTTTGGAATATCTTCCTCTTGTAACGGAGTTAGTGATAACCAGATCGAAGATCAATCTTCGAGAAACAAGTAGAGCCTTGAAGTTGATCAAAGAGATCATCAATTCTAGGCAATGGATAACGGTTCTTGATGGTAAGCTTATTGAGTTCACGGTAGTCAATACACATGCGGAATGATCCATCCTTCTTCTTGACGAATAAGACGGGTGCACCCCACGGTGAATGACTTGGACGGATGAAGCCCTTGTCGGAGAGTTCTTGGAGTTGACTTGCAAGTTCTTGCATTTCAGAAGGTGCAAAACGGTATGGAGCTCTAGCCACTGGGTTAGCTCCGGGTACAAGGTCAATGCGAAATTCTACTTGTCGAACGGGTGGAAGACCGGATAAGTCTTCGAGGAATACTTCGGGAAAGTCTCGGATGATGGGGATGTCTTGAATATTCTTCTCTTTGACATCCTTTTGAACAATATGAGCTAAGAAGGCCACGTACTTCTTTTGTAAGTACTTTTGAGCAGTAGTGCATGACATTAACCTGAGTCCTTTGCAAGGTTTTTCACCAAAGACTCTTAATGTTTCCCCCGATGAAAGGGGTATTCGGATGCACTTCTCAAAACAGATGACTTCGGCATGGTGATTTGACTGCCAATCCATGCCTATGATGATATCAAAACTTCCTAGCGGCATTGGCACGAGGTTGATTGGAAATGTATGATCATTAAGTTCTAGATAACAGTCATGGATAATGGAGTCTATTGTAAGGGAGTCACCATTTGCTACTTCGACAGTGAAGGTTTTCTCCAATTTAGACCGTGTTTTTGCAAGTAAGGGTTCAAAGTTAAGTGACGAAAAACTTTTATCTACGTCGATATCAAATAAAATGGAGGCATATTGACTATTAACAGAGAACGTACCGTTGACCACATCATTGTTGGCTTGAGCTTCATTGGCGTTTATGTTGAAAGCACGCCCACGAGCTCCGCCTTGTCTAGCATTGATGAACTTCGGGCATTGGTCACGGAAATGATTTGGGTTGCCACATTCATAACAAGCACGCCCATTTGCAATAGCGGGAACACCTTGATTAGCCACTTGTTGGTTAGATCGGGTTGGTGGGTTGACTTGACCCGCAAGTGCTTTGGCTCTACACACATTAACCGTATGGCCATATTTCCCACAGTGAGTGCAAAGGCGACAGGGAATATTTTGGAGATGGTGATAATTGCATGTGGCACATAGTGGGTAGGTCCCCACATATGGCTTCTTGACCGGTGCTTGAGCCATGGGAGCAACTTGGTTAACAGGCATAGCAGGAGTGACCACAGCAAAATTTCTAGACTTTCTTTTTTTATTATTGTGGTAGCGTTCAGTTTTGGCTTCTTTGATGTGTATAGGAGGGGTTGTGGTGTCGGGAGCTTTCTTGGTGCCTTTTCTAGTCAGAGTACCTGCTTTCACATCGTTGTCGGTCAAAGTAGCAGATAATCGGATAGCATCTTCGAGTGTTGCGGGATTTCTCCTTAAGACAGTATCCTGAATCTGCCTAGGTAATCCATCGATGTACTTCTCAATGCAGCGGGATAAGGGTGTGACCATATGGGGCACAAGGAGACTCAGTTCATGAAACCGGGTTGTATAAGCCAGACTTTCACCACTGTCTTGGGTAAGATCCCAAAACACAGCTTCCAGCTTCCTCACCTCATTCCGAGGACAGAACTCTTCGGTCATTAGTCTCTTAACCTCATCCCATGGTAAGGCCATGGTTGTCTCTATACCTCTAGTTCTCTTTTCCCCATTCCACCATGTGAGTGCCCATTTTTGGAAGACACTCGTGGCATGACGAACACGAAGGTTATCGGGGCAGTCACTATTAAGGAAGGTGCCCTCAATACTTTCAAACCATTGAAGGAGTCCCGTAGCTCCTTCGGTACCATAGAACTTAAGGGGATTACACGAATTGAAGTGCTTGAAGGTACATTTCGGTGGGTTGGCACCATCACCACCATTAGTTCCATGGGTACCACTAATGGCTCCATTAGCTTGGGTGAGTTGAGTTTCAAGTTATGCAAGGATAGCAGCAACGTCGGTGTTGTTGTTGGTCATGGTAGCACGACGGGGAGGCATTCTATAGATTTGCACAAGACAAGAAAAGATGTAAGAACTTATGAAAGTTGATTGAATTTAAAGGGGACAAAATAATAGATGAAGTAGTAAATCATAGTTTGGATTGCACTCAAATAGTGACATAATCACTTGAATACTATGACACATTAAGGTCAATTAAACTCATATAATTTTCTAGGAGACATGCTTTAGCCTATAAGTAAACACTCATCCCTGGAATTCCCAGGAAAGCATACGGGTCCCTCGGTTGATTGGGATTTATACGAAATCCTTTCCTAGACAGAAAACCCAAAATACAGGTGACACCCTTCTAGATTGCACGTGTCCTCTAATAATTAACAAAGTTTAAAAAACCTTAACGAGGAAATAAAGAAATTTTATAGATTTAGATCCATGGAGTTTCCACATGCTAAGAAAGTGATGATAGAGAAATAGGTAAGAAGATTATGAGGCTTTAGGATATAGGTAGGGATATTGTTCATTTAATTTATTATTTAAGTATAGTCTAATAAGTCATGAATTTTAACAAATAAGGCATCAAAAATGAGAAAATAACTAATCATAGTAAGCATGTAACACATAGCCTGTAGCACATATCACATAATCATGAAGCATGGCATAAGTGGGTGTCCTAAAGTTATAGTCTAGGTCAAGGGTGTCTAATAACCTAGTTTCCCATAACCAAGGCTCTGATACCAATCTGTCACACCCCAACTGATGGCGGAAACGTCGGGGCAGGACATGTAGACTGTTCATGAGCACAAGGTTGACTAGATTTCAATATTTTAATCATCAAATTTAACTTCAAACAATTCAACACAACCAAATTTAAACTAGTACATAAACGAAATACATAATAGTCTTTATTTAAATTTAACTAAGTCCAAAGCCTATGTGTAGCATGCCTTGATAAAACTCACTCATTAGCACCTGAAACATGAATAAAATAAAGTCAACTAAAAAGGTGTTGAGCATACACAGGTTTGTATATAGATAGCATATAGATTATGAATAAACAAATCCTTACATAACATGATAAAATAAGGCATTTACGGAGAGCAACTATTGTGTAACCAAGTACAATCAAACCTTTGTAACTAGCATGCAAAATTGTGCTGTCGGTAACAATCACCCCAATCTGGGTGGGTTTGTCAGACTCAATAGATCTATCATTGTTAACCGTCGGCTTGAATAGTTAATGATTGCACATAAATTGCACACAAAATTTAGCACACCTAGCACTTAGGCATAAAGCTCAAATTGCACACATGAATGTAAAGAGGATTTGTATTTGTGTAGTTTGTGTAAATGTAAGCAATTGTTTGTATAGTGTTCTTGTTCCACCCTAAAAAGTGTAAAAGAGTAAAAGGGGCTATGTAATACTCACTTGATTCAAAAGGCGTAGCTAACACGAGTGACTAGATTGTAATATGATCCTTGTAATGGACAACGTTAACCTAGATTGGAATGTATATTGAATTAATAGTGTGCATAATAGTCTATGTCTAAGTCTAGGGTTGAATTGGACGTGTGTATAAAGTTAGTGGTTTGTTTTTGAAAGGTATTGCATAAAATGAAAGGTTTGAAATGGATATTTTTAGAACATTTGGATCAAAGTTTGAGTTTGAATAACTAAATAAATAAATTACAAATTTATTATTTATTTACATAATTATAAAAGTAATGTAGGTATTAGGGGTAATTAAGTATAACTTAAATAAATAATTCTTAAATATAAATTAAATAAATAATTTTTACCTTATTTATTTATTTATTAAATATGTAACCTAGTCTTTTAGTTATAAAAATGTATCGGGTGTTTTATATTAATTATAATTTAATATTTAATTTTTTTACCCTATTTATTTATTTAAAAAGGTGTGTAAATACTGACTGGTGTAAATAATATTTATGTGTAAGTTTTAATGATAAATATACTTTTAATTTTGAAGGTTATACTAAATAAATTTTATTTATTTATTTATTATTTAGGAATAAGTATTTGATCGTTTTAAATAAAGTTAATATTTTATAAATTTTATAAAATCACATTTTTTATTTGGAAATTAATTTAAATATTTAGATTTTTGGTTTAAAAATTTAATATATAAGTTTAACAACTAAATTTGAAATAAAACTGAATTTACATCGAAAATTAATAAATCTGGTTTTATTCTGTTATAAATATTGCAAGGTTTATAAAAATATTTTTTTGTAAAGTTTTTGGAGTTTTAAAACTGTTTTTAAAAAAATAAACAAGCCACCCGGTTCGAACCCGAGTGGTTCCTGTGTGGGTAGTTCGTTTGTACCGCTGGACCTGTGGAGCTAATCGTGTACATGTCCGGTCCGGTTGGATATTAACACGAAGGGGAAAGGAAGCCGGGCTTGATGTTCAGGACATGTGCAAAAAGGTCGGCCGGATACGGGCCGTGGGTTTCGAACCCACACTGCCTAGTTCAAGTCCGAATGTCTTAACCGGCTGAACTAGGTGGTTCGCTGGTCTTGTTAGTAAACCAAAAATTAAAATATGAAAAGTAATCCTAGTCAAATCCCCAAATCCAATTCTCATAAGAAGATCAAGAACCCTATTTTCGTTTTCATTCTACGGGTTCTGCCTCTGTGAATTTGTATGGAGCTTTTGACATGGGTTCGGATACGAATGTAATGACACCATTTTTACCTGATTTGGTTAGCGGGCGAGGGAGATCGACAGGAACCCGAGGGCGGCGATGCGTGGTGCTCGATCGGCGGCTAGGTGTGGAATGTAGATTCAAACTGGGTCGGGAGAGTTTGTGTTGAGTGTTGCGAGTGTGTATGTGTGTTTAATTCGTTCAATTTGCATATAATTATGTTGTTTGATTACGGGTTTAATGTCGACAGCCGCGAGCTTCAATTACGCGTGAATTCGACGGTTTTTGAAACGAATTGGGTCGCATTGAGGTACTAGGTACATTCGAGATTGACTGGTGCGTGATTTCTGGGATTGATTACGCATCAATTACATGAATTGATTAGAGATTGACACGGGTTTGACTATGCAAAGTCAAACTCTTTTGAATTTCAATTGGCCGCGTAATCGGTTGGATTAGCTTGATGTTTGGGCCTGGACTGGATCGATTTCTGCTTGTAAATTCACGAGGAGTCCAATTTAACAAGGAATCGGTCGATGGCAGCCTTGGATTAACAAGGTTTGGGCTGCTTTGACTTTTGAAAGTCAATGGAGTTCAAGAAAGTCAAAATTAATGTTTTAAAAGTCAAAATTTAGTGTGTGGGGTTTAATTTAGGGTTCAATTGGTTTGGGGTCCAAGCAAACGAGTAATTCCTTGTTAATTGGATAAAAGTATATATGTGAGTATGTATTTGTTGGATATTTACATAGATATATCCATATATATATATATAGGATTTTAATAATGTATACTCGTGCAAGACTCGTGAATTTCCATTGGAACCTAGTGTTTAATTGTTGGTACGAATAGAATAAACCAATGTACTAGATTTTAGAATTGAAATGTGTTACATTGAATTGGAAGTAAAGATAGTAAAATCAGAAATGTTACATATATGATGAAGGCTGGTGATGGTGGGAGCGGTGAACAGAGAATTGTGGTAATGGTGGTGGATGATGGTGAGTACGGGGGACCATGGGAGAACAAGGAACAAAGGCTGAGGCAGGGATCCCCCGCGTACCGCGAGGAGGCAATTTTTAAGCCGACTTCTAGCTTTGTCCTTCGTGTACCACGAGGGACATCCCTCTGAGCTTCACGTACCGCGAGGAATGGGTGTTAACAGTAAGTTTTTAGGGTTTTTCATACTTAGCCAAATTTTCACCCCTTAAAACTTTTTTCCCAAATTCCTCTAAAAACCCGTCCCAACTATAAAAACCAATGTAAAAATACCTGGAACCTCGTTCTTGATGATTTTCCTCACCGAATCCAGCGCGAATCCATGCAAGATATGACACAAACAAAGCACACATACCGAAAGACACGAAAATAGCACGAAATTTAAAGCTAGCAAAATTACAAACTATACATCCCGGGCACTGGCCCGAGACAAAACCTAATCAGGAGGGTTCTCCTTTGTGCCGCCCCCATCCGACCCATTTAATATGAGTTGTCTACCACCGATTTGACAAACTCCTGTGGTAGACTTTACTTTGGTTTTGAAAAATTTAAACGGGTCGGACCACCAATATTTGAACTTACCGGGCCCAAACCTGATACGTGATGTATAGTGAAGGAGACGATCAGCTTTATTCTGTGATACAACATTGTGTAGCTTCGGTGGCGGCCTCTTTTACTCCCGATCTGGCCCTATACTCATTCTTTCTTTCTCTTACATGTGGTGCCTTTGATTGTTGTGGCAGTTTCTCATTGGCTTCGTCCATGGGCATTTTCTTCTTGTTTTCTCTGGTGCAATGTGGTGGGTCCGACACCAGCTCCAATTGTGGTTCGTTGATGACCTCATCCACTTGCACCTCTTCTTCCATCCCCACACTTGGCTCTTGATACAACAGATATTCAAGGAGCTTTAAATCGCCAAGTGGGTCAAATCCTTTTTCAATATGAGTCGGCAGGTCCCCCCACTCTTCACTAAACTCATCCTCCAAGGATGGGACCTGCTGATCCTCTTCTAACTCATCCAACGGATTACCAGGCTAATCCTCACTTTCATCCTCTATCTCACACAAACCGGCTAGTCCCTCTTCACAACACTCTTCTTCATTTTCTAGATCTTGCATTACATTATTCTCAAAGAACAAGCGTAAAGTATTAAGTGCATTCAAAAAATCGAGCTCGTCACCCGAAAATTCAAATAATTCAAGACTATCACATTTATATTCAATCAAACCGGGTTCTGAATACTTACCTGGGCCATCACCAGTATTGCCATCCGAGGATTCTTTTACCTTTGCTTCATCATCACTGAAGAAGTCATCCTCGATGGGCTCTGGCCCGTAGCTCTGTGGTGTGTAACCCGAAGGTGGGACTGGTGTGGAGTCTTGTAAACTCGTGAATTGTACCTCATCCGTTAAAGCCTCCTGTTCCTGTGCTGCTTTTTCTCTTGCTAGCCTCAGACTTACTAACTCATCCGTTAGCCTCCCAGATTCATCCCGGAGGTGAAGTCGCTCGGCCTTAGTTATCAGGTGCCATTGAGTGCTCATGATTTCTTGCACCTTCCTCTGCTCCTCCTTAATTGTATCTTCGTTCTGTGTTTCATGCACCGACTCAATCTCAAAAAAAAAGTGTAAAGGATCACATGGAAGTGCGTGAGCTTGCAAGGAATCGGTATAGAATTCATCACTATTGCAATCAAGGGCAGAATACTTACTTGGAGGTAGGACTTGTGCTTCACCTTTTGTCGTTGTGAGTTACACTTCTTCCGTTAAAGTCTCCAGTTCTGGGGTTTCCGGAATCACTACATCCGATGTTGTTTCAGATCCAATCACGTTCTCTGCCCAAACATAAAACAAACGCTCCAGATTCTTCGGACGATGGGATCCTATGCGAGCAAGTATTTCCTGGATATCCTTCTCATACTGCTCATTAGCCTCTCTACACCATGCATTCAACTGCTCTTGAGTTCTGTATCCATCATACGGTTGTGTTTGCGGATATTGATCACCATAATAGTCTGTGGAGTACCCCGATGAAGTAGGACAATCTTGAGTGTAATGGGGACCTCCATAGACCTCGCACCACACATTCATGTAACGATCCATTTGAGCGTAACAATGTCCTTGATATCTGTTCCCGTAATAACGCTCCATAATAATCAATGCAATGGACACTCAAACAAAAAGCATCACGGGAACCAGATATATATAAATAAATAAATAAATAAAAAATACAAAAATATCTACGAAGACACACCAAAAATAAAGAAAGACATGGACAACTAGACACTCTACGACTCAAAACACAAATGAGACCAATTAATCAGTTAAGTTCAATCAAAGTTAGATACGCTATCGCCTAAGTATCCCCGACAACGCTAAACCCAAAAACCTAATCATAAAAGCTAAACTAAACACTAAAGCTAAACCGGACATTTTTTGCATTTTTTTTAACAAGGACGACGTGGATTGAACTTTTTAGTTTTTGAGTTCTCCGAACCACTTTTTTAGTTTTTGAGTTATGATTTTTTTTATAATTTTTTTTAATTTTTTTTTTCACTAAGGAGTAGTTTTCTCATGAACTTCTCCATATATATATGTATATAAATATATATATATATATATATATAAATAAGATAAACAAGAGTTATTTTGAAGAAGGAAAAAGACAAAAATCATCAATATTGAAAATGGTGAAAGATAACATGCGATGACCAAATTCAAAACTCAAAAGTCAACACTTGGAACTTGGATTATAACATAAAAGCAGAGATAAACATGGAAGAAAAGGGGCTAGAGATAAGTAAGAAAGAGGATATAAAAAGAGAAGGAAGGAAGAGAAGGAGGTATCAGATCTTTAAGAGTTTTAGAAAGAGTTCTTATGTACTAAAAATAACCTGTTGTATTTCTGTACCGTCTGTTTCGTTGTAAAATATCCATCTTTGTAAAAAAAACCACCATGAAATAAAACCTTCTATTTTTCTTATAAATCCTTTAAGTGTTCATACTTATTTAGAGATATTTTTTCCTTTAAAAAGATTTTGATTATCTAGAAAATTTAATATTACATCAATTTTTTATTTGCCAGATTTGAGTGTTCATCCTTTGAGTGTTCATCTTTGATTAGCATGACGTATCATCCTCAAACGGATGGACAAAGTGAAAGAATGATACAAACAGTGTGTGCGTGCATTATTGACTTCGGTGGAAGTTGGGATAGTCATCTACCTTTGGTAGAATTCTCATATAACAACTATCATACAAGTATTGGCGTGCCGCTATACGAGATGTTATACGGAAGGAAATGTAGAACTCCCATATGTTGGGGAGTGGTTGGACAAAAAGAGTTGGGAAATAAAGAAATTGTCCAAGTGACAGATGTGAAGTTAGATTAGATTCGAGCTCATCTAAAAGCCGCTCAAGACAGACAAAAGTCCTATGCAGATAAAAGGCGAAGGCGGATAGAGTTCCAAGTCAGAGAGTACGTTCTGTTGAAAGTATCTTCATGGAAGGGAATTATAAGATTCAGAAAGTGAGGGAAGTTGGGTCCAAGATTCATTGAACCATTTAAGATTGTGACTCAACTAGAGAAGGTTGCATATAGACTAGAAATGCCATAAGAATTGAGTGGAATCCACTCGACGTTCCATGTATCGCACTTGCGAAAGTGTCTGACAGACGAAACCTCTCATGTACCACTTAATGATATAGAGTTAGATGAAAGATTGAATTATGTCGAAAAGCCAGTAGCTATACTCGACTGGAAAGAAAAGAGATTACAAAATAAAGTAATCAAGCAAGTGAAAGTTCAGTGGCAACATCGAAAGGGATCTGAAGCCACATGGGAAACAGAGGAAGAAATGAAATAATCCAATCCCTACTTATTCAAGTAAGTAATAGGTTTCGGGGATGAAACCGTTGTAAGGAGGGTAGATTTGTAACACCCCAATTTTATAGAAATAGAAGTAGAAGGGTTAAAATGATCATTTGAAGAAAACCTAAGGGGTTAAGGACATTATGTTAAAGTATAAGGGGATAAGTTGCAATTAACTTAAAGTACAAGGGCTGAAAATGAAAAATTGTAAAAGATGGATGGTGGCGGACCGCCACCAGAAATGTTAGCGGTCTGCTACGTAGGGAGCTAGGGATCACCCAGGAGAAGCCACGTGTCAGGTGACTAATCGCTAAAAACTGACACTTGGAAGGCTGATAGCGGACCATCATTGGGTCCTTAGTAGTCCGCCAAGCCGCAATAATCCTTAGCGGTCTGTCACAATGAACCGTAGCGGTCCGCTACATGCTCTCCAAGACAATTAAGCCGCCTTAAAGCGGTGGCGGACCGCCACCCTATGTCTTAGCGGTCCGCCACGGACCCGTCGGGCACCCTATAAATAGTTTGACCTATTGAACGGTTTTAGACACTCCCATAACACAAAACATCTTATAAAACACACACAGTCTCGATAAGCGTGCCTAGAAACCCCGGTCATGTAGATAAGTCTTGTTTCCAGTCTTTCGGCCCCAATACGCAGTAGATAGTCCTGAGGTAAGGCTCTAACTAGTTTCTAATAACTTGGTTATTTCCACAAAGCTAGGAACTTTTGATTAAGAGATGTTGTGATGGCTTAGGACCTTGATCCAAGTCGTTGTGGTTTTTAGCACGTAAATATTGTTTGAAAGAAAAGAAAGTTAGAGGTGAGTTCTATGAGGCCCTTTTTAAATGTTTTACTTTAAATGTTTTGGGCCGATATGCATGCTAGAACGATTTACCTAAATGCTATACACCTTAATTTAGTTATTCGGGATAGCATTCATGTTGCAAGAGGTTATGTATAAATGATATCTAAATCTTAAAAATAAGTAACAGAGTATTCATGAGATATCAAAGAAGTGTTGGGTAACCATCCGACTAGTATGTAGTTATCATACAAACATAATGTTCTGTCTAAGGAAAGAGTGGTGTATAAATCCCTTTTGAACCCGTCATTCTTTCCTGGGAACATCTCTGTTGCAGGTACTACTCTGGAAGGATAACCATTTTATCTTTTTTAATATACCATGAAGAAACCTTTACAAGGATTTAGGATAAAGATTGATTTTGAAAGAGAGAAAGAAAGAAAGAAATGGATCCTTGCTTTTTAGCAGGATTTCATACAGTAAAGGTTTTGAGAAAGAAAATGGTTTTGACATGTAAAACGTTTTAGAACTTATCATGGTGTGCCGAGATAAGTAATGGTAGAGAAGCCAGGGTTTTACCATGATTTGCAGAGGTTTTGACAATTATTGTCTTGACCATACTGGCATGTGATATAGTTTTGGCATGTCAAATATTTGGACCATATTGGTCTATAACGAAAGAAAAGATTTTGCCACGTCTGGCCAAATGCCACATAATATCTTGCAACATAGATAGATGGAGAGATGTATTGCATTCCTCCCTGGAAATGTAATATAGACACCTTATGCAAGGGTATGTATAAGTGGTGACGACCGCTTGGAGGTTTACGTAACCTCAGAAGGACAAGTGTTAATGTTTGGGCAAGAAGTTAATGTAATGTTTTACTACATGTCATATAAATCCATATATGTATGAGACAGGGGTCAAAGATATTTTGACTAAAACATAGAACTCACTAGCGTAAGCTGACATATATTCAAGCATGTGTATCAGGTAAAGATGTAGCTTCATGCAGTAGAGGCTAGGGCAAGAGTAGAGGCATCATGCAGGCTATCTTGCATCCTCTGATGGGCTGGCATTAGAATAGTTATCTTGTACTTTCTTTAGAATGTACGACAAGTTTTATGAAATTAAATAATATTTTTTAAGTCTTCCGTTGTTTATGATCTCTGTTTACTATATGTTTATGAGTAAATCCTACAAGTGGTTGGCATCTTGGGAGATCCGGGATGTGGGTGTCACAAACAGCTTCCTCTCAAATTCGTTTGAATCTAAGTATCCAACCCCCTTTTTTACAACACTAGGAGTCTGTTGACAATCCAACATGGTATCTTGTACCTTTTTGCCTATGTTCCATTTGTCAATAATAATTTGCAATTTTACAGTTTCACTTCTAGAAGAAGTTAGTTTTTCAGTCAAATCGGTGATCAAAAATTCTTTTCTATAGACAAACTCTTTTAGGGTTTGGATTTCTTGATTCGCTTTGTTCAAACTGACTTTGAGAGTAACCTCGCTCTTTTTGATTTGATTAAGGATAGCAAGAGCGTCATCCTTTTCATGAATAATGAGTTTGTTTAATGTGCGATAGTGAACAATCATGTCAACACAATCAGAGGAATAGGGATGAGATTTTACCTTAGGTAGAATCAGCTCTGCAGTAGTTTTCCTGCAGATGCATCCTTGATTAGAGCTTCCATCACCATTGGCTTGATTTCCATCACTTTCACCTATCGGAGAGATATCTCGATCTGTTGAGCTGGAACTGGGGCAGGTATCCTTCTTCTCGTC
Organism: Smallanthus sonchifolius; assembly: GCA_023525975.1. Classification (NCBI taxonomy): domain Eukaryota; kingdom Viridiplantae; phylum Streptophyta; class Magnoliopsida; order Asterales; family Asteraceae; genus Smallanthus; species Smallanthus sonchifolius. Next base: position 65,264,171 of record CM042024.1, read on the forward strand.
ACTGACCTTCACTGCATCTATGAGCTTGATGTTGGTATTCTCTTTCATGCTTCCTTCAGTATCAATGACCTGACTCCCTATCCCTTGAATGGAAATCCGTCTAAGGAGAGCATCAGGTCCGATAGAGTCAATGTTGATGATTATCTTTCTGTGCACCTCATTCTTTTCCATTTCCACAAGACTTGCTTCCATACCGTGAACTACGAACTGAGTTAATGGAGCATTAGCCATGAGACCCTTGCATACCTCAACCTGAGCTTCCTCAATCTCATTGCTCCAATCAAAGTCATTCACAACCAAAGCATTTGTCAGTTCTTTTGCTTTCTCTGTCTGTTCTTGACCATCAGTAATTGCAACAATGGTAGGAAGAGGCAGAGTATCGGTAATGGGATGGGGACATTCCCTCTTGAATTGCCCAACATCTCAGCTTAGACTTGTCAAACTATGCATACTTTTCACTAAGACGCTTCTTTCTTGTTCTATCCATGAATCTCTTAGCCCTTAGAGTCAGCATAGCCATTTGCCACTGTAGATCAACCTCTTCCATGTCATCCCGATCAACATGAAAAACATCTTCAATGTGGCTCACCCCGGCCTTCAATTCTCCCTAAATGAGAGCTTAATAACCGTTGATGAACAGACTGAACAAAGTCATATGCTCACTTGATGGATTTGGAACGACGGTAGTTTTCAGATTACTTTTGGATTCATTGCTTGACGAACTCTGATAATTGGAATATGAAGTGGTAACCATAGCAGGAATAGCTCCAGATGAACTAGCAGTACTGCTTGAGGAGGTTGGGGCTATAAAAGCAGCATTGGTTGGTGCCATGTTTTTGGTGTACCCCATTTGATTCATTTGAAGCTTTTTTATGTCCATTTCAAAGGACTTTAGGGTGTTGATCACATCAGATAGAGTGGATGCTTCATTCACATACTGTCTTTTGATCAACATACATTGTATGCTCCATTCCTGAGGTAAAGACTCTAACAGCTTCTTGATTAGATCAGAATTTCTAATGACAACCACTGCTTGCTTCAGTTTGCTGGAAATTTCCATGAAACTTGAGATGTGTTTAGATAGACCTTCCCCTTTGATACTCCCGAAGTATCATACTGTTTTTGGAGTATATCTTTCTTTCCTTCTTTCAAGTCAGGATTTTCCTCATAGAATTCACACAATGCTTGCACAGAGTTTGAGCGGCCTTGTACTCCTCAAACATGTTCATAATGTCAGCTGGAAAAGCCATGTTGATGGTACCGAAGGCTTTGTAATCCTTTAGGATCAGAAGTTTGTCATTCTCAGTATAAGCTGCGGGATCAGTTTGAGCTTTAACACCGTCCTCTCTGGTGGTCATTGGACAGTGTGGACCATTGGTGGTCAAGATCCACTAACCGAAGTCAGTCACATAAAAGTATGCCTTCATGCGGTTCTTCCAGTTAGGTAAATCATCGATGGATAGGAGCTTGGGAGGTCTACACATGGAGCCGGTCTCCAAATCAGCTTGAGTAATAGATGTAACAGACATCTAGAAAGAAACAGACAAAAACAAACACAAAGAATGAGAAAAAAAGAGAGTTGGCTCAGATCAAGTAAGACAGTCGGCTCGTGAGAGTCGGCTGGAGAAAACAGACAATCGGCAATGTTAGTAAAGCTAGAGACTTGGAAAAATTTCTTGCGTTTTTAACAAAATTTTTCCAAGTCTCTAGCTAGTGAGTCATAAACTTTTTCCAAGTCGTTGAGAAAACAAAATTTACTATAAGAGAGTCGGCTGGAGACTTGGGAGTTTGGTTCCGAAGAAATTTTTCCATAAACTCATAAGCTCGAGACTTGGGAGTTTGATCTAGTATTATAACTTTTATAGTTTACTGTCTAGCCGACTCTCTTATAGTTTACTGTCTTTTGGTTCCGACTTTACTAGATCAAACTCCCAAGTCTCTAGCTTATAACTTTTTCCCAACGACTTACTAGAAAACAATAGTTTACTATCTTTTGATCAACGACTTTACTTTGAGAGTCGGTCTCCAAATTTTTCCCAAACTTTCTTGCGTTTTTAACAAAATTTTTCCAAGTTTATGAGAGTCAGCTGGAGAAAACAGACAATCGGCACCACGACTAGGTGATTAAGAACAATCTCACTCAGAGTGTCGGCGAGAATAGCTAGAGACTTGGAAAAGTTTCCTCGGCAATGTTAGTAAAGATATGATTTGAGAACTCTTGCCAAACTCCCTCTACAGAATCCAGGCAATGTTAGTAAAGCTAGAGACTTGGAAAAATTTCTTCGGAACCAAACTTTCAACGACTTCAAATCAATGAACAAAACCAAGCAAACAAGAATTCTTTCAAAGAAAAGAGTTCATCCTCAAACCCAGAAACCTTGGGTAAGTCTAAGGTACAAACCGAAAACAACTGTCAACACCATTCTCTTGCTGAGGTCCATGCTTGTTCAACTCAAAACTTTCAGAAGGTTCTTCTACAATTCAACGATAGGTAGTGCAGTGTTCGAGTGCGAAGGAAAAGAAGACATTCTTATCTTCGAGCCATGGAATTGCTTAAATTTAAACCAGAGGATTTGGAAGTTCTGTTCAACAATCCTATCCAGGTTTTCAACTAAGATGATGAGGCTAATGCAAAAGCTTACCAGAGGGTTGTCACTGTAAATGTAAAGCCTTTCATTCCAAGATAAGAAGATGCACCTATTGTCTGAGGACCTTGAAGACATTGATGCAATAGCTTAGTGGGAGATTGTAGGGTCAAGTATTTTGAAGTTATGTCATAAATGTAACTTAAAACACATATGTTTTCTATTTGTTATTGGTGTTATTCAGTAGTTTCTGTTTCATGTATTTCAATGCTTTATTAGTTTAATTCAGGGCCATCAAAACTACCAAGTTTCGATTGAGGTTGTTCAATAGAAACTAGTAGTTTCGATAGATAGGTAGTTTCAACAGGTGGTTCTAGTTTCTATTGTAAATGCGCAATCGAAACTAGTTGTTTCGATTGAACATAGTTTCGATACATGTTAGCTGCCTATAAATAGCCTTGTTAGGGAATGTTTAGGGTGTGAGTGGCGGTTGTAACCCTTGCATTCCATTTTCATAGTTTTCTCTGAATCAATACAAGTAGCGAGATTATTCATTGTGTTCTTGCACTTTCATACCATAATGTATTGTGTTCTTGAGTGTGGTTAGCCTGTGATCTTCACCATTCACTGTTGTTTGAGTCTGTTTCACCACCATACACACCTATTCCGTGGGGGGGGTAATCGATATGTTTTAGTGATTTTGGATAAAATCAAGACCTACATTCAGATTCGAGTGTTCTTGAGAGATTACGATCCTGCAAGTGGTATCAGAGCCTGAGTGCTCTAATATATGAATTCAGAGGAATTTGAAAGAGTTTTGGTTCGAATATGTGAAGTTCTTGATTCAAGAAAGCAAATTCATCATTTTCTTAATATTTATAGTATTTTTCTGCAAATTGATATGGCAAGTGTTTTTCAAACCATTGATGCTGATGTCGGAACTACTACGAAGCCTCCTAAGCTTCCATCTGCATATGAATATCGAAATTAGAAGCAAAGGATGGAGAATTTCTTTCTTGTGTTGGATTTTAATCTATGGAGGTCAGTGTGTGAAGCACCTAATGTTCCTATGGTTCCTGCTGCTGAGGCTGGAGGTGTTCCTATTCAAAAGGATTCTTCAAGAGATAATGCTAAGGAAACTAAACTGAAGGAAAGAGATATGAGAGCCCTAGGCCTTCTAACTATGGCTCTTCCTAGTGAAATCTATCATAACTTCAGAAATCATACATGTGCTAAGAGTTTGTGGAATGCACTGTCTAAAATGTATGAATGAAACAAAGAGATGAAAAACAACATGAAGAAGATGCTAAAAAGACAGTTTGACACTTCTAGACATATTCCTGGTGAAGAATTAACTACTCAGTTCAACAGGTATATTCGTTTGGTTTGTGAATTAAAATCTACTAACGTGGAGTTGGAGAGTGCTGATGTTGTGAAACAGTTCATGGCATATTTTCCTCAGAAATGGCTGGTGTATTCCATTCCTATAAGGAGGACAAAGAATCTTAATACCTTCACTTTGGAAGAGGTTTATGAGAGACTACAAAATTATGAGTTTGAGTCAAAAGGATTTGTTGAAACAACTGCAACCAAGCATGTTGGAGCTGCCTTGATTACACCAATGGTGGGGAATACTTCTCCAGTCTGCCATACTCTTGCAGTTCAAAGTTCTTGTTCCAAGTGCACTGGATGTGAGTCTAAGTCTTAAACTGCTCCAGTTCCTAAGGAGAATCTTGCACTGTTCACTGCTTTTATGAGCAGCTATGAAGCTTTTATTGCTGGAAATCTAACTACTACTAATATGCTTAGAGAAGATCTTGATCAAATCCATCATGATGACCTTGAAGATAAGGATATCCAGTCACAGATGGCAATGATAACTGTTAGAGCTAAAAAATACTTCAAGAAGACCGGAAGGGAAAATTTTATAGCTCATCCTAAGCATAAGTGGGCATTGATAAAAACAAGGTCAAGTGTTACAACTGTGGAGTGTTAGGCCAATTTACAAAGGAATGTCAAGCTCCTATGACTTCCAACAGCTTTAAGGCAAATTCTGGAAGTTCAAGTCAATCCACTGCTCCTGCTTCTAAATCAGCAGCCTTAGTCTCTCAACAGACTACAACTTCCAATGGTGGAGAAGGATATGACTGGAGTACACATTGTGAAGAGATTATGCAGAATCAGGCTTTGATGGATGATGTCAAAGGAAAAGAATCTTCTGTTAAGGTTGATAATGATGAGATTGCTTTGTATAAGCATGTGACAACCCTGAACTAAGGTCAATAATCTTGGATAATTAATTCATCATAAATGGGCTCGGCCCATTAACGGCCCATAGTACTATTCATAGGATCCTAGGCTATGTCCATAGCTAATGGTTACAAAATGTTAATTTTGTTCATGGGACTTTTAGCGCTCTATTGTTCCTAATGCAAACATAATGGTCTGGTCTTTGTTCGTTTCATTAATATATGAAAATAATTACAAGTATGTTTCCTCCCCAAAACATTTCAAAAACCAGAAAAAAGGGGACAGTAAAACTAACCTTGACAATGTTGTATGCTAGCAATTTAATTGATGTGTAACTACAGGCCTCGCCTGTCCGTACCCTAATGACAAAAGGATACTTATGTGTTAAGACTACCCGTCTTAAATGCAAGTTGTTCACCCGACTTAACTAATCCCGTTAAGTACGTCTTTGTTTAGTAAAAATAGTTATTTCATGTTACGACTCATTGGTGATTATTATTCCAGTCTAGACGCTTACATATTTTCCGAGAAAATATCATGTTTCCATATTGGTGACTTGTTATGTGTACCAAAAATAAATATTATTTTTGTAACAACTTATAATATATAAACATTATAGTTCACGTATAATCATATAATTATTTCCTAAAAATAATTATATAAAAATCACAGATATCGTTCAAGTATATTCTATGCATTTTAATTACCCTACGTGCGTATAGACCACGTTACCACGTCCACATGCGAACACTTATGTTCTGAACGACATTTATTAACTTGTTTACGTTCATCATGCGTTTATTTTTACCAATATATGCATACAAGTATATCCACATTCCAACATATGCCCAAATATGTTTTTCTATGTACCATGAATATCTTATTTTTAAACCGAACATTTTTAGGTTTCATGTTTTCTAATATTTTCTATAACTTATCTTCAAGAAAACGATTGTATTCATGCATCCATATATATATATATATTTTGATTCCCATATATATATATAACAATTCCAAGTACCAACTACGCCATATACATACTCGTATACATATAAATTCCGGTTCCTAATCAAGTGTATATCCATTTAACAATGTCCAAGTTAACAAGTTATGAACACACATATGTACATACATATATCACGATTTCAACATGTATCTCTTACTTGATCATTTCCCAATTAACAACTATATATATATATATATATTTGTAACACCCAGATTTTCAAACTGATTAAAACCTTTTAAAAAGAAATGAAAGCAGTCCCAATTACAACATTTAACGTATCCACATGTTTTCATTTTACAAACACGTATTAACTACTCTAATTCCATAAAAGTAGTTTTAACAAGACTTAACGACAAAAAAAGTTATCTACAACTTTTAACGACTTCAAAATGTTTGTAAAGATTCCCCACGAGAAGGTTAACAAATACAATCATGAAACACGTCCATGAAAATCCATCCATATGATGCGAGACCCGATATTCACACCGGAGCTTTCCCTACATACAAAACATCAGTTTGTATATGGTTAGTAAAGATAAGCAGCCCTAGGGAGCCCCCACAAGCCCCTACAACAACAACATGCCAAAACCTAAAAATCGGCCAACTGGCGTCTGCCCGACATCAGACAGCCCAAACAGGCGTCCTAGACCTGCACCAGCATTTCTAATTTTGTAATTTTGGCATTTTCGACCCTCCTAACTCGACCCGTTTGCATTTTTGAGTCGTTATTGAACATAAACTTATATTTAAACTCCATATAAGCCTACCCTCATATACTAACATATATTTGTCAGTTTTTCATCCCCAAACCCGAGTACCACTACTCATTTCCCACTCATTAAGAGTTTAAAACAAGTTCTGTTAATTCGTTAGTTTAGGTACATAACAACCAACAACTTTAAACACATAACGACCAGTACACATTGTGTGACATCCCGACATTTTCAGGTTAACTCCGTTAACACAAACCTCGTTAGTTCAAACATTATTCATTGCAAATCAGTTATCCCAGTTAGTCACACGTGCATTGTATTTAATTAGGTTAATTAAATGTGTTAATTAATTCACACACAACGGCTATCCGTAGAATTACCGGATCGCACCCGAGTCTAACCCAGAACGTTGGTGATTAATCAAGATTAATATTACAAACATTTAATAATTTATATTTAATATAAATTATATGTGTTTTATGTGATTACGTGACTTTACGTGAACTATGTGAATATTCTGGTTGTCGTGCACGTTTATCGAATGTTAATCGTATGTAGTATTTTTATAAAAGTTAGAGTTTTTATAAAAATAATAATTGATAGTTTTAATTATTATTAATTTTTAGTTTAATAATAATAGCCTATGGGCCTTAATTAAACCCGAAGCCCAACTTAAAAACCCATTAGCGCATGTATTATATAAAGAACTTAAAAAAAATAAACATAAACCCTACCCCCACCCCCTTGCCGTCGCGACTCCAACCCCTCACCCTCCATTCGGCCGAGAGCTTCAAGCAACCATAGGACCTTCGATCGAGCTTCAATCGTGAAACCAGAAATGGATACGTGGTAGTCTAGGCATTCCTAACGTTCCTACGTAAGTCGTTTTATTAAAATCCGTCGTTATTTCATTATTATTTTTGAGATCGAAACCCTAGCTTATCCAAACTTAATGATTTCGAAATATGTTAATGAATTGGTTAATTGTTTGATATTGTTGTATCGTATTGATGAATTATTGGACATATATGAAACTCTAGTTTTTATACGACGTGTAAATTGAGATTTGTTGATTATGTGACGTATAGGAATCCCATGCAAGACGTGAATTATGGTTATTATAGTTGTAATTATATTAGTTGAATGATTTAAGATTGAATAGACGTGTTAAATTGTGTAAAAAAAACGTGTAATGGACGACTTACTAAAAAGGGAAACTTTGTTAAAAAGTATTTTTGAATGTGAAGGTTTCTAGGTGTGTATGATGTTATTAATTGACTCTAGTATGTCAGTATGGTTGTATTAATGATTGTTAAATTGTTATTGAATGCAAATAGATTAAATAAATCATAGATTACCAAAAGTGGAAACTTTTGTAAATTGGAACTTGTTGTCTAGACTTAATGAGGTGTGTTATGGTAATCTATTATGTATTAGCATGTGTAGATAGACATGGGATGATGATACGAACGTGTTATAGATAATGTGATTCATTTGAAAGCAAACATGAGTTTATATATTTTTAAAAAAAATAATAATAAGTTAATGTAACGTGTATTGTTGACGTAGTTTGCCATGCTAAATTAGTTATGACTTAGGTAGCATGAAACGTGAATTATTTGTGTGCTAAGCGTGTTGTTATACAAGCCAAACATTTAATCACTAAACGGGTCACCAACGGGTCGTCAAGTAAAATTTGGTCAAACTTAGTCAAACATGGTCAAACTTAGTCAAACTTGGTCAAACTTAGTCAAACTAATAAATATTTTCTAAACCCTTAAAACAATGAGATTGTTTGGATACTTAGGGTTCCTATCGCCTTGCACAAACACACACTTATAAACCGGTGTTTATAGGTGGCAGTTAGTCGTCAAGCATTCTAAGTTCGCTTTCTTTCGCACGCACTCTAAGGTGAGTTTCACGGCCCCCCTTTTTCTTATGGTTTAAACTTGGGGGAGAAAACATGGGTATAAACATTTAGATCTTACATTTCATTTATATCACTTGTTGTACTAAGCGCAAACATATCATGCAAGTCCTTACATATCGAACCGTTTAATATAAGGGATAGCGAGGTAATCTTGAGTAGTACTACTGGGCATTGACAAGCCCCACCCGCGTTAGTCACGCTAACACGACAGGTAGTCGAACGGGTGTAATATTGACTTAAACATTTACCATTGATCATGATAGTCATGGTAGGAGGCAGTTCAAACATAAATAGTCAGCTTCGTTGTCGAAACGCTTTAGTAACATGTAACTAGGTTAGCTACCTATGATATAAATTGTAAATTGTTTTATCTAGTATTCTTTACAAGCATTGAAACCTGTGACCTCACCAACCTAGTGTTGACACGTTTTAGCATGTTTTCTCAGGTCATTAAGGTACAAGCACAAGCTAAGGCATGCATGCATTCGAAGTCCATCATTTTCAAACTCAAGAACTATTTATTTTATTTATTGTTGGATTATTTATTTTTGGCATGACTGTTTTGGCGCATGCTTTTCATCTAACTTTTCTCTTCCACAGTCTTACATTAAATCAGTGTTTTCATTACTAGTGTTGCATCGTGACTATGAGCAATACTAGTGGTTTTCTTAAACTCATATAGAGTCGTTCAAAAGTAACTAATGACTGAGATCCTGGTATGTCACGCTCCTAATGGTAAAACTCCGTTAGTAGATTTTGGGGGTGTGACAGATTGGTATTAGAGCCATTGGTTATAGAGAGCTAGGAAATGCATACTAGACTATAACCACGTACATGCATTAGTTACACAGCACTTACACTCAAACATGGCACTCACTCATCCCGTTACAGGAAATGTCGATCCCGCCTAATTCACCCGCATCCCCTGTCGTTCAGGAGCACGATGTTCCTACGGTACCTTTTCCAGAGCCAAGGAGACGTCGGCTCAACCCGATCAACAATACTATGGGGTATGATGAGCCTTTTCATGTGCGTGTCAGAGGCAACACGCTGGAATGGGATTGGTATCCCGATAGGATCAGGAGCTGGGTCCGCGAGGAGGAATTCCCACCTCCACTAACTACTGACATTGCTTCTTCTTCTTCATCATCTTCTGTGCGAGCTTTGCCACCATTGCAGTACCCCTTTGAGCAGGTGTTAGCTGCATTTGTAGCTAGGATGGACCGGGAGATCCGGAACATGAGAGATGCAGCAGGGGAGATTTCTGGCATACTAGAGTGACAGATTCTGATGAATCAGAAAATTAACAAACTGACTTCAGATTTAGCAGTCACTGATAAAGTCCATGAGAATTTGGCAAATGGATGTGTGGATATGGAAGACCTACTGAACACTGCAGAGTGGAACCTAGATATACTCCACACCAGGATTGAGCAAGTGGAGGCACGACTTGCAGCTGCTGAAGCAGTAGGAGTTGCACCAGATGATGCACCCGCAGGAGATCAGGCCGAGGACGAGGATGCAGCATCTGATGTTACATCAGCTAGCAGTGGCATTTGATATCTTATCTTCATTACTTATTTACATCTTTTCTTTAAACCTAGATGGGCAGGGTTGTTCCCATCCAACAGATGTTTCTGGATTTTGATGTTTGATTGAATTTACTTTCTAGCCCTTACAATTTATTTTATCAAGGATTATTATTATTGAAATGTTAGATGTTGTGGGTTGAATTTCTTTGTTTACTGGTACTTGTATGATGATAAAAATGCGATGTATTTTTCTCATTATTGTATGTTGTGAATGTAAAGATAATGTCTGGAAGAGGAAATGGACGTGGTGGACGCGCCGGAGGACACGGTGGTCGCGAAAACATTAACATGACTGCAGCCGAGCTCGCGGCACTCATAAATGAGTGTGTGGCTGAAGCGGTAGCAGCTAGTCAAGCCGCTGTTAATGCTGGAGGTAAAGCAAAATATTATCGACTCTAGTGAGTCATCATTCATCCTAAACTCAAATTCGAATATGGTATCCCTAAGCGCATTCTTGTTTACAATTCAGGTCAACACAACCACCAACAGGTTTGCACTTTCAAGGCGTACATGGATTGCAAGCCTCACTCATTCAGTGGAGCCGAAGGGGCTGTTAGCTTACTCCGCTGGATGGAGAAATCTGAATCCGCTTTTTGCAATGTGCAATTTTCCACCGAACAATCAGGTGAAGTATGCATCTGGCACAGTTGAGGGTCCGACCCCTACTTGGTGGAACTCCCAAGTGCAAATGCTAACTCTTGAGATGGCAAATGCATTGCCATGGGACGAATTTAAGACCATGCTGCGGGAGGAGTATTGTCCCCGCGATGAAGTGCAGAAACTTGAGGGCGAGTTCTGGAACCTAAAGATTGAAGGATCTGAGATTGAAGCCTACACTACTCGTTCGCATGAACTGGCGAACTTATGTCCACAAATGGTAACACCTCCCTATAGGAGAATCAAGAAATTCATTGATGGTTTGGTTCCGCAAATTCAGAGCATGGTGGCATCTTCTAATCCTACTACAATCCAGCAGGCAATCAGGTTGGCTCACAGGCTAACCGATCAGGCAGTCGCTCAGGGCACCCTTCCCCCTAGAGGTGCATTATCAAAGACAACTGATAACAAAAGGAAGTTTGATAGTTCATTCCCCAAAACTTTCCAGTCAAACCCACCTCCTCAGCAACAGCAACAACAACATCGTAAGCTTGAAACTTCAAAGAACAACAATCAGTCTAACTCTTCTCAGCAGAATCAGGGTTCTTATATTGGCAAGTACCCGAAGTGCAACAAATGTAACTTCCACCATCATGGAGCGTGTGACCGGTACCGTTGCCACCAGTGTGGAAAGATGGGTCATTTGGCCAAAGACTATAGAGTAGATCTGCAGAACAAACAGACACCACCAGGAGACGCACCCAAAGGCTGTTTTGAGTGTGGTAAAGAAGGACATTTCAAGAAAAATTGCCCGCAGTTGAGGAGAAACGGAAACGGGAATGGAAATGGCAACAATCATTAGGGCGGTAATGGAAATGGTAATAACCACCAGGGTGGAAATGGTAAAAACAACGGAAATGGTGCAAAGGGCTGAGCATTTGTGATTGGATCGGGAAAAGCTCGGAATGATCGGAACGTGGTTAACGGTATGTCTCTTAAACGATCATTTTGCTTCTGTACTTTTTGATACTGGCGCCGATAGAAGTTTTATATCTAGAGAACTTAGTAGTCAGTTAGAAATAAACCCAACTTTACTAGAGCATCATTATACCGTAGAGATAACAGACAGTACACTAATCGAGGCAACCCACATCCTCAAGGGATGTAAGTTAGAACTCTCTGGTCACAAACTCGACATCGATCTCATGCCAGTTACACTTGGCAGTTTTGACATAATTGTGGGCATGGATTGGTTGTCTAAAAACCAAGCTGAGATCATCTGTAGTGAGAAGATCGTTCGTACACCCCTTCCTAGTGGAGAGATCCTATCCGTTCAGGGCGAAAGAAGTGGTGCAGTCGTGGGCATCATATCTTTCATGTAGGCTCAGAAGTGTCTGCGTAAGGGTCATACCGCGATATTATCCCTTGTCGCCGACAAGTCTACCGAGGAGAAGAAGTTAGAAGATATCCCAATCGTTCATGAATTCCTAGAAGTATTTCCTAAAGACCTACCTGGTCTTCCACGTCATCGTCAAGTCGAATTCCAGATCGACCTAACACTCGGAGCAGCGCCTATTGCTCGAGCACCTTATAGACTGACACCAAGCGAGTTGCAGGAGCTATCCACTCAACTACAAGAGTTGTTGGATAAATGTTTCATCCGACCGAGCTCATCTCCATGGGGATCTCCAGTGCTATTTGTCAAAAAGAAAGATGGAACTTTCCGCATATGCATTGATTACCGAGAGTTAAACAAGGTAAAAGTCAAGAACCGCTACCCACTACCCCGCATTGACGATTTATTCGACCAACTTCAAGTGTCAAGTTTCTATTCAAAAATCGACTTAAGATCTGGATATCATTAGCTGAGAGTTCGAGATGAAGATGTATCCAAGACTGCATTCAGAACCCGGTACGGCCATTTCAAGTTTTTGGTCATGCCATTTGGATTAACCAACGCACCTGCGGTGTTCATGGACCTCATGAACCGTGTGTGTAAACCTTACCTTGACCAATTCGTCATTGTCTTTATTGACGATATCCTCATATACTCTAAGAGTCCGGAAGAGCATGAGGAGCATCTGCGTTTGATCCTTGAGCTACTGAAACAGGAGCAGCTATACGCTAAGTTTTCCAAATGCGACTTTTGGATTCGCGAGGTTCAATTTCTAGGACATGTGATCAATGAGAAAGGAATACATGTCGATCCAGCCAAAGTGGAAGCTATCAAGAATTGGGCAGCACCAACAACTCCAACCGAAGTTTGGCAACTTTCTAGGATTGGTCGGATACTACCGTCGCTTTATCGAGGGATTCTCAAAGATTGCCCAACCTCTCACCGCCTTAACCCAAAAAGATAAACCCTATAATTGGAGCGAGACTCAAGAATCAGCATTCCAGCTACTGAAGCAGAAGGTATGTAGCGCACCCATCCTATCTCTACCGGAGGGAACGGATGACTTCGTGGTGTATTGCGATGCCTCCATCCAAGGTCTCGGTTGTGTGTTGATGCAACGCGACAAGGTTATCGCATACGCTTCTCGACAGTTAAAAATCCACGAAAAGAATTACACAACTCAGGATTTGGAGTTCGGAGCTATGGTGTTTGCACTCAAGATATGGAGACATTACTTGTACAGTACCAAGTGCACCATCTACACCGATCACAAGAGTCTTCAACATATTTTTGAGCAGAAAGAGTTGAACATCCGTCAACGTCGTTGGATCAAGTTATTAAACGATTATGATTGTGCAATCAAGTACCATCCGGGCAAAGCTAATTTAGTGGCCGATGCCCTAAGCAGAAAAGAAACCAAACCCCGACGGGTAAGAGCATTACAACTCACTATCCATACATGATTACCCGAACATATCCGCAATGCCCAACTCGAAGCCTTAAAAGAGGAGAACTTATCATTGGAATCCTCTCGTGGTATGGAGAAACAACTTGAGGTTAAAGCAGATGGTATTCGCTACTTTGCGGAATGAATATGGATACCAATATATGGAAACCTAAGAGATCTAGTCATGGATGAAGCTCACAAATCCCGATACTCTATCCATCCAGGATCCGACAAAATGTATCACGATCTCAAAGTTTTGTATTGGTGGCCGAACATGAAAGCCGACATAGCCACCTACGTGAGCAATTTTCTGACTTGTTCAAAGGTCAAGGTGGAGTAGCAAAAGCTATCCGGATTACTTCAACAACCGGAAATCCCGATGTGGAAATGGGTGCAGATTTCCATGGATTTCATATCCAAATTACCCCGAACCCCTACTGGATGTGACACAATCTGGGTGATAGTGGATCGCCTAACCATATCCGCTCATTTCCTTGCTATCAAAGAGACCGAAAAAATGGAAAAGTTAAGTCGCCTCTATCTTAAAGAAGTAGTATCCCGCATGGAGTGCTAATCTCCATCATTTCCGATAGAGACGCCCGATTCACCTCACATTTCTGGCAATCATTACATAAAGCTCTAGGCACGCGCATGGATATGAGCACAGCGTACCATCCTCAAACAGATGGCCAGAGTGAACGTATTATACAAACCCCAGAAGACATGCTACGAGCTTGTGTGATCGATTTCGGAAACAGTTGGGAGACTCACTTGCCTTTAGTGGAATTCTCCTACAATAACAGCTATCATACTAGCATCAAAGCAGCACCATTCGAAGCCTTATACGGGTGAAAGTGTCGATCACCAATTTGTTGGGCTGAAGTTGGAGATAGCCAACTTACGGGTCCCGAACTTGTGCACGAAACCTTAGAGAAAATCGTGCAAATCCGAAACCGTATGGCGGCAGCTCGTGGCCGTCAAAAGAGTTATGCAGACAAGCGCAGAAAACCGCTAGAATTCCAAGTGGGTGACAAAGTATTATTAAAGGTCTCACCGTGGAAAGGTGTAATTCGTTTTGGAAAACGAGGCAAGTTAAACCCGCGTTACGTTGGACCATTCGAGATAGTGAAAAGGATCGGTCTAGTAGCATATCAACTAAACCTACCAGAAACACTCAATGAAGTGCACAATGTCTTTCATGTCTCAAACCTAAAGAAGTGCCTATCAGATGAGACACTTATAGTTCCACTCGAGGAGTTGGAAATTGATGAACAGCTACGTTTTATTGAGGAACCAGTCGAAATCATGGACCGAGAGGTCAAAACTCCCAAGCGAAGTAAGATACCTATTGTTAGAGTTCGCTGGAACTCGAAGCGTGGACCGGAGTTCACGTGGGAACGCGAGGATCAAATGATGAAAAAGTATCCTCACCTTTTCAAACAGTCAACGACAAACACGAAAGGTACTAACTAAATTTCGAGACGAAATTTATTTCAACAAGGGGATGATGTGACAAACCTAAACTTTTTGTTTCAGACGTTACCGATATCGTTTAATTTTCGGGACGAAAATTCTTTCAACAAGGGGATGATGTGACATCCGGCAATTCCAGGTTAACTCCGTTAACACAAACCTCGTTAGTTCAAACATTATTCATTGCAAACTCAGTTATCCCAGTTAGTCACACGTGCAATGCATTTAATTAGGTTAAATAAATGTGTTAATTAATTCACACACAGGATCGCACTCGGTCTAACCCAGAACATTGGTGATTAATCAAAATTAATATTACAAACATTTAATAATTTATATTTAATATAAATTATATGAGTTTTATGTGATTACGTGACTTTACGTGAACTATGTGAATATTCTGGTTGTCATGCATGTTTATCGAATGTTAATCGTATGTAGTATTTTTATAAAAGTTAGAGTTTTTATAAAAATAATAATTGATAGTTTTAATTATTATTAAGTGTTAGTTTGATAATAATAGCCTATGGGCCTTAATTAAACCCGAAGCCCAACTTAAAAACCTATTAGCGCATGTATTATATAAAGAACTTAAAAAAAATAAACATAAACCCTACCCCCACCCCCTTGCCGTCGCGACTCCCACCCCTCACCCTCCATTCGGCCGAGAGCTTCAAGCAACCATATGACCTTCGATCGAGCTTCAATCGTGAAACCGGAAGTGGATACGTGCTAGTCTAGGCATTCCTAACGTTCCTACGTAAGTCGTTTTATTAAAATCCGTCGTTATTTCATTATTATTTTTGAGATCGAAACCCTAGATTATCAAAACTTAATGATTTCGAAATATGTTAATTAATTGGTTAATTGTTTGATACTATTGTATCGTATTGATGAATTATTGGACATATATGAAACCCTAGTTGTTATACGACGTGTAAATTGAGATTTGTTGATTATGTGACGTATAGGAATCCCATGCTGGACGTGAATTATGGTTTTTGTAGTTGTAATTATATTAGTTGAATGATTTAGGATTGAATAGACGTGTTAAATTGTGTAAACAAAGCGTGTAATGGACGACTTACTAAAAAGGGAAACTTTGTTAAAAAGTATTTTTGAATGTGAAGGTTTCTAGGTGTGTATGATGTTATTAATTGAATCTAGTATGTCATTATGGTTGTATTAAAGATTGTTAAAGTGTTATTGAATGCAAATAGATTAAATAAATCATAGGTTACCAAAAGTGGAAACTTTTGTAAATTGGAACTTGTTGTCTAGACTTAATAGGGTGTGTTATGGTAATCTATTATGTATTAGCATGTGTAGATAGACATGGGATGATGATACGAACGTGTTATAGATAATGTGATTCATTTGAAAGCAAACATGAGTTTATATATTTAAAAAAAAAATAATAAGTTAATGTAACGTGTACTGTTGACGTAGTTTGCCATGCTAAATTAGTTATGACTTAGGTAGCATGAAACGTGAATTATTTGTGTGCTAAGCGTGTTGTTATACAAGTCAAATATTTAATCACTAAACGGGGTCACCAACGGGTCGTCGAGTCAAATTTGGTCAAACTTAGTCAAACTTGGTCAAACTAATAAATATTTTCTAAACCCTTAAAACAATGAGATTGTATGGATACTTAGGGTTCCTATCGCCTTGCACAAACACACACTTATAAACCGGTGTTTATAGGTGGCAGTTAGTCGCCAAGCATTCTAAGTTTGATTTCTTTCGCACGCACTCTAAGGTGAGTTTCCCGGCCCCTTTTTCTTATGGTTTAAACTTGGGGGAGAAAACATGGGTACAAACATTTAGATCTTACATTTCATTTATATCACTTGTTGTACTAAGCGCAAACATATCATGCAAGTCCTTACATATCGAACAGTTTAATATAAGGGATAGCGAGGTAATCTTGAGTAGTACTACTGGGCATTGACAAGCCCCACCCGCGTTAGTCACGCTAACACGACAGGTAGTCGAACGGGTGTAATATTGACTTAAACATTTACCATTGATCATGATAGTCATGGTAGGAGGCAGTTCAAACATAAACAGTCAGCTTCGGTGTCGAAACGCTTTAGTAACATGTAATTAGGTTAGCTACCTATGATATAAATTGTAAATGGTTTTATCTAGTATTCTTTACAAGCATTGAAACCTGTGAACTCACCAACCTAGTGTTGACACGTTTTAGCATGTTTTCTCAGGTCATTAAGGTACAAGCATAAGCTAAGGCATGCATGCATTCGAAGTCCATCGTTTTCAAACTCAAGAACATAATAGTTTGACCCTATACCACTAAGGTCAAATTACACCAATTTCACCATTATCCACAATGGTTTGACTTATACCACATTAAGTCAATTTTATATCAATTTCACCATTTATCCACAAATGGTTTACTTATACCATGCTAAGTCAATTTACAACAAATCACCACATTCTATATTTTTGTTTGACTATAAGCCACACTAGTCAACTACACCAATTTACCACGTTTAGTTTGACTATATTCCACATAGTTCAACTACACCACTTTTACCAAGTGTCATTCATTAGTTTGACTAATTTCCTCATTATGTCAACTACAACAATCCTACCACATTCACACTTTACTTTGACCATTTACCACATAAGTCAAAATCAACATACAACACATAAATATAATTAACAATACATCTATTTACATGTAACCACTACTTATCTACTACTAAGTGCAAAGCAATTACCTTTGCCAATGAAGATTCCAATCCGTCTTCAACGCTAGCATCTTTAACACCTTGATAACCTAAACATTCCACATGTTTTAGTAATCCAATTTACCTCAACACATTCATCGATTGAAGTTTAACTCCCACCCAAGATCTTATGATCTTCAATATCATCTATTCTTGGTTTATTTAGCTTTACACAAGCTCTTATCCTTCTAATCAAAATCAACCCATTTTGACCCGTTAATGATTTCACCAAATTTTCATAATTTCATCAATTCATAATTCACCCATTCAATTGAGTTTTATACTTGAAAATGTGTTTATATTACACCATAAACACTTATCCAAACTCAATTCACCATTTAATCACCTTCAATTACAAAACCCCCAATTTGGGTCTCAAAAACCCTAATTTTGAAATCATCAAATTGATTGCGGTTTCTTATCAATTAAAGGGTCTATTACTCCCATAAACACTTACCAACCATCATTCCATCAATTAAACATTCCCAATTATAAAACCCCCAAATCAGCCTCAAGAACCATAACTTTATGATTCTTGAATTAGGTGTTAAAAGAATGTTATTAACCACTCTTAATCACTAGTCAAGTTAGGTTCTAACTTTAAACAAGTTATTAACCACCAATTCAGCCCCTATTGCTTGATTTCATAAAAACCCCCAAGAACAACATAAATGATGGATTCAAGAGGTGAAAGAGAGCTTACTTGTTGTTTGGGTTGGAATGAAATAATCAACACCTTTAATCTGAGCATGCATAAACCGTTCTTGTTCAAGGCTCCTCTTTCTCCCTCTCTTCTCTCTGAATTGTGACACACACACACACACACCTTGTGTGTGTATCGCTACTTTTAATCCTCCACCAAAAATCCGCTTTACGCTAATTACAAAAACAGTCCCTATACATGCAATTTTGACTCCTTGCACCAAAATGTCAAGACTGGTCCTTTACAAATAAAATCCTCCACTTTTATTTATATAAAACACCTCGTACAATAAAATTAATAAAACCTGAAAGTTGGTTCGCTACAAATCACTCCACTAGTTTTGGGTTTCGTCCCCGAAACCCGATCCTTCAAAAGATTAGGGTAACACTCGAGTATCTATCCATAGATTCCCGAGTAGTTTCTGCCCTTATCTAAGGATCCCGCTGAACCAACCCTTGGTTAATCCGCTTATGCCACAAGCGTTACACCTTTTTATCTAAGATAGCCACCGGTTCCTCTAGATGAAAAAATTCGTCATCTATCGTATCAATACCGCTATGAGAAGTAACATCCACTTCTCTCCCCATACATTCCCGTGGATGAACCACGAGTAGTGTATCATGGAGTCTACACGATCCCCCCGAGTAACTCCTAATGGCATATCACTTAACAAGCTAAAGTGAAGTCTGCACGGTCCAACAAAACGGGGACTTGGCATCCCACGTTTTCAAACCCGAAAGACCCCCTTATAAGGGAAACTTTTATATCGCCTAAGTTCCCATTTGAATTTCAATACACCTCCTCCTTAAATCCACTTAGGGCTTTCTATCACCTTGAGAGGATTTTTCAATCACACTCAATAAACAAGATCTATCATGCTAATTCTCAAATCACGCCACGAGTATTAGTTCAAGACAATCAGTAGTGCCCAACCAAACGCTATTCGACACCGTTCACCATTTAGTAATTCAATTTTCGGCATATGAATACTCAAATGTTAGTTAAGATGACACCATCTATCAACTAATGTAAGTAATCACCTGATTCTTCCAAATCAAAGAAGAAACTAACACCTCAATCTGACTCAACATGTACAAATGTACCATGTCGTATCACACCTTTCTTGAACCAAAGTTCTCCGACCACTCGAAAGAGTAGGTTCTCTTTTCGTATTTGGCCTTAACCCATAGGTAAGTGAGACACTTATAACCACACACTAGATTGTGCCCCTTTTCATCCCCCAACCACCAAAAGTTAAACTCCAAAACGAACATATAATAACCCATGAGGCTTCTAGGTCTCAATCATCACCCATTAAGTACAAGGACTTCAATTCAACCTTTTAATGTTCGCTCGCATGTAGATTCATCAGTTCCCTCTGCAAGTTCTCTCATTTAGATGCTACAATGGAGCTTACAACTAACAAGGAGAATATGTTATACTCCTACCTTGTTGCATAAAGACATAACCGAGTCTAATGCACGAGGCACCAAGACAACCGACATGGCATACGTACTTCCTATGGAAGGACACGTCAAAGGCCAAAGCCAAATCCTCTTTCATAATTACAACACCCTGCTTATCCCAACAACTTTAGCGTAAGTCATCCTTTGAGATTCAAAGATTTCAATCTTACAATCCCCCCTTGAAGTTTGGAGACTTCATTTTCAATCACTGGTTGTGAAATTCTAAGACTTCAACACCATATACCCCTTGATTACTTCAATCATTGCCGAGTTAACAAAAGTATTTAGAATTCACCACCTCATCCAATAATGGATTACCACCAAAGCCAAAATGGCACACCAAAACATTTTGAAGAAAGGCCTCCCCTTTCAGAGAAATTCAGGAAATTCACGAAGATAATGAGCTTGAACGACTTTGCTTCGAAGACCTTGATGTGAGGCATTCCGTCAGCAAATACTCAAATATGAACATCCATCGACCGTTACCACTTCCTCTTACTCGTGACTCGACTATCATCTAAAAAAAACGACCACCGTATAGCATACATGGGTCTACACACCTTTCATATTGATCCACGTAACCCGCGTAACTTCTAATGAGCAGAAAGTTACCTCTACAATCCCATAGTATACATAACAGAAATGATACCATTCATGGGATAACGTCCTCCTCTACCTTCATTGTTGAACTAGGACTTAGACACCTGTTCAAACCCGACAATGTACATATACATTCTTCCATTCTTCTTTTCCTCAAGAGAACGGTTACACCCCAAGAAGAGACATTCGGGTATAGAACCCTCATGAACGTTCAGGACTGGAACATTAAATATTCCATTGCATCGGTTGGTGTCAATGGCATGAGCCAGGCATACACCAATTCATGCGTCATGTGTTTCACCGTCTCTAGGCGAGAACGGGTCGACACATCACCCTTTAGTCATACACGACATTGGTATGGTTACTAAGTAGCCACACAACTTTAGCTACAATTGTAGGACTCCTTTCCATGTGATTGTTTCACCCATATCCTTCAATTAATAATTCACATAATTGTTAACATTATGAAACTCGCAATGTAGATCGCCTCCGAATCCCCCGATTCACATATAACCTCATCCGATAATATACCAAAAGACTTCAGTTCTGTCTTTGGTGGATAGAAATGTTTGGCCCGACAGCCTTGAAATTTCTATTTTCTCCCCCTTTCATTAGTGTGATTTAACTACGGACATTCAATTCGAATATGTCCCAACTTGTAACCACCGTAGCACCCATTAATAGGACTAGAATACTATGGCGTAGTGTGTCCCATCAATCAATTTGTGTATCATCCACACATATGGCAAAAACAAGTATTGCCTTCCCAAAGGGATTTCTAGCTCGGCTAGAATATTTTGCTTGCTTGAAGCCACCACTAATTCCTCTTCACACCCCACTAGTTTCCCAAGTTTGATCTCCTTGCATCACATAATAATCAACTCCATCCGATCTGTACACCATGAAGGAAAAACCACTCTAGAAGTCAACCAATAGCATATAGAAAGTCGATCTATCTTCATTCTTTCCGATACTCCAAGATTTGGGCAAGACCACACATAGTCATACGACATGCCCATAATCCTTTTATTAATCCACCGGTACAACGTACTTGAAGAAAACTCCCCTTTGCAAGATTCACAACGGCTTATGGACAAGCTAGTTCAAGAACGTCTCTTGAGTTCACCATGTTGCATTACCTTCACGCTTTTAAGCCTTTAACCCTATGGAGAAGTCCCACCTATTCTCCGCTATGATCCAGAGATGACTCCCCGTGAGTAGTACTCCATACGCCCATCCCAAAGGATTGCTTCAAAGTCAATACTGTTAGTGATGTATCGTTTGTTAAACAACGAATAAACTCTCACCGTTTACTCCTTTGGCTCGCCCACTATGAACCCATTGTGAAGGCTTCATGCGGTTTTTCAAAGTACTGCCACAATGAGCTCCTATCTTCCTCGAAGGAAAATTGACACGGCATCACATAAAGTTTTAGCCATTTTCCACTAGAATGTTGCTTTCCATTTCCACCGACTAATCCCAAGCTCATCCCCATCCTCGAGGTGATACACCTATAGACTCTTCGTATATGAGTCTTCAAATCAACATCTATTTACAAATTACGTCCACTAAGTTATGATTCCCCCAGTCATCCCCGACCGTGAAGTAAGAAATTACTAGGTGTTCTACCTACTTATAGACCTCTAGTCTTACTCTATAAGGCTCTACTTCTCCCTATGTGTATACTAATTACCTCTGCATAATCATCTATGCACAAACACATAATATATACATATACACATTTAACCACACTCACTTACTCATTGTGAGTGTCCGTCATCATATGGCTATCGAGAAGGTATTCGGATATGTTACATTAAGAATCATACTGACCAGGCATGATCGATAATGTAATATGCCCAATTACATTTACTATCTCCATATAACGAATCATTTAACAACTTTCGACAAAATTAGTTCACATTGGACACCAATCATAACGACTAACAACATTAATCATTACTAACCTTTCGCTCTTAAGCTCCGAGTCTCGTTCACGCCATCATTGGATTCTCATTTCACGAACATGTCAACAACATTATAAGTTTGATTTTGGTGTCTCGCACACCAAATCCCTCAAACCACTGCTCTGATACCAAATTGTAACACCCAGATTTTCAAACCGATTAATACTTTTTAAAACGACACGAAAGCGGTCCCAATTACAACATTTAACGTATCCACATGTTTTCATTTTCAAACACGTATTAACTACTCTAATTCCACAAAAGTAGTTTTAACAAGGCTTAACCATAAAAAAAGTTATCCACAACTTTTAATGACTTCAAAATGTTTGTAATGACTCCCCACGAGATGGTTAACAAATACAATCATGAAACACGTCCATGAGAATCCATCCATATGATGCAAGACCCGAGATTCACGCCGGAGCTTTCCCTACATACAAAACATCAGTTTGTATATGGTTAGTAAAGATAAGCAGCCCTAGGGAGCCCCCACAAGCCCCTACAACAACAACATGCCAAAACCCAAAAATCGGCCAACTAGCGTCTGCCCGGCGTCAGACAGCCTAGACCGGCGTCCTAGACCTGCACCAGCTTTCCTAATTTTGCAATTTTGGCATTTTCGACCCTCCTAACTCGACCCATTTGCATTTTTGAGTCGTTATTGAACATAAACTTATATTTAAACTCCATATAAGCCTACCCTCATATACTAACATATATTTGTTAGTTTTTCATCCCCAAACCCGAGTACCACTAATCGTTTCCCACTCATTAGAAGTTTAACACAAGTTCTATTAATTCGTTAGTTTAGGTACATAACAACCTACAACTTTAAACACATAACGACCATTACACATTGTATGTTTTACCACATGTCTAACGAGAGATCCACCACTCGCTTTTTCACATGGAGTACTTGACTCCATGTCGACCCATGAAGTATCCACACTTCATGTCACCCGTGAAGTACTTGACTTCACTTTCACCCATGAAGTACTTGACCTCACTACCACCCGTGAAGTATCCACACTTCATGTAACACCTCCATGAAGTATCCACACTTCATGTAATCAGCCAATTTACCGTTTTACTACCAACGGTTGACTTTTACCACATTAAGTCAATTTTAGTCTAATGTTATCACATTCTACATTTTAGTTGACTCATGACCACATTGAGTCATTTACACCATTTAACCACATATCACTCATTAGTCTGACCAATAACCACATGAGTCAATTTGCATCAATTTCTTCATTTGCACAATCAAGTTTGACTATTAACCACATAGTGTAATTACACATATTTACCACATTTGCACATTCAAGTTTGACTATTAACAACATAGTCTAATTACACCCATTTACCACATTTTCTCATTCAAGTTTGACTACGAACCACATAGTCTAATTACACCAATTTCAACATAATAGTTTGACCCTATACCACTAAGGTCAAATTACACCAATTTCACCATTATCCACTATGGTTTGACTTATACCACATTAAGTCAATTTTATATCAATTTCACCATTTATCCACAAATGGTTTACTTATACCATGCTAAGTCAATTTACAACAAATCACCACATTCTATATTTTTGTTTGACTATAAGCCACACTAGTAAACTACACCAATTTACCACGTTTAGTTTGACTATATTCCACATAGTTCAACTACACCACTTTTACCAAGTGTCATTCATTAGTTTTACTAATTTCCTCATTATGTCAACTACAACAATCCTACCACATTCACACTTTACTTTGACCATTTACCACATAAGTCAAAATCAACATACAACACATAAATATAATTAACAATACATCTATTTACATGTAACCACTACTTATCTACTACTAAGTGCAAAGCAATTACCTTTGCCAATGAAGATTCCAATCCGTCTTCAACGCTAGCATCTTTAACACCTTGATAACCTAAACATTCCACATGTTTTAGTAATCCAATTTACCTCAACACATTCATCGATTGAAGTTTAACTCCCACCCAAGATCTTCTGATCTTCAATATCATCTATTCTTGGTTTATTTAGCTTTACACAAGCTCTTATCCTTCTAATCAAAATCAACCCATTTTGACCCGTTAATGATTTCACCAAATTTTCATAATTTCATCAATTCATAATTCACCCATTCAATTGAGTTTTATACTTGAAAATGTGTTTATATTAC
The DNA here is from genome assembly GCA_023525975.1 of Smallanthus sonchifolius. NCBI lineage: Eukaryota > Viridiplantae > Streptophyta > Magnoliopsida > Asterales > Asteraceae > Smallanthus > Smallanthus sonchifolius. The sequence continues at coordinate 65,288,845 of CM042024.1, forward strand.
ACCATAAACACTTATCCAAACTCAATTCACCATTTAATCACCTTCAATTACAAAACCCCCAATTTGGGTCTCAAAAACCCTAATTTTGAAATCATCAAATTGATTGCGGTTTCTTATCAATTAAAGGGTCTATTACTCCCATAAACACTTACCAACCATCATTCCATCAATTAAACATTCCCAATTATAAAACCCCCAAATCAGCCTCAAGAACCATAACTTTATGATTCTTGAATTAGGTGTTAAAAGAATGTTATTAACCACTCTTAATCACTAGTCAAGTTAGGTTCTAACTTTAAACAAGTTATTAACCACCAATTCAGCCCCTATTGCTTGATTTCATAAAAACCCCCAAGAACAACATAAATGATGGATTCAAGAGGTGAAAGAGAGCTTACTTGTTGTTTGGGTTGGAATGAAATAATCAACACCTTTAATCTGAGCATGCATAAACCGTTCTTGTTCAAGGCTCCTCTTTCTCCCTCTCTTCTCTCTGAATTGTGACACACACACACACACACCTTGTGTGTGTATCGCTACTTTTAATCCTCCACCAAAAATCCGCTTTACGCTAATTACAAAAACAGTCCCTATACATGCAATTTTGACTCCTTGCACCAAAATGTCAAGACTGGTCCTTTACAAATAAAATCCACCACTTTTATTTATATAAAACACCTCGTACAATAAAATTAATAAAACCCGAAAGTTGGTTCGCTACAAATCACTCCACTAGTTTTGGGTTTCGTCCCCGAAACCCGATCCTTCAAAAGATTAGGGTAACACTCGAGTATCTATCCATAGATTCCCGAGTAGTTTCTGCCCTTATCTAAGGATCCCGCTGAACCAACCTTTGGTTAATCCGCTTATGCCACAAGCGTTACACCTTTTTATCTAAGATAGCCACCGGTTCCTCTAGATGAAAAAATTCATCATCTATCGTATCAATACCGCTATGAGAATTAACATCCACTTCTCTCCCCATACATTCCCGTGGATGAACCACGAGTAGTGTATCATGGAGTCTACACGATCCCCCCGAGTAACTCCTAATGGCATATCACTTAACAAGCTAAAGTGAAGTCTGCACGGTCCAACAAAACGGGGACTTGGCATCCCACGTTTTCAAACCCGAAAGACCCCCTTATAAGGGAAACTTTTATATCGCCTAAGTTCCCATTTGAATTTCAATACACCTCCTCCTTAAATCCACTTAGGGCTTTCTATCACCTTGAGAGGATTTTTCAATCACACTCAATAAACAAGATCTATCATGCTAATTCTCAAATCACGCCACGAGTATTAGTTCAAGACAATCAGTAGTGCCCAACCAAACGCTATTCGACACCGTTCACCATTTAGTAATTCAATTTTCGGCATATGAATAATCAAATGTTAGTTAAGATGACACCATCTATCAACTAATGTAAGTAATCACCTGATTCTTCCAAATCAAAGAAGAAACTAACACCTCAATCTGACTCAACATGTACAAATGTACCATGTCGTATCACACCTTTCTTGAACCAAAGTTCTCCGACCACTCGAAAGAGTAGGTTCTCTTTTCGTATTTGGCCTTAACCCATAGGTAAGTGAGACACTTATAACCACACACTAGATTGTGCCCCTTTTCATCCCCCAACCACCAAAAGTTAAACTCCAAAACGAACATATAATAACCCATGAGGCTTCTAGGTCTCAATCATCACCCATTAAGTACAAGGACTTCAATTCAACCTTTTAATGTTCGCTCGCATGTAGATTCATCAGTTCCCTCTGCAAGTTCTCTCATTTAGATGCTACAATGGAGCTTACAACTAACAAGGAGAATATGTTATACTCCTACCTTGTTGCATAAAGACATAACCGAGTCTAATGCACGAGGCACCAAGACAACCGACATGGCATACGTACTTCCTATGGAAGGACACGTCAAAGGCCAAAGCCAAATCCTCTTTCTTAATTACAACACCCTGCTTATCCCAACAACTTTAGCGTAAGTCATCCTTTGAGATTCAAAGATTTCAATCTTACAATCCCCCCTTGAAGTTTGGAGACTTCATTTTCAATCACTGGTTGTGAAATTCTAAGACTTCAACACCATATACCCCTTGATTACTTCAATCATTGCCGAGTTAACAAAAGTATTTAGAATTCACCACCTCATCCAATAATGGATTACCACCAAAGCCAAAATGGCACACCAAAACATTTTGAAGAAAGGCCTCTCCTTTCAGAGAAATTCAGGAAATTCACGAAGATAATGAGCTTGAACGACTTTGCTTCGAAGACCTTGATGTGAGGCATTCCGTCAGCAAATACTCAAATATGAACATCCATCGACCGTTACCACTTCCTCTTACTCGTGACTCGACTATCATCTAAAAAAAACGACCACCGTATAGCATACATGGGTCTACACACCTTTCATATTGATCCACGTAACCCGCGTAACTTCTAATGAGCAGAAAGTTACCTCTACAATCCCATAGTATACATAACAGAAATGATACCATTCATGGGATAACGTCCTCCTCTACCTTCATTGTTGAACTAGGACTTAGACACCTGTTCAAACCCGACAATGTACATATACATTCTTCCATTCTTCTTTTCCTCAAGAGAACGGTTACACCCCAAGAAGAGACATTCGGGTATAGAACCCTCATGAACGTTCAGGACTGGAACATTAAATATTCCATTGCATCGGTTGGTGTCAATGGCATGAGCCAGGCATACACCAATTCATGCGTCATGTGTTTCACCGTCTCTAGGCGAGAACGGGTCGACACATCACCCTTTAGTCATACACGACATTGGTATGGTTACTAAGTAGCCACACAACTTTAGCTACAATTGTAGGACTCCTTTCCATGTGATTGTTTCACCCATATCCTTCAATTAATAATTCACATAATTGTCAACATTATGAAACTCGCAATGTAGATCGCCTCCGAATCCCCCGATTCACATATAACCTCATCCGATAATATACCAAAAGACTTCAGTTCTGTCTTTGGTGGATAGAAATGTTTGGCCCGACAGCCTTGAAATTTCTATTTTCTCCCCCTTTCATTAGTGTGATTTAACTACGGACATTCAATTCGAATATGTCCCAACTTGTAACCACCGTAGCACCCATTAATAGGACTAGAATACTATGGCGTAGTGTGTCCCATCAATCAATTTGTGTATCATCCACACATATGGCAAAAACAAGTATTGCCTTCCCAAAGGGATTTCTAGCTCGGCTAGAATATTTTGCTTGCTTGAAGCCACCACTAATTCCTCTTCACACCCCACTAGTTTCCCAAGTTTGATCTCCTTGCATCACATAATAATCAACTCCATCCGATCTGTACACCATGAAGGAAAAACCACTCTAGAAGTCAACCAATAGCATATAGAAAGTCGATCTATCTTCATTCTTTCCGATACTCCAAGATTTGGGCAAGACCACACATAGTCATACGACATGCCCATAATCCTTTTATTAATCCACCGGTACAACGTACTTGAAGAAAACTCCCCTTTGCAAGATTCACAACGGCTTATGGACAAGCTAGTTCAAGAACGTCTCTTGAGTTCACCATGTTGCATTACCTTCACGCTTTTAAGCCTTTAACCCTATGGAGAAGTCCCACCTATTCTCCGCTATGATCCAGAGACGACTCCCCGTGAGTAGTACTCCATCCGCCCATCACAAAGGATTGCTTCAAAGTCAATACTGTTAGTGATGTATCGTTTGTTAAACAACGAATAAACTCTCACCGTTTACTCCTTTGGCTCGCCCACTATGAACCCATTGTGAAGGCTTCATGCGGTTTTTCAAAGTACTGCCACAATGAGCTCCTATCTTCCTCGAAGGAAAATTGACACGGCATCACATAAAGTTTTAGCCATTTTCCACTAGAATGTTGCTTTCCATTTCCACCGACTAATCCCAAGCTCATCCCCATCCTCGAGGTGATACACCTATAGACTCTTCGTATATGAGTCTTCAAATCAACATCTATTTACAAATTACGTCCACTAAGTTATGATTCCCCCAGTCATCCCCGACCGTGAAGTAAGAAATTACTAGGTGTTCTACCTACTTATAGACCTCTAGTCTTACTCTATAAGGCTCTACTTCTCCCTATGTGTATACTAATTACCTCTGCATAATCATCTATGCACAAACACATAATATATACATATACACATTTAACCACACTCAGTTACTCATTGTGAGTGTCCGTCATCATATGGCTATCGAGAAGGTATTCGGATATGTTACATTAAGAATCATACTGACCAGGCATGATCGATAATGTAATATGCCCAATTACATTTACTATCTCCATATAACGAATCATTTAACAACTTTCGACAAAATTAGTTCACATTGGACACCAATCATAACGACTAACAACATTAATCATTACTAACCTTTCGCTCTTAAGCTCCGAGTCTCGTTCACGCCATCATTGGATTCTCATTTCACGAACATGTCAACAACATTATAAGTTTGATTTTGGTGTCTCGCACACCAAATCCCTCAAACCACTGCTCTGATACCAAATTGTAACACCCAGATTTTCAAACCGATTAATACTTTTTAAAACGACACGAAAGCGGTCCCAATTACAACATTTAACGTATCCACATGTTTTCATTTTCAAACACGTATTAACTACTCTAATTCCACAAAAGTAGTTTTAACAAGGCTTAACCATAAAAAAAGTTATCCACAACTTTTAATGACTTCAAAATGTTTGTAACGACTCCCCACGAGATGGTTAACAAATACAATCATGAAACACGTCCATGAGAATCCATCCATATGATGCAAGACCCAAGATTCACGCCGGAGCTTTCCCTACATACAAAACATCAGTTTGTATATGGTTAGTAAAGATAAGCAGCCCTAGGGAGCCCCCACAAGCCCCTACAACAACAACATGCCAAAACCCAAAAATCGGCCAACTAGCGTCTGCCCGGCGTCAGACAGCCTAGACCGGCGTCCTAGACCTGCACCAGCTTTCCTAATTTTGTAATTTTGGCATTTTCGACCCTCCTAACTCGACCCATTTGCATTTTTGAGTCGTTATTGAACATAAACTTATATTTAAACTCCATATAAGCCTACCCTCATATACTAACATATATTTGTTAGTTTTTCATCCCCAAACCCGAGTACCACTACTCGTTTCCCACTCATTAGAAGTTTAACACAAGTTCTATTAATTCGTTAGTTTAGGTACATAACAACCTACAACTTTAAACACATAACGACCATTATACATTGTATGTTTTACCACATGTCTAACGAGAGATCCACCACTCGCTTTTTCACATGGAGTACTTGACTCCATGTCGACCCATGAAGTATCCACACTTCATGTCACCCGTGAAGTACTTAACTTCACTTTCACCCATGAAGTACTTGACCTCACTACCACCCGTGAAGTATCCACACTTCATGTAACACCTCCATGAAGTATCCACACTTCATGTAATCAGCCAATTTACCGTTTTACTACCAACGGTTGACTTTTACCACATTAAGTCAATTTTAGTCTAATGTTATCACATTCTACATTTTAGTTGACTCATGACCACATTGAGTCATTTACACCATTTAACCACATATCACTCATTAGTCTGACCAATAACCACATGAGTCAATTTGCATCTATTTACTTCATTTGCACAATCAAGTTTGACTATTAACCACATAGTGTAATTACACATATTTACCACATTTGCACATTCAAGTTTGACTATTAACCACATAGTCTAATTACACCCATTTACCACATTTTCTCATTCAAGTTTGACTACGAACCACATAGTCTAATTACACCAATTTCAACATAATAGTTTGACCCTATACCACTAAGGTTAAATTACACCAATTTCACCATTATCCACTATGGTTTGACTTATACCACATTAAGTCAATTTTATATCAATTTCACCATTTATCCACATATGGTTTGACTTATACCATGCTAAGTCAATTTACAACAAATCACCACATTCTATATTTTTGTTTGACTATAGGCCAAACTAGACAACTACACCAATTTACCACGTTTAGTTTGACTATATTCCACATAGTTCAACTACACCACTTTCACCAACTGTCATTCATTAGTTTGACTAATTTCCTCAATATGTCAACTACAACAATCCTACCACATTCACACTTTACTTTGACCATTTACCACATAAGTCAAAATCAACATACAACACATAAATAGAATTAACAATACATCTATTTACATGTAACCACTACTTATCTACTACTAAGTAAGTGCAAAGCAATTACCTTTGCCAATGAAGATTCCAATCCTTCTTCAACACTAACATCTTTAACACCTTGATAACCTAAACATTCCACATGTTTTAGTAATCCAATTTACCTCAACACATTCATCGATTGAAGTTTAACTCCCACCCAAGATCTTATGATCTTCACTATCATCTATTATTGGTTTATTTAGCTTTACACAAGCTTTTAACCTTCTAATCAAAATCAACCCATTTTGACCCATTAACGATTTCACCAAATTTTCACAATTTCATCAATTAATAATTCACCCATTTAATTGAGTTTTATACTTGAAAATGTGTTTATATTACACCATAAACACTTATCTAAACTCAATTCACCATTTAGTCACCTTCAATTACAAAACCCCCAATTTGGGTCTCAAGAACCCTAATTTTGAAATCATCAAATTGATTGGGGTTTCTTATCAATTAAAGCGTCTATTACTCCCATAAACACTTACCAACCATCATTCAATCAATTAAACATCCCCAATTATAAAACTCCCAAATCAGCCTCAAGAGCCATAACTTTATGATTCTTAAATTAGGTGTTAAAAGAATGTTATTAACCACTCTTTATCACTAGTCAAGCTAGGTTCTAATTTTAATTAAGTTATTAGCCACCAATTCAGCCCCTATTGCTTGATTTCATCAAAACCCCCCAAGAACACCATAAATGTTGGATTCAAGAGGTGAAAGAGAGCTTACTTGTTGTTTGGGTTGGAATGAAAGAATCAACACCTTCAATCTGAGCATGCATAAACCGTTCTTGATCAAGGCTCCTCTTTCTCCCTCTCTTCTCCCTGAATTGCGAAACACACACACACCTTGTGTGTGTATCGCTACTTTTAATCCTCCATCAAAATTCAGCTTTAAGATAATTACAAAAACATTCCATATACTTACAATTTTGACTCCTTGCACCAAAATGTCAAGAACAATCCTTTACTAATAAAATCTTCCACTTTTATTTATATAAAACACCCCGTACAATAAAATTAATATATTATTGGGCAAACTCGACTGTTGGTTCGTTACAATATCTACTTTTGATCTCTACATGTTTATACACATTATCATATTTGATAACGTTTCCCAAGTTGATAAGTAAACGCACATGCATACACACACACACACACACACATATATATATATATATATATATATATATATATATATATATATATATATATATATATATATATGCCACGATCCATATACATATGTATGAGTTTCAATTTTCACCTATTATTAACAACACTTTTAATTTAATATCTACAACTTATCATCAAATGATCAAACAACAACATATACACATATATTTACTAATTTTTGGCCTTTATATATACATGTTTACAAAACTTTTAGTTTTTTTAAACTTAATAAAGTTAAACTTTATAAAACTCATTAACTCTTTAAATCTCTTTGATTTTTGTGGTGAACAATATGCCTTATCAAGAAATAAAGATGAAAATAAAGTGTGGTGTCGGTTTCATACCACTAGACAGAGCTAGGAGAAGAATCCTGAGTAGAAAGTGATAAAGACTTGTGTTGCTAACAAAACCGACTCCTAAATCTCTAGAACTCCCTTGATTTTTCTAGCTATTTGCTAGACCTATAGAGAATTTGTTCTTGGATTTTGAAAGAGAAAAGTGTGAATGTGTGTGTGGATGTATCGATATATATATAGATGGAAAGGGGTTTGGGTTTGAGTGTTGATCTCACTTTCATATGGATTACAAGATTTGGATTTGACCTTGGCTTGATTTGTGGGTGAATGAGTAAGGCTCTCACAACATCCATCATGAAGGGGTTGTTGATTTGGCAAGTGGGTGGCCCCACTTGGCCATTTTCAGGCGAATGGAGGGTGTAGGGGGGAGGTTGTGTGTTGTCACATCTCATAGCTGAGTCTAAGGGTTAGTTAGGTAGTTTTTAGGTTGTGTAAACCCGGTAGGCGATCCCGTGATATAATACCCGGTGTAGAACTTTTAAGATAAAAAATCTTATATATTTTGTGCATTTGACTAGTTTCAATAGCTTATTAGTGCATTCCGGCATAGTTGTCTCCTTAACTATAACATTCATGTTTACACATATAAAAAACTTAAGACCAAGTAACACACATTTTTATGTTCACTTTTAAAGGTTTAGTCACCAATATATATGTTTTTATATTAAAACGTGTTTCTAGACTTTATTTGAAAAAATCTTGCTAATCACCATCAAACATACATTGCGGGTTATAATTCTCTATTTCCTAGTAATTCTTAAAATTACTAACATATGACACGTGTTCCTTTGCTAGACTCCCTGACAATACTTTGTCAAAATAAAAATCCAGGAAATATAAATTATGTACGTGAAATTATGAACATGGATATTGACCTGAAATGTTGGGTGGCACATTTTCCCTATGTTAAAGAGAATTTCGTCCCGAAATTCAGTTGTTGTTATTTTGACTTGGAGTGTTCGTGAACAAGGACGGGTACTTGGCTTTCATTTGATCTTCTCATCCCCATGTATACTCAGGGCCATGCTTTAAGTTCCAACGTACCTTAACCAATTTAACTCGTCTACGCCTTGTTTTCTGAACCTTTCAATCTGTGATTTCATTTGTCACACCCCAACCGACAGCGAAAACGTCGGGGCGGGACATGTAGACTGTTCATGAGCACAAGGTTGACTAGATTTCAATATCTAAATCATCAAATTTAACTTCAAATAATTCAACAAAACCAATTTCAAACAAGTACATAAACGAAATACATAATAGTCTTTATTTAAATTTAACTAAGTCCAATGCCTATGTGTAGCATGCCTTGATCAAACTCACTCACTAGCACCTGAAACATGAATAAAGTAAGGTCAACTAAAAAGTTGGTTCGCACACATAGGTTTGTACATAGATAGTATATAGATACGAATAAACAAATCCTTACATGTCATGATAAAATAAGGAATTTATGGGGAGCAGCTATTGTGTAACTAAAGTACAATCAAACCTTTGTAACTAGCATGCAAATTGTGTTGTCGGTAACAATCACCCCAATCTGGGTGGGTTTTTCACACTCAATAGATCTATCAATGTTAACCGTCGGCTTAAATAGTTAATGATTGCACATATATTGCACACAAAAGTTAACACACCTAGCACTCAAACACAAAGCTCAAATTTGCACACATGAATGTAAAGAGGATTTGTGTTTGTGTAGTTTGTGTAAATGTAAGCCATTGTTTGTATAAAATTCGTGATTCACCCTAAAAAGTGTAAAAGAGTAAAGGGGCTATGTAATACTCAATTGAATCAAGGGTGTAGCTAGCACGCGAGACTAGGTAGCAAAACGATCCTTGTAACTCACCACGTTAACCTAGTGGGTAATGTATATTGAGTTAATAGTGTGTACAAAAGTCTATGTCTAAGTCTAAGGTTCAACGGGTTTTGATGTGTGTGGATTTGTACAAAAAGGTTTGTGTTATTCCATGTAAAGGCATGCTATGCTTGTATAAGAATTTAATGTATAATATGAGTTTCAAAGTATATATATATATATATATATATATATATATATATATATATATATATATATTGAACTTAATAGCCATTGACTTAGGGTTTAATTTAAATAAATAAAGTAAACGAATAATTTTATTTATTTATTTGTGAAAAATATGTCAAAATATATAGAATGTAAATATATATATATATATATATTTAGTAAAAGAATTTTTATTTGTGTAGATAGGGTTTAATTTAAATAAATAAAATAAACAAATAATTTTATTTATTTATTTGTGAAAAATACATCAAAATATATAGAATGTAAATATATATATATATATTTAGAAAAAGAAATTTTATTTGTGTAGATAGGGTTTAATTTAAATAAATAAAATAAACAAATAATTTTATTTATTTATTTGTGAAAAATATGTCAAAATATATAGAATGTAAATATATATATATATATTTAGAAAAAGAAATTTTATTTATGTAGATAGGGTTTAAACCCTAACATATATGATTCAATCGAAAAATGATTTATAAAAATATGTAGTATAAGAGTTTTGATTTAAATCAATAAACATAATTTATTTATTTGGTTTTAAACTCATTAAGGTTGTAAAAATATTAGTTTTTATTGAAAATTTGTTTATTTATGTACAAATCGAATCTGATTAGTAGTAGGTTTCATAGAAAAAAAATTTTATAAAAGAAATGTTATTAAAACGTGTTTTAAAATTAAATGGGCTCACCCGGAGTCGAACCCGGGTCTGCCCGGTACAAGCATTACGGATTAACCGGTCCGATGGCGCAATGAAATAGCCAGTCGGACCAGATGGTTTCGCTGATTGAATACGAAATCCATCAAATTAAATATGCAAAAAGGATCAATCGAAATTCCCCGAATCAAAATCGTATGAGCAGGTTCAAGAATTCGACAGAAATCGAACCCGATACGAAAGCTGGATACGAATCGGTATGCGGCTTTCGATGTACGGTCGGAAATGAATTAAACCATGTAAAACTTACTTGGAATGGTTTGGGCACAAATGCAGTCGGCTACAGTTTCAGTCTCGAGGTTCTTGAGACTCAATCGACGTCCAGGAGTGAAATGGGATGTTGTTATCTGTTCAGAGAGGTTGTAAGGGACAAGGCTAACTCCACATCTAGTGAGGAGTTCGTTACTGCTTCTGAAGATGGGTCGGTTAACACTTGCCCTGAAGGAGTAGTATCTGAGGAGTTGTTGACTGAACAGAAAGTAAAGAAAAACATTATCACTAATAGTGATAATTACATTTTAACTGAACCCGATATCATTGAAACAAATGATAAACTAAAGGTAATGCTTTATAGGGGTTATAAAAGTCTTAACCAAGTAAAGAAAGAGGCTTTTTCAGCTCACTATGGGCTTGGTTACAAAGAAAATTTGGAAAAATACTATACCCCCAAAAACCAAACTGTATAGGTTCATAATCCTGTTCATAAACCAACTCCTCCTGCTCATAATGCTGAGTTATCTAAGGCCAGATCTAATGAGCCTTACAAGAGAACTTATGTAGACAAGAGGAATTGTTTTCACTGTGGCTTGGTTAGTGACATTCTTGTGAACTGTCCTTCAAAGAACCAAGGGAAACGGCATGTTGTTTCACAACCAGCTGTTATCCCTAAGTCGCCATCAGTGACCCCTCCCAAATGTCCAAAGCAAAATTTGGTGAAACCACCAGTCAAACCGATGGTAAAGCCTAAAGCTAAACCATCAGTTTCAAGAAAGGTAACGCAACCTGATGTACCTCGTGTATCTACCTCTGGTAGTATACGTACTGGTGAGAAACCTGTGGCAAGACTCTCTAAACCACAAAGAAGAAGAAGGAACAAGAGGTTGAGAAAGCCAGAACAGCTGACTTCAGTTCAATCAGGTTAAGCTTCCACAAGTTCACCTGCAATTGTTGAACCATAGTCTCCTGTTCCGGTTAAGAAACAGAAGAGATCCTGGACTGCCAAATCCAAAAATTCTCAATCTCCTAATTCTAATTCTTTTAAAGATTCATCAAATTTGAACAGTCATCACGACTGTGAGTTAAAGGAAGTAGTTTATTTTGAAAATGATGGACGACCCAAGACCACAATGGCTTGGGTCTCCAAATCTAACTAATTCTTTTGTTACTCATGCAGGGACGTCCGAAGGGTACTATCTCTAACCGCTGGTATGTAGATAATGGATGCTCCCGGCATATGACAGGAAACATGGCCTTGCTTCAAGACGTTAAACCATTCAGAGACGGCTATGTGGCCTGTGCTGGAGAAAAATGCGGCAACATCACGTGTCAAGGCGTGGTTTCGAACGGTTGTGTCAGCTTTGACAATGTCAACTTTTGCAAGCAGCTGAAGCATAACCTGTTGAGTGTCTGCCAAATGTGCGACAAGGAGTACTCGGTGATGTTTGACAAGTCAGAATGCCTGATTCTCAAACCTGGTTTTGAAGTTCCCGAAGACTGGATCCTGATGAGGGCGCCAAGAACAAACGACACCTATCAGATCGATATGAGCGTGGCAACAACCACCTCATCAGTTGCTACCTGTTTGCTTACAAAAGCGACAGAGCTTGACTCTATCTTGTGGCAAAGGAAACTCGGACATATTTCATATCGTAAAATGAATCATCTTGTCCAAAACGGTTTAGTAACCGGGGTTCCTAAGCTGAGATTTACTGTTGCAGATTACTGTATGCCTTGTAAAAAGGGCAAACAGCAACGGAAGTCTCACAAGCCCAAGCTCCAAAACTCTATTGATACCCCTTTGGAGCTATTACACATGGATCTGTTTGGCCCCATAAGTATCATGAGTATTAGAGGTAAGTCGTTCTGTCTAGTTGTAACTGATGATTTCTCACATTTTTCTTTTTTTTAGGTACTAAAGACGAGACTGCTGATATTCTTCAATACTTGATCCTAAGCTTGGAATCTCTTTGCAAGCTGAAAGTTAGAAGATTAAGGAGTGACAACGGAACTGAGTTTAAGAATAATTGATGGAGCTTTTCTGTCTCAAGAAAGGGATCCGTCACGAATTCAGCGCGCCGTACACGCCTCAGCAGAAGGGAGTTGCTGAATGGAAGAACAGAACACTGATTGAGACTGCAAAGACTATGCTGTCAGATGCAAAGCTTCCTGTCACTTTTTGGGCAGAAGCCGTTAACACAGCTTGTCACGTCTTAAACAGAGTTCTGGTTGTGAAGAGGCACAACAAGACTTGTTACGAGTTGATCAACAATCGACTTCCCAATCTTGATTACCTAGTTCCTTTTGGTAGTCCTTGTTCCTTGTTGCTACAGTACAAAGACAGGTCTAAGTTTCATGCAAAAGCGGTGGAAGGCATCTTCTTAGGATACGTTTCCAACTCGCCTTGCAAGAGAGTGTACAATATAGGAACTCGTACTGTCGAGGAATGGTTTGAAGTGGATTGCAGTAAACACAGCATTCCACCCGAACCAACAGGTCCAGCTTGGGGCTTTGATTATGATGCGCTATTCAAGTCATTCAATCTTCCTGATCTATCTGCAGTTGACGCCGCAAATGTTTATAAATTATTGGGTGGCGACAATGACTCCAGCTTCTCTACTCGTGCTTCTGTACCGATTGTAACTCCTGATTCCAATGCTGCATCTGCATCTGGAACTCATGACAGTGATAACAGTGAAGATGTTCTTATTGTTGGAGATGACGCTCAAGCCAATCCTAACATAACTGTAGGAAATGAAGCTCCAGCTGATCCAATTAACTCGAGTTGGGTGCGGTCGTATTCGTATTGAAGATTTGGAGACATTACCTCTATGGCACAAAATATGTGTTGTTCACCGACCACAAAAGTCTCCAACACATCTTCAACCAAAAAGAACTCAATATGAGACAACGACGTTGGGTTGAATTCCTTAACGACTATGACTGCGAGATTAGTTACCATCTCGGCAAAGCGAATGTTGTAGCCGACGCTTTGAGTCGAAAGAACCATGTCATTCTTCAATGTATTCAAATTCAAACCAACATTCAAAACCGCATCTTAGAAGCTCAACACGTCTCAATCACCGAGGGTAACATGTATGAGGAAATGTCATGTGGTGTTGAACTTCAACTTGAATCAAAACCCAATGACTTACTTTATTACTTGACCCGTATTTAGGTTCCCGATCGTGATGATCTCCGTACATTTATTATGAATGAGGCTCACAAGACTTGTTATTCTATTCATTCTGGTGCGGATAAAATGTACCAAGATCTTTGCCAACAATATTGGTGGCCCGGTATGAAAAAGGACACTGCTCTCTATGTTGCCAAATGTCTAACGTGTTCCAAAGTCAAAGCCGAACACCAACGTCCTTCCGGATTACTTGAACAACCGGAAATTCCAGTGTGGAAATGGGAGATATTAGCTATGGATTTCATTACCAAACTCCCTCATGATAGCATTTGGGTGATCATTGACCGTCTTACCAAATCTGCTCATTTCTTGCCTATCCGTGAAGACTATCGGGTTGAGAAACTAGCCCGAATTTTCATTGATGAAATTGTGAGCCGTCACGGTGTTCCCTTAAACATAATCTCCGATATAGATGCTCGGTTCACCTCTCGCTTTTGGCAATCTCTCCAAACTGCACTTGTTACACGATTGGATTTGAGTACTGCCTACCATCCTCAAACTGATGGTCAGACCGAGCGAACAATCCAACTCTTGAGGATATGCTTAGAGCTTATGTAACTGATTTTGGTGGCAATTGGGATTCACATCTATCCCTAATAGAGTTCTCTTACAATAATAGCTACCACACGAGTATCAACATGGCTCCATTTGAAGCTCTCTATGGTCGCAGGTGTCGTTCTCCTATCTGTTGGAACGAGATTGGTGAAGCACAAATCACCGGTCCCGAGCTAATTCAAGAAACATCCGACAAAATTATCCGAATACATGACAACATTCGAGTAGCGAGAAGTCGGCAAAAGAGTTATGCCGACAAACGACGAAAACCCTTGAAATTCCAAGTAGGTGACCTTGTTCTTCTAAAGGTGTCTCCGTGGATTGGTGTGATCCGTTTTGGAAAGAAAGGCAAATTATCACCTCGCTATGTGGGTCCATTTAAGATCCTTGAAAGGATTGGGAAAGTGGCTTACAAACTCGATTTACCTCCATCACTCGATATAAGTAAGTGGTATGTGTAACATTTCTGATTTTTATTATCCGTATTTCAATTCAA
Source organism: Smallanthus sonchifolius (assembly GCA_023525975.1). Classification (NCBI taxonomy): domain Eukaryota; kingdom Viridiplantae; phylum Streptophyta; class Magnoliopsida; order Asterales; family Asteraceae; genus Smallanthus; species Smallanthus sonchifolius. Next base: position 65,303,910 of record CM042024.1, read on the forward strand.
TGTAATGCATTTCAAATCCAATTCTAGTGCACCGTTTTGTTCTATTCGTACCATCAGTTAAATACTATATTTCAAAATAACCCCGCAAATTTTACTCGGTTATAACCTACTAAACACTACATAGGTATCTATTTATACAAATATGTCAAAGACTAAAGTTACAAGGTCTGATGTTGAAAAGTAACAAGAAACCCTAATAGGCACGGTCGCGTCTCATTCTGGCACGGTCGCGCCAAGTGCTATGGCACGGTCGCGCGCCTTGCTTTGGAACGGTCGCGCCCGGTGCCTTGGCACGGTCGCGCCTCATATGGGCACGATCGCGCCTCTCATCAGTTGAAACGTAAATGCAGCTTTTAATCACAGAGACGTTCGATTTTGTAACCGTTCTACACGTTCTAACTACTAACGAACAGAGTTAAGCCTCTTGATCATCATAATTATAACAAATAAACTGAATTTCATCAATTCATCTCATAATCACCAAATTCGTCCATGAGACCATCGAATTCCCCAAATTGTTTGTAATTCTCCCAAGCAAACGCACTATCGATCCTCTCTAAAGTTCCTGAACACGTGATTTAGCCGGAGTTACAGCAGAAGACGCCGGAGATCAAGCCCGTCGTCGCCGGAACTCGTTTCTACCGTACACCATCAATTCATTGTCCTTCCGGGTAATTGAAACCTCATACCCACTTTTTTTAGTCTACAGATCAAATGCCCAAACTTAATTGGGGCTTACAATATGAAAATCGTCACGAACCCGAATCTATATTTCGATCAAAAATGATTTAATCGAATCGAACCTTAGACACTTTTTAATACAATTAATCTATACAAAAAGACTCGTGGTGATCTAATGGGTGAAACCCCATGAATTCCAACATTTACAATATAAGAATTAGTCAAATTGAATCTGTTTTGGAACAGACACGGTCGCGCTAATCATATAGCGCGGTCGTGCTTCATGAGACACGGTCGCGCCAAATACCAGCGCGGACGTGCCTCCCACACTCAGACCCAGTCATGCCCTTGGCTAGACTTGGTCGTACCTCAAAACCCTAGACACGGTCGTGCCTGGCCCAAGACACGATCGTGCCTAGTAAACAGCCTAGTTATGCCTTCTGTTTGGTCAGCACGGTCGCGTCCCTGACTAGCACGGTCTATTTTAAAAACAATAAGTATTTCAAATTACTTTTTAAATAAAAATAATGGATTTATAAATATTTATATTAATGTCATTTAAAAAGATCAAATTTCTATTCTAAAATAAATAAAAATTATTTATTTAAAACTTATAAAATTTAATCTATATTTATTGTTAAACCCTACACTTAATTATTATTTACACAATTTATTTTAAACATCTTTATGAATATAAAGTAAAGAAATTTATATTTATTTAATACATTTTTATAACTAAATGACTAAGTTACATATTTTATAAATAAATAAAAAAAGGTTACAATTATTTATTTAATTTACATTTAAACAAAAACTATTTGTTTAGGTTTCACTTAATCACCCATAATACTAACATTATTTATAAAGCTAAGCAAACAAATAATAATTTTATTATTTTATTATTTAGTTATTCCAAACCCAAATTTTATACAACACAATTCAAGTACAACCCACTAACACCTACAACTTCAAAATTCCTTATAAACACATCCAATATAACCTTAGACTTAGACATAGACTATTGTGTACACTATTGATTCAATACATATTACACTCTAGGTTAACGTTGTGCATTACGAGGACCCCGTTTCTACCTAGTATCTCGTGTTAGCTACGCCTTCAAATCAAGTGAGTATTACATAGCCCCTTTTACTCTTTTACACTTTTTGGGGTGGAACATGAACAATATACAACACTATTGCTTACATTTACACAAACTACACAAGTACAAATCCTCTTTACATTCATGTGTGCAAATTTGTGCTTTATGCCCGAGTGCTAGTTGTGCTAACTTTTGTGTGCGATTTATGTGCAATCATTAACTATTCAAGCCGACGGTTAACAATGATAGATCTATTGAGTCTGACAAACCCACCCAGGTAGGGTGATTGTTACCGACAACACAATTTTTGCATGCAAGTTACAAAGGTTTGATTGTACTTGGTTACACAATAGCTGGTCCCCATAAATGCCTTATTTTATCATGATATGTAAGGATTTGTTTATTTACAAACTATATGCTACCTATATACAAACTTGTGTATGCTCACCTGTCACACCCCAACCGACGGCGGAAACGTTGGGGCGGGACATGTAGACTGTTCATAAGCTCATGGTTTACTAAAGTTGTGATAATTAAACAATAACTTTCATTTCATATCTCAAGTAATCAAGTACAACTCTTACAAGAATAAAAATACATGAATAACTTTATTTAATTTTAAAACTAGGTCCTCAATCCTATGTGAAGCGACTTGAAATCTTAACTCAAACACTGTACCTGAAACATGATAAAATGAGAGGGTCAACTATAAATAGTTGGTGATCATACATAGGTTTTGACACCACAAGTAAAGTTCAAATGTTTTGTGTATAATTCATATGATGCATGGTTTATAAAGCATTTATGGAGAATCTAAGTTAAGCTAGATGCACAAATGAAACTTTGTAATTTGAAGGGCATACAAACACATGTTATCCTAATGTAGGGCATAACAACACATGTTATCCTGATGTAAATGTAGGGCATAACAACACATGTTATCCTAATGTAGGGCATAATAACACATGTTATCCTAATGTAGGGCCTAACAACACATGTTAGCCTGAAGTATTGTATTTGTGTTTGCACGTGTATATCATGTATATGTAGCCTTAACAATTAGCATTCAAGCATAAAGCACAAATAAACACATATGATCATATTGTAGAATTGTACGCGTGTAATTGCAAATATTATTTGAATGTAATCATGTTTCACCCCAAATATGTAAATACGAAAAAGGGGCTATGTAAACTCACTTGAATCAAATGTGTAGCTAATACGAGACTCTATAGCAAAATGATCCTTGAAATCTCACAATGTTAACCTAGTGTGTAAAGTATGTTGAATTAAAAGTGTATACAAAAGTTGCGTTGTCGTATGTATATGAGTGTAGGGAATTGGGGGTTGTATTTAAAAGGTGTTGTATAAATGAAAGATTTGGAATGAATAGTTTTAGAATATTTTGAGTAGGGTTTGGGTTTGAATAAATAAATAAATTAAATATGTTCCTTTTATTTATTTAGAAAAGTAGTGTGAAATTATATTTTATTCAAATATAATTTTAAATAAAGAACGTTATTTTATTTATTTACTTGTGAAGATATATATATATATATATATATATATAAGAACTAATACTAAATACAATTCAACTCTAAGCGAATTGTTAATGTAAAGTAAATAATAAATAAACCATTTATTTATTTATTTATTATTTTAAAGGGTATGTTCTTTTGAAAAAAATATGTATATAAATTTGTATTCAAATAAATTTTTTATTTGTTTTAAATAATGCTTAAACCCTAAGTAAATAATTGACGGTAAATGATCTATTAAATTGTTTTATGAAATTATTATAAATAATAATGTACTTTTATAATATCCTCACAATTTTTATGAAAATAGATAATATAAATGCTCCAATAAAACTAAAATTTTTACTAAAATTTTATTCCTTTTATATTGATAAGGAGGTTTTCAAAATCATTTAAATCGTAACATAATAGTTCTCGATTAAAATTTGTTTATTTTTGCACAAGTTACTTCCAAATGGTATTGGGTTTATAAAATAACTTTTAGAAAATATTTTGAGTGTTAAAAACTTGTTTTAAAAATGTTTGTAGTAGACTGGGTTCGAACCCGGGTTGGGGCTGGGTGAGCACAAGGGTCTAGCCACTGAACCAGAGGTCCAATCGCGTTATTAACCCATACGGTTAAAATGACATGTTGTGTTTACACGGGATCCGGGTTCAACGCGCGCAAAAAGGAAGAAAATAAACAAGGTGGTGCTGGGTTGAACCCGCGACCTTGTATGTGAATGTCACAAGTCTTAACCGGTGGAACTGGGCTTAAAGCCTTGAAAGAATAGCCATCCAACAAACCTTTAATGAACAAACCCAAACAGTCGATCTCTCATCATCATCCCAAACCTAAAAACCCGATTCCCTATTCAAATCCTTAATCGATCCTTGGTTGTTTAATTAACGAAAAGAGTTTAGGGTTTTTGATAAGCAAAGGATTGCGAATTCGATTTTGTAATTTAATTGGAGTTTCATGTTCGTTTGATTTTTGTGTAACCGATTCAAGAACACGAAACCCTAGATTGTTCTTGAGCAAAAACAGATTGAATTCGATGGCAATAGGGTTTGGAATCATGGGGCTTTCGATTAGGAGATCAAAACGACTTAAACTACATAGGGATTACCTTGAATGATTGTACAGAGAGGGGAATCGGCTGTTATGCACAGGTTCGATCTCTTGCAGTCACGATCGGGTTTCTAGAATGTAATGCATGTTGTTTACGGGTTTAGAGAGTTCGTATAGGTGCTTGAGAGAGTGTGGGGATGATTTAATTGTATTAATTTCTCCATAAAACCGATTCGATTTGTTTTGACAGAACCAGTTGTCAGAGTGAATTTCGCGTGGATTCCTTTGGTTAGGAGTGAATTTGGTCATGCTTTATTGTCGGGATTCATGCGTAAGCAGCCTACGCATGATTTGCTGTCATCAACGCGCTTCAATTCACAGATTCTTTCCTGATTTAGCTGGGTTTGACTCTGCCGAGTCAAACTTGTTTTGAATTCAAATTATACCGCGTGTTTTAATTGAATTGAATCTATAAATGGGCCTGAGGATGGTATATGATCGATTACTCGTGCATGGGAAGTCCAAGTACATAGATTGGGTCAGGGAACAACCTTGAATCGTATAGTTCTTAGGGTGCTTTGACTTTAAAAGTCAAAATTGAGGGGAAGATGGTCAAAGCTTTTGAATAGGGTCAATTTGAAGGTTTTGGGGTCAAATTGAAATGTGTGGGGGTTCAAGTGGCGAGTTTCAAATGGTTAGGGTCCAATACTAGTTTATTAAATTTTATAAATATTCATATATATTTATTTATAGTTTGGTTTTGTTAAAAGCTATAACACTTTATTAAAACTAACTATATTAATAATTTTTAAGATGGTTCATTTAAAAGATGTTGAATATATATATATATATATATATATATATATGCACACAAAATGTGTTTAAACAAATACAGGATTCAAATGTAGCGTTTATTATTGTAATAACTAAAATAATTTAAATTAGGATCGGAAAATTATAGATGTTACAGTATCCCCTAGTTGAGGGAATTTCGTCCCGAAATTGAATTTATGTAGGCTACTGAATTAGGAAAGAGATGAGTTTGGATTCTTCACGAGTTTTGACTGTCGGTTTGACGAGTACAATTGATAAAAAGATTCAGGTTTGTTTCTCAAGATCAGACATGAATGATGATGGTGAGTTTAGTTTTGAAATGAACTCAAGGAGAAAGTCTGTTGAATAATAATTTGGATTCCAAGGATGAAATGTATTGATGGGAATTAGATGATCGAAGTTTGTTAAAATTGTAATCTAACATGTTCATGAATTGTTAGTGGGAAAGAGATTTCACAAACATTGGCCCGTCAAACAACATAAAACTTTACGTGGCAAGAATAACGCCACCTCTGATTTTATGACAGGAACACTTATATATAGGAAGTACCAGCGGCGTATCCACCATGTCCATATCATATCACATTAGTTTTGTTACTGTATCCCACGATAGGTTTCATGTCATAACACACGACAGATTTCACTATGTCTTCAATGCGCTGATTTTTATAATTACGTGTGCACCCGTAATTATCCAAATCGTTGCATGATCCACATAGTTCATCCCATTGTGTGTGGGGTCTAGGGGGTTACACAAAAACACTTAATTCGTAACTATTGCTTTCACGTATGTGTTGCTAACAATAACTATGTCCATAGATAGTAGAGCCAATCAGGTACTAAAGAGTAATAACGTGACATAATTTAGGGTTTCATAGCTTCCTCGTGTTTGAACAAGAATACGTCAAACCCCGAGTAGCTCTCATGGATAGGGTGAATAGTCATGCCTTGTGTATGATGTACTTAGTCAATTGAAACAATGTAAACAATCTAATTCCGTGTATAATGTAAACACTCATGTTTCATATATGATCTAATGTCATGTAGCTTGTAATCAAATAGGTTTCATGTGTAACGTGAACAATTTAGCATCATGTATAGGTAAGAGATGAATTTCATGCATGATGTTAACAACTTAGTATCATGTATTTTGTAACCAAATAAGTTTCATGTGTTATGTGATCCATCTAGTAAATTGTGACTTGCAATAAACTGGTTTCATGTATCATGTGATCGTGTTGTGTATCTTGTGAACGTGCATACGTAAGTTATTGAATTTCTTGTGTGACGTATACTAACGAGCTTCGTATGTGATCGAGTGTTGTGGAGAAGCGTGTTGTTTGGCGTTCATGTAAAATGTGGTAGTTAGGTTCTAGCTCTTTAAATCTCGTTGAGGTTGATGGGGATGGTTAAGGTTTACGCGGTATGGATCGTCTCTTGAAGCAGCAAGTGAAAGGTAACGAGGGGTTTTGAGAACACTTAGGGAAATATGTTTACAAATAATTGATCTTTGTTTGAAAATATGAAGTTGTAATTTGTTCTTGGTTGTAGATATATAAAGTAATGAAACTATTGGGTTAAATAATCTAAATAAATAGACAATTTATAGGAAAAATCTTTAAATTTAAATTTTCAATTATTAATAAGAGAATATTTTTAAGATAATTTATTGGCTTAAACAAGTAGTCGTATATTTATTTAGCCAGGGTTTAGAAATAATTATTTTAATGAGGAAAAATCATAATTATTTATCAATTCGAAATAATATGTTTATAAAATGGGTTGTATTAAATTATCTTTGCAAGGTGTAAATGTTTATAGAAAATTCATATTTTTGATACTTTCTAAAAGTTTGATAAACGTTTGGTTTGAACCAAATAACGAGGTTGTTTAAATCTAATAGGATGATTTGTTTATGAAGGAGATTGCCGGTAGTGTACCAAATCGTGTTGGATGAAGAAGGTGATACTTGGAGGATCTCAATGAAAATATAATGGATGAAGTTCACATTCAACGTATTAAATCAATGAATAATGACTTCAGAGTTGGAAAAATATAGAATTTATTAAATGCTGAAATGGTAAACATTATTCAAAACCTAGGGAAATGGTTCTCATACTGAAAATTTAAAGACAATAAATAATGGAAAATTGATTTTTGATAACGTCTCTTGTAGCTTTCCACTAGAAGGAGAATAATTCCCAAGACGAGTACCGCTAAGGTCACTCGGGTAGCCGATCTGGCTTTAGCTTTAACTGTCTCCGTGCGATGCTCCAGTATTTCTTTTTCGAGGATGGAGATTAACTCCTTTTGGTACCCTAATTGGTTTGCTAGGCTATCTATTCTTTGTCCTTGCAAGTCATGCATTACCCCCTGCTCCATCCTTTGCCTCTCAAATTCTGAGGTCCTTACATATTGGTGGATGTCATTGGTTGGAATTCCCATAACACTAGTGGGTGCCGTGGTATGCCTTACCCAAGGGTTAGGATGATACGAGTCGGGCACCAGATACGGGTCTCTTAATGGGGGTGATCTAGGTGTTCAAAGTCTTGGCCGGTGTTCATAGCCTAATCTGCCCTTATATCAAACCTTGGCCTAGCAGCCGGGGTGGTGGTGACCGATACACGGGTGACCTGATGTCTTCTTCCCAATCAGACTCTGCTACGGGACGGTATACCGGGGAGGAAGGAGAGTAGGAGTCCATGTCTAGCAGAGAAATAAAGAAAAGGTTATAAGTGATAATAAAATATTAGGTGTTAAATATAGGAGTTCTCATAGATTTAGAGTTTGACTAGTCATAACACCGAGTCTTCACAATAGTATTTTAGAAATACACTTGACCTATAAGCGATGCATCCCTGAGGGGAATTCCCAGGAAAGAGGGGTGAGTCACTAAGACACACTTAAGTACCATGTCTTTCCTTAGTCAGAATCCCTCATGGGCTTACACACTCTTCCAGCCATCATGTATTAATAACACTATTGTTGGGCTCATGGTTATGATGAGAATTGTTGTGGACTGGGCTTTGAGGCCCGAAAGTGAGGTTATCTAATGTAGTGGGTTTCTTCTTCTTGGAGGGTGAGTGGGCTTCTTGTTTATTGTTAATGGGCTTTAGGCCCAATAGTTTAGATTTAGATCACAAGAAGTGGTGACAGTATATGTGTGAGTTTAAGGGTGCATGAAGAACTAAGTGTGTATGAGTATGTGGGGAAACTTAGGATAACACTTTAAATAAATCAAATAGGTAGCAATGAATATGAGGCAAAAGTTGGCAGGTAATGTGACACATAGATTGTTAAGTATTGTATCATATGATGTAATTATATAGTATAACATGTAAAAAAATTCACATACGAAATAATCATGTAACATGTAGTAGCATGGCATAGTATGGGTGTCCTAAGGTTATAGTCTAGGTCAAGAGTGTCTAATAACCTAATTCCCTATAACCAAGGCTCTGATACCAATCTGTCACACCCCAACCGACGGCGGAAACGTCGGGGCGGGACATGTAGACTGTTCATAAGCTCATGGTTTACTAAAGTTGTGATAATTAAACAATAACTTTCATTTCATATCTCAAGTAATCAAGTACAACTCTTACAAGAATAAAAATACATGAATAACTTTATTTTATTTTAAAACTAGGTCCTCAATCCTAAGTGAAGAGACTAGAAATCTTAACTCAAACACTGTACCTAAAACATGATAAAATGAGAGGGTCAACTATAAATAGTTGGTGAGCATACATAGATTTTGACACCACAAGTAAAGTTCAAATGTTTTGTGTACAATTCATATGATGCATGGTTTATAAAGCATTTATGGAGAATCTATGTTAAGCTAGATGCACAAATGAAACTTTGTAATTGAAGGGCATAACAACACATGTTATCCTAATGTGGGGCATAACAACACATGTTATCCTGATGTAAATGTAGGGCATAACAACACATGTTATCCTAATGTAGGGCATAACAACACATGCTATCCTAATGTAGGGCATAACAACACATGTTATCCTAATGTAGGGCCTAACAACACATGTTAGCCTGAAGTATTGTATTTGTGTTTGCACGTGTATATCATGTATATGTACCCTTAACAATTAGCATTCAAGCATAAAGCATAAATAAACACATATGAATATATTGTAGAATTGTACGCGTGTAATTGCATATAGTATTTGAATGTAATCATGTTTCACTCCAAATAGGTAAATACGAAAAAGGGGCTATGTAAACTCACCTGAATCAAATGTGTAGCTAATACGAGACTCTATAGCAAAATGATCCTTGAAATCTCACAATGTTAACCTAGTGTGTAAAGTATGTTGAATTAAAAGTGTATACAGAAGTTGCGTTGTCGTATGTATATGAGTGTAGGGAATTAGGGGTTGTACTTAAAAGGTGTTGTATAAATGAAATATTTGGAATGAATAGTTTTAGAATATTTTGAGTAGGGTTTGGGTTTGAATAACTAAATAAATTAAATATGTTCCTTTTATTTATTTATTTAGAAAAGTAGTGTGAAATTATATATTATTCAAATATAATTTTAAATAAAGAACGTTATTTTGTTTATTTACTTGTGAAGATATATATATAAGAACTAATACTAAATACAATTCAACTCTAAGCGAATTGTGGATGTAAAGTAAATAATAAATAAACCATTTATTTATTTATTATTTTAAAGGGTATGTTCTTTTGAAAAAAATATGTATATAAATTTGTATTCAAATAAAATTTTTATTTGTTTTAAATAATGCTTAAACCCTAAGTAAATAATTGGCGGTAAATGATCTATTAAATTGTTTTATGAAATTATTTTAAATAATAATGTACTTTTATAATATCCTCACAATTTTTATGAAAATAGATAATATAAATGCTCCAATAAAACTAAAATTTTTATTAAAATTTTATTCCTTTTATATTGATAAGGAGTTTTCAAAATCATTTAAATCGTAACATAATTGTTCTCGGTTAAAATTTGTTTATTTTTGCACAAGTTACTTCCAAATGGTATTGGGTTTATAAAATAACTTTTATAAAATATTTTGAGTGTTAAAAACTTGTTTTAAAAAAGTTTGTAGTAGACTGGGTTCGAACCTGGGTTGGGGCTGGGTGAGCACAAGGGTCTAGCCACTGAACCAGAGGTCCAATCGCGTTATTAACCCATACGGTTAAAATGACATGTTATGTTTACACGGGATCCGGGTTCAACGCACGCAAAAAGGAAGAAAATAAACAAGGTGGTGCTGGGCTTGAACCCGCGACCTTGTATGTGAATGTCACAAGTCTTAACCGGTGGAACTGGGCTTAAAGCCTTGAAAGACTAGCCATCTAACAAACTTTTAATGAACAAACCCAAACAGTCGATCTCTCATCATCATCCCAAACCTAAAAACCCGATTCCCTATTCAAATCCTTAATCGATCCTTGGTTGTTTAATTAACGAAAAGAGTTTAGGGTTTTTGATAAGCAAAGGATTGCGAATTCGATTTTGTAATTTAATTGGAGTTTCGTGTTCGTTTGATGTTTGTTTAACCGATTCAAGAACACGAATGAAACATCCCAAAATGACAAAAAGTAAAGTTAGCGAGTTCAAGCGGGCCGAAGTCCGGCCGGGTCAGTCGAGAACCGGGCTTGGGGAGGTCTCCCCTATAAATAGCCCAAGGCACTCATTCTTCTTCTCTTTGACATTCTAGAGAGAGAAAACCGTAGAGAGAGAAAGTGTCAGAATCGCACAAGATTGCACCAGATCGTGTCTCTTGCACTCGTGAAGGAAACCTCCATATCAGAAGCTCGATTCAGGTAACGATCCGACCTAAATCTGAGATTTTGTTCGTTTTTGGGTTTTTCGGGTTTTGGGTGAAAATCGGACGTTTTTACGAATGAAACTTAAGAATAAGCTTAGGTTTAGTATCTACAATGAAAAACGGTTGTTTTGAGCAAAGAAGGTTGAAGTTATGACATAACCGAACCCAAATCCGCGAATTTCGGGACTTTTGGGGAAGATGACTGATGGTGTCAAGTTCGCTTGGGGGAGGCAAACTTATCAAGTTCGCTTGAGTTAAGTTCGTCTGGCTATAAGGTAAGTGAACTTATTATGTTCGCCTGGATTAAGTTCGCCTGGCCATAAGGTAAGCGAACTTATTATGTTCGCCTGGATTAAGTTCGCCTGGCCAAAGGGTAAGCGAACTTATTAAGTTCGCTTATAAGTTCGCCTAAACCAGGGGAGGCGAACTTAGCATTAAGTTCGCCTATACCAGCTGAGTAAAGTGTGAGTCGAGGTTGGGTCTGATATATGTGTTTTGTAACCAACTCAGATCGGAAGTGACGTGGTTGGGCCATCGATTAGGACAACCAAGACTAGCTTATAAGGTGAGTTCTAGAAGCCCTCTTTTAAATGTTTTAATAATGTTTTTGGGCTGGTGTGCATACGTGACGATTTTATAAAACGATGTTTATGAAGGTTGTATGTAACGTTTTATAAAATGATGTTTATGAAAGATGCTTTAGAAGGAAGGTTTATGAAGGAAGTGTTTATGAAATATTTTGCCAAAAGAAGTCTACGAGGTGTTTTAACGAATGAATGAATGTTTTTAATAAAACGTACGAATGCTTTAACTGAAGTTTTTGAAGTAAAAGAAGCGAAGGTTTACGAAAGTCACAAACGAACGAATCTGCCAATATTCCTTAGGGAATGAAGGTTAAGGGATGGGAAGTATGTTATGGGCCTTTACCTTTTAGGGGCCTCTGTGGCTGGCCAACTGTTGTACAAATGGGGTGATGACGGTCGTCAAGGGGATTATCGTGATCGTTGAAGTTTGGTATGACTTACCTTACGGGGTAGTCGTGCTTGAAGTTTGGTACTTGTGTCCGACGGGATGCAGTGCTTGAAGTTTGGTGCGCGCTATCCTTTGGGACGCCGTGCTTGAAGGGTTGGATGACCTAGGTATCGGGCCCTAGGAGTTCCTCACCCGAAGGACAGTACGGTGATGATGGGCCTAGTGGTGGTGATCCTTAGGTTATTCAGCCAGTATGTAACGTTTGGATTTGACGGTTACAAGAAGGCGCAGATTCGATATGTTCGTTGACTTATGTTTATGAAGTGTTATGTTTTGTTATTGCATTATTTTACGTACGCTTTTTATTAAATGAAGTATGAAGTGATGTTTTTGGCAATTTATTTGAAGTTAAGGTTTTATGTTAAAACTAGAACTCACCAGCTGACTTTTTAGTGTGCACATTCAGGTTAAGGCAGATTATGAGGATGGACGGTGATGCTTGGCTAGAGATGAAGAGTTACCCGACTGCTTTTGAAGACTGGCATCCCGTTATGTTTTGTCTATGATGTAATTATGATTTAATCAATGTTTACGCTTCCGCATGTATGAACAACGCTTAAGTTATGTTTAAATGAAATTTTCCGCTGTGCTATTTGATATTCATGTTTAAGAACTGTTTATGAATGAGTAAATCCAACAAGTGAGGCCTCCCGGGTTTGGGGCCTTACAAGTTGGTATCAGAGCAATAGTTTGAGAGATTCGGACACTCCTAGTGTCTGAACTTAAACTTTGAATGGGACCGAAAGCGGATGCCAGTACGGGTAACTCGAGCCACAGCATCAGGTATGAAGGTAGTATATATTTACGTATATAGTATGCCTTAGGAAGTGTTAGGTAAGGACTTGTGTTCTGATGGAATCACAAAGGTGGTCAAATAGAAATCGAAAGGTAGTGTAATGGTTAATTGCAGATGGCCAGTGTATATTAACATCTTACAGTACTTATTGAATTTTATTTGTTAACTAGCGTGATGACATTGGATTTCTTGTCTTATAGAACGAAATGGCGAGGAGAGGAAACGGAAGGCGTGGTGGCCGTACCGGTGGTCGTACCGGCGGTCGAAATGGTGGGCGTGGCAGGATCCCTGTACGCCAAGAAAATAGTGAAGAAGGAAGTGTTCACACTGAACCGGCGGTTAGTGTGCATGGAACTGAACAGACACTGGTTGAAGAACAACCTTTCACTTTTGAACCAGAAGTGAGAGCAGCCATAACTAGAGAGTTTACAGAGTTGATGAAGACTTCTCTGCCAGGTCTGTTGGCAGAAGCATTGAAGCAGGTCAATACGGTGGGTGGGTCTAGCGCGGCGATTGGTGCTCAGAACAATGAGACCGACAATGCACCGCCTGCTCGCGGATGTGATTATAAGTCATTTAAAGCATGTGACCCACCGGTCCTCACTAGAAAGAAAGACGCGGTGGCTACGTTTGATTGGGTGATCCGTATGGAAGCTGCCATTCGTCTGAGCGAGTGTCGAACGGATCAAGTTGTAAAATTTGCTGCTAACTCCTTGAGGGAGGAAGAATCTCATTGGTGGGAGGGTATACGTCAGGCAAAAGGGAGCGAGATTGTGGATGCGATGATGTGGGCTGACTTGAAAACTTTGGTGATCAAGAATTTCTGCCCAAGGAACGAGATTGAGAAGGTAGAGAGGGAATTTCTGGGTTTGAAGGCCGGAAGCATGACGCACCGGCAGTACACAACCCGATTCAATGAACTGGCACGTCTGGTGCCACATCTTGTAACAACGGAGGAAAGAAAGATTTCATGTTATATTCAAGGGTTGTCGGACCAGGTCCGCACCTATGTCAAGGCAAACGCCCCTACTACCTATGATTCGGTAGTAGAACTGAGCGGCGTAGTATTTGATGATCTGGCGCTGAACGTTGTTGCCATTGAAGAGCCTAAGAAGAAGTTGAGTTTTCCAGCTAAACGATCGGGTGGGAAGTTGTTTGGGGCTCGGGACAAGCATGCCAGAGTAGGCGAGATGACAGTCTGTGGGAAATGTGGGGTAAGACACGCGGGTGAATGTCGGTTAGGATCGAATCTGTACTTTAAATGCGGCAAGACCGGACATTACTCCCGTGAATGCCCGCAAGGCTACAAATGCTACAATTGTGGGGAAAATGGTCATATGAGTCGGGAATGCACCAAGCCCAGGATGGGGGAAACCGGGAAGGGAAAGGGCCCGTAGAAGAAGGGAGAGGGATCTCGTGCAAAGACTCGTGCGTACGCACTGACGCAGGAACAAGCCAGGGCGGATCCCGATGTGGCGTCAGGTACATTCATCCTTGACAACACTTTGGTTTCTGTGTTATTTGATTCGGGTGCCAGTAAGAGTTTTATATCTGCGAGTTTTTGTAAACTCGTGAAGTACACTGTCAGTAAGTTAGAAAGGGCCTTTAGCGTAGAAACCGCGGAGGGTAGAACTGCAAGAGTAACCGATGTAGTTGACAACTCCACGATAAAGATAGAAGGTCATAGATTCCCTGTCAGATTGTTCGTTATGGTTTTGGGAGGGTTCAATATTGTGTTGGGTATGGATTGGCTAACTGCCAATGAAGCGCAAATTATATGTAAACGAAAGATAATCTAACTCAAGGCTCCGGATGGTAGCAAAGTCGAGGTCTTTGGAGATCATGACGCCCTGATGCCAAACGTCATCTCAATGATTAAGGCAACAAATTACTTGAGGCGCGGATGCGAGGCTTATCTGGTGTATGTGATGGACAAGTGTAAGGAAGTGAAGGAACTAGACGATGTACCCGTGGTACGCGAGTACCCGGAGGTGTTTCCAGAGGATTTGCCTGGGATACTACCCGATAGAGAAATTGAGTTCCGAATTGACTTAGTACCAGATGCCCAGCCCGTGGCTAAGGCTCCATATCGACTAGCACCAGTGGAAATGAAGGAACTTATGGTTCAACTAGACGAGTTACTTGAGAAAAGATTTATCCAACCGAGCATCTCGCCGTGGGGTGCTCCGGTGTTGTTTGTGAAGAAGAAAGACGGTTCGATGAGAATGTGTATTGATTATCGCGAGTTAAACAAACGAACGGTGAAGAAGAAGTACCCTTTACCAAGGATCGATGACCTGTTTGACCAATTACAAGGCGCAAGTTGGTTCTCGAAAATCGACCTTCGGTCCGGGTACCATCAGTTGAAGGTAAGGGAAGAAGACGTACCGAAAACTGCCTTTCGCACGCGTTATGGACATTTCGAGTTCCGCGTAATGTCCTTCGGATTGACGAACGCCCCCGCAGCGTTCATGGATTTAATGAATAGGGTGTGTCGACCGATGCTGGATCGATCGGTAATCGTGTTCATCGATGATATCCTTATCTACTCCAAGAATGAGGGTGATCACGCATGTCACTTGAAGGAAGTATTAGAAGCTCTGAAGAAGGAGAAGTTGTATGCTAAGTTCTCCAAATGTGCGTTCTGGCTTAGGGAAGTCCAATTCCTAGGTCACGTCATTGGCCCGAACGGCATTATGGTTGACCCAGCAAAGATAGTAACGGTAAGTGAATGGGACATTCCTAAGACGCCAACTGAAATCCGCAGTTTCTTGGGATTGGCGGGCTACTATCGGAGATTCATACATGATTTCTCAAAAATAGCTTCGCCATTGACAAAGTTGACTCGGAAGGAGGTAAAGTACGAATGGGGTTCGACCCATGATGAGGCGTTTAAGGAATTGAAAGAGAAGCTAACCCAAGCCCCAGTCTTTGCCCTTCCTGAGGGCAGTGAAGACCTGGTGGTATACTCTGACGCGTCAGGTCAGGGAGTAGGGTGTGTGTTGATGCAACCCGGTAGAGTGATTGCATATGCGTCGCGGCAGTTGAAAGTTCACGAAGTCAACTATCCGACTCACGATTTGGAACTTGATGCTGTCGTATTTGCATTAAAATTCTGGAGACACTACCTGTACGGGGTGAGGTTTACTATTTACTCCGACCACAAAAGTTTGAAGTACTTCTTCGAACAAAAAGAACTTAATATGAGGCAGAGGCGATGGTTAGAAATGTTGAAGGACTATGACTGTTAAATAATGTACCATCCTGGAAAGGCAAACGTGGTGGCTGACGCTCTAAGCCGAAAGGATGTGCCTACTCCTATTAGAGTGAAAGCTTGCCAGTTGGTGGTAACATCGGATGTGATGAGCGAAATCGAAAGAGCTCAAGATGAGGCACTTAAGGAAGAAAACATAAAGAAGGAAAGGATGGTTGGCCAACAGGACAAGTTGGAATATAACACCCTTGGAGTTAGAACACGTTATGGACGGGTATGGATACCTATGGGTGGCGAGCTTAGAACCAAAATCTTGGATGAGGCTCATAAGTCTCGTTACTCTATCCATCCTGGTACCAACAAAATGTACCAAGACCTGAAGAAGGACTACTGGTGGCCTGGAATGAAATGTGATGTAACGAAGTATGTAAGCAAGTGCTTGACTTGCTCGCAAGTAAAGGCTGAACACCAGAAACCGTATGGAAAGATTCAACCACTTGATATACCAGAATGGAAGTGGGAACACATTACCATGGACTTCATAACCAAGCTACCTCGCACAGCTAAAGGTCATGACACCATTTGGGTAATTGTAGACCGATTAACGAAGAGTGCTCATTTCCTACCTATTCGTGAGACGTTCTCGTCGGAAAGGTTAGCGGAAGTATTTATTAACGAAGTAGTAGCACGGCATGGGATGCCTTTGACGATCGTATCTGACCGGGACACACGATTCACATCGAGGTTCTGGAAAAGATTTCATGAGGCGATGGGCACGAGGCTGAATATCAGCACGGCATACCACCCGCAAACGGATGGTCAGTCCGAAAGGACCATTCAGACATTGGAAGATATGCTCCGTGCTTGTATTATCGACTTCGGTGGCAGTTGGGACAGTCATCTGCCGTTAGCCGAATTCTCCTACAACAATAGTTATCACTCGACGATAGGCATGCCGCCTTATGAAATGTTGTATGGTAGAAGATGCAGGACCCCGGTTTGTTGGGGTGAGATTGGACAGAAGGAATTAGGAAGTCTTGAAGTTATAAAAGAAACGTCGGAAAAGTTTGATCAAATCAAAGCTCGAATGAAGGCCGCACAAGATCGTCAGAAATCCTATGCGGATAAACGACGAAGGCCTATTGAGTTTGATGTTGGGGACAGAGTAATGTTGAAAGTGTCCCCCTGGAAGGGAATCATTCGATTCAGGAAGAGAGGAAAGTTAAGTCCGAGGTTTGTCGGACCTTTTAGGATAGCGGCACGGGTTGGTGAAGTCGCATATCGGTTGGAGTTGCCTGATGAGTTAAGTGGGATTCATCCTACCTTCCATGTATCACACTTGCGAAAGTGTTTGGCGGATGAATCGGCTCACGTACCACTTACTGACATCGAGGTCGACAACAGCCTTAATTACATCGAACATCCCAAAATGACGAAAAGTAAAGTTAGCGAGTTCAAGCGGGCCGAAGTCGGGCCGGGTCAGTAGCGAACCGGGCTTGGGGAGGTCTCCCCTATAAATAGCCCAAGGCACTCATTCTTCTTCTCTTTGACATTCTAGAGAGAGAAAACCATAGAGAGAGAAAGTGTCAGAATCGCACAAGATTGCACCAGATCGTGTCTCTTGCACTCGTGAAGGAAACCTCCAGATCAGAAGCTCGATTCAGGTAACGATCCGACCTAAATCTGAGTTTTTGTTCGTTTTTGGGTTTTTCGGGTTTTGGGTGAAAATCGGACGTTTTTACGGATGAAACTTAAGAATAAGCTTAGGTTTAGTATCTACAATGAAAAACGGTTGTTTTGAGCAAAGAAGGTTGAAGTTATGACATAACCGAACCCAAATCCGCGAATTTCGGGACTTTTGGGGAAGATGACTGATGGTGCAGGCGAACTTAGCAAGTTCGCCTGTCAAGTTCGCTTGGGGGAGGCGAACTTATCAAGTTCGCTTGAGTTAAGTTCGTCTGGCTATAAGGTAAGTGAACTTATTATGTTCGCCTGGATTAAGTTCGCCTGGCCATAAGGTAAGCGAACTTATTATGTTCGCATGGATTAAGTTCGCCTGGCCAAAGGGTAAGCGAACTTATTAAGTTCGCTTATAAGTTCGCCTAAACCAGGGGAGGCGAACTTAGCATTAAGTTCGCCTATACCAGCTGAGTAAAGTGTGAGTCGAGGTTAGGTCTGATATATGTGTTTTGTAACCAACTCAGATCGGAAGTGACGTGGTTGGGCCATCGATTAGGACAACCAAGACTAGCTTATAAGGTGAGTTCTAGAAGCCCTCTTTTAAATGTTTTAATAATGTTTTTGGGCTGGTGTGCATACGTGACGATTTTATAAAACGATGTTTATGAAGGTTGTATGTAACGTTTTATAAAATGATGTTTATGAAAGATGTTTTAGAAGGAAGGTTTATGAAGGAAGTGTTTATGAAATATTTTGCCAAAAGAAGTCTACGAGGTGTTTTAACTAATGAATGAATGTTTTTAATAAAACGTACGAATGCTTTAACTAAAGTTTTTGAAGTAAAAGAAGCGAAGGTTTACGAAAGTCACAAACGAACGAATCTGCCAATATTCCTTAGGGAATGAAGGTTAAGGGATGGGAAGTATGTTATGGGCCTTTACCTTTTAGGGACCTCTGTGGCTGGCCAACTGTTGTACAACTGGGGCGATGACGGTCGTCAAGGGGATTATCGTGATCCTTGAAGTTTGGTACGACTTACCTTACGGGGTAGTCGTGCTTGAAGTTTGGTACTTGTGTCCGACGGGAGGCAGTGCTTGAAGTTTGGTATGCGTTATCCTTTGGGACGCCGTGCTTGAAGGGTTGGATGACCAAAGTATCGGGCCCTAGGAGTTCCTCACCCGAAGGACAGTACGGTGATGATGGGCCTAATGGTGGTGATCCTTAGGTTATTCAGCTAGTATGTAACGTTTGGATTTGACGGTTACAAGAAGGCGCAGATTCGATATGTTCGTTGACTTATGTTTATGAAGTGTTATGTTTTGTTATTGCATTATTTTACGTACGCTTTTTATTAAATGAAGTATGAAGTGATGTTTTTGGCAATTTATTTGAAGTTAAGGTTTTATGTTAAAACTAGAACTCACCAGCGTAGCTGACTTTTTAGTGTGCACATTCAAGTTAAGGCAGATTATGAGGATGGACGGTGATGCTTGGCTAGAGATGAAGAGTTACCCGACTGCTTTTGAAGACTGGCATCCCGTTATGTTTTGTCTATGATGTAATTATGATTTAATCAATGTTTACGCTTCCGCATGTATGAACAACGCTTAAGTTATGTTTAAATGAAATTTTCCGCTGTGCTATTTGATATTCATGTTTAAGAACTGTTTGTGAATGAGTAAATCCAACAAGTGAGGCCTCCCGGGTTTGGGGCCTTACAACGAAACCCTAGATTGTTCTTGAGCAAAAACAAATTGAATTCGATGGTAATAGGGTTTGGAATCATGGGGCTTTCGATTAGGAGATCAAAACGGGTTAAACTACATAGGGATTACCTTGAATGATTGTACAGAGAGGGGAATCGGCTGTTATGCAGAGGTTCGATCTCTTGCAGTCACGATCGGGTTTCTGGAGTGTAATGCAGGTTGTTTACGGGTTTAGAGAGTTCGTATAGGTGCTTGAGAGAGTGTGGGGATGATTTAATTGTATTGATTTCTCCATAAAACCGATTCGGTTTGTTTTGACAGAACCAGTTGTCAGAGTGAATTTCGCGTGGATTCCTTTGGTTAGGAGTGAATTTGGTCATGCTTTCTGGTCGGGATTCATACGTAAGCAGCCTACGCATGATTTGCTGTCATCAACGCGCCTCAATTCACGGATTCTTTCCTGATTTAGCTGGGTTTGACTCTGCCGAGTCAAACTTGTTTTGAATTCGAATTATACCGCGTGTTTTGATTGAATTGAACCTATAAATGGGCCTGAGGATGGTATATGATCGATTACTCGTGCATGGGAAGTCCAAGTACACAGATTGGGTCGGGGAACAACCTTGAAACGTATAGTTCTTAGGGTGCTTTGACTTTAAAAGTCAAAATTGAGGGGAAGATCGTCAAAGCTTTTGAATAGGGTCAATTTGAAGGTTTTGGGGTCAAATTGAAATGTGTGGGGGTTCAAGTGGCGAGTTTCAAATAGTTAGGGTCCAATACTAGTTTATTAAATTTTGTAAATATTCATATATATTTATTTATAGTTTGGTTTTGTTAAAAGCTATAACACTTTATTAAAACTAACTATATTAATAATTTTTAAGATGGTTCATTTAAAAGATGTTGAATATATATATATATGCACACAAAATGTGTTTAAACAAATACAGGATTCAAATGTAGCGTTTATTATTGTAATAACTAAAATAATTTAAATTAGGATCGGAAAATTATAGATGTTACATCACCAACTTTTTAGTTGAGCTTATTTTATTCATGTTTCAGGTACTAATGTGTGATTTGATCAAGATTTGCTTCACATAGGCTTTGGGACTTAGTTAATTTGAATAAAGGATTTTATGTATTTCAATTATGTTCTTTCTTGGATATGGTTGTGTTGGATTATTTGAAATGAAATTGATGTTTAATATATTACAATTTAGTCAACCTTGTGCTCATGAACAGTCTACATGTCCCGCCCCGATGATTCCGCCATCAGTCGGGGTGTGACAGTATGTGAGTTGATTCATCCGCCAAACACTTTTTCATGTGTGATACATGGAACGTAGACTGAATTCCACTTAACTCATCAGGCAACTCCAACTGATACAAGACTTCCCCAACCCGTGTCGATATTCGAAATGGTCTGACAAACCTATGACTTAACTTTCCTCTCTTCCTAAATCATATGATTTCTTTCCAGGGCGACACTTTCAACATCACTCAGTCCCCCATGTGAAATTCAATAGGCCTTCGCAGTTTATCCGCATAGGATTTCTGGCGATCTTGGGCGGACTTCATTCATGCCTTGAACTGGTCAAACCTCTTTAATAACATCTGGATCATGAATCTTTCCTCCAATAAAATTTTCATAAGAAGCCATAAAGGAAGAAAACATCGCTAAAATGACTTGGAACCCCAGATGATTCATATTATGTGTTCCAAATGATGAAGAAGTTGTATTTGCAGAGAAACCAAAATGACTTGGAACCCCAGAACAATGATCATTAGAAACATCTTGAGTATCACCAGAAAAGAACGCAACCCCTGCACTAGTTTTGCTAGAAGTCTTAGCAAAATACATTGAAGGATCTTGAATATGCTCCATATTGGTTTCCTTCTTGTTCATATTCAAATCATGTGATTGAATCTTGCCAAGAACCTCTTCACGCGACGTAGTTTTATACTTGAGATTCTCTTTTATCAAAATTGAATACACATCAAATTTAGATGGTAATGCCTCCAAGAACTTATCATTTATCTCTTCAGTCTCATAAACCACTGAAGCACTTGACAATTCACACAACAAATGATAGAATCTCGTTGCAAGATCATCTAAAGATTCATTTTGAAAGTGCTTGAATACTAAGAACTGCTTCTTCAGTAATTCTTTTCTGCTTTTCTTAACATCCAAACTACCTTCACACCGCTTTTGTAACGCTTCCCACAATTGTTGAGAAGTCTTGAATTGTTTAAGGCTATGATAAATTTCTTTAGGAAGATACATTGAGATACTAGCCATAGCCTTCTTTTCCCTATCAAACAATAATTTTTCTTTTGTGGTTAACGCAGATACCAATTTAGGAACATCATCCTTTCCCACCCAAGTGTATGTCGGATGAATATAACCTTCCAATATTGGAATCCATAAACTTGTATCAGTAAAGGGCACGAATTGATCAAACTGATCTTTCCAGTTAGAATAATCTGCAAGACTTAACAGTTTGGGTGGTTTCTGAGATGTACCAATCTCGTTATCGTAATTTAACATGTTAGTGACTTGCACCATATTAGCCATTTTTAGAAAAATTTCCAAGTCTTGAACAAGTACTCCCCTCAGGCGAAGATAATAAGTTCGCTTCAAAGCCAAACAAAGTTCGCTTAAAACAAGAAAATCTGGTAAGTTCGCCTACTGAATAAGTTCGCTTAAACTGAGAGAAGCGAACTTGATAAGTTCACTTGCTAAGTTCGCCTGCAACAAAATCTCAGCAAGTTCGATTGCTTCATCTGTAACAAACTCAAGAAGAACTTGGACCCAAACACGAACAAACATCACCGAAAATCATCATTTCTCACAGATTAGAAAGAATTTGAAGAAATTGGACCATAGGATTTAGTATTTTATGAATTAGAACACTTCTATCGGATTAATTTCACCAAAATCCACGAATTCAGCAGCAAAATCAACTTCAAGAACTTGAAAACCCCATGGATACAAAAACTAGAAAAAATGATCAATTTCTTGTCAAATTGTACACAAAATCGTCTCTAATCATCAAGAATCAAACACAAATTACGAGCCAAAGCTCTGATACCACTTGTAGGTCCACATGACTCATCTGCAGATCGATCTCATGACAGGACGTCTCGATAACACGCAGTGCGGAATCCTACGTGTTAACGTTTGTATACGAATTGAAAATAGAAACAGTAGGTAAATAAACTTCTCTTTGTATTCTACAAAACACAGAGTTTACAGAATCACAGAATACACTCGTTCAATCCCTAGAACAGAATCTGTAAACACCTATTTATAGACACAATCTCTCAAATAGGTGAACTTAACAAGTTCGCCTCAAATAGAAGTTCACCTCTAGCAGAACTTGTTCTAACACTTAGACAAAATCTATACAATTACATAAAAACATAAAGACAATAAGACCTAAACTATTACAAAGCTTTTGTCGTACATTCTATGTCCTAACAGTGCAAAGGAATATGTATATCAATCTCCATGATGAAATTCCATCAATTAGCACATGAAAAGAAGCAGATCCCAAAGGATATAAAGAATCATAAAGATTCAGAATCAAGTGATTCATATAGATTGATTTGGCTTTGATGATTCTCAATGATATCATGTAACAAATGAAAGATTGAATAAAGAATCGATTGATTCAATAATTCAGGGTAATGTGGTCTAACTGTTATCTGAATCTCTTCAATTAATCAGGATAATCAAGTGATTTTGATTCAAGGGCTAGTATATGCTTGACAGATGTTATCAAGACATATCTTAGTTCAACAACACATTGAATGTTTTTCGGGGCATGGGTAGTGAAGTGAACTGAAAAATTGTGCTAATGACATAATCCGATACTGGTGTCATGAAATTCTTAAAGACTCATATTCTATATCTGATAATGATCTTTTCACATACACACCCGGCATATCATGGGTTCAATAGATCATTATGTTTTCACACTACTAATGGTCTAAAAACGCTTCTAGCCTACTAACAATTCAAATTACATGTATATATCCAAATTAGTAAATTATATAGTCAATGTCAAGAAGTCACGAAGCAATCATTTCCTGTTTGTGCAGACTAAGAAGTTTATACCAAATCATATAAGCACAAACTACAAACATAAGTACAGAAACCAGGTTGTCATTCTATTGTCATGTGTGTATGAACACATACTGATGTACTATTATTTCTTCTCTAACTTCAAGCAGTGTCGATTTTTATCTTTTCCAATTTGTTTGGTTTTTCAAAAAGCAAGTAAACTAAAGAAACTAAAGCATGAAAATAATTGACATTAAAAAAAATAAAAGAAAAACTTCCATGAAAAGCCCTTTTAAAAACCATTTTCACGTTGGATTAAACATTCCAATCATTTGAGTAAGAAATTCAAACCGTGAACGATCGAATGCTTTGGTAAACAGGTCAACAAAGTTGTCATCAGTATGGACTTTCACCATCTCAATCAATCTTTTCTCTGCACAATCTCGAATGAAATGATGACGTATCTCAATATACTTTGTTTTCGAGTGCTTCACTGGATTGTTGTGATGGACATCGTGGCAGTGTTGTCAATGAACATTGGCGTCTTTGTGAAGTTCAGACCATAATCCCTTAATTTTTGCTCAATCCATAGGATTTGGGAACAACAACTGGCTGCTGCAATGTATTCGGCCTCGCACGTTGAAATTGCAACCGATGTTTGCTTTTTGCATTGCCAGGACACGAGTCTGTTTCCCAAGAATTGACAACCACCGACTTTCTATCTAAACCACAACCTCCATAATCTGAATTTGTAAAAGCTTTGAAACCAAAGTCAGAATTATTAGGATACCACAATCCCAACCTTGCTTTACCCTTTAGGTATCACAAGATCCGCTTCACAGCACTCAGATGAGATTCCTTCGGCTTGGACTGAAATCTCGAACACAAGAATACTGCGAACATAATATTAGGTCTGGACGCAGTCAGATACATTAAAGACCCGATCATTCCTCTGTATAACCTACAATCCACTTCCTTCCCTTTCGAGTCAGAATCTAGCTTGTGATTTACATGAATTGGAGTATTGAACGCGGTGGTATGTGACATCTTAAATTTCTTCAAAATATCCGACACGTATTTCGTTTGATGAATATAGAAACCATCTTCTTTTTGATCAACTTGAAGACCCAAGAAGAAAGATAGCTCTCCCATGCTGCTCATCTCAAATTTCAGCTTCATCACTCTCTCAAAATATTTACACATATCAACATTCGTCGACCCAAAAATTATGTCATCCACATATACTTGAACTAGTAGGATATCTCCCCCTGCTTTTCTGATGAAAAGAGTGGAATCGATCTGACCACGCTCAAATCCGTTCTCGAGTAAGTGCACGGACAAAGTTTCATACCAGGCACGAGGAGCCTGATGAAGACTATATAACACCTTATCAAGTTTAAACACTTTGTCTGGGAACTTGAAGTCTTCAAAACCAGGCGGTTTTTTCACGTATACCTCTTCATTTACCTTTCCATACAGAAAAGCACTTTTCACATCAATCTGGAATACCTTGAACCCCTTGAAAGATGCGTAAGCAAGAAATAAACGGATTGCCTCGATCCTCGCAACCGGAGCATATACTTCCATGTAGTCAACACCTTCTTGTTGGTTAAATCCTTTAACCACAAGCCTCGCCTTATTGCGTACCACCACACCTCGATCATCACGTTTGCACTTAAACACCCATTTCGTGCCAATTGATCTTGAACCTTTGGGCAAGTCAACTAAATCCCAAACATGTAGTTTGTCAAATTAAGCTTGCTCCTCTTGCATAGCCTCGATACAACAATCATCATCAAATGCTTCAGCCACATTCTTTGGCTCTGTTTAAGAAATAAAGCAAGCATGCAAAGATGTCTCCATAATACCTGTATCCACGATCTGTGCATATAAACATGAATTTTCAGCAAGTGTACGATGTCTAGTTTGAACACCTGCATTCAAATCGCCAATAATGTTATCAGTCGGATGATGTTTATGCACACGAGTTTGAGGAATATCAGAAGTTTGAATCACAATATCAAGATTAGAAGGCATCTCCCCCTCAGACTGTGCCGGTGTAGATGAATCATCAACTATGTTCTGGACCGAGGTCGAAGCTACATTCGGATCAACGGGAGGAGTAACCACAATTGGAACAACTGATCGTGGCTCGACAATTGAATCATCGTTCAACAAGACTGATACAAAATTTCTGCTTCAATAGGAGACACTGTAGGAGGAACATTAAATGATCTTAACAAAGCATCATAATCAAAATCCCATGATGGTCCTTTGGCATCCTGAGGAACCGAGCGATTATCACAATCAATGTGAAACCATTCCTCAATATGTCTGCTCTCTTTATTGAACACCCATTTGTTGTGAGAAGTTGCAACATATCCCAAGAAGTTTCCTTCAATTGCCTTAACCTGAACTTCATTGGAACATCTCTAGTCTTCAATAAAGTGCATGGATTTCCAAAGGGCAATAGATAATCTAGATTCGGCTTTCGATTGTTCAGCAAATCATAACACGTTTTGTTGTGTTTCTTCACGGTCAAAACACGATTAAGAACATGACACGCCGTGTTCACCGACTCTGCCCAAAATGTCACTAGAAACTTCGAGTCGGATAACATTGTGCGAGCCGTCTCAATCAGCGTTCGATTCTTCCGTTCAGCCACACCATTCTGTTGAGGAACATAAGGAGCACTGAATTCGTGATGGATGCCTTTTTGTAAACAAAATAAACCCATATTTCCATTATTGAATTCTGTCCCATTGTCACTACGAATCCTCTAACCTTTAGTTTGAACAAACTCTCTTAAGAATCTCAGATGTCTAATCCTTTGAAACTAGAAATTTTACCCAAGAGAATCTTGAATAATCGCCAGTCACTACCAAACAGTATGATTTGCCACCTTCACTCTTAACACTAACAGGTCCGAATAAATCCATATGCAACAACTCGAGTGGAGTCGCGATTGAATTAATAAAAATAGATTTGTGAGATTTCCTATGCTGCTTCCCCTTCTTGCATGGAATACAGACTTCGTTCAGTTGAAATCTCGTGGCTGGAACACCAGAAACTAGCCCGATCTTCACTAAAAAGTTCATTTTTCTGATATTTATATGAGCCATTTTCCGGTGCCACAAAGTTGACTCGGACTCAGAGGCTTTAGATAGAAGACACGTTGGAACAGATGAAGAAGTCGTCACCATGATCATATATAGTATATATGTATCATTCTTTCTTGGAGGTCTCATCAGGATCCATTCTTCAGGTATCTCAAAACCAGGCTTTAACACCAAACATTCTGACTTGTTAAAGTGAAATGAGAAATCTTTATCACAGACTTGTGAAACAGATAACAGATTATGTTCGAGCTGCTCCACATAGTTGACTTTATCAAAACTCAGTCTTCCATTGGACACAGTTCCTTGACCAGAAATGTAGCCGCCTTTCTTCCATGCAAAAGACACATATCCTCCTTGTATCTCTCTCACATTCTCCAATAACTTCATGTTTCCTGTCAGTGTCGAGAACATCCACTATCAACATACCAGTGGTTGCCGACAGTCCTCCTTGGAGTCCACTACACACAGACAGTAATATTCAGTTAGTAATGGAGACCCAAGCCATAGTGGTCTTGGGTCGGCCTGGCTCATCGAAATAAACAATCTCTTTTAAGACACAATCAAATCTCTCCTCTATTTTAGGAGACTGTTTTTCAGAATCAGAAACAGGTTTCTTAGGTTTCCTTTGTGATTGAACCTGAACATTTTCCTTTTGTTTTGATGACTCAGAAGATTCACAAGTTTCTTTTCTAACAGGTTGTTCTAAAAGCTTCTTTAATCTCTTGTTTCTTCTTCTACGTTGAGGTCTCGACAATTTGACCTTCTGCTGTTCAATTTTAACCGGTGAACCACTCTTCTTAATTCCAGAAGATTCAATCTTCTCAGTCTTTGGCTTTTTAGGAATTGAAACTTCAGGTTTACAAACAGATTTCTTCACAAACTTAGCTTCAACATGCTTAACTGTCAGAGGTTTCTTTACCGGTTTTGTTGGTGGTTCAACGAAAAGTCTTCCCAGACTGGGATCTTCTAGACACTTTCCCTTAATCTTCAAAGGACAATCTCTCAGAATATAACCAACAACTCCGCAATGAAAACAAGCACGTCTTTCTTTATACACCCTAACTTACATTTCTTTCTGAAATCCCTTCGAACTAGATGATTCAAACTGAGAGACAGTGTTAAATGTTTGAACAGCCTTGGGTTTTTCTGAATCAACTTTGTTTTTCACAAAATCAATATTTAAATTCTTCTCAATCTCCTTGGTTTCTTGAAAATCAAACCCTCTGCTCACAAATGGTTTCAACGGTTTAGGTTGAGATTGTTCAGTATCCTCATTCGGTTCAGTCAAGATTCATCTATCGCTGGTTACTTTCTTGACCACAACAGGTTACATTCTTTCACAGTGCCTTCAGCCTTTTCTGGATCAAAGGTTTCATCATCGATAGAATCATCATAAACCATATCCTCTCCAGTAACTAGATTCACCTTGAGGACGGTTTTTGGCTCTAGATCTTCTTCTGTCACTTTCTCAATGCTACGAGAAGTATAGATACCATTGAACGGAGGACAAAAACCAAACCCCCACCAATCGCCTTATCATCAAAAGAAGGACAATAACCTATACCTCACACCACTTTATCATTTGTAGCTTTCTCATTATCTTATAACTTTCAATCTTTCTCAATGATTTTGCTACTTCTGTCTATGATTGAGCAAGTTCAATAATTTTATTTACATATTCAGAATATACCACATCAAGATGAAAAGCTTGATCATTTATTTTAATTTGCAAAACTTTAATATCTTTCTTTAAAGATTTAATTCTATTGTTCAAAAGCTTTTCATTTTCTTTTAAAATTTGATTAGATGTGTGAATTGGCTTCATATGACAGATCAGATTTGTGCTATCATCACATAATCTGGTAATTTTCAAATCAGATTCAATGCATTTAGTACAAGAAACAACCTTTTGTACTTGTTTAGAATCGTCCATGAATGCATTAACTTCAGTCAACATCTCAACAATCTTCTCAGTCACCTTTCCAACAGCCCCATTATCTTCAAGCAATTCTTCAGTTGAAAACTTAGATTCATCATTCTGAATAATACATTCTTCAACCTCAGCAACACTCCCAGAATCAGTTATGTCACCATTAGAAGAACTACTATCAGTACCATCTTTAGAATGAACTTCACCAAGAAATGCTTGGCTGACATGACCAACAATATCATCCAAATGGATACCCCAGTCATAGTTTTCATCTTGCTGAGACATCAAAGCTGTGGATGTGTTCTGCTTATTCTGATTGTTCTGCTTACTTGAAGAACTCTGATTCTGAACTTTTGGTTTTGTGCATTCCCTTGCAAAGTGTCCAAACTCATGACAGTTGTAGCATTTCACTTTTGACTTGTCTAAACCCATCTTTGTTTTGCTAGATGCCCCAATAAACTTCTTTCCAGTTTTCATCAAGTGTTCATTTCCTTGCCGCATCCATAAAGCCATGTTCCATTTTATATTCATCTATTCTATAGCATCTTTATACAAATGTTTGAAATCTTCCTCAATCATGTCAGGATCAGTTATTTTGCCTCCTATAAAGTTTTCATATGAAGTCAGAAATGAGACAATCATAACCATCATATCATCTGCAGCTTTAGGAGACATCTTTTGAGACCACGAATGATTGTCACACTTGGAATTTTTAGAACATCCAGAACTTGAAGCAACGAAACATGATCCTTCATTACAAGAACTCTCCTTGGGACTTTCAGAAATATCTCCTGAAAACAGTGCAACTCCATATTTCTGTGTGGATGTACCTTTACCAAAATAAATGCTTGGATTCTGATAGACTGTATCCTTCTTTTTTTATTCAAATCATATGATTGAACCTTTCCCATAAAATCTTAAAGACTCAGTTCATCAAATCCAGGCTGCTCTTTAATGACTATGGTATACATCTCAAAATGAGCTGGCAGAGCATCCAGAAATTTTTCAAGTACCTTCCTGTTTTGTATGAAATACCATTATTCACCATCTCACTCAAAATTTGATAATATCTGGACATCAGTTCATCAATAGTTTCTCCATCAAAATGATTGAACACACTAAACTACTTTTTCAGCAACTCTCTCCTGCTCTTCTTTATATCAGTACTCCTTTCACATCTCTTGGCTAACCCTTCCCAAAGATCATGCGAGGTAGTAAACTTATTGAAAGTATGATATATATCTAAAGGAAGACACACTGATAAAGTAGCTAGTTCTTTCTTTTCTCTATCATACAAAAGCTTCTATTCAATTGTAAGAGCTAAAACTAGTTTTGGAAAATCTACTCTTCCCATATGAGAATGAATAGGATGTTTGTATCCTTCACTAATTGGAATCCACAAGCTTGTATCGCTAATGTTAACAAAGTTCTCAAAACGACTTTTCCAAATAGAGTAATCTTTTAGTTCATCAGCCTCGGTGGCTTGGTTGGAGTACCAATTTCGTTATCATAGCTCAGTAAATGAGTCATGTTGTTCACACTAGCATGATTTGAACTTGACATCTTTGCAATCTTAAAAAATTCAACACTTAGAAAAATTTTGAACAAATTCTATCAAAAGCGAACTTAGCAAGCGAACTTAACAAGTTCGCATGTTCTTGCTGAAGCGAACTTAAAAAGTTCGCCCAAACAAGTTCACCTGTAACTGCCTGGGCAAGTTCGCCTGTTTCATCTAAAGAACAAGGAGGAATGTTCTAACACCTAAACGCACGAACCAGACTAAAAATCATCATATTTTGCGATTTTAAAGGAATTGATCAAAATCAAGTCGTGGGATTCTTCAATTTGTGAAATAGAACACTTCTAACGGATCAATTTGCAAAACAACACCAAAAATGATGAAATCAATCCAAAAACTCTTCAAAAACAGCAAGAAACTCCATGAATACAAATTTTTTTGAAAATCTCAGTCTTTGATTGCAAATCCAATCGAAATAATATCACACGATGATCTCTAATCAAGTGCGATAGCTCTGATACCAATTGTAGGTCACAATGGGTCTACGGATCGATCACAGACGTATAACACGCAACATGTACTCATAGTGCGGAATCATAACGAATACACGCGTATCGAACAGATGCACATACAATATAATCACACACAAAGACAAGATCTCCAATAAACTCTATGTTGTATTGCTCTGATAAAAGTGCTTACAAGTTACAAATCATAGATGTTCAAATCAACACAAACTAAGAACTGTTTATAGGCAACACACTGCTACATGCGAACTTAGCAAGTTCGCCAAAACTAGCCTTAGGCGAACTTGTAACATCCATGTTTTTCCTATTATTTAATGTCGTACAATGAAAGACGATTTCGCTTCCAATTCTACATTCACCACTTGTCACAACATTCCTTATTTCCTGTGCAATGACGAAGACGTAAGAACATACACACATTTATGACATTACAATAATAACTAAAATAACCCTCCATTATCTTACAAACCCCGAGGACCAAAACTGATCAAAACTCACAACAACGTCAAGACTAGAAAACTACAAGGACTATTCTTGTATTTACCCAAAATTGGTGCAAGCACGGTCGTGCTTGATAGAAGCACGGTCGCGCTTAAAGACCACGACCACGGTCGTGCTTAAGATTAAGCACGGTCGCGCCTCCGACACAGTTTGACTTCTGAAAAGTCAAACCGACTCAAATCTTGTCCAAAAATAGAATTGAGACGCGTTTTAGAAACCGCGAGACTTGTAGAAGAAGTTACTCGACCAGTTGCGACGCATACCCGACCAAATACACATGCAATCGTCCAAATACTCGCAAATTCTAAACCGACTTCTTTTTAAAACGAATCAAGTAATTGGGGCAAGAAATCAAACGAATTAAGTAATCAAATACCTACCCGCGACCTATATAAGCTTCCTTAAACCCTAAATCCGTCATTACATCATCTCTATCTCGTCTGTCGATCAAGAAAAGCCGCGATCCTCCTTCCGTAGCCGTCTGCACTTGTTGCCCATTCAGAACAGGTTAGTATTAGTCCAATAGATTCGTCTCTTCACGTAAATCGAAAGCCCTAAACTCATTTGAATCAATAATACACGATTTGTCCGAATTGAATCTGAGTTTGATAAATAAATGGTTTTAATCAAATTATAAGTTAAACAGGATATAAATCCAATTAAATGGCATGGATAAGTTCGTGAACAGATCCTCCATGAAAACCCTAAGTTTCTAATCAGTTTTAATACAAGAATCAGGCGATTTGTGTCTGAAAAGGACCAGACACGGTCGCGCTCATCAAAGAGCGCGGTCGTGCCTGACCAAGCACAGTCGTGCCCGGGTGTGGCGCGGTCATTCTTAACGACCAAACAAAATCCTGACCTAGTCAAACCCCAGGCGCGGTCGTGCCGGGTACGAGCACGGTCGTGTCTGATGAACAGACCCTTGTTGTGACTTCTGACCAACCACGGGCGCGTTACCGGACAAGCGCGGTCGCGTTTGAGCCGAGCACGGTCGTGCCGTGTACGAGCACGGTCGTGTTCACCCTTTAACAGAATCTTTTATTTAATATATTTTATATTTTAATCAGTTTTAATGTTATAAAAATTATTTTATAAAATATCCAGAACCAAGTGTTGCTTATTAAAGATCAATCATTCAATATCTCTTTAAATTAAAATCAATAAAATACTACAAGTTTTATAAACAACAATATATTCCATACGTTTCATCTTTAACAAATATTATTTATTTAAACTTATATTTTAAATTCTATTACTACTGATTAAATAAATAGTATATTAAAACAAACCTTAAACTTAAACAAATCCACTTCCAACATCGAATAACGCAACTCAATAATACGTAAATCATATTGTTCATTAGGTCGAATCTAGCGATCTACAACACACCGCCGTTTCCCATTTGCTTGTGCAATCTATACGCTACATAACACGTGAGTTACATAGCCCCTCTTTTACTCTATTTTACAAACGTTTTGGGGTGGAACATGCGTTCTATTTACATGTTTTCAATTATACACATATACAGTTCCATCCTATGCATGTTTACAGTTTTGCGCTTTGTGCTTGAGTACATTTTGTAGACCAATTATTATGCTCTTCATGTACAATCATTAACTAACAGCCGACAATAAACAGTGGTAGATCTATTGAGTCTGACAAACCCACCCAGGTAGGGTGACTGTTACTGACAACACAAGTTTTGAGTGCAAGTTACAAAGGTTTGATTGTATAGGTCACACGATGTTTTTCTCTCCATAAATGCCTTAATTGTCATGATTGTATTGAACTGTATGCACACAACACGTATTTTGCTATCACACGATTAAACCTATGTACTCTCACCAACTTTCTAGTTGACCCTGTTTTAACCATGTTTCAGGTACTAATGTTTGAAGTGATCAAGATATGCTACACATAGGACTTTGGACCTAGATTTTAATTAAACTAGCTTAATTGATGTAATTTACATTTATGTTTTGTGGATTGTTTGTGTTTTGATTGAACTTATCTATTTGCAATGAAAACAATTATTAATTATTCAAACATTAGCAAACCATGAGCAATGAACAGTCTGCACGCTTCACGCCCCGACGTTTCCGCCGTCGGTTGGGGTGTGACAGATTGGTATCAGAGACTTGGTTATAGGGATTTAGGTTATTAGACACTTGACCTAGACTATAACCTTAGGACACCCATTATTTACCATACTCTATGAATATATGATATGCTACATGCTATGTGTTACATGCTTACTATATTTTATTTTATCATGGTACCTTAATTGTTAGAATTCATAACTTACTAGACTATACCTAAATAATAAATTAGATAAAATAATATCCCTACCCTTACACTAAACCTCATAACCTTCTTGTCTACTTCCTTATCATATTCAACATAGCATGTGGAATCTTCATGGAGTTAAATCTATAAAATTTAATTATTTCTTCGTTAAGGTTTTAAACTTTGTTAATTATTAGAGGACACGTGCAATCTGGAAGGGTGACACCTGTATTCCGGGTTTTCTGTCTAGGAAAGCATTTCGTATAAATCCCAATCAACCGAGGGACCCGTATGCTTTCCTGGGAATTCCCGGGATGAGTGTTTACTTATAGGCTAAAGCACGTCTCCTTGAAAGTTATATAAGTTTAATTAACCTTAATGTGTCATAGTATTCAAGTGATTATGTCACTATTTGAGTACAATCCAAACTATGAAAATCCATTTTGTTTGGATATTTTTACATGTTACCCTAAGTAATTTCAATACATGCTACAATACATGATAGTTTATGTGTCACGCTACTTGATAACCCTTGTGCTTACATTCATTACTATCTACATACTACCTATGGGTTTCATTAAGTGTTATCCTAAGTTTTAAACACAAACACACACACCAAAGTTTTCATACACCCTTAAATTCACACATATAATGCCACCACCCTTGTGAACTAAATCTAAACTATTGGGCCTAATGCCCACCAATAATAAACTAAGAAGCCCCTCTATCTTCCAAGAAGAAGAAGTCCACTGAAATGCGTAAACCTTACATTCGGGCCACAAGGCCCAGTCCATAATAATTCTCATCATGACCATGAGCCCAACAATAGTACTATTAATACATGATGGCTGGAAGAGCGTGTAGGCCCATGAGGGATTCTGGCTAAGGAAAGACAGGGCACTTAACTGTGTCTTAGTGACCCACCCCTCCTTCCTGGAAATTCTCCTCAGGGAAGCATGCTTATAGGTCAAGTGTGTTTCTAAAATACTATTGTGGAGACTCGGTGTTATGACTAGTCAAACTTTAAACCTATGAGATCCCCTACATTTAACACTCGATATTTCACTATCACTTACAACCTTTTCATTGCTTCTCTGCTAGATATGGACTCCTACTCTCCTTCCTCCCCGGTTTACCGTCCTGGAGCAGAGTCTGATTGGGAAGAAGACATTGGGACACCCGTGTATCGGTCACCAACACCTCCAGCTACTAGACCAAGAGTTGATGTAAGTGCAGATTGGACTAGGAACACCGGCCCGAGACTTCAAACACCTGGATCACCCCCATTAAGAGACCCGTATCTGATGCCCGACCCATATCATCCTAACCCTTGGGCAAGGCATACCATGGCACCCACTAGTGCTATGGGAATTCCAATCAACGACATTGACCAATATGTGAGGACCTCCGAGTTTGAGAGGCAAAGGATGGAGCACGGAGTAATACATGACTTGCAAGGACAGAGAATGGATAGCCTAGTGAATCAATTAGGGCACCAAAAGGAGTTAATTTCCATCCTCGAAAAAGAAATGCTTGAGAATCGCACGGAAACAGCTAGGGCCGAAGCCAGATTAACTACCCGAATGACCATAGCGGTGCTCGTCTTGGTGATTATCTTCCTTCTAGTGGGAAACTACCAGAGGCGTTAGCAGAAATTTCTATTTATTGCCTTTAAATTTTCAACTTGAAAACTTTTCCTTATGTTTCGAATAATGTTTACCATTTCAACATTTAATAAATTTTATATTTTTCAAAATTCTAAAGTTATTATTCATTGTTCATCCATCATATTTTCATTAAGATCCCTCAAGTATCACCTTCTCCATCCAATACGATTTCATCTTCTTCATAATCAAATCATCATATTAGATTTAAACAACCTCGTTGTTTTCAGAACCAAACATTTATCGAACTTTTAAAAGAATATCAGAAACATAAATTTCCCATAAACATTTTCACTTTACAAGGGAAATTAATACAACCTATTTTATAGAAATATTACTTCAAATTGATAAACAAGCATGATTTTCCTCATTACAGTAATTATTTTTAAACATTGGCTAAATTAATATACGACTACTTGTTTAGCCAATAAGTCATCTTAAAATATTCCCTCCATAATAATTAAATTTTTTTTTTAAATTAAAGATTTTTCCTGTAAATGGTCTATTTATTTAGATTATTTAACTCAATAGTTTCATTACTTTATACATCTATAACCAAGAACAATTTACAATTTCCTATTTTCAAACAAAGATCAATTATTTGTAAACACATCCCACTGAGTGTTTCAGAACCTCCTCGTTACTTTTCACTTGCCGCTTCAAGAGACGATCCGTACCGCGTAGATGTTAAACATCCCCACAAACCTCAACGATATTTAAGGGGCTAGAACCTAACTACCACATCTTACAAGAATGACAACAACACACTTCTCCGCAACACTAGATCGCATACAAAACCCGTTAGTACACATCGCACGCGAAGTTCAATGCTCACGTTCCCAATATATTCAATGCAATCTTATGGTACATAAAACTCAATTATTCTCAACATATCCAATACTACACAAATTACATAATACACGAAACTTAATTGTTTGCAATATACGTGATGCATAAGATTTGCGTCATTGATACATAGTTCTAGATTGACCACACTATACATGAAACTCATTTGGTTACAAAGCACTTGATACTAAACGGTGTACGTTATACAGAATACATGATTCTAAGTTGCTAACACTATACATGAGGTCCATTTCCTACAATACACATGATACTATGTTGTTTACATTACACATTAGAGCTTATTGATTTACAAAATACAAGACGTTAATTTATTTACGAGACCTAATTGATTACAAACTACGTGGCACTAGATCATACATGAGACTTGTGTGTTTACTATATACTCGAAACAAAATTGCTTACAATATTTGCAATAGATTGATTACATCATACACAAGACATGGTCATGCACTTTGTACGCCAAAGTTGAAGACCATAATACATTGAAACGACTCGGGGTTTGACGTATTCTTGTTCAAACACGAGCAAACTAAGAAACTCTAAGTGTTACTACTTTACTAGTCTTTAGTTGCAAACTGACCTGATTAGGGGCATAGTTACTTGGTAGCGACTTTTATGTGTACTCAATAAACGTGATCATAGAAAAAATTGTGCTCCTTACCCGCACACAACGAAACGATCTATACGGACCATACGATGATTTGAATAATTACGGGTGCACACGGAATTATACAAATCAGCGCAGGGAAAGCATAGTGAAATTTTGTCGTGTGTTATGACCTAAAACCTATCATGATATATGACAACGAGACAAATGTGATGTGACAAGGGCATGGTGGATACGCCGCTGGTACTTCCTATATATAAGTGTTCCTGTCATATTGCAAGTAGTAGCGTTGTTCGTATCACGAGAAGTTTTTATGATATTCTAACATTGACTGATATTTGTGAAACCCCTCATCCACTAACAAATCTCGGGCATAATAGACCACATCACAAACAAACCCTAATTACCAAATCCCTATCGTTCCTATTTAAAGTAATACAATGTTATCTTTAGAGTCTAGGGTATTCGTTGATAGTCTTCTCCTTAACCCTTTCAAGACTAAACCCACTACCACCCTCTATGCCCGACATGACGACAAATTTTTCTTTTTCAGACTGAAACCTGGCCATCCGTATTACTCCCTAGGCCAATTGTCAAGAACCCATTGAAAAATCCAAACCCACGTCTCCTTGCAGTTTCAGTAGCTTGAACTAATTCAATTTCGGGAGAAATTCCCTCAACATGGGGATACTGTAACATCCATGTTTTTCCTATTATTTAATGTCGTACAATGAAAGACGATTTCGCTTCCAATTCTACATTCACCACTTGTCACAACATTCATTATTTCCTGTGCAATGACGAAGACGTAAGAACATACACACATTTATGACATTACAATAATAACTAAAATAACCCTCCATTATCTTACAAACCCCGAGGACCAAAACTGATCAAAACTCACAACAACGTCAAGACTAGAAAACTACAAGGACTATTCTTGTATTTACCCAAAATTGGTGCAAGCACGGTCGTGCTTGAGAGAAGCACGGTCGCGCTTAAAGACCACGACCACGGTCGTGCTTAAGATTAAGCACGGTCGCGCCTCCGACACAGTTTGACTTCTGAAAAGTCAAACCGACTCAAATCTTGTCCAAAAATAGAATTGAGACGCGTTTTAGAAACCGCGAGACTTGTAGAAGAAGTTACTCGACCAGTTGCGACGCATACCCGACCAAATACACATGCAATCGTCCAAATACTCGCAAATTCTAAACCGACTTCTTTTTAAAACGAATCAAGTAACTGGGGCAAGAAATCAAACGAATTAAGTAATCAAATACCTACCCGCGACCTATATAAGCTTCCTTAAACCCTAAATCCGTCATTACATCGTCTCTATCTCGTCTGTCGATCAAGAAAAGCCGCGATCCTCCTTCCGTAGCCGTCTGCACTTGTTGCCCATTCAGAACAGGTTAGTATTAGTCCAATAGATTCGTCTCTTCACGTAAATCGAAAGCCCTAAACTCATTTGAATCAATAATACACGATTTGTCCGAATTGAATCTGAGTTTGATAAATAAATGGTTTTAATCAAATTATAAGTTAAACAGGATATAAATCCAATTAAATGGCATGGATAAGTTCGTGAACAGATCCTCCATGAAAACCCTAAGTTTCTAATCAGTTTTAATACAAGAATCAGGCGATTTGTGTCTGAAAAGGACCAGACACGGTCGCGCTCATCAAAGAGCGCGGTCGTGCCTGACCAAGCACAGTCGTGCCCGGGTGTGGCGCGGTCATTCTTAACGACCAAACAAAATCCTGACCTAGTCAAACCCCAGGCGCGGTCGTGCCGGGTACGAGCACGGTCGTGTCTGATGAACAGACCCTTGTTGTGACTTCTGACCAACCACGGGCGCGTTACCGGACAAGCGCGGTCGCGTTTGAGCCGAGCACGGTCGTGCCGTGTACGAGCACGGTCGTGCCGTGTACGAGCACGGTCGTGTTCACCCTTTAACAGAATCTTTTATTTAATATATTTTATATTTTAATCAGTTTTAATGTTATAAAAATTATTTTATAAAATATCCAGAACCAAATGCTGCTTATTAAAGATCAATCATTCAATATCTCTTTAAATTAAAATCAATAAAATACTACAAGTTTTATAAACAACAATATATTCCATACGTTTCATCTTTAACAAATATTATTTATTTAAACTTATATTTTAAATTCTATTACTACTGATTAAATAAATAGTATATTAAAACAAACCTTAAACTTAAACAAATCCACTTCCAACATCGAATAACGCAACTCAATAATACGTAAATCATATTGTTCATTAGGTCGAATCTAGCGATCTACAACACACCGCCGTTTCCCATTTGCTTGTGCAATCTATACGCTACATAACACGTGAGTTACATAGCCCCTCTTTTACTCTATTTTACAAACGTTTTGGGGTGGAACATGCGTTCTATTTACATGTTTTCAATTATACACATATACAGTTCCATCCTATGCATGTTTACAGTTTTGCGCTTTGTGCTTGAGTACATTTTGTAGACCAATTATTATGCTCTTCATGTACAATCATTAACTAACAGCCGACAGTAAACAGTGGTAGATCTATTGAGTCTGACAAACCCACCCAGGTAGGGTGACTGTTACTGACAACACAAGTTTTGAGTGCAAGTTACAAAGGTTTGATTGTATAGGTCACACGATGTTTTTCTCTCCATAAATGCCTTAATTGTCATGATTGTATTGAACTGTATGCACACAACACGTATTTTGCTATCACACGACTAAACCTATGTACTCTCACCAACTTTCTAGTTGACCCTGTTTTAACCATGTTTCAGGTACTAATGTTTGAAGTGATCAAGATATGCTACACATAGGACTTTGGACCTAGAATTTAATTAAACTAGCTTAATTGATGTAATTTACATTTATGTTTTGTGGATTGTTTGTGTTTTGATTGAACTTATCTATTTGCAATGAAAACAATTATTAATTATTCAAACATTAGCAAACCATGAGCAATGAACAGTCTGCACGCTTCACGCCCTGACGTTTCCGCCGTCGGTTGGGGTGTGACAGAACTTATTAAGTTCGCCACAACGCCTGTTACAACAACTTAACAAACTTTAGAAAAAACATTAGAAACATGAAATCATAAACCCTAATCTATTACAAGACAGGTTGTCACACAAATGTTCCAACAGCAAACCAAGAAACATTTTTCAGCACGGATTTAGTTAGATAGGTCAAGTAGATTGCCGATATTTAAAATCCTCTTAAACTCATTCTTTAGTGCCAAACCTAAGTATTTCACTTGTGATTTAATTATCATGTTTTAATAGAATTCTTTATGAATTAATGGGTCCTGCACTCATATATTACAAACATGTAATTAGTTGATTGTGCATTATGTGAATTTTTGATGAACTTTAATGGACCCCACATCTTATCAGGTTAACCTTCCCTTCCTCATGGTATTTTGGGCACCTAAATAATAACTATTTGAGCATAACTAGCACGGATCTATGAACTGTCGAGGGAATCTCTAACAAGTTTGATCAAGAACATAGCACTACGGACTTACAAGTTTAGGAACAGGAGATGCTCAAGGTCATAGCACAATGGACTTACATGCCCTGACAAGAAATCCCTTCCCAGTCCCATATTCCAAAAAAGAAAAATACGTACAAATATACTAATATGTACGCGCTAACATTGCGTATCTTTTGAATTTATTCTTAATGCACGACATTGCATGTCTTTTTGCTCAAGGATCCTGCTTTGCAGATTATCTTTGCACTTACATTGAGTGTCTTTTCATTTTTGCATGATAATGCATGTCCTTTATTTATATATACTATGTACGTCCTGACGATAGGGTCCATGTGCTAGAATGATTCTAGTCAGGAAACAACCACAAATAAGCTATAGGGAAGCTGATTGTTGATGATAAAGGTAAACACAAGATGAAGAGAAACACAAACAAGAACATAAACCACACGACTCTATTACTTCCACTGTGAAACGATTACAAATAAGCTCCTGGAATACAAATAAAACAACTACAACCTCCTACCTGCTCTCTATTTGACTATGGTAACGACGTCTGATGCAAGAGCTTAATAATTAGGTTTTTGGGTTGCTATTTATAGAAAACATAGCAAGAGTCATCGTGAAGATTGTCGACTGTCGAAAGTCAGCCGATTGTCGTCATAGCGACTCTTGACCCAAAAACCTAACATATAAAAAATTACAAATAAGCCCCTACAGATTATCAGGAATACAACGGTTTCTCTGGTTCCAACATACTATATACAGAGACTTGTAACAAGTCAACTCGAAACCCCTTTGTGAAGGGTCTCGATTAGTGCAATACCAATAAAGCATGTTTATCCGTAGTTCATCAACATTTTATGTTTAAGTTTCATTTATTAACAGGAAATGCTAATTATACTAATCTATGAGATGTTCCCCACTAAGGACATAAACGTATGATATTCAAATGTATCACATGCAGAGCCTATCAACATATCTCACATTGATCCTAGTCATTTCAATATAGTGCCTTACATGTGTTGATATATTCCTTAAGAAACGGTGAATTCATATCACTTCCCATTTATTTGCAAACGAACGACTCAAACAGAAAGCCAATCTTTTTGTATTTTTGAACCTGTTCCTACTTCTCCAAATATAGAAAGCATTCTATCGGTGATTTGTGACTTAGCTTTTTAAGAAAAAATTTCCCGCCAAATTTTTCACTAAAAATCCAATATTGTCAACTTTTTTAAAAACAAATCCAAATAGAGATATAAACGTGCTCTCAAAATTTTGACCAAGAAAAAATTTCCTGCTAATTTTTTTTTACTATTTTTTAAATCCCGTGAAGTTTGAGATTACCGAGAACAAGTGATGTAAGGATAAATAACCCCGGTTAATGTGTCTTATTGTGTTCGTTTTGGTTATTTTAGTTTGTATATTTGTTCGGTTTTATGCGTGTTTGTGGTTGTGAGTGCCTCCCAGGTTTTATGTGCTAAATGAGCGGGAAATGGAAGCAAATCAATCAGATGCGAAGCATGGGAAGTCAAAAAGTCAAAGTTTCCTCGAATTTCAAGTCTTCGCGACACGCGAAGACCAGGGAGCAATGTTCGCGACACGCGAGGAATCAAGAAGGTGCCTCGACTGTTTTGTTTGACATTTGTTATTTTCTGGAATGACTAGCTTTGGTTTGTAATCTTGATTGGCATGTTATGCCATATGATTTCATTTTATGATTGAATGCTTTAAAATATTTGTGTTGATTTCGAATTATTGTTCAAGTCTCGTTAGTCTCAGGTTTCTTTACATCAGGGATATTTTGAGGGTTGAATGATCGTTGGTTAGCATAAATTGACTATGCAGGAATAGGTTTTCTTTACAATGTGTTCTTCCATTTTCACTGAATTCAATTAAACCGTAAGATTATGTCTATGTAATTGCTTGCTAATTAACTGGAAGTGACTCGTGTTGGAAACCTGAACCCCAGAGAGGATTACCTCTCTCATTATTTTCAAATCCAAATCCAAATCAGTGTTTACTATTTTCAGTCTTTCAACCATTGTAACAAAGTGACACTTTCCACAAACTCCTCGTGGATACTATACTCTACTTACCCTTACTAGTTAAGGTGTTTAAGGATTATTTTTGTCCGACCAAACGACATCGATCAAAATGGCGCCGTTGCCGGGGAGTTAGTGCACTTAGTGTTAATTTGTTATTGTTTGCTACAACTCACAAAATCAAAATCTTCTTATTTACTTTTCTTTTCTCATTTTTCTAATGTTCAGAATTACACGGGGCTTTCTTGTTTGTGTTGTGCAGGTGATTCGTCAGTTGTATGTATCATACAAGGTACTCCAAGAAATCATCTCCATTGCTTTTTGATCTAGAAATTGTGAAGACTGCTAGGCAAAATAGGGTTTTTCACAGAACTAATAAAGTAGTGTCTTCTCCAACTCAAATGGAGAATAAACAGGATCTTGGGAAGCAATCTGATCTGCCTCCTGCAGGTCAGTTACCACAAGAATAGCAGCCCACCTTGTTGGAGCATTTTTCTGGTGACAACGAGCTTGAAGATTATATGTCTTAGTCTTAGAGTCTTTGACTTGTAATTGATAGAATTGTTAGGAACAGTTAAAGGGGAGTCTGTTAGGACATGTTTTGTAACTGTTGATAAAATTCTGTGTAAGTTCATAAGGAGGCGAACTTAACAAGTTCGCCTGGTTTATCAGAGGCGAACTTGTTAAGTTCGCTTAGTCTATCTGATGCGAACTTGTTAATTTCGCTTAGCCTATTAGAGGCGAACTTAATAAGTTCGCCTAAGCATCTATTAGGCGAACTTGTTAAGTTCGCCTACTGCAGAACGAGTGCTTATAAATAGAGTTTACAGCTTCAGTGTAGAAAAGATATCAGAGGAGACTAGAGAGAATTCTGGTAATCTTGTAACCTGATATTGTGGTGGAAATACAAAGCGTTTATTTACACCGTTGTTGTTGGTTGAGTTACACGAGCACGTTGATCATGGATTCCGCACGTTATCACCGTGTCGTACCGTGAGTCTAGAGATCCGTCACGCACCGAATTAGGGACCTACACACCTCGGTTATATTCTCATCATCTATTCCTTCGCCTAGGACAGATGAAAACCTCAACCAATCCACTAGCCAAATCCCACCATTACCTAGTTTTGGCCAACCTCTACCACAAGTAAGCCAACCTTTTGACTTCAAACCCGAATCTCATTATTCTTCACCATATGTGATGGTTTATCAATATGATCTCGGGTCAAGTTCGCTTGGGGTCAAGTTCGCTCGGGTCAGTTTCAGGTGAATTTTGTTAGGCGAACTTATTAAGTTCGCTTGATATTAAAAAAAAAGAGTATTTTGGTGGGAAAATTCTTC
Source organism: Smallanthus sonchifolius (assembly GCA_023525975.1). NCBI lineage: Eukaryota > Viridiplantae > Streptophyta > Magnoliopsida > Asterales > Asteraceae > Smallanthus > Smallanthus sonchifolius. The sequence continues at coordinate 65,347,375 of CM042024.1, forward strand.
TTGTTCAAATTTTTGAGTGAAAGTTTATATGCTTGTTTTGAATCATTTTTGAAATTTTGAATTTTCGAAATTTTTTAAAAAGAGTATTTTGGCGGAAATTTTTTCCGGATTTTTTCGCACAAATTTCAAAAATGTCAATTTCTTATGATGATAATGAGATTGGAACTATGCCACCGAGACTTTTGTGCATATCATATTACTGTAGCTGGAAAGTCTGGTTCGAACAGTTCGTATCAGAAACTGATGAAAACTTTTGGACATCTATATTTGAAGGATATGTGCATCCTACTTATGACTATATAGGATATTATGATGTTCCTAAACCAGTGACAGCTCTTGCTAAAGTAGAAAAGCAGAAGTTTGATCGAGAAATGAAGACGCGTGAAACTTTAACGATGTCTTTACCTAAAGAAATCATTTATAGTCTCGGGAAGTGTCCAACTTCAAGAGATCTATGGGAAGCATTGAAGAAAAAGGGTGAAGCAACTTCTCAAGCGTTTGTGGTCTTGATCAAAGAAGAAGTAGTAAAGCAGAGTGTTTCTAAAAGTGATTTTTCTACCGAGTTAAGTGATAGTGAGAGTATTAGATCTGGTGAAAGTACTCAGTCTATCGTGAGTGATATGATGACTGACGTAAGCTTCCAGACAGTTGAAGATGATTTGAGTGAATCAGAAATTGATACAGAGCCTGTCATTGTTGATCAAAAGGGTGAAGCTAATGATGACGTATTCATGGCTCCTGTCACACCCCGACCGATTACGGAATCATCGGGGCGGGACATGTAGACTGTTCATGAGCTCAAGGTTGACTAAATTGTAATATGTTAAATCCATTTACATCCAAACAATCATGAATCAAGTTCAAAGTACATAATGAAATACAATTCGTTTTTGAATTAAGATTAACTAGGTCCAAAGCCTATGTGTAGCATGCCTTGATCTACTCATATGAAAACACCTGAAACATGAATAAAATAAGGTCAACTAAAAAGTTGGTGAGTATAACACAGGTTTGTATATAGATAGCATATAGTTTGTAAAACAAATCCTTACATAACATGATAAATAAGGCATTTATGGGGAGCAGCTATTGTGTAACCAAGTATAATCAAACCTTTGTAACTAGCATGCAAGATTGTGTTGTCGGTATCAATCACCCCAATCTGGGTGGGTTTGTTAAACTCAATAGATCTATCATTGAAAACCATCGGCTTGAATAGTTAATGATTGCACATAATCGCATACAAAAGTTAGCACACATAGCACTCGAGCATAAAGCTCAAATTTGTACACATGAATGTAAATAGGATTTGTACTTGTGTTGTTTGTGTAAATGTAAACATGTAATTTGATAGAGTTCATGTTTCATCACAAAAGTGTAAAAGAGTAAAAGGGGCTATGTATACTCACCTGTACTAGTAAGTAGTATATCACCCGAGTAATGAGTTGCACAAGTGATTTGATATTCACACGCTTAACCTATGATTGAATTATATAAATGTAAATTAATAACATGCACAAATTCTATGGCAAGGTCTAGGGTCCAACGGATTTTGATGTATGAGGATTCGTACAAAAGTTGAGTTATTTCATGTAAAGGATGCAAGCGAGTTGATGTTTGTACTTGAATAAAATAGGTAGGTTCGAAGTATATAATAATGGTATTAGGGTTTAAATAAATTAAATAAATAATTCCTTTTTATTTATTTATTTAAAATAGTGTGTCTGTAAGGAGTGGTGTGATACTATATTTATTAAATATCATTTAAACCCTAATGGGTTATTATTGTGAAAAGATAACTAGTTTAGATAGGTAATTGCTTTCTGTTTTTGTATTTATTATAAAGATAACGTGTCTCAAAAAGAGAACAAGGATGTGTAAATATGTATATATATATATATATATATATATATATATATCTTAATATATATTTAGAAAAATTACATTTGTTTAAATAGGTTTAAAAATCCGAATAGACGTTTGATGGTAACTGATTTATAAAATTGATGTATAAAATTCCTTAAAATGTATTTTATAACATCTTTACACAATTTCATAATAATAAATAATACAAATGTTTCAATCAAATTAGTGATCTCTATTAAAATAAATCTCTTTTTATTTTGTAAATTTGGTATACAAAATCATTCAAATCGTAAAATATACAGTTAATAGCTTGACAATTTGAATTTATAAAACCGTTTGGGTAAATCGAGGGTTAAATTATTGGTTCAATGCTTGAAATGGATCTCGAAAAGAATAGGAATATGTGTGTAACAAGGCAGCCAAAATAATAGAGGAAAAAGGGTGACAGGCCGGGTCGAACCCGTGACCTGTCCCCTTAGTGCGCATGTAACTAACCACCAGACCAGCTTCTATTTATTGATTTTTGAACAGAAAGACCATTTTTATATCAAAACCCATCTGTGTCATCTTCTCCAATAGTCTTACCCAAACCCTAGCCCCAATAGATGACGGTTTGGTACAAATTGACAAATCAACATTAGGGCTTTCATCCAGGGAAACAAGACGAGTAAAAAGACATAACAATCACCTGAAATGGTTGCGAGGAGGTGGAGACCGATTGGCGCCGCGGGTTCGAGTTCTTCGGACTACGATCGAGTTCCAGCAGAGGTGAGAGGAGCAATTGAGGGTTCAGGGAGTTAGGAAAAGGCGTCGCGATCGTTTATGAGTGGATTTTGGGTTCCAATTTCAACTGAAACTTGAAATTCAAATTGCAAGTTGCTTGAGGTCGGTCACGGGAATGATTTGAGATTAATACGTTTGATTACAAATAAATTGGATAATCAATTGAGTTTGGAAACGAGTGAGTACTGACTGAGAGTGATTTGCGGCCATTAAACTCGTTAAATGGCCATGATTTGAAACCGAAATTGCCATGGTTTGACTTTGGATAGTCAAACGCGTTTGAACTCGAATTCATCCGTACAATCCACGGAATTAGTTGGCTAATTGGGTTGGAAAACGGTCATGATTCACTCGAGCATACATGGTAAGTTCTTTTGATACAAGGACTTGACCGATTATAGTTGAATTGCAAAAGAAATCGATTTTTGTTGACTTCTCAAAGTCAAAGGGACGAGTTTGGTTTTCAAGATCAAAGAGAGGTTTCAATTTGAGGGTTCAAGTCCAAGGAGGTGAATGGGGTTCAAGTTTTCCAAACATCTTATTTTAAAATAAACAATTAAATAGTTTTTTATAAAAGCTTGTAAACTTAACATCATGTGTTTAAACTATTTTATATAGAACTAAATATATAAAATGGTTTATGTAATTATACATATATAAATATTAAACCGATGATGAAGAAATGTAAACGCCGGGTTCTAAATTTTGAATAGATGTTATAGAAATAAATTTAAAATGGTGGTTTATGTGACAACAGTTCTAGAATAAATACCGGTTTTAAATGTAGTGTTATTATTGGAATTATTAGATTAAAATGAATCCAGAAATTTATGGTCTGAGAAATCATGGATGTTACAGCTCCTGCTGCATCTTCTTCAGAAGTAAAACCTGAGGTACTTTCTAACTCTGAAACGTTTTGTTCTAATTGTATTTCAGTGAAGGATAAAATGATGAAGGTTATGGATGACAATATAAACCTCATTTGTGATATGAAATCGATGCACACGGTAAATCAGAAACTAAAAGATAATGAGAATGTGTGTATTGAGAGAATATAATCATTGAAGAGGGATATAAGTTCTCTGACTTTGAAGATCAAAGAGCAGGCATATCACCTGGATATGTCCTTTGTAGAAATTGAGAAAAGAAATAATGATCTTTTTGAGAAAGATAGGGTACTGGCTGAATCTAAAGCAAAGGTGATCAGATTACACAGAAAGTTAGAAAGATTTGGAAATTCATCATTCTTATTAGAACATTATAATAATAATACTAAAGAGGGGAAGGGAACTAATGGTATTGGTTATGTTCCTCCACCATTCAACGGGAATTATTCTGTTACACCTGAGATTATAAAAGATGAGGATTTAGATCCTAAGACTGTGTTGAAAGTGAATCCAGTCATAGGTGAAGATATGGTGTATTCTGATGAGAGTGATGATGAATATTTTGATGAAGCTAAGGTAGAGGGGATACCGAAAGAGATTAAGAAAGAAGACTCAAAGGTTTATTCTAATTCATCTAGAAATTATACATTTGAAAGTTCTTCAAATTCAAGGAGGAGAGTTCCATATGTCAAAGATTATAAAGACAGGCGTACATGTTTTCATTGTAATGAGATGGGACACATTGTGGTGACTTGTCCTTACAAAAATAAAGGGAAGAAGCATGTATTTCCTGAGAAGATGAAGCTTGAATCAAAACCTGTTGCAAAATCTGGAGTTCCAGAGAAAATAAAGCAAAAAGAAGTTCATGTAGGTGAATCTTCATCAAGTACTTCTTATCGTGTGAAGATTCCTTATATGAGAGATTATCGTGAGACGAGATCTTGCTTTTACTGTGGTCTTGTGGGTCATATTCGGATTGTGTGTCCTCACAACGCCAACGGTAACCGACATGTTACCCCAGAAAAGGTAAGAACTCATGGTAAGCCTTATGTTAACCCAAATGTGGTTAAACCTCGTGATACACCAAAGGGTAATTCAAAATCTGAGGTTAGGCTTTCTAGACCTCAAAGACGGAGAAGAAACAGAAGATTGAGAAAATTTTTAGAACAACAAGAGTTTTCACAATCAAATCAATTTTCAAATGAAAGAAAATGTTCAAACACTTCACGTTTTAAGCAAAATGAACTTAATGAACAGAAGTATGTTTTGAAATCTAAAGTTTCTGTTTCTGACTCGTCGGAACAATCACCGAAAATCGATGAGAGATTCAATTGTGAATGGAGTGAGGTTTATTATTTTGATACATATGGACAACCCATGACTACTATGGCTTGGGTCCCAATTTCAAATTAATGTTTCTTATTAGATGTGCAGGATTAACCATGAGGGACTATTAATACCAATTTGGTTGTTGATAGTGGTGTTTCTAAGCACATGATAGGGATTGACATCTGCAAAGAGTAAAGAGTTGTTGATAACTGAGAATCTATTTGATTCAACGACTTGATGCTCAAGGGGGAGAATATGTCACACACAATGTTTTGGAAACATTTTTACAAAGTCCAAATGATAACCTGAAACTTAGGATGACGATGGTGAGCATAAAGTCATTGATGCAACCATTTGACTAGTTGAGGGGGAGTCTACCGGACAGGGGGAGTACAGAACTATGTTGACAAAGGCAAAGGCATTTAATTACATGATTACATCGGTTTGAGTTTTTAAATGACTGACTTTCTTAATCCTGAGTAACCAAGTAAAATGTTTTTCATAAAATGTTTTCATGGAAGGTTTATTTTCGTTTGTTTTACTTTCTTTGAAAACGATTTTGAAAAAGTCAAACAAATTGAAAAAGTTAAAATCGACATTACTTGAAGTTAAAGAAGAGATGATAGTACATCAGTAAATGTTCTTTCACACATGACCTTAGATTGACTGGTTGGTGCTTCATGTTAATATATCTGAATTATATGTTTTGATCTAAACTTCAGAGACTACACAAATAGGAAATGATAGTGTTGTGTATGCATATAATTTGAATTGTCAGTAGACTAAAAGCGTCACTGAACCATTAGTAGTGTGAAAACATAATTGCATATGTTACAACTGTGATTTGAACCCATTTTATGCCTAGGTGTGTGTGTTAAAAAATCACTATCAGATAATGAATATTAGCTTTTAATAAAGATTTTCCTATGAGATCAGTTTCGGGTTATGTCCTTAGCACTATTCATTCGATTTGCTTCAGTGCCCATGTCCCGATAAACATGCAATTTGAAGTATAATTAAGATATGTACTTGACAACATCTGTCAAACATATACTATCCCTTGGATCATATTGATAAATCATCTTTACTGATTCCATTGAATTCATAATCCAGATAACAGTTGGATCCACGTACCTGAATCTTATGATTCCACATATATAAGCCAAGACATTGAATCATTCGATTCTGAATCTCATTGATTCCTATACAATCCAATTTGGATTCTGCTATTCATGTGCTAAGTGATGTCTCCTCATTCTGGAAATTTGGATAATCTTTAGTAAAATCTCATATGTCTTGAAGATAGTGCATTTACTTTCTGTTGGCATACTAGTGGGGTACACGTTGTATTTCATACTTAAATGGTACCTTAACTAACAAGAAAGTGGGAATGAGATGCTTTAGTTTCAAATCTTATAATATTGACAATTTGAATTTGTGTGTCATAGCATGATCCTATTTTCTTTAAATGTTTATCGCGTATCATAACATGCAATATGAAAGTCTTGAAAAGATAGAGTGTGATAATCTTGAAAGATATTGGTTTGCTTGGTCAAGTCTTGAAAGAATGACATAGGATACCATTTGATATTATATGGATTTTATATCCAAGATGTGTGATTGATATCTCATATATACTGATATGATCTTCTTACTCGTGATGTTCGACCAAAAAATGTGATTTTATTTTTTACATTTCAGTTTGTATAGAGAAAAACCAAAAAGATTTTATGTTTTTTATGTTTGAAAAACCAAAAAGATTTTATTTTTCCAACTTCCATGGAAATCTTAATTGTTGGTTATTCTAGGTTGTTCTCCTTTCCAAAAACTGAATATTGCAGACAGAAGTTGACAAGGGGTCCTTCTCCCAAGTTTTCTTCTAGAAAACAAGAGAGAAAGTGCAGATGAACAAGACGAAGACTGCAGTGTGTTTGATGATATATGAAGACGGATGACAATCTTCTAAAGTTGTTGTCAAGGGGGAGTCTGTTGGAGCATTTTCTGGTGACAACGAGCTTGAAGATTATATGTCTTAGTATTAGAGTCTTTGACTTGTAATTGATAGAATTGTTAGCAACAGTTAAAAGGGAGTTTGTTAGGACATGTTTTGTAACTGTTGATAAAATTCTGTGTAAGTTCATAGAGAGGCGAACTTAACAAGTTCGCCAGGTTTATCAGAGGCGAACTTGGTAAGTTCGCTTAGTCTATCCGAGGCGAACTTGTTAAGTTCGCTTAGCCTATTAGAGGCGAACTTAATATGTTCGCCTAAGCATCTTTTAGGCGAACTTGTTAAGTTTGCCTACTGCAGAACTGGTGCTTATAAATAGAGTTTACAGTTTCAGTGTAGAAAAGATATCAGAGGAGACTAGAGAGAATTCTGTGAATCTTGTGACCTGATATTGTGATGGAAATACAAAGCATTTATTTACACCGTTGTTGTTGATTGAGTTACACGAGCACGTTGATCATGGATTCCGCACGTTATCACCGTGTCGTACCGCGAGTCTAGAGATCCGTCACGCACCGAATTAAGGACCTACACACCTCGGTTATATTCTCATCATCTATTCCTTCGCCTAGGACAGATGAAATCCTCAACCAATCAACTAGCCAAATCCCACCATTACCAAGCTTTGGCCAACCTCTACCACAAGTAAGTCAACCTTTTGACTTCAAACCCGAATCTCATTATTCTTCACCATATGTGAGGATAGTGCCAGATACCATTCCACCAACCTCACAACCACCCATTACAAAATCTTCCACATTTCATTCAACCCCCCACCGTGTTTTCATCTATACACTTTAGGTTTAGACTATGAGGATGAAGCAGATGGGTTTGATGATGAGTATGAGGGGTATGAGGATGATGCTAATGAGTTTGACAGAAGGGACAGACAGAGGGTTAGGGTGCCAGCATACAGAAAGCATGATACAGGTGTTCGGTTTGAAATGCCTAATGAACATCAGTTTGATCAGAGGCTGCCACAACATCAAGTTCAGCAAGACATTCCAGCACCAATCCCACCACAGCAACAGCCTGTAAACAGGCTAAGAAGACCTGGTCCTAGGAATGCAATCCATCCTTTTGACAATCCGGGAGGCATTGCGAGGAGATATAACAGAGGCCCTGTTAGAGGGATTGAGAGCCACTTCATACCTTCCATTGCTTACAATACATCTCCAGTTGTTATTCCACAACAACACTGGAGGTCATTTGAAGTTCGTTCCTAGGCAATTCAGAATTTGCCTAAGTATCATGGTCTGGGAATAGAGAAGCCTTACTTGCATCTGAGTACCTATGACGCTAGGTGCAATACCATTGGGGGATAGGGATTCCCACCAGATGATGTGAAGTTTGTGTTGTTCCAATTCACCCTAGAAGACAAGGCTCAACAATGGTTTCATTCCTTACCTTCTGCTTCTATTTACACATGGGGTGATATGCAACAACAATTCCTAAATGAGTTCTATACTAATCAGAGGACTAGTGATGCTAGGAAGTACATCAAATATTTCCAACAACAATCTGGGGATTTATTTCAAGAGGATTTTTTTTGGTTCAAGATGTTGATCAAGAACTGTCCACACCATGGTTTGCAAATGTGGGAGATGTGGAATGCCTTCCATGAGGGCTTGACAGATGATGATGCCCGGGACCTCAACTCTATTTCTAATGATACATTTGGTACCAACTTTGAGGATGAAGACTGGGACTATTTAGAGAAGATGGCACAAACTTCTAAGAGAAAAGCTCAATCTTCAAGAAGGGCAAGACATTCAGTAGTGAGAGCAGTTGAGAGTCCTAACTCTGAGGCAAACAGGTTAGAAAAGTTAGAGAGGCAGGTGGCCAATATGGGAACTAGGGGTCAACAGTATGAGGTGTGTGATCAGTGTTGGGAGTTGGGGCATAATGGTGCTAGTTGCATAGGACAGTATGAGGATGTGAATTATTTGCAGGGGTTGGTAGGAACTATGACATAACTCCAACACCTACCACCCGGGTCTTAGAAATCATCCCAACTTCCGGTATGGGGATGCCTTAAATCAAGCTAACCCCAATTTTTAAGGTAGTGGTTAAAGAGCTCAACAACCATTCCCACCCCGAAACCAAAATTATAATCAAGGCAACAACCAAATGGGTTATCAAAGGGGGAATGAGCAGGGAGGATCATCTGGATAGAGCTGTGAAAGTTTTGACCACTCAAATGTGGTAGTTTGCCACTGAAATAGCTGAATTGAGGAAGAGTAGTGGCAAGCTTCCAAGTGATACAGTGACTAATCTATCTCATCACACCTCGGGGAGCAGAAACATGAAGAACAGTCACGTGGGCAAGGTTAGTACTCTTTAAAGTGGTAAGACTTATGATAACAAGGTTGCGCCTCCACCAACCTTTGTTGATGGTGTGGTGGAGGACATTGATGAGCATGCTATCAGTGATGATGAACCCGAGCCGATTCCGGTTACACGTGCTTTTCCCAGTCAAAATGAAACACCTTTTCCTAAAACATTATCTATTGTTAACAATGGGGGAGTGGTGCCTCCAACGGTACCATTCCTTGCTTGTTTAGTGAATGCAGGTAAACAGGTGGCAGTCAAGAAGAGAGGTCCTCAACAGGAGGAAATCTGGGAGCTTTTCAAACAGGTAAAAATTAATATACCTCTTCTTGATGCAATTAAACAGATACCGGTCTATGCGAAGTATTTGAAAGACTTGTGCACTAAGAAAAGGCATAATAAAATTCCTGAAAAGCTTGATCTGAATGCACGAGTCAATGCAATTTTGACTGGTGCTCATCTACCTAAACTCCAAGATCCAGGAGCGCCCATATTTTCTATACAAGTGGGTGATTTTAAAATGAACAAGGCACTATTGGATCTTGGAGCAAGTGTGAGCATCCTTCCTGGGAGTTTGTATGACCAGTATGACTTTGGTCCACTGCGTAGAGCCAATACTACTGTGGTGTTGGCTGACTTAACCCCTAAACTCCCAAGAGGGACTGTTCGTGATGTGATAGCGAAAGTGGATCAATTCTACTATCCGGTGGATTTCTTGGTTCTTGACTATGTGCAATCTGAAAAGGTCACTCAACCAACTGTCATTTTGGGTCGACCCTTCTTAGCCACCTCCCATTCTTTGATTGACTGTCGCTTAGGCACAGTTGATATGACTTTTGGCAATAGAAGGGTCCGTTTAAATATCTTTTCAAATGAATCTAACCCTCTGCCCAGTGATGAATGCTTCATGGCAGACATTATTGAAGGATGTTATCCTCACTTTGAGGATGAGTCCATAGAGTAGTGTTTTGTGTGTGACATGGTTGAACATGAATTGGAGCTTGATATGCAAGAAGAGGAAAAGGTTGTGGAAGCATTGGCGGTGCAAGACGATAGACCTCCATGGACTCATCATCTGGAGAGTCTACCGACTGAGATTGATTCGGGGCTGAAATCATCGCTTGTGAGCCCCCTAAAAGTGGAGTTAAAGGATCTACCCAAGAACCTAAAGTATGCATTTTTAGGGGATGATGAAACTCTACCTGTCATCATTGCATCCAACCTGGATGAGGAGCAAGAGGAAGCATTACTGAACGTGCTTCAGGACTACAAAGCTGCAATTAGATGGACCATTGCTGATTTGAAGGGCGCCAGTCTATCCATTGTGATGCACAAGATCATCACAGATGCAGATGCAAGACCTTCACGGGATACACAATGTCGATTAAATCCCATCATGCGTGAGGTTGTCAAGAAGGAAGTGTTGAAGTGGTTGGACGCCGGGATCATCTATCCCATTTCTATCAGTCCATGGGTGTGTCCAACCCAAACAGTGCCCAAGAAAACAGGTATCCAGGTATTACACGGTGAGCATGGTGAGCAAATTGCCACTCAGCCGGTAACCGGGTGGCATGTGTGTATTGATTACAGGAAATTGAATGCGGCCACATCAAAGGACCATTTCCCTTTACCGTTTATTGATCAAATCATTGAGAAGCTATCTGGTCAGAAATTTTACTTCTTTTTAGATGGTTACTCAAGGTACAATCAGATAGCCATCCATCCTGATGATCAGGAAAAGCCCACCTTCACATGCCCTTATGGTACTTTTGCCTTCCGGTGAATGCCCTTTGGGTTGTGTAATGCCCCGGCCACCTTTCAAAGGTGTATGATGAGTATATTCTCGGACATGGTCGGGCAGTCCCTTGAGATCTTTATGGTTGATTTTTCAGTTTTTGGATCATCGTTTGATTTGTGTTTAATGAATTATCTAAGGTTTTGAAACGATGTGTGGAAACTAATTTGGTCTTAAGCTGGGAGAAGAACCATTTTATGGTTCAAGAGGGTATTGTTTTGGGTCATGTGGTGTCAAGTTGGGGGATTGAGGTAGACAGGGTTAAAATCACTGTTATTTCAACATTACCTCCCCCGACAAATGTCAAGGGTGTGCGCTCTTTTCTAGGGTATGCCAGGTTTTACCGTAGGTTTATTAAGGGATTTAGTGTCATCACAAAACCTTTATGCAACATACTTCTAAAAGATGTACCTTTTGAATTTGACAAAGAATGTGTCACCGCTTTTAATAAGTTGAAGGAACAATTGGTACAAGCCCCAGTTTTGCAATCACCGGATTGGAATCTTCCTTTTGAAATAATGTGTGATGCTAGTAATATGCAAACAAGACCCTCTATGTTGCTCAATTGAATTACACTACAACAAAGAAGGAGTTGCTTGCAGTTGTCTATGCCTTAGACAAATTTAGGTATTATATTTGGGGTAGTAAAGTGATTGTTTACTCTGATCATGCAGCGGTTAGTTATTTAATGGCAAAGAAGGATGCCAAGCCCAGGTTAATCAGGTGGGTCCTCTTGTTTCATGAATTCAATCTGGAAATCAGAGGCAAGAAAGGCTGTGAGAATTCAGTAGCTGACCATCTGTCACAAATTCAGAGGGAAGAGGAGGATGTCACTCCCGATATAAATGAACAATTCCCTAATGAGTGTTTAATGTCTATTACTTCTTCAGATCCTTGGTATGCATGTGTTGCTAATTATTTAGTTACAGGTACTATTCCTGAAGACTGGACCAAGAAAAAAGAGGAACAATTTCTTGACAAGGGTCAATTAATACATCTGGGATGAACCAGACTTGTTCAAGGTGGGAGCAGACCAACTCATCAGACGTTGCATCCCTGAATCAGAGATCCCAGCAGTGTTGGAACTTGCACATGCCTCTCCATGTGGTGGCCATTTTAGTGGCCAGAAAACAAGGCATCGGATACTATCTTGCGGGCTATTTTGGCCTACTATTTTTAAAGATACTTTTGAGTTTGCTAGAACATGTACAAATTGTCAAAAGATGGGCAGTATTACTAAGAGGAATGAGTTGCCCATGCAACCAATCCTTGTTGTTGACATTTTTGACATGTGGGGGATTGACTTTATGTGCCCATTGCCAAATTTATTTGGCAATTTGTACATCTTAGTGGCAGTTGACTATGTTTCAAAATGGGTTGAAGCAATTGCCACCAAAACCAATGACCATAGCGTAGTTTGCAAATTTGTGATATCCAACATTTTCACAAGATTTGGGCTTCCCCGTGTGATCAAAGGTGATGGGGGATCTCACTTTAAGAACATTCATTTTGGCAAACTTCTGAAACGCTACGGCGTAGACCACCGGATTGCCACTCCATATCACCCACAAACAAGTGGGCAAGTGGAAGTTTCCAATAGGCAAATCAAAGAAATTTTGCAGAAAACAGTACGGGCTGACCGCAAGGATTGGTCAAACAAACAGAGTGATGCCTTGTGGGCATACCGTTCTGCTTACAAACACCTATTGGCACTACACCATACCGGTTGGTCTACGGGAAGGGATGTCACTTACTTGTGGAATTGGATCATCGAGCATTATGGGTTATTAAAAATGTTAATCTTGATTATGATGCTGCAGGTAAGCAAAGTCAGTTGTGCTTGAGTGAGTTGGAGGAATTAAAAGATGATGCATATGAGAGTGCTTCTACATACAAAGACAAGATGAAGAAGGTTCATGATGCAAAGATCCAATTGAAAACCTTTGCGGTTGGGCAATAGGTGTGGTTATTCAACTCACAGTTGAAGCTTTTCCCGGGCAAACTAAAGAGTAAGTGGACAGGTCCTGTGACACCCGGCAAATTTCAGGATGATATCCATTCCCGACTGAGATACATATTACATTATTAGACATCCATCACACATAATTTTATAATAATTAAGTCCATTTCACACTTAGCAAGTCAATCCGTTTACACGTGTCGGTAATCCGAAAGATTACCCGGTCAAACACGCGTCCTACAGCACGACCGTTGGTGATAATTTAAAACAAATACCTAGACATATAATATGTGTGTGAAAATTATATGTAACATTGTGATTTAATTAATCATGCCTATATAAATTTTTCGGTGATTTATAGAAATACTTTTATTTTCAACACAGTCCGGTAGACACGCATTGTGCACTAGCTAGGTCCATAATTATAAGCAGATACTTAGACATATATTTGATGTGCACAAATTAAATGTAGTACTGTGATATGTTATTTCAAGACCCTGTGAATTTTTTGGGAATTTTCTGAGAAACTTTATGTTTTAACGTTGTCCGACCAGTCTGCAGTATGTACCGACATTTCCAAATAAAAATCCGAAAATTTTATATGTTAAACATACCAATATGAGTAAAATTATTTTTAAATAATTTCGTTAATACATATTCGGGATTTTCGTCAATAAATTGGTGACTATTCGTTTTCCACCACCCGGTATCAAAATCCACTATAAATACCCCCACCTCCACCATTTCTTCTCCTCCACTCTTCCACTCTCTCTCTCCTCCCTCTCTCCTTCTTGAAGCCGAGGTCACCACCACCCCATCTAATCTTCACCATTTTTGTTGTTTTGATCTTCATTTCACTCAAAAATCAATCTCCAAGAATAAATTATTAAGTTTGCAAGAAGATTCATCCATCAATCCATCCATTTTCATGTTTGCTAAGATCAAAACTCGCTTTTTCTCCATTTTCATCTTCATGTTCTTATGAACATGCATCCAAAGAAAAACCTTTTTTATGAAAGATTAGCCATGGATTCTTAAAGGAAATGTGTTTTAAAACTCAAAAGGTCATAATGTTGGTGGTTTTGGACTCGGGTTTTGTTCACAGGCTCGGTTTCCATTTAAGGAAACTTTATTATGTATGCATGTGGTAGATGATGAGATTTTATTGGTTTGATGGTGTATTATGTTGTAATAGTAGTTGTAGATGATCAATATGTGAAAACTATGTTGTCAAAAGTATTGGATGATACATGCATGCTTGGTTTTGCTATTTTAGGAAACTTTAATTTTGGGTTTCATGCTAGATGTCATGTTTAGGGTGATTTGATGATGGAAAATGGTTAGATATGCATAAAGAATGGATAATATGTGTAGATTTGCTATCTAGAACTTTTGGTCATATAAGATTTCATGCTCGTTTCTATTTATAGTAACTTTAATTTTTGGGTTTTTGTTAAAAGAAGTTATGATGTGATTTGTTTGGTGAAAATGATGCATAAACACTAGATATAGAGATTGTATGATTTTGTTTCGGTAAAATCACATGTCCATGATGCTTTTAGTCTCGTTTTCTATTTTTAGAAACTTTATTTCTTAACATGTATGAAAACTTGGTGTTTAGGTGTATTCAAAGCATGAAACTAGTGTAGTGAACATTATGGAAGAATGATTGACCGAAATGATGGATTAAAATGCATGTGTATGAGTTTTAGAGCCCGGTTTCTAAATAAGAAACTTTATTCTTTCAAGAGTTATGAATGTAAGTTATTAACATGATTAGAAGGTTTAAATGACTTAGTACGATGTAACTAAGTGCATTATATGATAATATATGATATTATTCCATGAACTTGACAATTTGACATGATCTTGCTATAATAGGAAACCTTATTTATCCAAAACTCGCATGTTTGTCTATTTTTAGCAAGTAAACCTTGGGATGTTTTATATGTGTTATAACATGCCTAATTTCATGTGCAAACATCAACTTTGCATAGTTGCCATGTTTAGGACTCAACAACTTGACCTTCCAATTAAGGAAACTTTGAATGTATCAAAAGTTGTGTTACAAGTCCTAAATTCAATCGAATGTGCCAATGTGTTTATTAGACGATAATAGACTATTTTCATAGGAGGTTTGAATTCTGTGTTAGGATTTGAATGCTTAAGTCCAACGTGTCACCAACGGGTCGTCAAGTCAAAACATCTTTGAAACGTCAAAGTCACTTTTCAAACAACTCTTTGGATGCAAAGAGTTCATAGTCAAGCACTTACAATACTTAGACCTTAAAGTCCTAAATGTTTCCTAGGGCACGAGTAGGTCGTCTCATTTAGCCGGATTTGCTAAGACTTGCATATCATTACCGCTTTATCCGGTGAGTTCTCTCAGCCCCGTTTCACTCATTTTCCATTTTGGGGTGAGATACATGCTTAAGTACATTTTTCAAAAAAACTTATTTCCATGCTTACACCATTACATTAATTATATAAGTTGTACATGGTGTGTACAAAGTAATCTCAGAGTCAACCATTAATTTTTCCACAAGCGAGGTGATCATGAACAGTACTGTTGGGTTTAACAACCCCTACCCGGGTTAGTAGCGCTAACTTCGACTGGACGTCGAACGGGTACATAATTGGCCTAATCCATTCATGTGCAAGGAACAAAGAGGCGAACCACATCCTTTTCCTTTTTCAGTGACTACAATTGAGCTTCAGTTGGCGGACTTATGATATTTTTTGGTTTTGTCTGATCAACAATGATTGTGTAGAGTACAGATGCTTTTCCATGCATTGTCAATATATGATTTTCCAAAACATTTCATGATATGATTTCCATTACATACAACCTGTGAACTCACCAACATTATGTTGACCCATTTTAGCGTGTTTATCTCATGTCGTTGAATGCATAGTATATGTGGCTAGGATGCACCCACTGGAGTCACACACTCATCATGCATGGCATCCTATTTTGATAAACAATATTTTATCATCATTATTTTCAAATGTTGTAAACATTCAAACATTGCTTCCGCACTTTTATTTTGGACTATATCAAACTTTATTTTGGACTCGTTCGAGTCATGCATAAAACAGGTATTTTAAAAGCCATTTAGTGGCCGTTCAAAGTAATTCAATTGTAAAGATCCTCTCGAGTCACGCCCCTCGAGTATAGCTCGGAAGTGGAATTTGGGGGTGTGACAGGTCCATACTTGGTGACCAAGGTGGGTCATTCAAGAGATGTGGAAATTGAAGACTTTGACGACCATTGGAGGCAAACAGTGAATGGCCACCGTCTAAACCGTACTTAGATCCCAATGACATCAATGGTTCGGATAAGAAAGTCGAGGTATTGTTCGTGAGTACTCTCGAAGATGGAGACACGTAAGTAGCATCAGGTACATGTAGGTCCTCATGGCACTTCTACAGATCATTCTCTTGATAAGACTGTCGTTAACTCAGAGTGCGGAATCCAACGAATCAACGATTACATACACAAAAGACAATATAGACAATCAAGTAAATAACATTCACACATGTATTCCAATTCTCAATAGAGTTTACAGACTCAATCGTTCAACTCTGTTCTAGTTCTGATCGATTCTTTTCTATCCATACAAACTGACTCTGTAAACATCTATATATAGACTACTGACCTGCATTAGGTGAACTTAACAAGTTCGCCTCTAACAGACTAAGCGAACTTAACAAGTTCGCCTCAGATAGACTTAAGCGAACTTAACAAGTTCGCCTTTGTTAGACTAGGCGAACTTAACAAGTTCGCCTCTAGCATAACTTGCATAAAACACTTAGAATTTTATTACATTACAAAAACATAAAGACATTAGATCTAAACTATTACAATGTTTCATACAACGCTCGAGGAGCCTGATGAAGACCATAGAGGGCCTTATCAAGCTTGAAAACCATATTCGGATTAAGTGGATCTTCAAACCCCGGCGGCTGACAAACAAAAACTTCCTCCTTGACCTTTCCATATAAAAACGCACTTTTCACATCCAATTGAAACACCTTAAAACCTTTATAAGAAGCAAAAGCTAGAAACAGTTGTATAGCTTCAAGCCTCGTAACAGGCGCATAAACCTCGGTGTAATCAATTCCCTCTTGTTGATTAAAGCCCTGGACAACTAATGTTGCTTTGTTTCGTACCATGACACCTGATCGTCTTTCTTACATTTAAACACCCATTTAGTACCAATCGGATATACACCCTTCGGAAGATCTACAAGATTCCAAACCTTAAGTTTGTCAAACTGAGCAAGTTCTTCCTGCATAGCCTCTATCCAATTGTTATCATTTAAAGCCATTTCAACAGTTTTGGGTTCGACCTGAGAAATAAAACATGAATGTGAGCAATCATCAAGAACACCAGAATCTTTAATACATGTATACAAACAAGTATTGTCTACAAGAGAACGTGTTTTCACTCCATCCTGCCAATTTTCGATTATATTTGTCACTAGATGATCTTTGAGTTCCTTGATGGAAGCGACCTCAGGAAC
The DNA here is from genome assembly GCA_023525975.1 of Smallanthus sonchifolius. Taxonomy (NCBI): domain Eukaryota; kingdom Viridiplantae; phylum Streptophyta; class Magnoliopsida; order Asterales; family Asteraceae; genus Smallanthus; species Smallanthus sonchifolius. Next base: position 65,364,860 of record CM042024.1, read on the forward strand.
CTGTAACACTTCAACACGAGTTGTATCAGATTGATAAGACAAATCATGATTAATTGGAATTTCCGAGTTTAAATTTGTAGGAATCTCCCCCGAATCCTGTGTCGAAGGTAATGTATCATCACCCAACAAAGGATCAGCAGAAGAATCTTGAAAAATAGCGTTGTCTTCCTCACTCTCTGAATCTTGTCGTCCCGAACAAGAAGCAACATTAGGATCGGGAGCAGGAGTAGATGGAACGGATGAATGTGGAACTGCATTTTGTAGAAAGCCATTGTGATGTGCATCCTGACATGAATCACAGAGAACAGCAGCTTCATTAGGAGAAATATCAGAAGGTAAATGAAAAGACTTGAATAAATTTTCATAATCAAATGCCCAATTTGATCCAATCTCCATTTGAGGTAAAGACCGATTTGAACAGTCAATAGGGAACCATTCTTCAACTTGGAACGTTTCTTTGTTATAAACCCTCATGGTAGTCGAATTGGCAACATACCCCAGAAAAATCCCTTCAATAGCCTTAGCACTAAATTTTGTTGGGGCATCTCGAACTTTCAACAGGGTGCAAGGATTACCAAAAGGTAGTAAATAATCCAGATTCAGCTTTCGATTATTTAGCAACTCGTAGCAAGTCTTATTGTGTCGCTTGACGGTCAAGACCCTATTCAAAACGTGACACGCAGTATTCACAGCTTCAGCCCAAAAAGTAACTGGAAGCTTAGAAACTGCAAGCATCGTGCGTGCTGTTTCAACCAACGTCCTGTTCTTTCATTCAGCAACACCGTTTTCTTGAGGAACATATGGCGCACTGAATTCATGATGAATTCCCTTTTGTAGACAGAATAAGCCCATCTTTCTATTCTTAAACTCGCTACCATTGTCACTCCTAATTCTTTTGACCTTCAGATTGAATAAATTCTCCAAACCCAGGATTAAGTATTGTACCAACTCAGTGGTTTCAGCTTTAGAAGAAAGAAACTTAACCCATGAAAATCTAGAGAAATCATCCTTTACTACCAAACAGTACGATTTTCCACGAATGCTCTTGATACTAATCGGACCGAACAAATCCATATGTAGCAGCTCCAACAGAGTTACGATAGAATTCTTCGATTTAGATTTGTGTGATTTCTTTTGTTGTTTCCCCTTCTTGCAAGGAATACAATCATCAGGAACTGAGAATTTCATCTTCAGAATACCAAGAACCAGATCATTCTTAACAATATAGTTCATCTTCCGATAGTTGATGTGAGCTAGCTTCCTGTGCCACAAAATAGAATCTGATTCCGACGCCTTGGAGATTAAACATGTAGGAATTGAATCCGTTGTAGTAGCGACACTCATGTCAAGGACATATGTGTCATTTCTCCTTGGGGCCTTCATGAGAATTCATTCGTCAGGAATAACGAAACCAGGTTTCAAGATATAACACTCAGCATCATTGAAATGGAACGAAAACTTCTTGTCACAAACTTGTGATACACTCAAAAGATTGTGTTCAAGCTGCTCCACATAATTTACCTTCTCAAATTTCACTTTATCATTCTTTAAAGTACCCTGTCCAGTTATGTACCCGCCTTTATTCCCCGCAAAAGCGACATAACCTCCATCAATATTTTTAACATCTTCAAGCAATCTGATATTCCCTGTCATATGTCGAGAGCAACCACTATCCACATACCATGTATTATTGATAGTCCTCCTTGGTTGTCCCAACATAAACAACGAAAATCAGTTAGAAATAGGAACCCAAGCCATTGTGGTCTTGGGTCGTCCAGATTGATCAAAATAAACAACTTCTAGTAACTCACAATCAATGTTATCATTAACTTTTGGAATAGAAGTTTTACCAACAGACTTTTTCAAAGAAGACACATTTTGATTATCTTGAAAAACATTATTTGATATATTATTATCAGATTCAGATGTTTCCAAAATTTTCTTCAATTTTCTGTTTCGTCTTCTCCTTTGTGGTCTAGACAATTTAACTTCAGATTGAGAATCTTTTGAAATTCTAACATGAGGAATCTCAAGTTTCTCTTGACACACAAATGATTTAGAATTCAATTTATCCTGCTGTTTAAATCTAGAGGATTTAGCAAAAGATCGACAGGACGTATTGTTCTCCAAACTAAATGATGACTTTCCCTCATCTGTTCTTTTCAGAATCTTCACCACTTTTGGTTGTGAAGGAACAGTCTTCAATTTTCCCTGGTTCTTATAAGGACAATTGACCAGAATGTGACCAGCTTCGTTGCAATGAAAACAAACTCTTCTCTCTTTATAAGTTCTAAAGTAAGAAGAATTCTTTGAGTTTAAGGAGCCATCAGAGGAATAAGCTTCAGAAGATTTTTCAAAACATTTTACTGTCTTCTTTGGAACATAAACCTGTGTAGGCACCTTTGATGAATGCACCTTTTGATGACCAGCAGCGACAAAACCACTTGACTGTAAAATTGGGGAAAGCTTAGGGGTAACGACTTTCACCTCATCAGGTTCAGTCAGAATGCATCTATCATGGGTAACAGTTTTTACAACTATTGGTTCATCAAGTTTCACCTCTTTTGGAATACCTTCGACCTTCTTCTCAACAAATACCTCATCCTCCGAATCAGATTCATAAACCATATCCTCACCAGTTACCGGGTTCACTTTCAATACTGTTTTTGGATCTATTTCCTCTTCATGTATGATTTCAGGTTTAACCACATAATTTGCATTAAATGGTGGAGGAACAAATCCAATCCCAGCAACCCGTTTAGTAGGATTAGCATTTGAATTAAAATAATCCAAAACAACAGAAGAATTTATAAAATTTTCCAACTCTCTATGAAGTTTGATCACCTCAGACTCTTTTATCAGAAATTTCCTTATTCTTTTGAGCAACAATTTCATTTCGTTTTTCTATTTCAGTATAAGCCATATCCAGATGATAAGCTTGTTCTTTATATTTCAACCCCAGAGAATTTAAGTCACTTTTCAAAGACTCAATTCTATCGATGCACAATTTATCGTTGTCTTTCAGTTTCTGATTAATAGAATGCATCGATTTCATATCACAAATCAAGTTTGTGTTATCATCCATGACCTTTTGTAATTTATCTTTAACAGTAATGCAGTTAGAACAGTAAATTTGACAAACAGAGTCTTTTACCTTTGACGGATCAGACATGTCTGCCATGAAAACTTTGGCAATGGGAATATTCTCTGAATCAGCACCATCTGAAGCATTTTGTGTTAGAACAATATCATCTTCAGCAACACCTGATGCAACACCAGAATCAATATTCTGCACTTTTCTATCTCTTTATCAACAATCTGCACACTTTCACCATCACTCGAACCATCACTTGAACCATCACTCGAACTGTCATCATCAGTCACCTCTTATGATTTTTCAGAATGAATTTCTGCTACAAAGGCTTGACTTACAGCACCCACTAAATATTCTAGATGAATGCCATAGTCATAGTTCTCATCGTTCTGTGCAACCAATGCCGATGATGCAGATGCATGATTTGAATTTCCAGATGAACCATGTGATTGATTACAATTATTCTGAAAATTATTCTGCTTCTTCTGAGAATCAAACTCAACCTTTTGCTTCATACACTCTTTAGCAATGTGACCATACTCTTGACAGTTATAACAACGCACTTTGGTTTTATCAAATCCAATGGGTGATCGACTATTAGATCCAATATACTTTCTGCTAGTTTTCTTCAAGAAATCCTTTGCTTGACGCATCAACAAGGCCATATTCCATTGGATGTTCATTTCTTCCAAATCAACAGGGTCAATCTGTCTGTAATCTTCTTCAATAACCTCAGGATCATGAATTTTCCCTCCAATAAAATTTTCATACGAAGCCATGAATGAGGAAAACATAGCTAGATAATCATCAGCAACCTTTTGATTTATATGAGATCCAAAAGATGTAGAAGCTGTTGTCGCAGAAAATCCAGAATGACTAGAATGACCAGAATGAATAGGAACTCCAGAACACTGATCATTAGAAGAATCTTGAGCATCGCCAGAAAAGAATGCAACTCTTGTACCAATTTTACCAGAAGTCTTGGCAAAATACATTGAAGGATCCTGGATATGCTCCATGTTAGTCTCCTTCTTCTTCATATTCAGGTCATGCGATTGAATCTTCCCAAGAACTTCTTCAAGAGACATGGTTTTGTACTTGATATTTTCTTTGATCAAAACCGTATACACATCAAATTTTGATGGTAATGCCTCCAAGAACTTATCATTAATTTCTTCAGTTTCATACACCATAGAAGCACTCGACAGTTCACTAAGCAGATGATAGAATCTAGTAGCAAGATCATCCAAGTATTCATTTTGAAAATGTTTGAAGACCAAGATTTGCTTCTTCAATAGCTCTTTTCTACTCTTCTTCACATCCAAACTGCCTTCACATTTTTCTGTAATGCTTCCCACAGTTGTTGAGAAGACTTGAATTGTTTGAAACTGTGATATATTTCCTTCGTAAGAGACATCGAAATACTTGTCATCGCTTTCTTTTCCCTATCAAACAACAACTTTTCTTCAGTCGTTAACGCAGACACCGGCTTTGGAACATTATACCGTCCCATCCACGAATAAGTCGGATGCGTATAACCTTCTAAAATAGGAATCCAGAGATTGGTATCGGTAAAAGATACGAACTGATCAAACCTATCTTTCAAATTAGAATAATCAGCAAGATTCAACAACTTTGGTGGTTTTTGAGATGTACCAATCTCATTATCATAATTGAACATATTCGTTACTTGTACCATATTTTCCATTTTCCTGAAAAAATTTCCAAGTGTTGAACACTCACTACCCTTAGGCGAAGATAATAAGTTCGCTTCTGTGATACCCAAGCGAACTTAATATGAAGCGAAAAGTTCGCTTAAACCAGAAACCAGAAACCAGAAAATCTGATTAAGTTCGCCTAAAATAAGTTCGCTTAATTTGTGTGAAGCGAACTTGACAAGTTCACCTGCTAAGTTCGCCTGCACACAAAATATGCAAGTTTGCTTGCTTCAGCAGATTCAAAATCAAGAACAGTTCAACCAGAAACCGCGAACCAAAAATCACCAAAAATCTTCATAATTCACTGATTTGATGGAATTAATCAAAATCAAACCGTAGGATTATGTAATTTCTCAATTAGAACCTTTCTATCGGATCAATTTCTTCAAATCCTCTTCAAAAACACCAAATCAGAACCAAAATAAACTTGAAAACTCCATGAAAATGAAAATGTCAAAGATGATGAAATTCTTGTCAATTTGCATACAAAACCATCTAGAATCACCAAGAATCACGAGCAATAGCTCTGATACCACTTGTAGGTCCTCATGGCACTTCTACAGATCGTTCTCGTGATAAGACGTGTCGTTAACTCGGAGTGCGGAATCCAACGAATCAACGATTGCATACACAAAAGACAATATAGACAATCAAGTAAATAACATTCACACTTGTATTCCAATTCTCAATAGAGTTTACAGACTCAATCGTTCAACTCTGTTCTAGTTCTGATCGATTCTTTTCTATCCATACAAACTGACTCTGTAAACATCTACATATAGACTACTGACCTGCATTAGGCGAACTTAACAAGTTCGCCTCTAACAGACTAAGCGAACTTAACAAGTTCGCCTCAGATAGACTTAAGCGAATTTAACAAGTTCGCCTCTGTTAGACTAGGCGAACTTAACAATTTCGCCTCTAGCATAACTTGCATAAAACACTTAGAACATTATTACATTACAAAAACATAAAGACATAAGATCTAAACTATTACAAAGCTTTTGTCATTACAAACTATGTCCTAACAGTACACCGCGTCTATCTGAAGACATTAAACTTTGTGCTCTTGGGAGGCAGCCTAAGGTACGTTTGTCTGAGTATGATTTTTAGTTAAATGAACTTTGTGGGTGTGTTCCCTAGAAACCCTCACGAGACTAAACTTGTCCACTCGGGCTACCGAGGGGTTTAAATGGCTTGATGCATACACTAAATGCATATGTGATGCCTACGAAAGTGAGTTAGACATTTATTGCTTTGTTTTCTTTGTTTGTATGCACGTGACCAAGTGTGGGGAAGCGGTTGTGGTATTCCTGGGGGGTAGGGCACCATGTGTAGAGTTATGTAAATTTGGAAGCTTTTTGGTATGTTTTTGAAGTTTTCCTAAGTTTTGCAGGTGTTCGTGTTGATTTTGGCAAGAAAAATGATGGGGAATCATGTTTCAGGTATGTAAGAACATAAATCATGTGTTGGAACAAGTTTTAGGAAAAGTTGAAAATTTTGAGTTTTAGAGGTTGAAAAGTTTTCAAAGGCAAAAACTCAATTTTCGGTCTAAACTTTCTGTCACCACAGGGTCTTCACGCCACGTGAAGATCCCGGCCCAATTCTTCACGACACGCGAGGAATGGGCTGACCGGTCAGAATTTCGGATCTTCGCGCCACGCAAAGATCCAGGTCCCCTCTTTCGGGACACGCGGAAAAAAAAATTATTAATTTTTAATTTGAGTCGTGTCTAGTATGTAGGGTCTTTTAGTTTTTATCGAGTTTGTATCTTGAGTTAGTTAATGTTGTTTGGTATGCTTGAGCTTTATTTTGCAGATTTGGATTTAGTTGCCCGTACTTAATCTCCATTCGGGTGGTATTTCCAACTTTTGCTTGATTCTTGTACAAGGCAGCCCGCTTGCATTTGTGGAGCACGATCGCATATCCAGCTATGTTTTTATTTTTGTATTTTTCTTTTTTGCTTTCCATTTCTCTTCCTACATTGAGGGCAATATAAAGTTTAAGTGTGGGGAGAGAGACTTTAGTTTAGGTTGATAGTTTGAGTCATAAAAAGTTAAAAATCCATAAAAATTTAAAATTTTTCAAAAATGTTTTGGATTAGAATTGTTGCAGCTATATGGGAAATGATATATTGAATTGGAACTCTGCTAGTGGAATTGAACTGAATTGAATAATAAATAATATATAGCGCGTATGATTTGTACTGTTTTGGTAGGCCCAACCGACCTAAAGAGCTTAAACATCCTGATAATGTTTCTAGGTTTAAATGAATAATTATTTCAGGATATCTTGTGGGTTATCATCTTAGGGGTGTCGGTATGGCCGAAACTATCGATATAGGGTGATAGGTACCTCTTTAAACAAAAAATTATAAGTTTTTAAAATTCTTTGGCACGTCGATTTCTTTTTATGAGAATAAATCCGAAAGTTTGTGGCGCCCGCATTCCATACATCCACCATTGCATGAGCTTGAATTAATTCCGTTGAAAGCTTGAGTTTTGCCTACGTGTTACCCTCTAGGTTACAAGCTTGGTTGAAACGCCCATCGGCAGACTCTTTTAATCAATTATAGATGACTAAGCGAGACTTATGTGTTACCCTCCGGGATGGCAACCTGGTTGAAATGCCTCTAAGTTAAGTTTTTGTTCTTCATTGCTAAAAAAAACTGCAACCTATGTGTCACACATCGAGTTCCAACTTGATTGAAACACCACTGAGTTAGGTTTATTCATAATATTAATAAAAGCTCGAATCATTCATCCATCGATCCATAATTCCATAATTTTTAAAATATATAAATTCGTGTTTATAGTGGTGGGAAATCTATATGGTTTAACCCGGGCCTAAACATGACCTTGAGATGGGATTAAGCTGAACTGTAGCTTCTTGAGTGTGGGACCCATAGATAGACTGTTGGCTTGGTAATAGATATCATTTTAGATCACAGAATTGGGGGTTCGATAGTTCGGTGGTTGGGTTTAATCAGATAGAAATACCAATTGTTATAGTTAACGCGTGATTATGTTTGAGCTATTAAATGAATGAGAATGTGATAGAAGGTTCCAATTATGATTCCATTTCATAATTCTTTTTCGGGATGCAAAAATGTGATGTAAGGATAAATAACCCCGGTTTATGTGTCTTATTGTGTTCTTTTTGGTTATTTTAGTTTGTATATTTGTTTGGTTTTATGCGTGTTTGTGGTTGCGAGTGCCTCCCAAGTTTTATGTGCTAAATGAGCGGGAAATGGAAGCAAATCAATCGGATGCGAAGCATGGGAATTCAAAAAGTCAAAGTTTCCTGGAATTTTTGGTCTTCGCGATACGCAAAGACCTGGGGAGCAATGTTCGCGCACGCGAGGAATCAAGAAGGCGCCCCGACTGTTTTGTCCTTCGCGCCACGTGAAGGACTTGGCCAATGGATTTCGTGACACGCGAAGATCTTAAAATACAGGAAAATTAACCTAATTTAGGTTTTAACCATTCTCAGCCCCCATTATCATCGTCTTCGATTTCAGCCGTTCCAGAGCTCCCAATAGGATATTCCTACTGTTCTTAAGTCGATTGTTCTTAATCTTTGATGATTGTAAGTCCTACAACATTAGTTTTGATAATTGTTATGAGTATGAGTAGCTAAATCACCCGTAGTGTTCTCTGGGTGTAGGGTTTTGTTTGACACTTGTTATTTTCTGGAATGATTAGCTTTGGTTTGTAATCTTGATGGGCATGTTAAGCCATATGATTTCATTTTATGATTGAATGCTTTAAAATATTTTTGTTGATTTTGAATTTTTGTTCAAGTCTTGTTAGTCTCAGGTTTCTTTATATCAGGGATATTTTGAGGGTTGAATGATCGTTGGTTAGCATAAATTGACTATGCAAGAATAGGTTTTCTTTACAACGTGTTCTTCCATTTTCACTGAATTCAATTAAACCGTAAGATTATGTCTATCTAATTGCTTGTTAATTCACCTGAAGTGACTCGTGTTGGAAACCTGAACCCCGGAGAGGATTACCTGTCTCATTATTGTTTCAAATCAAAATCCAAATCAGTGTTTACTATTTTCTGTCTTTCAACCATTGTAACAAAGTGATAATTTCCACAAACTCCTGGTGGATATGATACTCTACTTACCCTTAGTAGTTAAGGTGTTTAAGGATTGTTTTTGACCGACCAAACGACATCGATCAACAAGCAGATAGCCCAAAAACTTCAATGGAGCCGTGAACCAACAAAAATACCGAGTAGTTGAAACTGAGCCGTGAACTAGTAAGAATCCTGTGAACTAACACATAACCCATGAACTCCAGTCATGAAGTCGATAACCTGTGAAGTAGACAACCCGTGAAGTTATTAAAAATAGCAGATTGACTTGCCAACTTTAAAATATGAAAATCTTGGGATTTTAAAATATAAAAACCCGAAATATCAGCAAAGATTTTAAAGAACATGAATGAGGTATTCAACACTCCTTGATGATTTCAGCAATCATTCCAAGAATTCACAGTAGCTTAAACACAAAAAACCAACCAATTAATGACAAAGTTTAACCAAAAACACAAAAAATACCTTAGGTCTTGAATCCTTGATATTGAAACCGAGCCTTGAATGACTTCTATGGCTCTGATACCAATTGTAAGTCCCTTAAACCGTCGATGGATCTTCAAACACACACACAAAATATCAACGTCTCACACGAAGTAGGCGGAAACTACTCGTGTGGTGATTCAAGAAGAAAGATTCAAAGTCAAACGATTTATATTGAATGACAAATATGAAATTACAGAGAAAACTCTAACCAAAGCCGCTAACTTCTAACCGCTAACCTAACTTAGGTCACGAATACATGTTATTATACTAAACAAAACATTATAAAGCCCATAACACATAGTTCTCGGCTCACATAGCCTGGCCCAAGACCCAACCTGTGAACCTAGTTCACGGTCACAAAACCCGAATACACTTCTATTCGGTAACACCAACACTTATATTTATTTGATACGTCAGCCTCACATATATATACCCAACACCCACTTCTATTATGGTATATCAAGAGGTTGAATCTTTCTGTACGGTTCTGGTGTTCGGCCTTCACTTGTGAGCAAGTCAAGCACTTGCTAACATACTTTGTCACATCATTCTTCATTCCAGGCCACCAGTATTCCTTCCTTAGGTCAGTGTACATTTTATGTGTAAGGCCCCAAACCGGGCATGTGAAACCCTCTGATCCTGTGATAATCAAGCCTAGAATCTGCAACAATACTCCTGGAAAGGCGGAAACAATCCAGTATCCAATTACAACCGAAGAACACGAATCATACGATAATAAGCATGAAAACCGCCATACAAATGAGATATAACATCAAACAAGCTTCTTCCATTGCTAACTTGTGTAATTACAATGACTAATTGAGAGAATAACAAGAGATTAACTTCTAGGAGAATCTACCCACAATTGCACAAAATGACTAATCTCTACTAAAAATGTTCAAACAAACAACTATATATAATTAAAAGATTTCGACCGAAATCTTTGTCAACCGAAAACTTATGACTTGTACAAAATTAAGCTTTAAGTTGATTTCTATGGACTACTAGGTTCCAATAGTGTCCCCCTAGTCCATTGAATATCAAGTCTTCGGTTGTTATCTTTGTGACACCCGACAAATTTCCGTTAACCACGTTAACCTAAACTCCATTATCTCATAAACTACAGGGACCAAACATGTCAAATCTCAAACATCTCAAGCCACAAGAACTATTTCTGCATTTCCCCAAAACACAACCAGGCACGGTCACGCCTCTTGCCCAGTTGAAACGTAAACCAGACTTAATTCGCTAAATCATTTCAATTCATAACCGGCAACCATGATCGAGCCATTAACGACCATTATTTAGGTCTTAAACAGCCGCATTATCTCGAATTAAACTCCATTATGGGTAATCATTTCAAAATCGTCGATCTCATTATCATATCACTTGAATTCGATCATTTGGAATTATTACTGCGCAAAAAAAATACTCCCACACCTCGTACGAACCTCTGTCAAGCTCTCGCTTATTCCATTTTGTCCGGAGACAAAGTCGGAGTCACCAGAATTCAAGTCGGAACACATCACAGTCGAGCTCTATCAATTCGTCAGTGTTTGAGGTAATTGAACACATCCTTATCTTCGTTTTAGCGTTTAGATTAAAAGCTCTAACTTATTCAGGGCTTACATCACTGAATTGGACTCAAATCAGAACTAAGTTTTCATACTTTTCATTTAATAGAACTCTGGCCTAGACAGAGCCTCAACCAAATTAAAATACATGGTTATGTTCGCAATACCTTATTTATTAAAAGCCCTATGATTTCCAACATTAACCTTATAAGATTCGAGCAATTTTGTTTCTGAAATTGACCTGACACGGTCGCGCTAATCTTCTAGCGCGGTCATGCCTCTCCGAGCACAGTCGTTCCCCGTACCTGACCTGGTCGTGCCTACTAGCCAGACAAGGTCATGCCCTAAAAACCACAGACACGGTCGTGCCGGTCACGATCACGGTCGTGCCTGATGAACAGACCCCGGTTATGTCTTCATACCAACCACGGGCTGTTAGGACATGTTTTGTAACTGTTGATAAAATTATGTGTAAGTTCATAGAGAGGCGAACTTAACAAGTTCGCCTAGTTTATCAGAAGCGAACTTGTTAAGTTCGCTTAGCCTATTAGCCTATCAAGAACTTAAGTTCGCCTAAGTATCTTTTAGGCGAACTTGTTAAGTTCGCCTGGTGCAGAACTGATGCTTATAAATAGACAGTTTACAGAGTCTGTTAGGAGAGATATCAGGAGGAACTGATTAGAGACAGAATTATTGTAAACTGATATTGTGGTGGAAATACAAATCGTTTATTTACACCGTTGTTGTTGATTGAGTTACACGAGCACGTTGATCATGGATTCCGCACGTTATCACCGTGTCGTACCGCGAGTCTAGAGATCTGTCACGCACCGAATTAGGGACCTAAAAGTGGTATCAGAGCATTTGCTCTTGATTAGCAGAAGATTCGTGGTGTTTTCGTGTCCAATCAACATCAAATTTCAGAGATTTTGAAGATTTTTCATCTTTTTTGTGTTCTTGATAAAAATGGAGATTTTTTTTATCATTTTGGATTGATTTTGGATTCTTTTGATGAAATTGATTCGATAGAAGTGTTCCTAATCTGTTCCTACACATTCCTATGGTTCAATTTAATCAAATTCCATCAATTCAGTAAGATATGATGATTTTCAGAATTTTTGGTTCGTGTTTGGTTGAACAGCTGATGAAGGCGAACTTAGCAATTCTGTTGCAGGCGAACTTAGAGAGGCGAACTTAATAAGTTCGCTTGGTGCAGATTAGGCGAACTTATTAAGTTCGCTTGATATCAAGTTCGCTTGGGGTTAAGTTCGCTTGGGGTCAAGTTCGCTCAGTCAGGCGAACTTATTAAGTTCGCTTAGGCAGTATCGGGCGAACTTAGCTAGTGTTCTTAAAAAAAAAGAGTATTTTGGTGGGAAATTTCTTCTTGTCCAAATTTTTTAGGGAAAGTTTATATGGTCGTTTTGAATCATTTTTGAAATTTTGAATTTTCGAAATTTTATAAAAAAGAGTATTTTGGCGGGAAATTTTTTCCGGATATTTTCGTAAAAATTTCAAAATGTCACTTTCATGTGATGATAATGAGATTGAAATTATGCCACCGAGGCTTTTGTGCATATCAGATTTTCGTAGCTGCAAAGTCCGGTTCGAACAGTTCGTATCAGAAACTGATGAAAACTTTTGGACATCCATATTTGAAGGATATGTGCATCCTACTTATGACTATATGGGATATTATGATGTACCTAAACTAGTGACAGCTCTTAGTAAACTAGAAGAAGTAGTTTGATCGAGAGATGAAAACGTGTGAAACGTTAACGATGTCTTTACCAAAAGAAATAATTCTTAGTCTCGGGAAGTATCCAACTTCAAGAGATCTATGGGAAGCATTGAAGAAAAAGCGTGAAGCACTTCTCAAGCGTTTGTAGTCTTGGTCAAAGAAGTATTAGAGAAGAAGAGTGATTCTCAAAGTGATTCTTCTGCAGATTTAACTGATAGTGAGAGTATTCGTTCTGGTGAAAGTACTCAATCTACTGTGACTGATGTGATGAGTGAAGAAAGTTTTCAGACAGTTGAAGATGATCTGTGTGAATTAGAAACTGATGCAAAGCCTGTCATTGTTGATGAAAAGAGTGAAGCTGATGATGACGTATTCATGGCTCCTAGTGCATCTTCTTCAGAAGTACAAGCTGAGGTAGTTTCTAACTCTGAAATGTTTTGTTCTAACTGTATTTCAGTGAAGGATAAAATGATGAGGGTTATGGATGACAACGTAAACCTCATTTGTGATATGAAATCCACGCACACGGTAAATCAGAAACTAAAAGATAATGAGAATGTGTGTATTGAGAGGATAGAATCACTGAAGAAGGATATAAATTCTCTGACTTTGAAGATCAAAGAGCAGGCATATCACCTGGATATGTCCTTTGCAGAAATTGAGAAAAGAAATAATGATCTTGTTGAGAAAGATAAGGAACTAGATGAATCTAAAGCAGAGGTGATCAGATTGCATAGAAAGTTAGAATGCTTTGGAAATTCATCATTCTTATTAGAACATTATCATAATAATACTACATAGGGGAAGGGAACTAATGATATTGGTTATGTTCCTCCACCATTCAACGGAAATTATTCTGTGACACCTGAGATTATAAAAGATGAGGATTTAGATCCTAAGACTGTGTTGAAGGTGAATCCAGTCACAGGTGAAGATATGGTGTATTCTGATGAGAGTGATGATGAATATTTTGATGAAGCTAAGGTAGAGGGGATACCGAAAGAGGTTAAGAAAGAAGACTAAAAGGTTGATTCTAATTCATCTGGAAATTATACATTTGGAAGTTCTTCAAACTCAAGGAGAGTTCCATATGTCAGAGATTATAAAGACATGCGTACATGTTTTCATTGTAATAAGATAGGACACATTGTGGTGAACTGTCCATACAAAAATAAAGGGAAGAAGCATGTAGTTCCTGAGAAGATGAAGCCTAAATCAAAACCTGTTGAGAAAAAGTTTGTTCAGTCTCAAACTCCAAAAGAAGTTCATGTAGAAGAATCTTATGAACTTCTTCAAGTGCATCTTATCGTGTGAAGATTCCTTATATGTGGTCTTGTGGGTCACATTAGGATTGCTTGTCCTCACAATGCCAAAGGTAACCGACATGTTACTCCAGAAAAGGTAAGAACTCTTGGTAAGCCTTATGTTAACCAAAATGTGGTTAAACCTCGTGATACACCAAAAGGTAATTCAAAATCTGAGGTTAGGATTTCTAGACGGAGGAGAAACAGAAGATTGAGAAAACTTTTAGAACAACAAGAGTTTTCACAATCAAATCAATTTTCAAATGAAAGAAAATATTCAAACACTTCACATTTAAAGCAAAAAGAACTTAATGAACAGAAGTATGTTTGGAAATCTAAAGTTTCTGTTTCTGACTCGTCGGATCAATCTCCGAAAATTGATGAGAGATTCGATTGTGAATGGAGTGAGGTTTATTATTTTGATACAGATGGACGACCCATGACTACGGTGGCTTGGGTCCCAATTTCAAATTAATGTTTCTTTTTAGTTGTGCAGGATTTACCAAGAGGGACTATTAATACCATTTTGGTTGTTGATAGTGGTGGTTCTTAGCACATGACAGGGAATGACATCTGCAAGAGTAAAGAGTTGTTGATAACTGAGAATCTATTTGATTCAACGACTTGATGCTCAAGGGGGAGAATATGTCACACACAATGTTTTGGAAAGAGTTTTATAAAGTCCAAATGATAACCTAAAACTTAGGATGACAATGGTGAGCATAAAGTCGTTGATGCAACCATTTTACTAGTTGAGGGGGAGTCTACAGGACAGGGGGGTACAGAATTGTGTTGGTGACAAAGGCAAAGGCATTCAATTACAGGATTACATCGGTTTGAGTTTTTAATTGATTGGCCTGCTTAATCCTGAGTAACCAAGTAAAATGTTTTTCATAAAATGTTTTCATGGAAGGTTTATTTTCGTTTGTTTTACTTTCTTTGAAAAAGATTTTGAAAAATCCAAACACATTGAAAAAGATAAAATCGACATTACTTGAAGTTAAAGAAGAGATGATAGTACATCAGTAGATGTTCTTTCACACATGACCTTAGATTGACTGGTTGGTGCTTTATGTTAATATATCTGAATTATATGTTTTGATTTAAACTTCAGAGACTGCACAAATAGGAAATGATAGTGTTGTGTATGCATATAATTTGAATTGTCAGTAGACTAAAAGCGTCACTGAACCATTAGTAGTGTGAAATAATTGCATATGTTACAACTGTGATTTGAACCCATTTTATGCCTGGGTGTGTTTGTTAAAAGATCACTATCAGATAAAGAATATTAGCTTTTAATAAAGATTTTCCTATGAGATTAGTTTCGGGTAATGTCCCGAAAAGCATGCAATTTGAAGTATAATCAAGATATGTACTTGACAACATCTGTCAAACATATACTAGCCCTTGGATCATATTGATAAATCATCTTTACTGATTCCATTGAACTCATAATCCAGATAACATTTGGATCCATGTACCTGAATCTTATGATTCCACATATATAAGCCAAAACATTGAACCATTCGATTCTGAATTTCATTTATTCCTATACAATCCAATTTGGATTCTGCTATTCATGTGCTAAGTGATGTCTCCTCATTCTGGAAATTTGGATAATCTTTAGTAAAATATCATATGTCTTGGAGATGATGCATTTAATTTCTGTTGGCATACTAATGGGGTACACGTTGTATTTCATACTTAAAATGGTACCTTAACTCACAAGAAAGTGGGAATGAGATGCTTTAGTTTCAAATCTTATAATATTGACAATTTGAATTTTGTGTCATAGCCTGATCCTATTTTCTTTGAATGTTTATCGCGTATCATAACATGCAATATGAAAGTCTTGAAAAGATAGAGTGTGATAATCTTGAAAGAGATCCAAGCCCCCCTTCGATGAATCTGTTGGTTGATGTGGCTTCTCTTTCTTTGGCTTCTAAATTTGAAGAGATCCAAGCCCCTCTTCTGTTGGATTTGTAAGTATGTGTGTGTGTTGTTGAAATTTGATACATTTTATGTGTTTGTGAAAATGGTTAAGGTGATTTTGTAATTTGGTCAGATGGCAGGGGCAAAATTTGTGTTGAATCGATTTATATTTCGAATGCGGATGAGGAAGAATCGAAAAGTGACGTTGTTGATCCCGGCCGAACGACGATTGAACAAATGAGCGAAGTGAAATCAGAGGCAATGGACAAGTCTACCGGAATTAGTTCTGATTTGAAACCGGAGGATGATAAAATTGTGGATAAGGATGAAAATGTAATCCGTTCTGTTGATAATCTGTCCAATGGTGATAATGAGAAAGGATTGGAAATCAAAACATCGAAGATTGTGCTGAAGAAATTTCCAGCCAAGTTGAAGGAGTTACTTGAAACCGGTTATCTCGAGGGATCACCTGTTAGGTATGTTTGTGGCTCAAAGGTATGCATTTGCATCTTTTAACTGAAATTAATTAGCATTTTGTTGATGTTTCACTGTGGCTTATTAAGTAAACTGTTGATCAGGTGAATAATGTGGAGAAGGGACTTCCAGGTGTGATAAAAGGATGTGGAATTTTGTGTTTCTGTGAAACATGTGGTGGGAAGGAGTTGAGTGTGTTTTACATACTTACATTTAGTATTATTTTCTTACACATGGGAGGATTGTTTGGATTTTGCTAAGTAATATTGGTAAATTTAGGTTGTCACTCCTAATCAGTTTGAGTTGCATGCCGGAAGTGCAAATAAGCGGCCGCCTGAGTACGTTTACTTGGATAATGGTAACACCCTAAGGGAGGTGCTTAACACTTGTAAAACTGCTTCATTAGAGGGACTGGAAGAAACCATTTTAAAAGCAATTGGTAGTTCATCCAATGAGAAACCTACATTTTGCTTGAAATGCAAAGGTGAGTTGTGTATGTCATGTAGAGTATTGGACCTGCATGCTATATTGAGTTATGTCATGACACCTTAAACTTTTGATGATTTTTAGGGTCCATACCTAAATCAGGTAGCCAGAAGACAAAGCTTTTGTGTAATTCGTGCACGGATTTGAAAGAGTCTCAGCCTCAGTCCCAAGTTCTTGTCCCACCTAATGATGTTATTGGCAGGTATTTGATCTATAACTGTATAGTTAGTGTTCAATAGTAAGAACAATATTAGAGGACACTTTTCTAATAGTCATTGCTTATCCTAACCTATTAGCTTAATGATTGAAGAGACTATACCTTCGACGAGTACTTACAAATAGATTCATATAAGAACTTTTGTTTTCAATTATTTGTGGCTTTGTGTGTTGGGAATAAATCACACACACACACAAAATGCAGAAAATAAAGAACACAATATTTAACGTGGTTCGGTCTAATCTGACCTACGTCCACGGAAGCAACTAGGGTTTGTATTATTAAGTGATTCAGATTACAAGTACAAGAGATTAATATATATAGGAAATAGAAACTGAGAGCTAAGGCCGGCTGGACTCCACTACTCTTTCTCTTCAATTCGGCTGGGCCCACAATGAGCCGAAGCCTACAACCCAACAATCTCCCACTTGGAGGCTTCGAACACTTTCAACTGCGCTCCATTTGTACTTCTGTAAACATCATCTGATCTTTTAGCTCCTCCTAGTTGCTACCACCTTCTCAACATTATTCCTGAAGGCCAGCTGAAGCACACAGAACTTCAGCTTATCCAGTGTCACAGACTTAGTAAACATGTCTGCTGGATTCTTCGCACCCGAGATATTCTTCAAGTTTATTGTACCATCACAAATCAGCCCTCTGACAAAATGATACCTCATCCCAATGTGCTTTGTTTTTCCATGATAGACTGGATTCTTAGCAAGCTTGACTGCACTTTCGTTATCACAGTATAACGAGTAATCAGTCTGTGTTTAACCCAATTCTGCAAGAAAAGTCTTCAACCAAACTAGCTCTTTACTGGCTTCAGCAACTGCCATGTACTCAGCTTCTGTTGTTGATAGTGCAACACTTTTCTGTAGCCTGGACATCCAACTCACTGCTGTTCCTCCCACTGTGAAAACATACCCAGTTGTGCTTTTGAATGTCTCTTTACAGCCACCCAAGTCAGCATCTGTATAACCATTCAAAACTGCATCCTTTCTTTTGAAACATAAGCCCATCTTTGATGTACCATTCAAATACCTGAGCAGCCATTTGACTGCTCCCCAGTGCTCTCTCCCCGGATTAGACATAAACCGACTGATAACTCCAACGTCATGTGCTATGTCTGGTCGCGTGCATACCATTGCATACATGAGGCTACCAATAGCGGATGCATAAGGAACTTTAGCCATGTCCTCTTTATCTTCATCTGATCTAGGAGACTGATCCTTGGTAAGTTTGAAGTGACTCCCAAGAGGTGTGCTTCTAGGTTTCGTGTTTTCACCATTTATGTCAAATCTCTCCAACACTTTCCCTATGTATTTTTCCTGAGACAGTGTTAGAGAGTCATCTTCCTTGTTTCTGGCAATGTTCATTCCGAGTATCTGCTTAGCGGGACCCAAATCCTTCATCTCGAATTCTTTGGACATTTGCTTCTTCAGCTTACTGATTTCATTCATGTCAGATCCTGCAATAAGCATATCATCCATATAGAGAAGAAGGATGATATAAGAGTTACTGAATTTCTTCAGTTAACAGCAGTGGTCCATCTCACATTTCTTGTACCCTGTTCTTTCCATGAAGTTATCAAACTTCAGGTACCACTGTCTGGGTGCTTGCTTCAGTCCATACAAGCTCTTCTTCAACTTACAGACCCAATTTTCTTTACCCGTAACCTGAAACCCTTCAGGTTGTGCCATGTAAATTTCTTCATCAAGATCACCATGTAGAAATGCTGTCTTAACATCCAGCTGCTCTAGATGTAAGCCCTCTACTGCTACAATGCTTAGAACTAATCTGATGGTTGTCATTTTCACCACTGGAAAGAACACTTCATTGTAATCGATTCCCTCTTTCTGTTGAAAGCCCTTGACCACTAACCGGGCTTTATACCATTTAGTTCCATCATGCTCATCCTTGATTTTGAAGACCCATTTGTTCTGTAAGACCTTTCTGTTTAGCGGAAGCTTTGTTAATACCCATGTCTTGTTTTTATTCAAGGACCCCATTTCTTCTTTCATAGCATGCTCCCACTGGAGCGAGTCTTTAACTTTGACTGCCTCATAATAGCACTCCGGTTCACCATTTTCAGTCAACAGTAAGTAATTTACTGACGGGTTGTATCTCTCTGGTGGCTTGGTAGTTCTGGTGGATCTTCTAACCCACTGTGAACTGGAAGACTATACTGGAGATGGTGATTCTTCTTCATCCTCTGAACTGACTATATCATCTTGATTATCTTCAGAGCTTTCACTATAAGTTGAATCATTTTGGATATCTTCTCGGTACTCCCACTGATTTGAATACCCCCTGAACCTCTGTTTTTGATAGCCTCATCATCAAAGTCAACATGTTCTTTCTGAACTTTTGAGGTTTCAATATTTCTGTCTTTATATAGCTCGTTCTCGTTGAAAGTGGCATGTTTGCTTCTGACTACCTTTCTGCTTTCAAAATCCCAAAGCCTGTAGCCCATTTGTTCTGACCCATAACCAATAAATGTATACTTCTTGGCCTTTGCGTCTAACTTGTCACCATCTTTCATCAAATCATAAACACTGCACCCAAAGACCTTTAGGTGCTTGTAACTGACAGCTTTGCCTCTCCATTCTTCTTCGGGTATTTTGAATCCCAATGGTACCGACGGTCCACGATTGATAAGATAAGCTGCAGTGTTAACTGCATCTGCCCAAAACGTCTTAGGGAGCCCAGCATTTAACCTCATACTTATGGCCCTCTCATTAAGAGTTCTATTCATTCTTTCTGCAACTCCATTTTGCTGATGAGTGCCAGGAACTGTCTTGATCATCTGGATGTCGTGTTCAGCACAGTACTCGAGAAACTCTGTGCTAATGTATTCACCTCCATTGTCAGACTTCAAGCATTTTACCTTCAAATCAGTTTCATTTTCAACAGCGATTTTCCATTTCTTAAAAGTATTAAAGACATCAAATTTATTTTTAAGAAAGTAAACCCATACCTTTCGAGTTGAGTCATCGATGAATGTCACGTAGTAATGCGAGCCTCCTAGAGAAGAAACTGGTGTTGGTCCGTAGACATCTGTATGAACAAGTTCCAGTTTCTGAGCTTTTGGCGTTTTCCCTGTCTTCACAAAGGAGACCTTCTTCTTCTTTCCAAGAACACATGGCTCACAGAATTCTGACTCTACCTTATTTAATTCTGGGAGTTTACCATTTTCTACGAGCATCTTCATTCCTTTTTCACTCATGTGACCCAATCGCTAGTGCCATAGAATAAATGAGCTGGGTCCGCTGGTAACTGCATTTATACCATCATTCGTCACTTCGACCATATACAAAGTGCCTTTCTTTTTACCCTTTGCGATTACCAAATTCCCCTTGATAACCTTCCATTCCCACTACCGAACATGACGTCATAGCACTGATCGTCCAACTGCCCGATAGAAATCAACATCTTCTTAAGACTAGGAATAACCCGAACATTTTTCAAGGTCCAAATAGTACCCATTGGTGTCTTCAAATCAATGTCCCCCATATCTGTGATATCAAGAGTATCATCATTAGCCAAACGAACTTTACCAAGTTTACCTATTCGTAGATTCTTCATTTTCCTCGTGCTAGAAGTAGCATGGAATGATGCCCCGGAGTCCATGATCCATGACTCGGTTGAGTTCTCAACGCAACAAATGAGGGCATCATCTGAATCATCTGTGGCTGCATTTACCTCTCTTCTTTCTTGTTCCACTGATGGTTTTGGGCATTGATTTCTGAAATGCCCGGTCTCCTTGCAATTCCAGCAAGTGATGTCTTTCCTTTGTTTTGACGGCCCCCTAGATTTACTTCGACCCCATTTTCTTGATTTTGATCTGCCCCTGTTGTTACCCCTCTCATTATTTCTACCTCTCCCTTCAGTGCTTAGCAAAGCACTCGATGATTCCCCAGAACTTCGTCTTCTAATGTCCTCTCCTAGGATAATGTCACGAATGCCCTCGAACATGAGTTTAGAGGTTCCAGATGAACCACTAATGGCAGTGACTGTACCTAACCAACTTTCAGGTAACGAAGATAATAGAAGTAATGCTTGGACATCATCTTCAAATTTAATATCAACAGATAACAAACGGGATATGATAGTATTAAATTCATTAATATGAGCTGTAACAGACGCACCTTCTTTCATCTTGGTATTAACCAATTGCCTGATTTGGAATACCTTATTAGATGCAGAAGGCTTTTCATACATATTGGACAAGGCTTTCATCAACCCACTTGATGTGGTTTCTTTCAGGATGTTAAACGCCACACTCTTAGATAGTATGAACCTGATAACAGCTAAAGCCTATCTGTCCATGGCGGCCCACTCATCATCCTTCATCTTTTCTGGTTTAGGACCTGTCAGAACCATGTCAAGATCCTTCTGACATAGCAAGTCCTCAACTTGCATTTTCCACCATCTAAAGTCATGTCCCTCAAACTTCTCAATCCTCTGTTTACCGTCTTCTGCCATAACTTCAAATAAAAACAATACTTGTCCAAAAAGAACCGGTTAACTCGAAAAATCAGTTTACTAAACTTAGCAACGGCTGCTGCCTGAACTTAACGGCTAATCTATTGAAAAACTGATGACGATTTCGAGTATACCTGGCAATCGGAGAGACTACTGTTAGACGGCGGCGGAACCCTAGCGTCTGGGTGGAGTTGCGGCAGTACTGTTCACCGGAAAACACCGTTCACGGCTGGCGACACTGTTCACGGCGCGGTACTGTTCACCGGAAAACACTATTCACGGCTGGCGACACTGTTCACGACGGCGGTACTGTTCACGGCGGCTAGGTTTGACGGTTCGTGTGATCTGATCAAGAGCCCTGGCTCTGATACCAGTTGTTGGGAATAAATCACACACACACAATGCAGAAAATAAAGAATACAATATTTAACGTGGTTCGGTCTAATCTGACCTACGTCCACGGGAGCAACTAGGGTTTGTATTATTAAGTGATTCAGATTACAAGTACAAGAGATTAATATATATAGGAAACAGAAACTGAGAGCTAGGGCCGGCTGGACTCCACTGCTCTTTCTCTTCTATTCGGCTGAGCCCACAATGGGCCGAAGCCTACAACCCAACATTGTGCTGATAAAATCTATGAAATATGTACAACTTAGCTGTGCTATATTTGCTGGCTTTCTTAGTGATAGGTCAAGTTAAGAGAAAATGTTGCAAACTTCAACTTCATTTAATGTCTTTTTAGCCCTTTCAATTGAAGGACTCTATTTGCTTATTATTTTTGAATGGAAAAGAGGAAATAGGAAGACGAGGCATACCTAAAATGTTATTCGAAGTGACAAGCAATCACTAAATTGGTATATCATCCTTGATGTTGATAAAAAACTTGTCCACTCATGTACATTTATTTGTCTTTTGTTTGACATCCGAAATCAAACCTCAACTCACCCAAATTCAATATACATCATTGCATACAAAAACATATATTTTATACAATTTGAAACGGGGTCATCTATAGGTTAATTGTTTTCCAATTCATGTTATTTGATTTCTTTTATCATTATTCACTGTTTTTGGACTTATTTATGTAGGGATGCTTTGAAATCATTGATAAGGTATACATTTCATGTCAAAACTAAGAAAGGTTGATGGAGAGAGGATCGAAGGCCAACAAAGAGGCAGATTACACTGAAGCCACTGATTGCTCTAGCCATGCCCTATAAATCAGGTTAGGGTTTTTGATGTCGCCCAGACGGTCTATAAAAATATATACTAAACCTAACCTAGAATCCTAAGTAATAAATGGAGTACCTTCGACTAAACCGCACTGACAGGCAAGTGGACCTATCGAGTGTAGCACAGCTTAATGGTAAATCGAGTTATCGAACCCTAAAGACACTACTATAACTATACTAGACTCTGACTCGGACTAAAGATTGATTGATGGGGGGGTTGACTACACTACTAATAATGCAGAACTAAAGATCGACTCAAGCTATCAAGATGAAGAACTAAGGTAATATCAGAGATGGAAGAATACCACCTAGGTCGGAATCCTACTTGCAAAGCACAACTTCTACCGGTTCTAGAAACTATGATGGATCTGGGTTTCTAAGGAAACAACTCTAGACAACCTAGTGGATCCCTAATCACTCTTAGGGTGTCACCAACTAAGGAACCTAAAGATGTAATAACTCACCAGATAGTGGATTAGCTTTCGGTCTCTCCAACAATGATAAAGTACCCAAATAGACAGATTACCATTCAGTCTCACTGTCCACAATACATTTTGAAGAATGCACAGGGTAATCTCGAGATAACAACTATGACTCAGAATAGCAACAATCACTAGACACCTAAACCAACTTCCTCTCAGACATTTAACACTCGGATTCCTAACGAAGAAGACTAAATGACTATCTCTCACTTCTCGGGTAATGAGGCAGGATACACACTCACATCTAATGACTCTCAATCACAACTCCTATGGCTACTATGTCTAGCAAACCACACAAATAATCACAAACCTTGAAGTCTATGACCTAGATATGCAAATCAAACTAGAAGACATCCACAATTAACGTGTGGAATTATAATCAAACAAACATTAGATTTGAGCATGCATATACATCACATCCATTAAATCAAGACACTTTACAAAATCATTAATCCATGCATATAAATCCAAGACCGATAAAAATCAATACTTTAACAAGCAATCATCATGAACCTAAGCACTATCAAAGATCTAGCCAACACACATGCTTAAAACATTCAAAACAGAAGTAATACACATAGTAATGGTTTCAATAAGACAAATCAAGAACAAACGAAAGAAAGTTGGAACCCGAAAAAGCTATCTCTAACCACTTCGGATCCGAAAGCTCCAAACATTGACTCTAATTAGCTTCCAACACACAAAATCGCCTTCAAACTTGCTCCCGGCAATAATATCGAACTCCTCCAAGAATGGCCATCCAAAACATTAAATATTGAACTTAGGGCTTTTTGCTGAATTATAAGCCTCTCGCGTACCGCGAGAGATTGGTCCTTGTCCTTCGCGTACCGCGAGGCTTTGAAGCTCCTCCCTCGCATACCACGAGGGACTGGATTTCCAACTTTTCACTTTTAATCCTTGGGCTTTCTTCTCTGGCTCGGTTTCTTCATGATTTGACTTGTTATCATCACGAGCTCCTGAAAACATTACAAAGACTCAATTGTACATTAAAATGACTCAAAACAAAGATAAAACTATCTAAAAACGACTGAAAACAATAGGAATAAAGATGTGTACTTTGCACTACATCAAACATCCCCACACTTAACCTTTTTTTCGTCCTCGAAAAAGTTTGCAATGGAATCATAACTCAGATCTAACTTAACAAACATCAATTACCAATTAGCCAAACATACTCACGCGTTAAAAAGCAACAATTAGTATTTCTGTCCGATTAAACCCACGCACCAACTATTAAGCCCCCGTAATGTGTTCTAATTCCATTTGATACATTTATCAATCAACCTATGTGACTCACACTTAGAAGCTACAGCTCTACTAATCCCGTCTCACGGTCATGTCTAGGCACGGGCTAAACCAAATATATTTCACCCACCACGTTAAAATAAGATTTATTTGTTTATGAAATTAGATGAAATATGGAATGAATGGATGATAATGAGCATTAATTCAAGCAAATGAACTTTCGTCTAGATGCGTTTAGACCAAGTCACTATCCTGAAAGGTAACACATAGTCTAAGTCATATTCAATAAGCACATAAGAACTACTTAGGGGTGTTTTCTCCAAGTGGCCATCCCGGAGGGTAACAAATAAGCAAACTTATAATTCTAATCAATTAACTCATGAATTATGGACATATGGATGCGGGCGCCACCAAACTCGGATTTATTCTCATAAAAATATAATGGTGTGCCAAAAATTTCAAAAACAAGTAAATATTATCTTAACGTGGTACCTATCACCCTATGTTGACAGTTTCAGTATTACCGACACCCTAAGATGAGTACCCACACGATATCATGATTTAGTTACGTGATTAATCCTAAGTAACACTCACAGGCTATTTAAGCTATTCAAGCTGGCTGGGTCTACCAAAACATCACTAATTAGACGCGTTTTCTATCATTTAATTCATTTAAAACACAACAAGAAGATCCAGTTGTACTATCATTTTCCATTTTTGATTGCAAAACTTATACTTTCAAAGGACATTTTTTTCAAAAAAAAATTAATTTTTTTGTATTTTTATAAACAAACAAACTAGACACTCATATCCCCACACTTGAAAAACACATTGTCCTCAATGTGAAGCAAGACACAACTAAAAATAAAAAGGAATCGACTTAGCTAGTAATGTATATGCTCTCGAGAGTACAACTTCGTTCATCCTTATGTGCACCGTATAGCATTTCGGTCGCGGTTGCACAATTGACTGTCGGGTTGCCTTTACAAACTTTATATAAGTGATGATCGACCCCGCCCGAATGGAGATTGAGTACAGACGGAATGATGTACACCTGCAAAATAAAACTCAAACAATACCAGCAGCATCAAACTAACAAAAATACATACTCAAAGTAAAATTACAAGACTCGACTGACTCGCTAAGACTCAAGATAGGACGCAAGGACTTGTACCCAAAGTGTGACTAACACATAGACATGAAAGCCACAGCAAGGTATGTCAACAGTCACGAACGGTCTAAGTTTTCCATTATAATGGAGGCTAATGAATGAATGACATGGATGATAATGGATGATGGTGAATAGATGATGGATGATGAATGGAGGGTATGTGATGTGGTGATGATAGTCGTGGGAGTGGTGACAGATGCGGGTGAGGGATACCATGGGAAAACAAGGAAGAAAGGCAAATCCAGGAGTGCCTCGCGTACCGCGAGAAATCAGGAGCCACTCCTCGTGTACCGCGAGGAGCTGAAAATCATGTCGGCCTTGTCCATTGTCTCTCGCGTACCGCGAGAAACCACAAATAAACCCTCGCGTACCGCGGGGGACCCCTGGTGACAGAAAGTAAAGGGGGTTTTTATACTTAGAAAATTTTTCACCCTTAACTTCTTTTCACCCAAATTCAATAAAAACTTGTTCCAAACATAAAAACAAATGTAAAAATACCTGGAACTTCATTCCTGATGATTTTCCTCACCGAATCAAGCAAGAATCCCTACAAAACATGACACAAACAAAACACACACCGAAAAACACACAAATGACATGGACTTAGACCAAGAAATTTACAAACTATACATCATGGGCACTTGCCCGAGATTAAAGCAAGCCTATCAGGAGGCTTCTCCTTGATCCTAACCAGAACCGTCTTCATCCTACGCGGTCTCTCGGTCCTCCACAAACCTAACAACCAAAAAAACACCACATATCTCTTGTAAGTAACACACAGGTCCTTCCACCACAACTTATACCTACCTGGTTCGAAAATGACACTGTTCAAATAACCAAGCAGTTCATCACCCTTAAACTTCCCCACACTTGGGGTTAGAACTACCCTAAAATCAGATGAATCTGTCAAAGAACGGGTTCTCTTATGGGGCGGCATAGACCTAGGGGAACTTGAACTAGGGGCTGGCTCAGCAATCCTCCCCTCAAAACAACGAATAGGTGGAGGTTCAGGAATAGGATTTTCTATGGATGTGACCTCTAAACCTTCACCAGGATCATCAGGATCCTCTACACTCTCCACCAACTTTCCCACACTTGGGGTTTTTCCTATGATCTCATCTAACTCTGCCATTATCTCCAGCAGATCATCAGGCACATCTTCGTCACCGTACTCATCTGGCTCATCTAACAACTTCTCCAACTCTACCGCCCAATCAGATGGTTCTGCTAAATCAGGGGCAGGTTCACCAACTTCTATCTCTGGATCAGAGCCCCAATGATAGTCCATAGATGTATCAATCAGGCACACGGAGTGGCTCTGCTCACCAACCCCCGTCATGGACTTTGTAGCATCAAAGGTGACCAACTCATCCCCCACATGAAGTGTGAGCTTTCCGTCAAAGACATCGATCAATGCCATGGCGGTGCGCAGGAACGGGCGCCCTAGAATGAGTGGGACTCTGTCATTCACCTCCGTATCTAGGATGACAAAATCCACGTGGAAGATAAATTTGCCGACTTTCACTAACAGATTCTCCACAATTCCCCATGGATACTTGACTGAACGGTTAGCCAAGGATATGCTCATGAGTGTCGGCTGCGGTTCACATAGGTTTAGTTGCTTATAAATGGAATAAGGCATCAGATTTACGCTAGCACCCAGGTCAGCCAAAGCGTGGTTTAAGGGCAAACCGCCAAGCAGACACGAGATCGTGCAACGACCCGAATCTGCAGTTTATCTGGCAGTTTGTTCTGAACCACCGCAGAACATTGCTCACCAAGTGAGACTTCAGAGATCCCCTCTAGCTTCTTCTTGTTGGAAAGAAGATCTTTCAGGAATTTGCCATATTTCGGCATGTGTTGGATAACCTCTATGAATGGGAGATTAACCTTGACTTGTTTGAAGATGTTTAGGAAGTGACCGTATTCCCTAGCGTGTTTATGTGGCAACAAGCGAGCAGGGTAAGGAACACGGCTCAGGTCAATCTTGGGGGTCTTAATCTCACCCCCACTCTTCTTCTCCTCTGCCTTCTCGGCATGCTTTTATAAAACTATCTCCTCATCCACCGGCTCTTCTTCTTCTACCGGTGGGCTCTCCTTCTCTTCTACTCTTTTACTCCTAGTCAACACAGCATTCACTGAGGTTCCTGGTCTCGTTACTTCAACTGAATCGGGCTCCTCTAACATCCTAGCATCGACCTCAACAAATCGGACTCTCCAATCTATCTTCTTCACCTCTTCAGGTGAAGGGATGTGATAGTTAACGCTGTGGGAGACTTCCTCTTCAGCTTTTTCCTCCCTCTGACTCATGATTGACACGGCCATCACTAAAGCATTGGGCCTGAAGATGGACCTCCCTGTCTATCCTTCAGGCTATGAGCGATTTCTCCTATCGTGCGTTGCAGATCCTGGAATGCTGACTGCTGATTCTTCAATAACGTATCATGTGCATCCAATCTCTGCTAGAGTCCTTGTCCTGCCGGACTAAATAGGCAAGAATTTGTGTCTGATTCTCAATCATCTCTTCTATCCTTCTCGTGTTGACACTGCTTCCCGAACTTGCTCCAGCTTCTCCTCCTCCTTGCTGACGCTGGCGACCATTAAACCTAGGTGGGTTGTTTCCAGTTCTCCATCCCGAGTATAGTTGTTGTACCCTCGGTTCTGGTTCTTGTTGCCAGCAAAACTCACCTGCTCCTGATGATTGACGGGGCAATATCTGGTGTCATGGCCTCCCCTGCACACCTCACACCGTTGAGCATTGAGCTTCAGCTCTTTGATCTCATTAGCCATAGCTGTGAGTGCAGCAGTCACGCTAGTATCGGGAGTCACCTGATGCACAACTCTAGGAGAAGAGGTGGATGCTCTAACGCTAGGAATGGAAGTCCTAGTAGATAGCAGCTGCTGTTCAGCGAGAGTAAAGTTCTCGAACATCTCCTCACACTCAGCAGGCTCTAGTTGGTCCATGATATGGCCTCCCGCAGCTATGTTGAACATCTACTGCTTCTCGAAGGTGAGGCCATTATAGAACTTTTCCACAAGCGCCCAGTCGGAAAGACCATGCTGGGGACATCGGCTCAACAGCGTGTTGAACCTCTCCCAGGCCAGGTGATAAGGCTCGTCGGAGTCCATCCGAAAGGAGTGGATCTGGTCCCTAAGGCGAGTGGCCCTGGAAGGTGGATAGTATTTCTTGAAGAACTTGGCTTGAAGATCCTCCCATGTGGTGATAGAGTTATCTGGGAGGGTGTCAAGCCAAGTAGATGCACGCCCAGAGAGCGAGAATGGGAAGATACGCAAATAGATTGCGTCCTTAGACACACCCGTGATATTTAAGGTATCACATATGTGTGCGTAGCGGGACAGGTGTCCGGGTGTATCCTCATCCTCGAAGAAATGAAACTGAGTGGCATGAGTGATCGTGCTCATGACATATGACGGGATCTGCCATGTATTGGTGTTCGGAATAGCGGGGCGTGTGATCAAAGATCTTGCCCCGGTGACCCCGTCACTAGCCCTCTGATGCACGATACGCCTCGCTGGTGGGTCAGCGTCGCCCATGTTAGGAAATGGAATTGGGCTATTATAACATACCTGGGATTTGCACAGCTCTTTCAAACGCTCCCGGAAGTCGCGGGTGCGCTCGTGTAGCTCTCGTTCAGGCACTGAAAAACCTGAATAAGGTGGTGTCCCCTGCGAAGAGTATTGTGCATAAACAGAAAGACACTAGAAGGAAAGAGACAAAGACTCAAAGACCGAAAGACTCGATTCTAACAAATAGCAAACAAGACTCAAATAAAAAGAAATAAAATAAACCAAAAATCAAACAAATAACTAGTCAAAGTTAATATTGCTATTGCCAAGTGTCCCCGGCAACAGCGCCAAAAACTTGATATCGCCCAGGCGGTCTATAAAAATATATACTAAACCTAACCTAGACTCCTAAGTAATAAATGGAGTACCTTCGACTAAACCGCACTGACAGGCAAGTGTACTTATTGAGTGTAGCACAGTTTAGTGGTAAACCGAGTTATCGAACCCTAGAGACACTACTATAACTATACTAGACTCTGACTCGGACTAAAGATTTATTGATGGGGGGTTGACTACACTACTAATAATGTAGAAACTAAAGATCGACTCAAGCTATCAAGATGTAGAACTAAGGTAATATCAGAGATGGAAGAATACCACCTAGCTCGGAATCCTACTTGCAAAGCACAACTTCTACCGGTTCTGGAAACTATGATAGATCTGGGTTTCTAAGGAAACAGCTCTAGACAACCTAGAGGATCCCTAATCACTCTCAGGGTGTCACCAACTAAGGAACCTAAAGATGTAATGACTCACCAGATAGTGGATTACCTTTCGGTCTCTCCAATAATGATAAAGTACCCAAATAGACAGATTACCTTTCAGTCTCACTGTCCACAATACATTCGAAGAATGCACAGGGTAATCTCAAGATAACAACTATGACTCAGAATAGCAACAATCACTAGACACCTAAACCAACTTCCTCTCAGACAGTTGACACTCGGATTCCTAACGACGAAGACCAAACGACTATCTCTCACTTCTCGGGTATTGAGACAGGATACACCCTCAGATCTAATGACTCTCATTCACAACTCCTATGGCTACTATGTCTAGCAAACCACACAAATAATCACAAACCCTAAAGTCTATGACCTAGATACGCAAATCAAACCGGAAGACATCCACAATTAAGGTATGGAATTATAATTAAACATACATATGATCTGAGAATGCATATAAATCACAGCCATTAAATCAAGACTCTTTACAAAATCATTAATACATGCATATAAATCCAAAACCGAAAAAAATCAATACTTTAACAAGCAATCATCATGAACCTAGGCAATATCAAAGATCTAGCCAACACACATGCTTAAAACATTCAAAACAGAAGTAATAGGCATAGTAATGGTTTCAATCAGACAAATCAAGAACAAACGAAAGAGAATTGGAACCCGAAAAAGCTATCTCTAACCACCTCGGATCCGAAAGCTCCAAACTTTGACTCTAATTAGCTTCCAACACCCAAAATCGCCTTCAAACTTGCTCCCGACGGCAATAATATCGAACTCCTCCAAGAATGGCCATCCAAAACATTAAATATTGAAATTAGGGCTTTTTGCGGAATTATATGTCTCTCGCGTAACGCGAGAGATTGGTCCTGGTCCTTCGTGTACCGCGAGGAACAAATTAGTCGCGGCCAGATTTCCTTTTCCTCGCGTACCGCGAGGCTTTGAAGCTCCTCCATCGCGTACCGCGAGTGACTGGATTTCCAACTTTTCACTTTTAATCCTTGGGCTTTCTTCTCTAGCTCGGTTTGTTCATGATTTGACTTGTTATCATCATGAGCTCCTAAAAACATTACAAAGACTCAATTGTACATTAAAACGACTCAAAACAAAGATAAAACTATCTAAAAATGACTGAAAACAATAAGTATAAAGATATGTGCGGCGCACTACATCAGTTTTCTAACTTCTAAGAATGTTTTGATGTAATTAAACATGTATTTGTTCACCAATTAATCTGTAGTTAATCAGTTCTGTAAGTGAACCAACACAAATTGATGATGTGTTCGAATAAAAATCTGATTTCATAGGAGCATAACTAAGTTATGTTGATTCAGAACTGATTTCATAGGAGCACAATTTGCAATTATATGGACATTTAGGATGTGCTTCATAGGATCAAAAGGGTAGTAAACTTAGTTAGTATATTAAAAGTATGTAGGGTTGAATTGGAGTTATCATGGTTTCACTTCAACGGCCTGTTTCAATTGATGTTAAGGTAGAACTTTTTTATAAAAAATTGCTTTTACCATTCAATTCCTTCACTCATGTGCTCTGTGGTATTGATTGGATTACAGATATATATGTTAATTGATTTTTGTAGTTTAATGATATCAACATTTGTAATGCTTTAAACTTTTCCACGTGAGTAATTTGATATCGGGCAACTATTTTTATCCTCTCAATTTGGAAACTACTCCATCACCTTTCAATTTTTATAACCAGCCATAAAATATTCAAATTTGATTTTGTTACAAGTATACAACATGACCTGTTATTTGTAGACACGATCATCGTTCTTTTTGTTGGACGATCTAAAATGATCATGTTTTTCGGAGATAAATTTTTTTATCAGCAAACGGTAGCTGGGATCAGTCACATTTCATTTGGTGGAGAAGAACCAGTGTCTCCTAAAAAGGCACTTTCTCAAGCTAAGCAGTGGGAGTTAAGTGGTACATTAGATAATAAGTCAGATTCAAAGTTGATAAAATAGTTTTAAAATGCAGAGAACAAGGAGCTCAATGGACATAACATATTTGCTCCACCTCCTGAAATTAAACCTCGACCATTGGCTGCCCGTGCATTGGCGTTGATAGAAAGCATAAGCATCTGCGAATCTACTCCAAATAATGTGCGCGGTTCTTTCATATTTACTTACATGCTTAGATTTATTATCATATAAAGCACACAAATAGCTCAGATTACATTAGCACATTAATTTTAAGTTTCACTTTAGACAACTGGAATCGAGGTGGCAAGATGTGCGGGGAAGACGGGCAGTGTTGTAAAAATCGCTAGGCGGGCGGTGGGGTAGGGCCTAGACCTAGGCGGGATTAATCAGGGCCTAGGCGGGATTAATCGGATTGGAATTCTTATATGTAATTTTTCAAACTTATATATATATATAGGGAATGTATATGATGAAAACCCCTCAAAGTTGTGAAAACTGTCCAAAAAACGGATTTTTATAAGGGTTTTTTTTTTAAAAAAGCTTTTATATGTAATTTCAAAACTTTTTATAAAAAAAATCAAAAAAAACGCCGACCATATTTTTTTTTAAATTCTGCTCAGTTGTGTTACATATCGTAACATGTTGTAACACATACGTATCACGATTTTTTTACACAAAAACGGGGATTTTTGTCCATTTTAAAAAAAAACCGTTCGGCGTTTTTTGTATTTTTTTTTTGACGAAAATCTTATAAAAGTTGCTTAGAATGATTTTCAATTTTTTTTAAAAATAAACATGTAAAATCACGTTTTTTTGGGAAGTTTTCAATGTTTTCACAACTCAAGTGGGTTTTTAACATATCCCTTCCCTATATATATATATATGGCAAGGATCATAAGAAACTCATTGTTCATGAGAAAAAACAAAAAAACTATTTATTAAAGATAAAAAAAATAATAAAAATATCATAACTCAAAATATAAATCAAAAACTAAAAAACCGCTTCGGAGACCTTGTTCTCTACGTCGTCCTCTTTCAAAAAAAAAATTCAGCGTCCTACTACATATGTGTAGTAAGGTTAGCTTTTGGGTTTAGTTTAGCTTTTAGGTTAGGTTTTTTGGGGGTGGGGGTGGGTGGGGGGTTTAGGTTTTTGGGTGGGGGTTAGGTTTTTTAGTGTATTACACATATGCAGCACCTTTAATGAAGAGTTTTTTTATTTTCTTATGAAAATAAGTTTTTTATTGAACTCACCCTATATGTATATGTATATGTATATGTATATGTATATGTATATGTATATGTATATGTATATATATGTATATATATGTATATATATATATATATGTATATACACATAAATACTTCAAACATAAACAATTAAAGATTAAATACTTCAAAATTCAAACATAAATACTTCAAACATAAACAATTAAAGATTAAATACTTCAAAATTCAAAGATTAAATAGTTCAAAACATCATAAAAAAAAAGCCTCGATTAAGTATTTTCCCCGATTTGGGCTAAAAATCATCCAATAAAAGCCCAAAAGAGTGGGCCGACTAGACCCGATTTGGACCGCCTAACCCGACTAGACCCGATTTGGGCCGCTAAGCGATTTTTGGACCGACTAGGTCAAAATTCCTCCTTAACCGTCCGCTTAGCGATTAATCGGCGCCTAGGCACGATTTTTACAATACTGCAGACGGGTTAAGTAACAAACAGGTTTATATTAATCAAAATAGATTGTAAAAAGTACCGAGGATCAGAATCTGAAGCTATATTAAGTGCTTGCTTGATTGCAGTGTAAAGTTTTATAGAAAGAGGTCTAGATATGATTCAAACTTATGTTTTCTGGAATGTGCATGAACCACAACCTGGTAAAGTAAGTATTTTTTTTATTAAATGTGTTTCTATAAGGATCAGAATCTTAAGCTATTTAAAGTGCTTGATTGATTGCAGTGGGAGGACGTCTAGATGTGATTCGGACTTATGTTTTCTGGAATGGACACGGACCACAATCCGGTAAAGTAAGTATTTTTTTTTAAATGTGTTTCTTTAAGAGAAGGTAATGGAAATTGATCTTTTTATGAAAGTGTGTTTGTATCTTCAAAATAAAGGCTATGTGCGCTAATTTGATCTTTTTATGAAAGCGGGTTGCTTACTGAATGATTGCATAAGTGGTTCATGATTGTATGATACTAATATATGTTATGTTTGTTTCTAACATGAACATTCACTCTGTACATGGGTATGACCATTGTTTTTGCGTGCTTTTTGGTACCAGAAACCAAGGGGAAAACATTGGAGGACATTCAGTTGACCCGTTAGCGATGACTAACAACTCAAATCATATAAATGTTTGTATCTTTAAGAGAAAGTAATGAAAAATGATCTTTTTAAATGTGTTTACTTGATGTGATTCAGACTTATATTTTTTTTTTAAATGTGTTTCTGTCTTTTCAAAAGTTGATTAATTTCTTGGTACGGGTCAAAACGGGTAGGCTTGACCCAAACCTCTTTTTCTGAACTTTTTATTTCTTTATGTTCCATCTGTTACTATTTCTTTTTAGGAAAAATCTTTATTTATTTGCTTTGTCTTTAAGATTTAGTATTTTTTTTATTTTCTTATATAAATTATGAAATTTTGTTTCAGTTTAAATAACAAAAGAAACCTACCATAATTGGTTTAGCAACTATGCAGGCAAAGGTGGGTAGGTGTTCTTGAGTGTCTATATTTTGCAGTTTTAAACATTTTTTGTTACTTTTGGTTGTGTTTTTGAAATCTTTTCAAAACTTGATTAATTTCTTTGTACGGATCAAAACGGGTTGGGTTTTTTTATTTTCTTATATAAATTATGAAATTTTGTTTCAGTTTAAATAACAAAAGAAACCTACCATAAGTGGTTTAGCAACTGTGCAGGCAAAGGTGGGTATGTGTTATTGAGTGTCTATATTTTTGCAGTTTTAAACATTTTTTTGTTACTTTTGGTTGTGTTTTTGAAATCTTTTCAAAACCTGATTAATTTCTTGCTACGGGTCAAAACGGGTTGGGTTTTTGCAGATTAATTTAATTTAAACGTTACAGTGATGACACTTTTATATGTTTGGCTGTTTAAGAATGTGACAGTGATGGAACATTTATATGGTTCGTTGTTTAGTCAATTAATTTGGTCGCTTTTGCGGATATATCCCTCTCTCATTAGCTATAGCACAGATCTGCAGTTCTCATGTTTGGATGTTCACACTTTTACGACCACGTTGTCGGTCCACATGACTCATCTCAGATCGATCTCGTGACAGGACATCTCGATAACACGGAGTGCGGAATCCTACCGTGTTAACTTTTGTATACGAATTGAAAATAGAAACATCAGGTAAATAAACTTCTCTTTGTATTCCACAAAACACAGAGTTTACAAGATTCTCATAATACAATCGTTCAACCCCTAGAACAGAATCTGTAAACACCTATTTATAGACACAAGCTCTGCAATAGGCGAACTTAACAAGTTCGCTTCTAAAGATGCTTAGGCGAACTTTTTAAGTTTGCCTCTCTATGAACTTGTACAATATTTCTTAGGCGAACTTAACGAGTTCGCTCCTAAAGGCCTCTCTATGAACTTATACAGAATTTTATCAACAGTTACAAAACATATCCTAACAGACTCCCCTTTAAATGTTGCTAACAATTCTATCAATTACAAGTCAAAGAGTCCAAGACTAAGACATAATATCTTCAAGCTCGTTGTCACCAGAATATGCTCCAACAGACTCCCCCTTGACAACAGCTTTAGAAGATTGTCATATGTCTTCATATATCATCAAACACACTGTAGTCTTCGTCTTGTGCATCTGCACACTCTCTCTTTCTATCTAGAAAACTTGGGAGAAGGACCCCTTGTCAACTTCTGTCTGCAATTTTCAGTTTATGCAAAGGAGAATAACCAACAATTAAAATTTTCATGGAAAAATAAAATCTTTTTGATTTTTCAAACATAAGACTCACAAAATCTTTTTGGTTTTTTTTTGTACAAACTAAAATGTAAAATACAAAATCACATCTTTTTGGTCGAACATCACGAGTAAGAAGATCATATCAGTAAAAGAAATGCATCAACCACACATTTTGGATAAACATCCCTAAACATTCTATGGGTATCCTATCTAGATTCATTCTTTCATTTCTTTCGTTTGAATTTCCAAACAATTATATGAAGTAACATCTTTTGAATCAGATAAGATCAAATCTTTTAAGGTTCAACCAAAACATGTAATGATACGCGAAGAACTCCAAAGAAGATGGGATCAGATCATAACATGCTTATAATATAAATTACATACGAATTTGCAACACATAACTTGTCAATCTAAGTTGTTAATATTATAAGAATTGAAACCATCAGTATCTTTGTCCCGTGTTCTTGTGAATTAAGGTACCATATATTTTGTAATACAACGTGTACCCCACAAATATGCCAACAGAAATTTAAATGTGCACTATATTCAAGACATATAAGATCATTGCAAGATAATATTCAATCTCCAGGATGAATTATACTGATAAACACAGGAAAATATCAAGCAGAGAATCAGAATTATTTAGAATCGAATTATTCAAATGTCTTGGTTTAGATGAAGTATCATGATTCATAGTAACAGAAAAATTATACCAATAGAATTCTTCAACATAAGATTGATCAAGGAATCGATTGATTCAATGACATAGGGTAGCGTGATCCAACTGTTATCTGGATATATTCAATGGAATTAGGATAATGATCCAAGGGCTAGTATATGTTCCAACAGATGTTGTCAGAAACATATCTTAGTCCAACTTCACGTTGCATGTTTTTCGGGGCATGGGCATTGAACTAAAAAATTGTGTTTAATGACATAACCGATACTGGTCTCATGAAGTACTTTAGATCTTATAGTCTTTATCTGATAATGATCTTTTACACACACACCCGGCATACCATGGGTTCAAATCACAGTTGTCACAAAGATCATTATGTTGTCACACTACTAATGGACCAAAGATACTCATAGCCTATTGACAATTCAGACTACATACTAGTATCCAAATTGAAATATAAGCATCAAGCATCAATTTTTGTTAAGCATAAGCAGTTATGAAGCTATCATTTCCCATACTGTGCAGTCTAAGAATTTCTGATCAAAACATTTATCACAGATATATTAGATAAGCATCATAAAGTCCAACTACGGTCATGTGTGACTGAACATCTACTGATGTACTATCATTTCTCCTTATAACTTCAAGTAATGTCAATTTTAACTTTTTCAATTTGTTTGGCTTTTTCAAAATCTTTTTCAAAGAAAGTAAAACAAACGAAAATAAACCTTCCATGAAAACATTTTATGAAAAACAATTTACTTGGTTACTTGGGATTAAGCAAGTCAATCAATTAAAAACTCAAACCGATGTAATCCTGTAATTGAATGCCTTTTCCTTTGTCACCAACACAAATCTGTACTCCCCCTCAACTAGTCAAATGGTTGCATCAATGACTTTATGCTCACCATTGTCATCCTAAGTTTCAGGTTATCATTTGGACTTGTAAAACTCTTTCCAAAACATTGTGTGTGACATATTCTCCCCCTTGAGCATCAAGTCGTTGAATCAAAAAGATTCTCAGTTATCAACAACTCTTTACTCATGCAGATGTCATTCCCTGTCATGTGCTATGAAGAACCACTATCAACAACCCAAATGTTATTAATAGTCCCTCTTGGTTAATCCTGCACATCTAACAAGAAACATTAATTTGAAATTGGGACCCAAGCCATGGTAGTCATGGTCGTCCATCTGTAGCAAAATAATAAACCGCACTCCATTCACAATCGAATCTCTCATCGATTTTCGGTGATTGCTCCGACGAGTCAGAAACAGAAACTTTAGATTTCCAAACATACTTCTGTTCATTAAGTTCTTTTTGCTTAAAATGTGAAGTGTTTGAACACTGTTGTTCATTTGAAAAATGTTTAGATTATGAAAGCTCTTGTTGTTCTAAAAGTTTTCTCAATCTTCTGTGTCTCTTCCGTCTTTGAGGTCTAGAAAGCCTAACGTCAGCTTTTGAATTACCTTTTGGTGTATCATGAGGTTTAACCACATGTGGGTTAACATAAGGCTTACTAAGAGTTCTTACCTTTGCTGGAATAACATGTCAGTTACCTTTGGCATTGTGAGGACAAGCAATCCGAATGCGACCCACAAGACCACAGGAAAAGCAAGATCTCTTCTCACGATATTCTCTCATATAAGGAATCTTCACACGATAAGATGCACTTGAAGAAGATTCGCCTACAAGAACTTCTTTTGGAGTTTGAGACTGAACAAACGTTTTCTCAACAGGTTTTGATTTAGGCTTCATCTTCTCAGGAACTACATGCTTCTTCCCTTTATTTTTTTAAGGACATTTTACCACAATGTGACCCATCTCATTACAATGAAAGCATGTACGCCTGTCTTTATAATCTCTGACATATGGAACTCTCCTTGAATTTGAAGAACGTCCAAATGTATTATTTCCAGATGAATTAAAATCAACCTTTGAGTCTTCTTTCTTAACCTCTTTCGGTATTCCCTCTACCTTAGCTTCATCAAAATATTCATCATCACTCTCATCAGAATACACCATATCTTCACCTGTGACTGGATTCACTTTCAACATAGTCTTAGGATCTAAATCCTCATCTTTTATAATCTCAGGTGTAACAGAATAATTTCCGTTGAACGGTGGAGGAACATAACCAATACCACTAGTTCCCTTCCCCTCTTCTATATTATTAAAATATCCCAGTAAGAATGATGAATTTCCAAACCTTTATAACTTTCTGTGTAATCTGATCACCTCTGCTTTAGATTCAGCTAGTTCCTTATCTTTATCAGCAAGATCATTATTTCGTTTCTCATGTCTGCAAAGGACATATCCAGGTGATATGCCTGCTCTTTGATCTTCAAAGTCAGAGAACTTATATCCCTCTTCAGTGATTCTATCCTTTCAATACACACATTCTCATTATCCTTTAATTTCTGGTTTACCGTGTGCATCGATTTCATATCACAAATGAGGTTTACGTTGTCATCCATAACCCTCATCATTTTATCCTTTACTGAAACACAGTTAGAACAAAACGTTTCAAAGTTAGAAACTACCGTATCCTTTTCTTCTAAAGAAGATGCACCAGGAGCCATGAATACATCATCAGCTTCACCCTTTTGAGCAACAATGACAGGCTATGTATCAATTTTTGATTCACTCAGATCATCTTCAACTGTCTGAAAGCTTTCTTCAGTCATCACATCAGTCTCAGTGGATTGAGTACTTTCACCAGAACGAATACTCTCACTATCAGTTAAATCTGCAGAAGAATCACTTTGAGAATCACCCTGCTTCTCCAATACTTCTTTGATCAAGACAACAAACGCTTGAGAAGTTGCTTCACCCTTTTTCTTCAATGCTTCCCATAGATCTCTTGAAGTTGGACACTTCCCGAGACTATGAATGATTTCTTTTGGTAAAGACAATTTTAAAGTTTCACACGTTTTCATCTCTTGATCAAACTTCTGCTTTTCTACTTTAGTAAGAGCTGTCACTGGTTTAGGAACATTAAGAAATTCCAGAAAGTCAAAAGTAGGATGCACATATACTTCTGTTATTGGTCTCCAAACATTTTCATCAGTTTCTGATACGAACTGTTCGAACCGGACTTTCCAGCTACTGTAATTTGATATGCACAAAAGCCTTGGTGGCATAGTTCCAATCGCATTATCATCACATGAAATTGATATTTTGAAATTTTTACGAAAATATCCGGAAAAAAATTTCCCGCCAAAATACTTTTTTTTTTAATTTCAAAAACTCAAAATTTCAAAAATGATTCAAAACAAGTATAAAAACTTTCCCTAAAAATTTGGACAACAAAAAATTTCTCGCCAAAATACTCAATCTACAGAGTTTTTTTTTTTAAGAACACTAGCGAACAAGATAAGTTCGCCTGAAATTAGTTCGCCTGATACTGCACGAGCGTGCTTAATAAATTCGCCTGAACTTCACTGAGCGAACAAGGCCACAAGCGAATTTGATAAGTTCGCTTAAACTGAGTGAAGCGAACTTGATAAGTTCGCCTACTAAGTTCGCCTGTTACAGAGTCTCAGCAAGTTCGTCTGCTTCAGCTGTAACAAACTCAGGAAGAACTTCAACTCAAACACGAACAAACATCACCGAAAATCATCATTTCTCACAGATTAGATGGAATTTGAAGAAATTGGACCGTAGGATTTAGTATTTTATGAATTAGAACACTTCTATCAGATTAATTTCACCAAAATCATCTTCAAATCCACGAAATCAGCAGCAATTTCAACTTCAAGAACTTGAAAACTCCATGGATACAAAAACTTCTAAAAATGATCAATTTCTTGTCAAATTGGACACAAAATCGTCTCTAATCATCAAGAATCAAACACAAATCACGAGCAAAAGCTCTGATGCCACTTGTAGGTCCACATGACTCATCTCAGATCGATCCCGTGACAGGACGTCTTGATAACACGGAGTGCGGAATCCTACTGTGTTAACGTTTGTATACGAATTGACAATAGAAACAGCAGGTAAATAAACTTCTCTTTGTATTCCACAAAACACAAAGTTTACAAGATTCTCAGAATACAATCGTTCAAATTTTATGGCTTTAACCTTTCATACTTCCCTGATCCACCTTCTCTTTTAATCAAGTTGGCAATCACATCGGCTAATCCACACTTTGATCTATTAATCTGTGGTTTCATAGCTAGATCATTCATTTCACACCTTGGCAAGGTATTGAAATACTTGATCCTAGGCTTTAAGTATTGAACACCATCAGATCTCTTAAGAGCAAACAACTTCGTGTCATCATCATAAAACCAATTGATGATTCTTCCAATACACCGCTCTTTATTCACATATCTTTCTTTCTGAGCAGGTTGTATAGGTGACTTGGGTAGTACTTTCATCCAACTGCTAACTACTTCTCTCCACTGTTCTCTAGTCATTCCTGTATTTCTATACATCACAGGTTCTTCATTCGGCTTAGGAGACACAGGATGAGTAGTATCAGCATCAGTATCTATCTTGGATTGAGCAGTATCATCAGGCGTAGTGATATCTTCAACAGAGTCCATAGAATCTGTTACTCCTTCATAAGAAAACTCAGGAATAACATCATCTTGGATGAAGTTATACGGTACATTCAGACCATCACTGCCTTCATATGTAACTTTATCTTTACTCTTTTGTATCTCGATCTCCACAATCTATCCTTCTTCAACTTCATTATCAGTCATGTCATCTTTAATATCATTAAACAATTCATCAATATCATCTAGACACTCTAACTTCTCAACTTCCTATTCTTTTGAATCAGCAAAGAATTCCAATAATAAAATCTCTTCATTCACTCAAGAATCATTCTTGGTTCCTTCAATAGTTTGTGATGTCGACTCCCCCTGAACTCTTGATATGGGATTCACGTCAGCAGCGTATTGATGATCACCCTCAACATTACCACTAGGATCATTGTCATCATCATCCTTTCGTTGAATTGACTCAGCATGACAAGTATCACGTATCCTTAACTCCCCCTGAGCGTCAAGACGCTCAACAAGTTTGGAAATCAATAACTGCATGGCATTAATCTGACTAGCTTGAGTCTGAAGGACCAACTGACGATGTGCATCAGTAGCAACAAGAGAATCCACTTGAGTCTGTAAAGCAAGAACATGAGATTCAAGGAATGTAATCCTTTCAGAATCAGAAGGTTTCGAAGGACCAGCGTCAGATGAGTGTGGAACATGTGGAGAAATCACCGGAGATGGACGCTTAGAACATGGAGGTGTAACCAATAAAGAATCAACGAATGTAGCATTCTCAACATCTTGAGAAGAACGTGCAACATCAATAGAAGCAGACATAAGCTTTTGAGCTTTTGGAACCGGATGTGCATCACTATCAGAATCCGAGCTCTCATTGATTAATTTTCTCTTTCCAAGTACTGATCCGGAAGGAGGATTCCGAACAGACTTACGCCTCGGCCTCCTGGCTATAGATTTAACGTGTTTTCCTGCATTAGCCAAAGGCATAGTAGCCAATCTCTCATAATGACCTGAGCTAAAGTCTCTAGAGTAATCAGAGTCAGTAGCCTCAGAATCAGGTAAAATAGTATCACCGGAAATCGTATCCACCACATTCCCTTCAGCTTCATGAATGTGTGAGTTCACATCTGCATTATCAAAATCGTCCATATTCATACCCAAATCTTGTTCATTATCTTGAGCAACGTCTTCCTGAACTGGTTCATTAACAGGTTCATTAACCTGTTCTTGTGGAATATGAACTTGTTGTTGTGCTTGTACCTGAGCTTGAACTTGTTGTGGTTGTTGTTGATTCTGGACTTGTCCTTGAACTAACTCCTCAGGAAGAAACCAATTATCATTAGGAGACTCAATATAATCAAGATTGATTAAGTGACCAAACAAAGGAGTCGGAACTGGAATCAAAGCAACATTTTGTTGTTTAACCTTGGTACAATCAATAATTATTCTTTTGGACATAGGAGTCAAGGTCAAACGTATTGGATGCTGTGGTAAGTCTGGTTCAGAATCATTTGCAAGAACCTAGGGTACATAAGAAACCCTTGACCTTCTGGAGGATTGATTTGCATGACCAACTCACGGTATATATATAAAGCAAAGTTAAACCGCTTGTTCAGTGTCAGTGCAACCATCGCAGCTTGTAATGCACTCTTCAAACCATCAGTGCCAGCCTTTCTTGGAGATAGACACTGGATGAGGACGTGCATAAAATACCTCCATTCTCCAACTAAACCACCTTTACGTGCTTGAGTATCATTTGCTCTGCCTCTGTAGCCTATCATCTGAAAACACCTCATAATCAGTGTTCCAGGATAAGACATAGGATCTTCATTAGCACCTCCCAATGCCAAAGCAGCACGAATAGTTTCCCAGAAGGACGTGAGGTTCAACATTCGTGTCTTGATGTACTGTATCCCAGAATTGTTGAACATACGGTAAGCTGATGTACGGATCTGCGGATAAGGCCACATGTAAACGTGAACGATTAAAAAATGCGATAATTCCTTGGAAATGAACAGCCTCAGACATATTAGGATCTAGCAACGCCACTTGATTATGTTTGTACTCAACACGACGAGCCATCTGTAAATGTATTGGACATTGTATCAAACATTAGTAATAGTACACACACATATATGATACACACACGAGATACACATACAACTATAGAAACAAAACAAAAAAATCAAACAAAAAAAATTTTCACAAAAAAATTACAAGTCCAAACACTGCTTAGCCCTTAGGCGAACTTAATAAGTTCGCTTAGTGTTGCAAGAGGCGAACATAATAAGTTCGCCTAAATTAGAAATCCAATCTTAGGTATGTTACGGTAATCTTCTGCAGGGCAGTTTTATTTTGAGTGCAGCAAATTTCTATTTTGATCTCCAAACAAATAAAAACTAAAACAAAAAAACAGCTTCTGCCATAGTCGCGAGTCTGTTTATAGTTGTGACTATTGTCATAGTCAACAAGGAAAACCGGAAAGAGGGGACAAATGGCAGTTCTATAAGGTAAGATAGCAAGATCAGTCCAAGATCTGGAGGGTTTGCATATATTGGTTTTGTTTAAATTTGTTTGACTGATTCATTTTCCCATTATATCAACACTTGAATATTAATCATTTATTCATGTGATTTTGTTATTTTGTGCATATCATTTTACCATTACAACACCAATTACGTCACAATTATGATGATGAAATCGCAGGATGAACCTCTTCTTTTTTATTTGAATGTTAAGGTTATGTTGTAAATTTTCGTCGCCACGTGAGTCTTCATTTAGCAATCATAGATAGTACGGTATGTGTTGTAAAAGTCTATTCCCTTGAATACAAACCAATTGATAAACTAACGAAAGACGAGTACAAACCCGTAAATTGTACACTCCGCCGCAACGCGCGGGGTCCCCACTAGT
Source organism: Smallanthus sonchifolius (assembly GCA_023525975.1). NCBI lineage: Eukaryota > Viridiplantae > Streptophyta > Magnoliopsida > Asterales > Asteraceae > Smallanthus > Smallanthus sonchifolius. Next base: position 65,408,980 of record CM042024.1, read on the forward strand.
TTTAACTTATTAATCTAATTACCAATTCGAGTAAATATTATTTAAACATTTATTCATTTATTTGTAAACAAATTAATTATTCATATATATATACACACAGATATTCAGTTCATCATCAAACAAAACACAATATTTACAACAAATAAGTACACGTCATTCGATCTAGCCCAATTCCCTTATACATTAGTCTTTTGAGCATGTCATTGATACGTATATACATTCAAACATAGGTTAACCTTGCGGTTAGCTAAACAACTTGTGCAACTACTCGTACTTGTGATTTCAAGCTATAAACTCAAAGTGAGTTTACATAGCCCCTTTTTCACTTTTGGGGTGAAACATGATTACATCTAAACTATTTGCAATTATTACAATTCAAACATTATGATCATGTGTGCAATTTGTGCCTTATGCTTGAACACTAATAGTGCAAACCACATTTTACATACTTTTGTGCATAGTGCAAGTGCAATCATTAACTCAATACAAGCTGATGGTATACAATGATAGATCGGTTGAGTCTGACCAACCCACCCGGTTAGGGTGATTGTTGCCGAAAACATTTAAGGATAACTGTTGTGTTATGCCTATCAGTCACAAGGTTTGATTGTGCGCCCCAGTTTTATCTATAGTGATTCTCCATAATTGCCTTATTAAACCATGATATCATATGAATTGTATACGAACTTTGATAACACATGTTATGCTAAAACTTATGTATGCTCACCAACTATTTTAGTTGACTCTTTTTTCATCATGTTTCAGGTGCCAATAATTGAGAGTTATGTTCGAGATACATCACATAGGATTTATAGACCTAGTTAATCAATTAAACTTTGTGTGAAATATTTTATTTCTTGTTTGTCCTTGTTTTTTGATGAAACAATTGTTATGAATTTGAATTTAATGAAATATGCAACTTTAATTTGATCATGTGCTTATGAACAGTCTACACGTCCGCCCCGATGTATTCTGTCATCGGTTGGGGTGTGACATGAATGCTCTGAAAGGAGGTTTCCTTAGGGATTCTTAGCATCGTTGTTATTTCGTGTCTTATCGAGAGGATTCAGGTTACTCCGTGCACTGAATGATGTATTGAGAGAGTGAGACCGAGAGGTAATCTGTCTAGCGAGTACTTTAGTGTTGTTGGAGATAGCTGAGAGGAGATCCGACTAACCGGTGAGTTTTACACGTCACTTAGGGTTTCCTTTTTGGTCACACCCGGAGAATGATCTAGGATCCACTAGCTTGTCTATGTGTGTCGTATTCTAAGAGCCCGGTTCCATCATAGTTTTCGTATCCGAGAGAGTTCCAAGGTACATGCATAAGATTCAGAGTCTAGGTAGTGCTTTCCCCATTCGTGAGTCCGTCTAAAGTCTTGTGCTTTATATTTGGTTATCGTCAGTTAGAGAGTCCATTAGTTTAATCGCGGTTCAACACAAATCCCCCCAATATAAACCGGTCTAGTTAGTTGAGTCAGAGTCTAGGTATAGTTGTCACTGGTGTCTCGTAGGTTCGATATCCGGACTTACATTAGATTTTACTTTATTGATAGGTACATTTGCCTGTTGTGTGGTCTAGTATTAGGTTGAGTCTAGGTTTATAAATTTAAAGCTAGAGTGTCTAGGTTAGGTTTTTATATTAGTTTGTATAGACCATCCAAGCCACATCAACGGTCCGGTCCTCGGTTAACAAATTTCCATCCAAACGGTTCGCGGTTCCGGTCCGGTTCGGTCCGGTTCGAACCGAATGCTCACCCCTAACGAGGTCGACGTGGGAAATATGGTATCCGAACCACTTTTTTATTTTTTGATTTGAGTTATGGTTTTTTTATTGTTATTTTTTTTGCCTTTAATTAGGAGTTCTGTAGTTCTCTTATTAAAATGAGTTTTCTTATAATCTTCTCCCTATATATATATATATATATTATATATTCCTTTATATAGGGATGAGATCATTTGAGAACTACTAAATATCTTTAGAACTTTAAGAACTCCTCACAACCAATAATTTAATTTAGTTTTATTTATCTATTTTTTTTAATATAAGGGTAGTTATGTCAATTCCACTATTTTTTTTTAACATCTTTTAATTTCTCAATTTGAGTTCAAAATGTGCAACAAAAATTAACAACGAAACTGAATTTGGAAACGAAATCAGATATATAAAAACAAGATGATGATAATCAATAAAAAACGATTAAAATTAGGGATAAAATCGAACTATGTGGAGTTTTTTTAGGGAGTGATATTCGGACTAGTTTTTGTACAGTATGAGAATTTTAGAAACTGAAACAATCGTTTTACCCTTTCCCCCTTTATTAATCCAATTAAATATCCCTTAAATTACAGTCATACCCATGTTTGATCACATCCATTGATTATTAAGATCAAAGGCTAATAGAAGTTCTTAGAGTTTCTCAATAGATCCTAACCATATATATATATATATATATATATATATATATATGGGTAAGTTCACTAGAAAACTCATTTTAATTAAAAAACCAAAAAACTCCTTATTAAAAGTGTTGTATATGTGTAGTACACCCAAAAGCCTAACTCTCACCCAAAAACCTAAACCCCCCCCCTCAAAAAAAAACCTAAACCCACCCCACCCACCCCCAAAAACCTAAACCCTCCCACCCACCCACCCCCTTCAAAAAACCTAACCTAAAAGCTAAACTAAACCCGAAAAACTAAATCCAAAAGCTAACTCTACTACACATATGTAGTAGGGCGCTGATTTTTTTTTTTGAAAGAGGACGACGTGGGGAACAAAGTCTTCGAAACGGTTTTTTAGTTTTTTATTTATATTTTTAGTTATGATTTTTTTAATATTTTTTTTACCTTTAATAAATAGTTTTTTGGTTTTCTTATGAACAATAAATTTTCTTATGATTCTTCCCCTATATACATATATATATATATATATGTTGAAGCACTTTCCTGTGACAAACACTCTGGATAGATTATGGATAAATAGAGTCTTAGTTTAGTACTTTCATGTATGTATTTGTCTTTGTTTGTAAGTGTCTGTATGTATTAGTTATCGAGTTATATTTACTTTTACATATTGACTGTTGCAGATTTATCAAAGTGTTTTGCGCACTTGTATGTGCGCAGGAGATAGTTCCTGCGTACTTAGCAAGAATACCTATGCGTACTTGCAAATACGCATGAGCAAATTGCCCTACGCACTTGCTAAGTGCGCAGGCATCAGGTCGTGTATAAATAGGAATGGTTGACAGTAGATAAGTACGCATTCAGATTAGCAAATACGCAGAACTTTGTAATCTCAGAACTTCTCTCTGTAACCTTCAAGTGTTTATAATAGACGAACGTTTATAGTGATTATCTTGTCGGTTTACTTTGTTTCGTAAGACTCTCCACCTAGTCACGGGTATTCCGCACCCGGTCCGACTAGTAGACCCACTTGCATGTGACGATCCGCCACACCCGAGGGACCTACAAGTCTTAGACTATTAGACCCACTTTGAGAAATCTGCAACAGTCAATATTTAAAAGTAAATACAACTCGATAACTAATACATACAGACACTTACAAATAAAGACAAATGCATACATGAAAGTACTAAACTAAGACTCTATCTATCCATAATCTATCCAGAGTGTTTGTCACATGAAAGTGCTTCAACAAACTCCCCCTTGACAATAGCTCTGGATCATCTTCGATCTTTAGTCTTCAGTCTTCACAGCTATGCATCTTTAGCTTCCATCTTCTTCTTATAGTCAAGGCAGAACTTGATCACCTTGTCATATTTAGAAGCAAGGAATTTCGTCCATTCGTCCGTATGCATGCAATACCTGTCTGCTAGTGCCTCCAGATCTTTCACAGAGAAGTTAATGAAGCAGTCTTCATCAAATACTCTGATTAGTTCCCTCGGCACTAAGCATCCACTTTCTGACCTCACCTTTCCAATCACCACAGCTTCGCCCGTCTTTGGATCTACGTACCAGTACCACATGTCACCGAGGATATCCTGAGATAACTTGCTCAGGGGAATCTTGGTTTCACATAACACTGGCTTGTATACCAATTTCTTTAAAAATTTCTTAGTCACAGGATGTCTTGCTGTCTTATCCTTGACTCTCTTGGGCACTTGAGGCTTGAACATATCAAACTTCCCAGATCTTGCTTCCCGCTGTAGAACCACCCACAAACCCATCGCCACTGCGTGATTAGAATGATCCAGCAGCTCTCGGTTTGCTAGGTTCACAAGGTCGTATTTGGGTAAGGAGTTGAACGCTTCACTGGTTGGTTTCAAGTATTGACCCCCCCCCCCAGATCTTTTGATTGCGAACAACTGCTTATCCTCCTTGAACCTTTCAGCCAAGATCATCCCTGTTGCTCCTTGTTTGTCTATTATAGACGTCTTTTGCCACACAGGAGCTGGACCCTTTGATGAAGTAGAAGGAATATCTTTTTCTTTCGGTGCCTCTGGGTCCACAGGTGTAGGGTCAACTGGGGAGGCTTCAGTCGAGGCTTCCACATTACTAGCATGCTCGACTGAACCTGTGTCGAGCTGAGCTTCGAAAGATGGAAATTCAAAGATCTCTTCATCTTCTAACTCGTACTCTCCTTCCCCGTCACCCTTGGGAACTTCTATCACTACATCCTCATCATCTTCATCCCAATCATCACTAGAGTCGATCTCTCCTTCTTCTATATTAAAGAGAACATCGATCTGTGCTTCCTTGGAATAGTAAGGCTCTAAGTATAAGATCTCATCATCAGATAGATCCTTAAGCACATTAGCCGCTGACTTTCCTTTGTCACCACCACCAGAGGTATCACCACCCTCTTGATGAGTAGACTCCCCGTGAGCCATTGGAATAGCAGATATAGGCACAATTGCTAAAGCTTGGTGTTCACCCCCACTAGGACCGGCTTCGGGATCCTTGTCTTTGTCGTCATCCTTAGTTAAATCAACAGGATGACAAGCCTCATCACCAGTAGTTTTCTCCTTCTCTTTCTCCTTCTCCTTCTCCTTATCTTTCTCCCCTTGAGCATCAAGCTTCTTGGTCAGATCAGCAATTAGTTTGACCATCAGCTCATGCTCTTTCTGTTGAGTACCAAACCTCAGCTCTAGAGATGACCTGTGACCCAGAATCATTTCATTTGTCCTGATTAGAAGCTCGTTCTGGGCCATGACGTTCTTCAGTCTCTCGTCAGTCCCCGTTCTCTGGCTTCTTAGAATCCTAACTTCATCCACCAACGAATTAATCTGTGCTTGTTGAGCGTCAGATTCCTCCTTTGACTTCCGAATAGTTTCCAATAATCCAGCAACTTGGGTTTCCAGAACATGTATCCTTGCATCATTAGGATCGGGATGTTTGGATGATGACGCTTCGGCATTGTGAATTGGGGAGGAGAAGATGGTGTCGAAGTCAAACCCTTGAGTAAATTCCCCATAGTTGAAGGGTTGACTTAAAGGATCAATGGTGGTTGTTGGGATTGTGGATGTGATGACGGTTGTAGGTGTTATGGAAGGGGTGATGGTGACTGACTCCGTGAGAATTGGAGTAGTCACCGCCACCTGGGCAGATGTGATAGGGAGAGTCACTATCACAGGAACCTCTTCTGTGATTGAAGTGACTGCCATGTCAGGTTGTACCTGTGGCCTCCTCCGTCTTCGGTATAATTGCTGTGAAGGTGGGGTAGAGGCTGAATCAGGACTAACATATATATATATATATATATATATATATATATATATATATATATATATATAGGGAAAAGATATTTTGAAAACCCACTTGAGTTGTGAAAAAATTGAAAACTTCTAAAAAAAACGTGATTTTACATGTTTTTTTTAAATTGAAAATCAATCTAAGCAACTTTTATAAGATTTTCGTCAAAAAAAAATACAAAAAACGCCAAACGGTTTTTTTTTAAATGGACAAAAAATCCCCGTTTTTGTGTAAAAAAATCGTGTTACGTATGTGTTACAACATGTTACGTATGTGTTACAACATGTTACGATATGTAACACAACTTAGCAGAATTTAAAAAACAAAAAAATTATAAAAACATCTGATCGGCGTTTTTTTATTTTTTTTATAAAAAGTTTTGAAATTACATATAAAAGCTTTTCCAAAAAAAAAAAAAAAAACCCTTGTAAAAATCCGTTTTTTGGACAGTTTTCAAAAGTTTTCACAACTTAGAGGGGTTTTCATTCTATACATTCCATATATATATATATATATATATATATATATATATATATATATATATATATATATATATATATATATATATATATATATATATATATATATATATATATATAGGGGAGGGATCAAGAGAAAACCACAAAGTTAGGCGAAAATCGAGAAAACCACTAAAACAATGTGTAATATTATGAGTTACGTATACGTAACCGCAATTTTTTTGAATTTTTTTGTTTTCTGTTTACGTATACGTAAGTCAATATTTAAATGATTTTTTTGGTAAAAATTTATAATATTACATTGATACTCTTATAAAAAAATAAAAATAAAATAAAATAAAAAATAAATATTATTATATTATTGGTTAAAATTGGTTTTTTTAATGGTTTTCTCGGCTTTCACCTAACTATTGGTTTTCTCTTGAACCCACCCCTATCTATACTATATAATAAATAAAGTTTTTCATGCCACGTGTCGTATTCATATTCATTCTTATTATTTTTTTCCCTTCTCTCTCCCCTATTAAATACACCTCTACCTTTTAATAATAATATATTTTAAAAGAAAACACTAATCTTTATATTAATAAATCTCTGAAATAGTTTGACGAGTGTATGTGTTAACAGATTATATTGTGTTCCACGGGTTTATTCAACCAGTGTAAAACACGAGTTTTTAAAAAAATAAAATTTTTATTACTTAATATATAATATTATATTTATTCAACCCGTGTAATACACAAGATTTTAACCTAGTATATATATATATATATATATTATATATATGGGGAAGATGAATATGGTGTTGTTAGGCTTCCAACTTATATGTGATACTCATCAAAACTACGTCGTTTTGGTTAAAACTAATTAAAAGTTAATTAAATATTTTTATTTTAATGTTTTGTCACCGTTATGTAGGGATAAGATCGGTACCGTACCGATACCGGTACCGAAAATACCAATACCTAATTTCTAGAAAAGTGGTTACCGAACACCATACCGAATCTATCGGTACGATACCAGTACTCATTACAAAATGTTCATCTCTAAATGGTATCGGTACCGTACCGGTAACAAAAATACCGATACCGAATTTCTGGAAAAGTGGCTACCGAATACCGCACCGAATCTATCACTACGATGCCGGTACGGTATCGTTACCGCCTTACCAGTACTCGGTACCAAATGCTCATCCCTGATATTGTTTATTTCCTAATTTTATAATCTGTATTGTGTTTCTTTTTAAAGAAATTTGGCAATATTTATTTTTGTTTGGGGTGTTTCTGTTCTATGAAAAACTTTTGATGAAATCCTTTGATAGAAAATCAAAGTGGATAAGGCTCTGATACCAAATGATAGAAAATCAAAGTGGATAACGGGTAAAAACATGAATTCAAACAGAAACGGCTCGTTTCGGATACAGATTCACCACAGAAACAAACAGTCGGACTGCGATCTTTACCCAAAGATACAGATTCACCACTCCAAATAGAAAATCGTGTCTAAAAACACCACCCAACGCGCCATGGTTGAGCTAGCATAGACGAATCAACCTTGACTCAAAATTCCATTGAGATAAAATCAACACACAAAATTTCAAAACATAAAATTCACCATCTCCATTTCATAACCAACGAGTTGTTTACATAGAGGAAATTTGTGGGTTACTCCACGTTGCCTACACCTTAGAGAATTAAAACATGGCTTGAAAAATAACTGCTAAAATTCAAAATTAAATAAATAAAAAGAAATTGTAAAATAACAAAAATGCATGAGTAAAAGATCTTGGGTAACTTCAGAAATTTGGTGCATGGCGTAGACGTGATGTGCATGGAGGCAGTTTGGAATTGTTCAAGCATCATGGGTATCCGACGGAGCTTGAAGTGACCCAACACGGCACCGACTCAAACCATGCTAACGCACCGGAATCTCCAACGGCTACTATATTCGAATCAGTTAGGCCATGGCTATCATCCTTGTTCTTTACTTCTCTCTTATATAATCACTTAAAGGATCAAACGCATTTTATCTGTTTCTCCAAAACTCCATGTGATTTTCGTTTGGTTTTTCTTTGATTTAGTTCATCGACTATTAGAGCTTGAAGGAGAAAACATTAAAATAAAAAGATTTGAATTATTTTTTAATTAGTTTTAATCAAAACGACGTAGTTTTAATAGGTTTCGCACATAAGTTGCATATATATATATATATGGGAAAGTGGATATGATATTGTTAGTCATCTAACTTGTATGCGAAACCCATCAAAACTACGCCGTTTTGATTAAAAATTCCCTAAATCCCATTGAATTAAATCACTTTCCAATTCAAACTTGAATATCGTTTAAATCATAAACAAGAATCATTGTATCTTCATTGATTCCATGGCTACACCAAGATTTCACAATAAAATAGTTGAGTGACTTATTTAATTGTTGTTTCTCATTAAATTGTTAGATGCCTGATGATTTCAAGTCATATTAAACTATTAAAACGAACTTCTTTCTAAAGATTAATGGCAAATCTCGCCTGCATCATTCAAACATCCAGGTATATTTTATTAATTTAATTCATACATGATGCATCCACAAGAAAGAAGAAAACCTGATGAATTTTCAACGACGCAAGGGTGTGAAAATGATACAAGTCGGTTATAGGGCATATAGAGCATTAAAATAAAAAGATTTTAATTAATTTTTAATTGATTTTAATCAAAACGGCGTAGTTTTGATAGGTTTCACATACAAGTTAGATACCTAACAACATTATATTCACTTTCCCCATATATATATATATATATATATATATATATATATATATATATATATATATAGGGGAGGGTTCCAGAGAAAACCACAAGTTAGGTGAAAACCGAGAAAACCACTAAAAAAACCAATTTTACCCAATCATATAATAATTTTTATTTTTTGTTTTAGTTTATTTTTATTTATTTATAAGAGTATCAATGAAATATTAAACATTTTTACCAAAAAACATTTTTACACATAGTGTTACGTATACGTAAACATAAAACAAAAAAATTGCGGTTACATATACGTAAATCAAAAAAATTGTTTTTGGATACGTATACGTAAACAAAAAAATTGCCTAAAATGATGTGGTTTTCTTGGTTTTCGCCTAACTTTGTGGTTTTCTCTTGATCCTTCCCCTATATATATATATATATATATATATATATATATATATATAGGGTTAGGTTCAAATGAGAACTCATAAATACTTGAGAACTCGTGAGAACTCGATAAAAAACCAACTAAAATCATTTTTTTTTGTTTTCACTGCCTTTATTATTAAAATATAATATAAAACATAATTTATCTCTCCAATTAATACATATCTTCTTTTTAAATTATTAAAAAAAAATTTATATATATGTGTAAATGGTAAACATTTTCACATGTGTAAGTGGTAAACTTACACATGCGTAGATTTTTTTTTAATAAATGAATACATGTAAGTTTACATGTATAAATTTATTTTTTATGTTGTATTTTAATAATAATAGTAGTAAAAACAAAAAAATGTTTTGATTAGTTTTTTGACTAGTTCTCACGAGTTCTTAAAATATATAGGAGTTCTCAAATGATCTATTCCCTCTCTATATATATATATATAGTGTGTATATATATCTAAGATGCCACTTTGTGGATGTGACTCCTTTTCCTCCATTATTGATCCTTAACCATCGTTTATCTAGAACTATATTTTTTATATTTTAGAAATCAAAGTTCATACAACAAGATAAATCAACGTATGCCTCTTTTCACAAATCAAACCCTAAATCGATCTCTTAAACTCTTGTTCTCTAATATGGTGACAATAGATTATGATTACTGGGTGTTTGGGTTTGCGTTGTGTTATGAAAATTGTGTTTCCAAAACGCAATCCCAAACACCACTGCTCTTTCGCAAACAAAAACACAATATACAGAATTGGGAGCGCAAACAAAAACACAATATACAGAAAATTGGGAGCAAAACACAATCCGAATCCCCAAACACCCCCTTTGCTGGTTTGGTGTCTATATAACATGATGATCACCATCACTTTTGGTCGACGCCAATGAAGCAGCAGTGATCTAAAGCAACTTGAGATATAGAAGATGAAAAGAAAGTCGAAAAATTGTTATTTTACTAACTAAAAATTACCTTACTTTGACCCATTACCCAACGTGTCCATTTTGCAACCGCTACAAACAACCAAAACTTATCAGGTTGCTTATCGAAGGTAATCGGTTTGGCATAATAGTTCAACATGTTGCCACACAAACTGAAACATCACAAGTTTGTTTAGTTTGCAACTTTTTACAAAACATATTTGAATGAAAAAACTACACTACAAAGTTCTACTTTTTTAAAGGAATGGTACTAAAAACACTACCATATTTCATGCAATAAACCAATACAAGTTCTCTAAAACAATTAAAAATGGCCAACAAAAAAAGTAGGCTAGAAACATACGTCACGGAAGAGTTCGGTCAAATTTACAACATTTCAGGAGAGAAAATAAGAACTCACCTCTTATCGATCCTTGTAGGTCAATCAAATGACTGGTGTGGTAGTGGGTGGAGGAAGCCTGCGAAATAGTTACAAGAAAGAAGTATTGCAGATAAACCTTACTCGGTGCTTCCCAGGTTTAGAGACCCATCTTTCATCAGCTTCACACTAAGGCTGTTGAATCTTCCTCTTGAATAATGTCGGGAAGCTTTTCTCCAATCTGTTCCTGTTTTCATCATGGCAGCAAACTCCTCATAGCTGATTTTCCCATCCTGCATTGTTGGATATGGTTAGAAGGGGAACAAAATTTGGGCCCAAATTGACAAAAATGGGTTAAAACGGGCTTTTTTGTTAATCTTTTGGATGAAACGATATATCCAAATGGGCTAAACCAAAAATGCACTTAAGCATTTACAGGTGAAACCGGGTCAAGATTAGGTTGGGCTGACCCGTTAACCATTTTTTGCCCTTTTTCTTTGAGTTTGAAAATAACTTAAAGGTATTAAATATACCTTGTCTGTATCGACTTCTTGGAAGATGTCATTAGCAATATCTGCAGAAATGTCATCACCGTCTTCCATTAATGTATTCCTAAGCTCATCAGACTCTATGTAACCGTTACCATCTTTGTCAAAGTATGAAAAAGCCTTGTGTAAATGCTCATCATTTGCCATTTTCCTGAGGTGTAGTGAAATAGCAACGAATTCACCATAATCTAGAGTGCCTTTTCCATTTGTATCTACCTGTAACCGACAAATAATTTTCAATATTTAATCTCTCACATGAAACAGATCGTTTTACTTTAAGATGAGCAGTAGCTTTTGCTTCTTTAACCGACCCAAAGGTCTATAAAATAATGAAAAACAAAATATTTCAAACTAATGTAGATACCCAAATTATGGGTACAAGCACATGAGTGTTGAGCTCAGAATTACTAGTTCGTATAGGTGGCAATGGGCAGGTTAGATAACGTGACAAAATGGGTAATTTTATGGGCGGGTCAACATAGGTCATGTCAGATTGGACTGACACCTTTTGGCCGACATTTTCTAGATATTTAGTGTCAAATATGATTAGAAATATAATATAATTACTACAATTAATCTTTTGAATACAATGGTTAGAAGGCTTTAAGCCTTAAAGATACACTTTGGGCAAGTTTCAACTCGTTTAACTCATTTCCTTTTCCGCTAATTTCTTTTATTTAACTTGTCAGACCAGTTAAGAAGCAAAAATATAATCATATCAACCCATTTATAGTAAATGGGTAGTTTTCACCTCTACTATTTTGGAATACATGCACTTAAATATTTTTGAACTTCAGTTAAGTAATCTGGAACACCAAAACATCAAGCTTTTACATAACAAAACCGAAAGGAGAACGCGTAAATCATTAGAACAAAGAAGTTAAAGACAAAGATTCAAGGGATGACTGCTATCCATTACCCGCGAGAACAGAAGCAATTGCATTGACAATATTCATATAGATTATATGATTAAAGAAGTTCCATAAATTTACCACAGAGGTGGGAACATGCACGGTTGGGTTAAATTGGACGAAATGTCAAATGGGTCCCCCAAAATAATATAGTAACAAAAAATATTATTTTTTATAAAAAGGTAAATAAATAAAAATATGATCCTATTGACATCTTTGTGGTATAAGTAAGAGAGAAGTAGAAAACCACAGCCAGCTGCCCCTTTCCATATCAAACTCACCTCTCAATTGACCCAACTTCCTACCAAAATGGACCCCTCAGTTTCTTATAATATATATTGAGCTTCATCCTATTTCAACTAGTCAGATAACCTTTTATGGCACAAAATTACCCAATTTCTACTTATAATTATAAATGGGTTATTTGGTTTGTTTTCAGTAAACTTGGGCGGGTATTGCAAGGTCTAGGTCATTGTTTTGCACGAACGTAAGCACAATATAGATACAAATACAACTCTAAGACGATATACTAATTTCTGATTAAAGTAGATGAAGACAAGGCATGCAGTTAGACTCACAGCTTCAATAAAAGACTGTATTTCGGACTCAGCAAGCTGTGTATTTAACTTCTGTAATCCGGTTTTTAATTCTTCAACTGTAACTGTTCCATCATCATCAGTGTCTATCGTTTTGAACATTTCTTTGATGTCTTCAACTTCTTCATTGGACAAGAAATCAGCAATAACCTTTACAAAGAAAAACAATCACAAACACAGGTTGATGCAGTGATTAACATGTATGCATTTTGTATGTAAATAAAAGAAGCAAAAAATAATTAAACAAACCCTGAGAGCTTTTCTCTTGAATCGATTCATTAGTGAGAACTGCTTTAGCCTCGACTTCACAACATCACCAAGGGGAACATTTGGAGCTTTTTTAGCATTTTGGATCCAAGAATGTTCTGTAGGCACAAAGATTATACATTAAACAAATGTTAAAGCAGAATCAAGTCTTCAAATTGAAGATCAAAGTTTTCATTATTCCATCAAGTGATCAACATGAAATGCAAAGCGGGAAACAAAAACAAACCAGGGTCTTTGCAGACAGGTACAAATTAAGGTTACAAAAAGAGATGATATTTTGGAAACGGAAAAAATGAGATTTCAGAATTTCAGATAAAAGATTAAAAGCATCAATCTTTTCATGAAACAAATTATCATCTAAAGTTTCACCATAATCATACCAAGCACTTGTTTAGCCGTGAGCCGAAGCTTTGGATCGGGCTCCAACATCTGACGTACAAGATTCTTGGCAGCTTCAGAAACACCAGGCCATGGTTCACGTTTGAAATCTATTGTCCCACGAAGAATGGCTTGTGCAACTCCTTGCTCTGATTCTGTATTAAAAAGTTGAACATAAGCATATAGAATTTTACCTTGTACGCTAATAAGATTAAAAGGTTGGCTGAGCAACTTTAACATATACATGCATACAGAACATTGATAAAAAAGAATACAATGTTGGAGTGTAGGCTTAGAAAGAAAAAGGGGAGTAGGGTCCGGCTAGCCCTAGCTCCCAAACGGGCCCAGTTTAGTTAACTTGTTGATTAAGGCTCTAACCCTAAGTTATGCCTATATATTGATCTCTTGTACTTGTAATTCATTATCACTCAATAAAAGAAAACCCTAGTTGCCCCCCGTGGATGTAGGTCACATTGACTGAACCACATTAAATTCTTGTGTTGTTTATTTTCTGTTTGTGTGTGTTGCGTGTTCGATCCTAACATACAAATGACTAGTCTACTACAATATGTTCATATACATGAAGGGTTAACATTTAAGAAAGAAGAATTACCTGCACAAAATGACTAGTCTATTTAATCACACTACAATATGTTCACATAAATGAAGAGTTGACATTTAAGAAAGAAGAATTACCCGCCCAAAATGGAGGAACACCACATAACAGAATGTAAAGAATTACTCCTGCACTCCATATATCAATCTCTGGTCCATAATTGCGCTTAAGCACCTCTGGAGCCATGTAATATGGGCTTCCAACAATTTCTGAGAACTTCTCACCTACATAATTAACAGGTTCATTATCAAAAAGAAATATTCAAGCAATAGATCATTATTGATATAATCATTAGTCATTACTTTTAACCTGTGAATGCATAATTTTGTGAATCCCAGTGAGGAGATTTGTTTAAATCGGTAACTATTATATGATATTTGCAGCTTAGAACACATTGCTTGTCCTCTAAAGTCAGTAATTAACAAAAGGTTATGTAACATAGCATAATACATAATTAGTTAAATCTCCCCCTTTTTGGACACTCATAGTCCTAAACTTGGTTTTAAAAAGTGAGAAGCGCACTGAGGCGACGCGGTCTAAAACCGAGATGCAAAGTACGCGAAGCGCAAGAAGCTTATACAATTTTTTTTATATATCCCATATGTTTTTAGCATGCCGTACCCAAAATTTAGCTATAAATCAGCTTTATATATGATCTAATATATAAATTACCTACATGTACAACCTAAAAAGCCTGTTGTACAACATCCTGGTTCCTCACCTGCGCTTTTGGTGTGCTTTGTGCGCTTTTCGTATACCTCGCGCCTTATGTACACCAAAGCGAAGGGACTTGCGCCTGAGGTCGCCTTGCGCCTAGGCAGGCGCGCTTTTTAAAACCAACTAAAACTTAAAGTTGACTTAGAGCTGAACATAGGTCAACCTGAAGAGTAACATGTAATCACTAAGCAGCAGCAGCTAATCAGAACAAGGCCCAGCAAACAACTGGAATTCTAACTTCAATTGGTTCACATAAAAGCATGGAACAAAGGGAACTTAGCAAAAACAAACAAATTCACCACTCAGTCATTTAAGGATGGATCAAACCATATTTACCTAATACGCGGTTCGCTCCGGTACGGGTACGTGGTTCGGGTACGCAATTCGCTAGAGTTAACGTATTCGGTACGGAGGGGGGTAGGTTCATTTCGGTACGAACCGGTACGGTGTACCATGTAGTTCGGTTCGATGTACCCGAATGAAACATAGGTTCAAATACAATATAATACTTATTATCAAATTCCAAATCAAAACATCAAATACAATTTATTGGGCTTAATAATAATGTAAAACGAGAGTGGGCTGGGCCACCACATCCAGAGAATTTATTCAACTAGAGAAAACCAATTTATTGAACTAGATCCAGAGAATTTAATAATAATGTGAAACTAGAGTGGGCTGGGCCACCACAAACAATTTATTGAACTAGATCCAGAGAAAACCCTAAAAGCTCTCGCTTAATCCAGTCGATCTAGAGAGAGAAAAGGTAATAATCCAAAATCGTGAACCAAGCAACAATCGAAACACCGAATTCCTTTCCCAAAATCGCGAATTGGGGCAGCAATGGTACAACGATTTCATGCTATTGGATCGCCGAACCATGGTTGGAAGATCGCCGAACCAGGTAACTCGAATTCGCCGTACCATAGCGATTTGGTAAGCTGCGAATTTCGTTTTGGTACATCATGATCCAATACGGGGATCGCGGGGGGCTAAGCGAATTCGGTAACTATGGATCAAACAAAAGTTAGGCTAGTTTCAATTAACATGCCAAAGTCTATGGTAAACTTTCCCAGATGCCATGTAAACATTGACACCATTCAAGAGTCCCCTTTCTGTAAGATGGTAATATTTAACTGATTAGACATGTAACACCCTCTAAAAAGGAGCAGAAAGAGAGGAAAATTAAGAATTTTAGGGCGCAGGAATTCATGGGAATTCAATGGAATTCCAATTCCTTTGTATGTTTGGTTAGCTAAGAGAAGGAATTGAAATTAGAATTAATTCCAACCAAATCCTTCAAATTGATGGAATTCAGAATCACTCAACATTTCAAAGGAAACCTAAGGAATGTTTATAAATTACAAATAACCCTAGCCCTTTTCGTTTTTCTTTAAATACTTTTTTAAAGATATTCGATTTTGGATCTTTGGGTAATTTTGTCATGTATTTTTACATGGATTTTCAAAGGAATCCTTTAAATTCCCATTCGAATTCCAATTCCAAAACATTCCGCGAACCAAAAGCACCCTTAATTTCATGTTTTCCAATATATTTCTTAGATCTGAAATTTCACAACATAAAGCAACTAATTAGAATAAGATGGTCAATATAGTAAATCCAACAAGTACTAAACCCTAGCTTATGGTAACTTTTGAAAGGATGAAAGATCACCTGGCTTGAAGAAGATAGACAAGCCAAAATCAATAGCTTTGAGAGGCGAATTCTCCTTCTTGTTAGCAAACAAGAAATTCTCCGGTTTCAAGTCCCTATGAATCACTCCATGTTTATGACACAGCTGCACCACCTCCACAATAGTCCTAGTTACAGCCGCAGCCGCCCGCTCCGTATAGTGTCCCCTCGCAACAATCCGATCAAACAGCTCTCCGCCTTCGCACAACTCCATCACCAAATGCACCGCATTCTCATCCTCACAAGCCTCCCTCAACGTCACAATGCTCGAATTGTCCGGCAAGTGTTTCATGATTTCCACTTCTCTCCTCACATCATCAATATCTACAGCCGTTCGTAGCTTCCGCTTCGAGATCGACTTGCAAGCCAACAACTCTCTCGAGCTCCGGTCTATACACAAGTAGGTCACTCCGAATTCTCCGCGCCCTAGCTCCCTATCTAATGTATATTTCTCTTCAATATTCTCCTTCGATTTGACAGCTAAAACAGTAACCGGTCCTTTCTTCGCATTGCCGGCGTTAGCCTTCACCTTCCGGTTGCTATGATCGTGACCAGAGTAATTTGATGACTTCACGTCCTCCCTGGCAACCGCCGCCGGAGATCTGCAACAGTTCCCCATCTAATCCAAAGATTCGGAAACAAAAACTGAGCTCGGATTTCCAACGCCAAAATCCCTAACCCTAGATCCGGTAAGCTAGGGTTTCACATCGCCATATTAGCAGAAAATCAAAAGCTTATCCTAAACCATTGGAATGAGAAATGTAGAGAGATAAAGTTGAAGGAATCGTGTGAAAAGTAATGAAAAGGCGAGTGTTTTGACTGTAAAAGTAATGGGGGTGTTGCTATTGCTAATTACTTGTTGCTTTTGTGGATTTTCTATTTTAGCCCTTATGGTTTTTAAGTTGTCATGTTTAGTCTTTCTAAGAAAATTTAGATAACAATAAAAATAATTTAGTAAAAGAATGGGTTCTCTTAAAAGAAAACAGCTAGGATTTATATATATGTATTTTTGTATATTTGAGAATTTGGAGTTAGCACATAACATAGACTTGTTCTCTAGGCTCAAGGTCAAGCAAGTTGGGTATTTGGAACATTATGCACGTGATAAATACATCTTATTTAACATTGCCGAAATCACTTTATAAAAATAGCATAACGCAAACATTGAGTTTGGTAAAATACAACACAAAATAATTTACATGTTTGTAAATGAGAAAACACCACAGAATAGTAACCAAGTTTCAAAAGTATTCTAATTAGGTCACTTACCATGGTATACCCGAGGGTGTATACCGCGTAAAAAGCGTATTTAGTGACCTAATTGGAATACTTTTGAAACTTGGTTGCTATTCTACAAAGTTACCCCTTTGTAAATAGAGATTTAAGATACTTGTATAAAGTTCTAAATTAATATTATTTTAAAGTTTCATTGTAATTGAGATTTTGAAAATTAAAGTTAAAATTTTGTTGCCCAAACTTAATAATAAAATAAGTTTACTGATACCTAAATTACGTTTACGCGGTTATACCGACATACAAATATAGAATATTAAAATAAACCATGCTAATCGTTAATAATAAAAACTATAATATAACGCAAACTAATAATTAAAATATGATTTTACTACAAATTTAATGAATTTCAATGCATGCAACTTTCGTTACGTAAATTGTTTTGTAAAACTCATTTGCAGTAAACATAAATATACTCTTTTCGAATGGATAAGTCTTTGCCATCCTTTTTATAACACGTGTGTAATGCATGAATATCCATGAGGAGAGAGCATCAGCCAAATGCATGGGTGAACGTGTGACAGGCCAATGTGGCACATCACAATTTTAGAGTCTTTGGCCAATCTCTATTGTCTTAAAGCAGGGGGACTTAAAACTTGAACTCGGAAGAAGCGATGAACCAATTCCGAGAAATAGTTGACACAGATAGGACTAAAACACGTCAAATTAACAAAAGTTTTCTAACGATCCTATAAAGATCTAAGAATTCTATATGTGATGTAATTGATAATCATTACCTACCTAGATAACTTTATATTGTGGACAGAGCTTGGCAATTCCTAGGGGGGAAAGCAAAATATGGATCTTAGCATTTAAGGATTTAATAATTAATCAAAGAATAATTAATTGTTAAAGGATTAAATACCTATAATGCTAATATTTAGACTTTATTTAAATTTTGTATATGTATAACTCTACATCAAATGCTAATTAATCATCTATCACTATGATCTATTCTTATGAAGGATATACTAAATGATACAAATTTTCTGATATTGTACATTCATAATCGTTCTAATACAATATATGAAATTGTATTTTCTGGATGGTCCTATACCTTCTAAACCATTGGCATAACGTCATTAAATAATTATGATACTTTTCTAAAGCATCTCAATAATTCAATTAAAGTACCAAATTCAGTGATAGATTATATCAAAACAAATCTCCAATAAGATGTTGTGTTTTTAGAATCTTATGACATTCTAATGTCACTGAAATATAGAATACGACATCAAAGGTTGCAAGAAAAGTTTTGAGACCAAGAGATCTATCTACACTTGTCAAATGGTTAAAGGAACGCTCGTTAAGTTTTGTTGGGATCAAATACAAGCTTAAACCAATGAATTTGATACAGACAGAGTATATGAGCAACTGAGTTAAAACATAAATCAATAAATAAATCACATATTTCTTTAACATGAATAAACAATTACAAATCAAATCTCCCCTTATAGTCAAGCTCACAATTCTCTCAATAGAACAACAACGAACATATACAATTTGCACACTTTATCTATTACATGAATTATTACAATAATGATGAGAAAACCATGAATATAACAAACTCGAAACGTTAGATTCTCTGATGTTATTGGAATGATGACTCACACTAATGGACAAACCAATTGTAACATAATTGGCCTTTAGTGTAATCGTTAATCGTCAACGGAAACAACAGCTGATGTTGATCAGTGAAACTTGGAGTTTCCATTGATAAGTGGATCCTTCAATAACAACTTATCAATGGAAACTTATCAATTGATCTTAAACAATTGGTGTCTTTGTCAGAGGATCTTGATCTTTAAAAGAGAGTATTGAACTTCTTCATAGGATCAGTGGATTACACTATAGGAAACCATCAGACGATCTTATCAACCCATCAGAGGAATCAGAAAAGTTGATAGCTTTAAAGGAACCTCACAAGGGGAACTTTAACTTGCAATTGACTTCATCTAATTAACTACCCTATCCACTGATCATAGAAATCTGATTAGCAGATAATCTCATTTATCCGTAAGTTTTCGGCCAAGGGAAAAGAGAAGAGAAAAGGGGAAGAAATCTCATTTTTGGGGTACCCAGCAGCAAAGATTGGACGATCCCCGGTGTTCTAACCGTCGGTTCGATCTAAAATTTTGACAGGAGCTTCATAACATATAAACCAAGACTTTCACCATTGGGTTTTTGATTTTGAGGTCTGGAGGTCTAGTTTTACTGTCGTGAACAGAGCAGTACGAACACAGTTGTTCCGACGATTGTTTTGGCTTTTCGTCGACTCTGGAGGCAGTTTCCAGCGGCGGCTAAGTGGAGGGATGATAAAGCTTGATGAGACGGTTCCGTGAACGCCTGAATCGACTCAATCGGAGTTTGTTTGTTATAGTTTTGAGCTACTCGTATGTGGATCTAGAAACATACAAAAAAATTGTGATTGAAAAGGTAACAACTTTACTTAAAGTTCACATTTTTAGGAACGGGGTGTGTTTGATTTATGGATATATGATGATGATTCTATGATAATGATGACGGGTACATGATGACGATAATGGTTACATGAGAATGGTTCTATGATGATGATAATGGGTATATTTCTTAAACCCTGATTGGTGACCGTTGAGTAAAAGTCCAGAACGCAAGTTCCGGCAAGAGCCGGTTATCCTGTCGACTGTCCCGGCCGACTGTCCGAGCTGACTGTCCGGCGACTGTTCGGTCGATTCTCCGAACTTAGGACCCTAGCGACACTTAGATGAGTTTTGATGGTTTTCATGTGTTAAATTTCGTACATATCATTTAGCACCAGTTTTAGCTTATGCATCCCGATTCAGGACAGTTGTCGGCAGGCAGGTGAGTTCAAGAATCCCTATTATACTGTTTTAAGGTGGTGTGCATACTCAAGAATTAGACGTTTATAATAAATGTAAATTATTACTTAAACGTTTTGTAAGAAAGAAAGATACGGTTTATATAACCGAACGTTTTGTAAGAAAGAAAGATACGGTTTATATAACCGACACGTTTTGTAAGAAAGAAAGATACGGTTTATGTAACTGAAACGTTTTGTAAGAAAGAAAGATATAGTTTATATAATCGAACGTTTTGTAAGAAAGAAAGATAAGAAAGATACGGTTTATATAACCGAACGTTTTGTAAGAAAGAAAGATACGGTTTATATAGCCGAATGTTTTGTAAGAAAGAAAGATACGTTTTGTGAGAAAAAAAGATAAGAAAGAACGGTTTATTTAATTATAGGTTTTATAAACGAAGAGAAGAAGAATAAGTCCAGTACATTGTCTAATCTGTAAGAGTATGCTTATACGAAGAAAGACTCGGGGTAGTAGCGTAGTCCTACTAGTGCTACCCTAAGCATAGTAGCAAGTCTTGAGGTAGTAGTATGGTCCTTGAGACTAGTGCTACCCGAAGCCGATGTTGCGTCATGGACCGAGACCATGACGTACCATGAGAAAAATCGGGACAGTGCTCGGCAGGGCACTGTAACGAGGATGTTGTACAACTGGTTAAGATGAGTAACGACGGTTACTCTAGCGGCGACGGTCGCTAAGAAGATTTAGAAGCCCGCTTGGGGGCACATACACGGTCAGAAAGATGTTCTCTCAGAAACCGAAATGTTCCATATGGAATCAAGATTTAGAAGCCCGCCTGGGGCACATAACAGATTGTAGACGTTAATGTATGACTTAAAGAAAAGAGCATAGTGAAAATATATGTTTATGTAATTAAAGAAGAAAGAAAGATTTTATTGTATTAAGTGCATAATGTAACATGTATGTTTAAAGAACGTCTTCCTTGAGAAAAACTTTTATTATGTTAAAGAAAACTTGAACTCACCAGTGTTAGCTCAAAATTTTAGTATGCACTTCAGGTAGCCGAGGAAAGAAAGAGATATGAGGCCGCGAGGGCTTAGGAGTTGGTGGTTGGATGGCTGCTGCTTACACGAAGACTGACATCCCCGTTTTTAGATTTATGAATGTGAACAATGTTATGTTTTAAAGTTTTTGTTAACTCTGAATTTTGAACAAGACTTCCGATGTTAATGTTTAATGTTTAATTCCATGTTTAAGAACTATGTTGTAACATCCCAAAAATAAAACAACAGTTAAAATGGCGAAATAAATGAACGAGGCATGTCGGGTCGGGCCGGATGGGGCGGCGGGCTGGAAGGGGAGCCTCCCCTATAAATAGCTTAGACCCTCCATCATTTCTCTCATTTGCAAGTTCTAGAGAGAGAAACCATAGAGAGAGAAAGTTGGCGGATCGACCCGAGATTTCAGCAAAGTGTTGCTCCATAGCTCGTGAGAAGAACCTCCGGATCAGAAACTCGATTCAGGTAACGATCAGGCCTAAATCTGAGTTTTTGTTCGTTTTTGAGTTTTTCGGGTTTTGGGTGAAAAAGTAACGTTTTCACGGATAAAACTGAAATATAAACATAGATTGGAGTTCCCTAATGGAAAACAAACGTTTTGAATGTAAACAGGTTCGGGATCTTGACGTGATCAGACCTGAATGCGAAAGTTAGGGTTTTACGAAGAAACAGATCGTGCGTACGCACGGAGCAGGTCCTGCGTACTTATCAAGTACGCAAGAAGAGGGCACTACGTACTTATCAAGTACGCAGGAAGAGGATCCTGCGTACTTATCAAGTACGCAGGAAGCAGGGTCTGCGCACTTGCTAAGTGCGCAGGCATCAGGCTGATTAGGTAGTCGGTATGTTTAGATGGTTGAACCGTTAGAGTCGGGATTTGGTCTGATGTGTATTTAACTAATCAATTCAGATCGGAAGTGATGTAGTGGTACCTTTGTTTAGGGCAACCAAGACTAGCTTATCAGGTGAGTTCTAGAAGCCCTATTTTAAATGTTTTATATAATGTTTTCGGGCTGATGTGCATACATATGAAATGATGTTTTTACGAAACGGTGTTTATGAAACTATGTTTATAAAATGATGCTTATGAAACTATGCTTGCGAAATGAAATGATTTGGAATGTACGGTTTATGCAAAGAAAGTTTTATGAATGGAATGTTTACGAACGAAATGTTTATAAAGAAATGGTTTAAACTAAAGGTAAAGGGTTTCGAAAATGAATGAAATGTTTTATGAAAAGAAAAGAAAAAGGGCAAATGTTTTAAAGAAGACATTACAAATCTAATCTGTCGAATGAATGGAATTGACGAATGAAGTCTTTCCCAGCCTTATGATAGATTATGGACAGCGAGCCATAGTTGCCATAAGAGCAATAGGGGCAGTGTCTTGGTGGCCTGCCAATGGTTTTGATGTTGTACAACTGGTAGGGAGTAACGACGGTTACTCAGGGGTTAACGTGACCCTATGTAAGGTTAAATTATGATCCGACGGTGTTATGGCCGTGAGCCATAGCCGTCGATGGAGGTTGTCGGTCTATGGACATGAGAGCCATAGGGGCAACTGAATAGGTATTGTCGGTCCTCGTGCAGTTAGCCTTGGGGGCAATACCAAAGGGAATTGGCGGAAATGACGGTACGAATGGTAACACAGATTTAGATAGTAATGTATGACTTAAATGAATGTTAAATGTTTTAAACAAATGATTTGTTCAATGTGTTTATGATGAGGAAAAATGTTCGAAGGTTTTCAATGATGAACGAAAGGCCCTGTTTTTTATTATACGTGATGTTAAACCCTAATGAATGTTTTGAATGATGAACCATTTCTTAAATCGAACGAAAACTAGAACTCACCAGCGTAGCTGACTTTTTAGTGTGCACATTCAGGTTAAGGCAGGTTATGAGGTTGGACGGCGATGCTTGGCTAGCGATGAAGAGTTACCCGGACGCTTATGAAGACTGGCATCATGTTACGTTTTGTTTTCGTTAAGTTATGTTTAGACATGTTTACATTTCTGTATGTTGAACAATGTAATGGTTATGTTTTAATGACGTATTTTCCGCTGTGTTATTTGATATTCAAGTTTAAGAACTACTTGTGAATGAGTAAATCCAGCGAGTGAGGCCTCCCGGGTTTGGGGCCTTACAAGTTGGTATCAGAGCAATAGTTTGAGAGATTCGGACACTCCCAGTGTCTAAACTTAAACTTTGAATGGGACCGAAAGCAGATGCCAGTACGTGTAACTCGAGGCACAGCACCAGGTATGAAAAGTAGAGTATGTGTGTGTAGTATGCCTTAGAAAGGGTTAGGTAAGGACTTGTGTTCTGATGGAATCACAAAGGTGGTCAAATAGAAATCGAAAGGTAGTGTAATGGTTAATTGCAGATGGCCAGTGTATATTAACATCTTACAGTACTTATTGAATTTTATTTGTTAACTAGCGTGATGACATTGGATTCTTGTCTTATAGAACAAAATGGCAAGAAGAGGAAACGAAAGACGTGGTGGGGGCCGTACCGGCGGTCGAAATGGTGGGCGTGGCAGGACCCCTGCGCGCCAAGAGTATAGTGAAGAAGGAAGTGTTCACACTGAACCGGCGGTTAGTGTGCATGGAACTGAGCAGACGCTGGTTGAAGAACAACCTTTCACTTTTGAACCAGAAGTGAGAGCAGCTATAGCTCGAGAGTTCACCGAGTTGATGAAGACTTCTCTGCCAGGTCTGTTAGCTGAAGTATTGAAGAAGGTTAATGGGGAAGGTGGGTCTAGCGCAGCAACTGGTGCCCAGAACAACGAGACTGACAACGCGCCGCCTACTCGCGGATGCGACTATAAGTCATTTAAATCATGTGACCCGTCGGTCCTGACTGGAAAGAAAGACGCGGTAGCTACGTTTGACTGGATAATCCGTATGGAGGCTGCCATCCGTCTCAGCGAATGCCGGGCATATCAAGTGGTGAAATTTGCTGCTAACTCCTTGAGAGAAGAAGCGTCCCATTGGTGGGAAGGAGTGCGACAAGCTAAGGGAGATACAGTTGTTGACTCCATGTTATGGAATGATTTGAAGGCGTCAGTTATTAAGAATTTTTGCCCAAGGAACGCAATTGAGAAGGTGGAGAGGGAATTTCTGAATTTAAAGGCTGGTAACATGACTCACCGTCAATACACCACCCGGTACAATGAGTTAGCACGACTGGTGCCACACCTAATTACTACTGAAGAGAGAAAGATTTCCTGTTATATCCAGGGACTGTCGGACAAGGTCCGCACCTTTATCAAAGCAAACACTCCTACCACTTTCGATTCGGTGGTGGAACTCAGTGGTGTGGTGTATGATGATCTGGCATTAAACGATGCCGCCATTGAGGAACCGAAGAAGAGACCGAGCTTCTCAAACAAGCAAACTGGTGGAAAGATGTTTGGGACTCGTGATAAGAGGGCTCGGGTGGATGAGCCGACTGTTTGTAAGAAGTGTGGAAGGGAGCATACTGGTGAATGTAGACTGGGATCTAACTTGTGCTTCAAGTGTGGCAAGACATGGCACTACTCTCGTGAGTGCCCACAACACTTCAAGTGCTATAATTGTGGGGATGCCGGTCATCTGAGTAGGGAATGCCCGAAACCGAGAATGGGTGAAGCCGAGAAAGGGAAAGGCCCAGAAAGGAAAGAAGAGAGGCACCGATCAAAGACTCGTGCGTACGCACTGACACAAGAACAAGCCATGGCAGACCCCGACGTGGCGTCAGGTACGTTCATCCTTGACAACACTTTTGTTTCTGTGTTATTTGATTCGGGTGCCAGTAAGAGTTTTATATCTACGACTTTTTGTAAACGAGTAAAGTACAC
Source organism: Smallanthus sonchifolius (assembly GCA_023525975.1). NCBI lineage: Eukaryota > Viridiplantae > Streptophyta > Magnoliopsida > Asterales > Asteraceae > Smallanthus > Smallanthus sonchifolius. The sequence continues at coordinate 65,434,405 of CM042024.1, forward strand.
TGTCAGTAAACTAGAAAGGGCTTTTAGTGTGGAAACCGCCGAGGGTAGAACTACGAGAGTGACCGATGTAGTTGACAACTATAGGTTCCCTGTCAGGTTGTTTGTTATGGTTCTGGGTGGGTTTGATGTCGTGTTAGGTATGGATTGGCTAACTGCCAATGAAGCACAAATTATATGTAAACGAAAGATAATCCGACTCAAGGCTCCGGATGGTAGCAATGTAGAGGTTTTTGGAGATCGTGACGCCCCGATGCCAAATGTCATCTCGATGATTAAGGCAGCAGATTACTTGAGGCGTGGATGCGAGGCTTATCTGGTGTACGTAATTGACGAGTGTAAGGAAGTGAAGGAACTAGACGATGTACCCGTGGTATGCTAGTACCCGGAGGTGTTTCTAGAGGATTTTCCTGGGATACCACCCGACAGAGAGATCGAATTTCGAATCGACTTAATACCAGATGCCCAGCCCGTGGCTACGGCTCCATATCGACTAGCACCAGTGGAGATGAAAGAGTTAATGGCACAACTTGACGAGTTACTTGAGAAGGGATTTATCCAACCGAGCATCTCGCCATGGGGTGCTCCTGTGTTGTTTGTGAAGAAGAAAGACGGCTCGATGAGAATGTGTATTGATTATCGCGAGTTGAATAAACGTACGGTGAAGAACAAGTAGCCTTTACCAAGGATCGACGACCTGTTCGATCAATTGCAAGGCGCAAGCTAGTTCTCAAAAATCGACCTTCGGTCCGGGTACCATCAATTGAAGGTGAGGGAAGAAGACATACCGAAAACTGCATTTCGCACGCGATATGGACATTTCGAGTTCCGCGTAATGTCTTTCGGATTGACGAATGCCCCCGCAGCGTTCATGGATTTAATGAATAGGGTGTGTCAACCGATGCTGGACCGGTTGGTAATCGTATTCATCGATGATATCCTCATCTACTCCAAGAATGAGGGTGATCACGCATGTCACGTAAAGGAGGTGTTGGAGGCTCTGAAGAAGGAGAAGTTGTATGCTAAGTTCTCTAAATGCGCGTTCTGGCTTAGGGAAGTCCAATTCCTAGGTCACGTCATTAACTCGAATGACATTATGGTTAACCCAGCAAAGATAGTAACGGTAAGGGAATGGATTATTCCTAGGACGCCAACTGAAATCCGCTGTTTCTTGGGATTGACAGGCTACTATCGGAGATTCATCCAGAATTTCTTGAAAATAGCGTCGCCGTTGACAAAGTTGACTCGGAAGGAGGTAAAGTACGAATGGGGTTCGAACCAGGATGAGGCATTCAAGGAATTGAAAGAGAAGCTAACCAAAGCTCCAGTCTTGGCCCTTCCCGAGGGCAATGAAGACTTAGTGGTATACTCTGACGCTTCGGGTCAGGGATTGGGATGCGTGTTGATGCAACGCGGGAGAGTGATCGCGTATGCGTCATGGCAGTTGAAGATTCACGAAGCTAATTATCCGACTCACGATTTGGAACTTGCTGTTGTCGTATTCACATTAAAAATCTGGAGGCACTACCTTTATGGGGTGAAGTTTACTATTTACTCCGACCACAAAAGTTTGAAGTACTTCTTCGAACAAAAGGAACTTAATATGAGGCAGAGGCGATGGTTGGAACTGTTGAAAGACTATGACTGTGAAATAATATACCATCCTGGAAAGGCAAACGTGGTGGCTGACGCTCTAAGCCGAAAGGATGTGCCTACTCCTATTAGAGTGAAAGCTTGCTAGTTGGTGATGACATCGGATGTGTTGAGAGAAATTGAAAAGGTTCAAAATGAGGCACTTAAAGAAGAAAATATAAAGAAGGAAAGGATGATTGGCCAACAGGAAAAGTTGGAATATAACACCCTTGGTGTTAGGACACGTTTTGGACGGGTATGGATACCTATGGGTGGCGAGCTTAGAACCAAAATCTTGGATGAGGCTCATAAGTCTCGGTACTCTATCCATCCTGGTACCAATAAAATGTACCAAGATCTAAGGAAGGAATACTGGTGGTCTGGAATGAAGTATGATGTGACAAAGTACGTAAGCCAGTGCTTGACTTGCTCGCAAGTAAAAGCCGAACACCAGAAACCGTATGGAAAAATTCAACCACTTGAGATACCGGAATGGAAGTGGGAACACATTACTATGGACTTCATAACCAAGCTACCTCGCACAGCTAAAGGTCATGACACCATTTGGGTAATTGTGGACCGTTTAACGAAGAGTGCTCATTTCCTACCTATTCGCGAGACGTTCTCGTCAGAAAGGTTAGCGGAAGTATTTATTAAAGAAGTAGTCGCACGGCATGGGATGCCTTTGACGATCGTATCTGACCGGGACACACGATTCACATCGAGGTTCTGGAAAAGATTTCACGAGGCGATGGGCACGAGGCTTAATATCAGCACGGCGTACCACCCACAAACGGATGGTCGGTCCGAAAGGACCATTCAGACATTGTAGGATATGCTTCGTGCTTGTATTATCGATTTCGGAGGGAGTTGGGACAGTCATCTGCCATTAGCCGAATTCTTCTACAACAATAGTTATCACACGACGATAGGCATGCCGCCTTAAGAAATGTTGTATGGGAGGAGATGCAGGACCCCGATTTGTTGGGGTGAAATTGGACAAAAGGAATTAGGGAGTCTTGAAGTAGTAAGAGAAACGTCAGAAAGGTTTGATCAAATCAAAGCACGAATGAAGGCCGCACAAGATCGTCAGAAGTGCTATGCGGATAAACGACGAAGGCCTATTAAGTTTGATGTTGGGGACAGAGTAATGTTGAAAGTGTCACCCTAGAAGGGAATCATACGATTCAGGAAGAGAGAAAAGTTAAGTCCGAGGTTTGTTGGACATTCAGGATAATGGCACGGGTTGGTGAGGTCGCTTATCGGTTAGAGTTGCCTGATGAGTTGAGTGGGAATCATCCTACCTTCCATGTATCACACTTGCGAAAGTGTTTGGCGGATGAATCAGCTCACGTACCACTTACTGACATCGTGGTCGACAACAGCCTTAATTACATCGAAGAACCTGTGGCCATCTTAGACAAGAAGGAGAAGCGTTTGCGTAATAAGATTATCCAATGGATAAAGTCCAATGGAAACATCGAAAGGGATCGGAAGCCACTTGGTAAACGGAGAAGGAGATGAGGGAGTCGTACCCTCATCTATTTGACTTATGATAGGTCTCGGGGACGAAACCTATTATAAGGGGGGTAGACTTGTAACATCCCAAAAATAAAACGACAGTTAAAACGAAGAAATAAATGAATGAGGCATGTCGGGTCGGGCCGGATGGGCCGACGGGCTGGAAGGGGAGCCTCCCCTGTAAATAGCTTAGACCCTCCATCATTTATCTCATTTGCAAGTTCTAGAGAGAGAAACCGTAGAGAGAGAAAGTTAGCGGATCGACCCGAGATTTCAGCAAAGTGTTGCTCCATAGCTCGTGAGAAGAACCTCCGGATCAGAAACTCGATTCAAGTAACGATCGGGCCTAAATCTGAGTTTTTGTTCGTTTTTGGGTTGTTCAGGTTTTGGGTGAAAAAGTAACGTTTTCACGGATAAAACTGAAAGATAAACATAGATTGGAGTTCCTTAATGGAAAACAAACGTTTTGAATGTAAACAGGTTCGGGATCTTGACGTGATCAGACCTGAATGCGAAAGTTAGGGTTTTGCGAAGAAACAGATCGTGCGTACTTATCAAGTACGCACGGAGCAGGTCCTGCGTACTTATCAAGTGGGCAGGAAGAGGGCACTGCGTACTTATCAAGTACGCAGGAAGAGGATCCTGCGTACTTATCAAGTACGCAGGAAGCAGGGTCTGCGCACTTGCTAAGTGCGCAGGCATCAGGCTGATTAGGTAAAGTCGATATGTTTAGAAGGTTGAACCGTTAGAGTCGGGATTTGGTCTGATGTGTATTTAACTAATCAATTCAGATTGGAAGTGACGTAGTGGGACCTTTGTTTAGGGCAACCAAGACTAGCTTATCAGGTGAGTTCTAGAAGCCCTCTTTTAAATGTTTTATATAATGTTTTCGGGCTGGTGTGCATACATATGAAATGATGTTTTTACGAAACGATTTTTATGAAACTATGTTTATAAAATGATGCTTATGAAACTATGCTTGCGAAATGAAATGATTTGGAATGAACGGTTTATGGAAATAAAGTTTTATGAATGGAATGTTTACGAACGAAATGTTTATAAAGAAATGGTTTAAACTAAAGGTAAAGGGTTTCGAAAATGAATGAAAGCTTTTATGAAAAGAAAAGAAAAAGGGAAAATGTTTTAAAGAAGACATTACAAATCTAATCTGTCGAATGGATGGAATTGACGAATGAAGTCTGGGAATGTAATTCCCAGCCTTGTGGTAGATTATGGACAGCGAGCCATAGTTGCCATAAGAGCAACAGGGGCAGTGTCTTGGTGGCTTGCCAATGGTTTTGATGTTGTACAACTGGTAGGGAGTAACGACGGTTACTCAGGGGTTAACGTGACCCTATGTAAGTTTAAATTATGATCCGACGGTGTTATGGCCGTGAGCCATAGCCGTCGATGGAGGTTTTCGGTCTATGAACATGAGAGCCATATGGGTAACTGAATGGGTATTGTCGGTTCTCGTGCAGTTAGCCTTGGGGGCAATACCGAAGGGAATTGACGGAAATGACGGCACGAATGGTAACACAGATTTAGATAGTAATGTATGACTTAAATGAATGTTAAATGTTTTAAACAAATGATTTGTTCAATGTGTTTATGATGAGGAAAAATGTTTGAAGGTTTTCAATGATGAACGAAAGGCCCTGTTTTGTTATACGTGATGTTAAACCCTAATGAATGTTTTGAATGATGAACCATTTCTTAAATTGAACGAAAACTAGAACTCACCAGCGTAGCTGACTTTTTAGTGTGCACATTCAGGTTAAGGCAGGTTATGAGGTTGGACGGCGATGCTTGGCTAGCGATGAAGAGGACGTTTATGAAGACTGGCATCATATTACGTTTTGTTTTCTTTAAGTTATGTTTAGACATGTTTACGTTTTCGTATGTTGAACAATGTAATGGTTATGTTTTAATGAAGTATTTTCCGCTACGTTATTTGATATTCAAGTTTAAGAACTGTTTGTGAATGAGTAAATCCAGCGAGTGAGGCCTCCCGGGTTTGGGGCCTTACATATGTTCACGCAATGTTTGCCAACTATGAGAGTTACCCGGTTTGGGTCCTTTCAAGTTGGTATCAAAGCCATAGTTTGAGAGATTCGGACATTCGCCAAAATGTTTGAACTTAATCTGAGAATGGGACAGAAGAATGGGATGCTAGTCAAAGCAGCCAAGTCACGAGAGAAGAACAATAAGGCCTTAGTATAGCAAACAGTTGAAACAGTAAAGGCCTTAGAATAGAAGGTAGTCTATGTCCTAGTATAGAACATAGACAGAAAATGCCTTAAAACCGAAAGTAGATAGAATGTGCCTTAACGTAGAAACTTTGAACTTGAATGCAACTGTTACTCTGACAGGAAATGTTGAGAACCCGAGCAGTAAGGTAAAATAGTAATTGCATACCGGTCTTTGTAATTAGTAATTTACGTTACTCAAAGTGTTCTAAATGATTACCTATCATGAGGACATGAGTATTCCATGTTCGGGGGATAGAAATATTACCGGCTAGAAAAGAAAGAGAGAGTGAAAGTATGTTTATGCTATTTTATAGAAATGTTCAGAAGAGACTTGCAATGTGCAATCTAAATCAGAAGAGTCTTTAGATTTCATGTACTCATGTCCACGTTCTATGTTATCAAATATAAACAAGTTATAAGAACATATATATATATATATACATATATATATATATGTTTTCCATTATTTAGCCATTTCATAACTCATTTCGAGTTAACAATTTTTCATTGTTCTACCACTTATGATCATAATCCCATATATCTATATGTTTTGGTTTCTAAACATGTATACATACACTAGATCATTCATCCGGATATACATTTAATCTCTTTATATGAACGTATAATTTCACACTTAACAATATTCTAAGTTACCAAACTTAAACACACACATACAAATCACAATTTCATTATGTATATGTCCACACATTTCATTTGTCAACATAACCATCTATGTAGAAGTATATATATATATATATCTTTATTTAGGAATTTTCCATATAATCAACTAAGAATACACACATGTATATATATCTAAGTTACGATTTTTATACATGTATTTACATACTTAGTTATTTCCAAATCGTTAATCAAATCAAATATGTATATATATGCATGCATATCTCGGCCCTTATATATATGTATGCATATTTTAGTTATTCATGTCTTGAATCTCATCATCATACAAATCAACAACAACTCGACATAAATGATCAAAACGACTAATTATGCATAAAATCTTATTATTTTCGGCCCACATATATATATATATATATATATATATATATTTATACAAAACCCTAATTTTTAAACTTTATGAAGTTAGGCTTTTATAAAAACTTATTAACTCTTTAGATCTCTTTGAAATCCTTTGTTTTCCTTGGTAAACAACTTGTTTTAAACAAAAATAAAGACAAAGATGAAATGTGGTGTCGGTTTTATACCGCTAGACAAGCTAGGAGAAGAAACAACGTGTAGAAGGTGATAATGGCTTGATCTGCTAGTAAAATCGACTCCTAAACCTCCAAGATTCCTTGAATTCTCCAAGCTTCTAGCTAGCACTTCTAAGGAGAGTTTGTTCTTGAAATTTCTAAGTGTAAAGTGAGTTGTGTATATGTGGGTCGATATATATCAAGAAGAGAGAGAGAGGTGGAGTGTTGGTTCATGAAAAATGATTACTAATGATAGATGAGTGTTAGGTTCACTATAATCATTACAATTCATGTTGAGATGATGGATGGACATGTGGAAGGATTAATACTTGAGTAAGCATGGTCCTTATGACAACATCATTAGATTAGGTTTTCAAAGAGCATGGCCTTATGACACCATCATTAGATTAGGATAGAATTTTGGGTGGGTGGCATACTCCATCATCATTACAATCCTAATAATTAGGTGTTGATTTGATCTTTGCTTGAAATTGTGATGATGAAGCATGGTGTATTATGACAAGTTGTAAGAAATAATGATGATGGGTTGGTGGTGTTGATGGGTTCGGCCAAAAAGAGGGTTAGGGGGGTTGGGTCTTGTCATTTCAATGGTAATCATTACAATGTCTAAATACATGGTACTCAGGTGGTGTAAGCCCGGTAGGTGATCCCGTGATCATATACTCGGTGTATAACTTTTTAGGATTAAAACTCTCTATATTTTTGTATCTTGACTATGTTTTAATAGTCTACCAATTAAACTCATCATAGTTAATATCTTAACTATAATATATATGTATACACACAAAAATAACTTGTCACCATGAAATAAACATTTTTGTGTCCGCTTTTAATAGTTTTGTCACCAATATTTATGTTTTTACATCATAAAGCGTCCATATACTTATTTAAATAAAATCTTGTTAATCACCAATGAATGTACCTTGCGGGTTATCATTGTTTATTTCACAGTAATTCTTAAAATTACTAAAACAATATGTGTGTTCCTTTGCTAGCCTCTTGACAACATTATGTCAAAATAATAAACTAGGAAATATAAAATATGAACATGCAATTATGGATATGGATATTGACCTGAAATGTTGGGTGTCACATTCTCCCCATGTTAAAAAGAATTTTTTCCTGAAATTCAGTTGATGTCATCTTGACTTGGAGTTTTCGTGAACAAGGACGGGTACTTGGCTTTCATTTGATCTTCTCGTTCCCATATATACCTGGGGCCACGCTTTGAATTCCAACGTACCTTAACCAATTTAACACGGCTACGCCTTGTTTTCTGAACCTTCCAATCTGTGACTTCAATGGGTTCCTCAACGAAGTGCAACTTGTCGTCTATGTGGATCTCATTAGGCGGTATAATTAATGTCTCGTCTGATAGGCACTTCTTGGGATTTGACACATGAAACGTATCATGTACATTTCTTAGTTCTTGTGGCAACTTGAGCTTGTATGCTATAGGCCAACCCTAGCCAATATTTCAAATGGTCTAATGTACCTAGGGTTAAGCTTGCCATGGTTGCCAAACCTGGCAACTCCCTTCCAAGGTGAGACCTTCAGCATGACCCGGTCCCCAACTTGGAATTCTAATGGTCTTCGTCTTTTATCCGTGTAACTTTTTGCCTGTCACGGGCGGCCTTCAGACGATCCTTGATTTTGAAAATCTTGTTCGTGGTCTCCTGAATAACCTCAGGGCCAGTTAAATGCTTGTTGCCAACCTCCGCCCAACATAGCGGTGAACGACACTTTCGACCATACAAAGCCTCAAACGGAGCGGCTTAGATGCTGGTATGGTAACTGTTATTGTATGAAAACTCAGCCAACGGCTAATGAGTATCCCAATTTCCTCCAAAATCAATCGCACACGCACGAAGCATATCCTCTAAAGTTTGAATGGTCCTTTCACTTTGACCATCTGTTTGTGGGTGATATGCATGTCAAGACGTGCGCCCAATGCTTCTTGTAATGATTGCCAGATTCTAGACACGAATCTGCTGTCTCTATCAGAGATAATTGAAATTGGCACTCTATGCCGAGCCACAATTTCCTTGATATAAAGCCTTTAAAGTTTCTCGATTTTATCCATTTCTTTGATGGGTAGAAAATGAGCTGATTTCGTCAAACGATCGACGATTACCCATATAGTATCATACCCACTCGACGTCCTGGGTAACTTTGTAATGAAATCCATGGAAATTTGTTCCCATTTCTATTGGGGTATCTCGGGTTGTTGTAACAATCCCGACGGTTTCTGATGTTCTGCCTTTACTTTTGAACATGTCAGACACTTGCCAACATAGATAGCAATTTCCCCTTTCATGTTTGGCCACCAATAGAGTTCCTTCAGATCCTTATACATCTTATCCGAACCTGGGTGAATGGAGTACCTGGACTTGTGGGCTTCGTCCATAACTAAAGTTACCAAAACATGGCACCCAAATTCTATTTGCAAAGTATAAAGTATCATCTGATTTTGGCTCTAACTGTCTGATCATTCCTCGTAGTGCTTCTTTCTGAATGTTCTCTTCTTTAAGTGCCTCTTGTTGTGCCATTCGGATTTGAGTCGTGAGACTCGTATGAATTGTCAATCCTAGGGCACGGACACGAACAATTTTAACTCGCTCCTTACGACTGAAGGCGTCTGCCATGACATTCGCCTTTCCAGGGTGGTACTTGATATCACATTCATAATCATTTAGTAGTTCTACCCAACGACGTTGTCTCATGTTGAGTTCTTTCTGATTAAGATGTGTTGGAGACTCCTATGATCTGTAAAGATAGTACATTTTGTACCATATAAGTAATGTCTCCAAATCTTGAGTGCAAACACGACAGCACCCAATTCCAAGTCGTGAGTCGTATAATTTTTCTCATGGACTTTCAGCTGTCTGGATGCATATGCTATGACTTTTTCTCTCTTCATCAGTACACATCCCAGACTTTGGTGTGATGCGTCGCAGTACACGACAAAATTGTCAGTTCCCTCGGGAAGGGATAGGATTGGTGAACTGCAAAGCTTCTGCTTCAGCAATTGAAAAACTAATTCTTGCTTATCAGTCCAAACAAACTTTTTATCCTTCTGGGTTAATGTGGTCAAAGGCAGGGCTATTTTTGAAAAAGTCTCAATGAATCGCCTGTAGTAGCCTGTCAAACCCAGAAATTGAAACACCATACTCGGAGTTCTTGGTGCTTCCCAGTTTTTGATAGCTTCAATCTTGGACGGATCCACGTGGATACCTTTTTTATTGATGACATGTCCAAGAAATTAAACCTCTCGGATCCAAAACTCACACTTAGAGAATTTGGCATATAGCTTCTCATTTTTGAGTAGTTCCAAGATCAATTTCAAATGATGTTAATGTTCCTCCTTGGTTCGTGAATATATCAATATATCATCGATAAACACAATCATGAATTTATCCAAGTATGGCTTGCACAGGCGGTTCATGAGGACCATGAAAACTGCCGGTGCATTATCAAACCAAATGGCATAACTAGAAACTCGTAGTGACCATAACAAGTCCTAAAAGCCGTCTTTGGTACATCTTCCTCCTGGATTCTCAGTTGATGATACCCTGATCATAGATCAATCTTAGAATAGAAGCTGGAACCTTGAAGTTGGTCGAATAAATAGTCTATTCGAGGAAGAGGATACCAGTTTTTAATTGTCAGTTTGTTCAACTCCCGGTAATCAATACACATTCTAAATGTTCCATCCTTTTTCTTTACAAACAAGATCGAAACTTCTCAGGGTGAGAAACTTGGTCTTATGAAACCTTTATCAAGTAACTCTTGCAGTTGACTTGAAAATTCTTGCATCTCTGACGGTGCTAGACGGTACGGCGATCGAGCAACATGTGCGGCTCCTGGTACTAGGTCGATCCAGAACTCGACTTTTCTTGGTGGCGGTAAGCCAGGTAAGTCTCCGGGAAATACCTCGGGGTAATCCCTAACGATTGGTATGTCTTCAAGTCGACGTTCCTCGGGTTTCTTCTCGACGACATGGGCCAGGAATGCGCAATAACCCTTACGTAGATACTTATGAGCTTTCAGGCAGTTTATCATCTTCAGCATCGTTCTACAATTTTCAACTTGAAATGAAAGAATTTCTCCGCTTGGTAGTGGGACACGTACAATATTTTCGAAGTATACGATCTCGACATGATTCTTCGATAACCAATCCATGCCAATAAAAATGTCAAAACTCCCCATAGCGACAGGTAGAAGGTCTATACTAAATGTATGGTTTTCTCGACATAAAGTACAACCCTTAACGACCTCTCCGGTTTCTATTAATTTCCCATTTGCTAATTCAATTGTATAACTTTGTTCTAGTTTGCTGGCTTTAATACCGAGTGAGGATTTAAAATCATTTGAAACAAAGCTCATATCAGCACCCGAATCAAAAAGTACAGAGGCATAGTGATTATTTATCGGGAACGTACAAGTGACAATGTTCGGGTCCCGGCGTGCATCCCCTACACCCATCACAAATGCCCTCCCTAGTGTTTGAGCGTTGTTCTGATTATTCCATTTGGGACAGTCCTTCCTGAAGTGCTTCAGGTCACCACACGTGAAACATCCTGGTTTGGCTCTACCTATGACGTTGGTGTGACCAAATTTGTCACACTTTCCACACTTGATGCACCCACTAACATGATGATATCCACACTTTTTACACCTTGGTAGGCCCCCCTCATACTCTTTCCTTTCCACGGTGTTGGTCGTAAAGGCCTTCACTGTTTCTTGTTTCTTAAACCCTTGTTTCCCAGACTTGTTACTTGAATTTCCCATCCACTTCCTTTTCTCTCCAGACCTACCTTCCTCATTCTCCTTCTTCCCAAACAATCCATTACGTACAACATCATCTCTGAGTTTGAATGCTAAGATTACAACGCTCTTGGCATCCATTGGATTAGATGAAGTTACCATGCTGCGAATTTGAGGTGCAAGGCCCCACAAATATCTTTTCGCACGTTTGTGTTCTCGCGTGACCATGTGCGGCACCAGAATTTCCAGTTCATTGAAACGATCGGTGTACCTAGCCACGTCATCTCCTACCATCTGTAGGTTCCACATCTCAGCCTCGATCTTTTGTAATTCATTTCGAGGACAGTATTCCTCGATCATCATGTTTTTTAGATCTTCCCAAGACAATTGATATGCTGTCTGCCTTCCCAAAGTTTTCACTTGGGTATTCCACCAGGTCAATGCCTTATCAGTGAGTGTACAAGTAGAATACTTCACCATATAGTCAGCGGTGCACTCACTGATGTCAATCACCGATTCCATTTTTTCTATCCACCTCATTAGGCCTACTGCACCCTCGGTGCCATTGAAGCTGCGAGGGTTGCAGGATAGGAAGGCCCTGTAGGTGCACTTCCTGTTTGAAGCATCTGTAGGATCACAAGTTATTTATTTTAATAACGTCATTAATTCTAATCATGACTATATGTTACGGATGTGATTACTCGTTCTTTACCTCCAGTATCTTTGGTTATGCCGTTACCTCCTGCACCTCCTCCGCCGGTACCGCTGCCGTTCCCTCCGCCGGTATCGCTGCCGTTCCCTCCGCCACTATTTCGGTTGGCTTCATACTGCTCTATGGCGGCAGCTACCCGTTGTGATATGAGTTGCTCCACGTTTGGGGAAATCGTCTCGTTGTTGTCGCCTGTGGTGTCACACGACATCCTTTGCTTAGGTGCCATTGTGTTCTTTCTAACATAAGATTTAAAAAGAAACAACAATATATAGTAATAATGATATCACATGACATAAGGATATAACAACATCAAACGTATACAACCATCATCACAACATATATTACAAAAACATAGTTAAAACATACATAGTACATTGTTCCAAAAGGAAAGGATACAACATAGATGGGTTCATATGACCACATCAGTACCAAAGTTTCAAACTACATAATGTGCTACGGGCATAACCCGCCCGTAATAGGTCTAGAAGTAGGAAGGTACCCTCGGTGGAGCAGCAGCTGCGGTGATCATAGCCTCGATGTGTGCCTCGACTAAAGTGGCCCGGAGCTCAGCTTCAATCGCCCTCTGCTCGGCTGCCTCTGCTCTATGTTCTGCAGCGGTGGTCCTGAACTCCATCTCTACAAGTCTCCTCTTGATCTCCACAAATCTATTAGCTGCGTGCTCAATGGATTGGTCGCACAGTACTTACTCCTCAATCACCCCTAAAACGTGCGACTTCAGTTGTTATATACACGCCATGTCTTCCTGAAGATTTCCTATGTCAGTCTCCAGATAGCCGATCTTGTCCCCATGAGTATAGCTTCTGGTCACCAGTATGGGAATAGAGCACTCCACGCACTCTCCCGTGAGTGGTGCGGGTCGTGATAAGTAGGATAGCCCAACGGGGTCGCATGTCATCGGAAGATCCTCCTCTACCCTCCACATCCGAACAGCTCGGATCAACCAATCCCAATCGGACATGCACACCCTAGGTCCTCTAGGTGTAGGTACGCCTGAAGATGTTGCCATCTTGTGAACTACTGTGGTATCTAAGCGGTGCTTGGTCGTCTCGAATGGTGGACTTAAATTAGGGTGGGGGTTAGTGTGTGACATGAGGTGACTACAATATCCATATGACATGATGAATGGTTATGCACTACTTATGCAATGAAAACATTTTAGTGAGTCATTCAAATTATAGACTAGGTTCAGTTTTTGACTCCTAGTTCGCTATAATCAATGGCTCTGATACCAATTTCTGTCACACCCCGCCAAGGCGAAAACGCGAGGCATAACATTCACTAGTTTCCAAAGCATATGATTACCGCAAACACATACATTATGACTGGATACATAATCGAGTTTAAAGTTTTACATCCCAAAATATCAGTTGGAGTTTACAAAAGATTAAGATTTCGCAAATATGACTCATATAATGAGTTATACAAGAGAAATACTCAAAAGCTGTTTCCATCATGCATGCATGTAACCTACACTGCTAACCATTGCGACCACGTTCAATTTCCTGAAAAACATACTTAAAAAGTGTCAACACGAGGTTGGTGAGTTCACAGGTTTTGATCAACTATTCTTGTAGTTCCAACGTTTACAAACGTTCAATTGAATAAGTTTTTCCGATCAAACAGTATATATATATATAAAACCAATGAATTGAACATTTCCTGACCAACTGACCCCATTTGTAAGCTTGCAAGGAATACAAATAATATGTATTGCACGAGACCGTAACCAAACCATGAGAAATGTATGCCCCTCCCTCGCCCCTTTGCGAGTATATGTTAAGACAGTATACAGTCATTCGGCCATGTGGACCCCTGGCTAGCGCGACTAACCATGACCGAGGGCGTCACCCCCAATAGTACTATCCATAGAATCCCAGGCTAAGACCATAGCTAATGGTTACAAAGTGTGTTTGTTCCAGGGGACTTTACGAGCTCTATAATTGTTCCCTCAGTGCACACATAACGGTCTGGTCTTTGTTCATTCATTTATATAAAAAAATAGTTCCAAGTATGTTTCCTCCCCAAGACATTTCAAAACTTAGATAAAAGGGGACTGTGAAACTCACCTCGTCAGTAGTGCACGCTAGCAAATATTTGTATAACTGTAGGCCCCGCCTATCCGCATCCTAATTACACAAGAAAACCTTACGTGTTAAGATTTAACCGTCTTAGACGCAAGTTGTTCACCCGACTTAACGAATTCCGTTAAGTACATCTTTGTTTTAATAAAACAATGTTTTCATGTGACGACTCGTTGGTGATTATTATTTTAGTCTAGATGCTTATATAGTTTCTGAGAAAATATTAGGTTTCCATATTGGTGACTTGTTACGTTTATCAAAAATAAATATTATTTTTGTGATAACTCATAATATATTTATATTATGATCACGTATGAACATATAATTATTTCTTATCAATAATTATATAAAATCACAAATATCGTTCTACGCATGTCTATTTTTCTACGTGCACATAAACTATGTTAACACGTCCGCATGTAAATACTTGTTCCGAACGACATTTATTAACTTGTTTTTATTCAACATGCACTTAAATATGTTTCATGATAACATACGATCATTTATTTTAAACCGAACGTCTTTAGATTTCATGTCCTCATGTCCACGTTCTATGTTATCAAATATAAACACGTTATAAGAACATATATATATGTTTTCCATTATTTAGCCATTTCATAACACATTTCGAGTTAAAAATTTTTCCATGTTCTACCACTTATGATCATAATCCCATATATCTATATGTTTTGGTTTCTAAATATGTATACATACACTAGATCATTCATCCAGATATACATTTAATCTCTTTATATGAACGTATAATTTCACACTTAACAATATTCCAAGTTACCAAACTTAAACACACACATACAAATCACAATTTCATTATGTATATGTCCACACATTTCATTTATCAACATAACCATTTATGTAGAAGTATATATATATATATATATATATATATATATATATATATCTTTATTTAGGAATTTTTCATGTAAATCAACTAAGAATACACACATGTATATATATCTAAGTTACGATTTTTATACATGTATTTACATACTTAGTTATTTTCAAATCGTTAATCAAATCAAATATGTATATATATGCATGCATATCTCGGCCCTTATATATATGTATGCATATTTTAGTTATTCATGTCTTGAATCTCATCATCATACAAATCAACAACTCGACATAAATGATCAAAACGACTAATTATGCATAAAATCTTATTATTTTCGTCCCATATATATATATATATTTATACAAAAACCCTAATTTTTAAACTTTATGAAGTTAGGCTTTTATAAAAACTTATTAACTCTTTAGATCTCTTTGAAATCCTTTGTTTTCCATGGTAAACAATGTGTTTTGAACCAAAAATAAAGACAAAGATGAAATGTGGTGTCAGTTTCATACCACTAGACAAGCTAGGAGAAGAAACAACGTGTAGAAGGTGATAATGGCTTGATCTGCTCGTAAAACCGACTCCTAAACCTCCAAGATTCCTTGAATTCTCCAACCTTCTAGCTAGCACTTCTAAGAAGAGTTTGTTCTTGAAATTTCTAAGTGTAAAGTGAGTTGTGCGTATGTGGGTCGATATATATCAAGAAGAGAGAGAGGTGGAGTGTTGGTTCATGAAAAATAATTACTAATGATGGATGAGTGTAAGGTTCGCCATAATCATTACCATTCATGTTGAGATGATGGATGGACATATGGAAGGATTAATACTAGAGTAAGCGTGGTCCTTATGACAACATCATTAGATTATGTTTTCAAAGAGCATGGCCTTATGACACCATCATTAGATTAGGATAGAATTTTGGGTGGGTGGCATACTCCATAATCATTACAATCCTAATAATTAGGTGTTGATTTGATCTTTGCTTAAAATTGTGATGATGAAGCATGGTGTATTATGACAAGTTGTAAGAAATAATGATGATGGGTTCGGCCGAAAACAGGGTTAGGGGGGTTAGGTCTTGTCATTTCAATGGTAATCATTACAGTGTCTAAATACATGGTACTCAGGTGGTGTAAGCCCGGTAGGTGATCCCGTGATCATATACTCGGTGTATAACTTTTTAGGATTAAAACTCTCTATATTTTTGTATCTTGACTATGTTTTAATAGTCTACCAATTAAACCCGTCATAGTTAATATCTTAACTATAATATATATGTATACACACAAAAATAACTTGTCACCATGAAATAAACATTTTTGTGTCCACTTTTAATAGTTTTGTCACCAATATTTATGTTTTTACATCATAAAGCGTCCCTAGACTTATTTAAATAAAATCTTGTTAATCACCAACGAACGTACCTTGCGGGTTATCATTGTTTATTTTTCAGTAATTCTTAAAATTACTAAAACAATATGTGTGTTCCTTTGCTAGCCTCTTGACAACATTATGTCAAAATAATAAATGTGGAAATATAAATATGAATGTGCAATTATGGATATGGATATTAACCTAAACAATGCTGGGTGTCACAATTAAGGATAATGCAAACCCCAAGTGTGGGGATGTTTAGGGGTTAGAAATAGCTAGGGTACTTGAACCAGGTTATTTTCTGACCTGGTAGGTTTAAGTTTTGGTGGAAAGACCTAATTGATAGATGTAATGGAGGTTTAGAGGTTGGTATTTGTATGTTGATGACGTGGAGAGTTGGTATACCGCGTCGAATGACGATGGTTCTGGTTAGAATCAAAGAGAAGCCTCCTTATAGGCATGTTTAAATCTCGGGCCAGTACCCGGGTGTATAGTTTGTATAATTGATTTGCTCGTGTTTTGTTTGTGTCTTGTTTTGCAGGGATTCGCATTCGATTCGGTGGGGGAAAATCATCAGGAACGAAGTTCCAGGTATTTTTACTTTGGTTTTTATAGATGGAACAAGTTTTTAATGGATTTGGGCGAAAAAGTTTTTAAGGGATCAAAAATTTTCTAAGTATAAAAAAACCTATTAACTTTCTGTGAAGGGAGCTCCCTCGCAGTACGCGAGATCATGGTGGCTAGTCTTCACAGTATGCGAAGTCCAAAAGGTATGGCCGGGCTAATTTCCATCTCCTCGCGGTACTCGAGGACTTGCCCTTAGCCTGTCGCTATACACGAGGAGCTCCTGAATTCCCCCTTGTTCTTCTGTTTCCCATGGTTTCCCGTACCCACCACCATCACCACCATAATCACCATCATTCACAATCCATCCATCACCAATCACTATCCACCACAAATCATCTAAACTTCATTACCATTGTTTTGACCAAAAATTAACAGGGATAATTAAGTGGCCAAACTTTGTATGTGAGGTAGTATGCTTGTATAAACTTGTGTAAAATGCAGTATAAATACAGAAATAACATGATGAGTTACGAGGAAATCCCTCGATCTTTGAGGATCTCCAGCATAAAACCTTGGGAGCCGACTAAAGTCGGGCTGCCTTGTTTGTCTTTATTGATTTCGGTAAAAAGTACAATGTGAGAGAGCAATATGATCGAGACTAAGTGTTACAAGTGAGTAGTGAGAGTGTTGTGTCTTTTTCCTATCTATAATTGCCTCTATAAATACATATCATGACATTAATTGCTAAGGTAATATCCCGAAAATGCCTTAATGGACCGTTACAAGTCTTTCTTCAAGCATATATCCGTTGTAATAAATGTAATCCCGTGTCTTCAGCCTTCTTTAAGTCGAGGGGGGTTACCTGTAAGAACAAGTCAAAGAAAAAAATGTGTAAGATCTTATTATAAACATTATATAATCATGATACTGAAATATAGTAGGGATCAGGGATACTGATACGTATCTGAGGATCCGGGATTCCAGAAGGTAAAAATTGACCCCTAACAATTGTCCCAAAAAATTTGACAGTTGTTATCACCATTCACAGCTATTAAATTTTTTAAATTGCTGCTGCTGAGAGAACCTTTTGTCTTAAGTCACCATAAAGAGCGAATCATAGGATTCTCAGAGATGTCCCCATTTTGCTTGAGTAAATGATTTGTAAGATTTAAGGGGATATTCCCAGCTTGCTTGAGTAGTATAATATTAAATAAGCATATTAATGCCAAATACTTGGGACTAGCCAAAAACTTTGGTTCATATTCGTGGGTAGTACCCGGTGATCGGAGTGACATGAAAATGCAAAAAACCTTAGGTTAACACGAAAGTGTTAATGTTTGGGACAAGCCCGGAGTATAACATGTCCATGTTATTCCATTGAATATATTCGTAAGGTCCAACATATAGCCAACAATAGCGAAATTGTCAGCCACTGTTATATGAACTGGTCCCACTATCTCGAACTATACTTGGATATCGTGCGCCCAGGCGGAGTGTTTAAACCCAATCTCGTGGAAAGGTGAAAGCCTTTAAACCTTTGAAGGGATTTTTTAGAATACCTTAGACTTAGAGAGATGGCCAGTCTCTAATGCTTTTGTTAGGATCCTTGGGGATCCTCCCTGCAAAACATTAAACCTTAGTGAAGGTGCATGTTAGCCTGGCTAACACCCCTCTGACGTTCAAGTCATTACTTTAATAAAACAAAAGATAATAATTGAAACAAAAATAAACAAGGATAGAAGATATACCCGTCTTAGTTAGAATTTAAATTCTAACTTACATGATCATATGCCAGGGCTCCGCTGTTGGTTTTCTTTGCGTGTATTTTGGCTGTGGAATAAGAAGTACCACGAATATAAGAACCTCCAGAAATAAGATTTATGACCTTGGCATCCTGAGGTGGGGATCCCGCTCGTCTTGGGGTAGTATCAGAATTCTGATTCTTTTCTTTCTTTCTGCCCAAGAGTTCCTTCAAGTGGCCCTTGCTAAGGAGATAACTTATTTCCTTTCTAAGGACAATGCAATCCTCAGTCATATGCCCGAAATCCTCATGATAGGCACACCATTTGGATCTTTCCTTCCATCTGGATCCTTTGTCAGTTTTCCTGGGCCATTTAGCTTTGTCCCCAAGATCCTGCATAGCATACATGAGTCCTGAAATATCAACAGAAAAGCAATAATCGGTTAGTTTAGGATAATTTTCTTCTTCCTCATCATCCTCCCCAACGTTGTACCTATGATTTTCAGATCTCGAATAAGGCTTTGATCTATGGGGTTTGAAAGATGATGATTCAGATTTACTGTTGGGATGATCATAGCTGGAAGGTGCATTAATCCTTTTCTGGATCTTCTTGTCATCTTCGAGCCTTATGAACCTCATAGACCTATTCCTGATTTCATCCAAGTTCCTGCAAGGGTTCATTACAAGATCCTCATAGAACGGGGAGTCCTTTGCAATCCCATTTTGAAGGCTTGAACTGCTGTAGCAATGTCAAGATTCGGGATATCCAAGGATTCTCGGCCAAACTTGCTCATATAATCCCTGAGGGTTTCGTCAGCATTTTGGGTTACTCTGTACAAATCACTAGTTAGTCTTTCAAATGTTCTGCTGCAAGAAAAATGATTATTAAATAAATTAACTAAATGAGCAAATGAAGTTATTGAATAAGGTGGAACATTTAGTAGCCATTTCAAGGCTGATCCTGTTAGGGTGGAGCCGAAACCCTTGCACAAGCAAGCTTCTTTTAAGTCCAAGGGAATGGGATTAATTTCCATTCTCTCCCTGTATTGTGCGACGTGCTCCTCGGGATCTGTTGTTCCATCATACAACTTCATGTTAGGAGTCTGGAAGCGTTTAGGGATCTCCACATCACATATCGTAGGAGCAAATCTTGAGATCCTGTGACTGGTAGCGGACATCTCCGGTATTGGTTGGAATACACCCGGTACACTGAAGATCATCTCCCTCAGTTTCTTCAGTTCCTTGGCCATGAGTGGACTAATCCTTGTATCCTGCAAAAGTTCATTAGTGTCTAAAAATTGATTGAAAGTGTTACCGAGGTTAGGATCCTACGACGAGGATCTTGGGATAAACCCGATATTCCAGTCTGTAGTGACTCTGATAGCCGGAGTTGGACCAACAGTAGTGGTTTCAGTCTGCATGGGAAGGAAGTCTCCCGTATGGACTCCTGAGGATCCCGAATAATTAAAATCCAGGATCCTTGGTTGCAGCAGAGTTGCACTTCCACTAGTTTCTTCGATTCTTTGACCTTTTCCAGCTCTCTGAACATCATCAGGTTAGTCTTTTTTTGCTGTTCCATCTGCTGCTTCACTTCTGAGAACATATTGAGGATGTCGTTGTTTGAAACAAGAACATGTCCCCCGGCAGGTATCCCAGATCCCGAAAAATCCACAGAAGTTGTTTTCTTAGTCAGATTATCATTCTTTTTCTGGAATGACGTAGGAGGAGGAAGAGGGTTGTTCAACCCAGAGCTTGAAGATGGAGTTGAAACAGAAAACATTTTGGATTGGGACAACATTTTTGAAATCAGTTTGGAAAAATAGTGATTGAACACAAATTTTAGCAAAGATTTTAAGATGAAAAGCACCACTTGCCCCACGGTGGGCGCTAAACTGTTTTGACAAAAAATTAACAGTGATAATTAAGTAGCCAAACTTTGTATGTGAGGTAATATGCTTGTATAAACTTGTGTAAAATGCAGTATAAATACAGAAATAACACGATGAGTTACAAGGAAAGCCCTTGATCTTTGAGGATCTCTGACAAAAAACCTTAGGAGCAGACCAAAGTCGGGCTGCCTTGTTTGTCTTTGTTGATTTCGGTAAAAAGTATAATATGAGAGAGCAATATGATCGAGACTAAGTGTTACAAGTGAGTAGTGAGAGTGTTGTGTCTTTTTCCTATCGATCATTGCCTCTATAAATACATATCATGACATTAATTGCTAAGGTAATATCCCGAAAATGCCTTAATGGACTGTTACAAGTCTTCCTTCAAGCATATATCCGTTGTAATAAATGTAATCCCGTGTCTTCAGCCTTGTTTAAGTCGAGGGGGTTACCTGTAAGAACAAGTCAAAGAAAAGATTGCGTAAGATCTGATTATAAACGTTATATAATCATGATACTGAAATATAGTAGGGATCAGGGATACTGATGCGTATCTAAGGATCTAGGATTCCAAAAGGTAAAAATTGACCCTTAACAACCATCATCCATTACAATCCATCCATCATATCCACTTACCATGGGAAACTTAAGGACCGTTCGTGACGATTCATTGCTTGTGACTTTCATGTCTATGTGTTTGTCACTTATCGGGTACGATTCTCGAATCTATCCAAAGTCTTATTGAGTCAGTAGAGTCTTTTCATTTTACTTTGAGTCTGTATTTTGAGTCAGTTTAATGCTGTGGGTTTGCGGTGAGGTTCATTGTGTAGGTATTGATCGTTATACCCGTACTCAATCTCCATTCGGGTGGAGTCGATTCTAATCATTATACTCTTGTAAAGGCAACCCGACAGTCGTTTGTGCAGCCGCGACCGAAATGCTATACGGTGCACACGTGGAAGAGTAAAGCTAGACCATTCACTGCTACATTACCAGCTAAGTCTTCCCTATTTCCTTTTGTATTTTTATTTTTTCGTTGTTTTTCGTTTCACATTAGGGACATTGTGTCTTTCAAGTGTAGGGATGGGAGACTGTGTCTTAGTGAGTCTAGTTGTCTAAGTTGCTTTATAAAAATACAAAAATATAAAAAAAATGAAAAATTTGAAACAAAATGTCCTTCGAAAGGAAAAGTTTTTGCATAATAAAATGGAAAATGATAGTAGAACTGGATCTGCTTGTTGAGTTTAAATGAATAAATAATAGAAAGCGCGTTTGAATTGTGATGTTTTGGTAGATCCAGCCAACTAGTAGGGCTTAAATAGCCTGTAAGTGTTGATTAGGAAAATAATTGAATTAAATCATGAAATCTTGTGGGTACTAATTTTTTAGGGGTGTCGGTAAAACTGAAACTATCAACATAGGGTGATAGGTACCACGTTAACCTAAAATTTAGAGGTTTTGAAATTTTATTTGCACATCACTCTCTTTTTGTGAAAATAAATCCGAGTTTCGCTGGCGCCCGGTTCCATAATACCATATTTCATGTGCTTATTAGTTAGAATTTTAAGTTTTACTTATGTGTTACCCTCTGGGATGGCAACCTAGAGAAAACACCACTAAGTGATTCTTATATGCTTCATTGATTAAAACTGCAGCCTATGTGCTACCTTTCGGGATGGTGACCTGGTTGATGCACCACTAGTTGAGGTTGATTCATATACTTAATAATGCTCATTGACATTCCATTCATTCATTGATGATCTTAATTCCTAAAACATGTAAATTTTAGTTTATCGTGGTGGGTGAATCTATATGGTTTAACCCGTGTCTAGACATGACCGTGAGACGAGATTAGGTAGAGATGTAGCTTTTGAGTGTGAGTCCAATAGATAGATTGCTATGATGTATAAAATGGAATTAGAACACAAAGCGGGGGCTTGAAAATTGGTTGTTGGGTTTAATCGGATAGAAATACCGATTATTGCTTTTTTACGCGTGAGTATATTTATAATAATTGAATAATTGTGAATGTTAAAGCTATGTCCAGTTATGATTCCATTGCAGGATTTTTTAAGGATGAAAAAATGTTAGGTATAGGGATGTTTGATGTAGTGCAAAGCACACATCTTTATTCCTATTGTTTTAGTGTGTTTTAATTAGTTTTATATGTGTTTTGAGTCGTTTTTAATTCATTCTGAGTCAAATCACGAAGAGACCGAGCATGAGAACAAGTCCCAATAAACAAATGGCAAAAGTTGGAATTCTAATCCCTCGCAGTACACGAAGGGAGAGCCACAAAAACTCGCGGTACGCTAGAAAAGCCAGAAGGTGCCGACTAATTTGTTCCTCACGGTACGCGAGGAACCCAGATGAATCTCTCGCTATACGCGAGGGCCTTATAATATAAGAAAAAACCCTAAATCGATTATAGATAGAATTTTAATGCCATAATGTAAGGAGTTCGATCTTTTGGCCGTCAGAGAGCATCTTTGGGGAGATTCTAGGAGCTGGAGAAGGATCGGAAGCTAAAGTTTGGAACTTTTGATCTCGGGTGTGTTAGCTTTAACGTATTCGGGTTTCAATTCTCATCTTTTAGTCTTTGATTCAATTGTTTGATACCATGGATATGTTTAATACTTCTGCTTTGGATGGTTTGAATATGTTTCTTGGCTAAACACTTAATACTGCCTAGGTCAATGATGGATTCTTGTTAAAGTATCGACCTTTATCGGTTTTTGGTAATCTTTTAATGGATTAATGATTTTGTAAAGATCTTGGTTTGATAATTATGACGTATGCGCATGCTTTATTCTGATTTGGTATTGATTATAATCCCGCATGTGTTCTTGTTGAATGTCTTTCAGTTATAGACACATGTTTAGGTTGCTTGCTTAATTGTTGGTAATTGTGATGGTATTTCTAGACATAGTAATCCATAGGGAGAGTAATTGGTGTTGAATTAGATTGAGTTTTCTTCTTATCTCGATACCCGAAAAGTGAGAGATTATCGGTTAGTCTTCGTATTAGGATTCTGAGTGTGAATTGTCTTAGAGGAGGTTCCCTTAGGTTTCTAGTAATTGTTGCTAATCCTAGTCATAGTTGTTAATCTGAGGTTACCCCATGCATCTTGGATGTATTGTGGACATTGAGACCGAGAGGTGATTTGTCTTTTGTGTACATTGTCAATGTTGGAGAGACTAAAAGGTAATCCGACTATATGGTGAGTTACTGCATCTTTAGAGTTTCTTAGTTGGTGACACCCAGTGAGTGATTAGGGATCCACTAGGTTGTCTAGAGTTGCCATCCTTAGATACCCAGTTCCATCATTGTTTCTATAACCAGTAGAGGTCTGAGCTTTGCAAGTAGAATTCCGACCTAGGTGGTATTCTTCCCATTCCTTGTATTTCTCAAAGTCCTTGTTTGATAGTTAGAGTCATTCATTAGAGTTCTCTTGATTTCATTATTTTAATCAGTAGTGTAGAAAACCCCTAAACCAATCATTCATAGTTCGAGTCAGAGTCTAGTTATTTAGTGTCTCTAGGGTTCGATAATCCGGTTTACCATTAAGCTGTGCTACACTCGATAGGTTCACTTGCCTGTCAGTGCGGTCTAGTTATGAGGTATTTCATTTATTACTTAGGAGTCTAGATTAGGTTTTTATTATTAGTTTTATAGACCGTCTGGACGACATCAGTTGCATTAAAGATATGGAGACGTTACATCCGTGGAGTTTAGTGCACCACATGATATGATCACAAGAGTTGAGAAGCGTTACTTCGAGCAGAAAGAGTAGGGTATGAGATAGAGATGGTGATCTGAACTATTAAAGGATTTCGATTGTAAGATCCTATACCAATCGGGAAAAGGAAATGTGGTTGCTGACGTCCTAAGTCGAAAGGAGTGACAAACTCCTTTTAGGGTGAAAGTATGCCAGCTGGTAATGACACCAGATTTCATGATGGGAATAGAGAAAGCACAGACAGAGACACTCAAGGGAGAAAACCTAAAGAAAGAAGGAAATACAGGCCAACATAGGAGGTTAAAAAGTAACACAAGTAGTGTGAGGACCGATTTGGTCGAATGTGGGTACCCAAGTGTGGTGGACTGATACGTACTATTTTATATATATATTTTATGTAATTTTGACATCCGTTTTTCAGCGTTTTATTAATAAATTCACGTGAACCGATAGTTAATTAATTTTTATTTTTATTTTGTAGGTGTTAAAAGAAAACGAGCTCAAATGAAGAGTTTGGAGAGACTAAAGTTGGACATTGGAGAACTGGAGTGATTACAACAACTTTGGGTCAAATAAATAATCAATGGGCTAAATTTGAATTAGCTGGGTTACATTAGAATTTAATTGAGTTGAGTGGGCTAGGTTAAATTGGGTTGAGTGGGCTAAGTTATAAAATATGTAGAACCAAAGACTGATTGCTACAAAATTGTTCTAAGTACAACTGCTGCGGACAACACAAGATTGCTGCTGACCAAAACAGCTGCTGATACTTTGTCTGCTGCTGAAGACCAAAGTAGCTGCGGATAGGCTTATCAGCAGCATTCAACACATGTTGCTGCTGATAGGCATATCCTCAGCAGCTGCGGATAGATCAATCTTGCTGCTGGTCCTCATCTCTGCTGCTGATAGCCTTATTCCGTGAAGACCAAACGTTACAGCTGACTATCCATGCGAAGCGCCTCTGACACCTTTCTGCAAAATCAACTGCCACACTCCAAGCAGAAGGAACCTCACTGGTGCAACCAATAAAGGACAATGACGCTCTTCTCCAAGCATGCAAACAATGATGCCTAAGAAGACGTTTCAGTAAAGTTAACTAGATTAGCCTTTACGTGTAATTTAGATTAATAAACAAGATCAACGGCCTGTGTTAGATCTGATCCTTAGAATCAAGGGTCTGTCTTGATTCTAAGTTACTATATATATCTTGTAAACACTTCAAACAAGGTGTGCCTTCACAGTGCTTTTTGTGCTTCTTGATAGAGTTTTACTTGTAATCTCAGAAGTCTAATACAACAGTGCATTTATCAGTCTTCTTGCTGTTTAGTTGTTTACTTTGTTGGTTGCTATTGTTTCCGCCAATATCAACTAGAATAGAATCACCTTGTAATCTTACGATCCTACAAGTGGTATCAGAGCTTTGGCTCAAGATTAAACAAACTAACATTTGTTTAATCACTTTCTGATTCTATTCAAAACTCTATTCTTGATCAAGTCACACAAAACAAAATGGCACAAAGTAATGGATCTGAAGACATTGGCAGTATCAACCGACCACCGAGGTTGGTGTCTGGGGAGGACTATGATATGTGGAAGAACCGTATGGAAAGCTTCTTCTGCTACCAAGAATACGGAATGTGGAAATCCATAAGGGATGGACCTTATGTTCCCATGGTGGCCTCTGCTGACTCCGGAGGACCACTAGTTCCGAAGGAACCTTCCAAGTATTCTGAAGAAGACATCAAGAAAATGGAGGTGGACTTCAAGGCATTAGGAGCTATCCAAATGTGCCTTCCAAATGAAGTTTTCCACAACTTCAGGGTTTACAAAACTGCAAAGGAGTTATGGGAAGCCTTGGAAAAGATGTTTGCTGGATCTGAGGAGGTCAAGGAGAACAGACGTGACATTCTCAAGCAACAGTATGAAAACTTCGTCTGGAAGGAAGGTGAGTCACTAATAGTTTTATATAACAGGTACACGTACCTGGTAGGAGAACTGCAGTGCTCCAAAGTAAAGCTGGAGAATGAAGACATTCTCAAGAAGTTCATAAGATCTCTTCCTAGTTGTTGGACATTATATACAGTGTCCATCAGAAGAACAGAGAATCTGAAGACTCTTCAGATGACTAAGCTCTTTGGCATGCTCAAAACCTATGAATTAGAAATGATTCAAGCTAAAGAAAGGAGCTCCAGTTTTCAATCAGCTACCACTTCCTCCACCACCACCTCAGCGCTTCACTCTGATCATTCCGGTCCTAGTGCAAGCAACTACTATCCTCCCATTGTTACTCATCCTCAAACACCAATTGCTTCACAATCCAACTCATCACCATTTCTTCTTGAGGCACCTCCTCAACAGCCAACCTCTACTGCTTTTGTCTCTGACAACTCAAGCAACATGCACTTCATAAAGGAGGATCTGGAATGCTTTCATCCAGATGATCTTGAAGAAATGGATATTCAGCACTCATATGCCATGCTCTCCCTCAGAGCAAAAAGGTTTTATTCTAGAACTGGGAGATCAGTTCCAAGCAACAACTCAAACACCAGAGTTGGGCTTGATAAAAGCAAGATCCGATGTTACAACTGTAACCAAATGGGTTACTTTGCTAGGGAGTGCAAGGCACCTAAAGCCAATCAGGGTGCCAGTCATCAAAGACAAGCTTACCAAGGTCAGCCCAGGCAGCAGCAGCAGCAAGGAACTCTTCCAGCACAAACTGCAGCCTGTGCAAATGTTGGAACTACAGACTTTGACTGGAGTTTTCAATATGAAGATGTTCCTGCCTCCAACCAAGCACTTATGGCAGACAATGCAGAGATACCACCTCAGGGACAGCTAGGCAATAAACACAATACTTGGGTGGTAGATAGCGGTTGTTCCAGGCACATGACAGGCAACAGGTCCATCCTCTTTAACTTCAGACATTTCAATGGAGGATATGTTGCCTTTGGGAGTGACTCAAAGGGTGGATCTATCACTGGACAAGGAACTGTGTCCAATGAAAGGATGAGTATTGAAAGAGTCAACTATGTTAAAGAACTTGACTTCAATCTCATGAGTGTTTCCCAAGTGTGTGATCAAAAGCATTGGATGCTCTTCACTGACAAAGAATGTTTCGTGTTAGCTCCTGGCCTATCTAAACCCCCTCCAGAGAAGATTCTCCTAACTGCTCATAGAAAGAACAACTTATATGTGCTTGACATGAATGAAGTCACTCCATCTGGTAGTGTTTCATGTTTTCTGTCAAAGGCATCAGTTGATGAATCCGCTCTCTGGCACAGGAGGTTAAGCAATGTTAACATCAAAACAATCAATAAATTAGTGAAGGACAATCTTGTCAGAGGGCTTCTTGACAAAGAATTCCAGCTAGACGATCACTGCATTGCCTGCTTGAAGGGAAAACAACACAAGAGTTCCCACAAGCCCAAGACATTAAACACAAATGACACCCCTCTCCAGCTACTGCATATGGATCTCTTTGGTCCTACGAATGTCATGTCAATTGCAAAAAGTCCTACTGTCTGGTGATAACTGATGACTTCTCCAGATTCTCATGGGTATTCTTCCTAAGAACAAAAGATGAAACTGCTGAGATTCTCAAATCCTATATTCTTAGGGTAGAGAATCAAAGCAATCTGAAGGTAAAGATCATAAGGTGTGATCAGGGAACAGAGTTCAAAAATCACACTTTGAACAGTTTCTGTGAGAGCAAGGGCATTGAAAGGCAATACAGTGCTCCAAGAACCCCTCAACAAAATGGGGTTGCTGAAAGAAGAAATAGGACTATGATTGAATCAGCAAGATCTATGCTGGCTGACTCAAAGCTGCCCCTTACTTTCTGGGCGGAAGCAGTAAGCACAGCTTGTTATGTGCAGAATAGAGTCCTTATTGTTAAGCCTCTCCAGAAAACACCCTATGAACTATGGCTCAAAAGAGTTCCCTACATTGGCTTCCTGAAGACCTTTGGATGTCCATGTACCATCCTCATCACACATGGAGTTCTTCCTAAATTCGGTGCAAAGTCTGATGAAGGTTACTTTGTGGGTTACTCCTCTCAATCAAAGGCCTACCGAGTGTTCAATTCTAGGACTCGGATTGTGGAAGAATCTGCTAATGTGGAATGCAGGGAACACGTTGTCTGTGAACAAGGCAAAGGTCCTAACTGGCTCTTTGATATAGACTCCTTCACCCAGATATTTGAGCCTCTCATATTCTCAAATATGGAGTTTTCTTCTTCAAAATCAACATCTTCTGCCTCAACCTCCTCTTCTGACTACAGACTGGATTTTCCCAGTCCCTTCATCAGGATGAAAAGGCCATCCATTGATCCTCCATCAGTGGCAGAAGCTATTGAAGCCTGTACAGGTGAAGCCGGTACTTCCAACACCATTAGCAGCAATCTCTCTGACCAAGAAATCTTTAATGAAGCCTCCTCAATCCATGCTGAGGAGGCCTTTGATGCTAATACTGCTGACAATGTGGAACACAATGATCAGAACCTCCAAGCTCCTCTCCTCACAACTGAAGACAATCCTGATCTAAACCAAAGTAATCTTGAAGAGGGAATACGGCTGGATGTGATACCAGCACAGAGAATAAACAAAGAGCATCCTCTGGAAAATATCATTGGCCAAGTCCACATAGGTATCCAGACAAGAAGTAAGTCTCATGAAGCCAACATTTGTTTGTTCTCTTGCTTTCTATCTCAGGTGGAACCCAAGAAGATTGATGAAGCTCTCAAGCACAACAGCTGGATTGAAGCAATGCAGGAAGAATTGCTGCAATTCAAAAGACAAGATGTTTGGAAGCTTGTTGATCTTCCACCAGGTCAAACAGCCATTGGAACAAGATGGGTATTCAGAAACAAGCAAGATGAAAGGGGCATCGTGGTCAAGAACAAAGCCAGACTGGTAGCTCAAGGTTACACTCAAGAAGAAGGCATTGACTATGATGAAGTCTTTGCTCCTGTTGCCCGTCTGGAAGCCATCAAAATCTTTCTGGCATATGCAGCATCCAAAAACTTTATGGTCTATCAAATGGATGTGAAGAGTGCCTTTTTGTATGGCAAGATTGGTGAAGAGGTCTATGTCAAACATCCTCCAGGCTTTGTGGATCCTGCACATCCAAATAAGGTCTTAAAACTGGACAAAGCTCTCTATGGCTTACACCAAGCCCCAAGAGCCTGGTATGAAACTTTATCTGGATATCTACTTAGCAACAACTTCAGAAGGGGGGCCATTGATCAGACACTTTTCATCAAAGATGAAGGGGGAGAAATTTTGTTGGTCCAGATTTATGTTGATGACATTATCTTTGAATCTACAAGAAAGAAGCTCTGCAAAGACTTTGAAGTTCTGATGCATTCCAAATTTGAAATGAGTTCAATGGGTGAACTAAATTTCTTTTTAGGACTTCAAGTCAAACAGGTACCAAATGTAATCTTCATAAGTCAATCCAAGTATGTCAAAATCATCTTGGAGAGGTTCAAAATGGCTGACTGCTCTGCTGCAAGAACTCCTATGCAAGTGCACCATCAATTATCTCCGGATAAAGAAGGACAAGACACTGATCAACATCAGTACCGAGCAATGATAGGGTCTCTCATGTATCTCACTGCCTCAAGACCAGATATCATGTTTGTAGTTTGTCTCTGCGTAAGATTTCAAGCAGCTCCTAAAGTGTCTCATCTTCAAGCTGTCAAAAGGATCCTTAGATACCTAAAAGGAGCTCCAAAACTTGGGCTATGGTATCCAAAGAATGGAAATGTCAATCTCTATGCCTACACTGACAGTGACTATGGGGGTTGTAACTTGGACAAAAAGTCCACATCTGGGGGATGTCAATTTCTTGGAGGAAGGCTCATCTCATGGCAATGCAAAAAGCAAACATGTGTCTCTACTTCAACAGCTGAAGCAAAATACATTGCAGCTTCAAGCTGCTGTGCACAGGTCATCTGGATCCAAAATCAAATGCTTGACTATGGAATGACCTTCATGCAGACTCCAATTCACATTGACAACATGAGTGCTATCTCTATCACGAATAATCCAGTGCAGCATTCCAAGACTAAGCACATCGACATCAGGTATCACTTTATCAGGGATCAAGCTGAGAAAAAGAGAATTGTCCTATCCAAGGTTCACACAAATGAGCAATATGCTGATTTGTGCACTAAACCTTTTGATGAAGCAAGATTTCGATATCTAGTTGAATCAATTGGCATGATGAACTTTGAATAAGACATGTCTCTAATTTTTTATTTTTCCTTGTAAATATGTCTATGTTTTTGTTCTTAATAAAAGGTTATAGTCAGCAACACTTTTTTCACTGCTGACAGATTTACTCTTCAGCAGCAAAGCCTTTGCCACTGTTCGCTTTAAGTTATCAGCAGGAACAAGTTTCCTGCGGACAGCTTTAAGGCGGTCAGCAGCAACCTTTTTGCTGCAGAATGAATACAACAGTCAGCAGCACCCAAATCTGCTGCTGAAAGACTTCACTATCCGCAACAACCAAGTTTGCAGCGGATAGCTCACCATCGGCAGCAACCAAGTTTGCTGCTGATGGGTAAAACAAGTCTACATTAACTTTTACCCGAGGTAAAAACTACTCTCAGTCTTTACCATGACTGCTCGAGTGTTTTATTGCTGTAACAATGAAAAGTGAAACAGGTTGTACTGTACAAGTAAAGTTGCTTTTTCTTCGTCTGCCGTTATATCACAATCTCAAACGTTCCCACAACCTCTTCATATTCAATTTCAAACCTATCTCCCATCACTTTCTCTCCCGTCCCCACAGCATTCAAAGCCCTCCATAATCCCTCCAAATCCATAACAATTGCAGGCGCAGACATAAACAACCCCAACGACAAGTTTTCCCCATATCACAACCTCACTGCATACCTAATAAAGGGCAAGAAATCCGAAGGTTTCGATGATATGATCGACTTCCTTTGTCGGTCCAAAATCCACCATGCCTTAACAGTCAACCCAACCATCTATACTTCCCACATGGAAGAGTTTTGGAGCTCAGCCATGTATTCTACTGACCAGGGCACTCCCCAAATCAGAGGCACAGTAGACGGAAAGGAGATGATTATCACTGAAGCAAAGCTCCGCCAATACCTCAAGCTTCAGGATGAAGGGGACGCCATCTCTTACCCAAGAGACGTATACATGAGGACCTTTGTATCCATAGGGTACACTGGGAATCAAACAGAGTATACGATAGAGAAGGCACTCATGGGTCCCAAATGGAAGTATCTCTACCACACTCTTCTCCAATGCATATCCCAGAAGAGGAGTGGCTGGAACCAACTTAGCTCCGGACTTGCGTCGGCAATTCACGGAATGATAACTGGGGCGGGTTTCAATTTTTCCCACCTCATTCTTGAAGGTTTGAGATACAACCTTCAAGAAGGGGTGAAATCACAGTTCTTCATGTACCCAAGATTCTTGCAGGAAGTGTTCAACATTGAGCACCAAGATCTTTCAAAAACTGTAAGAATCTACATAATGCCGGGACATAAGAACAACATTTTTCAAAGCATGAGAACAGTTTCATCAAATTTCTCAGGGGCCGATGTTCCATTGTTGTCTACAATGTTGAACACGCAAAGTGCCCAGGGTGACAGTTCAGCAAACCCAGCTGATACTGATCCCACACCCTCCACCTCACTGCCACAAACTCAAACTGCTGCTTCCCTTGATCGAACCCCTGTGCATTCTACTGAGGATGTACAGGCACATAATTTACTCACCCACAGTTTGATTGCTCAACCGGAACACAGGGCCCCGGTTGCAGCCAAATATACAAGGAAGAGGGGCAAGAGAACTCCTTCTTCTCTTGACTCCAATGCCCAAACCCAAGCCAACATCCCTCACTCAGAATCACAACATTCTAGTGAGAATATCATAAGGGAAAGTCACACTGTTAGGGAGACTCCTTCGGAAGTCTCTCTATTAGGATTAGGATCACTTCCCGGATCCATAGAACAGCCCTTTGAGCCATTCCTATCTTCTTTGGACTTAAGTGTTGAGGAACCTGACCAAAGTGATGTACCTTCTCCAACTACCACTATCAAGGAGGTACTGATTGGTCTTGCTTTCGAAACACCCAACCCAAGTTCTTCACCCTTGAAGGTCCACTCTAGGAGTAATGAAAGAGTGGATGTGGAAGAGGCTGTCACTACTGCTGGTCCATCAAATGACCAGGAGGACAGTGACAACATCTTTAAGACCTCAACCACGGCAACTCATGGTGAGGGTGTTTCCTTGGGAACTCCCCTCACTGAGAGGAATCCTAGGCGCCAAGAAACCACGGGTGATGGGGATGCTGAGGCTCGGCCTACGGCCCCATCTGGGTCCAAGGATTCCACAACTGTGGATGAGGACAGTCTGAAACTAAACAATTTGGAATTGACGGCCAGGGTGGCTATGCTTGAGGCTGAAGTATCCAAACTACGACACCAAGCCTTGATGCATGAAGCCCATCAATGCCCCTCCACGGATTCTCCCTCTCTTGTCTCAGTGGGCACTCAAACAGATGCCTATTTGTTCACTGATGCAACCAAAATGGGGGAGAAAGTCCCTATGGAAGAAGACACTGAAAGTCTCGACAACTGGATTTAAGAGCAGGCTGCCTTCCAAAGTACTCTATTCAGACCAGCTTTTGTCTAAGTTCATGACTTGCCAGTCTTAGATGACAATGAAGAAGAATCTACTGAAGACTGGAAGCTAGTTGTCAGAGCTATAGATGAGGTGCTGATGGATGAAAACAACCAAGACGAAACATCTACATCCTTCAGCATCATCCCAGAAGTTGCAGCCATCATAAGTCAATCCATAACCCCCCAACTCCTTCAAACAACACAGAAGCTAGAATTTGACTCCATTCTAGATTGGGGGTATGATGGATCAGCTGAGAGATTTTGGATTGGATGGGAGTTTAGTGGTGTAAAAGAGCTAAACTGGAACTCTCTCAATGCCCTCCAAGTCCTACAACTGCATTTAACTAACTGCATCAACACCTCATCAGATCTCTCAGCTGAACTTGCCATTGGCAGGTTCCATGACTTGATGGAGGATAATCTACCCCACTTCCAAAGACTAACACAAACAGCAAAACGGGTAGCTTATCCTGAATATTCGGCAGCTGTAGAAAGAAGACTGTCTCCCAACAATCTCCAAATCACAAGGAGCAGTCTTCTCAATGAAGAAGAAGTTCTGAGCCTGAAAAGACTCCTGTACAAACTAATGGTCAAGGACTTAGATGTGCTAGGATGGATAAGCAATAAGTGCCTTGACCATACCTTCCTTCTAAGCAACGGCACCTCTCTCACCATCAACACCAGGAACATCCTCCAGCTGCCCTCAGACTTCCTATTCAAAATCTTTCAGCTCAGAGCCAACATCTGCAATATTAACTCATTAGAGAGCCAGGCAATGATAGTCACCATCAAAGCCCATCTTGAAGAAGAAGGACTGATTCCTCAGGAAGAGTCTGTGTCAACTTATGATACTGACTCCAACTCAGATACTCCACAAGTTGAAGCCACATCTGTAGCATCTGGCACAAGATTCTCACTTAGGGATCAACTGTGAGAAATAGAAGGTCCTGAGTACCAACTTGATGAAGACAGTAACCGTCCTTTGTCAATTTCTCAACTTGCCAATGAAGGCGAGGCAGAGATCCCAACAGCATAACAATCAGCTGTTTCTGTGATCAGTGAAGCCAGAGCAGAGGCATCCAATGTTAATAAAGGGAAGGGCATTATGACAGAAGAGGATGAAGAGAGGTTGCGAAAAGAAAAGAAGGAGTAAGAAGAAAGAAGAAGGAAAAGAGAAGAAGAAGAGATGGCTGAAGAGATGGCTCATAAACTAAGGCATCAAGAAATAAAGGCAGTCATACTCCTAAGACAACAGACAATCCAGCTGTATGCCAAACAGCTGGATGAGATGAAAGTTAAAATCCATGCAGGGTCTCAAGTTGAGGAAGATGAACAACTTGCAAGACAGCTGCAGGAACAGTTTGCAAAGGAAGTAGAAGAGGAGAATGAAAAGAAGAGGAAAGAAGATGCTGAGTTTAGAATCACTGATTCTAAATTAGCAAAAGAATTAAGGGAGGAGTGGACTGAAGCTCTGATCTCTTAAGGTGAGGATGCAGACTACCTTGAAAAACTTTCAAACAAAGAGATCTACAGAGCCTTCATGGGTCAGCAGGGGGAATTGGCAAAGAAGAAGAAAGATGAAGAGAAAGAGAAAGCTCGACAAAAGTCAAAGAAAGCCATTGCCCTTAACCAAAGGACCCATGAAGAAAGGAAGGTGATGATTGACTTCCTCAAGGTAAGGGGAGAAAGTGGAAAAAGGTTAGGTCCCATGTCCTTCATGAACCTACAAGCCCTGTATACAAAAGTGAAAAAGGAAGAGGAAGAAAGACTGGGAAAGAGACCAGTCAAGAAACAAAGAACCTCTGCACCAGAAACTACTTCCACTTTGCAAACACCATCCACAAACATCCCCAAGCCTTCCTCTCTTCAACCCAAAAAGTTCAAAACATCCCACCCAGCTCCTTCTCATCAACAGCCACTCCTGAAGAAATCCAAACCCATATCCAAACCTGAAGACTCCATAGAAATAGTCCAATGGTTTTACAGTACCCAAGATCAGTGGTTTGAAGTATTCAGGGGGAGAACTGAACAAAGAAGGTCGATTTACAAGTCTGTTGATGAGGTTCTACAACTTCCAGATTCAGATCTCAAGAGAATCATGGAGCTGGGTGAAGAAATCATACCTGCAAATGATGGCGGGAAACATCTTGTGCTGGTGATCAAACATCACTTCAACCCCAGCAAAGATGCAGTCTTAGATGTTAGACCTCTACAATCCCACTATTCATTTGCACGATGGTCCTACAATGCTGAGAAGAATGAGTTCACCATCACAAATGTCAAGGGTCACCAGATGAGATGTTCAAGCAAGGCAATCTTCAAAATGCCAAGTAAGGACATCAAGACTCTGTTTGAACTTCCTCTTGACAACCCCAGCAAGTATCCTCGAGGGTATGAAGTAGCAAGGATAGTCGACCACATGAAAAAGCTTCAGCAACAGAGGGACTAGAAGAATTTTGGTAGCATCAGTCTAGGGGGAGTTTGTAGAACCAAAGATTGATTGCTACAAAATTGTTCTAAGTACAACTGCTGCGGACAACACAAGATTGCTGCTGACCAAAACAGCTACTGATACTTTGTCTGCTGCTGAAGACCAAAGTAGCTGCGGATAGGCTTATCAGCAGCATTCAACACATGTTGCTGCTGATAGGCAAATCCTCAGCAGCTGCGGATAGATCAATCTTGCTGCTGGTCCTCATCTCTGCTGCTGATAGCCTTATTCTCTGAAGACCAAACGTTGCAGCTGACTATCCATGCGAAGCGCCTCTGACACCTTTCTGCGAAAGCAACTGCCACACTCCAAGCAGAAGGAACCTCACTGGTGCAACCAATAAAGGACAATGATGCTCTTCTCCAAGCATGCAAACAATGATGCCTAAGAAGACGTTTCAGTAAAGTTAACTAGATTAGCCTTTACGTGTAATTTAGATTAATAATAAAGATCAACGGCCTGTGTTAGATCTGATCCTTAGAATCAAGGGTCTGTCTTGATTCTAAGTTACTATATATATCTTGTAAACACTTCAAACAAGGTGTGCCTTCACAATGCTTTTTGTGCCTCTTGATAGAGTTTTACTTGTAATCTTGTAATCTCAGAAGTCTAATACAATAGTGCATTTATCAGTATTCTTGCTGTTTACTTGTTTACTTTGTTGGTTGCTATTGTTTCCGCCAATATCAACTAGAATAGAATCACCTTGTAATCTTACGATCCTACAAAATACTAAAAGAATATATATATATATATATATATATAAATATATATATATATATGTATATATAAGTATATATATATATAATTATTTATTTATTTATTTGGACGGCAGAAGTGGAGGTCGTGAATTGGAGGCCGTGGAATAAAGACTTGTCGAGGACGGTAATTCACAAATTGAATTGAAGACTTGCAAAGTAAATTAATATTAGAGTTAGAGCAGTTTAAGCTCATCGAAGAACAAAAGAAGCAAAAAGAGAGGAAAAAGAGAATTGGTGGTGGCGGCTGTCTTGTGGGTTTGTTGGATTGAAGAAAAAGAAAAAAAAGGAACAAAGGTGTGGTAGATGGAAGAAGAAATAAAAGAGAGGAAAAAGAGAGGAAAAAGAGAATTGGTGGTAGCGCTTCCGGGAGGCAACCCGATGGTGAGTTTTTATTTTCATTTTATTTTGTTTTGTTTGTTTTGTGTGCAGGTTTTCATTCTGAGCTCTGGAGGATTGCATGTTCGAGGTCGCTTAATATCATGGAGGAGAGTTTGCTACATCCGTAGGGGAGTCCCGTTCTATCCTTCTACTTTTTATGCATTTGCATCATTTTTTCTTTACATTGTTTTCAATTGTACATTGAGGGCAATGTACAGTTTAAGTGTGAGGATGGGAACGTGACGTATTTTGGGCATTTTATATTTTTACCCCTTTCGTTAGACACATTAGGACAATGTGTGTTTCAAGTATGAGGATGTTAGCTTGTTAGAAAAATTGAAAATTTTAAAAAAATACATAAATAAATGAATGAGTGTCTTTGCGAGTCCTGAAATTACACATTTTTTTGAGTTCTAATGCACACAAAAGATTGGTTTTTATTCAATGTAAATCGAACGCAAAAAGCGAGTCGGGTGCGGGTTTGCGTTTCCTTAAATGTGGTTTTCCTTAAGTTTCGGGATTAAGTAGGCCCAACAGAGTCGTTTTTCAGTAATAAAACTGTTTGGGATGCCTAGGATATTGTAATAAGCTGGATAGTGATAATTGTGCATGGCTTATATCGGTAACCCGATTCCACACGTTTTCAGTGAGATTTTGATCATTTTATATCTTCATAGATATTCACTGCTTCGTTTGTTGAGTGTATACCTACATGTTATGTTTTGTTAGAACTTGAACATTTTGATGCATTTTGAGACCCTAGGCAGAGATAATACACAGACATGATAGAGGCATTTAGATTTAGCCCATTTGTTAGCCTTTTTCGTTTGTTTTCCCTACCGAACATTATCCCTAGTGAACCCAGTTTGAACCTTATTCCCTTTCGTTTGATTAACCCACAAATTACACCTTGAGCCTTTTAGCCTTTTTATTTTTAAACCGTGCTATTAATCCGATTCGAGTTAATGTCATAGTCTGTGTTAGTAATTTTTTGTAAATGTTAGCATTATAGCTTATGTAATCAGCAAAAGTAGCTAAATGGTGTGTGAAAAAAAAATATATATGTTAAAAAAAAGGAGGAAATAAAAAAAATATATGTTTAGTTAAAAAAAGGGGAGAAAATATAGAGATAAAGAAAAAAAAGAGATACAAAAGAATAAGTGTGAGGATCAAAGATCCTCAAATGTTTAATTTGCTTGTTTATTTGGTTGTTCCTAGCCTAGCGAGTCCGGATTATGATCACTTTATCCATTTTATTCCCTTTATCCATACCCTTAACCCTAGCCTTACATTACAACCCTTTAAAGTCCTTTTGATCTGTGTGTTTGTCTTATGCATTTGGGTGGAGATTTGATTGATGTTCAAGCCTATGACATAAATGTTTCATTGTTAGGCTTTGAGAGTATAGATTATATACTGGCACATCTTTTTCTAGTTACAGAAACAAACCGAGTGGAGAGTACCATTGCGTGGGGTATGAGCCGTGTATGATTATAATCTTGAAAGTAGGTGAAAGTTGAATACGTATCCCATTTTTTTCAAAATTTAATATCATCTTGATTTGTTGGGTCGTAAATCTATTGAACGTGTAAATCTTGGGGAATTAACTGTGTCTTTGGACTTCGTGGCGTGTGTTTGAGTTTGCTAGATGTGATCGTAATTGTTTATTTACATAGTTGGATGTGTTGCATAGGGCTTTGCTTAGGGACAAACAAACTCCAAGTGTGAGGATGCTTGATGTAGTGCAAAACACACATGTTAATAAAGCGTATTTCACCACATTTGAATAGGTTTTGGTTGTGAATTCATTCGATTATGATACTTATGTTTATATGTGTTGCATGGGGCTTTGCTTAGGGACAAGCAAAGTGTAAGTGCGAGTTTGTTTGATACGTACTATTTTATATATATATATTTTATGTAATTTTGACATCCGTTTTTCAGCGTTTTATTAATAAATTCACGTGAATCTACAGTTAATTAATTTATATTTGAATTTTGTCGGTGTTAAATGAAAACGAGCTCAAATGAAGAGTTTGGAGAGACTAAAGTTGGACATTGGAGAACTGGAGTTATTACAACAACTTTGGGCCAAATAAATAAACAATGGGCTAAATTTGAATTAGTTGGGTTACATTAGAATTTAATTGAGTTGAGTGGGCTAGGTTACAAAATAAATTGGGTTGAGTGGGCTAGGAAATAAAATACTAAAAGAATGTATATATATATATATATATATATATATATATATATATATATGGATGACAGAAGTGGAGGCCGTGGAATAAAGACTTGTCGAGGACGGTAATCCACAAATTGAATTGAAGATTTACAAAGTAAATTAATATTGGAGTTAGAGCAGTTTAAGCACATCAAAGAACAAACAGAAAAAAAGAGGAAAAAGAGAATTGTTGGTGGTATCTGTTTTGTGGGTTTGTTGGATCGAAGAAAAAGAAAAAAAGGAACAGAGGTGTGGTAGATCGAAGAAGAAATAAACAAGCACGTCAACATTAATTGAAGCAGGAGACCAACCAAATAGCTCAAAACATTCGGCGTTTATCGGTTTGATTTTATTGTTTTCTATATGAATTCAATCTTTGAACCAATTTACTTTGTTTTGTTCTTGAGAATTATGATTGGCTAAACTTGTTTGCTACCTAGATTAGGATGAGAATTGACGTGGTTTGAATATTTTTTGGGTTTTAATTATTCGTATAACGAATGCTATTGTCAAGGTTTCTATTTTATTGATTATGAATGTGTATGAATGCTGAGTTTTAATAATCTTACATGAACTTGTTCCGCTTGTCATCTTGTTCGTTTCCTTTGTGTATTTCGAGTAGGGTTTCGAGTTTGGGTCATTTACTTGGTGTTTTTGGTATAAACGATTCGATCGGTCGTAGGAGTAGTTGTGTGGGTCTTTAAAAATCAATGTTTTACTAACCTTGAGTCTGAGAGGAGATAGGTTGTCGGGTTGTCCTTTGGTTTTGGTGGGTTGGGTAGCAGTTGCACGAGAGTGAACTGTCCAGGTTATCTTTATCACTTGCAATTTCGTGTCATAGTCGGTATTTTAGTGATTACTTCTTGCCCTTATGTCTGTCTAGGATAGTCTCTGGGTATAGTAACGGTTGAGACCGAGAGGTGAAACTGTTTTCGAGTACTTGGTGTTCTAGGGAGTGGTGAGTCTGAGAGGAGATCCTACGTGTCTTAGCGATTCCTGAGTTAGTCTATCTTTAGAGTCGGTTTCGTACGGTTAGTTGTTCCGGAAAGCATTTAAACTAGTCAATAGGATTCCTCGTCCAGGTAGTGCTTGTCTCATATCTGGGTTTCGTTCGTATTTTAGTTCGTTTGGTTTTTTTTAGTGTTCCAGCTTTGTCTTCGTCTTTTCTCGTGTATTTCCTGTCTTTGAGTCGAGTTAGTGTTTTAGTTATTTTAAATATAATTTTGCATGTTCTAAAAATAAAAATAAAATAAAATCATCACTTGTTTCCATCGGTTAGGAGTCGATAAAGGTTTAGTATTGAGAGCCGCCATAGGTGTCCACGGATTGATATCCGGTCTTGCCTACGCTTATTACATACCAACCAGTTCACTTACCGTTTGTGTGTTTTAGGATTGGTAATTCCTTTTTAAAACCGTTGTGTGAATTTGATTTAATTTTATATATACTTTACACACATCAAGTTTTTGGCGCCGTTGCCGGGGACACTGCATTGGCGATTCGAGAACGACCCGAGTCGGGGATCTAGCCGTTTTTGTACATAACTGTGTGATTTTTTTATTTTCTAGGATTAGTTTATTTTTCTTCTATTCTATTTTTATTTTATTATTATTATTATTATTATTATTATTATTATTTGGATTAGGATTCATGTGATTTTTATTTTTTTATGTGATTTTGTGTTTCTAGGATTTGTTTAGCATTTTTTTTCTTTCTTTTATTTTGTTATTATCTCACATGTTACGTTGAGTATTTACAGACAACAAGTTTGGCGGTTCGTGGAACCCTGGTGCGAACGTTATGGAGAAAATCATTGGATACAAGATTGTCCTTATGAGAAAGTGGAGGCGATGCTCACCTATATGATTCGTAGGCATGATCTCAGGGAGGCTGAAGAAAAAGCTCAAAGAACAGAAGCATTATATGAGCCTCCTAGAATACTACCATACCGATCGAAACCTACCTTGTCCCTAACCGAGTTAATACAACAAGCATGCGAGAGATTTGAGCGGGAAGAGGATGAACAAAAGGTTGAAGCTAAACAACGCAAGCTTCGTATCAAGGAATCCGAGGAACAACTCCGTAGAATAGAGGCATTGGGCGTGAAGAGTCATGAGATTTGTGTTAGTTATCAACGGGAGATGATAACGGACGAGGTGCAATTACCAAGCCCACAGAGTACCGCACAAGTCCCACCTCCTGTTCAGCACGAGTTCTGTTACAATGTCGAAGTGGAGCATCGATCCAACCTTGAGTCAGGTAAGTATCCTACCTCAAGCTATATTTTTCATGAGTGTGTGGATGATATGCATTTGCCTGCATCTAGTTCAATACATAATTCATTTATCCCACTCGATATGTCACACTTGCTTTGGGAGGATGATTTGATGCAGGATTCAAGTGTCGAGGAGACACATGAGGATGTGGAGGTGGTTGATGCGATTGAGGATGCTGAGTTGGTTGCTGATGATATCGAGGAGGAGTATGTTCCCTAGCTGCTAGCTGAGTTCGGGGGTGAGTTGGTGGATCTACCAATTGCAGACAGAGGAGAGTTTGACCCTCTGGATGACCTTGCCGAGTTAGAAACATTACTATTAGGGGAGCCAGAGAGGGAGACGGAAGAACCACCGCACCACGTTGAGATAGAGGAATAAGAAGGAGAGAAAGAGGAAGTGGTTAAGGAACCAGAGCAACCATTTCATGTTAAAGATAGTCGGCCTGTGGAGGAAAGAGATGGTGGATCACCACCCCAACCAACACGACCACGGGATAGGGCATAGAGATGTATGGACCAACATGTATTGAAGGTGCTGAGATGGTCACATAAGGACCATAGGATGACACCATATTCTAAAGATGACCGATTACCTCATTACATGCCCCACATCAAATTTGGTCCAGCAGACGATAGGAGGCGGAGACTGAGCCAGGTGAGTGGGAAGAGGATAAAGGAGAAGCCACCTGATTGAGGTTGTGGTTTTGAGTCCGGCTGAAGACTCGTCTGTAAACTTAGCGCTTCCGGGAGGCAACCCGATGGTGAGTTTTTATTTTCATTTTATTTTGTTTTGTTTTTTGTTTTGTTTGTTTTGTGTGCAGGTTTTCATTATGAGCTCTGGAGGATTGCATGTTCGAGGTCGCTTAATATCATGGAGGAGAGTTTGCTACATCCGTAGGGGAGTCCCGTTCTATCCTTCTACTTTTTATGCATTTGCATCATTTTTTCTTTACATTGTTTTCAATTGTACATTGAGGGCAATGTACAGTTTAAGTGTGAGGATGGGAACGTGACGTATTTTGGGCATTTTATATTTTTACCCCTTTCGTTAGACACATTAGGGACAATGTGTGTTTCAAGTATGAGGATGTTAGCTTGTTAGA
Source organism: Smallanthus sonchifolius (assembly GCA_023525975.1). Taxonomy (NCBI): domain Eukaryota; kingdom Viridiplantae; phylum Streptophyta; class Magnoliopsida; order Asterales; family Asteraceae; genus Smallanthus; species Smallanthus sonchifolius. The sequence goes on from CM042024.1 coordinate 65,476,680, forward strand.
AAAATTGAAAATTTTAAAAAAAATACATAAATAAATGAATGAGTGTCTTTGCGAGTCCTGAAATTACACATTTTTTTGAGTTCTAATGCACACAAAAGATTGGTTTTTATTCAATGTAAATCGAACGCAAAAAGCGAGTCGGGTGCGGGTTTGCGTTTCCTTAAATGTGGTTTTCCTTAAGTTTCGGGATTAAGTAGGCCCAACAGAGTCGTTTTTCAGTAATAAAATTGTTTGGGATGCCTAGGATATTGTAATAAGCTGGATAGTGATAATTGTGCATGGCTTATATCGGTAACCCGATTCCACACGTTTTCAGTGAGATTTTGAGCATTTTATATCTTCATAGATATTCACTGCTTCGTTTGTTGAGTGTATACCTACATGTTATGTTTTGTTAGAACTTGAACATTTTGATGCATTTTGAGACCCTAAGCAGAGATGATACACAGACATGATAGAGGCATTTAGATTTAGCCCATTTGTTAGCCTTTTTCGTTTGTTTTCCCTACCGAACATTATCCCTAGTGAACCCAGTTTGAACCTTATTCCCTTTCGTTTGATTAACCCACAAATTACACCTTGAGCCTTTTAGCCTTTTTATTTTTAAACCGTGCTATTAATCCGATTCGAGTTAATGTCATAGTCTGTGTTAGTAATTTTTTGTAAGTGTTAGCATTATAGCTTATGTAATCAGCAAAAGTAGCTAAATGGTGTGTGAAAAAAATATATATATGTTAAAAAAAAGGAGGAAAGAAAAAAAAAATATGTTTAGTTAAAAAAAGGGGAGAAAATATAGAGATAAAGAAAAAAAAAGAGAAAAAAGAATAAGTGTGAGGATCAAAGATCCTCAAATGTTTAATTTGCTTGTTTATTTGGTTGTTCCTAGCCTAGTGAGTCCGGATTATGATCACTTTATCCATTTTATTCCCTTTATCCATACCCTTAACCCTAGCCTTACATTACAACCCTTTAAAGTCCTTTTGATCTGTGTGTTTGTCTTATGCATTTGGGTGGAGATTTGATTGATGTTCAAGCCTATGACATAAATGTTTCATTGTTAGGCTTTGAGAGTATAGATTATATACTGGCACATCTTTTTCTAGTTACAGAAACAAACCGAGTGGAGAGTACCATTGCGTGGGGTATGAGCCGTGTATGATTATAATCTTGAAAGTAGGTGAAAGTTGAATACGTATCCCATTTTTTTCAAAAATTAATATCATCTTGATTTGTTGGGTCGTAAATCTATTGAACGTGTAAATCTTGGGGAATTAACTGTGTCTTTGGACTTCGTGGCCTGTGTTTGAGTTTGCTAGATGTGATCGTAATTGTTTATTTACATAGTTGGATGTGTTGCATAGGGCTTTGCTTAGGGACAAACAAACTCCAAGTGTGAGAATGTTTGATGTAGTGCAAAACACACATGTTAATAAAGCGTATTTCACCACATTTGAATAGGTTTTGGTTGTGAATTCATTCGATTATGATACTTATGTTTATATGTGTTGCATGGGGCTTTGCTTAGGGACAAGCAAAGTGTAAGTGCGAGTTTGCTTGATACGTACTATTTTTTATATATATATTTTATGTAATTTTGACATCCGTTTTTCAGCGTTTTATTAATAAATTCACGTGAATCTACAGTTAATTAATTTATATTTGAATTTTGTCGGTGTTAAATGAAAACGAGCTCAAATGAAGAGTTTGGAGAGACTAAAGTTGGACATTGGAGAACTGGAGTTATTACAACAACTTTGGGCCAAATAAATAATCAATGTGCTAAATTTGAATTAGTTGGGTTACATTAGAATTTAATTGAGTTGAGTGGGCTAGGTTACAAAATAAATTGGGTTGAGTGGGCTAGGTAATAAAATACTAAAAGAATATATATATATATATATAGATGACAGAAGTGGAGGCCGTGGAATAAAGACTTGTCGAGGACGGTAATCCACAAATTGAATTGAAGATTTACAAAGTAAATTAATATTGGAGTTAGAGCAGTTTAAGCACATCAAAGAACAAACAGAAAAAAAGAGGAAAAAGAGAATTGGTGGTGGTATCTGTTTTGTGGGTTTGTTGGATCGAAGAAAAAGAATAAAAAGGAACAGAGGTGTGGTAGATCGAAGAAGAAATAAACAAGCACGTCAACATTAATTGAAGCAGGAGACCAACCAAATAGCTCAAAACATTCGGCGTTTATCGGTTTGATTTTATTGTTTTCTATATGAATTCAGTCTTTGAACCAATTTACTTTGTTTTGTTCTTGAGAATTATGATTGGCTAAACTTGTTTGCTACCTAGATTAGGATGAGAATTGACGTGGTTTGAATATTTTTCGGGTTTTAATTGTTCGTATGACGAATGCTATTGTCAAGGTTTCTATTTTATTGATTATGAATGTGTATGAATGCTGAGTTTTAATAATCTTACATGAACTTGTTCCGCTTGTCATCTTGTTCGTTTCCTTTGTGTGTTTCGAGTAGGGTTTCGAGTTTGGGTCATTTACTTGGTGTTTTTGGTCTAAACGATTCGGTCGGTCGTAGGACCAGTTGTGTGGGTTTTTAAAAATCAATGTTTTACCAACCTTGAGTCTGAGAGGAGATAGGTTGTCGGGTTGTCCTTTTGTTTTGGTGGGTTGGGTAGCAGTTGCACGAGAGTGAACTGTCCAGGTTATCTTTATCACTTGTAATTTCGTGTCATAGTCGGTATTTTAGTGCTTACTCCTTACCCTTAGGTCTGTCTAGGATAGTCTCTAGGTATAGTAACGGTTAAGACCGAGAGGTGAAACTGTTTTCGAGTACTTGGTGTTCTAGGGAGTGGTGAGTCTGAGAGGAGATCCACTGTCTTACCGGTGAGATTATCTTGACCCTTAGGATAGTTGCGGTGGGTAGGTGAGTCTGAGAGGAGATCCTACGTGTCTTAGCGATTCCTGAGTTAGTCTATCTTTAGAGTCGGTTTCGTACGGTTAGTTGTTCCAGAAAGCATTTAAACTAGTCAATAGGATTCCTCGTCCAGGTAGTGCTTGTCTCATATCTGGGTTTCGTTTGTATTTTAGTTCGTTTGGTTTTTTTTAGTGTTCCAGCTTTGTCTTCGTCTTTTCTCGTGTATTTCCTGTCTTTGAGTCGAGTTAGTGTTTTAGTTATTTTAAATATAATTTTGCATGTTCTAAAAATAAAAATAAAATAAAATCATCACTTGTTTCCATCGGTTAGGAGTCGATAAAGGTTTAGTATTGAGAGCCGCCATAGGTGTCCACGGATTGATATCCGGTCTTGCCTACGCTTATTACATACCAACCAGTTCACTTACCGTTTGTGTGTTTTAGGATTGGTAATTCCTTTTTAAAACCGTTGTGTGAATTTGATTTAATTTTATATATACTTTACACACATCAAGTTTTTGGCGCCGTTGCCGAGGACACTGCATTGGCGATTCGAGAACGACCCGAGTCGGGGATCTAGCCGTTTTTGTACATAACTGTGTGATTTTTTTATTTTCTAGGATTAGTTTATTTTTCTTCTATTCTATTTTTATTTTATTATTATTATTATTATTATTATTATTATTATTATTATTATTATTTGGATTAGGATTCATGTGATTTTTATTTTTTTATGTGATTTTGTGTTTCTAGGATTTGTTTAGCATTTTTTTTCTTTCTTTTATTTTGTTATTATCTCACATGTTACGTTGAGTATTTACAGACAACAAGTTTGGCGGTTCGTGGAACCCTGGTGCGAACGTTATGGAGAAAATCATTGGATACAAGATTGTCCTTATGAGAAAGTGGAGGCGATGCTCACCTATATGATTCGTAGGCATGATCTCAGGGAGGCTGAAGAAAAAGCTCAAAGAACAGAAGCATTATATGAGCCTCCTAGAATACTACCATACCGATCGAAACCTACCTTTTCCCTAACCGAGTTAATACAACAAGCATGCGAGAGATTTGAGCGGGAAGAGGATGAACAAAAGGTTGAAGCTAAACAACGTAAGCTCCGTATCAAGGAATCCGAGGAACAACTCCGTAGAATAGAGGCATTGGGCGTGAAGAGTCATGAGATTTGTGTTAGTTATCAACGGGAGATGATAACGGACGAGGTGCAATTACCAAGCCCACAGAGTACCGCACAAGTCCCACCTCCTGTTCAGCACGAGTTCTGTTACAATGTCGAAGTGGAGCATCGATCCAACCTTGAGTCAGGTAAGTATCCTACCTCAAGCTATATTTTTCATGAGTGTGTGGATGATATGCATTTGCCTGCATCTAGTTCAATACATAATTCATTTATCCCACTCGATATGTCACACTTGCTTTGGGAGGATGATTTGATGCAGGATTCAAGTGTCGAGGAGACACATGAGGATGTGGAGGTGGTTGATGCGATTGAGGATGCTGAGTTGGTTGCTGATGATATCGAGGAGGAGTATGTTCCCTAGCTGCTAGCTGAGTTCGGGGGTGAGTTGGTGGATCTACCAATTGCAGACAGAGGAGAGTTTGACCCTCTGGATGACCTTGCCGAGTTAGAAACATTACTATTAGGGGAGCCAGAGAGGGAGACGGAAGAACCACCGCACCACGTTGAGATAGAGGAATAAGAAGGAGAGAAAGAGGAAGTGGTTAAGGAACCAGAGCAACCATTTCATGTTAAAGATAGTCGGCCTGTGGAGGAAAGAGATGGTGGATCACCACCCCAACCAACACGACCACGGGATAGGGCATAGAGATGTATGGACCAACATGTATTGAAGGTGCTGAGATGGTCACATAAGGACCATAGGATGACACCATATTCTAAAGATGACCGATTACCTCATTACATGCCCCACATCAAATTTGGTCCAGCAGACGATAGGAGGCGGAGACTGAGCCAGGTGAGTGGGAAGAGGATAAAGGAGAAGCCACCTGATTGAGGTTGTGGTTTTGAGTCCGGCTGAAGACTCGTCTGTAAACTTAGCGCTTCCGGGAGGCAACCCGATGGTGAGTTTTTATTTTCATTTTATTTTGTTTTGTTTTTTGTTTTGTGTGCAGGTTTTCATTATGAGCTCTGGAGGATTGCATGTTCGAGGTCGCTTAATATCATGGAGGAGAGTTTGCTACATCCGTAGGGGAGTCCCGTTCTATCCTTCTACTTTTTATGCATTTGCATCATTTTTTCTTTACATTGTTTTCAATTGTACATTGAGGGCAATGTACAGTTTAAGTGTGAGGATGGGAACGTGACGTATTTTGGGCATTTTATATTTTTACCCCTTTCGTTAGACACATTAGGGACAATGTGTGTTTCAAGTATGAGGATGTTAGCTTGTTAGAAAAATTGAAAATTTTAAAAAAATACATAAATAAATGAATGAGTGTCTTTGCGAGTCCTGAAATTACACATTTTTTTGAGTTCTAATGCACACAAAAGATTGGTTTTTATTCAATGTAAATCGAACGCAAAAAGCGAGTCGGGTGCGGGTTTGCGTTTCCTTAAATGTGGTTTTCCTTAAGTTTCGGGATTAAGTAGGCCCAACAGAGTCGTTTTTCAGTAATAAAATTGTTTGGGATGCCTAGGATATTGTAATAAGCTGGATAGTGATAATTGTGCATGGCTTATATCGGTAACCCGATTCCACACGTTTTCAGTGAGATTTTGAGCATTTTATATCTTCATAGATATTCACTGCTTCGTTTGTTGAGTGTATACCTACATGTTATGTTTTGTTAGAACTTGAACATTTTGATGCATTTTGAGACCCTAGGCAGAGATGATACACAGACATGATAGAGGCATTTAGATTTAGCCCATTTGTTAGCCTTTTTCGTTTGTTTTCCCTACCGAACATTATCCCTAGTGAACCCAGTTTGAACCTTATTCCCTTTCGTTTGATTAACCCACAAATTACACCTTGAGCCTTTTAGCCTTTTTATTTTTAAACCGTGCTATTAATCCGATTCGAGTTAATGTCATAGTCTGTGTTAGTAATTTTTTGTAAGTGTTAGCATTATAGCTTATGTAATCAGCAAAAGTAGCTAAATGGTGTGTGAAAAAAATATATATATGTTAAAAAAAAGGAGGAAAGAAAAAAAAATATATGTTTAGTTAAAAAAAGGGGAGAAAATATAGAGATAAAGAAAAAAAAGAGAAAAAAGAATAAGTGTGAGGATCAAAGATCCTCAAATGTTTAATTTGCTTGTTTATTTGGTTGTTCCTAGCCTAGCGAGTCCGGATTATGATCACTTTATCCATTTTATTCCCTTTATCCATACCCTTAACCCTAGCCTTACATTACAACCCTTTAAAGTCCTTTTGATCTGTGTGTTTGTCTTATGCATTTGGGTGGAGATTTGATTGATGTTCAAGCCTATGACATAAATGTTTCATTGTTAGGCTTTGAGAGTATAGATTATATACTGGCACATCTTTTTCTAGTTACAGAAACAAACCGAGTGGAGAGTACCATTGCGTGGGGTATGAGCCGTGTATGATTATAATCTTGAAAGTAGGTGAAAGTTGAATACGTATCCCATTTTTTTCAAAAATTAATATCATCTTGATTTGTTGGGTCGTAAATCTATTGAACGTGTAAATCTTGGGGAATTAACTGTGTCTTTGGACTTCGTGGCCTGTGTTTGAGTTTGCTAGATGTGATCGTAATTGTTTATTTACATAGTTGGATGTGTTGCATAGGGCTTTGCTTAGGGACAAACAAACTCCAAGTGTGAGGATGTTTGATGTAGTGCAAAACACACATGTTAATAAAGCGTATTTCACCACATTTGAATAGGTTTTGGTTGTGAATTCATTCGATTATGATACTTATGTTTATATGTGTTGCATGGGGCTTTGCTTAGGGACAAGCAAAGTGTAAGTGCGAGTTTGCTTGATACGTACTATTTTTTATATATATATTTTATGTAATTTTGACATCCGTTTTTCAGCGTTTTATTAATAAATTCACGTGAATCTACAGTTAATTAATTTATATTTGAATTTTGTCGGTGTTAAATGAAAACGAGCTCAAATGAAGAGTTTGGAGAGACTAAAGTTGGACATTGGAGAACTGGAGTTATTACAACAACTTTGGGCCAAATAAATAATCAATGTGCTAAATTTGAATTAGTTGGGTTACATTAGAATTTAATTGAGTTGAGTGGGCTAGGTTACAAAATAAATTGGGTTGAGTGGGCTAGGTAATAAAATACTAAAAGAATATATATATATATATAGATGACAGAAGTGGAGGCCGTGGAATAAAGACTTGTCGAGGACGGTAATCCACAAATTGAATTGAAGATTTACAAAGTAAATTAATATTGGAGTTAGAGCAGTTTAAGCACATCAAAGAACAAACAGAAAAAAAAGAGGAAAAAGAGAATTGGTGGTGGTATCTGTTTTGTGGGTTTGTTGGATCGAAGAAAAAGGAAAAAAGGAACAGAGGTGTGGTAGATCGAAGAAGAAATAAACAAGCACGTCAACATTAATTGAAGCAGGAGACCAACCAAATAGCTCAAAACATTCGGCGTTTATCGGTTTGATTTTATTGTTTTCTATATGAATTCAGTCTTTGAACCAATTTACTTTGTTTTGTTCTTGAGAATTATGATTGGCTAAACTTGTTTGCTACCTAGATTAGGATGAGAATTGACGTGGTTTGAATATTTTTCGGGTTTTAATTGTTCGTATGACGAATGCTATTGTCAAGGTTTCTATTTTATTGATTATGAATGTGTATGAATGCTGAGTTATAATAATCTTACATGAACTTGTTCCGCTTGTCATCTTGTTCGTTTCCTTTGTGTGTTTCGAGTAGGGTTTCGAGTTTGGGTCATTTACTTGGTGTTTTTGGTCTAAACGATTCGGTCGGTCGTAGGACCAGTTGTGTGGGTTTTTAAAAATCAATGTTTTACCAACCTTGAGTCTGAGAGGAGATAGGTTGTCGGGTTGTCCTTTGGTTTTGGTGGGTTGGGTAGCAGTTGCACGAGAGTGAACTGTCCAGGTTATCTTTATCACTTGCAATTTCGTGTCATAGTCGGTATTTTAGTGCTTACTCCTTACCCTTAGGTCTGTCTAGGATAGTCTCTAGGTATAGTAACGGTTAAGACCGAGAGGTGAAACTGTTTTCGAGTACTTGGTGTTCTAGGGAGTGGTGAGTCTGAGAGGAGATCCACTGTCTTACTGGTGAGCTTATCTTGACCCATAGGATAGTTGTGGTGTGTAGGTGAGTCTGAGAGGAGATCATACGTGTCTTAGCGATTCCTGAGTTAGTCTATCTTTAGAGTCGGTGTCGTACGGTTAGTTGTTCCGGAAAGCATTTAAACTAGTCAATACGATTCCTCGTCTAAGTAGTGCTTGTCTCATATCTGGTTTTCGTTCGTCTTTTCTCGTGTATTTCCTGTCTTTTAGTCGAGTCAGTGTTTTAGTTATTTTAATATAATTTTGCATGTTCAAAAAATAAAAATAAAATAAAATCATCACTTGTTTCCATCGGTTAGTAGTGAATAAAGGTTTAGTATTGAGGGTCGCCATAGGTGTCCACGGATTGATATCCGGTCTTGCCTACGCTTATTACATACCGACCGGTTCACTTACCTTTTGTGTGTTTTAGGATTCGTAATTCCTTTTTAAAACTGTTGTGTGAATTTGATTTAATTTTATATATACTTTACACACATCTTGGACATAGGGCCGAAGTCTTTGACGAAGCTCATAAGTCTCGTTGCTCCATCCACTCGGGGACCACAAGATGAAATGGGTTCTGAAGAGAGAATACAGGTAGCTAGACATGAAGGATGATGTGACAGAGTATGTGAGCAAGAGCCTGACTTATGCGCAGGTAAAGACCAAACATCATAGACCTTATAGTAAAGGCCCAACCCTTGGATATACCAGAATGAAGATCGAAACCACTTACAATGGATTTCATAACCAAGCTACCTTTCACAGCTAAAGGTTATGATACCATACAAGTAATCGTAAACCGTTCGACTAAGAACGCTCTCTCCTAACAATTCATGAGACATGTTCACCAGAGGAGTTAGCCAGAGTATCCATTAGTGTGACGATGGCACGACATTTGGTGCCAGTGTCAATTGTATCTGACCGAGACACGTGATTCATATCGAGGTATTGAAAAAGATCTCATAAATGAATGGGCACGAGATTGAAAGTGGGCACAACAATTAAAATCAGCACATGTGCAAATTATGGGCATCGAGGTAGGTAACAGTTTGAACTACATTAAAGAGGACGTGGAAATCCTGGACAAGATGGGAAAGTATATACGCAACCATGTAATCCGACTAGTTAAAGCACAGTGGGAAAATAGAAAGGGATCAGAACCTACTTGAGAAGCTGAAGCATAGATGAGAGAATCATACCCTCAACAATTTTACCTGTAATAGGTTTCAAGGACGAAACCTTTTGTAAGTTGGGTAGACTTGTAACATCCCGTTTTCATAAACAAGTGGATAAGCATAAAATTGTAATTATTGTAAAGTCTGAGGTTAAAAACATAAAAAGGAAGGACAAACTTAGAGAGGAAGTTAGGGTTACACTAGGTGGCTATAAATGGGTGCAAACCCCCTCATTTATCCTTACGTTTTCTGCCAAGGGAAAAGATATGAAAAAAGGGGAAGAAATCCCGTTTTTGGGGTACCCAGCAGCAAAGATCGGACGGTCCCCGAAGTTATAACCATCGGATCGATCTTAAATTTTTACAGGAGCTTCATAACATATTAGCAAAGACTTTCACCATTGGGTTTTTGATTTTAAGGTCTGGAGGTTGAGTTTTCTTGTCGCGAACATAGAAGTACGAACACAGTTGTTACGCCGACTGTTATGGCTTTCCGGAGACTGTGGAGGCAGTTTTCAGTGGCGGCTAAGTGGAGGGATGGTAGAAGAGACGATTCCGTGGACGCCTGAATCGCCTCAATCGGAGTTCATTTGCTATAGTTTTGAGCTACTCGTATGTGGATCTAGAAACTTGCAAAAAAACTACGATTGAAAAGATAACAACTTACTTAAAGTTTACATTTTTACGAACGGGTTTTGTATGATTTATGGATAAATGATGATGATTCTATGATAATGATGATGTGTACATGATGACGATAATGGCTACATGGTAATGGTTCTATGATGATGATGATGGGTACATTTCTTAAACCCTGATTGGCGACCTTTGAGTAAAAGTCCGGAACGCAAGTTCCGGCAAGAGCCGAGTTGACTGTCAACTGTCCGGGCCAGCTGTCGACTGTCTGGGCCGACTGCCGACTGTCCGGGCCGACTTTCGACTGTCCGGGCAGACTGTCGACTGTCCGGGCCGACTGTCGACTGTCCCCACCGACTGTCCGAGCTTACTGTCCGGCGACTGTTCGGTCGATTCTCCGAACTTAGGACCCTAGCGACACTTAGATGGGTTTTGATATGTGTTAACTTTCGTGCAGATAGTTTAGCACCAGTTTTACCCGATTCCGGATAGTTGTCGATAGACATGTGAGTTCAAGAATACGTATTTTACTGTTTTAGGGTGGTGTGCATACTCAAGAATTAGACGTTTATAATAAATGTAATTTATTACTTAAACGTTTTGTAAGAAAGAATGATAAGAAAGATACAGTTTATATAATCGAACGATTTGTAAGAAAGAAAGATAAGAAAGATACGGGTTATATAACCGAAACGTTTTGTAAGAAAGAAAGATATGGTTTATATAACCGAAACATTTTGTAAGAAAGAAAGATAAGAAAGATACGGTTTATATAATCGAACATTTTGTAAGAAAGAAAGATAAAAAAGATATGGTTTATATAACCGAACGTTTTGAAAGAAAGAAAGAAAGATAAGAAAGATACGGTTTATATAACCAAACGTTTTGTAAGAAAGAAAGATAAGAAAGGTACGTTTTGTTAAACTGAAAGTTTTATGAGAAAGAAATATAAGAAAGAACGGTTTATTTAACTATATATTTTATAAACAAAGAGAAAAAGAATAAGTCAAATAAATTGTCTAATTTATAAGAGTATGTTTATACGAAAAAAAGACCCGGGGTAGTAGCGTAGTCCTAGAGGCTAGTGGTACCCTAAGCATAGCAACAAGTCTTGAGTTAGCAGTACAGTCCTTTAGACAAGTGCTACCCGAAGCCGATGTTGCATCATGGACCGAGACCATGACCTACCATGAGAAAAATCGGGTCAGTGCTCGGCAGGGCACTGTAACGAGGATGTTGTACAACTGGTTAAGATGAGTAACGACGGTTACTCTAGCGGTGATGGTCGCTAAGAAGATTTAGAAGCCCGCTTGGGGGCACAGACACGGTCAGAAAGATGTTCTTTCAGAAATCGAAATGTTCTTTCGGGAATCAAGATTTAGAAGCCCGCCTGGGGGCATAGAACATATTGTAGACGTTAATGTATGACTAAAAGAAAATAGCGTAGTGAAAATATATGTTTATGTATATAAAGAAGAAAGAAAGATTTTATTGTATTAAGTACATAATGTAACATGTATGTTTAAAGAACGTTTTCCTTGAGAAAACCTTTTATTATGTTAAAGAAAACTTGAACTCACCAGCGTTAGCTCACTATTTTAGTATGCACATCAGGTAGCCGAGGAAAGAAAAAGATATGAGGCCGCCAGGGCTTAGGAGTTGGTGGTTGGATGGATGCTGCTGATACGAAGACTGACATCCCCGTTTTTAGATTTATGAATGTGAATAATGTTATGTTTTAAAGTTTTTGTTAACTCTGAATTTTGAACAAGACTTTCGCTGTTAAAGTTTAATTCAAAGTTTAAGAACTATGTTCACGCAATGTTTGCCAACTATGAGAGGTACCCGATTTGGGTTCTTTCACCTATATAAAGCATTGAGAGGCCATAAGTTTTAATATCCAGAAATATCGAAGCAAACGGCCCCTAACCCACCGTTAGATGGTTTAGAATACAGAAGGAAGCTTTAGAGAAGCTAAATTGAAGCATTCAGAGAAGAAATCATTCTCGGGGAGAAGATTGGAAGACTGGAGCCCTCTATTCGGTTCTTTTATTCTTGTTTATCTCTGATTATGTCTATTATTCTGTGTGTCTACTTTCAAAACAATATGAGTGCAAGACACTATTGTGTCATCTAGGTTAAGATGAATTTTGATCAAGAGTGATGAATTGTTTGATTGTTATTATGAAACTTTGTTGATTTGATTAATCTTGATCCATACTCTTATGTTGCATATGTATGTTTATAGTTATTTAATCTATCTTTTATTTTAATGTTGGTTTGATTCTAAAGTGAAGGCCTGCTCTTTAGGGTTATTAGTCAGCGTTCTTTGGCTGTAGTCTTTGGTTTATAATCTGTGTCTTGTCACTCTGGCAAGTGCAAGGTAAGTAGGATATTTTGGGTAAAAGTAATTGTGATGCCTGATAATTGAGTTCAACTAAAACGGTTTTAAGAGTCTGTAAGAGTTCTCCTTATGTATCTAGAAATTTGTAAAAACCTCTAGCGATTGATACTCTTTCCTTATATATTAGAGGTTCTGAGTCATAAGAGATTGTGGTTAAGAAATACTAAGGGTGTTAGTGTGTGTCTATAGCACATCCATTCTTTAGATTTCTAATAACCTTTTGCCGGTGAGGATTTCCACTAAAAGCTCCATTCAACAAGGTGGTGGTTGACTTTTCATAGTAGTAGGACCTACGGTGACCAACATTACGTCTTAGAAGCTTTAGATCTCTAACATCCTGGTTTTTTTTAATAAAATAACGGGGTTAGTGTAATTGTGAATTTTTGTAGAGAAATAACAGATATTTAATGAGGATTTAACGGGGTTGTTTTAAAATCACGAATACGCCCAAACGAGGGGAACCAGATGCGCCTGTTTTGAAAATTGGGCCCATAGGGGAACCCTATATGTGGCGTCGCAAATGGGGGAGCCCCCATTTGCACCTTACGGCTGCTGAGAGAAGGAGAATGTGACAACCGGAAATTTCAGGTCAATACTCGTCCCAGTCTCAGTCATAATTTGCATATATTATATTCGTGTTAGACTTAATTATGGTTAATTAAGGTCATTTCATAACTAGCAAAGTCCATTCATAACATTTCACGTATCGGTAATTCGGTAAATTACCAGGTCATACGCAGTATAACCGGCACACACGAACGTTGGTGATAATTAATATTTATGTTTTAATAAATATTTCGAGATGTTACAACAGTATTTTAGAACTTAAATATATACGTATGTTTATTTATATCAACTTGGTATTTTAACGCGTACCTTTACCGTTTCACCGGTGTACCTTATTTTAACGCGCTATTTCGTTATATTAATTTACTAAACATATAGTTACGTGTTAGTAAACCACTAAATATATAATATATAATTTTGTTAAGCTCGGTTTTAATAAAATCTCTATTTTATATCGCGTCTAACTTATACCCGCTACCACCTTTATACCTCATCTATCCTAGTTATGGTTTGAATAAATGACTATATTTGCTAATCCATACAAATCTCGAACACCACCTTCTTCCTTCTGAATCCTTGTTGTCAAACAACACCACTTACACACACAATCCCTTTAATTGATGTGTCAACACCTAATTACCACCTTTAGATCATTGATTTTTCCATGTACTAAATTCCACTTTTGAAAACCTTTTTTTTTTTTTCCTCTTGTTTCTTAAACGTAAATACACACACACATATGTTGGTTTTTGTTGACTCTTGCCAACATCAAGGATTACCATATTGGTGAATACCACTTTTTACATACACAATCCCCAACTTAAGATTCCTACCCATTTCAACCACAAGTCTTTTCCTCCCTCCCCTTTGACCGAGATGTGAAGCCTCCACCAAATCCCAAAGCCTATTTTGTTGCTTCCAAACAATCTTGACACTTCAACACACCAAACCCTTATAAATTAATTACACAAATTTGCAAACTTACTTCCCTCACTTTCCAATTTGTTACGGCTCTAAGCCCTCACCACCAACATCCGTTTTTTTTTATCATTCAAGCATCTAAGTGTTATACAAGCTTTGATTAGTGAAGATCAAGTGGCATTGGGTGACTCCAAGCAACCTACATCACTCAATCATTCTTCCTTGCTTGCTTTTAGTGAGGCCAATTTCTTCTTGTTCATATTTTACACTTATTTTATATTTTGTTTACATGTTGTTATGTACCAACTTTCACCTACAAAAACCCATTTTTGTTAAATTTGGAGTTGTTATAATCTAATGCCTACTTAAAACTAGTTTTGTATAAAAACAATTTATGGTGGGTCATGAACTAAAATAAATATTTAGGTTGGTGATTCTAATTTTGTGTTGATTATTTTCACTAAATAAAGACTCTTACAAGGAAAAATAAATGTATGTTTATACACATCGAGTGGGTTTGACATGTCCATAGGTTCAAGTAGTCTTTATATACATCCATATGTGGTTATTAGTAAATTATATGACCTATGCTTTATATGACTATTATTAGTTGTTCGTATTTTGGGTAAGCTTATGACTAGTTATGAAAATATATTATTACTAGTTGGAAAGTTAGTATCATTTGTTAAGTAGTTTACATGGGTTAATTAACATATAAATTCTAGGAGTTAATTTTTTAGTAATCGTGAATATTTAAAATGCCCAAGACTAGATCTTAAAACATATATAATTTTATAAATATATATATATATATATATACACACTTTGGTCGTAAAACGAAAACCGACTTTTTTTAAAAGTGATAATTCTCAAATGTATATTTCGTAGAAATAATATAGATATTATTTTTAGCTAAAGACTTGACGAATTTCGAAAACATTATTTTGAATAAATATATATAATATATTTATTTACCGTTTGCATCGAGTTACGACTCGGGTCTAGTCAAACTATATTTTAAAGCCCGAACCCTAAGATGACACCAAGTTACTTATAGTCATGGACACACTTGATCGAGTATATGGCTTATATTTATTTTATATAAATATATATTTTTGGGTAACAAATACATATCACCAACGGGTCGTCGAGTCAAACGTTTTTAACCAAGACTTACACACATAACGTATCGAGTTGGGTGAAACTGTTACATGACCAACTTGCATGTAGAATCATTACTTAGACCTTAAGGTGTCTTATATATTCTAGGGCACGCGTAGGTCGGTTTACACACAGACTTTTGCTACTTACACGTTTACGGTACTCACGTATCAGGTGAGTTTTCACGGCCCCGTTTTACTTACTTTTCCTTTGGGGGAGATACATGCTAAAACCATTTTCTTAGTCGTATGATGATTACTGTGATTTCGCTTTAACATATATAAGTGGGTGCATTTCCCGCACACAAAGTCCTCTCATATTCGAACCGTTAATTATTTCACAAAGCGAGGTGATTCGTGAATAGTACTATTGGGTTTAACAACCCCCACCCGGGTTAGTCGCGCTAACTCTGACTGGGAGTCAACCGGGTGCATAATTGACCTAATCCATTGCGTGCTGGGCACGTAAGAGGCAAAATGCTAGTTTCTGCATTCCTTCGTTGAGCTTCGGTTTCGGTGTTGCTTATATAGTTAATGTTTATTGTCTGATCAACAATCGAATCAATAGTATACATGCGTACTGTTACACTGTTTTCTTTACTGCTTCTGTTACTTAAACCTGTGAACTCACCAACCCTGTGTTGACATTTTTAAGCATGTTTATCTCAGGTCGCTAAACATTCACGCATGGACTAGGATTGCATATCTGGAGTCTCATTTCATGTTTTCATTTAGAAGCTAGGTTTATGGGAACCTAATTTGTTGTGCTTCAGTATTTTGCTACTTTGCTTTTGCTTCCGCACTTTACATTCAGCATTTTCAAACTATGTATTACTTATTTATCTTGGTATGATGTTCAAACGGAATGTCTTTTCAAAAACCATATAGTGGTCGTTCGAAATGACCGGGACTGATGATCCTTGACAGTCACAGCCCGCGGGTAATCCGTTGTGAAATTTCAGGGTGTGACAGATTGGTATCAGAGCCCTGGTTATAGAGAACTAAGTTGCATTTAGTGTGCTTAGACTATAACTGTAGGCTCACATAGTTCACGACACATCATTTACATTGCATATACATTCACATGATCTATACTACCTTATACTTAGACAATGTTACTGTCACGACTATGCCTTTCGCATCCCACCCGATTGTCATCGTCGACTCTAAGGAGAAGTACGAGTACACACCATCGACATCGTTGTCAATTGAATCCTCACTACCCTCACCGTTACTCCCGCGCGCATCCAACGACGATAGTATTCCAATAATTGACGACGACGAGAACCCGGGCGAGTATTTGGGGCCGCACATGGCTGACAACTACAAGGATAATGAGGAGGAGCGGAAGAGGTTCCTGAGACTATATTTGACAAGGAGCTTGAGGCTCTCATGGACACGAGTACTAGGGAGGAGACCCCGAGGTGGTACCACACCCCATCCCGTCCACGTACCTTGTACACTTAGGAGAAGCACTACTTGTCAAACCCTAAGAGGGTCACACTGCCTAGTCATGTTTCATCACCACCTACGTCGTCATATCACCCGGACCACAAGGAGCTTGAGGTGGAGATTCACACAGAGAGACAGAGTTTGTCCAAGGAGGACCAGAAGGACTCAGAGAAACCAAGGACTGTTACTTCAGGTTACGAACTGAACACTACTCATATGTCCCAACTTAAGCGAGTTCGTAACTGAAATTCTTACCTTTGAATCTATTCGGTATGACTCTAAAACTCGTTAGTCTTAGTACAATGGCTAAATCCTACTATGTCCTTAAACACGGTTAACATCCCGTACCCGATGGTATGATCTAATGGACATTACAACTCTTTTTCTGAAAACTCTCGTGAACGCTACAATCTGAGTTGACTTTTTGTACGACTATTACTCCTATTTCCGACCCTCGGATGTCTGATTTCGATCTCGTAGAATACTTAGAATGGATAGAGTCGAAGGATATCAGCTGACACAACACGCCACCTTTGATGGAATAGAATTATCCAACGTCTTTAATCGTCTACAAATTTGAATCAAACTTAGCCTGAAGCAAAGAACCTTTAAAAGGGCGGTTTATACAAGGCTCTCTTTGCATACATACCCGAAACTTCTATGACAATGGAGGAGTCAGGGGTATTACCAAATGGACTGATAAGATATAATATGTTCTCAGCATGAGCAATTGTACCAGGGATTAAAAACTCAAATTCGCCACCGACACATTCAAGGGGCAAGTCCTCACCTGTTGAAACTCACATGACTACACTCTAAGTATAGGGGCTGCTGACGCAATCCTATGAGAAGAATTTAAGGAAGTCATGAAATAGGAATATTCCCTGAAATGAACGACAAAAGTTAGAACAAGGAATCTGAAACTTGTTAGTAGAAGGTGTGAATATGAAAGGATACACCACAAAATTCCACGACTTGGCCCGACTACGCTCACGCAGGAATCCAAGAGTGGAAAGGTACATTTGGGGCTCAACGCCTCAGATCCAAAGTATAGCGACATCTGCTGAATTTATAACCATCTGAAACGCAATTAGACTTGCACTCAATCTGACAGGCCAAGCAGTTCGTCAAGGGGTACTATTCAGAGATGGATCTCTTGCGAAGTCATCTATAAAAAAGAAGAAGATGAGGCGATGCTCCCAATAAAACCCTTGCACCACTAGCCCTGAGGAGACAGAACACAGTTAAGACATTTTCGCACGCCAACCACATAAGGAAACAAGAGGTGGATGCACTACGAACTACCGACATGTAATAAGTGGGGTTTTCGCCACATGAGTTCATGTGAAGACTCCAAGTGACATAAATACAAGTTTTTCGGCCTTGCCACTCACAATTGCCTGAGAAAACCATGTATGTTTCGAGCATGGTAAACCTGAGCACTTTCGCAAGGATTGCCCAAGGTCTAGAAGACCTGGTGGTAACAATGCACATGGTAGAGCATGCATTGAGGAAGCGGAAAGAGCTCAATAGAATCCAAACGTTCTCACCCGTAGGTTATTGTGAACAACCGTTAAGTCTCCATTCTATTTGATACAAGTGCCGATAAAAGCTTTGTGCCTATTGAGTTTCGCTCACTACTTGGTATTACATCGACTACATTAGATTACATGTCACGAGAAAATCATTCGCATTTCACTGCCAAACGGAGGAACACTTGTGATTCAAGGAAAACAGAGGGGTACAACACTAAGGATAATTACTTGCATGAAAGTCTAGGAGGACTTACGAAAGGGTTACCATACGATCTTAGCACACTTGATGGAAAAGAAAGCAAAAGAGAGAATGATTGAAGATATACCGATCATTCGAGACTATCCGGAAGTATTATCAAATATTTTCCCGGACTTCCAACTCCGAGACAAGTCGACTTTCGAATTGATCTAGAACCCGGAGCCGCACCGATAGCGCGATCACCATACTAGCTAGCACCATCAAAAATGAAAGATTTGACTAACCAACTGCAAGAATTGTTAGACAAAGGATTCTTAAGACCTAGTTTCTCACCTTAGGAAGCCCAATCTTGTTTGTCAAGAAGAACGATGGATCCTTCCGAATGTGCATCGATTATCGGGAATTAAACAAGTTGACTATTAAGAACCGGTATCCCCTTTCGAGAACCAATGACTTGTTCGACCAACTTCAAAGATCCAGTTATTATTCAAAGACCGTTTTACATTCAGGATACCATCAATTACAAATTCAAGAGGAGGATATTCCTAAGAACACGTTTCAGAATCGTTATGGTCACTACGAGTTCATGGTCATGCCATTTGGGTTAACCAATGCACCAGCGGTATTCATGGATCTCATGAACCGAGTGTGCAAACCCTATTTGGACAAGTTTGTGATTGTGTTCATAGACAATATCCTGATATACTCACGGAATAAAGAAGAGCATGTCGATCACCTGAAGTTAATCATGGGACTGCTGAAAGACGAGAAACTATACGCCAAGTTCTCGAAGTGCGACTTCTGGATTCGCAAGGTACAATTCCTTGGACACGTGGTCAACGAAAAGGGAATACATGTTGACCCATCCAAAATCGAGGCGATTAAGAATTGGGAAGCACCTAAGACCCCAACTGAGGTACGACAGTTCTTAGGTCTTGCGGGCTATTATCGACGATTCATCGAAAATTTCTCTAGGATAGCCCAACCCCTCACTACTCTTACACACAACGATAAGAAATACGAGTGGAATGACAAGGCAGAAACCGCTTTTCAATTGCTCAAACAGAAACTTTGCAGTGCACCGATCCTGTCTTTACCGGAAGGAACAGACGACTTCGTGGTGTACTGCGATGCGTCCCATCAAGGACTCGGGTGCGTGCTAATGCAAAGGGAGAAGGTCATTGCCTATGCTTCTCGACAACTGAAAGTGCACGAGAAAAACTACACTACCCACGACTTAGAGTTGGGAGCTGTAGTATTCGCTCTGAAGATTTGGAGACACTATCTGTACGGCACGAAATGTACAATTTTCACATATCATAAGAGCCTTCAACATATCTTCGATCAAAAGGAGCTTAACATGAGGCAGCGTCGATGGGTCGAGTTACTAAACGACTACGATTGCGCAATCCGTTATCATCCTGGAAAGGCAAACGTCGTTACTGATGCCTTGAGTAGGAAAGAACAACCCAAGCCGCGACGAGTACGAGCGTTACAGTCGACCATCCACACGAATTTACCCTTACAAATCCGTGACGCCCAACTCGAAGCAGTCAAGGAGGTAAACCTATGCCATGAGTCCCTACGAGGATGAACAAGCATTTTGAGGCCAGATCTGAATACATTCGTTACTTTATGGATCGGATTTGGGTATCGCATTTTGGGAATCTAAGGGATCTAGTGATGGACGAAGCACACAAGTCCAGATACTCTATTCACCCAGGTGCTGACAAAATGTACCATGACCTCAAGGAGTACTATTGGTGGCCTATCATGAAAGCCGAAATTGCTACCTATGTTAGTAAATGCTTGACATGTGCTAAGGTAAAGGTGGAGTATCAGAAACCATCAGGGTTACTCCAACAACCAGAGATTCCACAGTGGAAGTGGGAACAAATATCAATGGATTTCATCATGAAGTTGCCTAGGGCATCTAATGGTTGCGACACCATCTGGGTATTTGTCGACCGGTTAACAAAATCAGCACATTTCCTTCCTATAAAAGAGACCGACAAGTTAGAGAAATTGACCCGAATTTACCTAAAGGAAGTAGTCTCGAGGCATGGAGTGCCAGTCTCCATCATTTCAGATAGGGATAGCCGATTCACATCCCGATTCTGGCAATCTTTACAAAAAGCCTTGGGTACTCGATTGGATATGAGTACTGCGTACCATCCCCAAACGGACGGTCAGAGTGAAAGGACCATCCAAACCCTTGAAGACATGCTTAGAGCTTGTGTGGTTGACTTCGGGAACGGTTGGGATGCACACCTACCATTGGTCGAATTTTCATACAACTAAAGCTACCACACTAGCATCAAGGCCGCACCATTCGAAGCACTTTATGGACGAAAGTGTAGATCGCCGATTTGCTGGACAGAAGTGGGGGATAGACAACTCACAGGTCCAGAAATTATTCATGAGACTATAGAAAAGGTCGTGCAGATACACGAACGTATCAAGGCCGCGCGTGATCATCAGACGAGTTACGCTGACGTGAGACGCAAACCATTAGAATTTCAAGTGGGAGACAAAGTGCTACTTAAAGTCTCGCCATGGAAAGGAGTAATACATTTTGGCAAGCGGGGGAAACTGAACCCTCGTTACATTAGACCTTTCGAGATTCTGAAAAGGATTGGTCCCGTTGATTACAAGTTTAACCTACCGGAAACCCTCAATGGCGTTCATGACGTGTTTCACGTGTCGAATCTGAAGAAGTGCTTATCAGATGAGACACTAGTCATACCAATGGAGGAGATTCAAATAGACGATCAGCTTCACTTCGTCGAAGAACCAGTTGAGATCATGGACCAAGAGGTCAAGAGAATGAAACAGAGTCGCATCCCCATAGTAAAAGTTCGGTGAAACTCTAGACGACGACCGTAGTTTACATGGGAACGCGAGGACCAGATGAAATTCAAGTACCCGTAGTTGTTTGAAAATGCACCAATCACGGATGATACTAGCTGAATTTCGGGACGAAATTCTTTTTAACATGGGGAGTATGTGACAACCGGAAATTTCAGGTCAATACTCGTCCCAGTCTCAGTCATAATTTGCATATATTATATTCGTGTTAGACTTAATTATGGTTAATTAAGGTCATTTCATAACTAGCAAAGTCCATTCATAACATTTCACGTATCGGTAATTCGGTAAATTACCAGGTCATACGCAGTATAACCGGCACACACGAACGTTGGTGATAATTAATATTTATGTTTTAATAAATATTTCGAGATGTTACAACAGTATTTTAGAACTTAAATATATACGTATGTTTATTTATATCAACTTGGTATTTTAACGCGTACCTTTACCGTTTCACCGGTGTACCTTATTTTAACGCGCTATTTCGTTATATTAATTTACTAAACATATAGTTACGTGTTAGTAAACCACTAAATATATAATATATAATTTTGTTAAGCTCGGTTTTAATAAAATCTCTATTTTATATCGCGTCTAACTTATACCCGCTACCACCTTTATACCTCATCTATCCTAGTTATGGTTTGAATAAATGACTATATTTGCTAATCCATACAAATCTCGAACACCACCTTCTTCCTTCTGAATCCTTGTTGTCAAACAACACCACTTACACACACAATCCCTTTAATTGATGTGTCAACACCTAATTACCACCTTTAGATCATTGATTTTTCCATGTACTAAATTCCACTTTTGAAAACCTTTTTTTTTTTTTCCTCTTGTTTCTTAAACGTAAATACACACACACATATGTTGGTTTTTGTTGACTCTTGCCAACATCAAGGATTACCATATTGGTGAATACCACTTTTTACATACACAATCCCCAACTTAAGATTCCTACCCATTTCAACCACAAGTCTTTTCCTCCCTCCCCTTTGACCGAGATGTGAAGCCTCCACCAAATCCCAAAGCCTATTTTGTTGCTTCCAAACAATCTTGACACTTCAACACACCAAACCCTTATAAATTAATTACACAAATTTGCAAACTTACTTCCCTCACTTTCCAATTTGTTACGGCTCTAAGCCCTCACCACCAACATCCGTTTTTTTTTATCATTCAAGCATCTAAGTGTTATACAAGCTTTGATTAGTGAAGATCAAGTGGCATTGGGTGACTCCAAGCAACCTACATCACTCAATCATTCTTCCTTGCTTGCTTTTAGTGAGGCCAATTTCTTCTTGTTCATATTTTACACTTATTTTATATTTTGTTTACATGTTGTTATGTACCAACTTTCACCTACAAAAACCCATTTTTGTTAAATTTGGAGTTGTTATAATCTAATGCCTACTTAAAACTAGTTTTGTATAAAAACAATTTATGGTGGGTCATGAACTAAAATAAATATTTAGGTTGGTGATTCTAATTTTGTGTTGATTATTTTCACTAAATAAAGACTCTTACAAGGAAAAATAAATGTATGTTTATACACATCGAGTGGGTTTGACATGTCCATAGGTTCAAGTAGTCTTTATATACATCCATATGTGGTTATTAGTAAATTATATGACCTATGCTTTATATGACTATTATTAGTTGTTCGTATTTTGGGTAAGCTTATGACTAGTTATGAAAATATATTATTACTAGTTGGAAAGTTAGTATCATTTGTTAAGTAGTTTACATGGGTTAATTAACATATAAATTCTAGGAGTTAATTTTTTAGTAATCGTGAATATTTAAAATGCCCAAGACTAGATCTTAAAACATATATAATTTTATAAATATATATATATATATATATACACACTTTGGTCGTAAAACGAAAACCGACTTTTTTTAAAAGTGATAATTCTCAAATGTATATTTCGTAGAAATAATATAGATATTATTTTTAGCTAAAGACTTGACGAATTTCGAAAACATTATTTTGAATAAATATATATAATATATTTATTTACCGTTTGCATCGAGTTACGACTCGGGTCTAGTCAAACTATATTTTAAAGCCCGAACCCTAAGATGACACCAAGTTACTTATAGTCATGGACACACTTGATCGAGTATATGGCTTATATTTATTTTATATAAATATATATTTTTGGGTAACAAATACATATCACCAACGGGTCGTCGAGTCAAACGTTTTTAACCAAGACTTACACACATAACGTATCGAGTTGGGTGAAACTGTTACATGACCAACTTGCATGTAGAATCATTACTTAGACCTTAAGGTGTCTTATATATTCTAGGGCACGCGTAGGTCGGTTTACACACAGACTTTTGCTACTTACACGTTTACGGTACTCACGTATCAGGTGAGTTTTCACGGCCCCGTTTTACTTACTTTTCCTTTGGGGGAGATACATGCTAAAACCATTTTCTTAGTCGTATGATGATTACTGTGATTTCGCTTTAACATATATAAGTGGGTGCATTTCCCGCACACAAAGTCCTCTCATATTCGAACCGTTAATTATTTCACAAAGCGAGGTGATTCGTGAATAGTACTATTGGGTTTAACAACCCCCACCCGGGTTAGTCGCGCTAACTCTGACTGGGAGTCAACCGGGTGCATAATTGACCTAATCCATTGCGTGCTGGGCACGTAAGAGGCAAAATGCTAGTTTCTGCATTCCTTCGTTGAGCTTCGGTTTCGGTGTTGCTTATATAGTTAATGTTTATTGTCTGATCAACAATCGAATCAATAGTATACATGCGTACTGTTACACTGTTTTCTTTACTGCTTCTGTTACTTAAACCTGTGAACTCACCAACCCTGTGTTGACATTTTTAAGCATGTTTATCTCAGGTCGCTAAACATTCACGCATGGACTAGGATTGCATATCTGGAGTCTCATTTCATGTTTTCATTTAGAAGCTAGGTTTATGGGAACCTAATTTGTTGTGCTTCAGTATTTTGCTACTTTGCTTTTGCTTCCGCACTTTACATTCAGCATTTTCAAACTATGTATTACTTATTTATCTTGGTATGATGTTCAAACGGAATGTCTTTTCAAAAACCATATAGTGGTCGTTCGAAATGACCGGGACTGATGATCCTTGACAGTCACAGCCCGCGGGTAATCCGTTGTGAAATTTCAGGGTGTGACAGAGAAAGGGAGAGTCGAGTCGTGTAGCGCGGTTTTTGTTCGGTTTAAGGTATTTTTCGCAATCCTTGATTCTCTAATACGTGTTTTGATTGACAAATCATTATTTTAACACGTTGTTGATCCTAGGGTTTTGAAAAAGTTGACTTTTGAGGAAGACGAGTTCGTTGGGGATTCGATTCGTTCGAGTTTCCCGATACGAAGGTATAATCACGTAAACTTTCTTCATTTATTTGTTTGGGTTTCGATGTGGAGGCGTTTGAGAGGTGAGAGTTGGCCGAGAACACCAAAATGGGGGGGGGGTCGGCGACGTGGTGTAAGGTGGTGGTGGTGTCGAGTGTTTTACGTGGTCCGAGCGGCACGGGGACAGACCAAATCCGCATGACTGCCAGAGTACGGCGGGGGTCGGCGGGTGGCTGGAATTGGTCGGTGGTTGACAGCGGAGGAGCCCGAGATGTCCGGTGATGGAAGTTTGTGGTTTCGGTCTTCCGATTATGACTAACGGTGGACAGGGTGGACGCGGGCGAGTTCGGTGCCGTCCGGTGACAATCATGGGTGATCACAGGGGGTGAGTTAGTCGCGCGTGGTGTTGAGTTAGATGCGGGTTTAGTCAAAGCCTTTGCATTTACATTCACAACTCTCTGTTAAGCCTTTGCATCAACCTCTTCATCTTCATGTGAAATTTGGATGGGATGGTTGAACAATACATCCAAATCTTTTGGTTGAAATTTTAAGAGCTCCATGGGCTCAAAGATATGGATGTCTTCCATTCCTTCACATTCAATGACATCACTTCCAATGGTTGAATTATAAAACCACCTTGTGAACTTTTGGAGCTGAACAGGTACAGACCTTAGCAGTAAGATAGATTTGACAGTTTCTGCCGGTTTGTACCTCAGGCTTACCAAAGGATTTTGAGTTTTAGGGTGAATCCGGGTCTTTGAGAGAACTCTTATAGGCTTTGAAGTGGTCATAGACCTGAAGTCATTGAAGGTCTGGTTCCTTAGAAAAGTCTGAAAGTCTCTAGCAATCCCTACATCTCCAGGGTTTTGGAGAGGCAACTTGGCTAGGGCTCTTAAGTCATACTTGGGGAGGGAGCTGAAGTCATGAGGAGTCTTGAAGTGCTCCACTCCTCCTTTGTATCTCCTGACGATGAACAATGATCTTTCTTTATTATATTTCCACCCAACAGGTGGTCTTTTCAGCTCTTGATATTTAGCAAACCACTCATAATGTTTAAGTGGTTCTTCAGGTTCCATTTTCTTGAACCAAGACCTCCTTGGATCTTAGGCTTGGTGAGAGGGTGTTGTTTCTTGTTGGTGTTGCTATTGTTGGTTTTGCTGTTGTTGCAGTTTGAGGAGATTCTTCAGGAGTGCTTGTTAGCCAACCGTGGTTACAGGCTTAACAAAGGCAACTTTTAAAGTAGGATCCTCTTCTTCACTGTCAGTCAAAGCTTCAATTTCATCCTCGGCTTCTGTGAAGTACCAAATCTTTTCTTTCTGCTTCTCTCTAAGTGTCACAATTTCAGGGAACTCGTCAATAATCATGAAGTAAACAGTTTGTCTCAATAATTCATCAAGCTCATCATCAGACCTCACCTCTTCTTCATCTAGGACTACTAACTCAACGTCAGATTCCTTGGCCTTTCCCTTGCCCCTATCAGCTCTTCTTTGACTTGAAGAGGGTAATTCATATTCCTGTTCTTCCACCTTTACTTCCAATTCCTTTTTTAATTGTCCAGCTACACCTGAGTATATAATCACAGCAGACTCAGGATTAGTTACAAATATAGGGGAAGAGGGACCATGAGTGGCTGTGGATGGAGATACATGAGTCTCCCCCTGAACCTGAGAGTCTGGTTCTCTTTGAGTCTTTGTCTGCTGTGAAGACCGCACCATGGAAGCTTTGATCTGGTTGACTAAAGCAGTCACATCAAGTAGGTCTTCCTACTGCTTTGATAACTGCTCTTGTTGTACAGCAAATTGTGACTGTTGGATCTCTAATTGGTTCTTTAAGGTAATCACCTCAAGCTTTAGGTCCTTGACCTCTTCCTTTTGCTCAGCCAGATTAGATCTCAGAATCTTGATTTCTTCATCCTTTAGGGTTAGTTGGTCACTGAGCTTCTTGACATCTAGGCTCACTCTCTTAACTCTTGAGATAGATGGGGATGATTCCTGATCAGGAGATGCAAGTGGTGTTGGTTGAGGAGTGTGTTGTTTTGGTGATGAAGATGTGGCAATATGAATGGGTGATGGTGGAGGTGTTAGGTGTTTAGGTGATCCAAACAGTGAGTCAGAGGAGGTGGTAAGTGATTCCACCCCAGTTTTGATCTTCTTAGTGAGGGGCTCTTCAAGTTCATAGTCGGATTCAGAATCAGCTGGCCTTTTGGATGATGAGGGAGGAGGTTCCACTATCTCCTCAGATTCAGTCTCTTCTATTTCATAAAC
Organism: Smallanthus sonchifolius; assembly: GCA_023525975.1. Classification (NCBI taxonomy): domain Eukaryota; kingdom Viridiplantae; phylum Streptophyta; class Magnoliopsida; order Asterales; family Asteraceae; genus Smallanthus; species Smallanthus sonchifolius. The sequence goes on from CM042024.1 coordinate 65,503,396, forward strand.
CGCTTCGTCTAGAGTCCCACTAGACTCTAGTTCACCCTCTACATTTGCTTCAGCTTCAACATTAGCAACTTGTGCTTGGAAATTCAATGGTTCAAGATTCTCCATTTCTTGTTCAATGAACTGAGCTTCCACAATTGGTTGCTCGGCTTCTTGTTCTTGTTGTATATCAACTTCAATCTCAAGCTTAGCTTCTTGGTTTCCCTGATTGCCTTGATCTTGTTCCTCTTCTTCCTAGGATGATAAGGATTCAATAACTTCTTCAGGATCTAAATCAGGAACTTCAGGCTCTTTTTCTCCAATCACATGGCCAAATAAAGGAATATGATGAGGCATCATCTTCTCCTCCAATAACAATGATTTTGTTGCTTTTGGAACTTGAAATCTTCATGTAACTAAGAGTCTTGGAAATCATGTGATCCAACACCAACATATGTCCTTGTTGTGGCAGATTTAGGTGTAGATGGATGATTATCATTTGAAGGAACCTCGGGTATACAAGGAATTTGTCTTTGACTTTGCCGGTGAGATTCTCAATCATTTGTTTAAAAACCAGCCCAAAGAAATTGTAATTTCTTCCTTTGATCAGCCCAAGTATAGCGAAAGCCACCATGGCATTGGCAGAATCAAAGCCACCTTTCCTGATTGATATAGAGTGAATAATCACATGTACAATGTATCTCAAGTGAGGAGCAAGGAAAGTCTTAGTGATCTGGCCACTCTTGAACTCGTCTGGGTGACCCATCCTCCTAAATCTCTCATGGATGAAGAAGGTTGAGTATTCAATAGGAGTCTCGTGATTGTCATTGAACTGCAATACTTCTCTGATAAGGGCTTCTAAAATAAGAACTTCTTGGTTAAGAACTGTTGCCCTTATGTGTTCCACATTGTTGATAGTAATTCTTGCAGCAGTAGCCCAGAATTGTCTGATTGTAGCTTCAAAGATGGGCAAGTTGTGACTAAAACCAAAGCTAACATTGGAGTTAGCCAGAAAATTCAGAACTGGAACAAAGTCTACACTCTTGGGACCAGCAACATTAAGAAATGCACATATATTGTGCTTCTTCATAAATAGAAGGTCTGTTTCTGCCAAAGACAAAATTATCAGAAAATCAGTCAACACTTAGAAAAATTTCAGAAAGGCCTGACAGAAACTACTAGTTTCGGTTGAACAAACACCTGTCGAAACTACTTAGTTTCGGGTAAACACTTAGGTATCGAAACAACTAGTTTCCGGTAAACACTTGTTCAAAAATTCAGAATAAAAATTTTAAAATGAAAGATCCTCTTTCCTGAAACTACTAGTTTTGATACCAAAACCCTGAACCGGTAAAAAAGGACTCAAAAAGCAGTTGAGATAGATCAAAACTATATACAAGTAATATACAGAAAAGAAACAACAAAGTAAAATCAAAAAGGGGTTAAGATGAGCCTGTAAAGGTGTCGAAACTCCATCTTACTGAGAATTCTGAAGAAATCTGCAAGTATAAACAGTAAATGAGTAAGTTATCAACAATGGTGAGACTATAGACATGATTTAAGCAAGAAACAACCACAAAAACACATATTCGATCGTAAAACCTTTACCAACAATACCCTAGTTTCACTTTATGAAACAGTACCAAAAACCAGTAATGTTCAAACCTGATGATGAAGACGACAGGGGGAATCAGAAAGTGTGAACCGATTCTTGCAAATTTAGACCGATGAAAAAGCAAGATTCTGTGTGTGAAATGTGGGTGTAGAAAGATTCGGATGAAAAGCATGAAAGTGACTGAGTTTGGAGGAATTCAATTTAAAGCTGCACAAAAGGCCAAAATGTCGCTGTCGAAACTACAAGTTTCGATACGACAGAGTAGTTTCTGGTGGTAAGGTAGTTTCGGGTGGCAGAGTAGTTTCGGGTTGAACACTTAAACCTTGAAAAAATAAGCAAATGAAACTATCATGTGTACAACTATTTAAACAATCTTATAAGGAAGATAAATGTTCATATGGAGAAATAAAAAATAAAAACCAAATAAAGGATATGTACACTTAGCCTTTGGAAAATATCCAATGTGAGATCATGTCTGGTCAAACTCTTGAAACATTTCCTTTTGCAATCAGCTACTATGAATCCCTGAAGATAGCCGATATTTGTGCAAGGTAAACCCGAACATTTGTTTGTACAGAATTTCATGTGATTATAAGGTACCATTTAAACATGAAACATGCATACCCCACGTTTTGAAATAAAATGTTTTTGAAAGCCTATCAATCCTCAAGAAATACCCGCATTTATCTTATCATATCTTACAGGTTAACCAGGGTACCATCTCGGTAAGTCAAATTTACCACCAAAAATAAAATAAGATCCAACAGGATATAAGAAGATGTAAAAAGAAAAATATCCAAGTGGCTATTAAAAGGTATGGACATTCTAGATATTTGCGTAAGCAAAACAGAAGAAGTCGTAAAATTATCCAAGTGGATAGAAAAAGGTTGAACACTCCAGATCTTTGCGTAAGCAAAACAGACGGGGTCAAATCATCCAAGTGGATGGGAAAAAGATGAACACCCGAGATCTTTGCGTAAGTAAAACACATGGGGTCAACGGCGGTAACTTTCGTTACTTTGACGATCACCTGGCGCATGAATTAGAATCCAACACGTAAGCCTATATCTGATTGAATCGGTTTTCTTAGCAGAAAATGGGTCTGATGTTTCAAAAATGGGTTCAAGCACACATGTACGATTTGAGATTTAGATTTTCACATTACTAAAGAGTTGTAACCATATGTTGGGCCTACCGGCTATACCTCAGTAAGCACCATCGCTTATGGTCCATTCCATGCTGCACGAGATATGATCAGACTCTATCACTTTTCACATGGTCAGATCAGATTTTCCTGAAACAAAATTGATAACAATTGTGAGATCGAGGATAAGGACTTTTCATAAGCAGACAACTATATACAAAGCAATTCTTTTCTTTCTTTTTCTAACAAAATTCCAATTTCTCCCCCAAAAGATTTGCTTTCCAAACAGATAAAAGAAATAACTATATAGAAAATAAAATATTTTTGAAAATCTTCCTAATTAACATGTTTAAACAGACAAGACAATATGCACAAAGGTTACTGAAAGTTGAGCATCCCGAGCATTTCCACCAATTTCCCAAATCTGGCATAATCGAATGCTTTCGTGAAGATATCAGCGGTTTGCATGTCAGTTTTGACCACAACAATCTTGATGTGTTTCTTTTCGACACAGTCATGGATGAAATGGTGTTTGATCTCGATGTGTTTGGTTTTGGAGTGCTGGATGGGATTTTTGGTGATGTGAGGAACTGCGGTGTAGTCACAGAGAATGGGGGTTTCATGAAAAGTGATGCCATAATCCAGCATCTGATGGTGTATCCAACGGACTTGGGAACAATAAAGGGCTGCAACAATGTATTCAGCTTCGGCTGTGGATTGAGAAACGATGGTCTGTTTCTTTCATTTCCAGGACACAAGACGATTGCCAATAAATTGACAACCCCCAGAAGTGGACTTGCAGTCTAAGTTGCATCCCCCATAGTCTGAATCATAGTAGGCCACAAGATCAAACAAGTTATTTTTAGGATACCAAAGCCCAAGTTTTAGCTTGTACTTCAAATATCTTAAAATATGTTTGACAACAATTAAATGAGAGAGTTTAGGATTAGCCAGAAAGCGTGCACACAAGCACACTGCAAACATGATGTCTGGTCTGCTGGCAGTGAGATACATGAGAGATCCTATCATGGAGAGATATAGGTGTTGATCAACGCTTTCACCATCCAAATCAGGAGACAGAGAATGTCGAACTTCCACGGGAGTCTTGAATGGATGGGATTCAGTCATTTTGAACTTGGTCGGAATTTATTTGACTTATTTCTCTTGGTGAATAAGAATTCCCAACCCCAACAGATCAACATGCAAACCAAGAAAGAACTTCATTTCCCCTATAGAGCTCATTTCGAACTTAGAACGCATCACTTCCTCAAATTCTTTGATCAACCACAGATTGGTGGATCCGAAAATGATATCATCGACATAGATTTGCACCAAAATGGTATCCGCACCAGCCTTCAGTTTAAACAGAGTTTGGTTAATGGCTCCCCGTGTAAAACCATTATCAAGCAGATGCTTATATAAGGTTTCATACCATGCACAAGGTGCTTGATGAAGACCGTACAATGCCTTATCAAATTTGTAGACACGGTCTGGATAGGTTGGATCAATGAAACCCGATGGCTGCTTGACATAAACTTCCTCCTGAACTTTTCCATACAAAAATGCGCTCTTAACATCCATTTGATAGACAATGAAGTCCATGTAGGTTGCGTAGGCGAGAAACATTCTGATAGCTTCCAAGCGAGCCACTGGTGCAAAAACTTCCTAAAAATCAATTCCTTCCTCTTGATAAAACCCCTGAACAACCAAGCGGGCTTTATTGCGAATGGCAATTCCTCCTTCTTGTTATGGAATCCCAACGAGTGCCGATTGGGACTTCGTTCTTTGGGAGGTCCACTAGTTTCCATACATGTAACTTGGTGAATTGTTGTAACTCTTCTTGCATTGCCTCCACCCAACAGTTTTCAAGTAAGGCTACTTTGATATTCTTTGGTTCAACCTGAGAGATGAAACAGGTGAAGAAACAGTCATTCATTCCTTTTGTGGCACTTTGAGTTCGGACTCCCATGTTGAGTGGACCAATGATGTTGTCGGTGGGATGATTCTTGTGAATTCATAACTGTGGGATCACATCCTCTTCCAGATTCTCTTCCAGATTGGTGATATTGTTGTCAGGAATATCAGCTTCTTCAATATTAGGATCTATAGTGGAGGATTGTGGAGCAACATCCACTATTGGAGAAGTTTCTTCCTCAATAATTTCACTTGTTGCTATAGAGTCCGAAGAGTCCTGGGTTGATTTAGCATTAGCAATAGGAATCTTAACTTGTTGACTGGATGACGATGAGCCTGGGTCATTTATAAGGCCTAGATTGTTCACAGTAAAGAAAGGATTAGCTGGAGAAGAAACATTAGAAAACACAGGAAGATTAAATGAATTAAACAAAGAGTCGACATCAAAAAGCCAATCAGGACCGTCCCCAGCGTCCATATGATTGATTTCATGCTAATTGATATCAATGGACTCCAGCATGATTCTCCTTCTCTTGTTATAAACACGAAAAGCTAGTTGATTAGAAGACTAGCCCACAAAATAACATCCATCAGCTTTTGCTTCAAACTTGTTCAGCTGGTCCGAAATATTCAGCATTGTGCAAACACAACCAAATTTCCTGAAGAAATCAATAACTGGCTCTCGCTTGTACATAATCTCATAGGGGGTCTTCTTGCAGCTCTTGGTAATAAGGACTCGGCTTTGAACAAAACATGTGGTATTAACTGCCTCGGCCCAAAACGTGAAAGGAAGCTTAGAGTCAACGATCATAGTTCTAGCAGCTTCTATCAACGTACAATTTCTTCGTTCAGCTACACCATTTTGTTGTGCAGTACGATGTGCACTGAACTGCCGAGAGATACCTTTACTTTAACAAAAAGAATCCAGAATGGCATTCTTGAACTCTGTGCCGTGATCACTTCGGATAGTCTTCACACTTAGATTAAACAAATTCTCGATCTGCAGCAAATGAATCTTTAGAGTCTCTGGCGTATCATCTTTTCTTGCCATGAAGAATACCCATGTAAACCGAGAGAAGTCACCCGTTACCACCAAGAAATAGGATTTCCGACCGTGACTCATGACGCTCACAGGACCAAAAAGATCCATGTGAAGCAATTGAAGATGAGAGTCAATAAAATTAGTGGTTTTGGGCTTGTGAGTGGATTTGTGTTGCTTGCCCTTGGAACATGAGATACAATGCTCCACGGGAGAGAAATCTTTGAGAGGAAAACCTGTGACAAGGTTTCCTCGAACGAGAGGGTTCATTGTCTTGAAATTCATGTATCCTAATCTTTTGTGCCAGAGGAATGACTCATCTTCAGAAGCTTTTGAGTGAAAACATGATTTGATTCCTGATGGGTTATTCATATCTAGAGTATAGGTATTGAATCTTTGACGAGCACACATAAGGATTAAGTCTTCGGGAATAACCATTCCATGCTTCAGAATCAAACACTCTCTTGAGTTGAAAAGGGTATAAAAATCTTTATCACAAATCTGGGACACACTCACCAGATTGTATTTCAGCTGTAGGACGAAGTTGAGACGCTCCAGGCTATTTACACCATTGGACACGGTTCTTTGTCCTTCTATCTTTCCTCCTCTTGGATTGCCTGCAAAGGTGGCAAAATCTCCATCTATAGGATGATAATCTTGCAGCAAAGAAAATTGGCCGGTCATATGCCTCTGTCGACATGCCAGATATTATTACCAGTCCTCCTTGATTGCCCCTACACAGACCAAGTCAATCAGATTTTAGTACCCAAGCCATTGCTGACTTGGAACTTCTTAACATCACAAGACACTTCACGAAAGTCATAATCAGAATCCTCTTTTAATGAAGTATGGTCATCAAAAAGATCATTATTTTTAATTTTCCATGTTCTTTTCAAACTATTTTTAGCATTTTTAATCATTTTACGTCTCAAATCTCTTATATGTTGTGACTTAGTAAAAGCATTTGAATCACGTTCAACTAAATTTAGAACAAAAGACGGTACGTTTTCTTCCTTGAATTGATATGTAGACAATTTACAACTTTTGAAAACATGATTGGATTCTCCACAACTAAAACAAACTTTATCACTTGACGGCTTAGCCTGATAATTGTCATCACAGGATGTTGAAGATGATTGTGATGTTGAGGCATCAGAACTAGAGGCAATTCTCTCTTCAACAAATCTTTCTTGAAGATATTGATCTTCTTTTAATCTGAAGAATTCGAGATTGCTCATGGTTTCTTGTGGAACATCAGTCACAACAACCCCTACACTTTTAAAATTTGCAATACAACTCATAGCATTTACAGATTTAGGAATAAAAGGTAAAGCATTCTTAAATTTAGAAATGTCATTTCCAAACTGTCATGCTCAGAAGACATAGAACAAAAATACAAATTTTCAACGTGTTCACAAATATCTGGTTTTGAACGGACATATTATTACATTCATCCGACTCAAGTTCATTAAAAACATTTCCCCTACTAGAACTCTCATCACAATCACCTTCGAAACCTACACAATCTGACTTTACACAGGAAGCAAAACTGTCAGAATCTGAAGTTTTAATATAATAATCAGCAGATAAAATGCAAACAAAAGGTGTGGGAACATGAGTAGCTGGCATATCAGCAAATCTACCAGACTTGGAATAAGGTGGTAGGTGAGAGTTATACCCAATGCCTTCTGTGACTTTCTTATGAATTTGCATATCAATGATTCTTATGTAGTGCAAATCACACATCTTTAATCTTATTGTTTTGTGCGTTTTTAATTAGTTTTATCTTTGTTTTGAGTCATTTTTGTTATGTACCAAGTCTATTATATATTTACAGGAGCTCGTGTGAATAAGGAAGCTAAATCATGAAGATATCCAGCACGAGAAGAAGCCGAGAGATTAAAGGAAGAAAATGTTGAATTTCACTCTCCAGTTGTACGCGAGAGAGGAGCAGAGGAGTTCTCGCGGTTCGCGAGGACTCTAGAAATCAGCCGCGACAATTTTGGCCTTCGCGGTACGCGAAGGCCAAGCCTGTTTCTTTCGCGGTACGCGAGGGAAGGAAAATCCGAGAAAACCCTAAAATTCGATTTAAATAGATTTTGATTCCCATTCTTAGAGGAGTTCGATTGATAGCCGTCTGGAAGAGGTCTTAGAGGCAATTTTGAGGCTGGAGAAAGGATTAGAAGCCAAAAGTTGAAGACTTTGCTTCCGAGTTCGTTGTTTAGACGTTCTTGGTTTGAAGATTCGATTTTTATTCTTTAATTTGTGTGTTTAATACCATGGTTTGTGTTTTTACTTCTGTTTTTAGTTGTTTGAACCTGATCCTAGGCTAAAACTCTGATATTGCCTAGGTCACATGATGAATACTTAGTAAAGTTTTGATTTTTATTGGTTTTTGGATTCTATTAATGGTTGTATGATTTTGTAAAAGATCATGAGTTGATTATTGTGATGTTATTGCATGTTTAGATCTGATCTTGTGTTTGATTTCAATTCCGTGCATTGATTGTGGCTGTCTGCTAGTTTGATTAGCGTATCTTGGTCATAGATCTTAGGGTTTGTGATTAGGGTGGTTTGCTAGACGTAGTAGCCAAAGGAGTTGTCTTTGATTACTGATTAAAGTTGAGTGTGTATCCTAGTTCAATACCCGAGAGCTGAGAATTAGTCGTTTAGTCTTCGTCATTAGGAATCCGAGTGTCAGTTGTCTGAAAGGAAGCCGGTATTAGGTGTTTAGTGTTTGTTGCTATTCATGTCATAGTTGTTATCTAGAGATTACCCCGTCCATTCTTTGAGTGTATTGGTGGACAGTGAGACTGAGAGGTAATCTGTCTATTATGGTACTTTATCATAGTTGGAAATACCTAAGAAGTGATCCAACAATCTGGTGAGTTATTACATCTTTAGGTTTCTTAGTTGGTGACACCCTGAGAGTGATTGGGGATCCACTAGGCTGTCTAGAGTTGTTAATTAGAAACCCGAATCCATTATAGTTTCAATAACCGATAGAAGTTGTGCTTTGCAAGGTGGATTCTGACCTAGGTGATATTCTTCCCATCTCTTGATTTCATCTTAGTTCTTGTTCTTGATAGTTGAGTCGACCTTAGTTTAGTGCATTCCTTAGTTAACATTTAGTGTAGTAAACCTCGCAAACCAAATCAATATTTAGTCCAAGTCAGAGTCTACTATTATTATCGTAGTGTCTCTAGGGTTCGATATTTCGGTTTACCATTAAGCTGGCTACATTCGATAGATACACTTGCCTGTCAGTGCGGTTTAGTTCATAGCTACTCCCTCTTATTACTTAGGAGTCTAGGTTAGGTTTTATTAGTTTTACATAGACCGTCTGGGCGACGTTAAGTTTTTAGCGCCATTGTCGGGGACACTTGGCAATAGCAATATTAGCTTTGACTAGTTCTTTTAGTGATTTTTGGTTTGTTTAGTCTTTTGAGTCTTATTCTTTGTGCTTATCTTATGTGCTAGTTGTGTGTCTTATCTGCGAGTCTAAAATAGGATCGAGTCTTTCTGTCCTTGAGTATTTATTTGTCTCTATACTTCTAATGTCTTTCTGTTTATGCACAATAATCGTTCACAGGGATCACCACCTTATTTAGCTTTTCCAGAGCCCGAACAAGAGCTTCACGAGCGCACCCGCGATTTCTGGGAGCGTTTGAAAGAGCTTTTTCAAATCCCAGGTACGTTCTACTAGCCCAATTCCATTTCCTATCATGGGCGATGCTGACCCACCAGCGAGACGTACCGTGCACTAGAGGGCCAGTGACGGGGTCACCGGGGCGAGGTATTCGATCACACGCCCTGCTATTCCGAACACCAATACATGGCAGATCCCGTCACATGTCATGAGCCCGATCACTCATGCCACTCAATTTCATGGCCTTGAGGATGAGGATGCACCCGGACACCTGTCCCGCTTTGCGTGCATATGTGATACCTTCAATATCACGGGTGTATCTAAGGACGCTATCTACCTGCGTCTCTTCCCATTCTCGCTCTCTGGTGGCGCATCTACTTGACTTGACACCTTCCGTGATAATTCTATCACCACTTGGGAGGATCTTCAAGCAAAATTCTTCAAGAAGTACTATCCACCTTCCAGGGCCGCTCGCCTTCGGGATCAAATCCATTCGTTTCGGATGGACCCTGACGAGCCTTGTCACATGACTTGGGAGCGGTTCAACATGCTGTTTAGCCGATGTCCTCAGCACGTTCTTTCCGACTGGGCGCTAGTGGAGAAGTTCTATAATGGCCTCACCTTCGAGAAGCAGCAAATGTTCAAAACAACTGCGGGAGGTCATATCATGTAGAGACTCGAGCCTGATGAGTGCGAGGAAATGTTCGAGAGCTTCGCTCAAGCCAAACAACAACATCCACATTCTGTTAGGAATTCCATTCCAAGTGCTAGAGCACCCGCCTCTGCTCCTAGAGGTGTGCATTAGGTCACTCCTGAGACTAGCGTGGCTGCTGCACTCGCCTCAATGGCTAACGAGATTAAGGAGCTGAAGCTCAGTGCTCAGCGGTGTCAAGTGTGCAGAGGAGGCCACGATACCAGACACTGCCCCGTAAATAATCAGGAGCATGTGAGCTATGCTGGAAACCAGTACCAGAACCGAGGGTATAATAACAACAATACTAATGGCTCGGGATGGAGATCTGGAAATAACCCGCCTGGGTTTAATGGTCGCCACCAGCAGTATGGAGGAGGAGAGGCTGGAGCGAGCTCAGGAAGAAGTGTTAAAACAAGGAAGATCGAAGAGATGCTCTAGAATCAGACACAACTGCTTACCCACTTAGTCCAGCAAGACAAGGACACGAGGCAAAGACTCGATAGCCACGACACTCTATTGAAGAATCAGCAGTCGGCATTCCAGGATTTGCAACGCATGGTAGGAGACATCGCTCAGAGCCTGAAGGGTAGACAAGGAGGTCCATCTTCTGGCCGAAATGCTTTAGTGATGGCCGTGTCAGTTTGGAGTGTGCAGAAGAAAGAGGTTGTAGAGGATGACTCCTACTCCATCGAGTAGAGGAAGTGAAGAACGTAGACTAGAGAGCTCGATTTGCTGATATCGATGCTAGGATTCTAGAGGAGTCTGAGTCGAAAGCTGTGTCGACAAGAAGTCATAGGGTAGAAGAGAAGGAGACCCCACCGGTTGTAGAAGAAGAAGAGCCGGTGGATGAAGAGATAGAGATGGAGAACCTTACCGAGAGTGTAGTGGAGAAGAAGAAGGGGGTAGAGATGAAGTCCCTCGGGGGTGACTTGAGTCGTATTCCTTATCCAGCGCGTGTAATGCCATATAAGAATACTAGGGAATACGGTGCCTTCCTTGATATGTTTAAACAACTCAAGGTCAATCTTCCGTTTATAGAGGTCCTCCAGCACATGCCTAAGTATGGCAAATTTCTCAAAGATCTTCTTTCCAACAAGAAGAATCTAGGGGGGATCTCTGAAGTCTCACTTAATGAGCAATGTTCTGCTGTGGTGCAGAACAAACTGCCGGAGAAGATGGCGGATTTGGGTCGGTTCACGATCCCGTGTCTGATTGGCGGTTTGCATCTAAACCACGAGTTGGCTGATCTGGGTGCTAGCATCAATCTGATGCCATATTCTATTTATAAGCAGCTAGACCTAGGTGAACTGCAGCCGACGCGCATCAGCATTTCCTTGGCTGACCGCTCAGCCAAGTATCCAAGGGGAATTATGGAGAATCTTTTAGTGAAAGTCGGTAAATTTGTATTCGCCGTAGATTTCATCATCCTAGATATGGAGGTAGATGACAAAGTCCCACTCATCCTAGGACGCTCGTTCCTATGGACCGCCAAGGCAATGATTGATGTATTCGGCTAGAAACTCACACTTAGTGTGCGGGATGAGTCTATTACTTTCGATGCTATGAAACCCGTGGAGGATGTTGGCTAGCATAGCCACTCTCTGTGCATGCTTGATGCCTTCATAGGTGACCATCGGGACTATGATCCCGAGAGAGAGATTAATGAACCCACCCCTAACTTAGGAGAAATATCTGAATATGTGTTGGAGATGGAGAGATTGTTAGATGAGCCGGATGATTAAGGAGAGGAGGTGCCTGATCATCTGCTCGAGATGATAGCTGAATTTTATGAGATCATTTGAAAAACCCTAAGTGTGGGGAAGTTAGAGGAGAGTGTTGAGGATCCCGATGATCCTGGTGAAGGTTTAGGGGTCACACTGTTAGAAATACCCGTACCCGAGCCCTTATCTATCCTTGTTATTCATTATGAGGGGAGAGCTGCTGAGCCGAACCCTAGTTATAGTGTTCCTAGGTCTAGGCCACCTGGTAAGAGAACCCGTGCGTTAAGAAATTCATCTAGGGTGAGGGTAGTGAAAACCCCAAGTGTGGGGAGGTTTACGAGTGATAAGCTACTTGGTTATTTGAGTCATATTATCTTCGGACCGGGTAGGTTTAAGATGTGGTGGAAGGATTTGTGTGCAAAATATGTTCTGAGTTCATGGTTTGATAAGATTGTGAAGTTGCTGAAGTGGAGGATCGGTAGGCCGCGTAGAATGAAGGCGGTACCGGTTAGGATCAAGGAGAAACCTCCTGATAGGTTTATCTGAGTCTCGAGCAAGTGCTTGGGATGTAGAGTTTGTATGCGTTCTTTGATTTAAGTCCGTGTCTTTTATGTGTTTTTCAGTATATGTGTTTTGTTTGTGTCATGTTTTCAGGAATTCACGCTTGATTCGGTTAGGAAAATCGTCGGGAATGAAGTTCCAGATATTTTTACATATGTTTTTATGCTTGGAATATGTTTTTATGGAATTTCGATGAAGAAAATTTTGAAATATAAAAACCCTCAAAACTTTCTGTCACCAGATGGTTTTCGCGGTACGCGAGAAGTATTCCCCCTGTTCCTCGCGGTACGCGACAGATAGAAATAGGAGGCGGCTTAAATTCCACTCCCTCGCGGTACGCGAGGGGTGGCCGCCTGATGCTTCGCGGTGCGCGTGGCTATCCTAGAATTGCCCTTCTTCCTTGTTTTCCATGGTTTTCCACATCCAGCTGTTGAAGCACTTACCTGTGACAAAAACTCTGGAGAGATTCTGGATAGATAGAGTCTTAGTTTAGTACTTTCATTTATGTATTTGTCTTTGTTTTGTAAGTGTCTGTATATATTAGTTATCGAGTTGTATTTACTTTTACATATTGACTGTTGCAGATTTCTCTAAGTGTTTTGCGCACTTGTATGTGCGCAGCAGATAGTTCCTGCGTACTTAGCAAGTATGCAAGAATATCTATGCGTACTTGCTAAGTACGCACGAGCAAATTGCCCTGCGCACTGCAGGCATCAGGTCGTGTATAAATAGGAAATGTTGACAGTAGATAAGTACGCAGTCATAGTAGCAAATACGCAGAACTTTGTGATCTCAGAACTTCTCTCTGTAACCTTCAAGTGTTTATAATAGACGAATGTTTATAGTGATTATCTTGTCGGTTTACTTTGTTTCGTAAGACTCTCCACCTAGTCACGGGTATTTCGCACCCGTTCCGACTAGTAGACCCACTTGCATGTGACGATCCGCCACACCCGAGGGACCTACAAGTGGTATCAGAGCTTTGCTCTTGATTTCGAGTGTTGTGAGTGAGTTTGGAGAGTTTTCTACAGAGTTTTACAAGCAAAAGGAGGTGTTTTTGTTGATTTTTATGATAAAATAGGGGTAGCTCTTGAGCACTTATTTAGAAGCAAAAATCACTCTAAAACCGACTTTTGTTGTGTATTTTGAGTGTTTTGAGCATCAAAGGTTGGTTAGAAACAAGTTTCTGACCCTTTGGCTCATTTTGATTGTTCATCCGTCCGATTTTTGCCAACTCCGGTGTGTTTCCAGTGACCGGAATAGTTTGGGGAGAGTTGGTGAAAAGGTGTTCTACGTACTTACCATATATGGCAAAAAGTACAGTCTTGCTGCGTACTTACTAAATACGCAAGACCAATCTCTTGCGTACTTACTAAATACGCAAATCTAATCTTGTTCGTACTTAAGTTATATCTTGCGTACTTATCATTTACTCCTGCGTACTTATCAAGTACGCAAGAGCAAATATTAAATATGCAAGACCATTCCTCTAAGTGCACAAGGCCAATATCAAGTGCGCAAGAGTCTCTGATTTTTCTGAAATTTGACTAAGTGTTCACCATGTGAATCTTCAGAACCTTCGAAACCTTTTAAACTATGACAATGAGATCGGTACTCCTCAGAAACCATGAAAGCTGCTAAATGTAAATGATTATTCTAACTGGAAGGCACGCTTTGAGCATTACATTTCTTACTTTGATTCTTCGTTATGGATTCCAATTCTAGAAGGCTATAAGCATCCCACACACATTTATCTTGATGATGAACTGCCTAAGCCTATATCTAAACTCGATGAAGAAGAAAAGAAAGCTTATGATCGAGAGAAGAAGGCTCTTGGTTCAATCACTATGGCATTAACTCGAGAGTTGTTCCACAACTTCAGAGGTTATGACAACTCTAAGGATCTTTGGAGGGCGTTACAGAAAAGATTCGAAGGGAATAGTGATATCAAGAAGAGTAAACGGGATCTACTCAGGAAGCAGTATGAATGCTTCAGATTTTTAGAGAATGAGTCTTTAGATGACCTCATCTCTAGATTCTATCATCTGCAGACAGAATTGAAAGCTTTTGGAAAGGTTCAAGCTCATGACATGAACCTAAAAAGAAAGGAGAGCTCAGGAAGACCTTAGATACAAGACCCTTCTATGTATCATGGGACGTCTTCTACAACCAAATCTTCGGGCTCAGGAATTGCCCTTTTCTCTGGAAACTCTACTGAAGAAGATCACTCAAATGGTTGTGGTGGTCATGCATGCTATGCATCTGGATCAGGTTGTGGATCTCATCAACAATACACCTCAATAAATCCTCCCGCTACAACTTCAGCTAACCAATCAGCTATAGAAGATCATGTAGCACTATTTTCATCTTGTATGCTGGCCTACGAGAACTTCATAGGTGGCAAGCTTACAGATCCCGAGACAATAGAAGAAGACTTCAATCAAGTGGATCCTGATGACATGGAGGACATGGATATTCAATGGAATATGGCCATGATATTGAGGAGAGCCAAGCTTTTCCTGAACAGAACAGGAAGAAAGTTCATCGGCGGGCACTCTAATGCCAAGGTTGGTTTTGACAAATTCAAGGCCAAATGCTACAAGTGTCTGAACTATGGAAACTTTGCTCATGAATGTCAAAAAGACAGAGAACCAGCTTCAGGTTTTACCAGACCTAGCCAAGGAAACAACCATGGCTACAACAACTCAAACAACCACAATCAAAGCCAAAGTGGAACGTCTAATGCACTGGTAGCTCAACAGGACGACAACTTTGATTGGGGTGTTCATCTGGAAGATGCCATCATTGCACAAACTCAAGTTGTTCTCATGGCTGAGATCATGGAGTTGATGGATGCTGAGAAAAAGGAAGCTGAGGAGAAGGAAGCTGAAGAAAGGGAAGCCTCTGTAGCTGATCAAGAGGAATCTACTACTGCTGTTGCACTCATGGCCATTGGAGAAGCAACAAGTTCATCGTCTGAGGTAGATTCTAATCCTTTTTCTGTTATTTCTTGTTCTAAATGTCTAGGCTTAAAACTTGAAAATTCTAAGCTCCAAGACAAGGTCGAACCCCTTCGCATTGCAGCTCTATGTTAAAAGGAAAACGAAAAACGTTTTAAAGATTCAATTGAAATGTTGAAAAAGGAAAAACGTGATTATTCACTAAAAATAAGCGATCAACAGCTTCACTTGGATATTGCATATAAGGGGTTAGAGAAAAAGAACAATGAAATTAACAAGCTGCAAAATGAAATTTTGCAGTTGAAATGTTCTAATGAGAAGTTGAAAAACTCTCGTTTTGTGGTGGAACACTACGAATCTGTAGTGAGACAAATGAATGGCTTAGGGCTGGGTACTAATGCCATTCCTCCACCAGTTAGCAGGAAGTTTGTCAACAGCTTAGTAGACATTGATCTAACTTGTCTTGATGAGTCCTCAGGAAAGGATGACTCCTCTGAAAAGGATGATTCCTCAAGTAAGGCTAACTCCACATCTAATGAGGAGTTCTTTACTGCTTCTGATGATGGGTCGGTTAACACTTGCCCTGAAGGAGTAGTATCTGAGGAGTTGTTATCTGAACAGAAAGTCAAGAAAAACATTATCACTAATAGTGATAACTGTATTTTAACTGAACCCGATATCATTGAATCTAATGATAAATTAAAGGTAATGCTTTATGGGAGGTATAAAAATCTTAATCAAGTAAAGAAAGAAGCTTTTTCAGCTCACTATGGGCTTAGTTACAAAGAAAATTTGCAAAAATACTATACTCCTAAGAACCAATCTGTATCGGGTCAAAATCCTGTTCACAAACCAACTCCTCCTGCTCATAATGCTGAGTTATCTAATGCCAGATCTAATGAGCCTTATAGGAGAACTTACACAGACAAGAGGACTTGCTTTCACTGTGGCTTGGTTGGTCACATTTTTGTGAACTGTCCTTCAAAGAACCAAGGGAAACGGCCTATTGTTTCACAACCGGCTGTCATCCCTAAGTCGCTATCGGTGAAAATTCCCAAATGTCCAAAACAAAATGTGGTGAAAACCACCAGTTAAACCGATGGCAAAGCCAAAGATCAAATCTGAGGCCAAACCATCTGTTTTAAGAAAGGTAAGCAACCTGCTGTACCTTGTGTATCTACCTCTGGTAGTACATGTACTGATGAGAAACCTGTGGTGAAACTCTCTAAGCCACAGAGGAGGAGAAGGAATAAGTGGTTGAGAAAGCTAGAACAGCTGACTGGAGTTCAATCAGGTGAAGCTTCCACAAGTTCACCTGCTGTTGTTAAACCAAAGTTTACTGTTCCGGTTAAGAAAAAGAAGAGGTCCTGGACTATTAAATCTAAAAATTCTCAATCTCCTAGTCCTAATTCTTTTAAAGATTCATCCATTTTGAACAGTCATCACGACTGTGAGTTAAAAGAGGTAGTTTATTTTGAAAAAGATGGATGACCCAAGACCACTATGGCTTGGGTCTCCAAATCTAACTAATTCTTTTTGTGACTCGTGCAGGAACGTCCGAAGGGTACTATCTCTAACCGCTGGTATGTAGATAGTGGATGCTCCCGACACATGACAGGAAACATAGCCTTGCTTCAAGATGAGAAACCATTCAGAGGCGGCTATGTGGCCTTTGCTGGAGAGAAAGGCGGTAGTATCACGTGTCAAGGCGTGGTATCAAATGGTTGTGTCAGTTTTGACAATGTCAACTTTTGCGAGCAGCTGAAGCATAACCTGCTGAGTGTCTCCCAAATGTGCGACAAGGAGTACTCGATGATGTTTGATAAGAATGAATGCTTGATTCTCAAGCCTGGTTTTGAAGTTCCTGAAGATTGGATCCTGATGAGAGCGCCAAGGACAAACGACACCTATCAGATTGATATGAGCGTGGCAACAACCACCTCATCAGTTGCTACTTGTTTGCTTACCAAAGCGACAGAGCTTGACCCTATCTTGTGGCATAGGAAACTCGGACATATTTCTTATCATAAAATGAATCATCTGGTCCGAAACGGTTTGGTAACCGGGGTTCCTAAGCTGAGATTTACCGTTGCAGATGACTGTATGCCTTGTAAAAAGGGCAAACAGCAGCGGAAGTCTCACAAGCCCAAGCTCCAAAACTCCATTGATACCCCTTTGGAGCTATTACACATGGATCTGTTTGGCCCCATAAATATGAGGAGTATTTGAGGTAAGTCGTTCTGTCTTGTTGTAACTGATGATTTCTCACGATTTTCTTGGATGCATTTTTTAGGTACAAAGGACGAGACTGCTGATATTCTTCAATACCTGATCCTGAGCTTGGAATCTCTTTGCAAGCTGAAGGTTAGAAGAATAAGGAGTGATAACGGAACTGAGTTCAAAAATAATTTGATGGAACTTTTCCGTCTCAAGAAGGGGATCCGTCACGAATTCAGCGCCCCGTATACACCACAGCAAAATGGAGTTGCAGAACGGAAGAACAGAACATTGATTGAGACTGCAAGGACAATGCTGTCGGATACAAAGCTTCGTGTCACGTTCTGGGCAGAAGCAGTTAATACAGCTTGTCACGTCTTAAACAGAGTTCTGGTTGTGAAGAGGCACAACAAGACTTGTTACGAGTTGATCAACAATCGACTTCCCAATCTTGATTACCTAGTTCCTTTTGGTAGTCCATGTTCCTTGTTGCTATAGTACAAAGATCGCCCGTCTAAGTTTCATGCAAAAGCGGTGGAAGGCATCTTCTTAGGATACGTTGCCAACTCGCCTTGCAAGAGAGTGTACAATATAGGAACTCGTATTGTCGAGGAATGGTTTGAAGTGGATTGCAGTAAACACACCATTCCACCAGAACCAACAGGTCCAGCTTGGGGTTTTGATTATGATGCACTATTCAAGTCATTCAATCTTCCTGATCTATCTGCAGTTGACGCCGCAAATGTTTATGAATTATTAGGTGGCAGCGATGACTCCAGTTTCTCTACTCGTGCTACTGTACCGATTGTAACTCCTGATTCCAATGCTGCATCTGCATCTAGAACTCATGACAGTGATAACAGTGAAGATATTCATGTTGATGGAAATGACGCTCAAGCTAATCCTAACACAACTGTAGGAAATGAAGCTTAAGCTGATCCAATTAACATTGAATCTTCTTCTTCTGGAACACAGGAAATGGGGGAGTTAAGCACGAATCTCGATTCAGAAATTCAGGAACCGAATGTACCAGAGACGAGAGTGCATAAGAATCATCCAATCGACAACATTATTGGTGATCCTCATGCCGGTGTTCAAACTCGTCATCAAACCATTGCAAAGAAAACTTGTCTTTACTCGGAGATACTTGACACTGGTGTCATGGAAACATGTCTGCATGCTGCATTCGTATCCCAGTTAGAGCCAAAGAATGTGAAGGAGGCTCTCACGGACAACTGTTGGATTGAGGGAATGCAAGATGAATTGTCTCAATTCCAAAAGTTGCATGTGTGGGATTTGGTTGACATGCCAAAAGGCTTTCAACCAATTGGAACTAGATGGGTGTTCAAATGCAAGACGGATGATCCTCATGTGGTTGTGAAGAACAAAGCAAGATTGGTTGTTCAGGGTTTTTACCAACAAGAGGGCTTGGATTACACGGAAGTATATGCCCCAGTTGCTAGAATTGAGGCCATTCGACTGTTCTTGGCTTATGCCACATATGTCGGCTTCAATGTCTATCAACTTGATGTGAAGAGTGCTTTCCTATATGGTAAAGTTCATGAAGAGGTCTATGTCACTCAACCTCCCGGCTTTGAAGATCCGCATAATATCAATAAAGTGTATAAGCTTGACAAAGCACTTTATGGTCTTAATCAAGCACCGCGGGCAAAGCACTTTATGGTCTTAATCAAGCACCGCGGGCATGGTATGAGACATTATCTAAGCATCTACTATCTAATGGTTCAACCGTGGACAGATTGACTCGACCCTCTTCATTAGGAAAGCAGGAGGTGACATTCTTCTTGTACAAGTCTACGTCGACGACATTATTTTTGGATCTACCAATGAAGGGATGTGTAGGGAATTCGAGCAGGTGATGAAGTCCAAGTTTGAAATGAGTAACATGGGTGAATTGTCGTTCTTCCTAGGTCTGCAAGTCAGTTATAGAGAGGATGGCATTTTTCTACATCAAACTAAGTATGTGCAGGACATCTTGTCAAAATACAAGATGAATGATAGCAGTACTTATGGCACACCTATCCCAGTCAATCATGGTCTGCATCCTGACAAAGATGGAAAGGATGTGGATTGCAGATTGTACCATGGGATGATCGGATCACTTATGTATCTCACAGCTTCAAGACCTGATATAATGTTTGTTGTGTGCTTGTGCTCAAGGTTTCAGTCTCAACCGAAGGAGTCACATATGATCGCCGTGAAGAGAATTTTCAGATACTTGAAAGGGAAACCTCGATTGGGTATTTGGTACTCTAAGCAGCAGTCATTTGACTTCAAAGCCTACACTGATTCAGACTATGGCGGTTGTAACCTTGACAGAAAGTCAACTTCTGGTGGATGTCAATTCTTAGGAGACAGACTGGTTTCCTAGCAGTGTAAGAAGCAGTCAATGGTTTCTGTCTCAACTTGTGAAGCAGAATACATTGTTGCGGCGAGCGGTTGTTCTCAGATATTGTGGATTCAGCAACAATTGAGAGACTATGGCTTAAACTTCACTGGAACTTGTTAAAGTTCACACGGATGATAATCTTGCTGACCTTTTCACAAAGGCATTTGATCGATCCCGTTTTGAGCATCTTGTCAACTTGATAGGAATGTTCAATCCTGAGTGAAAAACTTGTTTTTCGTAAATCAATTCAATTCATGAAAGTTAAATTTTATTTTCTTTTAAGTTTTCTGTATAGTTCTTTTAACTTAAAAAAAATAGAAAATGGAGAAAATTTCAAAGTTAACTTGAGAAAAGAGGAAATGATAGTACATCAGAAATGATCTAAACGTCACAAACTGCTCATATGGGAAATGATTGTGTCATGCTTACTTAATTGTTTAAATTATTATGTTTTTAATCTGTTTATTTACAAGTAATTTGAATTGTCAGTAGGCTGTATGCGTCTTTGAATCACTAGTAGTGTGGAAACTAAAGTCTAAATTACAACTGTGATTTGAACCCATGTTTGCTAGTGTGTGTGCGTAAAAGAATAGAAAAGATCATTATCAGATAAAGGATGTTAGATTTTGGCAATAATTTTCTTTTGAGGTCAGTTTCGGGTTATGTCGTTAGCACAATTAATGCGGTTTCATCTCACTGCCCATACTCACAAGTATGCAAGGAGAGATTGAATCAAGACATGTCTCTACATCAACCGTTGAGCATGTATTCACCCTTGAATCACTCCTGATTCATTGAAATCAAATCCAGATAAAAGTTGGATTCCCTTACCTTATTCAAACACCATACTCATTATCCTAAATCATCATACCGATATTCAATGAAGAAGATCAAATGAAACCAAGACATATGAATAACTCGATTCTGAATCTTATGATTCCTGATAATCCTTATGGACTCTGCTTGATTTTTCCTGTGCTAATAGATGTAACTTCATATGGAAAATTTAGAAAATCATTGGGAAAATCTTAGATGCCTTGAGATAGTGCAATTTACATTATTGTAGCATATCAATGGGGTACACGTTGTATATCTTATAATTAATACCTTAATACACAAGAACGTGATACAGATGCTTATAGTTTCAAATCTTATAATATTGTCAACTTGAATTACTTGTTTATGTGCTTATTATGTATGAATAAATAGTAAAACCATGACATGATCCCATATTCTTTGATGTTTATATTGTATCTTTTTTGCTATAAGTTAGCCTGATATGATCCTCTGCTCGTGTCTTTGATCAAAAATAGTTTGTGTAAATATGTGTATATTTCTATCTAGAAACGATCAAAAAGATTTTAAGTTTAGGAACAGTTCAATCTTAATCAGAAAAACAAAAAATATTTGTGTTTAACTTTCCTGAATTGAGTGTGAATCCTCCTGATTGAATATTTTTATCTTGTTCGTTATTTGACTTGAAAAACTTCATAATTTGAGTTGAAAGTTGGCGCACTTAAGGGTTTCTGCGTACTTGTCAAGTGCGCATGAAGTAAGCCCTGCGTACTTAACAAGTACGCAAGAGTTAAGCCTTGCTCACTTGTAAGTACGCAAGAGTTAAGTCTTGCGCACTTAGCAAGTACGCACGACCTTTTTGTGTTGGGTATAAATACAGGACTTAGAAAAATTTTCAGATTTTATCACATTCAAATTCTCAGTCGCCTGTTCAATTCCCTCCGACGTTTTTACTCAAAAATCCGAGTGTTCCAAACCGATTTTTCGTCCCATCTCTAGTATCATCATCGTGTAACAATCAATCGGTGAGAATCTTGAGCCAATCCATCCACAAAAATCACGATTTTGGATCGATTTGAACATTTGAAAAATTTAGGGTTTAATTCGAGCTTTTTAGTCAAATTTTGGGTTGTTTGGGTAAAACCTTATAATTAAAACTTAATTAGAACCAGTGATCGACCCTTAATCAGTCCGTTTAATCCCTTCATTTTGAATTTAAACCTCGATGGTCGACGGTTCATCTGGGTGTTCGTTTAAGTCAAAATTGGACCATATAGTAGTGATTTGGTGTTGATGTTGGTTCCATGGGTCGTAATCACTGATTCCGACCTTGTGGTGACCTAATCCACCTCCTTGTTTGAACATCTGTTGATTTTTTATTTCTGAAAAAAATATGAACAAGTGCGTTTCCTGTGCACTTAACAAGTACGCAAGAAACATCTCATGCGTACTTCTTAAGTACGCAAGAGGAAATTCCTGCGTACTTGCTAAGTACGCATGACCAACACTTGGGAAAAATTTCTAAGTCTGAAATTTCAGTTCAAAGAGTAACTGCTATACTGTGTCATGTTTATTCATTTCCAATGAAACTTGTTGTTCTGATTATATTTTCTGTGTGTTTTTGCAGATTATGGCTCGGGCATTTACGAACGAATTCAATCTGTTAGCTAATAGTCAACCGGAATGGAAGGGTGCTTCTCTACAGTACCGCGAGATAGTTAATTTCTTGAACCGTTCAAAAACCAGCTACGCTATTTCTGCAGACCCTATCGTTTCAAGACCTTATCTGGAGCAATTTTAGGAGACTGCGGAGCATGATTGCATGGTAACCCCCAATGTTATAAGGGCTACCGTGGCTGGTCATGACATCGCTTTCTCTGAAGATACAATTAGAAGGGTCCTGCAATTCCGAGATCTCTCAACCGACCTGACAGCCTATCCAGACTACTTTGTGGATGGCTGTTGGAGGCAACGAATGGGATATGTCGGTGCGAGAGACTATGCTTCGTATAAGAAAATGTGGGTTCTTGACCAATGGAGATATTTTGCCCACGTCATGATCATGTGCATCTCCTCAAAAAAAGCTGAAAAGGATGCAATGGGTCATGACCTTGCTGCAGCCATGGTTAGCCTATCTCTCAATAAGGGCTACAATTTCTCACGCTACATATTCAAAGCCATCAATGATCAGATTAACACGGATGAGAGGTTCAGATTCTTATTATACCCTAGGTTTGTGCAACTTCTGGTAAACGATGCGTTGCCAAACCTACCTGCTACAGGGGAGAGATTGCAAGTGAAAACGGTGGACAAGAGGGTGTTTACACAGTTTTTAAAGCTAGGCAGTGTAGATCCTACCCCTGAGCACACAACACTCTTTCGCCACCTTATAAACGAAGCATACGTGGCACCAGGTGACTGGATATAGTATAGTCATGATTCGAAGCCAGAGTTGAGTGAACATTCAGATGAACAACAACAACAAGAAGAGGAAGATGAAAGTGAAGATGGATCGTCTGATAGTGGAGACGAAGGAGCCGAAAATGATGGTGATGAGGGATCTGACTCCGAAGAGACAGAGTCTGATTCTTCTGATTCCGATGATGCACCATCTCAGGTACACCCAAGGAGAACGACAAAGGTAACCCTACCTGAATCATCCTCAAAGAGAAAGCGACATGCTTCAAGCAGCGAATATGAGCCAGATTCTGACTCTGACGCTGCTATACAGAGACAACGACGTGAAAGCATTCATAGGCAGCAACAACCTATTCCTAGTCAGGTGGTGGTGAGTCCTCAGCAGCAAGTACAAGTTTCAGCTGTGAGTTCTGATTCAGCTTCCACCCCACCTTCACAGCAGCTACATAGAAGATAAAAAAGGAGGCCACAGGTACAACCTTACATGGCAGTCACTTCAATCACAGAGGAGGTTCCTATGATAGTGACCCTCCCTATCATATCTGCCCAGGTGGCGGTGACTACTCCAATTCTCACGAAGTCAGTCACCATCACCCCTTCCATAACACCTACAACCGTCATCACATCCACAATCCCAACAACCACCATTGATCCTTTAAGTCAACCCTTCAACTATGGGAATATACCCAAGGGTTTGACTTCGACACCATCTTCTCCTCCCCAATTCACAATGCCGAAGCGTCATCATCCAGACATCCTGATCCTAATGATGCAAGGATAGATGTTCTGGAAACCCAAGTTGCTGGATTATTGGAAACTATTCGGAAGTCAAAGGAGGAATCTGATGCTCAACAAGCACTAATTAATTCGTTGGTGGATGAAGTTAGGATTCTAAGAAGCCAGAGAACGGGGACTGAAGAGAGACTGAAGAATGTCATGGCCTAGAACGAGCTTCTAATCAGGACAAATGAAATGATTCTGGGTCACAGGTCATCTCTAGAGCTGAGGTTTGATACTCAACATAAAGAGCATGCGCTGATGATCAAACTAATTGCTGATCTGACCAAAAAGCTTGATGCTCATGGGGAGAAAGATGAGGAGAAGGAGAAAGAGAAGGAGAAGGAGAAAACTACTCGTGATGAGGCTTGTCATCCTGTTGACTTGAAGTCGGTCCTAGTGGAGGTGAGCACCAAGCTTTAGCAATTGTGCCCATCTCTGCTATTCCAATGGCTCAGGGGGAGTCTACTCATCAAGAGGGTGGTGATACCTCTGGTGGTGGTGGTGGTGACAAAGGAAAGTCAGTGGCTGAAGTGCTTAAAGATCTATCTAATGATGAGATCTTATACTTAGAGCCTGACTATTCCAAGGAAGCACAGATCGATGCTCTCTTTAACCTAGAAGAAGGAGAGATCGACTCTGGTGATGATTGGGATGATGATGATGTAGTAATTGAAATTCCCAAGGGTGACGGGGAAGGAGAGTACGAGTTAGAAGATGGAGAGATTTTTGAATTTCCATCCTTTGAAGCTCAGCTCGACACAGGTTCAGTCGAGCATGCTAGTAATGTGGAAGCCTCGACTGAAGCCTCCCCAGTTTACCCTATACCTGTGGATCTGGAGGCACCAAAAGAAAAATATATGCCTTCTACTTCATCTAAGGGTCCAACTCCTGTTTGGCAAAAGACGTCTATCATAGACAAACAAGGGGCAACAGGGATGATCTTGGCTGTAAGGTTCGAGGAGGATAAGCAGTTGTTCGCAATCAAAAGATCTGGGGGGTTCAATACTTGAAGCCAACCAGTGAAGCGTTCAACTCCTTACCCAAATACGACCTTGTGAACCTAGCAAACCGATAGCTGTTGGGTCATTCTAATCATGCAGTGGCGATGAGTTTGTGGGTGGTTCTACAGCGGGAAGCAAGATCTGGGAACTTCGAAGTGTTCAAGCCTCAAGTGCCCAAGAGAGTCAAGGATAAGACTACAAGACATCCTGTGACTAAGAAATTCTTAAAGAAATTGGTATACAAGCCAGTGCTACGTGAAACTAAAATTCCCCTGAGCAAGTTATCTCAAGATATTCTTGGTGACATGTGGTACTGGTACGTAGATCCAAAGACGGGCGAGGCTGTGGTGATAGGAAAGGTACGGTCAGAAAGTGGATGCTTAGTGCCGAGGGAACTAATCAGAGTATTTGATGAAGTCTGCTTCATTAACTTCTCTGTGAAAGATCTGGAGGCACAAGCAGACAGGTACAACATGCATACGGATGAATGGACGAAATTCCTTGCTTCTAAATATGACAAGGTGATCAAGTTCTGCCTTGACTATAAGAAGAAGATGGAAGCTAAAGATGCATAGCTGTGAAGACTGAAGACTAAAGATCGAAGATGATCCAGAGCTGTTGTCAATGGGGAGTTTGTTGAAGCACTTACCTGTGACAAACACTCTGGAGAGATTCTGGATAGATAGAGTCTTAGTTTAGTACTTTCATTTATGTATTTGTCTTTGTTTTGTAAGTGTCTGTATGTATTAGTTATCGAGTTGTATTTACTTTTACATATTGACTTTTGCAGATTTCTCTAAGTGTTTTGCGCACTTGTATGTGTGCAGGAGATAGTTCCTGCGTACTATCTATGCGTACTTGCTAAGTACGCATGAGCAAATTGCCCTGCGCACTTACTAAGTGCGCAGGCATCATGTCGTGTATAAATAGGAAAGGTTGACAGTAGATAAGTACGCAGTCATAGTAGCAAATACGTAGAACTTTGTAATCTCAGAACTTCTCTCTGTAACCTTCAAGTGTTTGACGAACGTTTATAGTGATTATCTTGTCGGTTTACTTTGTTTCGTAAGACTCTCCACCTAGTCACGGGTATTCCGCACCCGGTCCGACTAGTAAACCCACTTGCATGTGACGATCTGCCACACCCGAGGGACCTACACCACCACATCCACTACCACCATCATCATACCACCTCTATTAACATCATCATCCACCACATACACCATCTATCATAACAATCCAAAATCCATCATCCATATCATTCACCATCCACCACGACCATGGGGAACTTGAAACCGTTTGTGACCGGTGATCGACCGTGCTGTGGCATGCATGTCTATGTGTTTGCCACCCATTGAGTATGTTTTTCTGCAACTATCTATCTTGAGTCTTTTATTCTTAGTGAGTCAGTGTGAGTTAGTCGAGTCTTTTATTTTTAACTTGTGTCAGTTTGATGCTGCGGGTTTGTTGTGTGGTTTATTTTACAGGTTTTATCATTCCACCCGTACTCAATATCCATTTGGGCGGGATTGATTATCACATACACACAGTTTGTAAAGGAAACCTGACAGTCTGTGCAACTGCAACCGAAATGCTATACGGTGCACACAAGGATGAAGGAAGCTGGATATATTCACTGCTACATTACCAGCTAAGTCGATTCCTTTTATTTTTTCATTTTTATTTTTAGTTGTGTCTTGCTTCACATTAAGGACAATGTGTCTTTCAAGTGTGGGGATGTGAGTGTTTAGTTAGCTAGTTTGTCTTGTTTATAAAAATTCAAAAATACAAAAAAAAAATAAAAATTTTAAAAAATGTCCTTGGAAATAACTGCTTATACTTAGAAAATGATAGTACAACTGGATCTTTGTTGAGTTTAAATGATTTAAATAATAGAAAACGTGTTTAATTAGTAATGTTTTGGTAGACCTAGCTAGCTAGTAAAGCTTAAATATCATGTTTGTGTTGTTTAAGAAATAACTAAATTAAATCATGATATCTTGTGGGTATCCATCTTAGGGTAATGGTAATACTGAAACTGTCAATATAGGGTGATAGGTACCACAGTTAAGTTAAAATTTTGAGTTTTTTGAAGTTTCATGGCACACCACTCTCTTTTTATGAGAATAAATCCGAGTTTGGGTGGCGCCCACATCCATAATTCCATAATTCTTGAGCTTATTTGATTAAATCTAAGTTTCGCCTACGTGTCACACGTCGGGTTCCAGCTTGATTGAAACACCACTGGGTTGGTTCTTATATGTTTCATTGTTTAGACTGTAGTCTATGTGTTACCTTCCGGGATAGTGACTTGGTTGAAACGCATCTAGACGAAAGTTTAATCTGCTTATTAATGCTCATCATTATCATCCATTCATTCATTGATCATCATTATTTCTAAAAACTTGTAAATTTTAGTTTAACGTGGTAGGGTAAATCTATATAGTTTGATCCGTGCCTAAAGATATCCATGAGTCGGGATTAGGTAGAGCTGTAACTTTGAGTGTGAGTCACATAGATGGATTGATATGCCTGGTAATGTAATGTTAGAACACGTAACAGGGGCTTGAAAGTTGGTGCTTGGGTTTAATCGGACAAAAATACTGATTATTGCTTTTTAACGCGTGAGTATATTTTGCAAATTGGTAATTGATGTCTGTTAGTTAGATGCCAGTTATGATTCCATTTGCATCTTTTTCGAGGACAAAAAAATGTTAAGTGTTGGGATATTTGATGTAGTGCAAATCAAACATCTTTAATCCAATTTTTATTTTGTGTTTTAGTTAGTTTTATCTTTGTTTTGAGTCGTTTTTATTATGTACTGAGTCTATTGTATATTTACAAATCACGAAGATATCGAGCATGAGAAGAAGCCGGGATATTAAAAGAAGAAAATATTAAATTTCAGTCTCTTGTGGTACGTGAGAGAGGAGCAGAGAAGTTCTCGCGGTACGCGAGGACTCTAGAAATCAGCCGTGACTATTTTGGCCTTCGCTGTACGCGAAGGCCTGGCATGTTTCTATCGCGGTACGCGAGTGAAGGAAAATCCAAAAAAACCCTAAAATTTGATTTAAATAGATTTTGATTCCCATTCTTAGAGGAGTTCGATTGATAGCCGTCTGGAAGAGTTCTTAGAGGCGATTTTGAGGCTGGAGAAGGGATTAGAAGCCAAAAGTTGAAGACTTTGCTTCCGAGTTCGTTGTTTAGACGTTCTAGGTTTCAAGATTCGATTTTTATTCTTTAATTTGTGTGTTTGATACCATGGTTTGTGTTTTTACTTATGTTTTTAGTTGTTTGAAAATGATCCTAGGCTAAAACTCTTATATTGCCTAGGTCACATGATGAATACTTAGTAAAGTTTCGATTTTTATTGGTTTTTAGATTCTATTAATGGTTTTATGATTTTGTAAAAGATCTTGAGTTGATTATTGTGATGTTATTGCATGTTTAGATCTGATCTTGTGTTTGATTTCAATTCCTTCCGTTGATTGTGGTTGTCTGCCAGTTTGATTAGCGTATATTGGTCATAGATCTTAGGGTTTGTGATTAGGGTGGTTTGCTAGACGTAGTAGCCATAGGAGTTGTCTTTGATTACTGATTAGAGTTGAGTGTGTATCCTAGTTCAATACCCGAGAGCTGAGAATTAGACGTTTAGTCTTCGTCATTAGGAATCCGAGTGTCAGCTGTCTGAGAAGAAGCCAGTATTAGGTGTTTAGTGTTTGTTGCTATTCGTGTCATAGTTGTTATCTTGAGATTACCCCGTGCATTCTTTGAGTGTATTGGTGGACAGTGAGACTGAGAAGTAATCTGTCTACTAGGGTACTTTATCATAGTTGGAAATACCTGAGAAGTGATCCAACAATCTGGTGAGTTATTACATCTTTAGGTTCCTTAGTTGGTGACACCCTGAGAGTGATTGGGGATCCACTAGGCTGTCTAGAGTTGTTTCATTAGAAACCTAGATCCATTATAGTTTCAATAACCGATAGAAGTTGTGCTTTGCAAGTAGGATTCCGACCTAGGTGATATTCTTCCCATCTCTTGATTTCATCTTAGTTCTTGTTATTGATAGTTGAGTCGACCTTAGTTTGGTGCATTCCTTAGTCAAAATTTAGTGTAGTAAACCCCCCAAACCAAATCAATATTTAGTCCGAGCAGAGTCTAGTATTATTATCGTAGTGTCCCTAGGGTTTGATATTCCGGTTTACCAATAAGTTGTGCTACATTCGATAGGTACACTTGCCTGTCAGTGCGGTTTAGTTCATAGGAACTCCATCTTATTACTTAGGAGTCTAGGTTAGGTTTTATTAGATTTATATAGACCGTCTGGGCGACATCAGATTCCAAACAAAATTTTATGATCCATATCTATGTGTTCAACTTGAAAATTTTCCTTTTCAGCCTTTTGAAGTCTTTCTGTTAAAATTTGATTATTATTCTTTTGGGTAGTAAGTTGCACAATTAAAGATCGGTTTTCTCCAGAAATGTCACAGATTTTCTTTAAGTACAATTTCTCTTTTTTAGCCACAAAATCATACATCACCTTTATATGATCATGTTCATCCACTAAAGCTTGGTTGATGAATCTATATTTTTGAATTTCATTTAAATAGGACTGAGCTTTGCAAAGTTTAGATACTACCTCAGCTGGAACAACAGTGAGATCCTCAGCCGGTTGAATCATGACAAGCTTAGCCTTCTCTTCAATGTCTGCCATCATAGCCTTGTCAGCTGCTTCCTCATTATGTTCTCCCTAATGATAGTGTCCATCAGTTTAACAGACTAGAGCTGTAGAGCTGGAAGATGTGGTGGTGGACTTAGGAGAATTTGCAGCTTGCTTCTCATTGGAGTTCTTCTTTTCATGTTGCTCCTTGGATGATGGATCTTTGCTTTTTCTTGCAAAATGAACCAGCTGGTCACAGTTGTAACATCTAACTTTCTTGATGTCAAAGCCCAAGGTCTTTCCTGCTTTGAACCTATCCATTCCAATCCTCTTAGTGAATCTCTTGGCCCTCAGAGTCAGCATAGCCATACACCAATCAATGTCCATCTTCTCCAAATCATCAGGATTGATCTGCTCCAAGTCATCAGGTTGAAAACTGACCGGTGTCAAGTTTCCAGAAATCAGGGCATCATAGCATGAAATGAAAGCAATCATAATAGGCAGATACTCATCAGGGATCATTGATGCTTGCTTCTGAGAGGTAGAGGAGCTGGAAGGCTGAATTCCAGAAATAGAAGGTGGCAGTCTGAAAGTAAGACATAGTTGATTTGATGGAAGAAACTGATTCAACAATAAGAGTTGTGTTTCCTGACTGATTAGTAGGAGTAACCACACCCTTCTTGATTTCCAGCTCATAGGATTCCAAAATGCTGTAAAGTGCTCACGTTCTTAGTTTTCTTGATCATAATTCCGTACATATTCCATTCTTCTGGAAGTGAATCAAGTAGCTTTTTGTTTAATTCAATAGTGGGATACTCAGCTCCCATAACTTTCAATCTTGACACAATGCTAGAGAAACGGTTAATCAGATCAGACATAGACTCTCCAAGAACACTGCTGAACATCTTATATTGCTTCTTAATCAGATCCCTCTTGCTCTCCCTGACTTCAACACTTCCCTCATATATGGTACAAAGAGCTACCCATAGATCCTTGGCTTTGGTGTATTCAGAAAAAGTGTTGAACACCTCCATGGGATAAGCCATAGCAATGGATCGATAGGCCTTGTTGTCTCTAGTAATAAATGCAATATATTTTTCTTCATATTCAGCCACAATCTTGGGACGCTGAACATATGCAGTAGTAGTGACAGGCTTGTGGGGACCATCAGTAATGGAGTTCAGAAGTGTGTGGTCATGGAACTGAATGAAAGTCCATCTTCATGGTCCAGCCATCAAAGTCTCTTATGGACACCAAGGCAGGTGGTTTGTTTCCTCCAGAATATTCATTGTTGCTTGAAGATGCCATAACTCAGAAAAGTTTCTTGAACAGAAGCTAGTTTCGGGTGACAGAATACTGACCGAAACTACTAGTTTCGATAGAAAAGATGCTGACCGAAACTCCTAGTTTCTATAGTGAAAACCCGACTGAAGACTCCAAGGAAAAACCAACATAAACTACAAGTTTCGGGTGATCACTAGTTTCGGGTAACCAGTAGTTTCGATGACAATGCTGCAAAGGTTAGTTTCGATACAAATAAGACAAATTAACAAGTTTTGATGATAAATTTTCTCAGACAAAAAGTACAGACAAGAAGTTTCTATAGACAAAAGAAAACATATATTGTCCCTTGGTAGTTTTAATGCCTTCTTCACCAAGCTTCACAAAAACTCCATTGAAGAACAACTTCAATAATCAAAGTAATCATAATAGAAATCCAAACCAATGAAAATCTTCCAAAATTGCTCCTGATTACGAATCTAGTCTTCAAATTGAGAAAACTCGAACAAATATACCCGAAATCAATGAAACAGTACCCCAAAACAATGTAACAGTGCACAGAAACTTCAGAACTAGAAAAACTTCAAACAGAGGCTAGAAATCACCTAAAATTGATCACAAAACCTGATAATACTCAGAAATCACGAGCATAAAGCTCTGATACCAATTGTAGGTCCAGATTCTAGGCAGAATCAACAATACTGATTGATTACACACACACACGTGCTTGCGGAATGGGTGTGTATGGTGGTGAAACAGAGGTAAGAAACAGGAGATTGGTGAAGATAACAGGATAACCTCACTTGAATAACAATACACAATGATGTGACATTGCAAGAACACGATGAATAACTCAAAGCTTGTATTGATTCAAGGTAAAAACTATGAAAGAGAGAATGCAGGGTTACAGTCGCTATCCATACCGAAACTACTAGTTTATAGGAAGTTGATAGGCATCGAAACTATGCTCATCGAAACTACTAGTTTCGGTTGAGCATTTACATGAATGATCATCCTACGAAACTTCCCATCTATCGAAACTACTAGTTTCGGTTGAACAACCACAACCTAAACTAGGTAGTTTCGATGGTTCAGACTTAGACTAATTCAAAAAAATACATCTACTTAAGTGACAGAAATACAAGGAAATAAAATAAAGTACAGATTGTTCAAAAGTTACAATGATGTCATTAGCTTACAAAAATCACAACCCTACATTCATAGTTGTCTATGAATTTGGGGGTGGAACCCCATGAATGTGTTCAAGATACTTTGCGGGTCATTTTAATAAACTATTTTTGTTTATGAACTCAACAGCTTTGTGCTGACCCATGTTTTATTAAATGTTTTTGAACGCATCACATGTAGACAATAGATGAGGCATTTCCAAGACTAGAATGAACTGATGAATGATCCAGATGATAGGAATGCCTGAAACTATAAGTCCCGAATGATATGCTCCTTATTAGGAACGATGATAAAATGTTATGTAACATTTTGATTCCACGAATGTAAACAATGTTTTGATGAAATGAAAGATGATGTTTTAGTTTCCGCTGCGTGTTTTGGTATCAACGTCACAGTAACTAGAAGGTAACCTTCTGACCGGTATGTAGTTATCTGACAAATGGAATGTTCTATCTAAGGAAAGAACGGTGTGTAAATCTCCCCTAGACCCGTTGTTCTTTCCTGGGAACATATCTGTTGGAGGTACTACTATGGTTAGATAACTGTCCTATGTTACGGGTGTTACACCTACTGGGTAAAAACCTAGCACCAAGCACCACCCTCAAGTTATCACCCTACCCCCTCCCCCTTCACCCTCCTCTTCTCGGTGGAGAGGCAACCCCAAGGGGTCCTCCCCTTTTACCTTGTTTCTCTTGGCACCCACCAACATGATTGTCTCCATAAGACCAAGATGTCTCATTTGATACATTCATGTCCCCACCTAGACACAATACCCATAGTGTAATACACAATTGGAGATGTATAAATAGGCAAGGGTAATCCATGCAAACACCACACCAAACCCACCTCTCAATCAACCAACACTCACTCTTCCTCTCCTCCCTCTCACTCTCGGCACACCATCACCCACCCTCTCCCTCCCCTTTCACGACAGCCACCACCACCGCACACCCCCCTCACACGGTTACGACCGTCACTACACACCACCATTCCATTTCACCACTTTATTTCCTTGGTGATTCACGACTTAACCTATATACTACCTCCATCGATTCTCAGCTCAACAACAAGCCCGAATACCACCTTCTCGGTTGCATGTCTCAAGTGTTCAAGGCTTGCTAGGTGATCTCGGGTGCTAAACGGGTGTTCGTGCTAGCGTTACAGGTCTCCATTTCTCTCCATATTATTCTCGTGAGTCTTCGTGTCATCTTAAGTTATGTGTTTATTAGTTAACTTATATTATGATAAACACCCATGAGAAAACCCTAGACTTGTCACTAAGGTTACTAAATTAATCATAACCGACTTAAAATAATAACATTGTAATGAGTAGTAAAATATTAGTATTTACATAAGTTATATACCTTTATATTACTAAAAATATATACATGCTCTTACTTGGGCTAAAACCCGAAAACAACGGTTACTTTAGGTATAAAAAAAATCTACAAACTTTGTAAAGGTATTATTATTAATATCATGACTTTTATGTTTAACATTAGTATTATCATTATGATCACTACTATTATTATGAGTATGAGCATTACTATTATTATTATGGATATTATTATCGTTAGTATTCATATACGTCAATATTAAAATCATTATTGACATACAACGGTAGTAATAACATTTTCAAAAAAAGGAAACCAATTGGATTCATATATATATATATACATTCGTGTATATATATATATATACTTTCATATTTGAGAAACTCATATTAAACATAGATATATACATTTATAATGATACATGTATATACATATAAATGTTTTTGTAGAATGAAAACATTTTCTAAAAATATAAAATGGATTAATAAATATTAAATGTATTTATTTAACATACGAGACACCTTAATATAACTCTAGCAACTAAGGATTCAAGACCATTCCCTTGATAAAAACATATTGATATTTTTAAATGAATATAAATATGTGTTTGGATAAATGAGGCATATCACCAACGGCGGTCGAGTCAAACTTTTATGAAACATAACGATGTAACATCCATGATTTCCTAGTATTATTTTATTTTATTCTATATAAAAATGGCATCCGTTTCAATCCCGTTTTTGTTCAAACACACTTTGTCATATTAATTATTATTCTAAACATGTATCCATTTAAAATTTCAACCCCGCATTTACATATTATTTTCTACTGTATACATAATATATATATAGGTGTTTAATTATAAATAAATATACATATACGTTTGTTTATATTAAATAAACCCCTTATACAATTTGTAATTCTATTTATTTCCTTTATAAATAGTTATAATAACAATTAGATTTTTATAAATTTTATAAATAAATAAAATGAATTTAAAACAAATAGAAATAGGGTTCTATTTTACAAAAAAATAAGATGTATAATTTTTTATAAAAACTATTTAAAGTTGAGAAAAAGAATTAAACTAAACCAATTGAACCCCATCCTTATGCTTGAACCCTGGTTTTCTTCCAATACACGATTTTGACTTTGAAAAGTCAAAATCGCAAGCCTAAATCACGAATCATCCAATTCCAATCAAAATGGTTACTATATTCAGACAAATCATACTATCCTTGATTCATGCACGCGATTCTTCCTGTTTTAAACATCCACAATCACTCCTAAATCACTAGAATTCAAAACCCATCTATGAAAGGAAACTATGAAACAAATCCGTGATTCAAGCTCCAATCTCGCGAAATCCGTCCGATTTCTGGCTGTAAAACGCATGCTAACACCATATACATCTACCTAATTCGATTACAAGCTTCAAAAACCTCATATTTCACTCCTTTCTTTTCTCTCGTTTTTGTCATTGGCGCTAAGTAGGAGACGGGGTTCCGATCTCGCCAAGACTCAACGAAACACAGGTCTTTCTTGACTCCGGAATCGATCTCAGGTATTCACCTTTCCTCCCCTACAATCGTATTACCTCTGGTTATAGAAATCGATTTAGGTATTAGGGGTTTGAAGGGCTGGTCACGACAGGGAGGTTGGGGAAGGAGGGTTCCCAGAACCCATTTGATAAAAACTAATTTGCTTCTGAATCTTAACAAGACTGGTGCCCAGGTCTACTGGTTAAATCAACCCCCCCCTCTAGCACAGGTCACGGGTTCGACCCGGGCAGACCCTGTTTTGCTTTTGTTTTTGTTGTTATTTTCTTGTGTACACACACATACACCCATATATGCATTTTAACTATTATTGTTAAACTATGATTACTAAACAAACCTTTTTAAAGATTTTTCAAGGATTTATAATTATTATCCGTTATAAATAAAATAAAAGGGGTATTTATATATATATTTCTTTACCACTATATATATATATATATAATTCAAAACATAACAAATGTTGGTGTATTTCATAAACCCTATTATTATACATATGACTTTTAAACCTATAAAATAAACGTGATTTAACGTCATGACTTATATATATATATATAAGTATATAAACTAGACCTTTCAAACGTGGTGGTTTATAATAAGTCATTATATTTGCAATTTAACTCGCATCTAATAAGATAAATGTTTATAACTATTCTAGTAACATATTTATCATATTTTCTTTTATTAGGGTTTTATATAATTATGCAATCCTTTTAATAACTTGATTTTTTCATAAATAATATTACTAATCGCATAATTTACTTATGATAGATTATTATATTATCCCATCATAATGACTATTTTAAACATCGTCTTAATAAAATTATTTTTTTTTTAAAAAGTACAAATAATAATTATTGTTGACGCCTAAAAAGTCGCTTTTATAAATACAACTTATAAATTATCACTTTATTTGAATCCTTAATCGTTCGTTCGTTCGTTCCAAATCTTAAAGTCCAAATCGTTCCGTTCCTATTTCTTTTAATCACTCCTATAAATTAAATATGTGTAACTATTTAATTAGGGCATTGTTGATCCGATTCACTTGTCCTCACGATCTAGTTCAAATATAAGTCATAATATCAATGTGAGTTTTACATAGCCCCTTTTACACTGTTTTACATTTTTGGGGTGAAACATGAACAATTACAATGATTTACACAAACTACACAATACAAATCCACTTTACAATTTGTGTGCAATTTGAGCTTTATGTTTGAGTATTATGTATGTTAACTACTTTATGTGCAATTACATGTACAATCATTAACTATTCAAGTCGACGGTTAACAATGTAACACCCAGTATTTCAGGTCATTATCCATATTCATAATGGCACGTTCGTATTTTATATTTGTTAGGAGTATTATCTTTGACATGGTATTGTCAGAAGTCTAGCAAAGGAACACGTGCCATATTTTAGTAATTTTCAAGAGTTACTAGAATAGTAAACGGTTATAACCCGCAAGATATGGTCGTTGGTGATTAAAAATAATGTTATTCCAGAAAAGTCTAGGGAGACGCTTTAAAAACATAAATATTGGTGACTAACTTTTATAAAAAGTTGACACATAAATAAGTTACACAACTCTAAGTTATTTTATGTGTATACATGTATAATATAGTTCAAGTAATACCTACGTCGGGAATTCACTAGCAGATTATTAAAGCTAGTCAATCTACACAAAATGTAGGACGTTTTAATAATTAAATATATTAAAACGGGTATTAATTTCGGGTAGTATACCGCGTCTAAATCAATCACATCATCATCATGATTGCTTTGCTTACAAAACACTCAAGCGTCATGATCATCATGATTATGACCAAGAGTACAAGCAACCTCAAGGATCACATCACCATCATTATATCTTTGCTTATACTCCACTCCAACGTCAAGTCGTAATGATGATGACTTGCTGAGTTCTACACTCAACCCCTTTTCATCAAATAATTATATATATACGTGTATATATATGTATGTATATATATATATAATATCTAGGTATATAGATATATAGAGTTTAAACCATAAAAAAAAAGTCATACACCGGGTATTAGGTCACGCAATCACCCAGAAGGTTGACACCACCAAAGAACCCATCTAACTAGGGCTTAGATGGCTATTATGAGATGTGACAAGACCCAACCCCCACCCTACTACCCCATTTTCAGTCATACCTATGTGGGACCACCCACACACCCACTCCACCATACTTTCCACCATCATGTTGTCATAAGTCCATACCCTATTAACCAATGGTGCAAGCAAGAGTCAAATTCGTCAAGTCAATCATCTTTGAAGTGACTTGGTTGACTACAACACCCAACCCCCCACCCTTCTCCCCCCTACTTCGGCCGAAAGTCAAGGAAGGACCCACCTCACACCACCTCACCATACCCATGTCATAGAGAGGCCATGCCTCTTTGAGTGTAGACCACACCAACATCAAGTTCCATCACATTAAATGCACCCACTTACACACTCAACCTCTCACTCACTCATATATATACACACAATCGGCTCACACATGCACACACACAAACACTTTGAAATCTTTCAAGTTCAAGAGCAACCCATAGAGAAGTTGAGTTAGAGTTGAAGATTCAAGAAAGGTTTGGAGTCTGAGTCGAGTTTTGTAGCATCACTAGCCTCTACCATCTTTCTACTCGTTGTTCATCACCTATCTTGTCTGGTGGTATGAACTCGACACCACATATTGTTCTCTAATTTTAACCAGCCCCGAAAACCGAAAGAAGACCAAAATCCCGTAACTCAGTTTCTGGCAGATTTTTGGGCCAACTTTACAAGACCATATCTCCTTCGTTACTTGGCCAAATCGGTCCATTTTTCTTCTAGAATGAAGCTCCATGTTAAGAAGGAAGAACCCAAGTGGAATCACTCGAATCCATGGAGTATTCGACCTCCAAACAGCCGGCGCAAGAAGGCCGCTCAGTGCAGGTCGAATCTGGATATCTCTTTCCATTTTTCTGTTTTGAGGTACCTACACAACTCCAAACGTAGTAATTCTTTTTCACATCTCCTCTGGTTTCAATAAAATTGATTTTAGAAGAAAACCCCAAGTCATTTGGTCTTCTAAAACCATCTATAAGTCTATTCGAAGTACGCCTAAAAATCTGAGTTTTCAAGGACGAAATAAAACATAAAAGTCTTGATGAGTTTTGGCGTTATTTCTTCATAAGTCATGTTTGAGTACATATATTTAATACACGTACATGTTCATACATAAAATACCAAACTACAAGGACCATGGACAAGACAAGGACACATCAAATATAAACTACATATATATACTATCACATAAAATAAACACTTGGATGATGGTGTTCCTCACAAACCCTTCATTCCATTCATGTGTTATGTTGAAGGATACATGTTCGTGAAGTTATATGATCATGTGTGACTTACATGGCAAGACCCGAGGTAGTGTCCTATGATTCAAGAAGACATACGAACGATTATCATCAACATATGAACGTGAAAGGTGTTACTAAAAGTATATGTTTATGGATAAAATTATGATATATATGTATTGATGTACGGTTTTGGTTAAATCATGGAAATGTTCTAGGAATTAAATATTAGTATCCTAATATGAACATTGGATATATGTACATGGAACATATGAAGAGATTCGGTTAAAAATAAATAATCACGTGACATCGTGGAACATAAGTGAATATATTTTAAGACAAAAATAATATTTATTTTTGGTACACTTAATAAGTCACCAATAGGGAAACATATTATTTTCTCGGAAAATATGTAAGCGTCTAGACTGGAATAATAATCACCAACGAGTCGTAAATAAAACCACTATTTTTACTAAACAAAGGCGTACTTAACGGGATTTGTTAAGTCAGATGAACAACTTACGTATAAGACGTGTAGTTTTAACACATTAGTACCCTTGTGTGATTAGGGTACGGATAGACAAGAACTAGCACAAGTTTGTTTGCTAGGATTTCAACGAACACAAGGTGAGTTCACGACCCCCTTTTAATTGTTTAATGTTTTGTAAACATCGGGGGGAGAAACATACTTACTTGTTATGTTTGAAAACATGAATTACATTTGCTTACAAGTTTGACATCATGAACATTCAGGTCTAATCCTTGTGAGTTTCACTAATTCCCCTTTTTCTAAGTTTTTGAAATGATTTGGGGTGGAAACATAATTGTAAAAGACTTTTGTGTGTAAATGAATTGAACTAATGATCTGACCGTATGTATGTATTGAGGGATAAGTAAAGCGCTTAAAGTCCTCTGAATAAGTTAGTAACCATTAGCTATTTTAGCCCGGGATTATATGGATAGTACTATTGGGGGTGACGCCTCCGGTCATGGTTAGTCGCGCTAACCAGGGGTCAAAAGAGCCGAATGACCGCATATTGTCTTACTCGCAAAAAGGCGAGGGGAGGCACAAAAGGTCGGGGTTTGGTTACGGTCTCGTACATTACATACTATTTTGTATTCATTGCAAGCTTACAAATGGGGTTAATAGATCGGATTAGTATTCAAATTCATTGGTAATACAAACAAAAGAGTTCTGATCAGGTTAAAGTGATCAGGTTTTAAACAAAAGAGTTCTGATCAGGTTTTAAGCAAAAGAGTTCTGATCAGGTTAAAGTGATCAGTTTTTAAACAAAAGAGTTCTGATCAGGTTAAAGTGATCAGGTTTTAAGCAAAAGAGTTCTGATCAGGTTAAAGTGATCAGGTTTTAAGCAAAAGAGTTCTGATCAGGTTAAAGTGATCAGGTTTTAAACAAAAGAGTTCTGATCAGGTTAAAGTGATCAAGTTTTAAACAAAAGAGTTCTGATCAGGTTAAAGTGATCAGGTTTTAAACAAAAGAGTTTTTGATCAGAAAATGATCATGTTTAAACATTGGATTCATGACGGTTAAGTCATGGTAATGTTTTCAAAGGAAAAACTACATATTTTATGACGGTAAAGTCATGGACATGTTTTCAAATGAAAACTACTCATTATTATGACGGTTAAGTCATGTATAGTTTTTCGGGGAAAACTACTTAGTTTTATGACGGTAAAGTCATGGACATGTTTTCAAATGAAAACTACTCATTATTATGATGGTTAAGTCATGTATAGTTTTTCGGGGAAAACTACTTAGTTTTATGACGGTAAAGTCATGTACATGTTTTCGGGAAGAACTATAAGCACTGATATAACTAACTCTGTGAACTCACCAACCTTTGTGTTGACACTTTCAAGTATGTTTCTCAGGTAACCTTTAGCCATGGCGCGGTTGGAATAGGCTAGCCATGTTGGATCGATTCCTAGTAGCTGGAAGGACGTAGAATATCAAGTCTCAAGTCTATCGTTGATCTAGAAGAACTTAGATCATAGTATTACTTAGTTTTAGTAATTGTATTTGTAATCAAGTCTTAGAGATCACAATTACCGCTTCCGCTATCGTGTAATGAACCAATCGTTGCAACCTGTATTTATTTATTAAGTAAATAAATTTGGGGGTGTGACAGATTGGTATCAGAGCAATGGTTTTAGCGAATTAGGTTTCCTTAGTGATACCTAGGCTCTAACCGGACTCATTTAGGGACCAAGATTTCTAAGACTTGCATCACACTAAGAACACCCAAGACTTGAGTATAGAAATTCCAACCGTTGCCGAACAATTTGTGTAGACTATTAGTGTATGAAGTTACACTAGAGTATCATTAGCTACACTAATACAATTACATGACACATGTAATGAACACTTAAACACATACAACAATGTGGAAATAATAAACACCTACAACATGTTACTGTTCGGATTACGAGTCAAGAATAACAGGTACTCAGCATACTACAACCTTAGAAGATCGAGTTACGAGCTGAGCTTGGACGACGACGGCAGCGATCGTCAGTTACCGATCTTGGTATCACAACAGGCTGAACCCGTAGCAGAATCTGTACCTATACCTGCACCACAACTACTCCAGCCATGGAGGCAACTATCTTTCTAACATATTTGCGGTATAAATACTCTCCTTCATAAGTTGCCGGATCGGATGCCTAGAATTTCGCCTTGAGATATGGCAGACGGGATTACCCGGACAGAAGGGAACCCAAGATGGATGAGCAGGACTAAACGGGAGAGAACCATACGGGTCAAGAGACCCAGACATTCATCAGGATCATGTGGATCCATAAGTACATACATACTTGGAGCATGAGCTGCTCGATAATCATTTGAGGATCTCTGCCCTACACATAGTGCCTGACTTTCATACGCATTTTAATTCTGAGACACTGGTAGTGCCTCTCTACCATTAGCCTCATCCGACAACATCCATATTCGGCAGATTCATGAGTATTGGTACACATAATTAAGAGTAATCCGATAAAACAATACACACTCCTGTACAAATGTGCAAACGCAATCTAATGATCATTTCAACTCCCTTTTGATTAAAAGCTAGGGATAGGGGAAATACTATAGGGATCAGGCAAGGAAAATTATCATTACGGGTGCACACGTAATCATAATTTGCAGTGCATGGGAACTTTAGTGAGTCTTGCTGTCTAAGCTGATGATCAACCCATGTTCTCAATCACTTGATTAAGGATTGGATCTTCACAAATCAGACTTCTCAATTAGGTGCTCACAAAGCATTCTCCTAGTTTTGGAGGAATGAGAGAAATTCAAATTGAATTCAACCAATCCTTAGTAAATCCTGAACGACG
This sequence comes from Smallanthus sonchifolius, assembly GCA_023525975.1. Classification (NCBI taxonomy): domain Eukaryota; kingdom Viridiplantae; phylum Streptophyta; class Magnoliopsida; order Asterales; family Asteraceae; genus Smallanthus; species Smallanthus sonchifolius. The sequence continues at coordinate 65,545,041 of CM042024.1, forward strand.
AAGGAATTCGCACATTCATTCTTTGAGATTCTACTTGTCAGGAATGCTTCAAATTGAGCGTTACCACAACTAACACTTACAATAATTGCACAATTATTGTGGGAGATTATAGCGTAATCTCAGAATCCATCATACAGTTCAATCTCACAATTGCTTGAATGTTACGCCAAGAGTGTTATGCACTAACTTCAGTAATGGGGCAGGATATTATTCTGACCCGCATACACATGGCACCTATTAATAAAGTGTACAAACTGGACAAAGCACTTTATGGTCTTCATCAAGCACCAAGGGCATGGTATGAGAGTCTATCAAAACATCTATTGTCCAATGGTTTCGATCGTGGACAAATTGACTCGACTCTCTTCATCCGGAAAGCAGGAGGTGATATTCTACTTGTGCAAGTGTATGTCGATGACATTATCTTTGGGTCTACAAATGAAGAGATGTGTAGGGAATTCGAAAGGGTGATGAAGTCCAAGTTTGAAATGAGCAACATGGGTGAACTGTCATTTTTTCTGGGTCTGCAAGTCAGTCAAAGGGAGGATGGTATTTATCTACATCAAACTAAGTATGTGTAAGACATTTTGTCAAAATATAAAATGAATGATTGTACTACTTATGGCACACCGATCCCAGTCAATCACGGTTTGCATCCAGACAAAGATAGAAAGGATGTGGATTGTAAATTGTACTGTGGGATGATTGGATCTCTTATGTATCTCACAGCTTCAAGTCCCGACATTATGTTTGCCGTATGTTTGTGCTCGAGGTTTCAGCCACAACCAAAGTAATCTCATTTGATAGTTGCGAATAGGATATTCAGATACCTAAAAGGGAAACCCCGACTGGGTCTTTGGTACTTCAAGCAGCAGTCTTTTGAATTCAAAGCCTATACCGATTCTGATTATGGCAGTTGTAACCTTGATAGAAAATAAACCTCGGGTGGATGTCAATTCTTGGGAGACAGGCTGGTTTCCTATCAGTGTAAAAAGCAGTCAACGGTTTCTGTATCAACATGTGAAGCAGAGTACATTGCTGACGTTGTTCTCAGATATTGTGGATTCATCAGCAATTGAGAGATTATGGCTTGAACTACACTGGAACTCCGCTGTTCATTGACAACAATGCCACCATGTCCATCACGAACAACCTGGTGAAACATTCCAAAACTAAGCATATTGAAATTCGCCACCATTTCATTCGTGACTGTGCTGAAAAGCACTTGGTTGAACTTGTCAAAGTTCACACGGATGAAAACTTTGCTGACATTTTTCACCAAGGCGTTTTATCGTACCCATTTTAAACATCTTGTCAGCTTGATAGGAATGTTCAATCCTGAGTGAGAAATTTTTTTCAAATCAAAACGTTTCATGGAAAATAAACTGTTTCATTTTATTTTAAATTTTTCTGTATGGTTCGTTTCTTTTTGAAAATTTTTAGAAAAATCCAAACAAAATAGAAAAATAAGAAAATTTCAAAGTCATTTGAAAATAATAGTAAATGATAGTACATCAGTAAGCGATCTAAACGTCTTGGACTGCACGTTTGGGAAATGATTGCGTCATGATTACTTGAGCCTTAAATTTAATTATCTTGTTTTAATTTGAATATTTGCAAGTAATTTGAATTGCCAGTAGGCTATAAGCGTTCTTCGATCATTAGTAGTGTAAAAATTAAATATAACTTACTACAACTGTGATTTGAACCCATATTTTGCACGTGTGTGTGTGTAAAAGATTGCAAAAAGATCATTATCAGATAAATGATGTAAGATTTTGGCAAGTATTTTCTTATGAGACTAGTTTCGGGTTATGTCTTTAGCACAATTTTTCGGTTCTCTTCACTGCCCATACTCACAAGTATGCAATAAGAAGTTGAGCCAAGATATGTCATGACATCAACCGTCAAGCATATGCTACTGTAAGGCCCCAAAACCGGTCACCCTACAGTTGGGTCTCATAACGGGTTATTCACTTGAAAATACTCATTTTAGATATATTAAACTACATCGGAAGTCTTTCTAAACATTAATTTTTATTTAATGTCATTTAGTGATCTCACGAATGCTTACACACCAGTCCGAGTAGCACCGGTCCCTAGCCAAAATACATCAACGCAACGCTTGTTAGGTGTAGGTCCTCATGGCACTTCTACAAATCGTTCTCGTGATAAGACGTGTCGTTAACTCGGAGTGCGGAATCCAACGAATCAACGATTGCATTCATAAAAGACAATAAAGACAATCACGTAAATAAACTTCATGCTTGTATTCCAATTCACAATAGAGTTTACAGACACAATCTAATCGATTCTGATCTACGTTCAATCTTTGTCTTGTGTACAAAACTGACTCTGTAAACATCTATATATAGAATACAAACCTGCATTAGGCGAACTTAACAAGTTCGCCTCTAACAGACTAAGCGAACTTAACAAGTTCGCCTCTAGCAACTTGTATAAAAACACTTAGAACATTAATACATACAAAAACATAAAGACATAAGATTTAAACTATTACAAAGCTTTTGTCATTGCAAACTATGTCCTAACAGACTCCCCCTTGACAATAGCTTGATCTTCAGTCTTCTGTCTTCATGATGAGCTCTTCCAATTATCCGACAATCTACTTCATGCATGCACTCCATATCTTCTACATATCTCCAACACTCGCTTGTACTACAATCCTTGTTCTTTCCATTCATCAGTGAACATGATTTCATTCTTTCTCAGTGTTCTATGATCTTTCTTTGAGAAATTGATAACGTTCATTGCATCGTAGAAACATACAATGACCTTGTTCTCTTTGTCTTCAATCCTTGCTTCACCAGTATTAACATCAACATACCACCATTTCATATTCCCAAGGAAGTCTTGAGGAATTTTCTTCAATGGTATCCTGTGTACAGCACGTACTGGTCTGAATTTGTACTTCTAGGTTACTTTCCCAGTCTTGTGATCTGTGTTCTTCACTCTCTTTCCTTTTTGAGGCTTTAACCTTTCATACTTCCCTGAACCACCTTCTCTCTTAATCAGATTTGCAATCACATCAGCTAATCCATTCTTGGCTCTATTAATAAGTGGCTTTGAAGATAGACCATTCATTTCACACCTTGGCAAGGTATTGAAATACTTGATCCTCAGCTTTAAGTACTGAACACCATCAGATCTTTTAATAGCAAATAGTTTTATGTCATTGTCATAAAACCAACTTATAATTCTTCCTACACACCTCTTTTTATTCACATAATTTTCTTTCTGAGCAGGTTGTGCTTGAGACTTGGGTAGCACCTTTATCCAACTATTAACAATTTCTCTCCACTGTTCTCTGGTCATACCTGTATTTCTGTACATCACAGGTTCTTCATTCACTTTCGGAGACTCAGTGTGAGTAGCATTAGCTTCAGCATCTGTATTAGATTGAATATTTTCTTCATCAGTATCAATCTTAGAATCAGCAGTATCTTCAGGCAATGTGATGTCTTCAACTGAGTCCATAGAATCTGTTGCTCCTTCATAATTAAATTCAGGAATAACATCATCTTGGATGAAGTTATAAGGGACATTAAGACCATCACAGCCTTCATAAATCACTTTGTCTTGACTTTTCTCAATCTCAATCTCCACTATCTCCCCTTCTTCTATCTCAGTATCTGACACATCCTCTTCTATGTCATTGAATAATTCATCTATGTCATCAAGACATGCTATCTTTTCAGCTTCTTCCTCCTCAGACTCAGCAAAGAACTCCAATAACAAGACTTCTTCGTCATTAACTCCAGAAGTATCTTTGTTACCATCAATTGATTGTGATGTCGACTACCCCTGAACTTTAGAAATAGGATCAACGTCAGCGTATTGACGATCACCCTGAATATTACGCGAAGGATCATTGTCTTCATCATAATGTCTTTGAATAGACTCATTATGACATGCATCACGTATCCTTAACTCCCCCTGAGCGTCAAGACGCTCAACAAGATTGGATACTAATGCCTGCACAGTAGCAATCTGCGTAGCTTGAGTCTGAATCACCAGCTGTCGTTGAGTATCAGTAGATACAATAGTATCCACCTGGGTTTGTAAAGCAAGCACTTGTGATTCAAAGAAAGTAATCCTTTCAGAATCAGAAGGCTTAGACGGACCAGCTGCCGATTGAGGAACGGAAGTACTGGTATTAGGAATCACTGGAGGAACAGGAGTGTGAACAGGAGATTGTTCCTTAGAGCTTGGAGGTGTGACAATTAATGAAGCAACAAAAGTAGCATCCTCCACACCTTGAGAAGATTGAGCCGCAGCAATTGAAGCAGCCATAAGCTTTGGAGCTTCAGGATCCGGATTAAAATCACTATCCGAACTCTCATCTATTAACGTTCTTTTACCAAGTACTGATCCGGAAGGAGGATCCCGAAATAGACTATCGTCGTTGTCTTCTGGCTGTAGATTTAAGTCGTTTGCCAGCATGAGCCAATGGTATACGAGCCAACCGGTCATAATGACCTGAAGAGAAATCTCTAGACTCATCAAAATCGGTATCTTCAGAAATAGGTAGGATTGTATCACTTGAGCTAGAACTCGACTCATTCTCAGTCACCACATTCCCTTTAGCTTCATGAATGGGCGATTTCACCGCATCATCAACAAAGTCATCCATATTCATTCCTAAATCTTGTTCATGTTCATGAACGACCTCTTCTAGAACAGGCTCATTGACAGGTATATCAACCTGAGCATGTTGAATTGGAACTTGTTCTGGAATAGGGATTTGTTGTTGTACGGGAACATGTTGTTATTGAGCTTGATGTTGTGGAACTTGTACTTATGGAATAGGTTATTGTTGTTGTTGTGGTTGTTGTTGTGGAACATTTTGACCTTGAGCTAACTCATTAGGATGAAACCAGTTATCATCTGATGGTTCAACATAATCAGGATTGATTAAGTGACCAAACAATGGAGCATTTACTGGAATCAATGCTTGATTCTGTTGTTTCACTTTAGTGCAATCCGTAAAGATACGCTTAGACATCGGCGTCAAAGTTAATCTTATCGGATGCTGAGGGAGATCAGGAAGAATATGATTTAGAATCATCTGAATAAACCTTGGTTACAACAAAAATCCTTGACCTTCAGCCGGAGTAATTTGCATGACCATCTCCCTATAGATATATCTTGCAAAATTGAAGCGTTTATTCAATGTCAAAGCTACCATTGCAGCTTGTAAAGCAGTCTTTAACCCATCAGTACCAGCTTTACGAGGAGAGAGACACTGAATAATCACGTGCATGTAGTATCTCCATTCTCCCACCAAACCACCTTTACGTGCCTGAGTATCATTTGGGCGTCCACGATAACCCATTCTTTGAAAGCATCCCATGATCAAAGGATTAGGATAGGATATAAGATGTTTAGCAGCACCACCTAATGCAAGAGCTGCACGAATAGTGTCTTCAGATATAGCAATCTCAGTATTGTTGACTGTGGAACGAAGAACGTGTGGGTCTACGTCAGTGTCTGAATGTACGGTGTCCCAGAACTGTTGAATATAAACCAGACTGATGTATGGATTAGCAGATAAGGCAACACGTAGTCGTGAGCGGTTTAGAAATCCTATAATTCCTTGAAAGTGTATGGGCTCTGACATGTTAGGATCTAACAATGCCACCTGGTTGTTCTTGTATTCAACACGACGAGCCATCTGAAAAATATTTGGAAAACAAACACATATTAAACAAATAACAAAACACAAACAATATGAACAACAAATTTGAAACAAAAAACAAAACAAAAATTTTTTTTAAAAAAAATTCAAACACAAAAAAGTTCTCTGACCCCTAGGCGAACTTAATAAGTTCGCTTAGTGTTTTCGCTTGAACAAGTTCGCTTGGAACAATGTTCAATTTCACGATTTAACACGTGAATATCCATCATTTGGGCAAAAACAATCTCGTATGAAAAACCGGAACAAAAACCATGAATTTCTCTCAATTTATCGGACAAAAATCGATGAAATTACCTTGGTTAGATTCGCAATCCAATTTCGATTTACAATGAACAGATTAACAACACAACAACCACTGAATTTGAAATTTCAAAAAAAACTTAAACAAGTTCGCTTGAAAACTGAGAAGACGGTGAGATGGTTAAGTTCGCCTGGATAAACCCTTATTCAGATTAAGTTCGCTTAATTAGCCGAACTTGTTAAGTTCGCTTAACAAGCCCTAGGCGAACATGCTAAGTTCGCTTCCCAAATTTCAGGCGAACATATTAAGTTCGCTTCACCAGAAAAAAAGGCGAACTTAATGTTTTTCAACATTTGCCTTGAACAAAATTTTTACAAACTTTCAATCCATCACGTCTTGAACTTCTGTCAGCAGTATGTATTTGATCCAATCCAGAACAATTTTAATAAAAGATTAAAATTTTCTTGGAAAATAAAAAACAAAATCTTTTTGAATTTTATCTATACAAACTGAAACACATATTTTTGGATTTTTATCTGTACAAACGGAAATCACATATTTTTGAATGAACATCATAAGTAAGAAGATCATATCAGTATCCGAGCAATTCATCACAAAGTTTAGCAAAAACCACGGGTAACCTATGATATGAAACAATCCAACTCATATTGTACTTATGTATCTTTTCCAGTGTATGTAACTCATTCAATTTGAATACTATTTGAAATGATACGCGATAAATTTCAAAGTAAATAAGATCAGGTTATGAAATGCTCTTTTATTTATACCGAATTTGAAATATAAAGTATGAATTCTTAAATTTGTCAATATTATATGATTTGAAACTATAAGCGTTTATTCTCCAAATTCATGTGATTTAGTACCATTTTGATGAAACACATTGTGTACCCCACATATATGCCAAACAGAAATATAATTTGCACTATCTTCAAGACATATACAGTTTATGTTAAGATTAGATCAATTTCCAAGATGAAATTATCTCATTTAGCACAAGAATAGAAGAAGATCCCAAAGGATATAAGAATCATGATGATTCAGAATTAGAAGATTCTAATGAATTGGCTGTTTAATGAGAATCAACAGATTCAGGTATGAAGATCCAACTATTATCTGGACAAAATTAAATGGAGTCAGACTAGATGATGTATCTAACTGATCCAAGGGCGAATATGTGTTTCACCAGATTTTGAAAGCATATCTTAGTTCAACAAAACATTGCATGTTTTTCGGGGCATGGGCAGTAATGTGAACTGAAATAGATTTCTGCTAAAGATATAATTCGATATTGGTCTCATGAAATTCTTTAAACCCATATATTCTTTATCTGATAATGATCTTTTACACACACACCTACGCATATAATGGATTCAAATCACAGATGTAATCATATTATATTTAATTTTCACAATACTATTAGTTTCAAAACGCTTTTAGTCTATTGACAATTCAAGTTTCAAAACTCATACACAAATTTGAAAACAAATTATCAAGATTAGAGCATTCACAACACTATCATTTCTCATTTATGCAAACTTTGAAATTTAGATCAAATCAACTCTGTTTTATCAATCATATATCAAAGATCTACTAAGGTCGTGTGAAATGAACTAATTACTGATGTACTATCATTTCTTCTTTAACCTCAAATGATGTCAAATTTTATATTTTTCAATTTGTTTTGACTTTTTATAAATTAAGAACTTTTTGACTGAAAATTTAAAATGCAGAAATGTAATAAAGTAATAAAAAGAAATTAAAAACAAAATTTTCCATGAAAATCTGATTTTGAAAAACTTTTATTCGGGATTGATCATACCGATCATTTTGATTAGAAATTCAAACTGGTACGATCAAATGCCTTGGTAAACAAGTCAGCAAAATTATCATCAGTGTGAACCTTTACCAGCTCAATCAACCTTTTCTCTGCACAATCACGAATAAAATGATATCTAATTTCAATGTGCTTTGTTTTACTATGCTTCACAGGATTATTAGTTATAGACATTGTAGCATTATTATCAATAAGCATAGGGGTTCATGTGAAATTCAAACCGTAATCTCTTAATTGCTGTTGTATCCACAGGATCTGTGAACAACAACTTGCAACAACGATGTATTCTGCTTCGCATGTAGAAATGGAGACTGTGGTTTGCTTTTTGCATTGCCAGGAAACAAGTCGATTACCCAAGAAATGGCAACCACCTGTTGTAGATTTCCTGTCCAAACAACAACCACCAAAATCAGAATCAGTATAAGCATTGAAATTAAAGTTAGAACCATGTGGATACTATAGTCCCAATCTTTGTTTTCCTTTCAAATAACGAAAGATTCTTTTTACAGCTATTAAGTGAGATTCTTTTGGTTTTGCCTGGAATCTGGAACAGATGCACACAACGAACATTATATCTGGCCTTGAAGCGGTTAAGTACATGAGAGATCCAATCATTGCTCTGTAAAGTCGACAATCCACATCTTTTTCATCCGAGTCTGAATTCAACTTATGATTGACTGGAATCGGAGTATCATATGGGGTACAGTCCTCCATCTTGAACCGGCTCAAGATGTCTTTGACATACTTGAACTGATGAATAAAGAAACCATCTTCCTTTTGATTTACTTGTAAACCTAAGAAAAAAGATAACTGTCCCATAGCAGACATTTAAAACTTCGACTTCATTACACTCTCAAAATCTTTGCAAAACCCTTCATTTGTTGAGCCAAAAATAATATCATCCACATATATCTGCACCAGTAGGTAATCTCCCCCTGATTTCTTTATGAAGAGGTCGAGTCAATCTTCCCACGAACAAAATCATTTGCCAAAATATGTGCGGACAATGTTTCATACCACGCTCGAGAAGCCTGATGAAGACCATAGAGGGCCTTATCAAGCTTGAAAACCCTATTCGGATGAAGTGGATGTTCAAACCCCGGTGGCTGGCAAACATAAACTTCCTCCTTGACCTTTCCATATAAAAATGCACTTTTCACATCCAATTGAAACACCTTAAAACCTTTATAAGAAGAAAAAGCTAGAAACAGCCGTATCGCTTCAAGCCTCGCAACAGGCGCATAAACCTCGGTGTAATCAATTCCCTCTTGTTGATTGAAGCCCTAGACAACTAATCTTGCCTTGTTTCTTACCACGACACTCGATCGTATTTCTTACATTTAAACACCCATTTAGTACCAATCGGATATACCCCCTTCGGAAGATCGATAAGATTCCAAACCTTAAGTTTGTCAAACTGAGCAAGTTCTTCCAGCATCGCCTCTATCCAGTTGTTATCATTTAAAGCCATTTCAACATTTTTGGGTTCGACCTGAGAAATAAAACATGAATGTGAGCAATCATCAAGAACACCAGAATCTTTATTACATGTATACAAACAAGTATTGTCAACAAGAGAACGTGTTTTCACTCCATCCTGCAAATTGCCGATTATATTTGTCACTGGATGATCTTTGAGTTCCTTGATGGAAGCGACCTCAGGAACCTGTAACACTTCAACACGAGTTGTATCAGATTGATAAGATAAACCATGAGTAATTGGAATTTCCGAGTCTAAATTTGTAGGAATCTCCCTCGAATCCTGTGTCGAAGGTAAAGAATCATCACCCAACAAAGGATCAGCAGAAGAATCTTGAAAAATAGCATTGTCATCCTCACTCTCTGAATCTTGTGGTCCCGAACAAGAAGCAACATTAGGATCGGGAGCAGAAGTAGATGGAACCGATGAATGTGGAACTGTAGTTGGTACAAAGCCATTGTGTTGTGCATCCTGACATGAATCATAGAGAACAGCAGCTTCATCAGGAGAAATATCAGAAGGTAAATGAAAAGACTTGAATAAGGATTCATAATCAAAGGCCCAATCTGGTCCAATCGCCATTTGTGGTAAAGACCGATTTGAACAGTCAATATGGAACCATTCTTCAACTTGGCACGTCTCTTTGTTATAAACCCCCTTGGTAGTCGAATTAGCAACATACCCAAAAAAATCCCTTCAATAGCCTTAGCACTGAATTTTGTTGGGACATCTTGAACTTTCAACAGGGTGCAAGGATTACCAAAAGGTAGTAAATAGTCCAGATTCGGCTTTCGATTATTCAGCAACTCGTAGCAGGTCTTGTTGTGTCGCTTGACGGTCAAGACCCTGTTCAAAACGTGACACGCAGTATTCACAGCTTCAGCCCAAAAAGTAACTGGAAGCTTAGAATCTGCAAGCATCATGCGTGCCGTTTCAACCAGTGTCCTGTTCTTTCGTTCAGCAACACCGTTTTGTTGAGGAACATATGGCGCACTGAATTCATGATGAATTCCCTTTTGTAGACAGAATAAGCCCATCTTGCTATTCTTAAATTCACTGCCATTGTCTCTCCTAATTCTTCTAACCTTCAGATTGAATAAATTTTCCAAACCCACGATTAATTATTGTACCAACTCAGTGGTTTCAGCCTTAGAAGAGAGAAACTTAACCCATGAAAATCTGGAAAAAATTTCAGTGACTACCAAACAGTATGATTTTCCACCAATGCTCGTGATACTAATCGGACCGAACAAATCCATATGCAGCATCTCCAAAGGAGTTATGATAGAATTCTTCGATTTAGATTTGTGTGATTTCTTCCGTTGTTTCCCCTTCTTGCAAGGAATATAATCATCAAGAACTGAGAATTTCATCTTCGGAATACCAAGAACCAGATCATTCTTAACAATGTAGTTCATCTTCCGATAGTTGATGTGTGCTAGCTTCCTATGCCACAGAACTGAATCTGATTCCGACGCCTTGGAGAGTAAACATGTAGGAATTGAATCCGTTGTAGTAGCAACACTCATGTCAAGGACATACGTGTCATTTCTTCTTGGGGCCTTCATGAGAATCCATTCACCAGGAATAACAAAACCAGGTTTCAGGATATAACACTCAGCATCATTAAAATGGAACGAAAACTTCTTGTCACAAACTTGTGATACACTCAAAAGATTGTGTTCAAGCTGCTCCACGTAATTCACTTTCTCAAATTTGATTTTATCATTCTTTAAAGTTCCCTGTCCAGTTATGTACCCGCCTTTAATCCCCGCAAAAGCGACATAACCTCCATCAATCTTTTTAACATCTTCAAGAAATTTGATATTCCCTGTCATATGTCGAGAGCAACCACTATCCACATACCATGTATTGTTGATAGTCCTCCTTGGTTGTCCCTACATAAACAAAGAAAATCAGTTAGAAATAGGAACCCAAGCCATTGTGGTCTTGGGTTGTCCAGATTGATCAAAATAAACAACTTCTACTAATTCACAATCAATGTTATCATCAACCGTTGGAATAGAAGTTTTACCAACATACTTTTTCAAAGGAGACAACTTTTGATTCTTTTGAAAAACATTATTTGATATATTATTATCAGATTCAGATGTTTCTAAAATTTTCTTCAATTTTCTGTTTCGTCTTCTCCTTTGTGGTCTAGACAATTTTACTTCAGATTGAGAATCCTTTGAAATTCCAACATGAGGAATCTCAGATTTCTCTTGACACACAAATGATTTAGATTTTAATTTATCCTGCTGTTTAAATCCAGAGGATTTAACAAAAGATCTACAGGACATATTTTGCTCCAAACTAAATGACGACTTTCCTTCATCTGTTCTTTTCAGAATCTTCACCACTTTCGGTTGTGAAGGAACAATCTTCAATTTTCCCTTATTCTTATAAGGACAATTGATCAGAATGTGACCAGCTTCGTTGCAATGAAAGCAAAATCTTCTCTCTTTAAAAGTTCTAAAGTAAGAAGAAATCTTTGAATTTGAGGAGCCATCAGATGAATAAGCTTCAGAATATTTTTTATAAATTTTTACTGTCTTCTTTGGAACATAAACCTGTGTAGGCACCTTTGATGAATGCACCTTTTGATGACCAGCAGCGACAAACCCACTTGACTGTAAAATTGGAGAAAGCTTAGGGGTAACAACCTTCACCTCATCAGGTTCAGTCAGAATGCATCTATCACGGGTAACAACTTTTTCAACAGTTGGTTCATCAAATTTTACCTCTTTCGGAATACCTTCCATCTTCTTCTCATCAAATTCCTCATCCTCAGAATCCGATTCATACACCATATCCTCACCAGTTACCGGGTTCACTTTCAATACTGTTTTTTGGATCTATTTCCTCTTCATGAATGATTTCAGGTTCAACCACATAATTTGCATTAAATGGTGGAGGAACAGATCCAATCCCAGCAACCCGTTTATTAGGATCAGCATTTGAATTAAAATAATCCAAAACAATAGAAGAATTTGTAAAATTTTCCAACTTTCTATGAAGTTTGACCACCTCAGACTCTTTGTCAGAAATTTCCTTATTCTTTTGAGCAATAACCTCAGTTCATTTTTCTATTTCAGCATATGCCATATCCAGATGATAAGCTTGTTCTTTATATTTCAACCCAAGAGAATTTAAGTCTCTTTTCAAAGACTCAATTCTATCGATGCACAATTTATCATTATCTTTCAGTTTCTGATTAACAGTATGCATCGATTTCATGTCACAAATCAAGTTTGTGTTATAATCCATGACCTTTTGCAATTTATCTTTAACAGTAATGTAGTTAGAACAGAAAATATGACAAACAGAGTCTTTTACCTTTGACGGATGAGACATGTCTGCCATGAAAACTTTGGCAATGGGAATATTCTCTGAATCAGCACCATCCGAAGCATTTTGTTTTAAAACAATATCATCTTCAGCAACACCTGATGCAACATCAGGATCAATATTCTGCTCTTGTTCTACCTCTTCATCAACAACCTGCACACTGTCACCATCACTCGAACCGTCACTTGAACTCTCACTTGAACCATTATCATCAGCCACTTCTTCTGATTTTTCAGAATGAATTTCTGCTACAAAGTCTTGACTTACAGCACCCACTAAATCTTCCAAATGAATACCCCAGTAATAGTTCTCATCATTTTGTGCAACCAATGTCAATGATGCAGATGCATGATTTGAATTTCCAGATGAACCATGTGATTGATTACGATTATTCTGAAAATTATTCTGCTTCTTTTGAGAATCAAACTCAACCTTTTGCTTCACACACTCTTTAGCAAAGTGACCATACTCTTGACAGTTATAACAATGCACTTTGGTTTTATCAAAACCCATGCGTGATCGACTATTTGATCCAATATACTTTCTGCCAGTTTTTTTCAAGAAATCCTTTGCTTGACGCATTAACATAGCCATATTCCATTGAATGTTCATTTCTTCCAGATCAACAGGGTCAATCTGTCTGAAATCTTCTTCAATAACCTCAGGATCATGAATTTTCCCTCCAATAAAATTCTCATATGAAGCCATGAATGAGGAAAACATAGCTAGATAATCATCAGCAACCTTTTGATTTATATGAGATCCAGAAGATGTAGAAGCTGTTGTCGCAGAAAAACCAGAATGACTAGAATGACCAGAATGAATAGGAACTCGAGAACACTGATCATTAGAAGAATCTTGAGCGTCTCAAGAAAAGAATGCAACTCCAGTACCAGTTTTGCCAGTAGTCTTGGCAAAATACATTGAAGGATCCTGGATATGCTCCAAGTTAGTCTCCTTCTTCTTCATATTCAGGTCATGCGATTGAATCTTCCCAAGAACTTCTTCAAGAGACATGGTTTTGTACTTGATATTTTCTTTGATCGAAACCGTGTACACATCAAATTTTGATGGTAATGCCTCCAAGAACTTATCATTAATTTCTTCAGTTTCATACACCACAGACGCACTCGACAGTTCACTAAGCAGATGATAAAATCTGGTAGCAAGATCATCCAAGGATTCATTTTGAAAATGTTTGAAGACCAAGAATTGCTTCTTCAATAACTCTTTTCTACTCTTCTTTACATCTAAACTGCCTTCATATCTTTTCTGTAATGCTTCCCATAGCTTTCTTTTCGCTATCAAACAACACCTTTTCTTCGTTTGTTAATGCAGACACCGGCTTTGGAACATTATCCTGTCCCATCCATGAATAAGTCGGATGCGTATAACCTTCTAAACTAGGAATCCAGAGACTGGTGTCGGTGAAAGATACGAACTGATCAAACCTGTCTTTCCAATTTAAATAATCAGCAAGATTCAACAACTTCGGTGGTTTTTGAGATGTACCGATCTCGTTATCATAATTGAACATATTCGTTACTTGAACCATATTTGCCATTTTTCTGAAAAATTTCCTGAAAAATTTCCAAGTGTGACACACCCTCTACCCTTAGGCGAAGATAATAAGTTCGCTTATGTGATACCCAAGGGAACTTAATATGAAGCGAACTTAATAAGTTCGCTTGAACCAGAAACCTGAAAATTCGATTAAGTTCGCCTAAAAATAAGTTCGCTTAATCTGTGAGAAGCGAACTTGACAAGTTCGCCTGCTAAGTTCGCCTGCACAAGAAATCAGCAAGTTCGCTTGCTTCAGCAAATTCAAACTCAAGAACAATTCAAACAAAGACCGCGAACCAGAAAGCACCAAAAATCTTCATAATTCACTGTTTTGAAGGAATTAGTAAAAACAAACCGTAGGATTGTGTAATTTCTCAATTAAAACGTTTCTATCGGATCAATTTCTTCAAAATCCTCTTCAAAAACACCAAATCAGAACCAAATTAGTCTTGAAATCTCCATGGAAATGAAAATGTCAAAGATGATGAATTTCTTGTCAATTTGCATGCAAAACCGTCTAGCATCACCAAGAATCACGAGCAATTGCTCTGATACCACTTGTAGGTCCTCATGGCACTTCTACAGATCATTCTCGTGATAAGACGTGTCGTTAACTCAGAGTGTGGAATCCAACGAATCAACGATTGCATTCATAAAAGACAATAAAGACAATCACGTAAATAAACTTCATGCTTATATTCCAATTCACAATAGAGTTTACAGACTCAATCTAATCGATTCTGATCTACGTTCAATCTCTGTCTTGTGTACAAAACTGACTCTGTAAACATATATATATAGACTACAAACCTGCATTAGGCGAACTTTACAAGTTCGCCTCTAACAGACTAAGCGATTTTAACAAGTTCGCCTCTGTTAGACTAGGCGAACTTAACAAGTTCGCCTCTAGCAACTTGTATAAAAACACTTAGAACATTAATACATACAAAAACATAAAGACATAAGATCTAAACTATTACAAAGCTTTTGTCATTACAAACTATGTCCTAACTTTAGGACATAGATTTGTGACAATAGGCCTTGTAATTGATTAGACCTTTTATTTCTTTATGTTTTGTATGAATTGGTTAAGTTTTATATTTGGCGAACTAAGTTCGCCTGGGACTAGTTTAGGTGAACTTGTTAAGTTCGCCTGCATGGCTGACTGAGTCTATAAATAGGAGTTTACATGTTAGTTTCTAAGGCTTTTGCAATTTGTATTCAAGTTCTGTAAATTCTGAGTTTGGTGGAAGTCTAAGAGAATATTATTTACATGTGTTAATTCTAGTCTTGATATTGTCTCATATACACAATCATGCATACGGCTGGATTCCACACTCTGTGTGTTTGATACACGTCACGTCTCGAGTTAGATCCATTGATAACCCGAGGGGACCTACAACACTTACTTGCAAAACAATTTAACGTACACACAAAGTCAGCTACGCTGAGTGAGTTCTCATAGTTTAGTTTAATTGAAAGCCAACTCATTTCAAAAGTTATTTAAACTTCACTCAGGACCCGCGGTCCTTATAAATTAGATCTATAATTCATTAACCATTAGATAACCCCTGTTATCACCCGATACCCCATAATAACTCATTACCCAAGACTCATCCCATAATAATAATAATCCCGCAGTCTCATCGACATAGGTCGAACCTACTATACTAATAAGTCATACTCAAGTACACATATTAACTCGACACTTGGTTAACACAACAAATCCCTAGACATCAACTTACTCAGCCCTGACCAAGGCTCTTACAAATCAACTGACATAACAGTTGTAAGCACCACATCACAATCCTGACACAACGGTTAATCTAACTCGACTCACCACACGGTTAATCTAACTCGACACACCACAATAATACTATCTCATGCACAAATAATATAACTCAATGCTTGTATGCAATTTAACACAAATATGTAAGCACACAAACACATACCTCTTCACTGCACCTTCGTCCGAGTTACCCTAGTCAGAGCTTTCGACACACCCCGAGCTCATCGCTGTCTTGTTGGACATCGTCACCATTGGTGACCTCCCAAAGGACTCCGTCCTTCACAATCCCGTTTGCCGTGTCATAATGACAACAACTTAAACACAATACCCGCCGTGTCACAAGGACAACGACAAAATGTACACAATACATGTATAATCACATAACATTATACACTATATACATGATTCATTAACTACACCTGCACTTCACACATAGCACTAGGACAAGGTATCCTACGCATATTCATAAGCGTTTAGCTTATATACCAACCCACCCCGACTAACACATAACACAATACACTGCTACTATAGCAACACACACACAGTTACTATGTCTCGTTATCTAAGCACATACTACATACATGCACACCCTGTGACACCTCCTAGTCATGCCCGCACGACCTATAAATACAATCCCGACTCACCCGTATTAGGTCACTATACAACCCACGACCATATACCTACCTGTAACCCGCACATCCTATGGACACACACAGTCCCTTTGCCCCACATTTAACCTTTTAACTTCATAAACTCATCGGGTTAGACCTCAAAGCTCGGTATACATTTAATGTAATAAATTATGTCTCAAAAGTATGTACGATAGCCCTAAAACGTTTAAAACATTTAAAAGAGGGGATTAGAAACTCACTGGATATGAAGACCCAATTCTCAAACTGCAACGGTCTTTCCATACGAAACCTGAACCTGACAACGTATGATCACATGGTTAGAGTACAACCCAACATATGTCAATTGTATATAAATATAAACATTCCCGCCTCTCGTCTTCTCCGCACACCCCTTTCATCCATGCAAAACCCTAGCTCCACGTGCTTGCCCGAACCGGGTTATCCTCGACTCTTTTGTATTCCGCATGCATGCATGTTCACGTGCCATGCAACACCTTAATAACCTAGGTCAGACATACCCGAGCCGAGATCCCCATGCACGTCCGACTACTTCCATGCAAACCCTAGACTCGTAATAAACCCTAATTGGGTGTAACCCGATTCCGTTCTCCTCCTTATTCACCACCATGAACCACCGTGTACCACCATCAAGTTCCGTCACCTCTAGTCTCTCTAGCCGTACTTCACGGAGTCCCGCCATCTCCCCATCGTCGTCCTCATCCTCGAGCCTGATCCAAACCCAAGCGGGTCAACGCCATATGCCATCCAAGGCCTCACGTCCATCCTTAGCCGACCAACATGCTACTACCGTGCAACCACAGCCATTGTCGGCCATCGCTAGACCTCGCCCGGCCTCCATTGCCACTTCACAGTAACCGGAACCACCATCTAGGCCATCACCGGCCACGCCGTGGGCACCACAGCCCTTCGCGCTGCCCTCCGGTAATTCCCGTGTGCCACCCGTGATTACCACCACTACCAACCATACCCTTCCCTTCGTCTACGTCTACAGCCTTGACCACAGCCTCCTAACCCTAATCGGTTCATGAAATACAAGTAAAAGAATCGGATTCGAAGGTTACCTCACGCATAGGGGTGTTCCCTCTGCCTGTCACCGTCGTAGGACCACCGCGAGACCCCTGTCGTCGTCCTTCTCTCTCGCCAGACTTCTCCCCCTTGCTTTCTATCCTTGCCGTCGAAAACACCTAGGCCGAATGGCCTAGGGTTTGTGTTTAAGTTGTTTTTAAACAATTGTGGTTTACACTCTAGTCCCTGGTTTCCCCTTTTGCGCGTTTTTGATCTCCATATTTCTCATAGTGGCTAACCCGGTCATCTTAATTTCCCTAATAGGGTTTCATGTGAAAATCTTTACAGTCCAACCCATATAAAAGAGACTCGGTTAACTCATCGACCCGAACCGTTAGTCTAAAGAACTTCGGGATGTTACAAGTCTATCCCACTTAAAGAGGATTCGTCCTAACTCAACACATATCTTTCATTTCATACTCGTGCAACAACTCCTTCAAGCATTCACCTTTATCATATCCATTTTCATTACTTTGCCTTGCAACATAACCGCCCTCTTAGTGTTCAAAGAAATCTTCTTCATTGCCCATGATAATACTTCGTTGCCCTTATCGTTCTTAACCACACTGTATGTACCATCACTGGTACTATATAACACAACAGAGCCAAACGTCCGCTCACTTGTCACACTTCATTCTAGCTCTCAGGCTAAATTACCCATGTCTCTCGTATAACCCTAATGAACTCGTCATTCCAACGATCATCATCTCCAAGTAGGTCCTCGGTTCACATACATGAGTAATAGTCGCTTTATTATCATGTGTCTGTCATGCTCCTCTTATTTCTACAATTGCTATCTTGCGATGATTCCTCAAACTCAAACCCACTTCCCTACCCATAAGGGCAATCTTCAGTTCCTTTCTGACGTTCTCCAGGAGCTTGTACTAAGCTACACTGGTCTCCTGTAACGAACCAAAATCTGGGTTTCGTCTTCAAATAATTAAATATTTATATTTAATATTATGGTGGAAATAATATTTTATAAATAAGTTGAAACAAGTGGGTTTCAAGTTTGTAATGGGATTATGTTAGTTTTAACTAACTATAGAACGAGATGGGTGAAATGGAAGTTGAAGGACTAAATGTGTAAAATGGCCAAAAAACTGCCATTTGACTTGGTGAAGTCAAAATTGGCTTCATTTACACATTTTGAGTCGTTCATATCAAGAGAGAAAAAGGAGAAAAGTGTGTTGAAGCCATTTTCGTGTAATTGAAGCTTGATTAGTGAAGGTTTTGGCTCACACAACACCTTCCTAACATCAAGTAAGTGATTCTCTTCCTCTTGATTTCACCATGTATGTGTTCTTGGTAGGTTTTGGGTGAAATCCAAAATTATGTATGCATGTGATGAAATGGTGTTAGATTATTGATAATCTAGCTAAACTAAAGTTAAAGAATGATGATTAACATCCTAGAACCCTTTGATTTTGATTATGAGAAGTTAGGGTTCATATGGTGAAAATTGGGGGTGTTTGGGTCATAAGGCTTGAATGGTGAATTAATGAAGATTAAGTGTTTTTAAGATGTTAGACACTAGAACAAACATCAAATTAACTTAATAATAATTTTTGAAAGAAGAATTAGTGTTAAGATTAAGTTAATGATACTCAAGTAGGTGAGTTTGTGGTGAAAGAGGGTGTTTGGTTATGAGGATAACCCAAACGGGTCAATTTGGGTTGGAATTGGGAAATTGAGTTGTGAACTCAATTGTAATGAAATTTTGGTATATGTTAGATTACTAAACTAGGCGAATGTGTTTAGGTAATCAAATTGCAAAGCTTGAAAGCGGTGCGGGATCTTCTAACCCGAAAGGTAAGTGCTTTTGCACTTACTTAGTTTTGATGATAAGTGAGTTTTATGCAATGTTGTATGTATAATGTGTAAAGTTGCATAATTTGTTATGTGGTATGAATGAGTATAAAATGGTATGTATAATTGAAGGAATGTAGTTATAGTATTTACACTATAATGGATATGTTGATATGGAGTTATGGTCTATGAACCATAATGGATAGAATGGATATGGAGTTATGGTCTAAGTACCATAATGGATAGATTAATTATGGAATTATGATCTCGTATCCTTTGGGATATGAAGTTATGGCCTACGTGCCATAATGGAAATGGAAAAGTGATAATGAAATGATGAAAGTAACTTGTAGGTGATATACAAGTGTATGAAATCCTTAATTGGCCAAATGGGTGTTAACGGGTCAAATGGGTGAAAGGTGTGAAAACAAGTTGTAATCACTTGTTTGTTATGTTTAACACATTACAATGGTAATATGTTGACGGAATGCTAATGTATGGAACTATAATTGACCAAATAGAGGCAAACGGGTCAAATGGGTGAAAAGGATGAAAACAAGTTGTAAACACTTGTTGGTTGTGTTTATCTCATTACTAATGGTTATAAGTTTATGTGGTTATGCAGGGAAAGCTCCGAAATAGGTCAAGGTCAACGTCCAAGCTTGTAGGGTTCTCGTATGCATTTTTGGTATTTTGAGGATTTTCGTAAAATCCTTGTAAAGTGGTGTAATTTGGCACAAAAGTTATGTTTTGATGTAATCATATGTTGTCATGATGTTTTTGGTTAAAAATCTAAGTGTTGGTAAAGTTTTGATGTTAAGCAAAATGAAAAAGGTTGGAAAAATGGTTAAGTGTGAAAACTGCTGAAAACTGGAAACATTCTGAGAGAAAGGGTCCCTCGCGGGTCGCGAGAGTCCAGGAAGGATTCTCTCGCGGTACGCGAGAGGGTAAAAATAAAAAATAATAAAAAAATATTCCTGGGTTAAGACTTCCGCGCGTTAAAGTTTTGTTTTTAAAAGTGGTGTGTTTCAACTTGGTATCAGAGCAATGGTTTGAGGGATTTGGTGTGGGTGGCACCAAACTCAAACCGGATGCTCTTGATATCGGGGGGGATGATACGAGAATCCAAGAAGGACTTGACTAATACTCGGAGCTTTCGGAAATGAAAGGTTAGTAATGTTATAATTAATGATAATTCCATATGGAGTCTATGTATATGTATGAATGATTGGCAAAGTGTTATGTGTGTCGAAACTTGCCTTGTGATTTGTTATATGAATATGATAATTGCAATTGGGCATAGCGCGTTATTAATCATGTCTGGCCAATATGATTAATATGACGAGATGTGCAAGGGCCTTTATAATAACCATATGACAATGAACATTTACAAGGATTAGGTGAAGGTGATTATATATGTATGTATGTATATAAGTAGATAAGTATACATATACTTAATACATATAGGGGTGTAAGTGTGATAAGTATTTAAGGTATTGATAGTATAAGGGTGTTAAGGTGTTCGTTTCTAATTCTCAGTTAAGAGATGGCAGAAGAATCGAGCAATCGGGAACCGTTGGATCCACGGATCCAAGAGTTGATAAAAGAGGAGGTGGCCAAGGCCTTTGAGCAAGCCACAAATCTGTTGATGGAAGAAATGAGGGGGACTATTAAACTCTCTCTCGAGGAGATCATGAAAGAGAAAGATAAGGAACCTCGGGGTTGTACACTGAAGGATTTCATGGTGATCAAGCCCAAGGAATATAACGGGCAAGTGGACCTGATTCTGAGCCACAGGTGGGTGGTAGACATGGAGTCAAATTTTGAGACGACAAGGTGTAAGCCCGAGGATAGAGTGATGTTTAGCGTGCCACTATTGACTGGGCGGGCTAAGGAGTGGCTGCTGAATCTCCAAAAGGAGAGGGGTGAAAGAGGGGTGACCTCCATGTTATGGGAGGAGTTTAAAGCGGCATTCCTAAAGTACCATTGCCCACAGGCTGCTATTGACAGGATGACCGAGGAGTTTCTCCTCATGAGGCAGACGACAGAGACTATTGATGAATTAGCTAGGACTTTCTTCGATCGGGCCAAGTTCTGTCCAGATGTGGTGTCGACCGAGAAAGCCAGGATTGACAGGTTCTATGCTATGCTGACAGTGGAGTTCAGGGATATCATATCTCCATCCTCATTTACCACACTTGTAGACTTAATAAACAGGTGTCGGGAAAGAGAGGTGGAGTTGAGGAGGCAAGAAGCTAGAGGAGAGAAGAGGAAAAGGGAAATTGTGGATCAAGTGGTGAGCAAGATAAAGGGCGGGAGCCCTAGTAAGAAGCCTTTTACCAAGTTCTCTTCTCGAGGATGCAAAGTTTGTGGGAAGGAGCACTATGGGGATTGTAAGAAGGGAACGTCGAATTGTTACAAGTGTGGGAAGCCGGGGCATATGGCAAATCAGTGTCCAAGCCAGATTCGTATATGCTATAATTGTTACAAGCCAGGACACCTTAGGGCGGATTGCCCGGATTTGAAGCAAGGTGGAAGCGAGAGAAAAGTTGAGATACCCAGGCCTAAGGGTAGAGCTTTCCACATATCTGCGGAGGAAGCAAAGAACGACTCGGAGGTGGTGACAGGTACATTCAAGATTAACTCATTACCTGCACTAGTTCTATTTGATTCGGGGGCTAGCCGTTCTTTTGTTTCCTTGAAAATTGTTAAGCATTCCTCTTTTGTAAGAAGCAAGTTAGATGAACCCTTAGAAATTGAAGCGGCTAACGATAAGAGTTTCCTTGTCTTTGACATTTTTAGAGATTGTAAGTTGAGAGCGGGGGGCGAAACTTTCTTTATTGATTTGATTCCTATGGCTATGGGAGATTTTGATGTTATTGTGGGGATGGATTGGTTGTCAAAGAATAAGGCGAGTATTTTATGTGGACCGAAGGCGATCCAACTTGTTTCCCCGTCGGGAGAGTCCATCTACATAGAAGGTGATAAAAAGGGTAAAGTAAGGTTGTGCATTTATGTGAAGGCGACCAAGTACATGGCGCGTGGGTGCAAGGCGTTCATGGCTTGTGTCGCGGATGTGAATGAAAGAGTAAAGGAGATTCACGATGTACCGGTCGTGAACCAATTCGTAGATGTGTTTCCTGACGAGTTACCGGGGATTCCGCCAGATAGGGAGATAGAGTTTGGAATTGTCTTGATGCCGGGTGCTAAACCGGTAGCTAAAGCGCCTTATAGATTGGCACCGCCAGAAATGAAAGAACTCATGGAGCAATTACAAGAGTTTCTTGACAAGGGTTTCATACGCCCAAGTGTTTCACCTTGGGGTGCGCCCGTTCTCTTCGTCAAAAAGAAGGATGGGAGCATGAGAATGTGTATGGATTACCGGGAGTTGAACAAGTTGACAGTGAATAATAGGTACCCATTGCCTAGGATTGACGATCTTTTTGACCAATTGCAAGGGGCGTCATGGTTTTCTAAGATTGACTTGAAGTCCGGGTATCATCAGTTGAAAGTGAAGGAAGAGGATGTTCATAAGACAGCTTTTCGCACTCGTTACGGTCACTATGAGTTTACGGTTATGCCTTTCGGTTTGACCAACGCACCTGCGGTTTTCATGGATCTCATGAACCGGGTGTGTAGACCGTTCCTTGATCGTTCGGTCATTGTGTTTATTGACGATCTTCTCATCTATTCAAGGAGCGAGGGTGATCACGCTTGTCATTTGTGTGAAATTCTTGAAGTCTTGCAAAAGGAGAAGCTTTATGCTAAATTCTCCAAGTACGCATTTTGGTTGCGCGAGATCCAATTCTTGGGTCATGTGATTAATGAAAGAGGAATTACCGTTGACCCATCCAAGATTATGGCGGTTAAAGAATGGTCATCACCGAAGACGCCTTCGTAGATTAGAAGTTTCTTGGGGTTAGCGGGTTATTATCGGAGGTTCATCGAAAATTTCTCTCGGATTGCTTTGCCGATGACGAAGTTGACTCGTAAGGAGACAAAATTTGTTTGGAGTCCCGAGCAAGAATCTGCCTTTCAACTCTTGAAAGAAAAGTTGACTAAGGCGCCTGTTTTATCCTTGCCGGACGGGACCGAGGATTTTGTTGTTTATTCGGATGCCTCGCATTCGGGGTTGGGGTGTGTTTTAATGCAAAGGGGGAAAGTGATTGCCTATGCATCTAGGCAATTAAAGACTCACGAGGCGAATTACCCAACCCATGATTTAGAGCTTGCAGCCGTGGTTTTCGCGCTCAAGATTTGGAGGCATTATTTGTATGGTGCTAAGTGTACGATCTACACGGATCACAAAAGTCTCAAATATTTCTTTGACCAAAAGGACCTCAATATGAGGCAAAGACGGTGGCTTGAATTGGTTAAGGATTATGATTGTGAGATACTTTATCATCCGGGTAAAGCGAATGTTGTGGCGGATGCGCTTAGTAGAAAGTCAAGTCATTCACCTATCAAGGTGAAGTCATTTAAGATGACAATTTCATCATCTCTTATTGATGAAATCCGGGAGGCCCAAGTGTTAGCACTTGGTGGTGACTTGAAGAAAGAACGGATGATTTCTTATGTTGATAAGCTTGGTGAAAATAGCATGGGTTTGAAGACATGCTTTGATAGAATTTGGATACCTAGGTTGTCAAGTGTCTTGACAACTATTCTTGACGAGGCGCATAAATCCAAATATTCTATCCATCCGGGGGCCACGAAGATGTTTTATGATTTGAGGTGTCATTTTTAGTGGCCGGGTTTGAGGCGTGATATTGTTAAGTATGTGGAGATGTGTCTCACATGCTTAAGGGTTAAGGCGGAGCATCAAAATCCGTATGGAAAGCTTCAACCGCTTGAAATACCGCTTTGGAAATGGGAAAATATAACCATGGATTTGATCACTAAACTACCAAAGACTCGAAAGGGTTATGATGCGATATGGGTAGTAGTGGATCGGTTGACGAAGAGTGCACATTTCCTTCCTATAAAGGAAACGTATTCTTCGGATAGATTGGCGGAAATGTATGTGAAGGAAATTGTGTCACGTCATGGTGTGCCGGTGTCGATTATATCGGATCGTGATACGAGATTTACTTCTCATTTTTGGAAGAAATTCCATGAGGATATGGGGACTAGATTGAATCTTAGCACCGTTTATCATCCACAAACGGATGGTCAAAGCGAGCGAACGATTCAAACGCTCGAGGATATGTTGCGAGCGTGTGCCTTAGATTTTGGTGGTAGTTGGGACGACCATTTACCGTTGACGGAATTCTCTTACAACAATAGTTACCATTCTAGTATTGGTATGCCGCCTTTTGAGGCATTGTATGGGAGAAAGTGTCGAACACCCGTGTGTTGGGGTGAGATTGGTCAACGGGAGCTTGGTAGTGTCGAAGTGGTCAAGGAAACTAATGATAGTATTGACCAAATTAGAGCACGCTTGAAGGCGGCTCAAGATCGCCAAAAGTCTTATGCGGATAATAGGAAGCGGGCGATTGAGTTTCAAGTGGGGGACTTTGTGCTATTGAAAGTCTCTCCTTGGAAAGGGGTGATAAGGTTTAGGAAACGGGGGAATTTAAGCCCACGTTTCATTGGACCGTTTAAAGTGATGGCAAGGGTGGGTGCGGTAGCTTATAGATTGGAGTTACCGGAGGGACTAAGTAGACTTCATAACACGTTCCATGTGTCTCATTTACGAAAATGTTTAGCGGATGAATCTACTTTTGTTCCATTGGATGATATAGAAATTGATGAAAAGTTGAACTATGTGGAAGAACCGATGGCAATCTTAGATAGGAAAGTGAAGCGGTTGCGTAATAAAGAGATTAGCCAAGTGTTGGTTCGATGGAAGCATAGAAAGGGGGCGGAAATGACTTGGGAAACCGAGGAAGAAATGCTCAAATTCTACCCGAACCTTTTTATGTGAAGTCGGGTTTCGGGGACGAAACCCAAATAAGAGGAGGTGATTTGTAACGAACCAAAATCCGGGTTTCGTCTTCAAATAATTAAATATTTATATTTAATATTATGGTGGAAATAATATTTTATAAATAAGTTGAAACAAGTGGGTTTCAAGTTTGTAATGGGATTATGTTAGTTTTAACTAACTATAGAACGAAATGGGTGAAATGGAAGTTGAAGGACTAAATGTGTAAAATGGTCAAAAAACTGCCATTTGACTTGGTGAAGTCAAAATTGGCTTCATTTACACATTTTGAGTCGTTCATATCAAGAGAGAAAAAGGAGAAAAGTGTGTTGAAGCCATTTTCGTGCAATTGAAGCTTGATTAGTGAAGGTTTTGGCTCACACAACACCTTCCTAACATCAAGTAAGTGATTCTCTTCCTCTTGATTTCACCATGTATGTGTTCTTGGTAGGTTTTGGGTGAAATCCAAAATTATGTATGCATGTGATGAAATGGTGTTAGATTATTGATAATCTAGCTAAACTAAAGTTAAAGAATGATGATTAACATCCTAGAACCCTTTGATTTTGATTATGAGAAGTTAGGGTTCATATGGTGAAAATTGGGGGTGTTTGGGTCATAAGGCTTGAATGGTGAATTAATGAAGATTAAGTGTTTTTAAGATGTTAGACACTAGAACAAACACCAAATTAACTTAATAATAATTTTTGAAAGAAGAATTAGTGTTAAGATTAAGTTAATGATACTCAAGTAGGTGAGTTTGTGGTGAAAGAGGGTGTTTGGTTATGAGGATAACCCAAACGGGTCAATTTGGGTTGGAATTGGGAAATTGAGTTGTGAACTCAATTGTAATGAAATTTTGGTATATGTTAGATTACTAAACTAGGCGAATGTGTTTAGGTAATCAAATTGCAAAGCTTGAAAGCGGTGCGGGATCTTCTAACCCGAAAGGTAAGTGCTTTTGCACTTACTTAGTTTTGATGATAAATGAGTTTTATGCAATGTTGTATGTATAATGTGTAAAGTTGCATAATTTGTTATGTGGTATGAATGAGTATAAAATGGTATGTATAATTGAAGGAATGTAGTTATAGTATTTACACTATAATGGATATGTTGATATGGAGTTATGGTCTATGAACCATAATAGATAGAATGGATATGGAGTTATGGTCTAAGTACCATAATGGATAGATTAATTATGGAATTATGATCTCGTATCCTTTGGGATATGAAGTTATGGCCTACGTGCCATAATGGAAATGGAAAAGTGATAATGAAATGATGAAAGTAACTTGTAGGTGATATACAAGTGTATGAAATCCTTAATTGGCCAAATGGGTGTTAACGGGTCAAATGGGTGAAAGGTGTGAAAACAAGTTGTAATCACTTGTTTGTTATGTTTAACACATTACAATGGTAATATGTTGACGGAATGCTAATGTATGGAACTATAATTGACCAAATAGAGGCAAACGGGTCAAATGGGTGAAAAGGATGAAAACAAGTTGTAAACACTTGTTGGTTGTGTTTATCTCATTACTAATGGTTATAAGTTTATGTGGTTATGCAGGGAAAGCTCCGAAATAGGTCAAGGTCAATGTCCAAGCTTGGAGGGTTCTCGTATGCATTTTTGGTATTTTGAGGATTTTCGTAAAATCCTTGTAAAGTGGTGTAATTTGGCACAAAAGTTATGTTTTGATGTAATCATATGTTGTCATGATGTTTTTGGTCAAAAATCTAAGTGTTGGTAAAGTTTTGATGTTAAGCAAAATGAAAAAGGTTGGAAAAATGGTTAAGTGTGAAAACTGCTGAAAACTGGAAACATTCTGAGAGAAAGGGTCCCTCGCGGGTCGCGAGAGTCCAGGAAGGATTCTCTCGCGGTACGCGAGA
Source organism: Smallanthus sonchifolius (assembly GCA_023525975.1). Lineage (NCBI taxonomy): Eukaryota > Viridiplantae > Streptophyta > Magnoliopsida > Asterales > Asteraceae > Smallanthus > Smallanthus sonchifolius. The sequence continues at coordinate 65,572,385 of CM042024.1, forward strand.
GGGTAAAAATAAAAAATAAAAAAAAATAAAAAAAATAAAAAAAATTCTTGGGTTAAGACTTTCGCGCGTTAAAGTTTTGTTTTTAAAAGTGGTGTGTTTCATCTCCACTAAATTTATTTACAATATCATCTTTTCTCTTCATTGTCTCGCATCCAATACGTCCTTTATGTAAGCTCATACTACTTAAGATTAGAGTCATGATCAATTCCCGTGGATTCCCAAAAGTCTACCTACCACCATCATGCCTGTCTTGGAAGCAAATCATTTACTAGCGTAGGTTTCTACTCCCCAATCGCTTATGTGCAATCCTGCACTTACCCCTTAGGGGTTTCACTTTTCCTGTTGTTTCTCTACTATTACCATGCGATTACCGACCGCATCTCATTTATCATGTACGAACATGAAGTCCGTCTGCTCAAAAGCCTAAGCTATCCATCATCTCGTCCATGGAAAAACATCCCAATTTCTCTGGTGCCTCCTCTCGACTGAATTCTTCATATGGAACGGGTTCCATGAAGGTTCTTCCTCACCTTGTTAACTCTGTGCTGAAATATTCAGTGTCATCACCTTGATCTCATCATAAACATTCTCGGTCAAGCGTCCACGTAAACGCCTTCATTATCTACTCTCACAGCTCCGCCCATTGGTTCGTGCTACGAATTCCCGAGATATAAGCATAGGCATCTCACAACAGCACTTCACCGATCGTTTAGAAAAACCTCAAAACTTTTCGCACCACCCCGATGTATCATCGTCGAGAAAATTCTCACGAAAAAATACTACACTTGTGCACATTGACCACCCGTACTATGCACGACTAAGCGTGTAATACAAGGACACACACCGACACACATAAATATAGAACACATAATGATTTACACGTGTACTAGTAACTAAACCTTCTAACTCACACAAAGTGCACATACACAACTAGCTAGATCTAGGTAAATCTACGCGCATACAATACGACCTCGTCATTTATAGACACACAAGTATATCATGTTGTCTGGCCTAAGGGCACAAGCAAACACGATCTCCCGCCTGACTGCCGTCAGACACAATAACCTGTTGACAATTGTCAACACCATATCAAGCTTACACTTGATCTCCTGCCTGACTAATGCCAGACACAATATCGAGCTTACGTTTGATCTCCCGCGATGATTATAAAGTACGTGACACAAATAACTCATACTCATAAACAACTCAATTAACGACATACAAGTTTATTCACAAAACTCTTTCATGTCTTTAAGCACTAAAACACTTACCTCGCGAAGATCTATGCCTTAAGATATAAAGACATTATTATCATAGTAAGGCTAAAAACACCCTTACACTTTACACATTACCTAAGCATAACACTAGGTGACACTATCTTAAGACCGTAGACACACACCAGAAATCACAACTCAGGTCTACACAGGTCTACTCATACTGTCTAATTAACCAAGTTCTAGCATCACATCAAAGATTACATTTAGTATGAACTCACGTCGTTCAAAAGGTAATCACCTAATCACACATAATTAACACTGCACCACCAAGCAACTATCATTAAATACGTTTTAAACCATCCCGTGGTAAGATTCAATGTCAAGGTTAAAATTAAGCAATTGAAAAACCAAAAACAAATTTTTCATCACAAAAGTGCTTGACGACCACTACTCAGAGTGCTCTAGTCCTCTCGTGGTACCCACTACTGCTCTAGTCATTGAACAAATTGAAGTTATCCCCCACTTGCTCCTCGTTTTCGAATTCCTCTAACCATCCATTTCCTGATCCTTCGTTGTGCCTCGAGGGCTAACTCCTGATTGCAAATGCATTTCTTCAATGCAAATGCATTTCTTCCTCTCCTGTAAAAGGAACTACCGAGCCCGCCTCTCATAGTTTCCTATAGTATTGGGGGCATTTGGCGCTAGAAGCGCCAAGATCACCTCCTGTGCGGGTAGCTCCTGCTCGTACTCAGCCGCCGATGGAACCACCGTCAATGGAACAGGTGCTAAGAGTCGTCTCACTCCTAATATAACCATGCGAACGACAGCCAAACGTCTAGCCCGCCACTCTGTCAACCTCCTGATAAGGGCTCCTCGCCTAACCCATGTAGTCTGAATCGTCATGGACATCATTACCTGCACAAGATAGAACGTTGGAATGATTACTGTGGGCGTCAAGTTTAGAATAGGATAGTAATGATAGAGTGCCAAATCACAGTGATCAAATGCAATTTGGTGGTCTACATTACTGCCCTGATTCTAAACCTTACCCAACATATCCACACTAGCTTTCTATCTTTCACACACCCCGGATGCACATGCATCCCACACAACTCACATAGAACCACACAATAATCTAGCAAGTCATCATCTTTATCACAATTTCACACTATCCAAGGTTACACACAAAATTACTAAATCATATCAACACACCAAACTATCTCATATAGTTACAATTAATGCTACTCCGCGTTACTCAACTCACATCAATCACTTTTCCTAGTGTAACACTACACAACGGTAAATAATAACTACTGCTCAACTCGAAAGACGTACCTCTTGGCTCACGGTTACTCATGGTGGCATTCGTTTCACCCTCGTCCCCTTTTCAATTTAAGTTAAGGCATTTTATTTGTTTAAAAACACTAGTTTTCTCTTAAACTTCGTCTCTGATACCAACTTGTAACGCCCCAAAACTGGGCACCCTACAGTTGGGACTCATAACGAGGTATTCCCTTGAAAATACTCATTTTAGATATACTAAACTATTGCGGAAGTCTTTCTCAACATTAATTTTTATTTAATGTCATTAAGTTACCTCACAAATGCTTACACACCAGTCCGAGTAGCACAGCTCCCAAGCCAAGATATGTCAACGCAACGCTTACCTGCAAAAAAATCTAACATAAACACAAAGTCAGCTACACTGAGTGAGATCTCATAGTTAGTTTAATTAAAAGCCAACTCGTCTAAAAATTTATTTAAACTTCACTCACGACCCACAGTCCTTATAAATCAGATCCAAAATTCATTAACCATTAGATAACCCCTGTTATCACTCGATACCCCAAAATAACTCATTACCTAAGACTCATCGCATAATAATAATAATCCCGCCGTCTCTTCGACATAGGTCGAAACTACTATTCTAATAAGTCATACTCATGTACATGCATTAACTCAACACTTGGTTAACACAACAAATCCCTAGACATCAACTTACTCAGCCTTGACCAAGACTCATACAAATCAACTGACATAACAATTGTAAGCACCACATCACAGTCCTAACACAACGGTCAATCTAACTAGACTCACCACAATAATACTATCTCATGCAAAAATAATATAACTCAATGCTTGTATGCAATTTAACACAAATATGTAAGCACACAAACACATACCTCTTCACTGCACCCTCGTCAGGGCGTTCGACACACCCTGAGCTCATCGATGTCCTGTTGGACAACATCACCATTGGTGACCTCCCCCGAAGGACTTCGTCCTTCACAATCCCGTCTGCCATGTCATAATGACAACAACACAAACACAATACCGCCGTGTCACAAGGAAAACGACACAATGCACACAATACATGTATAATCACATAACATTATACACTATATACATGATTCATTAACTACACCTGCACTTCACACATAGCACTAGGACAAGGTATCCTACGCATATTCATAAGCGTTTAGCTTATATACCACCCACCCTGACTAACACATAACATAATACACTGCTACTATAGCAACACACATACAGTTACTATGTCTCGTTATCTAAGCACATACTACGTACATGCACACCCTGTGACACCTCCTAGTCATGCCCGCACGATCTGTAAATACAATCCTGACTGACCCCTGTTAGGTCACTATACGACCCACAACAATCTACCCACTTGTAACCCGTACATCCTATGGACACACAAAGTCCCTTAGCCCCACATTTAACCTTTTAACTTCATAAACTCATCGGGATAGACCCCAAAGCTCGGTATAACTTTAATGTAATAAATCATGTCTCAAAAGTATGTATGATAGCCCCAAATCATTTAAAACATTTAAAAGAGGGGATTAGAAAGTCACTGGATACAATGACCCAATTCTCGAACTGCAATGGTCTCTCCGTACGAAACCTGAACCTGTCAACGTAGGATCACATGGTCAAAGTACGTCCCAACATGTGTCAATTGTATATAAATATAAACATTCCCGCCTCTCACCTTCTACGCACACCCCTTTCATCCATGCACAACCCTAGCTCCACGTGCTTGCCAGAACCGGGTTATCATGGACTCGTTTGTATTCTGCATGCATGCACGTTCATGTGCCATGCAACACCTTAATCTCCTAGGTCACACGTACACGAGCCGAGATCCCCATGCACTTCCTATTACTTCCATGCAAACCCTAGACTCGTAATAAACCCTAATCGGTTGTGCCACCATCGAGTTCCATCACCTCTAGTCTCACAAGCCGTACTTCATCGAGTCGCGCCATCTCCCCATCGTCGTCCTCGTCCTCGAGCCTGATCCAAACCCAATCGGGTCAACGCCATAAACCATCCAAGCCCTCACATCCATCCTTAGCCAACCAACATGCTACTGTCGTGCAACCACAGCCATCTTCGGCCGTCGCTAGACCTCGCCCCGCCTCCATAGCCACTTCACACTCACCGGAACCACTATCTAGGCCATCGCAGGCCATGCCGTGGGCACCAGAGCCCTTCGCGCTACCATCCGGTCATTCCCGTGTGCCACCAGTGATCTCCACCACTACCAGTCACACCTTTCCCATTGTCTCCGTCGCCAGCCTTGAACTCTGCCTCCTAACCCTAATCGGTTCATGAAGTACAAGTAAAATAATCGGATTCCAAGGTTACGTCAAGCGTTGGGGTGTTCCCTCCTCCTGTCACCGTCGTAAAAAACACCGCGAGACCCCTGTCGTCGTCCTTCTCTCTCGCCGGTCTTCTCCCCCTTGCTCTCTCCCCTTATCGTCGAACACACCTAGGCCGAATGGCCTACTGTTTGTGTTTAAGTTGCTTTTAAACCGTTGTGGTTTACACTCTAGTCCCTGGTTTCCCCGTTCGTGCGTTTTCTATCCCCATCGTTCTCATAGTGGCTAACCGGGTCCTCTTAGTTTCCCTAATAGGGTTTCATGTGAAAATATTTACAATCCAACCCATATAAAAGAGACTCGGTTAACTCATCGACCTGACCCGTTAGTCTACAGAATTTTGGGATGTTACACCTACCCCTTGGATCACACCTAATTCATTAAAGACATATCCAGATAACAGTTGGATCCCCTTACCCAAATCCACATACTCCATATCTATTAACCTGAATTATCATCTGATATTCACAGAAGAAAAACCTATCAAACCAAGATAAATGATTCCCTCGATTCTGAATCATATGTTTCTTGATAATTCTTATGGATTCTGCTTGATTTTTTATGTGCTAATCGATGTTACTTCATTCTGGAGATTTGGAAATCATTGGGAAAATCTTATATGCCTTGAGATAGTGCATTTTCAATTTCTGTAGCATAACTATAGGGTACACGTTGTATATCTATATTTACTACCTTAACTTACAAGAAAGTGAAGCAAAAACGCTTATGGTTTCAAATCTTATAATATTGCCAACTTAAATTCACTTGCTTATGTTGCATATTACGTATGAATAAGTAGTAATTCATGATATGATCCTATATTCCTTGATGCTTATTTTGTATCTTTATTGTTTTTTATAGCCTGATATGATCCCCTTCTCATGACTTTGACCAAAAATAGCTTGTCGGTATATCATGTATATCCATATCTATATCTTATACATTTTATCGTTTTTGCAGAAAGAACAAAATGACTCTTAGTTTTTGTACTGTTCGATCATTATGAAAATGACAAAAAGATTTTTAGTATAGTTTATTAAATGTTAAGAAAAGCCAAAAAAATAATATTTGTGTTTAACTTCTGTGAATTGTTTATGAAAACCTCGTGATTGAACGTTAATATCTCGTTCGCTATTTGGCTTGACAATCTTCATATCTTTTGTTGAAATTTTTGAGTGGCAAGGGTCTCTGCATACTTGTCAAGTGCGCAAGAGTTAAACCATGCATACTTAATAAGTATGCAAGACTTAAGTCATGCGTACTTAGTAAATACGCAGGAGTTAAGTCTTGCGCACTTAAGAAGTACGCACGACTTGTGTAGGTGGGGTATATAAACGGATGTTAGAATATTTCATCAGTTTATTTCATTTAAAAAAAAGCCACTATTGTATACCTCCGACTCATATTTTACTCAAAATTTCATGTGTTCCTAAGTGTTTTTTCATCCTGTTTCTAGTTTCAACATCGTGTTACAAACAATTGGTGAGAATCTTAGACCATTCCAACCGATAAATCTTGTGTTTTGGACCGATTCTTGGATCGTATGAACCGAGGGTTTTGATGATACTATTTGGACCTATTTCGGATGTTCTTAAGTGAAATTGAGACCTGAAACTAGTTTAATACCATTAATCAAAACCCTTCTATACCAAATTGGTCCTTAACAGTTGTTGATTTTGGTTTTGACCCCTTGAATGGTCGTAGTTTTGCGTCGGACAAAGGACGGTCAAAATGACCGGGTTTGAGCATATCATTGGTGTTGGTTTTGTTCCTATAGGTTCTAACCATGTTTTTTGACCTTGTGGTGACGACTATCATCACCTAAAACTTTACTGTTTTGATTTTGGATTTTGAAATTTTCAAAGTGTTAGTTCCTGCGTACTTAGTAAGTACGCAAGAAGTAACTCCTACGTACTTGTTAAGTACGTAGGAAGGGAAATTTAGAAAAATTTCTAAGTATGGAATTCAGTTCAATGTGCAAGTGCTATACCATGTCATGTTTGTTCCATTCCAATGATTCTATCTGTTCTAATGTTGTTTATCTTGTGTTTTTGCAGTGATGGCGCGTGCGTTCACTAATGAGTTAAATCTGTTAGCTCTCACTCACCCAGAATGGAAGGGTGCTGCACTAGAGTATAGACAGATTATGGACTTCCTGAATAGATCAAAGATCAGTTATGCAATCTCTACTGATCCAGTTGTTTCTCGACCTTACATGGACCAGTTCTGGGATACTGCTAATCATGATTACACGGTAAGCCCGAATGTCATTAGGGCTACTATGGCTGGTCATGAGATAGCCATTTCCAAAGGCACTATCAGGAGAGTGCTACAATTCAGGGATTTACCTACTGATCCGGTGGCCTACCCTGACTAATTCGTTGACAGTTGTTGGAGACAACGAATGGGTTATGCTGGGAAGATGAACTATGCCTCCTATAAAAAGATATGGGTACTTTATCAGTGGCGTTACTTTGCACACGTCATGATCATGTGCCTATCTGCATGGAAGGCGGGCAAAGATGCTATGGGGCATGACTTAGCGGCCGTAATGGTGGGCCTATCTCTGAACAAGGGGTACAACTTTTCAAAGTATATCTATAAGTCTTTCACCGATCAGATTAATAATGCTGATAGGTTCAGAGTCTTATTATACCCAAGGTTCGTACAACTGTTGATTAATGATGTTGTACTCAATCTAAAGCCAGGCAGTGTAGAACCAACCCCTGAGCACACACCCCTCTTTGGTCACCTCATAAACGAAGCATATGTGGCCCCTCCCAATGACATATGGTTTAGTGCTGATTCTGAACCGGAGCTCAGTGAACACTCGGATGAAAAACATGAAGAATAGGAGGAGGAAGAAGAAGTAGGCGCTGATGACGATGAATCTAGTGTTGTAGGTGATGAAGAAGAAGAAGGAGGAGATGGTGCTGAAGAGTCGGATTCAGAGGCACCTGAATCAGATTCATCTGACTCTGATGATGCACCATAATAATCATACCCAAGGAGAACGGTGAAGGTTTCCCTTCCCGAGTCATCCTTCAAGAAAAGATGACAGGACAGTACCGATAGTGAGAATGAACTAGAGTCAGATACTGAGGTACAGAGACAAAGGATAGAAAAAAGAGTTAAGCAGAAGAATGACAGGCCGTTTGATGCTGTCATGAGAGATCTTGAATCTCGTGCTCAGACACAGGCGGTCACTACAGCAACTCAAGCCTCAACTCAACTATACCATAGGATGAGGCAACCACGTGTTACTGCTGAGGTGGCTGCCACTACTGTCTCAGAGGAGGTGCCTGAGATAGTATCCCTCCCTCTCCAACCTGTCCATCAGGTGATAGTGACGACTCTAGTTCAGACTGAGTCAGTTATTATCACCCCAACCACCGTTGAAACAACCACAATTCCATCCTCAATCCCAACTACCACCCTTCAGCCCATCAGTCAACCCTACAACTTTGGGGACTTTACCCAAGGGCTTGAATTTGATCAACTGTTCTCCTTTCCCACCTATACCACTGCTGAAGCCTCTACATCCAGGGATCCTGATCCCCGTGATGCGAGGATTACCACACTAGAGACTCAGGTGGCCGGTTTACTTGAAACAATTTAGAAATCAAGGAGTGAGTCAGACGCTCAATAGGCTAAGATAAACTCCTTGGTGGATGAAGTTACTTGATTAAGGCACCAAGGTGAGGGAACCCAGGAGCAGCATAAAAGCTTGATGTCCCAGAATGAGTTGCTTAGAAAGACAAATGCCATGATTCTGGGGCATAGTTTGATAATAGATCTAAGATTGGATACTCAATGCAAAGAACATGAGTTGATGGTCAAGTTGGTGGGTGAATTGACCGCAAAGCTTGCTGCTCATGGGGAGAAAGAGAAAGAAAGACTAAGCCGAGTGGTGATGAGGCTTGTCATCCTGTCGATCTGACAAAGGATGATGACAAAGACAAGGATCCTGAAGCCGGTCCTAGTGGGGGTGAGCAACAAGCTTTAGCTACTGTTCCAATCTCTATTGTATCTATGGCTGAGGGGGAGTCTACTCAGCATGACGATGATGGTAATACTTCTGGTGGTGGTGGTAGTGGTCAAGGAAATTTGGCGACTGATGTTTTATACCACTTATCTAATGAGGTTATACTGATGATTGAGCCAGACTATTCGAATGAAGCACATATCGATGCTCTCAGTAATCTGGAAGAAGGAGAGATCGAGTCTGATAACGACTGGGATGTGAATGATGAGGATGTGATGGTGGAATTCCCTAAGGGTGACGGTGAGGGAGTTTATGAGCTTGAGGATGGAGAGATCTTTGAAGCTCCATCCTTTGAAGCTGCTTTTAATTCAGGTTCAGTCAAGCCCGAGAACGTTGCTAAGGCTAGTGGTGCAGCAACCTCGATTGAAGCCTCTTCTGTCGATCCCCAACCTGCTGCTGATGACTGGATGAACAAGTATCCTATGGGATGGTTCAAGAAGAGTCAGCCTCCTGCTTGGCAAAAGTCTTCAATTCTCGACAAGCATGGAGCAACGGGTATGATCCTTTCTGTCAGGTTTAACGATGACAAGGAGCTGTTTGCAATCAAACGAGCTGGTGGGGTTCAGTACCTGAAACCAACCAGTGAGGCATTCAGCTCCTTGCCCAAGTACGACCTAGTAAACTTAGCAAATCGTGAGCCACTTGGTCACACAAGTCACGCGGTAGCAAAGGGTTTGTTGGGTGCAATACAGAGAGAAGGAAGATCTGGGAACTTTGAAATTTTTAAGCCTCAGATTCCCAAAAGAGTTCGGGACAAGAATGTCAGACATCTCGTGACCAACATAAGCCTAAGGAAGCTGGTTTACAACCAGTGTTGTGTGAGACAAGGATTCCCTTGAGAAAATTATCTCATGATATCCTTGGTTGCATGTGGTACTGGTACGTGGACCCAAAGATGGGTGAGGCGGTGGTAATGGGAAAGACTATGTCCAAAAGTGGAAACTTGGAGCCTAAAGAACTTATCCGAGTTTTTGATGAGATCACTATCATCAACTTCTCTGTGAAAGATCTGACGTTTCTAAATGACAAGTTTTGCATATACACGGATGAATGGACGATGCTACTAGCATCAAGATACAACAAGCTAGTCAAGTTTTGCCTTTACTACAAGATGAATATGGGAAGCTAAATCTGAAGGAGCTTAAAGACCAAAGACAATCCAGAGTTGTTGTCAAGGGGGAGTTTATTGGAGCACGTTTGTGTGACAAACACTCTGGATGTTGTCTTTGCTTTTGTAACTGTTCTTGATGTATGTGTACTTGTATTTCTGACTTTGTATGTATTGGTTTATCGAGTTGTAATCATGTTTGTACGCACTTGTCGTTGTAATCGTCTTTGTTATGTGTTGTGCGCACTTAACAAGTGCGCGGGTTGTATAACCTGCGTACTTAGCAAGTATGCAAGAAAAAGTCTGCATACTTGCTAAGTACGCAGGAACAATGCCATGCGCACTTGTTAAGTTCGCAGGCATCATGTCTATTATTATATATAGCTGATTGTAGAAGTTGATAAGTACGCTCTTATTTTCTGAAAACTTGTAATCGGCTGATATTGATAATAGACGAGGTTTTAAAGTGACTCTTGTTTGTTGTCGGTTTACTTGTTGTTGTCGATACTCCATCTAGTCACGGGCATTCTGTACCCTATTCGACTGGCCTCGCACTTGCATGTGACGATCCGAGACACCCGGGGACCTACAGATAAGTACATGTGTTTTTGCAACATATCAATACTTAAATGATTGTTTATGAAATGGCGAACATATGAAATGTTTATGAAATGATGAATGTATGAAATGAAACGAATATGAATGAACGTTTACGAAAAGAATGTTTTATGAAAGAAAGATGTTTACGAAATGAAACATTATGAATGAACGGTTTATGTAAGAAACGATGTTTGAAACAAGAAAAGTTTATGAAATGAAAGTTTATAAAGGAATGGTTTGTAAATGAAAAAAGAGGGTTTATGAATGAATGAAATGTTTTACGAAAAGAAAAGGGCAAATGTTTTAAAGAAGTCGGTACATGTATAATCTGTTAAACGACGAAATTAACGAATGAAGTCTGGGGTTGTAAGTCCTCAGCCTTATGGTATGTTATGGGAAAGCCATATTGCCATAAGTATAACAGTGGTAGCGCCTATGTGGTCTATCAATGGGTGTAACGGTTGTGCAACTGGTGAACGAAAAGGTGATGATGGTCACTTGGGGTTAATGTGACCTGCAAGTGGTGAATGTTATTACCTTATGGGCCTATGAGTAATAAGGGTGGCGAATGTTACTACCTTATGGACGTATGAGTCGTTAGATCAGTGAATGTTATTACCTTATGGACCTATGAGTTGTAAGGGCGATGAATGTTATTACCTTATGGACCTACGGGTCATGAGGGCGGTGAGAGAACGGGAAAAGAAATGAATGAAATGAATAACACAGATTTAGACAATTAAATGTATGACTTAAATGAATGGTAAATGTTGAATGAATGTTCCGTTAAATTATGCTTTAACAATGATTGAATGTAAATGATAAGCCTTGTTTTCTTACGAATATTTAAACCCTAATGAATGATTGAACGAACGATAAACCATTTCCTATAACGAACGAAAGACTTGAACTCACCAGTGTTAGGTGACTTTTAGTATGCATGTCAGGTTAAGGATGAGGTGGATGATGAGTGGATGTTGCTTGGCTATTCCAAAGAATTACCCGGCATAAGAAATATAGTATCATGTTGTGAATGTTTTATGATTGATGAATGTAGTAAAAAATGTTTTAATTGGGTTTGTTTTTAAGACAATGTAATGACGATATTTTTCGCTGCTATTGAGTGTTTGAAGTTTAAAAACTTTTTTTATTGTGTAAATCCAACACGTGAGGCCTCCCGAGTTTGGGGCCTTACAAGCCAAGACTTAGCGTCTTGCAGCATAGGAACATGGTTTCCAATGAGCAGTATGTCATCTACATAAGACATCAGAAAAGTAATGAAGCTCCCACTTTCCTTCATGTAAACACACAGTTCATCTTCATTTTTGATAAAACCAAACTCTTTTATTTTCTGGTCAAATCAAAGATTACAGCTTAGAGAACCTGTTTCAATCAATAAACGGGTTTGTTCAACTTGGACACCTTATTAGGATTCTTTGGATCCTCAAAACCATCAGGTTGAACCATATAGACATCTTTAGAAAGTTGTCCATTTAGGAACGCGGTTTTGACATCCATTTGCCATATCTCGTAGTCATAATACGCAGCAAGGGCAAGCAAGATTCTAATAGACTAAAGCATGGCTACAGGCGAGAATATTTCTTCATAATCAATTCCTTGAGTCTGCGTAAATCCTTTCGCTACTAGCCTAGCTTTGTAGGTTTGCATGTTACCTTCCATGTCAGTTTTCTTCTAGAAAATCCACTTGTTTCCTAAAGTCCAACACTCGGGAGGAAGATCAATCAAGTCCTTTACATGGTTTTCATGCATGGATTGTATCGCGGCGCCCATAGCTTCCAGCCATTAATAAGATTCATAATCTAGAATTGCAGACTTGTAACTAGTAGGCTCAGCCTGATCAATCATCTGGATGTCATCATTTTCATGAATTCTAATATACCTATCGTGTTGATGACGATCCCTAGTACTTCTGTGTGTGCTTGGTGTTACTGATGAATCGTGAACTCCTTCAGATTCAGTCTCAACAATCTCATGTTGATCGACAGTTTCAACTAGAGGTTCGATTACTTATGGTTCTTAGACTTCTTCCAGGTCCACGTGGTTTTCTCCAATCCCCCGCGCAAACAGTTCCTTCTCTAAGAAAGTAGCTCTGCGATTCACGAAAACCTGGATTTCAGTAGGATTGTAGAAGTAGTAACCAATGGACAAAAACAACTTTATCGCCATAGGGTTTCTGTTTATTCGAAGAATTACTAGTAACATAGGCATTACATCCCAGACCCTAAGGTAGGACATTTTGGATTTCTCCCCATGCCATATCTTATAAGGCGTTTTGTCCACCTTCTTTATTGGAGCTACTTTAATGATTCTTGTGGCAGTTTCAAGAGCAAAACTCCATAAGGAGTGTGGGAGGTTTGTACGACACATCATAGATCAAACCATATCTAATAGAGTTCGATTTCTCCTCTCAGCCACACCATTAAGTTGTGGCGTTTGTAGGTCCCGGGAGCCTCATCGCGTAGTGGATATACACGGACCTGTTCAGTGATTTGTGTGGGAACAAAGAAACGAGACAGAGAAAACACAAACAAAGACAAAAGATAATGAAACGACACGTAATCCATAACATAGAAGCCATCCCGTATTACAGACTACATACCAAAGGAGCACACATCTCTCATCTAAGCTCACTGTCTAGGGGTCGGAAGAGCTCGTCCCAAGCCGGACACCTCTCGACCTAGTTCCAGAGTTCCACCCATAAATGAAGACAAGTCTTCTATTTATAGGGGAAGGAACATTACCTGCGTACTTGTCTAAGTACGCAGGGTTTAGTCATGCGTACTTGACAAGTACGCAAGGCAAAAGCCTTGCGTACTTACCAAGTACGCAGGACCAAACTGGTGTGCAGGCTAAGTACTCAGGAACACCCTCCTGCGTACTAGCCACACAAACCGATACATAGAATTTAATCTATAGTTAAAAAAACATGCTTCTACAAACTCCCTCTTAACTATAGCATCAAATTCTATCTATCTCTAACACTGATATACATCAGTTTACAAAGAATGTCCTAACAGACTCCCTCTAAACTAATGACATCAAGTGTCTTCTGGCGAGACTTGATCTTCTGGCATTCCACTTGAGATCTTCAAATCTTCAAACTTCAGTCTTTAGTTGCCGAGTGATACACAAGACTCCCTCATAACTGTAGCTTTCATTGTAGACCAAACCAAGTGCTTCAATAGGAACCAACTAACCCAACACAACTCATTGTAGTTCCTCCTCTCAGCAGTAGCTTGCTCCACCCAGACTTAGAACTCTGATTCTGACAATGTCTTCCTAACCAAGTAACAATAGTAGACTAAGACAACTCCAAATTAGCTAGCATATGATAGAAAGTTTGAATTTCCAATAACCTGCATCAAACTAATCAGCTCCCATTGGAATTCCAGTAAGATAAACTTAAGTCTTCAACCAGATGTGTCCAACTCTATCCGGTATCTTCACGAGTCAACCAAATTCCTGAAGATGTTCATTTCCAATATCCCCTTTCAGTTTAAGCTCCATCTGACTAGACCAGAAACAAGGGTATGTTTCCTATCCCATCGGCCAATGATAAAAGGTTCCATCATCAACTAATAATCCAACAGATATCCAGCTTCATCCTGAAAACACTTGATAGAATCGAACACAAAATCATGCTCAGCAGTGATCACCTTATATCCAAAGTCCAACAATCTTCAATTAGATCTTCATTCCTGATTCACACCTCCTAATCTGTATACGTTCACCACGGTGAAGTTCCAAAACTAGGTTGTCTATCTGGATTCCGCCCAGATCCCAAATGAGAAATCCCATCATAATTGAATCACATCAAATCTTGAACACAGGCTTGCCAATGAGCACGAAAAATATAGTTTACATGAGAAATCACGGTTGATGATACATTTATTTTTATCCCCCTCATTTCTCTGTAAACTATGACCAGCTTCATCATCACTTCACTCAAATCCTCAAAAAGCACAACTAGCCAACTCCAAGATTTTATTCTTTTATTCCTTTGCAAAGATCCAAAACAGCAAATCCTTGGGTTCAAGTTGTTCCAGTATTCATCCCCTATTAAAGAAGTATCCCGGATACTCGTAGCCTACATATTTAGGTTTGAATACCTAAACAAGATGATTCTCTTTCCAAAAGACCCAAAGCAGCCACATCTTCACAAATAGAACGAGACCTTTAGCCGATGACGACCCAATTGCTCCCATTAGTTTAGTATTCATACCCTATTAAATAAGTATCCCGTATACTCGTAGCCTACATTTTCAGGTATGGACCCTTAAACAATGTATGACAAGTGGTATCATCCAACAAAAATCTCGTCCGTGTTTCGCTAAGCCACATCGTATACAAATTCTGGTCCGAAAAAACCAAAATTACTATCTTCTCAAGAATGGGCCGAAACACGCGTACAAATGATCACTAAAAATTTTGGCAGAAACACGCGTAAATGTTTTTATTTTATTTTATTTTTTGTTTTTTTTTGAATCCCAGATGCTAGTTCATGCGTACTTATTAAATGCGCATATAAAGGGTGCTCATGCGTATTTAGTAAATACGCAAATCCAAGTGCTCATGCGTATTCGATAAGTTCGTAAAGACAACCATGTGTACATGCTAAGTACCATGCGTACTTAAAAAGTCAAAACTGGAACACAAATCAACGAACACCGAGGCTCTGATACCACTTGTAGGTCCCGGGAGCCTCGTCGCACAGCGGATATACACTGACCTGTTCAGTGATTTGTGTGGGAACAAAGAAACGAGACAGAGAAAACACGAACAAAGACAAAAGATAATGAAAAGACACGTAATCCATTACATAGAAGTCGTCCCGTATTGCAGACTACATACCGAAGGAGCACACATCTCTCATCTAAGCTCACGGTCCAGGGGTCGGGAGCGCTCGTCCCGACTTGGACACCTCTCGACCTGGTTCTAGAGTTCCACCTACAAATGAAGACAAATCTTCTATTTATAGGGGAACGAACATTACCTGCGTACTTGTCTAAGTACGCAGGGTTTGGTCATGCGTACTTGACAAGTACGCAAGGCAAAAGCCTTGCGTACTTACTATGTACGCAGGACCAAACTGGTGTGCATGCTAAGTACTCAGGAACACCCTCGTACGTACTAGCCACGTACACCGATACATATAATTTAATCTATAGTTACAAAAACATGCTTCTACAGCGTTCCAAGTGGAGTAATTGTGAAATGATCCCACATTTCTTTAGATGTTCGTCAAACTCTAGACTAAGATATTCTCCACCTTGATCTGATCAAAGCATCTTAATCGTCTTACCTAGCTGATTCTATACTTCGTTCTATTATTGTTTGAACATTTCAAATGTTTCATGTTTATGCTTCATAAGATAAACATAACCATATCTACTGAAGTCATCAGTAAATGTGATGAAGCATCTCACTCCATTCCTAGACATTGTTTTGAATGGACCACACACATCAGTATGTACGAGTCCTAACAGATCCTTACCTCTTTGACCGATGCTGGAAAAAGGAGCTTTGGTCAGCTTACCACTTAAACAAGACTCACATTCATCAAAAGACTCTTGACCGGTGGAATTCAAAATTCCTACAGTTTGGAGTTTCTTAATGCGATTATTGTTTATGTGTCCTTGTCGACAATGCCATGAATACGTATCATTGAAATCCAATTTCGTATGTTTAGAGGAGATATTGTATAATGCATTATTGTTATGGACTTCTGTCTCATAGATGTAGGACGCGTTTGCATGAACGTTTGATCGGTAGATATTTATGGTGTGACCAGATTTATGACGTTGGAGACATCAGCGCAGTGTGAAGACATGACATGATAGCCTTCGAGGATGCATTCCGTATGAAGGATTTGGTCAATGTGTGTTGACATAAGAGTGGTGAAGTTCTTTCTGAACGAGACGATGGATAGCTGAGGCCCATGCTAAGATAGGCTTTATGTTCGCACCTGATAAATTAGACGCAGTCGGTGATCTAGTGACGATGATAGGGCAACGAAAAGGAAAGTGGTATGAAGGGAGGACAAGTGTAGGATTGCACATAAGTCCTTGGAAAGGAAATTCCTACGCTGGTAAACGTATGACTAGATCAAGACAGGCTCCTGTGGAGCATCATTTAAGGCAAATGATGGGCTGTTGAGACAACGTGATGATGGTAGGTGAACTGTTGAGAGACATCAGGAGCTGATGATGATAACTCTAGTCTAGAGTAATAGGTGCTTAGTTAAGGGCACCATGGACGCAAGATATTGAAGTAAAGTGATACTTTGGTAGGGGATTTATAGAGACCAGTGTAGCTTTGCACAAGCTCCTGGAGATCTTCGGAGAAGGACAAGGGAGTACCTTTTGGAGTAAGGCAGTGGTGCCTAAGCTTTGAGAAATGATCATAGGATGGCGATTAGGGGATGAGACGAGAAGGATGACGAATGATCCTATTCATGAGATGATCGTCGGACTAACGATAGCATCAGGACTATACAAGGAATGACGGCATATGTGCTAGTGATAAAAATAGGAAAATGCGATAAGTGAGCAGGTAATTTATGGTGTTGTGCCATCTGAGTAAAGGTTGGTAGGAAGAGTAATGAGATAATGTGTAGGTGAAACCTACAAACCCCAAAGTTGAAAGCGAGAAACGAAGAATATTTCTTTGAACACCAAAGAAGGTGATCGAGTTGCAAAGCAAAGTAATTACATGCTTGACACCAAATGGATTTGGTGCACCGGTGAGAACGGAAAGATAAGTTGTTTTGGTCTGTGCCGACACAGGATTCGAAGACGAATCCCTTTTAAGGGGGGTAGACTTGTAACATCCCGATAATCCAATAGATAATCGCTCGGGTTACTAGACAACCCGAATCCTTATTAAAGGTAACGTCGAGCAAGGATTTGTCACGAAAGGTGCATTTAACCACCGTAAAGGAACCGGTTAATAGTTTAACGCACAGTTTGGGGTGGAAACATGAAATAGAGGAAAAGACGAGGACCCTGATGCAACAATGAGATGTTTATAACCATATTATGTGAAATCGTAGGCCGTTCGACTTATGTTGTGTGCGACGGCTAGAAGAACGACAAGAGAGAGAGAGAGAGACTTAGCAAGAGAAGAGAGGAGGACAACGACGAAGGGTGGTTCATCGTAGTTCCAAGCAAGAGGACTTCGTATCACGAATAAGGTAACCTCCTTTATTATTTCGTTATGTTACTTGATCGTTTTGCATGGTTTAGTAAGGTTTAGGGTTTCATTGAATGGTTGAGGAGGCGATCGGAGAATGGAGACCGATGGTGGACAGTGGAGGCCAATGGTGGTCAGTGGTGGCTAACGATGACAAAAATCAGGCGGTGGCGTGTGGAGGTGGCAACCATAAGTGGTGGTGGCGTGTGACGGGGACGGTCGACAAGAAAAGAAATGGGGTGACCCATCGTGACGGAATACGAGAGCCGAGAAGGCAGAGGGAGAGAGAGAGAGGTGAGCTATGGAGGAGCAGCGTGGGGGTGGTGGTGCGAAGCGGCTGTCATGATGGCAGTGGTGGTGGAGTACTACAGCGGAAAATGGTGGAGGGTGTATTGGTATTACTTGGCAAGGGTTATTGCACAACAAAGATGGTGGTGACATGGTAGTAGTACACGGTGGGAGGAAATCGGAGTAATACCCAAGTAGGGTTTTGCATGACGGGTTTACGTACATTCATGGGAACCCTACTCGAGTTATACGTTCCGCATGGTTATGGTTTCTTTGCATGGTCACGTACGTGCATGCATCGAAACCTAGGTCCGGGTATACGGGTTTCTAAACGGGTCTAGGACGATCTGACATGGGTGGACACGTGAAACTAGGGTTTCATGGGGACGTGATGACGAGCGGGGGAAACTGAGCCTCGGGATTTATTTTATATTCATACATGTTCAACGTATGTTTAGGACGTAATCTGATCGGGTGGTCATACATTTTATAGGTTTGGGTTTCGAGCGTGAACGGATGGGTTGCAGAGCAAGGACTTGGATTCCACGTAATCATTGAGTTTCTAATCCCCTCTTCAATGTTTTTACTATTTTTGGGGCTATCGTACATACCTACGTGTTTCACTTTGCTAATCGAACATGTTACGAGTTTTGAGTTTTATAAGTTAAATATTATACAACGAACTAAAGGGTCTATGTGGTGTCTTTAAGTCGTGTGGGCTGGTAGTCGGTATGATACTTGGGTATCGTGTAACGATTGATTTGGGGTGACTCGGGTAATGAACTTAGACGTTAAAGGATATATCTAGAATGTGTTAGCACGAGAATACATATGTGGTTCGTGCTTAGTTAACTTGTCACAGTAAAAGCTAGTATGTTGTTATATGTTACTTGTTTGATGTTATGTGTGCTTGCGTCGTCGTCACTGTGACACGGAAAATGACGATGTGAAGGCAGGGTCCTCCGTGTGGTCACTAAAGGTGGCAATGCCCTTTGGGGGCAGTGACGAGCTCGAAGTATGATGAAAACCCTGACAAGCGCAGTTGTGACGAGACAGGTAAAATCCTTCAAAGGTTATTTTTCTTAGCATATATATATATATATATATATATATATATATATATATATATATATATATATGTTTGGTTTAAATGCATGGAAGTGTTAAATTGATATTTATGGTGTTGTAATGTTAATGCTTCGGTATTGAGCATTTGATTGACTTGTGTGTTGGAACGACGGCGTGTTTATGGCTGGGTGTGATAGACCTTATAAGCGTCTTAGTTAGGGCTTGTCAAGTCTATGTCCAGAGGTTATTCGAGTTAACTAGTCATTGTGTTGACATGTACAATATAGTACAATTTAGTTGAGTAGTAAGCTCGATCCATGACGGTGAGACTTAGGGGCTTATGGCATGTGAGATGAGTCTTGGGTTGCTGAACCCTTATGGGAAATGGTAGATAATATGGGTGACTAGTACTATAATAATGGACAAACCATTTTATAAGGACCGAATTGTCCTAAGTACAATTAAATGATATTCGTGACGGGAAATACTTTCTATTAATACAAACTATTAAAACTAACACAGTGTAGCTGAATTTGTGTGTATGTTAGATTGTTTTGCAGGTGGGTTCAAGTGACGAGGTATCTTTGTTTGTGAGCGGTGCTACTCGGATTGGTGCGCATGCATTCAGAAGGTAAGGTTAAAAATGGTAATGAGTTGAAAGAGATAAAACTGTTTTAATTAAGACCTTCACTGATTGTTTTTATAATAAGACTAGTTTTTTTAAAAAAGAATACCCAGTAATATGACCCAACTGTAGGATGCCCGGTTTGGGGTCTTACAGTCATTGATGCTACCGCAACCTCGGGTCACTAGTTTGAGCAGGAGATGCTGCTGCAAGGTGAGCCGTTTTCAAACCATGCATATGTAAATGATGCTTTCACTAACTCTCATCTTTTGGTGATGGTTGGAGGAAGTTAGTGATAAATAATGAAGTACAAGAGTTTGATTTTTTGTGCCGAAACATCAAGGAAACATGGTGTTTGACTTTTTGGTGTTTGACCAATCCACATGTGAAAGAAAATATCCATGTGTATTCAAATCATGGTTGGACCTATGAAGCTTGAATCAAAACAACTAATGTTCCATGATTTACATCTTTGTTATAGGAACGGATTGGCTTCTTATCACATTGGATCAGAGATATTTAACCTTATCAAACTAATACCTCGAGCCACATCATCTTTCTTCTCTTCTTGTTTAGGAGGTTCTTCTGGCTCCTAAGTTGTTGATCCAAACACTGGATACTCATTATGGATTTGTGTCTGCTTATGATTGTCTTTACCTACCGTTAGTGAAAAGGTATCTATGCCTTCAGGGATTTTCCATCAATTATTTCCTTCATCTTTGATTCATAATTCTGCATCATCACATCCAATTTTCTTGTTTCTTCATTCAAAACGGTCATTCAATACAGATTTTTCACAAATAAATTTTTTTACGGTTTGATTTCAAATGACAAGCTAGTCAAGATGTAACATCCCTACAATCCAAAAAGTAATGGATCGGGTTAGTGGATGACCCGCGTCTTGTTTAAAGGTAATGTGGAGCAAGGATTTTCATGAAAAGTGAGTTTAACTACAGTAAAGGAACGGTCATTCAATACAGATTTTTCTGCTTCATCACATCCATCCATTTTTCACATCATCACATCGATTTTTCTTGTTTCTTCATTCAAAACGATCATTCAATACATATTTTTCACAAATAAAGTTTTTTACGGTTTGATTTCAAATGACAAGCTAGTCAAGATGTAACATCCCTATAATCCAAAAAGTAATGGATCGGGTTAGTGGATGACCCGCGTCTTGTTTAAAGGTAATGTGGAGCAAGGATTTTCATGAAAAGTGAGTTTAACTACAGTAAAGGAACCGGTTAACCTTTTAATGCACAATTTGAAATCAAAACACACGTTAGAGGAAACATAACGACCTGAATATAACATGCCAAGGTTTAAAAACCTTGTTAAGGGAAACCCTTGGCCATTTGGCCTAGGAGTGTGTGACGGTGGAGAGAAAACACGCGGGGATGATGAGCAGACAACGAGGGTGGCTAGACGAGGGTGAATAGCGACGGTTTGGCGACGGGTTTATGCCAACGGCTTCCAAACTTCATTAAGGTAATTCCCATTTTGTTTATGTATGCTCGTATATTGTTTTCTTGCAAGGTTGCTAGGGTTTCGAGTAAGAAGGTGGCATGACGATCGGTGACGGTGACCACGGTGGCGGTTGAGCATGTCGAGGACGTCGAAGACAGAGGGTAGTGATGATGGCTATGGATGGTGCCTGACTTCAGCAAAGAAGGAAAGAACGAGGTGACCCGTAGGTGGTAACGACGTTCGACGGGGACGGCCGTAGGTGGTAACGGCGGTCGACGGTGGTGGGTGGAGGTGACGGTCGTAAGTGGTAATGGCAATCGACGAGGACAGCCGACAAGGAAAGAATTAGGTTACGCGTAGGGTTAACGTCCGACGACTGAAAAGGGAGGGAGTGAGAGGGAGAGTGGAGGTGCTCGGCGGCTGTCGTGACGGCGGTGGTGGTGAAGTAATGCGGCAGCAAATGGTGGGGGACGGTGGAGGTTGGCCGGCTATGGTGACCCGGGGACGATGTAGGAGACGGCATGGTAGTGGGTTCGACTAGGGCATTGCCAGACGAGAAAGGCAGTGGCCAGTCAGCGGTGCACGATGGTGACGGGTGGCATGGTGGTGTGTGGGGGGAAGACAGAGGACGACATCATGGCCGATTAGATCTTTGCCCTACATGGCATCGTTTGTGTGCACACAAGGGAAACCCGACTCGGGTAAGTGCTTTCCTTGAAATTAGGGTTTTTGCATGGTGTCGCTTTGGAGATTCGGGTGTTTGCAGGGCACATGAGTGTGCATGCATGAGACCCGGTTCGAGCCTTCTGTTCCTGAACAGGTCAAGGACGATCTGATTCGGGTAACCATGTGAAGCTAGGGTTTGGTAAAGAGGGAAGTACGAGCAGATGAAACAGAGCTTCGAGATTTATATATTGTTATATGTTATTGACGTATCTTTAGAACGTGTCTGATCATGTGATCATACGTTGACAAGTTCGGGTTACGAGCAAGAGGACGATTACAGGGCAGGACTTGGATCCTCATAACTACTGAGTTTCTAATCCCCTCTTTACTAAATTTACTGTTTTAGTGCTATCGTACATACTTGCAAGAGTTGTTTTATAAATTAAAGTGTTACGTTTGATGGTATAATCTAAAGAGTTTTGTGAGTTAAATACTTTATAACGAACCTAAGGTTCAATGTGGTGTCTTTAGGTTGTGTGGCCTAGAAGTCGGTACGATATTTGGGTATCGTGTAATGAATTATACGGGATAAGTCGGGTAATGAACTTAGACGTCTTGAGGGTATATCTTGGGTGTATTAGCCTAAGAACCCATATGTGGTTCGCACTTAGATAACGAGTCATGGTAAATGCGAGTGTGCTATTATCATATGTTACTTGCTTCATGTTTTGGGTGCTTGCGTCATTGTCAATGTGACATGGCAAATGACGATGTGAAGGACGGGGTCCTTCGGGTGGTCACTAAATGTGACAATGCTCTTTGGGGGCAGTAATGAGCTTGGAGTATGATGAAAGCCCTGACGAGGGTAACCCTGACGAAGGCGGTTGTGATGTGACAGTAAAATCCTTCGAAGGTAATTGTTGTGTGCATTTATGTTTAATTCAAATTGCATGCAAGTGTTAATTAATAATTATTGTGTGTGATGTTAATGCTTCGATGTTAAGCAATAGATTGACTGTGGTATTAGAACGAGGTCGTGGTTACGACTAATGTGTTAAAGCCCCTTGGTGAGTGTCATTATTAGGGCTAGTCAGGTTCATGTGCAGGTGTTGGTTGACTTAACCGGATTTTGTGTTCACCGTCAGGTTCAACTATACTATCTCCCCTTCTTCTATCTCAGTATCATTATCATCATCCAACATATCATCAATCATGTCATCTAATCCAGATAAGCTTTCCAATTTTCCAGCTTCATCTAAATCAGCATCATCTTGAAAGAATTCTAACATCAACATATCTTCAGCTTCTCCCGTAGTTATGTTCTTTCCACCAGATGTATCATCTTGACCTGATGTCAACTCCTCCTAAAATTGAGTTATCGGAGTTACGTCAGCGTATTGACGATCACCCTTGTCTCTAATGGGATCATTGTCTTCATCATCATTTCTATGTATAGCCTCGGTGTAACAAGCTTCATTTACTGCCACCGGTTTTTCCCCTGAGCGCCTATGCGCTCTATCAGTTGAGATACTAAGATCTGCATTTCAGCTATTTGTTTGTTTTGGGATTGGAGAACATGTTCTCTTTGATAGTCATTGGCTAGTAAAACATCTACTTGTCCCTGAAGACCCACAACTTGAGCTTCTAAGCATGAGACTTTTCCCTCTGTGGCAATAATCTTGGCACTCTTCGATGTTGTAGAAGGGCCAGCCTGAGGTTGAGTAGGAGTAGGAGCAGATGGAGTAGTATGGGGTGTTATAGTCTGAGACGGTAATGGTGATATAATCAGTGAATCCACAAACTCTTCGTCATCAGCTACTTGTGTACGTGCAACAACCATTGAAGCAACCATTAACTTCTTTGACTTAGGAGAAGGAACGTACTCTGAATCAGATGATTAATCACGTAAAGTCTTTTTGCCAAGTACTGCACCAGGAGGAGGACCCCTAGCAGACTTTCTTCTCGGTAATCTAACTTTTTTCTTGCTTACCGACTTCTGTCTTTTACCAGCATTAGCTTCAGGTATCTTTGCCAACCGTTCATAATGATCAGAATCAAAATCTTTAGTGGCTTCAGAATCAACTTGACCTTCTTTACCCTGTGGAGGAGATTGTACATGATGCACTTGTTCTTCTTCTTCATAATCCTCTACTACCGCATTCTGATAATCTTGAACATTTTCAACTTGATACTCAACTTCAATTTCAATATCAGCCTCTACATTAGGCTCAATCACATTTTCAATTTCAATCTCAGCTTCTACATTAGGCTCATTCACATTTGGTTCTATCATATTCTCTTGAACTTGAGGTTGAACAGGTTGTGGTATTACAGGTTACTGTTGTGCTTGAACTTGTGGTGCAAGTGGTTGCTGCTGTTGTTGCTGTTCTTGTGCTAACGACTCTTCAGGATGAATACAGTTATCATTTATCAGGATTGATAATGTGCCCGAATAAAGGTGTAGGAACTAGAATAAGAGCTACTGCTTGACATTATTGCAGTCAGTAAAGGTTATGTTGTTCATCGGTGTAAGAGTAAGATGATGTGGCAACTTATGGTTAAGAATCATTTGAATGAAGCGAGGGTACATAAGAAACCCTTGTCCTTCTGGAGGAGTTATCTGGGCAACTATCTCCCTGTATATATGTAATAAGCAAAATTGAAACCTCTATTCAAAGTAAGTGCGACCATTGCAGATTATAAAGAGGACTTCAAACCATCTGTACCTGCCTTCCTTGGAGATAAGCATTGAATGATAACTTGCATAAAGTACCTCCATTGACCAACTAGCCCACCCTTTCTAGCATGAGTATCATTAGCTCTTCCTTTGTATCTCATCCTTTGAAAACAACCCATAATCAAAATTTTAGGTAACATCAACAGTTCATTATTATCACCTCTCAGAGCCAGAGCAGTCCTTATTGTGTCCACAGAGATTGCAACTTGAACATTATTCATTGTAGCTCTAATCACATTTGGATCAACTGTGCAATCATGTTCCGTGGAATCTCAGAATTGTTGAATATAGTTCAGACTGATGTACGGATTAGTAGACAATGCAACACGTAACCATGATCTATTCAGAAAATTGATGATCTCATGGTAGTTAACATCTTCTGACATATTCGGATCTAACAATGCCACTTGGTTATGTTTGTACTCCACACGACGATCCATCTGTATATAAGAAAGTTAGACCAGCAACTTTCAAGTAAAAAATAGCACAACAAAATAAAAAAATAACATGAATAAAAAAATCAAACTAAAAAAACAACACTTGAAAAAATGCTAGTCCAAACACTACTTCTCCCTGAGGCGAACTTATTAAGTGCGCTTAGAGTTGCAAGAGGCGAACTTATTAAGTTCGCCTGAGCAAGTTCGCTCAAAGCTTCGTAACACATATCAGAAATCCAAAACACGATTTAGATGGAATCCAAAACACGATTTAGATTGAATCCGACTCAAATAAAGATACACTATAACCACCGATAATACATTATCAAGCCAATTTCAGTTTATAACCACAACACAGCAAGTTTTAAGGTCAAAACAGGTAGCATTATACGAACCTTAAGAACCAGACTCTAAACATCACTCAAACATGATTTTTAACGGATAAAAATTGATGAGTCTACCTTAGTTGAATGATCAAACCCTTTGTTATCAAGAAATTAACACAAAATCACAGAACCACAAACACGGTAATACTCACGATCAAGTTCTCTAAAAAACACCTAGTTCGCTCAAACAAGTTCGCTTGTTCGGGAATTTGGGATAAAAGAACAAGTTCGCCTGAGATTTTTAAATATACACATCAATAAGTTCGCTTGCTTAGGAGAACTTGGTAAGTTCGTTTACCGGCGAACATATTAAGTTTGCTTAATTCTCCCACACTTAGAGATTTTTTTTTTGAATTTTCAAGCTGTCACTTTTCAACATCCAAGAACCAATCTTTCCGTCTTCCATCTCTAACCTGTATCCGATCCAATCCGAAACAATTTTAACTAAAAATTTTGAAATTCTCATGGATGCACGAAATAAAATCTTTTTGGATTTTTTAAAAAGTAAAGCTGTAAAACACAATAAACTATTTTGTAAAATGCAAATTTTTTTGGAATTTTATCTATACAAATAGAAGCACATATTTTTGAGTTTTATCTACACATACTGAAACGCAATTTTTTTATTTTTGAAATTTAAAAAAAAATATAAACCAAATCACATATTTTTGTTCGAGTATCATGAGTAAGAAGATCATATCCTTATATATGATTAGTCCATTACACATCCTAATCAACTCTAAGGGTAACCTATGATACTTTATCACTTATAAATCTTTTCAGAATTTTCCGGATTGACATGAAATGCTCAAGTGTTCACACCGAATTTGCAATATGCAACATGTAAACCTACATAATCAGTATTATGGAATTTGAAACTGTAAGCGTTTTTCTCCCATGTTCTTGTGAGTTACTACCATTTAGAAGAAAAAAATCGTGTACCCCACATATATGTCAACATAAATATAAAATTACACTGTCTTCAAGACATATAAGACTTTGTGGAAACGAATGTATATATCAATCTCCAGGATGAAACTATTTCAATTAGCACAGGAATAGAATCAGATCCTGAAGGATATAAAGATTCAGAATCTAATGATTCATATGCTTGGTTTTGGATGTAATATCAGGATTGATTATAACAAAGGAACTCTCCAGCAGAAAGATTGATTAAGGAATCGATTGTTTCAATAATACAAGGTCATGTGGTCCAACTATTATCTGGATATTTAGTGGAATCAAGATATTGATCCAAGGGCGAGTATATGATCCAACAGATGTTGTCAGAAACATATCTTAGTTCACCAACACATTGCATGTTTTTCGGGGCATGGGTAGTGAAGTGAACTGAAAAATTGTGCTAATCAATATAGTTTGATACTGGTGTCAGGAAATTCTTAAAGCCTCATATACTATATCTGATAATGATCTTTTAACTCACACACCCAGCAAAATATGGGTTCAAATCACAGATGTTGTCACAAACATTTAGTTTTCACACTACCAATGGTCCAAAAATGCTTCAAGTCTACTGACGATCTAAATTACATACACATATCCAAATTAAACATAATATAGATTTTCATGATTAGAGCATTTATGACACTATCATTTCTTGTTTATGCAAACTCTGAAGTTTAGATCAAATCTTACGAACACAAACACATATTATCATAACAAATCTGCAGGTCATCTATGGTCATGTGTGATAGATTATCAACTGATGTTCTATCATTTCTTCTCTAACTTCAAATGATGTCGATTTTATCTTTTTCATTTTGTGTGGAATTTTTATAAATAACAACTTTTTGACAAGAAAATAAATGCAGAAATGTAAGAAAGCAGTAAAAATTAAAAGTAAATAAAAACTTCCATGAAAATTATTTTGAAAAACATTTATTCAAGATTTATCTTAACAATCATTTTTACTAGAAATTTGAACCTAGTTCGATCAAATGCCTTGGTGAGGTGGTCTGCCAAATTGTCATCAGTATGTACCTTCACCAGCTCAATAAACTTTTTATCTGCACAATCACGAATAAAATGATATCTGATTTCAATGGGCTTAGTTTTATTGTGCTTAAGAGGATTATTAGTTATACACACTGTAGCATTATTATCTATGAACATACGGGTGCAAGTGAAATTCAAACCATAGTCTCTTAATTGTTGCTGAATCCACAAGATTTGGGAACAACAACCCAAAGATGCGATGTATTCTGATTCACTTGTTGAGATTAAAATTGTGGTTTGCTTTTTACACTGCCACGAGACAAGCCGATTACCCAGAAATTGGCAACCTCCTGTCGTAGATTTCCTGTCCAAACAACAACATCTTAAATCTGAGTCAGTATAAGCATTAAATTCAAAATTAGAACCATGCGGAAACCATAATCCTAATCTCGGTTTCCCTTTTAGGTACCGGAAAATTCATTTGACTGCAATCAGATGTGATTCCTTTGGTTTTGCTTGAAATCTGGAGCAGAGACACACGACAAACATTATATCTGGCCTTGTTGCGGTTAAGTAGATGAGAGATCCAATCATTGCCCTGTACAAGCGGCAGTCAATATCCTTTCCTTCCGGATTTTGATTTAACTTGTGATTTACAGGATTGAGAGTGTCATATGGGGTATGTAGGTCCCAGCGGGTCTGCGGATCGATCTTAGACGTATAAAACGCAACGTGAACTCGTAGTGCGGAATCCTAACGAATACACGCGTCTCGAACAGAAACACATACAATAGAATCACACACAAAGACAAGATCTCCAGTAACTCTCTATTGTATTGTTCTGATAAAAGTGCTTACAAGTTACAAATCCCAGATCTACAAATTAACATAAACTAAGCACTGTTTATAGGCAACACATGCTACAGGCGAACTTTACAAGTTCGCCAGAACAAGCCTTAGCCGAACATAGTTAGTTCACCACAACTATATCAGGCGAACTTGTTAAGTTCCCCTTTTACAACACACTTAGAAAACATTACATACAAGAAATCATAAAGACCTAATCTATTACAAGACTAGTTGTCACACAAATGTTCCAACAAACCCCCCTTGACAACGTCTTTGTCTTTATCTTCAAGTCTTGCTTTTCCAACTCTCGATTAACGAGCTTCCTTCACACACTCCATACTTAACACACACACAAAGCACTCTCTTGTACTGCATCGCATGTTCTCTCCATTCACTAGTGTACATAATTTCTCTACACTTCAGCATCTTTTGATCATTCTTAGAAAAAATTACAAGATTCATGGCGTCACAGAATCTTGCCAGAACCTTACCATGCAATTCTTCAATCACTGCTTCACCTGCATTAACATCCACGTACCACCACTTCAATTCACCCAAACAATCTTGAGGAATCATCTTTAAAGGAATCATGGGAACAACTTTAACAGGTTTGAATTTATATCTCCAGATCGTTTTCTTTGAAGCTGGATCTATATCCTTAAATATTCTTCCCTGTTGTTGCTTCAATCTCTCATACTTCTGTGAACCACCTTCAGTCCTTATCAACTTGGCAATTGAATTAGCTATGCCATTGCCTGATCTGTTAACCATAATAACCCATTGACTTCACATCTCGGCAGAGAGTTAAAGTATTTCAGTCGAGGTTTCAGATACTGAACACCGTCAATTCTCTTTATGGTAAATAGCTTTAACTCATCTTCATAAAACCAACTAATAATTCTACCAACACATCTGACCTTGTTCACATATCTTTCTTTTTGAATTGAAACTGATGGAGAAGCTGGTAACACTTTCTTCCAATTCTTTATCATTCCAACCACTGTGATTTAGTCATGTCAGTATCCTTATATAACACTTGATCTTCAGGCTTATCTTCAGTAGTATCAGAACTAGGCTTTGTAACATCGTGATCTGATTCTTTTGACTCTGCAATACCTTTAGAAATCTCTTCAGATATCACATTATCATGGAATAAGTCCATGTCAATATTCAATCCATTATAGCCTTCATAAACAATCTTATGTGTGTCATTCACCACCTCTAACTCCACTGTCTCTCCTTCCTCAATTCCAGACTCACTTCCAACATCCACTTCTTCATCATCAACAAGCTTATCAAGATTCAACAACCACTCTAGCTTATCAGCTTCATCTACATCAGAATCTTCAAAAAATGAATTATCTAACATATCAGCATCAACTCCAGAAGTTTCTTTCTCAACTATAGTCTCAGCTTCAACAACCTTCTCAGACTCCCCCTAAGTTAATGATGTCATAGTAGCATCAACGTTTTGACGCTCACCTGAACCATCAGAACCATCACCAACATCTGGTTCGTTATCATCATTATGTTTATTTACATTAGTTGTGTGACAAGCATCATCCACAGCACCAAAAACTTTCTCGTCCTGAGCATCAACACGCTCTAAAAGTTATGATAACAAGATTTACATTTCAGCAATCTGTCTATTCTGAGCATTAATCTCTTGCTGATGCTGGGAATCACTTGCTTTAAGCACATCAACTTGAGTCTTTACACTTGTTACTTGATTTTGTAAACCATGCACCTGAGATTCTAAAGCATTAATCATGGCATCTCGAGGATTCATAGAGGTAAAAGTACCTTCTTCATCATGAGGACGAGATACAGTTGGAGTTCTTTGTGGTGCAGGAATATTAGATGGAACTGGACTGATAATCAACGAGTCCACAAAGTCCACATAAGTTTGTGTAGCTCAGGTAGCCGCAACCATCAACTTTGGAGCTTTTGGTTCTGGAGGAGCATAATCAGAATCTGAAGATTCATCTTGTAATGTTCTCTTTCCAAGAACTGCACCGGGAGGAGGACCCCTGGCAGTCTTGCGTCTTGGTAATTTCACCTACTTCTTTCCTAGAGACTTCTTTCTTTTGGGAAAAAAAGTATTGGGCAAAATTTTACTACAAGGAGCTTTTGCCAACTTAGTGTAACGCTCAGGACTAAAGTCCCGTGGTCTATCAGTTGTAGCCACATTCCCATCACTCTTAGTATCACTCGAGTCTGAACAAGAACTCCAACTAGAACTAGTGCTTGTATCCTCAGCTTGTACATGTTCAGCTTGAGGTGGAGATGGAACATTAACATCAACATTCTCTTCAATCAATACCTCTACATTTTCATTAACAGGCTAATCAACTTGTTCATTCATAACATTTTCAACATTACCAGCATCTTTATCATCATCATTAGCATCATCATCACCATCATCATGATCATCATCATCACCATTATTAACATCATTTCCTTCATCATTATCTTTAGCACCATCACCTTCATGTTCATCTTGTTATTGTGCAGGAGGTAACTCCATGGCAGGATCAGCATGAATCCAATTATCATTTGGTGGTGCAACATAACTAGGATTAATAATATGCCCAAACATCGGAGTAACAACCGGAATCAATGCAAGATTTTGTTGTTTGACGTTGTTACAATCAGAGAATATCCTCTTGGTCATAGGAGTAAGAGTCAATCTAGGATTCAGTGTGGGCAAGTTGGGGATAAGATGGTTAATAATGACCTGCAAGAATCTAGGGTACATTAGGAAACCCTGACCCTCAGGCGGTGTAATTTGAGTAACCAACTCCTATCACACCCCAACCAACGGCGGAAACGTCGGGGCGGGACATGTAGACTGTTCATGAGCTCAAGGTCGACTAAATTGTAATATATTAAATCCATTTCCATTCAAACAAACATGAATCAATTCCAAAGTAAATAAATGAAATACAAATTGTTTTTGAATTAAAATTAACTAAGTCCAAAGCCTATGTGTATCATGTCTTGATCAAACTCATGTGATAGCACCTGAAACATGAATAAAATAAGGTCAACTAAAAAGTTGGTGAGCATACACAGGTTTGTACATAGATAGCGTATAGATTGTGAATAAACAAATCCTTACATAACATGATAAAATAAGGCATTTATGGAGAGTAGCCATTGTGTAACCAAAGTACAATCAAACCTTTGTAATTAGCATGCAAAATTGTGTTGTCGGTAACAATCACCCCAATCTGGGTGGGTTTGTCAGACTCAATAGATCTATCATTGTTTACCGTCAGCTTGAATAGTTAATGAGTGCACATAAATTGCACACAAAAGTTAGCACAACTAGCACTCAGGCATAAAGCTCAATTTGCACACATGAATGTAAAGAGGATTTGTATTTGTTTAGTTTGTGTAAATGTAAGCAATACTTTGTATAGTGTTCATGTTCCACCCCAAAATGTGTAAAAGAGTAAAAGAGGCTATGTAATACTCACTTGATTCAAAAGGCGTAGCTAACACGAGAGACTAGATAGTAACGAGATCCTTGTAATGCAAAACGTTAACCTAGAGTGTAATACATATTGAATTAATAGTGTGCACAATAGTCTATGTCTAAGTCTAGGGTTGAATTGGATGTGTGCTCAAAGAGTTGGAGTTTGTAGGCGTTAAGTTTTGTTAAATATAACCTAAATAAACAATCTTTGTTTAAATATAGATTAAATAAATAATTGATACTTTATTTATTTATTTATTTATAAAAAAATATGTACTTAGTCATTTAGTGATAAAAATGTATCGAGCGTTTTATATTAAATATAAATTTAATAAATAACTTTTGTTAATCTATTTTTATAAATATGTGTAAATGGGTTGTATAAATAATATCTAAATGTAGGGTTTAATAATAAGTATAAATTTAATTTTGTAGGTTTAAATAAATAACTTCTATTTATTTTAGAATAGGAATTTGATCTTTTTAAATCAATTATTTTTATTTAAAAATTCATTTGAAATGCTTATTGTTTTTAAAATATAAAATTTAATATTCTGCCAAGATTTTTCTCACACACACGACCGTGCTTGGGACAAGGCACGATCTTGTTAGGACCACGGGCGCGACCGTGCTAGTCAGGGCGCGACCGTGTTGATCAAACAGAAGACATAACTAAGCTGTTCACTAGGCACGACCTTGTCTGGGCCAGGCACGACTGTGTCTAGGGTTCTGTGGCACGACCATGTCTAGCCAAGGGGCACGACCGGGTCTGAGTGCGTGAGGCACGACCGCGCTGGTATTGACACGACCATGTCTCATGAAGCACGACCACGCTAAATGGTTAGCGCGATAGTGTCTGTTCCAAAACAGGAACGAATTGACTATTTCTTATGATAACAGTGTTAGAAATCATAGGGCTTTCACCCATTAGGTTATTACGAGTATTTTTGTATAGATTAATTGTATTTAAAATATGTCCAGAACCGGATTCGATTAAACCATTTTTTGAACGAAACATAGATTCGGGTTCGTGTTAATTTCCATATTGTATGCCCAAATTAAGTTGGGGCTTTTGATCTATAGACTAAATCGATTGAGTATGAGATTTCAACTACCCGAAAGACGATGAATCGATAGCGTACGGTAGGAACGAGTTCCGGCGGCGACGGGTTTGGTTGAGGCGTCTTCTGCTGCAGTTCCGGCTGCTTCAATGTTTTCGGGAGTTTCAAAGGGGTTCGATGGAGTGTTTGCTTGGGAGGATTTGCAATCAGAATGGTGGATTCGATGGTCTCATGAAAGAATTTGATGGTTATGAGATGAATCGACACAATTGAGTTTATTTGTTGTAAATACGATGATTAAAAGACTTAATTGTGATTGCTAATAGTAGGGACGAGTGGAACGGTTACGAATTTGAACGCCACTGTGATTAAAGACTGTATTTACGTTTTAACTGACGAGAGGCGCGACCGTGCCAAAACAAGGCGTGACCGTGCCTATTAGGGTTTCTGGTTATTTACAAAATCAGCCCTTGTAACTTCAGCTTTGACAAAATTAGCTTGGTTAGGATTTAACAGAACACCTAACGGGATTACTTACTGAGTTAACTCTAGGAGATGTTACCACATGATTATGAGTTCTAAAACTTTGAACTAAAATACGTTCAGCTAACAATTAATGAGGCATAGGTTTGAACAAGTATGGGATTTAATGTAGTGTTGTTATTTTATTAAGTAAAATAAATTAAAAATAGGGTCGAAAAATCAGAGATGTTACAACTCCTGAAAGATATAAAGAGCAAAGTTAAATGGGCAATTCAATGTTAAAGCCACCATGGCTGCTAGTAGAGATGCTTTCAAGCCTTTAGTACCGGCTTTCCTTGGAGATAAGCATTGAATAACCACATGCATAAAATATCGCCACTAACCCACTAGACCTCCCTTACGTGCTTGAGAATCATTTGGTGTTCCACGGTAACCCATTCTTTGAAAACACCCCGTAATAAGCATATTTGGCAGCATAATAGGGTATGTGTCAACTCCTCCTAAATTCAATGTAGCTCTAATTGTATCTACAGAAATTTCAATCTCCTGATTATTCAAAGTAGCACAAATCACACTTGGATCAGCATTGGTGTCATCAACCGCAGTCTCCCAGAATTGTTGAATGTATAGCAAGCTGATAATAGGATTGGCCGATAAAGCAATTATGATTCAGGACCGATTCAAAAAATTGATTATCTCCTGATAGTTTGCAGCTTCAGCCATATCAGGATCCAGCAACGCCACCTGATTATGTTTATGCTCAACACGTCTGTCCATCACCTGCACAGAATTCATGATTAGACACTTGCAATTTTCATAACAAAAAAATAAAAATAAACAAAACAAAAAAAATCAAGTTTAAAAAAAATCACAACATTTGAAAAATGCTAAGTCCTGGTAGTACTGACCGTGAGGCAAACTTAATAAGTTCGCTTAGAGTTACAAGAGGCGAAATTATTAAGTTCGCCTGAGCAAGTTCGCTCAAACCTTCGAATACTCAGAAAAAAAAAACAAATTTGAATGATTCGACGTAATAAACAAGAATCAAGGTCAAATACTCCTTCACCAACATAGGACGAGTATAACGGATCAATCAATTTCAGTTATAACCATCAAAACAATATCAAACACCCTTGAACACAGTCTGACAAACCCTCGATGAAAAAGAACAATGATTCTAAATGAATCCATGGATGGAATGATGTGATTCTACCTTGGATTGAATCGCAAATCAATTTGATGTATACCACAGGAACAAACTTTCCACTTTTACTCCCAAAGAAGTGTAATCAATCAAGTTCGCTAAAAACCAGTTAAGATCGCTCAACAAGTTCGCCAGATGAAGAACTAGGTGAATGAGGACAAGTTCGCTAATTCCATTATATTCCCATCTAAATAAGTTTTCCAATTTAAGCGAACTTAATAAGTTCGCCACCCCAGGCGAACATAACTAGCGAACATACCACAAGTTCGTCTAAACCCTAACTTAGCTAAAAATTGAAATTATTCACTTGTTCAACAGAAAAGTCTTGATCCAATCAACCTTCAACCTGTATAGAAACTTAATCCTAGAAAGTAAGAATTTTTCATGGAAGATAGATGTAAAATCCTTTTGGAATTTTCTATTGACACTAAAAACTAGAACAAGTAAATGACATATTTTTGATGAAAGCTAGAACAAGTAAATGACATATTTTTGATTTTTCTAGATGTAAACTAGAACAAGTAAATAACATATTTTTTATTTTTTAAACTTTTTGCTAAAACACACTAAAAACTTTTTAAATTTTCAATATGGAATAAAACAAGAAAATGTAAAATCTTTTTGATTTTTATCTGTACATACTGAAACACATGTTTTTGGTCGAACACTGCGAGTAAGAAGATCATACTAGTATTTATGATGAAACCCACACACATATTGGTAACAAAATCCCTAGCAGATCTAAGGGTGACCTATGCTATTCTGTGTACATACAATCTCAGCAAAAAAATTTCAGGACTAACAATTTTAACATTCACAAACTATCAAACTTTTTAAAAATCATGAAATGATACGCGATAAACTTCAAATTAAACAGGATAAGATAATGACATGCTAACTTATTCATACCGAATTTGCAATATATTACATGTCAATTCAAGTTGTCAGCATTATAAGATTTGAAACCAAAAGCGTTTTTATCCCACGTTCATGTGAGTTAGTAACATTTATATGAAAATAACGTGTACCCCACAAATATGCCAACAGAAGGTCAATTGCACTATCCTCAAGAAATCTAAGACTTTGTGTAAAAGAATATATATATCAATATCCAGGATGAAATTAGCACAGGAAAAGAAGCAGATCCCGAAGGATATAAAGAATCATATAGATTCAGAATCAAGTGATTCATAAAGATTGGTTTGGCTTTGATGATTCTCAATGATATCGTGTAACAGATGAAAGATTGAATAAAGAATCGATTGATTCAATAATTCAGGATAATGTGGTCCAACTATTATCTGGATCTCTTCAATGAATCAAGATAATCAAGTGAATTTGATTCAAAGGCAAGCATATGCTTGATATATGTTATCAAGACATATCTTAGTTCAACAACACATTGCATTTTTTTCGAGGCAAGGGCAGTGAAGTGAACTGAAAAATTATACTAATGACATAATCGGATACTGGTGTCATGAAATTCTTAAAGTCTCATATTCTTTATCTGATAATGATCTTTTAACACACACACCCGACATATCATGGGTTCAAATCACAGTTGTGACATAGATCATTATGTTTTCACACTACTAATGGTCTAAAAACGCTTATAGCCTACTAACAATTCAAATTACAAGCATATATCTAAATTAATAAATTTTAGAATCAATGTCAAGCAGTCATGAAGCTATCATTTCCTGTTTGTGCAAACTAAGAAGTTTAGATCAAATCATATAAGCACAAAATTGAAACATAAATACAGAAACGGGGTAGTCAATCTATGGTCATGTGTGTATGATCACCTACTAATCTTCTATCATTTCTTCTCTAACTTCAAACAGTGTTGATTTTTATATTTTTCAATTTGTTTGGTTTTTCAGAAAGAAGGTAAACTAAAGAAACTAAAGCATGAAAATAATTTTAAAAAAATAAAAGAAAAACTTCCATGAAAAACCCTTTTGAAAACCATTTTAACGTTAGGTTAAACATTCCAATCATTTGAATAAGAAATTCAAACCATGAGCGATCAAACGTTTTGATAAACAGGCCAGCAAAGTTGTCATCAGTATAAACTTTCACCAACTCAATCAATCTTTTCTCTACACAATCTCGAATAAAATGATGACGAATCTCAATATGATTTGTTTTTGAGTGCTTCACAGTATTGTTTGTGATAGACATCGTGACAGTGTTGTTAATGAACATTGGTGTCTTTGTGAAGTTCAGACCATAATCTCTTAATTGTTGCTGAATCCAAAGGATTTGGGAACAACAACTGACTGTTGCAATGTATTCGGCCTCGCACGTTGAAATTGCAACCGATGTTTGCTTTTTGCATTTCCAGGACACGAGTCTGTTTCCCAATTATTGACAACCACCAGACGTCGATTTTCTATCTAAATTGCAACCTCCATAATCTGAATCTGTAAAAGTTTTGAAATCAAAGTTAGAATTATTAGGATACCACAACCCCAACCTTGGTTTACCCTTTAAGTATCGAAAGATCCGCTTTACAGCAATCAGATGAGATTCCGCCGGCTTGGACTGAAATATCAAACACAAGCATACCGCGAACATAATGTCAGGCCTAGACGTAGTCAAATACATTAAAGACCCGATCATTCCTCTGTATAACCTACAATCCACTTCCTTCCCTTTCGAGTCAGAATCTAGCTTCTGATTTACAGGAATTGAGTACTGAATGCTGAAGTATCTAACATCTTAAATTTCTTCCAAATATCCGACACATACTTTGTTTAATGAATATAGAAACCATCTTCTTTCTGATCAACCTGAAGACCCAAAAAAAAAGATAGCTCTTCCATGCTGCTCTTCTCAAATTTCATCTTCTTCACTCTCTCAAAATCTTTACACATATCAACATTCGTCGGCCTAAACATTATGCCGTCCACATAAACTTGAACTAGTATGATATCTCCCCCTGCTTTCTGATGAAAAGTGTGAAATCGGTCTGACCATGCTCAAATCCTTTCTCGAGTAAGTGCACGGACAATGTTTCATACAAGGCACGAGGAGCCTGATGAAGACCATATAACGCCTTATCCAGTTTAAACACTTTGTCTGGGAGTTTGGAGTCTTCAAAACCAGGCGGCTGTTTCACGTATACCTCTTCCTTCACCTTTCCATATAGAAAAGCACTTTTCACATCTAGTTAGAAAACCTTGAACCCCTTGAAAGATGTGTAAACAAGAAATTAACGGATCCCCTCAATCCTCGCAAATGGAGCATAAACTTCCGTGTAGTCAATCCCTTCTTGTTGGTTAAATCCTTGAACAACAAGCCTTGCCTTATTGCGTACCATCATGCCTCAAGCATCACGTTTGCACTTAAACACCTATTTCGTGCCTATTGATCTTGAACCTTTGGGTAAGTTAACTAAATCCCAAACATGTAGTTTGTCAAATTGTTGCATCGCCTCGATCCAACAATCATCATCAAGCGCTTCAGCCACATTCGTTGGATCTGTTTGAGAAATAAAGCAAGCATGCAAACATGTTTCCATAATACCTGTGTCCACGATTTGTGCATGTAAACATGAATTTTCAGCAAGTGTACGATGTCTGGTTTGATCACCTGCATTCAAATCTTTAATAATGTTATCAGTCGGATGATGTTTATGCACACGAGTTTGAGGAATATCAGAAGTTTGAATCACAACATTAAGATTAGAAGGCATCTCTCCCTCAGACTGTGCCGGTGTAGATGAATCATCAACTATGTTCTGGATATCATTAGAAGACTCCTGAAATACAGTTTCATCATCATCACTGTCACTGTCATGTGTTGTACCCGAGGTCGAAGCTACATTCGGATCAACAGGAGAAGTAACCACAATTGGAACAACCGATCATGGCTCGAAAATTGAATCATCGTTACAACAGGACTGATACAAAATTTTTGCTTCAACAGAAGACACTCCAGGATGAACATTAAATGATCTAAAAAAAGCATCATAATCAAAATCCCATGACGGCCCTTTGGCATCTTGAGGAACCGAGCGATTATCGCAATCAATGTGAAACCATTCCTCAATCTGTCTACTCTTTTTATTGAACACTCGTTTGTTGTGAGAATTTGCAACATATCCCAAGAAATTCCTTCAATTGCCTTACCACTGAACTTCGTTGGAACATCTCTAGTCTTCAATAAAGTGTACGAATTTCCAAAGGGCAACAGATAATCTAGATTCGGCTTTCGATTGTTCAGCAATTCAGAACACGTTTTGTTGTGTTTCTTCACGGTCAAAACACGATTAAGAACATGACACGCCATGTTCACCGCCTCTGCCCAAAATGTCACTGGCAACTTCGAGTAGGATAACATTGTGTGAGTCATCTCAATCAGCGTTCGATTCTTCCGTTCAGCCACACCATTCTGTTGAGGAACATAAGGAGAACTGAATTCATGATGGATGCCTTTTTGAAAACAAAATAAACCCATATTTCCATTCTTGAATTCTGTCCCATAGTCACTATGAATCAGTTTGAACAAACTCTCAAGCCCCACAATTAGGAACTTAAGAATCTCAAACGTCTCATCCTTTGAAACTGTTGAAGCACTTTCTTGTAACAAACACTCTGGATAGATAGAATCTTAGTCTTAGGTTGTATCGTCTTGTTTGTAATTGTCTTTTTATGTAAGAGTCTTTATGTATTAGTTTATCGAGTTGTATTTACTTTTACATATTGAATGTTACAAAATTCTCTAAGTGTTTTGCGCACTTGTAAGTGCGCAGGAGAAAGCTCCTTCGTACTTAACAAGTACGCAAGAATAACTTTGCGTACTTGCTAAGTACGCAAGAGCATTTTGCCCTGCGCACTTGCTAAGTGCGCAGGCATCAGGTCTTGTATAAATAGGATAGGTTGACAGAAGTTAAGTACGCAGGCATAGTTGTAAATACGCAGATTGTAATCTCAGTACTTTTCTCTGTAACCTTCAAGTGTTTATAATACAAAGGAACGTTTAAAGTGTTTTCTATTGTCAGTTTACTTTGTTTAGTCTGACTCTCCACCTAGTCACAGGCATTCCGCACCCGGTCCGACTAGTAGACCCACTTGCATGTGACGATCCGCCACACCCGAGGGACCTACAAGTGGTATTAGAGCATTGCTCCTGATTTCGAGTGTTGTGAGTGAGTTTGGAGAGTTTCTACCTAGTTTTTACAAGCAAAAAGAAGTATTTTTGTTGATTTTTGTGATAAAATAGGGGTAGCTCTTGAGCACTATTTTACAAGAAAAAATTACTCAAAAACTGATTTTTGTTGTTTATTTGAGTGTTTTGAGCATCAAAGGTTGGTTAGAAACAAGTTTCTGACCCTTTGGCTCATTTGCATTGATCATCAGTCCAATTTTTACCATCTCCGGTGATTTTCAGGTGACCGAAAAAGTTTGGTGAAAGTTGCTGAAAAGGTGTTGTACGTACTTACCATTTCTGGCAAAAAGTACAGTTTTGTGCGTACTTACTAAATACGCAAGACTTATCTCCTGCGTACTTACAAGTGCGCAAGACTGAACTTGTGCGAACTTAAGTTATATCCTACTTACTTATCATTTACTCATGCGTACTTATCAATTATGTAAGAGCAAATCTAAATACGCAAGACCATTTCTTAAGTACGCAAGGCCAAAATCAAGTGCGCAACTGTGTCTGATTTTTCTGAAATTTGACTAAGTGTTCACTATGTCGAATCTTCAGAATCTTGGAAACCTGTTAAACTATGATAATGAGATCGGTACACCACAGAAACCACCAAAGTTGCTGAACGTAAACGATTATTCTAATTGGAAAGCACGTTTTGAGCACTACATTTCTTATACCGACTCATCGCTATGGATACCAATCCTTGAGGGATATAAGCATCCCACGCACATCTATCTTGATGAAACCATGCCCAAACCTATCTCTAAGCTTTCTGAAGAAGAAAAGAAAGCTTATGATTGAGAAAAGAAGGCACTTGGTTCGATCACTATGACATTAACTCGGGAATTGTTCCACAGTTTCCGAGGTTATGACAATTCTAAGGTTCTTTGGAAAGCTTTACAGAAAAGATTTGAAGGAAGTAGTGACATCAAGAAGAGTAAGCGGGA
Source organism: Smallanthus sonchifolius (assembly GCA_023525975.1). NCBI lineage: Eukaryota > Viridiplantae > Streptophyta > Magnoliopsida > Asterales > Asteraceae > Smallanthus > Smallanthus sonchifolius. The sequence continues at coordinate 65,613,074 of CM042024.1, forward strand.
TCTTCTCAGGAAGCAGTATGAATGCTTCAGATTTTTAGAGAACGAATCTCTAGATGACCTCATCTCTAGATGACCTCATCTCTAGATTCTATCATTTACATACTGAGTTGAAGGCTTTTGAACTCAGGTATCCAGATGAAGAGATGGTGGAAAAGTTTTTGGATGCTCTACCACCCAAATTTGAGATGTACATAACTCTGATGAGGGAAAATCCTAAATTCTATGAGTTGACAGTAGAGGAGGCAATAGGAAAGGTTCAAGCTCATGATATTAACCTAAAAAGAAAGGAGAGCTTAGGAAGACCCCAGATACAAGACCCTTCTATGTATCATGGGACGACTTCTACATCCAAGTCATCGAGCTCTGGAATTGCCCTGTTCACTGGAAACCCTACTGAAGAAGACCACTCAACTGGGTGTGATGGTCATGCATGCTATGCATCTGGATCAGGGTTGGGGTCTCATCATCAACATACCTCAAGAAATCCTCCCGCTATAACTTCAGCTAATCAATCAGCTATAGCCAAAATAGCTGAAGATCATGTAGAATTATTCTCATCATGTATGCTTGCTTATGAAAACTTCATTGGCGGCAAGCTTACAGATCCCGAAACGATTGAAGAAGATTTTAATCAAGTGGATCCTGATGACATGGATATTCAATGGAATATGGCCATGCTATTGAGGAGAGCCAAGCGTTTTCTGAACAGAACAGGAAGAAAGTTCATTAGCGGGCATTCTAATGCCCAAGTCGGGTTTGATAAATCTAAGGCCAAATACTACAAGTGTCTGAACTATGGACACTTTGCTCGTTAGTGTCAAAAGGACAGAGCACTGGCCTCTGGTTTTACCAGACCTAGCCAAGGAAACAGCCATGGCCACAACAACCCAAACCACCACAATCATAGCCAAAGTGGAACGTCTAATGCACTGGTAGCCCAACAGGACGAAAGCTTTTATTGGGGTGTTCATCTTGAGGATGCCATCATCGCACAAACACAAGTTGGTCTCATGGCTGAGATCATGGAGATGATGGAAGCGGAGAAAAGGGAAGCTTCTATGGCTGACCTAGAAGAATCTACTACTGCTTCTACAGAGGAAGAGAAGGAAGCTAAAGAAAAGGAAGCTTCTGTAGCTGATAAGGAGGAATCGACTACTACTGTTGCTCTCATGGCCATTGGAGAAGCAACAAGTTCATCTTCTGATGTAGATTCTAATCCCTTTTCTATTATTTCATATTCTAAATGTCTAGGGCTAAAACTTGAAAATTCTAGGCTCCAAGACAAAATCGAACCCCTAAGTATGTGTTGCTAACAATTCTATCAATTACCACTTGTAGATTCTAGACGGTTTTATATGCAAATTGACATGAAATTCGTCATTTTTGAGTTTTTCATTTCCATGGAGTTTTCAAGACTGATTCAGATCTGATTTGGTGTTTTTGAAGAGAATTTTGACAAAATTGATCCGATAGAAAGCTTCTAATAGAGAAAGTATACAATCCTACGGTCCAGTTTTGATTAATTCCTTCAAATCAGTGATTAATGATGATTTCAGTATGTCTCTGGTTCGCGAAACTGGTCTGAAGTGTTCTTGATCTTGAGTCTGTTATTGCAAGCGAACTTGCTGATTTGTGTGCAGGCGAACTTGTCAAGTTCGCTTCTTACAGGATTAAGCGAACTTATTTTAGGCGAACTTAATCAGATTGTTGGATTCTGATTTAAGCGAACTTATTTTTAAGCCAACTTAAGCAGATTTCAAGTTTCTGGTTTAAGCGAACTTATTAAGTTCGCTTTACATTAAGTTTGCTTGGGTGTCTCTTAGGCGAACTTATTAAGTTCGCTTGTACAGTATCAGGCGAACTTATCTGTTTGCTAGTGTTCTTAAAAAAAATAATAAAAATTATATGGTCGTTTTGAATCATTTTTGAAATTTTATATGGTCGTTTTGAATCATTTTTTAAATTTTGAATTTTTGAAATTTTTTAAAAAGAGTATTTTGGCGGGAATTTTTTTTCGGATATTTTCTAAAAAATTTCAAAATGTTAATTTCTTATGATGATAATGAGATTAGAACTGGAAAGTCCGGTTCGAACAGTTCGTATCAGAAAATGATGAAAACCTTTGGACATCCATATTTGAAGGATATGTGCATCCTACTTATGACTATATGGGATATTATGATGTTCCTAAACCAGTGACAGCTCTTAGTAAACTAGAAAAGCAGAAGTTTGATCGAGAGATGAAGACGCGTGAAACTTTAACGTTGTCTTTACCAAAAGAAATCATTCATAGTCTCGGGAAGTGTCCAACTTCAAGAGAACTATGGGAAGCTTTGAAGAAAAAGGGTGAAGAAAATTCTCGAGCGTTTGTGATCTTGATCAAAGAAGTATTGGAGAAGCCGAGTTATTTTCAAAGGGATTCTTCTGCAGATTTAACTGATAGTGAGAGTATTCATTCTGGTGAAAGTACTCAATCTACTGTGACTGATGTGATGAGTGAGGAAAGTTTTCAGACAGTTGAAGATGATCTGACCGAATTAGAAACTGATGCAGAGCCTGTCATTGTTGATCAAAAGAGTGAAGCTGATGATGATGTTTTCATGGCTCCTGGTGCATCTTCTTCAGAAGTAAAACCTTAGGTATTTTCTAACTCTGAAACGTTTTGTTCTAACTGTGTTTCAGTTAAAGATAAAATGATGAGGGTTATGGATGACAACGTCAAACTCATTTGTGATATGAAATCCATGCACACAGTAAATCAGAAATTAAAAGATAATGAGAATGTGTGAGTTAAGAGAGAACAGAGAGAATACATCGAGAAATCTGATTGAGTCTGTAAACACCATTGTGATTTGGAATACAAGAAGGTTATTTACGTGATTGTCTACATTATCTTTTATGCATATAAACGTTGATTCGTTGGATTCCGCACTCCGAGTTAACGTCACGTCTTATCACGAGATCGATCCGTAGAAGCGCCATCGAGAAGTCTGTATATCAAGTGTTAATGTACTTATAAAGACATAATGTGTTAGGACATGTTTTGTAACTGTTGATAAAATTCTGTATAAGTTCATAGAGAGGCGAACTTAACAAGTTCGCCTGGTTTATCAGAGGCGAACTTATTAAGTTCGCTTAAGTCTATCTGAGGTGAACTTGTTAAGTTCGCTTAGTCTGTTAGAGGCGAACTTAATAAGTTCGCTTATAGCAGGTCAGACGGCTATATATATGTGTGTTTACAGAGTTAGTTAGTGTGAGTTAAGAGAGAACAAAGAGAATACATCGAGAAGTATGATTGAGTCTGTAAACACCATTGTGATTTGGAATACAATTGTGAAGGTTATTTACGTGATTGTCTACATTGTCTTTTATGCATATAAGCGTTGATTCGGTGGATTCCGCACTCCGAGTTAACGTCACATCTTATCACGAGATCGATCCGTAGAAGCGCCATGAGGACCTACAAGTGTTGACTCCCCTTTAACTATTGCTAACAATTCTATCAATTACAAGTCAAAGACTCTAAGACTAAGACATAATATCTTCAAGCTCGTTGTCACCAGAATATGCTCCAACAGACTCCCCCTTGACAACAACTTTAAAAGATTGTCATCTGTCTTTATATATCATCAAACACACTGTAGTCTTCGTCTTGTTCATCTGCACACTCTCTCTTTATCTAGAAGAAAACTTGGGAGAAGGACCCCTTGTCAACTTCTATCTGCAGTATTCAGTTGTTGCAAAGGAGAACAACCAAGAATAACTAACAATTAAGATTTCCATGGAAGCTGGAAAAATAAAATCTTTTTGGTTTTTCAAACATAAGAAACACAAAATCTTTTTGGTTTTTCTTTGTATAAACTGAAATGTAAAATACAAAATCACATCTTTTTGTTCGAACATCACGAGTAAGAAGATCATATCAGTATATATGAGATATCAATCACACATCTTGGATATAAAATCCATATAATATCAAATGGTATCCTATGTCATTCTTTCAAGATTATCACACTCTATCTTTTAAAGTGTCACACCCTAACTGACGGCGGAATCATCGGGGCGGGACATGTAGACTGTTCATGAGCTCAAGGTTGACTAAATTGTAATATGTTAAATCCATTTCCATTCAAACAACATGAATCAAGTTCCAAGTACATAATGAAATACAATTTGTTTTTGAATTAAGATTAACTAGGTCCAATGCCTATGTGTAGCATGTCTTGATCACACTCATATGAAAGCACCTGAAACATGAATAAAATAAGGTCAACTAAAAAGTTGGTGAGTATAACACAGGTTTGTATATAGATAGCATATAGTTTGTAAAACAAATCCTTACATAACATGATAAATAAGGCATTTATGGGGAGCAGCTATTGTGTAACCAAGTACATTCAAACCTTTGTAACTAACATGCAAAATTGTGTTGTCGGTATCAATCACCCCAATCTAGGTGGGTTTGTCAGACTCAATAGATCTATCATTGAAAACTGTTGGCTTGAATAGTTAATGATTGCACATAAGTGTTCACAAAAGTTAGCACACATAGCACTCGGGCATAAATCTCAAATTTGCACACATGAATGTAAATAGGATTTGTACTTGTGTTGTTTGTGTAAATGTAAACATGTAATTTGTATATAGTTAATGTTTCACCCCAAAAGTGTAAAAGAGTAAAAGGGGCTATGAAATACTCACTTGAATCAAATGTGTAGCTAACACGAGATACTAGATAGTAATGTAATCCTTGTATTGCACAATGTTAACCTAGAGTGTAATGTATATTGCATTAATAATGCACAATAGTCTAAGTCTATATCTAAAGTTAAATTGGATAAAGTTAGTGATTGGTACTTGAAAGTATTGTATAAAACGGAAGATTTGAAATGAATATTTTTAGAACATTTTTTAATGAGGTTTGAGTTTGGAATAATTAAATATGTAAATTAAATAATTACTGTTTATAAAAATAATGTAAGTGTTAGATGTAATTAAGTATAACTAAATAAATGTTTTTGTTTAATTATAAATCAAATAAATAATTATTACCTTATTCATTTATTTATATAATGTAATTTAGACATTAAAATATTATTTAGGTGTAGGGTTCATAAATTAAATGTTGAACTTTAAATAATTTCCATTTATTTTAAGATTAAATATTTGATCTTTTCTAAATAAAAATAATACAGATTTTTATAAATTCAATTATTTTTATTTTAGAAATTAATCTGAAATACTAATTGTTTAGAAATATAAAATATTATAAACATTCTGCCAACACACACGACCGTGCCTAGAGTAGGGCACGATCGTGCTAGGGCGGGTGCGACCGTTCTAGACAGGGCACGACCGTGTTGTTCAAACAGAGGACAACTAGCCAAACCAATAGGCACGACCGTGCCTTCGATAGGCACGGTCGTGTCTATGCTTCTGGGGTACGGTCAAGTCTAGCCAACGAGCATGACTGGGTCTGAGCAGGAGGCACGACCGCGCTGGAAGTCGACACGACCGCGTCTCCCGAGGCACGACCGCGCTAGATGATTAGCGCGACCGTGTCTCTTTCAAAACAGGAACGAATTGATTGATTCTTATATTGATAGTGCTGGAATGTATAGGGCTTTCATTCACAAGGTTAGTACGAGTCTGTTGGTGTAGATTAATTGTGTTTAAAACATGTTTAAAGTTGGATTCGATTAAACCATTTTTAAATGAACCTTAGGATCGGGTTCGAGTAAATTTCGATATTGAGAGTCTAAATTGGGTTAGGGCTTTTGATCTATAGAATAAATAGATAGTTTTGAAAGTTTCAATTACCCTGTGAGACGATGAATTGATGGCCTACGGTGGGGATGAGTTTCGGCTATGACGGGTGTGGTCTCCGATGCTTTCTGCTACAACTCCGGCCCAGTTGATGTGTCCTGGAGCTTTAAGGGGGATCGACTAAGGTGTTGGTTTGTTTGGTTGAGAGAATTTACAACGAAACGATGAAATCGATGGTCACAATGGAAGGTTTTGGTAATTAGGAAAGGGATCGACTAAAAACGGGTTTATTTGATATAATTGAGATGGTTAAACTCATAATGGGTTTGTTAATGCAAGAATTGGTTACGAAATCGAATGGTCCTGCGATTAAAGGCTGTATTTACGTTTCAACTGACGTGAGGCGCGACCGTGCCAAAACAAGGCGCGACCGTGCCAAGGCGAGGCGCGACCGTGCCAACAATAGGCGCGACCGTGCCAGACGAGGCGCGAACGTGCCAAAACATGGCGCGACCGTGCCTACTAGGGTTTCTGGTTATTTACAAAATCAGCCCTTGCAACTTCAGCTTTGACAGAATTAGCCTGGTTAGGATTTAACAAAACACCTAACCGGATTACTAACTGGATTAACTCTAGGAGTGTTACCACATGATTATGAGTTCTAAATCTTTGAATTGAATACGATCGGCTAACGATTAATGAGGTGTAGGTTTGAACAAGTATATGTTTTAGTGTCGTGTTGTTATTTTATTAGTTAAAATAAATTTAAAATAGGGTCGAAAAAAATCAAAAATGTTACATAAAGACTTTCATATTGCATGTTATGATACGCGATAAACATTCAAAGAAAATAAGATCATGCTATGACACACAAATTCAAATTGTCAATATTATAAGATTTGAAACTTAAAGCATCTCATTCCCACTTTCTTGTGAGTTAAGGTACCATTTAAGTATGAAATACAACGTGTACCCCACTAGTATGCCAACAGAAAGTAAATGCACTATCTTCAAGACATATGATATTTTACTAAAGATTATCTGAATTTTCAGAATGAGGAGACATCACTTAGCACATGAATAGCAGAATCCAAATTGGATTGTATAGGAATCAATGAGATTCAGAATCGAATGATTCAATGTCTTGGCTTATATATATGGAATCATAAGATTCAGGTACGTGGATCCAACTGTTATCTGGATTATGAATTCAATGGAATCAGTAAAGATGAATTATCAATATGATCCAAGGGCTAGTATATGTTTGACAGATGATGTCAAGTACATATCTTGATTATACTTCAAATTGCATGCTTTTCGAGACATGGGCACTGAAGCAAATCGAATGAATAGTGCTAAGGACATAAACCGAAACTGATCTCATAGGAAAGTCTTTATTAAAAGCTAATATTCTTTATCTGATAGTGATCTTTTAACGCACACACCCAGGCATAAAATGGGTTCAAATCACAGTTGTAACATATGCAATTATGTTTTCACACTACTAATGGTTCAGTGACGCTCTTAGTCTACTGACAATTCAAATTATATGCATACACAACACTATCATTTCCTATTTGTGCAGTTTTTGATGTTTAGATCAAAACATATAATTCAGATATATTAACATAAAACACCAACCAGTCAATCTAAGGTCATGTGTGAAAGAACATCTACTGATGTACTATCATCTCTTCTTTAACTTCAAGTAATGTCGATTTTATCTTTTTCAATTTGTTTGGATTTTTCAAAATCTTTTTCAAAGAAAGTAAAACAAACAAAAATAAACCTTCCATGAAAACATTTTAAGAAAAACATTTTACTTGGTTACTCAAGATTAAGCAAGTCAATCAATTAAGAACTCAAAACGATGTAATCCTGTAATTGAATGCCTTTGCCTTTGTCACAACACAGTTTTGTACTCCCCCTGTCCTGTAGACTCCCCCTTAACTAGTCAAATGGTTGCATCAACGACTTTATGCTCACCATCGTCATCCTAAGTTTCAGGTTATCATTTGGACTTTGTAAAAACTCTTTACAAAACAGTGTGTGTGACATATTCTCCCCCTTGAGCATCAAGTCGTTGAATCAAATAGATTCTCAGTCATCAACAACTCTTTACTCTTGCAGATGTCAATCCCTGTCATGTGCTTAGAACCACCACTATCAACAACCAAAATGGTATTAATAGTCCCTCTTGGTAAATCCTGCACATCTAACAAGAAACATTAATTTGAAATTGGGACCCAAGCCATGGTAGTCATGGGTCGCCCATCTGTATCAAAATAATAAACCTCACTCCATTCACAATCAAATCTCTCATCGATTTTAGGTGATTGCTCCGACGAGTCAGAAACAGAAACTTTAGATTTCCAAACATACTTCTTGTCATTAAGTTCTTTTTGCTTAAAATGTGAAGTGTTTGAACATTTTCTTTCATTTGAAAATTGATTTGATTGTGAAAACTCTTGTTGTTCTAAAAGTTTTCTCAATCTTCTGTTTCTCATCCGTCTTTGAGGTCTAGAAAGCCTAACCTCAGATTTTGAATTACCCTTTGGTATAGCATGAGGATTAACCACATATGGGTTAACATAAGGCTTATCATGAGTTCTTACCTTGTCTGGAGTAACATGTCGGTTACCTTTGGCGTTTTGAGGACAAGCAATCCGAATGTGACCCACAAGACCACAGTAAAAGCAAGATCTCTTCTCACTATATTCTCTCATATAAGGAATCTTCACACGATAAGATGCACTTGAAGAAGATTCCCCTACATGAACTTCTTTTTGCTTTATTTTCTCTAGAACTCCAGATTTTGCAACAGGTTTTGATTCAGGCTTCATCTTCTCAGAAACTACATGCTTCTTCCCTTTATTTTTGTAAGGATAGTTCACCACAATGGGTCCCATCTCATTACAATGAAAACATGTACGCCTGTCTTTATAATCTCTGACATATGGAACTCTCCTTGAGTTTGAAGAACTTCCAAATGTATAATTTCCAGATGAATTAGAATCAACCTTTGAGTCTTCTTTCTTAACCTCTTTCGGTTTCCCCTCTACCTTAGCTTCATCCAAATCACAATGGTGTTTACAGACTCAATCAGACTTCTCGATGTATTCTCTCTGTTCTCTCTTAACTCACACATTCTCATTATCTTTTAATTTCTGATTTACTGTGTGCATGGATTTCATATCACAAATGAGGTTGGCGTTGTCATCCATAACCCTCATCATTTTTTCCTTAACTGAAACACAGTTAGAATAAAACGTTTCAGAGTTAGAAAATACCTCAGGTTTTACTTCTGAAGAAGATGCACCAGGGGCCATGAAAACGTCATCATCAGCTTCACTCTTTTGATCAACAATGACAGGCTCTGCATCAGTTTCTAATTCGGTCAGATCATCTTCAACTGTCTGAAAAATTTCTTCACTCATCACATCAGTCTCAGTAGATTGAGTACTTTTAGCAGAACGAATACTCTCACTATCAGTTAAATATGCAGAAGAATCACTTTGAGAATAACTCGGCTTCTCCAATACTTCTTTGATCAAGACCACAAACGCTTGAGAATTTGCTTCACCCTTTTTCTTCAAAGCTTCCCATAGTTCTCTTGAAGTTATACACTTCCCGAGACTATGAATGATTTCTTTTGGTAAAGACAACGTTAAAGTTTCACGCGTCTTTATCTCTCGATCAAACTTTTGCTTTTCTAGTTTACTAAGAGCTGTCACTGGTTTAGGAACATCATAATATCCCATATAGTCATAAGTATGATGCACATATCCTTCAAATATGGATGTCCAAAAGTTTTCATCAGTTTCTGATACGAACTGTTCGAACCGGAATTTCCAGCTACGAAAATCTGATATGCACAAAAGTCTCGGTGGCATAGTTCTAATCTCATTATCATCATAACAATTTAACATTTTGAAATTTTTGCGAAAATATCCGGAAAAAATTTCCCGCAAAAATACTCTTTTTGAAAAATTTCAAAAATTCAAAATTTCAAAAATGATTCAAAACGACCATATGCTCTTTTTTTTTAAGAACACTAGGAAACAGATAAATTCAACTGATACTATACAAGCGAACTTAATAAGTTCGCCTAAGAGACACCCAAACGAACTTAATGTAAAGCGAACTTAATAAGTTCGCTTAAACCAGAAACTTGAAATCTGCTTAAGTTCGCTTAAAAATAAGTTCGCTTAAATCAGAATCCAACAATCTGATTAAGTTCGCCTAAAATAAGTTCGCTTAATCCTGTGAGAAGCGAACTTGACAAGTTCGCCTGCACACAAATCAACAAGTTCGCTTACAGTAACAGAATCATGATTAATAACACTTCAGACCACTTTCGCGAACCAGAGACATACTGAAATCATCATTAATCACTGATTTGAAGGAATTAATCAAAATTGGATCGTAGGATTGTATACTTTCTCTATTAGAAGCTTTCTATCGGATCAATTTCGTCAAAATCCTCTTCAAAAACACCAAATCAGATCTGAATCAGTCTTGAAAACTCCATGGAAATGAAAAACTCAAAAATGACGAATTTCATGTCAATTTGCATATAAAACCGTCTAGAATCAACAAGAATCACGAGCAATAGCTCTGATACCACTTGTAGGTCCTCATGGCGCTTCTACGGATCGATCTCGTGATAAGACGTGACGTTAACTAGGAGTGCGGAATCCACCGAATCAACGTTTATATGCATAAAAGACAATGTAGACAATCACATAAATAACCTTCTCAATTGTATTCCAAATCACAATGGTGTTTACATACTCAATCAGACTTCTCGATGTATTCTCTCTGTTCTCTCTTAACTCACACTAACTGACTCTGTAAACACACATATATATAGCCGTCTGACCTGCTATAAGAGAACTTATTAAGTTCGCCTCTAACAGACTAAGCGAACTTAACAAGTTCACCTCAGATAGACTTAAGCGAACTTAATAAGTTCGCCTCTGATAAACCAGGCGAACTTGTTAAGTTCGCCTCTCTATGAACTTATACAGAATTTTATCAACAGTTACATAACACGTCCTAACAGACTCCCCTTTAACTGTTGCTAACAATTCTATCAATTACAAGTCAAAGACTCTAAGACTAAGACATAATATCTTCAAGCTCGTTGTCACCAGAATATGCTCCAACAGTATGGCAGCTCTAAACTATAATGAAAATGAAAAATGTTTTAAAGATTCTATTGAAACGTTAAATGTGAATATTCTCTAAAAATAAGCGATCAACAGCTTCATTTAGATGTTGCATACAGGGGGTTGGAAAAACGGAACAATGAAATCAACAAACTGCAAAATGAGATCTTGCAGTTAAAATGCACTAATGAGAAGTTGAAAAACTCTCGCTTTGTGGTGGAACACTACGAATCTGTAGTGAGACAAATGAATGGGTTAGGGTTGGGTACTAATGCCATTCCTCCACCAGTGAGCGGGAAGTTTGTCAATAGCTTAATAGACATTGATCTCACTTGTCTAGATGAGTCCTCTGATAAGGATGATTCCCCTAAAAAGGATGAATCCTCAAGTAAGGCTAACTCCACATCTAGTGAGGAGTTCGTTACTGCTTCTGAAGACGGGTCGGTTAACACTTTCCCTGAAGGAGCAGTATCTGAGGAGTTGTTCACTGAACAAAAGGTAAAGAAAAACATTATCACTAACGGTGATAATTGCATTTTAAGTGAACCCGATATCATTGAAACAAATAATAATCTAAAGGTAATGCTTTATGGGGGTTATAAAAGTCTTAACAAAGCAAAGAAAGAGGCTTTTTCAGCTCACTATGGGCTTGGGTATAAAGAAAATTTGGAAAAATACTATACCCCCAAAAACCAAACTGTAAAGGTTCAGACTACTGTTTATAAACCAACTCCTCCTGCTCATAATGTTGAGTTATCTAAGGCCAGATCTAATGAGCCTTACAAGAGAACTTATACAGACAAGAGGAATTGTTTTCACTGTGGCTTGGTTGGTCACATTCTTGTGAACTGTCCTTCTAAGAACCAAGGGAAACGGCATGTTGTTTCACAACCAATTGTTATCCCTAGGTCGCCATCGGTGAAACCTCCCAAACAACCAAAAAAAAATGTGGTGAAACCACCAGTCAAACCGATGGTAAAGCCTAAGATCAAATGTGAAGCTAAACCATCTGTTTCAAGAAAGGTAACGCAACCTGTTGTACCTTGTGTATCTACCTCTGATAGTACACGTACTGGTGAGAAACATGTGGAAAGACTCTCTAAGCCACAGAGGAGGAGAAGGAACAAGAGGTTGAGAAAGCTAGAACAGCTGACTCCAGTTCAATCAAGTGAAGCTTCCACAAGTTCACCTGCTGTTGTTGAACCAAAGTATCCTGTTCCGGTTAAGAAACAGAAGAGATCCTAGACTGCCAAATCCAAAACTTCTCAATCTCCTAGTTCTAATTCTTCTAAAGATTCACCAATTTTGAACAGTCATCACGACTGTGAGTTAAAGGAAGTAGTTTATTTTGTAAAGGATGGACGACCCAAGACCACAATGGCTTGGGTCTCCAAATTTAACTAATTCTTTTGTTACTCGTGCAGGGACGTCCGAAGGGTACTATCTCTAACCGCTGGTATGTAGATAGTGGATGCTCCCGGCACGTGACAGGAAACATGGCCTTGCTTCAAGATGTTAAACCATTCAGAGGTAGCTATGTGGCCTTTGCCAGAGAAAAGGCGGCAGGATCACGTGTCAAGGCGTGGTTTCGAACGGTTGTGTCAGCTTTGACAATGTCAACTTTTGCGAGCAGATGAAGCATAACCTGTTGAGTGTCTCCCAAATGTGTGATAAGGATTACTCGGTGATGTTTAACAAGTCAGAATGCCTGATTCTCAAACCTGGTTTTGAAGTTCCCGAAGACTGGATCCTGATGAGAGCGCCAAGAACAAACGACACCTATCAGATCTATATGAGCGTGGCAAAAACCACCTCATCAGTTGCTACTTGTTTGCTTACAAAAGCGACAGAGCTTGACTCTATCTTGTGGCGTAGGAAACTCGGACATATTTCGTATCGTAAAATGAACCATCTTGTCCGAAACGGTTTGGTAACCGGGGTTCCTAAGCTGAGATTTACCGTTGCAGATGACTCTATGCCTCTCACAAGCCCAAGCTCCAAAACTCTATTGATACCCCTTTGGAGCTATTACACATGGATCTGTTTGTCCCCATAAGTATTAGGAGTATTGGAGGTAAGTCGTTCTGTCTAGTTGTAACTGATGATTTCTCACGTTTTTCTTAGGTGCATTTTTTAGGTACTAAAGACGAGACTGCTGATATTCTTCAATACCTGATCCTGAGCTTGGAATCTCTTTGCAAGCTGAAAGTTAGAAGAATAAGGAGTGACAACGGAACTGAGTTCAAGAATAATTTGATGGAGCTTTTTTGTCTCAAGAAAGGGATCCGTCACGAATTCAGCGCGCCGTACACGCCTCAGCAGAATGGAGTTGCTGAACGGAAGAACAGAACACTGATTGAGACTGCAAGGATTATGCTGTCGGATGCAAAGCTTCCTGTCACTTACTGGGCAGAAGCCATTAATACAGCTTGTCACGTCTTAAACAGAGTTCTGGATGTGAAGAGGCACAACATGACTTGTTACGAGTTGATCAACAATCGACTTCCCAATATTGATTACCTAGTTCGTTTTGGTAGTCCTTGTTCCTTGTTGCTACAGTACAAATACCGCCAGTCTAAGTTTCATGCAAAAGCGGTGGAAGGCATCTTCTTAGGATACGTTGCCAACTCGCCTTGCAAGAGAGTGTACAACATAGGAACTCGTACTATCGAGGAATGGTTCGAAGTGGATTGTAGTAAACACAGCATTCCACCCGAACCAACAGGTCCAGCTTGGGGTTTTGATTATGATGCGCTATTCAAGTCATTCAATCTTACTGATCTATCCGCAGTTGACGCCGCAAATGTTTATGGATTATTGGGTGGCGACAATGACTCCAGTTTCTCTACTCGTGCTACTGTACCGATTGTAACTCCTGATTCCAATGCTGCATCTGCATCTAGAACTCATGACAATGATAACAGTGAAGGTGTTCATGTTGTTGGAGACGCTCAAGCCAATCCTAACACAACTGTAGGAAATGAAGCTCCAGCTGATCCAATTAACATTGAATCTTCTTCCTCTAGAACACAGGAAATGGGGGAGTTAAGCACGAATCTCGATTCAGAAATTTAGGAACCGATTGTACCGGAGACGAGAGTGCATAGGAATCATCCAATCGACAACATCATTGGTGATCCTTATGCGGGTGTTCACACTCGTCATCAAACCATCACTGAGAACACCAATCTTTACATAGAGATACTTGACACGGGTGTCATGGAAACATGTCTGCATGCAGCATTCGTGTCCCAGTTAGAGCCGAAGAATGTGAAGGAGGCTCTCACTGACAACTGCTGGATTGAGGCGATGCAAGATGAATTGTCTCAATTCCAAAAGTTGCACGTGTGGGATTTGGTTGACTTGCCAAAAGGCTTTCAGCCAATTAGAACCAGATGGGTGTTCAAATGCAAGACGGATGATCGTCATATTGTTGTGAAGAACAAAGCAAGATTGGTTGTACAGGGTTTTTATCAGCAAGAGGGCTTGGATTACACGGAAGTATATGCCCCAGTTGCTAGAATTGAAGCCATTCGACTGTTCTTGGCTTATGCCACATATGTCGGCTTCAAGGTCTATCAACTTGATGTGAAGAGTGCTTTCCTTTATGGTAAAGTTCATGAAGAGGTCTATGTCACTCAACCTCCCGGCTTTGAAGATCCGCATAATATCAATAAAGTGTATAAGCTCGACAAAGCACTTTATGGTCTTCATAAAGCACCGCGGGCATGGTATGAGACATTATCTAAGCATTTACTGTCTAATGGTTTTGACCGTGGACAGATTGACTCGACTCTTTTCATTAGGAAAGCAGGAGGTGACATTCTTATTGTACAAGTATACGTCGACGACATTATTTTTGGATCTACCAATGAAGGGATGTGTAGGGAATTCGAGCAGGTGATGAAGTCCAAGATTGAAATGAGTAACATGGGTGAATTGTCGTTCTTCCTGGGTCTGCAAGTTAGTCAAAGAGACGATGGCATTTATCTACATCAACCAAGTATGTGCAGGACATCTTGTCAAAATACAAGATGAATGATAGCAGTACTTATGGCACACCTATCCCAGTCAATCATGGTCTGTATCCTGACAAAGATGGAAAGGATGTAGATAGCAGATTGTACCGTGGGATGATCGGATCACTTATGTATCTCACAGCTTCAAGACCCGATATAATGTTTGCTGTGTGCTTGTGCTCAAGGTTTCAGTCTCAACCGAAGGAGTCACATACGATAGCCGTGAAGAGAATTTTCAGATACCTGAAAGGGAAACCCCGATTAGGTCTTTGGTACTCTAAGTGTGACAATCCGACCTTTAAAGTTAACCCAGTTAGTAAATTCCGTTAACTATTCTGTTAAAAACTCAACCCCGTTAAATTAGCCCAGTTAAATCTTAACTTATTTAACAAAATTAAACCTCAGGGATCATTCCTGCCAATATTTAATCTTAGAACCACAGGGACTTGCATGTAATTACCAAAAATCTAATCCATTGACTTCTTAAAGTCAAGATTAATCAAATTTCGTTCCTGTTGACTTTTATAAAGTCAAATCGCTACCATTGATTCAAAATTCGAATCCCACTTTCAATTCTCGGTTGATATTCTAACTGAAAAACATTCATGTCTTTAACAACAATCATCACGACCATTAACAGCCCAATCAATTTCGAATTAATCCAATTAATGGCTAATGAAACCAAATCGGTCGAAACCGTCGACCCCTTCACCAAAATAGGTAAATTCGTGTATGATTTTCACAATCCGAGTTATCTCACACCTAAATCGCTCCTCTCTGAAGCTGTTACGCAAGTCAATTCCACTGGAGTTGAAGCAGGAGTTGCCGGAGAACGAGCACGTCACCGTCGGAACTGTTTTACTCGATCTCCATCAATTTGAATCGCATTCTGGTAATTGCTTACGTTATTACTTTCTTTTTAGTGTCTAGATCGTAAGCCCTATCTTTATTATGGCTTACATCATCGAATTAAACACAAACCCGAATCTAGGGTTCATGCGTTTACATGTTTAACCTATCACTATTCTAGACTTGATCATAATGCAATTAAATCATGTCATCAGATTCGCAAACCCATCTTTAATAGAAACCCCATGTCAATTTGATCTCACAACATCGATTGGATCAAAATCCGTAAACTAGGGTTCGTTTATAAAATGTTTTGGGGCTTTTGATCCTAGACTCAGTCAAAATTCAATTGTTGAATATGATCAGGTTCGCAATCTGATACTCTATGAAAGCCCCATATTAGTTGAATCAAACAACATCAAAAATTTTCAAGATCTAGAACCTAGGGTTCATTCGTTTTTAGTTTAATCGAGGCCCTATCTACACTCAACCAAAATGAAATTAAACTATACCATTAGACTCGTGATCACCTGTATAATAAAAGCCCCATGGTTTCAACAATTTTTATTATCAGATTTTACCAAATTGATTTTGAGTTCTTATTCTAGGGTTTCGGTTTTTAAGCATGTAATTAATCGATCCTGAGCTAGTTGATTTTCAATTAAACTTCACAACTGAGTCGTATGAGGCTAATTTGCGAAACCCCTCTACCCATGTGCCTAATCGCGACCGAAATCGAGGGGATCGGGACTGAGGTCGCTCTCGGTTCACGCAAAGGAGAGGTACACAGGGAAATTGTTGATTAAAACCATTTGAATCTGAAACATGTTGCGATGACCCTAGCGGGCGGACTGGTTAAACACTTGTACAAACAGGGAGGAGACCCGGGTTTGAGTCTCCCCCCCTGTTTTGTTTTAATGTTTATTTTTAAGTATTAATTAATTATAAAACCTTTTCCTATATTATTATATTTATATATTAAGGTGTTTTAACCCGGAAAACAACCCATAGGCTCGGGTTTAATTTATTAATCCATTTTATTATCTTTCCCACTTTTATAAATAATATATTTATGTTATTATCGAATAAAAATAATATATTTATATTATTTTCAAACCATAACTTCGTATAAAATAATATGTTTATATTATTTTTAAACCGTGACTAATCTAATTAAATAATATATATGTGTATATTATTTTGTATCGTTTTATACCTCGTGTGACGTTTCAAACCAATTAATAATATAATTGTTATATTATTTACCCACGTTTATATACTCGATTAAAAATAATATATTTATTATTTTCCACACAAATGACTATTTAGTTAATCCTTCGAACCTAAAAATAATATATTAAATTATATTATTTTTCAAACTTTTGTAAACGACTTTAACGTACGAATGTATTTATTTATTTATTATTCGTTATTAACGTACGACACGTAACGCTTTTCCCTTAATGATTATATTAAGAAATATGTATAATTCCGTAGACACGTTCGTCTACTCTTAAATCCTTAGAAAGCGTTAAGATGTTCTAACTTCCGTGTCGTCGTCACAAATCTCATATGTCCCTAACTTATGTGTTATAATTATAGGGCATACGTAAGCCGTGCAGGCTAACACTTGAGATTATAAATCTCATACTTGTGTGATACTACCTACTACGCAACGCAGGTGAGTTTCACGGCCCCTTTTACTGTTTTTATTTGGGGGAGAAAACATGTCACAACCTTTTTGGTTTATTGTAATTCATATGATATCACCGTTGAGGCTAAGCGTAACACACTATCATGAAAAGTCCTCACACACATCGGACCGTTAATATGGTATGAACGAGGTAATTTTGGTAGTACTACTGGGTTTGACAAACCCCACCCGCGTTAGTCGCGCTAACTTGATTGGAGGTCGAACGGGTGTTATATTTACCTTAACACATTAGTCAGAGTTGATATACCTGGCTGGAGGCAAACAAACAAACACACTGTCAGTTTCGGTTGCGAGCGCTTTAGCAAAACATGAATATAGGCATGCAACCTATTGATATGCATATTGAATGTACATAATCCGCAAATGCTTTTATTTGAAATGATTGAAACCTATGAACTCACCAACCTAGTGTTGACTCGTTTTCTTACATGTTTTCTCAGGTTGGCACTCAGGATCACGTTAAGTCATGCATGTGTCTTGACTCCAATTGAAATAATTATCTATTGAATAATATTTATGTTTCGTTTGTAATTGGACTTGGGCGCGTTGTTTTGCGCATTTACTTTCGTTTAACGCTTCCGCATATACACTCTGAACCTTTATCTTTTATGTTATTACATTTCAAGTCCCATATAGTGTCGTTTGAAGTAACTGATGTCTGAGATCCTGGTTTGTCACCTTCCAAAACGGTAAAACTCCGTTAGTGGAATTTGGGGGTGTGACAGATTGGTATCAGAGCCATTGGTTATAGAGAACTAGGACTGCATTCTAGACTATAGCCACACATTAGTTACTTGGCATAGACACTTACTCCTTATGTTTCAGGAATTATGTCTACACCACCATCTTCACCACCTACCAATAAGGAACATGACATTCCTGCCATTGCATCACCGAAGCCCAAGAGGCGTAGGCTTGAGCCCATTGATAACTCTATTGTGTATGGAGAGCCCATGCATATCCGAAATGGGAGTGACTGGGATTGGCACCCCGGTTTACTGAGCAAATGGGTTAGACAGGAACGAGTTCCATCACCGTACTTTGGAGCTTCATCAACATCAGGACCACGTTTACCATTACTACCTTGCCACTTGGAGCAAGCCTTTGCAGCATTTGTAGCAACTATGGATCGAGAGATCCGAAATATGAGAGACGCAGCAGGAGCGATCACAGGTCTGTTAAGAGGAGAGAAACAAACGGATCACATGATAGATCTGCTAGTAGCAGAACTGGCAAGCACTGACCGCTTGCATAATGCATTAGTGGACGAGGTAAGGGCGTTACAGGCTAGAGTGAATGTACTCGAGGAGGCTGAGGTAGAATCTCAGGAAAGAATTGGGGAGTTAGAGATACAACTTGCAGCAGCTTTAGAGCCAGCTGAAGTACCCAATTTTGAGCCTGAGGATGAGCCCGAGGAAGTAGAGGAGGATGATGCTGAGTCAGTCATCTCATCCGCCGGCAGTGGAGCTTGATATTCCATTCTATTCTATCTTATCTTATTTTTTCATTTATGTATGTTTCAAATAAAAACCTAAATGGGTAAGGATGTTCCCATTCCAATAAAATCTTAGTGAACTGTTTGAGTTGAACTATTTATTCTATTGCCTTATGATTTAAGTTAGCCTTGTACAAAAATCATAAACCTGCATGTCTTTACACATCTCCTTCTGTTTGCACTTGAGTGATGTCAATATGCGATGTATTTACTCATTTCTTGTGTTTGTGAATATGAAGAATCATGGCCGGACGTGGACGTGGCGGTCGCAACGGTGGTCGTGGAAATATAAACCTGACACCAGCCGAACTGGCTGCGTTAATTAATGACAGTGTTGCTGAAGCCTTAGCAGCACATATTACAGGTAAACCTGTTAACCGTTAACCCTAGACAACCAATTGTACACATTTATTCCACTCTTTCCTAAACCCAACCTACTCTTTCTAATCCAGGGCAAGCGAACAATCCACAGAACAATCAGCATGTCTGTACCTTCAAGACATTTATGGACTGTAAGCCCCACACATTCAGTGGAGCTGAGGGAGCTGTCGGATTACTCCGATGGTTTGAAAAGATTGAATCTGTGTTCTCCATGTGTAACTGCCCTGTGGCTGACCGAGTCAAATTTGCATCGGGAACTCTAGAGGGTCCTGCCCTCACATGGTGGAATGCACAGGTCCAGATGCTAGGTCTGGACATAGCCAATGCATCACCATGGGAAGATTTCAAGAACATGATGAAGGAAGAGTACTGTCCCAGGGATGAGATCCAGAAACTCGAGGGAGAATTCTGGAATCTGAAAATGGAGGGTTCTGAAATAGAACTCTACACTACTCGCTCGCATGAGCTAGCGGGGATGTGTCCTCACATGGTTACACCAACCTACAAGCGGATAGAAATGTTCATCAGTGGATTAGTACCACAAATCCAGAGCATGGTTACTTCATCCAACCCCACTACCATTCAACAAGCCATCCGTCTTGCTCACAAACTGACGGACCAAGCCGTTACCCAAGGGACACTACCTCCCAGGAAGTCAGCATCCAAGTCTACTGACAACAACAAGAGGAAGTTTGACAGTAGCAATAACAACATGGGATTTCAGCCAAATCAGCCACAGCAACAACAACATCGTAGGTTTGAACCTACGAAGAACTTCAACCAGTCGACCTCTTCGAGTCAGCATCAAAGTGGTTATATTAGGAGACACCCTAGGTGTAACAAATGTAATTACCACCACCTCGGTTCTTGTGACAAAAACCGTTGCCAGTAGTGTGGCAAGGTGGGCCATGCTGCCAAAGACTGCAGAGGGGAATTACAAGCCAAGTAGCCCTTCCAACAACCGGGTTTTACCAAAAGTTGTTTTGAATGTGGAAAAGAGGGACAATTCCGGAAGGATTGTCCACAATTAAAGAAGTGTGACATCGACAACAACAACAACCACCAAAGCAATAATAACAACCAGGGCAATAATACAGGGGATGGTGCAAAGGGGCGAGCCTTTGTGCTAGGATCCGGAAAAGCTCGTTATGACCACAACGTGGTTACCGGTAAATTCCTTATTAAACAACTATTTTGCTTCTGTACTATTTGACACTAGTGCTGATAGGAATTTCATGACTAATAAACTTAGCAACCTACTAAGAAAAACCCCAACCCTGTTAGAAAACAGATACACCATAGAAATAACCAACGGACAAATAATAGGAGCAACCCATGATCTTAAGGGTTGTAAACTTGAACTGACTAGTCATAAATTTGACTTTGATCTCATGCCGGTCACACTCGGTAGTTTCGACGTAATTGTCGGAATGGGCTAATTATCTAAGAACCAAGCTGAGATTATCTGTCGCGAGAAAATCGTTCGCCTTCCTCTTCCTAATGGAGAAACCCTCTTCGTCCAAGGCGAAAGGAGTGGTGCTATTATGGGCATCATATCCTTCATGAAGGCACATATAATAGTCTCACTTACCTCTAGTGGAGTCCTCCTACATTAATAGTTATCACACTATCATCAAGGCGGCACCATTCGAGGCATTGTGCGGACGTAAATGCCGATCTCCTATTTGTTGGACTGAAGTTGGGGATAGCCAACTTACAAGTCCCGAACTTGTATTCGAAACCTCTAAAAAAAATCGTTCAAATCCGAAACCGTATGGCGGCAACTCGTGATCGTCAAAAGAGCTACGCCGATAAGCGTCGTAAACCGTTAGAGTTTCAAGTAGGCGACATGGTTCTACTCAAAGTCTCACCTTGAAAAGGTGTAATTTGCTTCGAGAAACGAGGCAAACTGAATTCTCGTTATGATGGACCGTTCAAGATAGTTAAGAGAATTGGCCCAGTAGTGTATCAGCTGAACCTACCTGAAGGACTTAGTGGTGTACACGATGTCTTTCATGTCTCGAACTGGAAGAAATGTCAAGCAGACGAAACACTCGTAGTTCCTCTTGAGGAACTACAAACCGATGAACACTGCAGTTCGTTGAAGAACCGATAACAATAATGGATAGGGAAATCAAAACGTTAAAACACAGTAAAATCCCTATTGTCAGAGTTCGTTGGAACTCGAAACGCGGACTTAAATTCACGTGGGAGCGCGAGGAACAGGTGATACGTAAGTATCCACATCTGTTCAAGCAATCCACTTCAAACTCTTAAAATACTATCCTAATTTTCGGGACGAAAATTCTTTCAACTAGGGGATGATGTGACAATCCGACCTTTCAAGTTAACTCAGTTAGTAAATTCCGTTAACTATTCTGTTAAAAACTCAACCCCGTTAAATTAGCCCAGTTAAATCTTAACTTATTTAACAAAATTAAACCTCAGGGATCATTCCTGCCAATATTTAATCTTAGAACCACAGGGACTTGTATGTAATTACCAAAAATCTAATCCATTGACTTCTCAAAGTCAAGATTAATCAAATTTCGTTCCTGTTGACTTTTATAAAGTCAAATCGCTACCATTGATTCAAAATTCGAATCCCACTATCAATTCTCGGTTGATATTGTAACTGAAAAACATTCATGTCTTTAACAACAATCATCACGACCATTAACAGCCCAATCAATTTCGAATTAATCCAATTAATGGTTAATGAAACCAAATCGGTCGAAACCGTCGACCCCTTCACCAAAATAGGTAAATTCGTGTATGATTTTCACAATCCGAGTTATCTCACACCTAAATCGCTCCTCTCTGAAGCTGTTACGCAAGTCAATTCCACTGGAGTTGAAGCAGGAGTTGCCGGAGAACGAGCACGTCACCGTCGGAACTGTTTTACTCGATCTCCATCAATTCGAATCGCATTCTGGTAATTGCTTACGTTATTACTTTCTTTTTAGTGTCTAGATCGTAAGCCCTATCTTTATTATGGCTTACATCATCGAATTAACACACAAACCCGAATCTAGGGTTCATGCGTTTACATGTTTAACCGATCACTATTCTAGACTTGATCATAATGCAATTAAATCATGTCATCAGATTCGCAAACCCATCTTTAATAGAAACCCCATGTCAATTTGATCTCACAACATCGATTGGATCAAAATCAGTAAACTAGGGTTCGTTTATAAAATGTTTTGGGGCTTTTGATCCTAGACTCGGTCAAAATTCAATTGTTGAATACGATCAGGTTCGCAATCTGATACTCTATGAAAGCCCCATATTAGTTGAATCAAACAACATCAAAAATTTCAAGATCTAGAACCTAGGGTTCATTCGTTTTTAGTTTAATCGAGGCCCTATCTACACTCAACCAAAATGAAATTAAACTATACCATTAGACTCGTGATCACCTGTATAATAAAAGCCCCATGGTTTCAACAATTTTTATTATCAGATTTTGCCAAATTGATTTTGAGTTCTTATTCTAGGGTTTCGGTTTTTAAGCATGTAATTAATCGATCCTGAGCTAGTTGATTTTCAATTAAACTTCACACCTGAGTCGTATGAGGCTAGTTTGCGAAACCCCTCTGCCCTTGTGCCTAATCGCGACCGAAATCGAGGGGATCGGGACTGAGGTCGTTCTCGGTTCACGCAAAGGAGAGGTGCACAGGGAAATTGTTGATTAAAACCATTTGAATCTGAAACATGTTGCGATGACCCTAGCGGGCGGACTGGTTAAACTCTGTACAAACAGGGAGGAGACCCGGGTTCGAGTCTCCCCCCCTGTTTTGTTTTAATGTTTATTTTTAAGTATTAATTAATTATAAAACCTTTTCCTATATTATTATATTTATATATTAAGGTGTTTTAACCCGGAAAACAACCCATAGGCTCGGGTTTAATTTATTAATCCATTTTATTATCTTTCCCACTTTTATAAATAATATATTTATGTTATTATCGAATAAAAATAATATATTTATATTATTTTCAAACCGTAACTTCGTATAAAATAATATGTTTATATTATTTTTAAACCATGACTAATCTTATTAAATAATATATATGTGTATATTATTTTGTATCGTTTTATACCTCGTGTGACGTTTCAAACCAATTAATAATATAATTGTTATATTATTTACCCACGTTTATATATTCGATTAAAAATAATATATTTATTATTTTCCACACAAATGACTATTTAGTTAATCCTTCGAACCTAAAAATAATATATTAAATTATATTATTTTCCTAACTTTTGTAAACGACTTTAACATACGAATGTATTTATTTTTTTATTATTCGTTATTAACGTACGACACGTAACGCTTTTCCCTTAATAATTATATTAAGAAATTTATATAATTCCGTAGACACGTTCGTCTACTCTTAAATCCTTAGAAAGCGTTAAGATGTTCTAACTTCCGTGTCGTCGTCACAAATCTCATATGTCCCTAACTTATGTGTTATAATTATAGGGCATACGTAAGCCGTGCAGGCTAACACTTGAGATTATAAATCTCATACTTGTGTGATACTACCTACTACGCAACGCAGGTGAGTTTCACGGCCCCTTTTACTGTTTTTATTTGGGGGAGAAAACATGTCACAACCTTTTTGGTTTATTGTAATTCATATGATATCACCGTTGAGGCTAAGCGTAACACACTATCATGAAAAGTCCTCACACACATCGGACCGTTAATATGGTATGAACGAGGTAATTTTGGTAGTACTACTGGGTTTGACAAACCCCACCCGCGTTAGTCGCGCTAACTCGATTGGAGGTCGAACGGGTGTAATATTGACCTTAACACATTGGTCAGAGTTGATAGACCTGGCTGGAGGCAAACAAACAAACACACTGTCAGTTTCGGTTGCGAGCGCTTTAGCAAAACATGAATATAGGCATGCAACCTATTGATATGCATATTGAATGTACATAATCCGCAAATGCTTTTATTTGAAATGATTGAAACCTGTGAACTCACCAACCTAGTGTTGACTCGTTTTCTTACATGTTTTCTCAGGTTGGCACTCAGGATCACGTTAAGTCATGCATGTGTCTTGGACTCCAATTGAAATAATTATCTATTGAATAATATTTATGTTTCGTTTGTAATTGGACTTGGGCGCGTTGTTTTGCGCATTTACTTTCGTTTAACGCTTCCGCATATACACTCTGAACCTTTATCTTTTATGTTATTACATTTCAAGTCCCATATAGTGTCGTTTGAAGTAACTGATGTCTGAGATCCTGGTTTGTCACCTTCCAAAA
Source organism: Smallanthus sonchifolius (assembly GCA_023525975.1). NCBI lineage: Eukaryota > Viridiplantae > Streptophyta > Magnoliopsida > Asterales > Asteraceae > Smallanthus > Smallanthus sonchifolius. The sequence continues at coordinate 65,637,762 of CM042024.1, forward strand.
CGGTAAAACTCCGTTAGTGGAATTTGGGGGTGTGACAGATTGGTATCAGAGCCATTGGTTATAGAGAACTAGGACTGCATTCTAGACTATAGCCACACATTAGTTACTTGGCATAGACACTTACTCCTTATGTTTCAGGAATTATGTCTACACCACCATCTTCACCACCTACCAATAAGGAACATGACATTCCTGAATTTAGGGGTGTGACACTAAGCAGCAGTCATTTGACCTCAAAGCCTACACTGATTCAGATTATGGCGGTTGTAACCTTGACAGAAAGTCAACTTCTGGTGGATGTCAATTCTTAGGAGACAGACTGGTCTCCTGGCAGTGTAAGAAGCAGTCAACGGTTTCTGTCTCAATTTGTGAAGCAGAATACAATGCTGCAGCGAGCGGTTGTTCTCAGATATTGTGGATTTAGCAGCAATTGAGAGACTACGGCTTAAACTTCACTGAAACTCCTTTATTCATTGACAACAATGCTACCATGTCCATCATAAATAACCCGGTGAAACAATTCAAAACTAAACATATAGAAATTTGCCATCATTTCATCCGTGACTGTGCTGAAAAGCATTTAATTGAACTTGTAAAAGTTCACACGGATGACAATCTTGCTGACCTTTTCACAAAGGCATTTGATCGATCCTGTTTTGAGCATCATGTCAACTTGATAGGAATGTTCAATCCTGAGTGAAAATTAATTTTTCTTAAATCAATTCAATTCATGGAAGTTAAACTTTATTTCTTTTAAATTTTCTGTCTAGTTCTTTTAATTTTCAAAATATTTTACAAAATCAAAAACAAAATAGAAAATGGAGAAAATTTCAAAGTTAACTTGAGAAAAGAGGAAATGATAGTACATCAGAAATGATCTAAACGTCACAGACTGCTCATATGGGAAATGATTGCGTCATGCTTACTTAATTGTTTAAATTTTTATGTTTTTAATCTGCTTATTTACAAATAATTTGAATTGTCAGTAGGCTGTATGCGTCTTTGAATCACTAGTAGTGTGGAAACTAAATCTAAATTACAACTATGATTTAAACCCATGTTTGCAAGTGTGTGTGCGTAAAAGAATAGAAAAGATCATTATCAGATATAGGATGTTAGATTTTAGCAATAATTTTCTTTTGAGGTCAGTTTCGGGTTATGTCGTTAACACAATTAATGCGGTTCATCTCAATGCCCATACTCACAAGTATGCAAGGAAAGATTGAATCAAGACATGTCTCTACATTAACCGTTGAGCATGTATTCACCCTTAAATCACTCCTGATTCATTAAAATCAAATCTAGATAAAAGTTGGATCCCCTTACCTTAAAACTCAAACACCATATATATTATCGTGAATCATCATACCGATATTCAATGAAGAAAATCAAATGAAACCAAGACAAATGAATCACTCGATTCTGAATCTTATGATTCCTGATAATCCTAATGGATTCTGCTTAATTTTTTCTGTGCTAATAGATGTAACTTCATTCTGAAAATTTAGAAAATCATTGGGAAAATCTTAGATGCCTTGAGATAGTGCAATTTACATTATTGTAGCATATCAGTGGGGTACACGCTGTATATCTTATAATTAATACCTTAATACACAAGAACGTGATACAAAAATGCTTATAGTTTCAAATCTTATAATATTGTCAACTTGAATTACTTGTTTATGTGCTTATTACGTATGAATAAATATTAATCCATGACATGATCCCATATTCTTTGATGTTTATATTGTATCGTTTTTGCTAAAAGATAGCCTGATATGATCCTCTGGTCGTGTCTTTGATCAAAAATAGTTTGTGTGAATACTTGTATATTTTTATTAGAAAAGATCAAAAAGAATTTAAGTTTATGCATAGTTCAATTTTATTCAGAAAAGCCAAAAATATTTGTGTTTAACCTTCCTGAATTGTATTTGAATCCTCCTGATTGAATATTTTTTATCTTGTTCGTTATTTGACTTGAAAAACTTCATAAATTTGAGTTGAAAGTTTGCGCACTTAAGGGTTTGTGCGTACTTGTAAGTGCGCATGATATAAGCCCTGCGTACTTAACAAGTACGCAAGAGTTAAGTCTTGCGCACTTGTAAGTACGCAAGAGTTAAAGCTTGCGCATTTAGCGTTAAAGCGTGCGCACTTGCTAAGTACGCACGGCCTTTTGGTGTTGGGTATAAATGGGGGACTTAGAAAATTTCTGAGTTTTTCATCACATTCAAATCATTTTTTCCTCTGCAAACGTTTACTCAAAATCCATGTGTACCTAATCCGATTTTTCGTCCCACTACAAGTTTCATCATCTCATAACATCGATTTGGTGAGAATCTAGAGTCATTCCATCCACAGAAACTCGTGATTTTGGACCGATTATCTTAGGTTTTTGTTCGAGATTTTTAGACAATTTTTGGGTTGTTTGGGTAATACCTAATAATTAAAACTTGTTAAGAATCATTAATCGACCACTAATCGACCCTTAATCGTCCAATTTCGTCTTTGATTTTGTCCCTGTAGTTGAATTTGAACCGTCAGTGGGTTCATTCGACTGTTAGGTCAAAATTGGTCTTGTATAGCGGTGTCTTGGTGTTGTTATTGGTCCCATAGGCTAGAATCATTGATTCCGACCTAGTGGTGACCCAATACACACCGATTTTTGAACATCAGTTGAATTTCAAACCTCTGAATTTTTCCACCAAGTGCGTTTCCTACGCACTTAACAAGTACGCGAGAAGCACTACATGCGTACTTGTTAAGTACGCAAGAGGAAACTCCTGCGTACTTGCTAAGTACGCAGGACCAACACTTAGCAAAAATTCCTATGTCCGAAATTCAGTTCAAAGAGTAACTACTATACTGAGTCGTGTTTATTCATTTCCAATGATACGTGTTGTTCTGATTATGTTTTCTATGTGTTTTTGCAGATCATGGCTCGGGCGTTTACTAACGAATTCAACCAGTTAGCTAACACTGAACCAGAATGGAAGGGGGCAACACTGCAGTACAGAGACATAGTTGGTTTCTTGAACCGTTCAAGAATCAGCTACGCCATTTCTGCTGACCCGATCGTGTCAAGACCCTACCTCGACCAGTTTTGGGAGACTGCGGAGCACGACTGCACGGTAACCCCTAACGTTATAAGGGCTACCGTTGCTGGTCATGCCATCGCTTTCTCTGAAGATACTACTAGAAGGGTCCTTCAATTCAGAGATCTCGCGACCGACCCGACAACCTATCCAGACTACTTTGTGGACGGCTGTTGGAGACAAAGAATGGGTTATGTCGGTGCGAGGGACTATGTTTCATACAAGAAGATGTGGGTGTTAGACCAATGGAGATACTTCGCCCACGTCAAGATCATGTGCATCTCATCAAGGAAAGCTGGGAAAGATGCCATGGGTCATGACCTTGCAGCAGCCATGGTCGGCCTTTCTCTCAATAAGGGCTACAACTTCTCCCGCTACATTTTCAAGGCAATCAATGACCAGATCAACACAGCGGAGAGGTTTCGGTTCTTATTATACCCTCGGTTTGTGCAACTTCTGATTAATGACGCGTTGCCAAACCTACCTACTATAGGGGAGAGACTGCAAGTAAAGAGGGTGGACACAAGAGTATTCGCCCAATTCCTAAAGCCAGGCAGTGTAGTTCCTACCCCTGTGCATACAGAACTCTTTGGCCACCTCATCAATGAAGCATATGTGGCCCCAGGTGACTGGAGATGGTACAGTCACGACTCGGAGCCTGAATTGAGTGAACACTCCGACGAACAACAGCAACAACAACAAGAGGAAATGGAGAGTAATGATGGATCGTGAAATGATGATGGAGACGACGAAGGAGGAAATGATGGTGCTGAGGGATCCGACTCGGAAGCGACTGACTCAGATTCTTCTGATTCCGATGATGCACCGTCGCAAGTACACCCGAGGAGAACGGCTAAGGTAACCCTACCTGAATCGTCCTCCAAGAGAAAGCGACAGTCTTTTAGCAGCGAATACGAGCCAGACTCTGACTCTGACGCTGCTATACAAAGACAAAGACAAAGACGAGAAAGCATTCACAAGAACAGGGGCGATAGGCAACAGCCTTCTGTCCCCAGTGAGGTGGAGGCTCAGCAGCAAGTACAGGTGTCAGCTGCTAGTCCTGATTCAGCCTCCACCCCACCTTCACAGTAGCTTTACTTTAAGAGAAGAAGGCCACAGGTGCAACTTGACGTGGCCGTCACTACAATCACAGAGGTGATTCCTATGATAGTGACCCTCCCTACCACAAATGTTCAGGTGACGGTGACTACTCCAATTCTCACGGAGTCAGTCACCATCACCCCTACCATTACCCCTACAACCCTCGTCACATCCTTAATCCCAACCACCACCATTGAGCCTCTAAGTCAACCCTTCAATTATGGAGATTTCACACAAGGGTTTGACTTCGACACCATATTCTCCTCCCCCGTTCACAATGCCGAGGCGTCCTCATCCAGACATCCTGATCCAAATGATGCAAGGATAGATGTTCTAGAAACCCAAGTTACTGGATTACTGGACACTATTCAAAAATCAAAGGAGGAGTCTGACGCTCAACAAGCACAGATTAACTCTTTGGTAGACGAAGTTAGAATCCTACGTAGCCAAAGAACGGGGACTGAGGAACGACTGAAGAACGTCATGGCCCAGAACGAGCTCCTAATCAAGACAAATGAAATGCTTCTGGGTCACGGGTCATCCTTGGAGCTGAGGTTTGATACTCAAAGGAAGGAGCATGAGCTGATGGTCAAACTGATTGCTGATCTGACCAAGAAGCTTGATGTTCAGGGGGAAAAAGAAACAGAGAAGGAGAAAAAGAAAGAAAAGAGGACTACTGGTGATGAGGCGTGTCATCCTGTCGACTTGACAAAGGATGACGACAAAGACAAGGAACCCGAAGCCGGTCCTAGTGGAGGTGAGCACCAAGCTTTAGCAATCGTGCCCATCTCTGCTGTTCCAATGGCTCAGGGGAGTCTACTCATCAAGAGGGTGGTGATACCTCTGGTGGTGGTGGTGGTGACAAAGGAAAGTCAGTGGCTGAAGTGCTTAAGGACTTATCGGATGATGAGATCCTATATCTAGAGCCTGACTTTTCCAATGAAGCACAGATCGATGCTCTCTTCAATCTAGAAGAAGGAGAGATCGACTCTGGTGAAGATTGGGATGATGATGAAGAGGATGTTGTAATCAAAATTCCCAAGGGTGAAGAGGAAGGAGAGTATGAGTTAGAAGATAGAGAGATATTTGAATTTCCATCCTTCGAAGCTCCGCTTGACACAGGTTCAGTCGAGCAGTCTAGTAATGTGGAAGCCTCGACTGAAGCCTCCCTAGTTGACCCTACACCTGTGGACCCAGAGGCACCGAAAGAAACAGACATGCCTTCTACTTCATCAAAGGGTCCAGATCCTGTGTGGAAAAAGACGTCTATAATAGACAAACACGAAGCGACAGGGATGATCTTGGATGTAAGGTTCGAGGAGGATAAGCAGCTGTTCGCTATCAAAAGATCTGGCGCGGTTCAATACTTGAAACCCACCAGTGAAGCGTTCAGCTCCTTACCCAAATACGACCTTGTGAACCTAGCAAACCGAGAGCTGCTGGGTCATTCCAATCATGCAATGGCGATGGGTTTGTGGGTGGTTAAGCAGCGGGAAGCAAGATCGGGGAAATTCTAGATGTTCAAGCCTCAAGTGCCCAAGAGAGTCAAGGATATCTCAGGATATTCTTGGTGACATGTGGTACTGGTACGTAGATCCAAAGACGGGCGAGGCTGTGATCATGGGTAAGGTACGTTCTAAGAGTGGGAACATAGTGCCAAAGGAACTGATCAGAATATTTGATGAAGTCTGCTTCATCAACTTTTCTATGAAAGATCTGGAGGCACTAGCAGACAAATATTGTGTGTACACCAATGAGTGGACAAAGCTCCTTGCTTCTAAATATGACAAGGTGATTAAGTTCTGCCTTGATTAAAAGAAGAAGTTGAAAGCTAAAGATCAAGTGCTGTGAAGACTGAAGATGTGAAGACCGAAGACTGAAGATTATCCAGAGCTGTTGTCAAGGGGGAGTTTGTTGACGCACTTTCCTGTGACAAACACTCTGAATAGATAGAGTCTTAGTCTTAGGTTGTAGTGTTTTACGCACTTGTAAGTGCGCAGTAGAAAGTTCCTGCGTACTTAGCAAGTACGCAAGAATAACTTTGTGTACTTGCTAAGTACGCAAGAGCATTTTGCCCTGCGCACTTGCTAAGTGCGCAGGCATCAGGTCTTGTATAAATAGGATAGGTTGACAGAAGTTAAGTACGCAGGCATAGTTGCAAATACGCAGATTGTAATCTCAGTACTTTTCTCTGTAACCTTCAAGTGTTTATAATACAAAGGAACGTTTAAAGTGTTTTCTCTTGTCGGTTTACTTTGTTTAGTCTGACTCTCCACACCCGGTTCGACTAGTAGACCCACTTGCATGTGACGATCCGCCACACCCGAGGGACCTACAGAAACTAGAAATTTTACCCAAGAGAATCTTGAATAAACATCAGTCACTACCAAACAATATGATTTGCCACCTTTACTCTTAACACTAACAGGTTCGAATAAATCCATAGGCAATAACTCAAGAGGAGTCGCAATTGAAATAATCAACTTAGATAGTGAGATTTCGTGTGTTGCTTCCCCTTCTTGCATGGATTACAGTCTTCGTTCACTTGAAATCTCAAGACTGGAACACCAGAAACTTTCCCGTTCTTCACTAAAAAATTCAGTTTCCTAATATTCATGTGAGCCATCTTCCGGTGCCACAAAGTTGATTCGGACTCAGAAGCTTTAGAAAGAAGACACGTCGGGACAGACGCAGTTGTCGTCGCCATGCTCATGTCGAGCATGTATGCATCATTCTTCCTTGGAGCTTGCATTAGGATCCAATCTTTAGGTATCTCAAAACCAGGCTTCAACACCAAACATTCTCACTTGTTAAAGTGAAATGAGAAATCTTTATCACAGACTTGTGAAACAGATAACAGATTATGTTCGAGCTGTTCCACATATTTGACTTTCTCAAAGCTCAATCTTCCATTAGACACAGGTCCTTGACCAGAAATGTTGCCTCCTTTCTTCCCTGCAAAGGCTACATATCCACCTTGAATCTCTTTCACATTCTCTATTAAGTTAATGTTTCTTGTCATGTGTCGAGAACATCCACTGTCGAAGTACCAATGGTTGCTGACAGTCGTCCTTAGTTTCTTGAAAATCAAAACCACTGCTCACAAATGATTTGAATGGTTTAGGTTGAGATTGTTCATTATTCTCATCTGGTTTAGCCGGAATGCATCTATCTCTGGTTACCTTCTTGACCACAACAGGTTCATCAACCTTACATTCTTTCACAATGCCTTCAGCCTCTTCAGGATCAAAGGTTTCATCATCGCTCAAATCATCATAAACCATATCCTCTTGAGGACGGTTTTTGGCTCTAGATCTTCTTCTATCACCTTCTCAATGCTACGAGAAGTATAGTTACCATTGAACGGAGGACAAAAACCAATTCCCCCACCAATAGCCTTATCATCAAAAGAAGGACAATAACCTATACCTCCCACCACTTTCTCATTTGTAGCTTTCTCATTATAGTATTCCAACAGAAAACTGGAATTCTTATAACTTTCAAGCTTTCTCAACAATTTTGTTACTTCTGTCTGTGATTGGGCAAGTTCATTAATTTTCTTTTCATATTCAGAATATGTCACATTAAGATGAAAAGCTTGATCATTTACTTTAATTTGTAAAACTTTAATATCTTCCTTTAAAGATTTAATTCTAATGTCCAAAAGCTTTTCATTTTCTTTTAAAATTTGATTAGATGTGTGAATTGCCTTCATATCACAGATCAGATTTGTGTTATCATCACACAATCTGGTAATTTTCAAATCAGATTCAACGCACTTAGAACAACAAACAACCTTTTGTACCTGTTTAGAATCAGCCATTAATGCATTAGCTTCAGTCAACATCTCAGCAATCTTCTCAATCACCTTTCCAGCAGCTCCATTATCTTCAAGCAATTCTTCAATTGAAAACTTAGATTTATCATTCTGAATAATACATTCTTCAATCTCAGCAACACTCCTAGAATTAGTTGAGTAACCATCAGAAGAACTACTTTCAGTACCATCTTCAGAATGAACTTCAGCAAGAAACGCTTGGCTGCCATGACTAACAATATCATCCAAATGGATACCCCAGTCATAGTTTTCATCTTGTTGAGACATCAAGGCTATGGAAATATTATGCTTATTCTTATTGTTCTGATTACTTGAAGAACTCTGATTCTGAACTTTTGGTTTTGTGCATTCCCTAGCAAAGTGTCTAAAATCCTGACAGTTGTAGCATTTCACTTTTGACTTGTCTAAACCCATCCTTGTTTTGCTAGATGCCCCAATAAACTTCTTTCCAGTTTTCATCAAATGTCCCTTTCCTTGTCGCATCCATAAAGCCATGTTCCACTGTATATTCATCTCGTCTAAAGCATCTTTATCCAACTGTTTGAAATCTTCCTCAATCATGTCATGATCATTTATTTTGCCTCCTATAAAGTTTTCATATGAAGTCAGAAATGAAGCAATCATAGCCATCATATCATCTGCAGCTTTAGGAGACATCTTTTGAGACCACGAATGATTATCACACTTAGAATTTTTAGAACATCTAGAACTTGAAGCAACAAAACATAAACCTTCATTACAAGAACTCTCATTGGGACTTTCAGAAATATCTTCAGAAAATAATGCAACTCCAGATTACTGTGTAGATGTACCTTTACCAAAATAAATGCTTGGATCCTGATAGACTGTATCCTTATTTTGTTTATTCAAATCATATGATTGAATCTTTCCCATAAGATATTTAAGACTCAGTTCATCAAATCCAGGCTGCTCTTTCATGACAATGGTATACATCTCAAAATGAGCTGGTAGAGCATCCAAAAATTTCTCGAGTACCTTCATGTTCTTGTATGAAATAACATTGTTCACCATCTCACTCAAAAGATGATAATATCTGGACATCAGTTCATCAATAGTTTCTCCATCAAAATGCTTGAACACACTAAACTGCTTTTTCATCAACTCTCTCCTACTCTTCTTTATATCAGTAATCCATTCACATCTCTTGGCTAACCCTTCCCAAAGATCACGCGAGGTAGTAAACTTCTTGAAAGCATGATATATATCTAAAGGTAGACACATTAATAAAGTAGCCAGTGCTTTCTTTTCTGTATCATACTAAAGCTTCTCTTCAACTGTAAGGGCTGAAACTGGTTTTGGAAAATCTGCTCTTCCCATGTGAGAATGAATAGGATGTTTGTATCCTTTACTAATTGGAATCCACAATCTTGTATCACTAATGTTAACATAGTTCTCAGAACGACTTTTCCAGTTAGAGTAATCTTTTAGGTTCATCAGCCTCGGTGGCTTGGTTGGAGTACCAATTTCATTATCATAGTTCAGTAAATGAGTCATGTTGTTCACAATAGCATGATTTGAACTTGACATCTTTGCAACCTTGAAAAATTTAATACATAGAAAAATTTTGAACAAATTATGTCAAAATCGAATTCAGCAAGCGAACATAACAAGTTCGCCAGATAAGAGGAAGCAAACTTAACAAGTTTACCCAAAAAATTTCACCTGTAACTGCTTGGATAAGTTCTCATTTTTCAGCTGAAGAACAAGAAGGATTGTTCTTAACACCAAAACGCATGAACCAGAATGAAAATCATCATATTTTGCGATTTTGAAGGAATTGATCAAATTCAAGCCGTAAGATTCTTCAATTTGTGAAATTGAACACTTCTAACGGATCAATTTTGGCAAAACAACACCAAAAATGATGAAATCAATCCAAAAACAGCAAGAAACTCCATGAATACAAAAGTCTTTGAAAATCTCAGTCTTTGAATGCAAATCCGATCGAAACAATGTCACATGATGATCTCTAATCAAGTGCAAATGCTCTGATACCAATTGTAGGTTCCAGCGGGTCTACGGATCGATCTCAAACGTATAACACGCAACGTGAACGCGTAGTGCGGAATCCTAACGAATACACGCTTCTCAAACATATACAATACAATAGAATCACACACAAAGACAAGATCTCCAGTAAAATCTCTGTTGTATTGCTCTGATAAAAGTGCTTACAAGTTACAAATCCCAGATCTACAAATTAAGACAAACTAAGCACTATTTATAGGCAACACACTGCTACAGGAGAACTTAGCAAGTTCGCTAGAACTAGCCTTAGGCGAACTTGGTAAGTTCGCCACAACTGTATCAGGCGAACTTAAAAAACAAACTTAACACACTTAGAAAACATTACATACAAGAAATCATAAAGAACTAATCAATTACATGACTGGTTGTCACACAAATGTTCCAACAGGGTACAGTCTTCCATCTTGAACCGGCTTAAGATGTCTTTAACGTATTTAGACCGATGAATAAAAAAGCCATCCTATTTTTTATTAACTTACAATCCTAAAAAGAACGACAGCTCTCCCATAGCGGACATTTCAAACTTCGATTTCATGACGCTCTCAAACTCTTTGCATAACACATCGTTTGTTGAACCAAATATAAAATCGTCCACATAGATCTAAACCATTAGGTAACCTCCCCTTTCTTACTTGATGAACAAGGTTGAATCAATTTAACCACGATCAAAAACATTGTCCAGGAGATGCTGTGACAATGTTTCATACCACGCACGGGGCGCTTGATGAAGACCATAAAGAGCCTTGTCTAACTTAAAAACCCTTGAGGGATAAACAGGATCTTTAAAACCCGGTGGTTGATATACATACACTTCCTCTTTAACCTTGGCATACAAGAAAGAACTTTTGACGTCCAATTGATAAACTTTAAATCCTTTGAAAGAATCATAAGCCAGAAACAAATGAATCGCTTCCAACAGAGCTACAGGTGCATACACCTTTGTGTAATCAATGCCCTCCTGTTGATTGAACCCCTGAACGACCAATCTCGCTTTGTTCCTCACCACGACACCACGATCATCTTTTTTACACTTAAAAACCCACTTGGTGCCAATCGGATACATGCCCTTTGTAAGATCAAACAAATTCCACACCTTTAGATTATCAAACTGTGCAAGCTCCTCTTGCATTGCTTCAATCCAATTGTTATCTTGTAATGCCATCTCCACATTTTTCGGTTCTATCCGAGAAATAAAACAAGAATATAAGCAAACATCAAGAACTCCAGTATCCCTAATGTTAGAATATAAACAAGTATTTTCAGTTAAAGAACGAGTTTTGACTCCATCCTGCAGATTCCCAATGATATTTGTCATCGGATCATCTTTAAGTTCTTTAATAGAAGCCACCTCAGGAACAGGTAAAACATCAACTTGAGTAGTTTCTGCTTGTGAAGGAACAGTTTGAGTAACTGGTAACACATACTTCAAATTGGTAGGAAACTCCCCCTAAACTTGTGGAGAAGTGGATGAATCATCAACAATTAATGGATCAGCCGAAGAATCCTGGAAATTTTTTTCATCATCTTCACTATCAGACTCGTGAGTGCTTGAATATGGATCAGGGTTAGAGGTGGATGGAACGGATAATGGAACCGCTGATCTTGGTATAAAACCGCAATCTTGGTCACCATGACATAACTCATATAACAATTCAACTTCTTCAGCAGATAAATCAGGATCAAAATTAAAAGACTTGAACAAGCTATCATAATCAAATGCCAACTCTTGACCAACCGCCTTTTGAGGGATAGATCGATTAGAACAATCCATATGAAACCATTCTTCTACCTAGCGTGTGTCCTTGTTGTACACTCTTTTATTCAATGAATTGGCAACATAACCAAGAAAAATTCTTTCGATCGTCTTTTTGCTAAACTTTGTAGGAACATCCCTGGTCTTCAAAAGAGTACACGGATTCCCAAAAGGAAGAAGATAATCCAAATTAGGCTTCTGATTATTTAAAAATTCATAACATGTCTTGTTGTGTCGCTTCACGCTCAGAACTCTATTCAGGACATGGCATGCAGTATTCACAGCTTCGGCCCAAAAGGTAACCGGTAGCTTAGAATCCACCAACATTATTCTAGCTGCCTCAATCAAAGTTCTGTTCTTTCGCTCAGCAATGCCATTTTGTTGAGGAACATATGGCACACTAAACTCATGATGAATACCCTTTTGTAAACAAAAGAAACCCATCATGCTATTTTTGAACTCGCTGCCATTGTCACTTCTGATACGCCTGACTTTCTGCTTATAAAGATTCTCCAACCCAAGAATTAAGTATTGAAAGGTCTCATTTGTTTCAGCCTTAGATGCTAAGAACTTGACCCATGAGAATCTTGAAAAATCATCCGTCACCACCAAACAATACGAGATTCCTCCAATGCTTTGAATACTTATCGGCCCGAACAAATCCATATGAAGTAGCTCTAGAGGAGTAACAATAGGATTTTGTTTCTTTGAATTGTGGGACTTTCTGTGCCGCTTACCCTTCTTGCAAGGAATACAATCATCAGGCATAAAAAACCTCATTTTTAGAATACCAGATACCAAATCATTCTTCACCAAATAATTCATTTTTCTGAAGTTGATATGTGCAAGATTTCGATGCTAAAGAATAGAATAAGATTCAGATGCTTTTGAGAGTAAACATGTAGGAACAGAATCCGTAGTTGTAGCAACACTCATGTCCAAGACATATGGGTCATTTCTTCTTAGAAGTTTCATCAGAATCCATTCTTCAGGTATCACAAAATCCGGCTTCAGAATATAACACTCAGAATCATTGAAATGGAAACAAAACTTCTTGTCGCACACTTGGGATACACTGAGTAGATTGTGCTCGAGTTGCTCAACATAATTGACTTTCTCAAATTTCACCTTTTCATTCTTCAGCGTTCCTTGACCTGTTATGTAACCGCCTTTATTTCCCAAAAAAGCGACATAACCACCATCAATTTTAATAACATCATCTTCAAGCAAACGAATATTTCCTGTCATATGTCGGGAACAACCACTATCCACATACCAATTGTTGTTGATAGTCCTCCTTGGTTGACCCTACACAAACAATGAAAATTAGTTAGAAATGTGGACCCAAGCCATTGTGGTCTTGGGTCTACCATTAGCATCAAAATACACAACTTCAAGTAATTCACACTCTCTGTTATCATGCACTTTGAATTTGAAACATTCTTTTTCTAATCAAAATTAGATTGATTTGGAAAATCATGATTATTAGAAAAAAGAATTTGATTGATCAATTTCCAAAAGTTTCTTTAACCGTCTGTTCCGTCTTCGCCTTTGAGGTCTTGAAAGTTTAACCTCAGGTTGTGAATTCTCTTTGAATCCAACTTTAGGATTCTCAACAAACTTTGGAGTAACAACTTTCTATCTAACACCATATTTTACAAAATTTGGTTTAGATCCAACATGTATAACGTGCACATGCTGTTTCAGCTCTTGCTTAAAACCAGAAGGTTTAGCAAATGACTGTTTACGCACATTCTGCCTTACAGTTTGCTTCAACACATAATCAGATGCAGGCTTTCCCACAATAGATCTTTTCAGAATCTTCACAACTTGAGGTTTACATGGAACAACAACTGGTTTTATTTTCTCTAAAATAATAGGATTCTTCTCCTTGTTTTTGTATGGACAATGAATCAGAATATACCCAGCCTCATAGCAGTGAAAACAAATCTTTCTTTCTCTATATTCTCTGACATAAGGAACTTTTCTTGAATTTGAAGAACTTCCCGATGAATAATTTCGAGTAGATTGAATATCACTATCACATTGTTTCTTTTGAACAAAGACTTGTCTTGATGATTCACCAACATAAACCTTTGAAACTTGAGATTGAACAACCTTAGGTTTTGTCAACTTCACTTTATGTTTAATGAAATATCTTGTTGATTTGTTTTCAACTTTAGAAATTTCCTTCTTGATATCACCAGCACTCACAAAACCACTATTAGATAAATTTTTTGAAATTTTTGGTTGTTCACACTCATCAGGCTCAGTTAGTATACATCGATCTCTTGTGACTTGTTTAATCACCTTTGGTTCCTCCATTTTCACTCGCTTAGGAACACCTTCAGTCGTGTTTTCATCAAACTTTTCATCATTACTTTCTGAATCATAAACCATGTCCTTCCCTGTGACAGGATTTACCTTTAATACCGTTTTAGGATCAAAATCCTCATCATTGGCAATTTCAGGTTCCACTACATAATTTCCATTGAATGGTGGAGGAACATAGCCAATACCACTGATTTGTTTACCCTGATCAACATTATCATTGAAATATCCCAGCAAAAATGATGAATTTCCAAAACCTTCCAACTTTCTGTGCAGTTTGATCACCTCTGCTTCTTTATCAGAAAGCTCCTTATTTTTATCAGCAAGGTAGGTATTTCTTTTCTCAATCTCTGCATAGGCTATATTAAGGTGATATGCCTGTTCTTTTATCTTCAAGGTCGGAGAGTTAATGTCTCTCTTGAGTGATTCAATCCTTTCAATACAAAGTTTATCATTATCTTTTAATTTATGATTTACCGTGTGCATCGATTTCATATCACATATTAAATTTGTGTTATCGTTCATGACTCTCATCATTTTGTCCTTCACCAAAACACAATTTGAACAATATATATTACAGATAGCATCTTTTACCTTTGATGGATTATACATGTCAACCATGAAGACTTTAGCAGTTGGAATATCTTCGGTTATCTCATGTACTATTTTAGTTAATAGAATCTCATCTTCTGATACACTTGTAGTAGAATCTTTATCTTCAGAATGAACCTCATTATCAATAATATTTTATTCAGAAACATCTTCTTCAGTAATATTCTCAGAAGCTTCATCATTCTGACTATCCACTTCACTACATGAACTTTCTTCATCACTTGAACTACTTGAACCATCATCTTCTGTTTGAATCTCAGCCACAAAAGCTTGACTTACTGCACCAACTAGATCCTCTAAATGAATTCCCGAGTCATAATTATCATCTCCTTGAGCAACCAAAGTAGATGATGTTGTAGTTGAAACATTTGTTGAACTTCTAGAACCACCAGATCCTTGTTGTTGATGTATGTTTCCTTGATAATTGTTCTTCTTTTGAGAATCAAATTCAACCTTTGTCTTGTTACACTCTTTAGCAAAGTGACTATACTCTTGACAGTTGAAACACCGAACCTTTGCCTTGTCAAAACCCATTTTTGTTCTGATGTTTGATCCGATGTACTTTCTTCCAGTCTTCTTAAGAAAATCCTTCGCTTGCCTCATTAACATTGCCATGTTCCACTGTATGTTCATCTCTTCTAAATCAAAAAGATCAATCTGTCTGTAATCTTCTTCAATTGCTTCTGGATCATGAATATTCCCTTCGATAACGTTTTCATACGAAGCAATATAGGATGAAAACATTGCCATATAATCTTCAACTACCCTCTTACTCACATGATGTGAATTAGATGGTTGTGATCCAGATGATGAACTTGATGTATTTGCAGAAAATCCTGATTGATAAGAATATCCAGAAACATTCTCATTAGAATTATCTTGACCATCACCAGAAAACAGCGCAACTCTAGATCCAGATTTACTAGAAGATTTAGCAAAATACATTGAAGGATCTTGAATGTGCTCCATATTGGTTTCCTTCTTCTTTAAGTTCAAATCAAGAGATTGTATTGTTCCTAGCACATCTTCAAGTGACATTGTCTTGTATTTTTCATTTTCTTTGATGAGAACTGAAATAAATATCAAACTTGGAGGTAAAGCTTCCAAAAACTTGTGATTGATTTCCTCAGTATCATATACCACTTTTGCACTTGTTAACTCACTCAGCAAATGATAAATTCTTGTCGCCATCTCATCCGAAGTCTCATTCTAAAAGTGTTTAAACACTAAGAATTGCTTCTTTAATAATTCGTTTCAACTTTTCTTCACATTCGAACTACCCTCACATCTCTTTTGTAAACCTTCCCTTAACTATTTTGAAGTTTTAAATTGCTTGAAACTATGGAAGATCTCTTTTGGTAATGACTTAGAAATCCTTGCCATCGTGTGACACCCCAACCGATGGCGGAATACGTCGGGGCGGACGTGTGTACTGTTCATAAGCTCATGATCAACTAAGGTTTCATATATAAATTACATCAATATTTCATTACAATAGTTCAATCAATAACCAAAATCAATTACATCAAAATGTTTAATTTCTTTGTTCACTAAGTCCAAATCCTATATGTAGTATCTTGCGTATGATCTCATACACTAGTACCTGAACACATGATGAAAACAATGTCAACTAAAAATAGTTGGTGAGCATACATAGGTTTTGACACCACAAGTAATATTTGAAGTTTGTGTACAATTCATATGATACATGGATTAATAAGGCAATTACGGATAACCACTATTGTTTAAATTGGGCGCACAATCAAACCTTGAGACTGATAGGCATAACACGAAGGTTATCCTTAAGTGTTTTGGTAACAATCACCCTAACCGGGTGGGTTGGTTAGACACAATAGAACTATCATTGTATACCGTCGGCTTGTATAGAGTTAATGATTGCACTTGCACTATGCATAAAAAGTATGTAAATATTGTTTGCACAAATAGTGTTCAAGCATAAGGCACAAATTGCACACATGATCATAATGTTTGAATTGTAATAATTGCAAATAGTTTGAATGTAATCATGTTTCACCCCAAAGATGTAAAAGTGGAAAAGAGGCTATGTAAACTCACTTGCAATAGTAGTTTGTAGACCACAGGTTAAGATGTTGCACATGTGATTAGCAAACCACAAGGTTAACCTATAATTGAATTATATAAATGTAATCAATGACATGTACAATGACTAAGCAAAACCTATTGCACAAGGGGAATGAGTAACGGTTTGGTTGAATGAATGTGGGAACTTGTTTGTGTACAAAAGGTGTTCATGTTATCTCATGTGTGAGTTGGTAATAGTATTTGAAAAAGAGGTTTAAAAATAGAACGTGAAATAATAATTGAATTTAGGGTTTTATTAAATAGGTATGAGGTATGTAATTAAATAAATAAATTCTTTCTTTATTGTAGGTCTACATTTATCTTGAAATCACTGATTTGATCGATTACACACACACACAGGCGGAAACTGTGTGTATGGTGGTGAAGCAGGTGATAGAAACAGTGTTGGTGAAGATAACCGGCTAACCACAATATGAATCAACACGCAAATGGTATGAAAATGTAAGAACACAGTGAATAAACAACTGCAAATTGTATTGATTCAAGAACAATGTGAAAGAGAAGGTTCAGGGTTACAGCCGCTACTCACACCCTAAACATTTTCAAACTAGGCTATTTATAGTAGTGACAAGTATCGAAACTATGTTCAATCGAAACTACTAGTTTCGATTGACCATTTACAAGTGATACACAGACTGTCAAAACTACCATCTATCGAAACTACTAGTTTCGATTGAACAAACTCAATCGAAACTAAGTAGTTTCGATGGCCCAGACTTGGAAATAAAAATAGTAAATTACAGAAAACTGAAATTACATTTAATGAAATGACAGAAAGTAAAGTAGTCTAAAACTGTTTAAACAAACAATAAATGACAACAGCTTATACATAAGATATGACTCTACAATCTCCCCCTAAGCTGTTGCATTACCGTCTTCAGCTCTTCATCAAGCAGCTGGTCCTTCAGTTGTCCTCGGTATAAAAGGTTTAACATGGAGAGATACAACCCGTTGGTAGGCCTTAGCATCAGCTTCATCTTCATCACTGTATGCCTGAATGTGATTATGAAAAAGGATTTCCAGATCTTCAGGCTGAAACTTCAACAGCTCCATGGGCTCAAAGATGATGATGTCTTCCTCGCCCTCACACTCTATTACTGTACTGCCAATGATTGGGTCATAATACCACTTTCTGAAAGTTTGTAGCTGGACAGGTACAGATTTTGGAATGGTGATGGTCTTGTGAGTTTGGGCAGGCTTGTACCTTAAGAACACATATGGCTTATTAGTCTTAGGATGAAACCTAGTCTTTGAGATTTTCTTTTGAGTTTTCCTAGGCTTCATTCCCTTGAAATTATTATTGACTTGAGAATGCAGAAATTTCTCGAAGTCATAAGCCATCATGACCTTCCCATGGTTTTGAAGGGGAAGTTTGGCTAAATCCCTGAGGTCATAGAAAGGAAGGGTTTGGAAGTCAGTCATATTTTTAAAGTGCTGAACTCCCCCTCTATATCTTCTTATAATAAAGAGCTTCGTTTCAGCATCATACTTCCAGCCAATTGGGGGCCTTTTTAGTTCTTGATGCTCTGCTATCCATTCATATGTCTTAGGATTTTCCTCCTGAATTATTTTCTTAAACCAAGACTTTCTTGAAATTGGAGGTTCAGGAGCAACAGAGGGTGGATCTTGTGCTGGACTAGACTCGAAGACTGTAGTGGTTGGTTTAGGAGTGACTGTTTTGATAAGATTAATCTGAACATCTTCTTCACCTTTTTCTTCGTCAGATAAGGTTTGAATTTCATCTCCGTCTTCCGTAAAGTATCTAGTTCTCTCAGTCTCTTTTTCTTCAGTGGTCAGGATTTCTGGATAAAGATCATTATACCCAAAGTTTTCAATGTCATCTAAAAGGTCATTCAGCTCATCATCAGATGGGATGTCTTCTTCATCAAGAATCACGGTCTCTATTTCAGTGGAAGTCCCTTTCCCTCTCTTCCTTGCATCTCTTCTCTCACTAGCTGAGGGAAGGTTTAGTTATGTACCTTCAACTTTGACTTCAACCGCCTCTTTTGTCTTTTCAGTATGGCTAGCAAATATAGTTAGTGCAGATTCTGGATTAGTCACAAGGTCAGGAGATGAGGGTTCAACTACAGATGTGGTCTCCCCCTGAGCTGTTGAAGTAGTTGGTTGTTTTTGCACAGGTTTAACTATTGAGGCTTTGAGCTGCTCCACTGCTTCAGCTAAGGCCTTGAATTCTTCTTTTTTGCTTTGAGATTAGTTTCTGTTGTGTTTCAAGTTGAGTTTGTTGGACCTCAATCTGGGTATGTAAACCCCCAACTTCCAGCTTCAGGTCTTTAACCTCTTCCTGGACATCATGCAAATTAGTTTTTAATCCTTCAATTTCTTCATCTTTCTCTTGAATCTTATCCTGCATTTTCTTCAGTTCAAGGCTTAAAGTTTTAACTCTTGGTACAGGAGAGGTTGAATCATGAGTTGGTGATGTGGGAGTAGTATGGATGGGTGATTGTTGTGGAGATGGTTGTGGAATGGGTTGTGGAGATGGTTGTGGAGATGGTTGTGGAGATGCTAATAGAGAATCTGATAAGGATGACAAGTCTTCAAATCCAGTCTTGATTTTCTTTGCCTTAGGCTCTTCTTCCTCAAAATCAGAACCTGACTCAACTTGTCGTTTGGAGGAAGATGCAAGATGCATTGTTCTATCATCTGAATCAGACTTGTAGTAGTCAGATCCATAAATTCCTGCATCCAGAGTTCCACTTGATTCTGCAACTTCCTCCTCAGCTTCATGCATGCCAGCTTCAACTTTAACTGTTGGCTCTTGAATTATCTGTATTTGTTCAACAAAAGGAGCCTCTATCACAGGCTCAATGATGGGTTGTTCTTGTTCTTGAACATTAGGGTCGTTTATCTCAATCTCAGCTTCATCAATAGGTGCATTACCTTGATCTTGCTCAACTTCCATTTCTTCTTCTTCAGATGATAAGTTCTCTTCTTCAAGATCAGGGTCAATATCAGGGATAAATTCTTCTTCTTCACCAATAATATGACCAAACAGGGGAACGTCAGCTATAGCCCTGTTGGTTCTCTTGTTAGTACTTCTCATATAGCTGAGAGTTTTGGCAATCATATGGTCGAACACAATGGTGTTCCCACCTTGTTGCAGCTCAGGATGAAGATGATTGATGATAATTTGTAAAAATCTAGGATATGCCAGGAATTTCTCCTTCACAGCTCCTGTTAGATTGTCCTTTAACTGTCTGAAGATGAAGCCAGAAAAGTTGTAATCTCTTCCCTTGATTATCCCCAAAATAGCTGAGCCCAGAATGCTATTTGCTGAATCAAACCCTCCTTTTCTGATTGATAGGCAGTGAATAAACACGTGCACTATGTATCTCCAGTGGCTTGGTAAGGAGTTCTTGATTATATGGCCACTTTTGAATTCATCTAGATGACCCAATCTTCTGAAGCATTCTTTAACATAGAAGATTGAGAATTCAATGGGTGCATCTGGATTATCATTAAACTGAAGCACCTCTCTAACTGTAGCTTCAGAAAATAAGACTTCTTGGCCAAGCACAGTTGCTCTAATGTGCTCCACATTTTCAACTGTGATGATTTCTACAGTCTCCCAAAATTCTCTTATAGATGTCTCAAACACCGGCAGATTGTTGCTGATGGCAAAGCTAATGTTGGAGTTTGCCAGGAAGTTTAAGACAGGAATGAACTCTGCAGCTTTTGGATCATTGGCATTGAGGAATGCACAGACATTGTGTCTTTTTATAAATAAGAGATCCATACCTGTAAAATTCATCAATTTTGCACAATACGTAAGATTTCTGAAAATACTTAATCGAAACAAGGTATATCAATACTTAGAAAAATTTTGAAGTCCTAACTGTCGAAACAACTAGTTTCGATTTGAGATGAACTTGGTTAATTTAACAAACAGCTGTATCGAAACAAGTAGTTTCGATAGAGACTATAAGCTTTGATCAACACTTAGAAAATTTTTAAATCAACACTGTCGAAACAACTAGTTTCGATGGAGATGAACTTATCGAAACTATCTAGTTTCGATCAGAGATACTAGGGCAAGTTTGGGTGTCGAAACTAGTAGTTTCGATTGAAAAACTTTTGAGAAATTTTTGAAAGTGTTGAACCCCTTTATCGAAACTACTTGGTTTTGAAACCCAAACCCCTCTGATTCGTTATACTCAGACTAACATAAACAATTTAAAGAAGGGTTTAGACTGGCCTGTAAGTGACGGAACTTCATCTTACCGAGTGTGAGACGTTATCTGCAAGAATACACATTAAACGTGAGTTCAAAGATGATAGAGATGTATGCAAACACGGATAAGCACAAAACATCTGTTATTATGAAGATTTCGTCGAACAAATTTTAAACTTTGAAATCCTAGGTCTGCCGATATGCAAAAAATCATCCAAAATGAAGTAGTGAGACGTTACCTGATGATGAAGACGATGGTGACAACGGGGAAATCAGGTGATTAATGCTGATATCTTGCAACTCAGACCGATGGTTTGAGAATTTTTGCGAATGACAGAGAAGATGAAGAGGGTTTGAAAAAGTCGAGTGAATGACAGTATGAAGGGAGGGATTGCTTATGAAGGCTTTTAATTTTCGTGAGACAAAAGACAAAATGCCCCTGTCGAAACAAGTAGTTTCGATAGGACAAAATAGTTTCGATATGCACAAAGTAGTTTCGATAGTTCAAATTAGTTTCGATATGTACAACTAGTTTCGATAGGTCAAAGTAGTTTCGATAGTTCAAATTAGTTTCGATATGTACAACTAGTTTCGATATGCACAAAGTAGTTTCGATAGTTCAAATTAGTTTCGATATGTACAACTAGTTTCGATAGTTCAAAGTAGTTTCGATATGCACAAAGTAGTTTCGATATGTACAACTAGTTTCGATATTTAATAAATAAAATTATACACAAGATATTTACACTTTTCCTCTTGAAAAAGATCCAACATGAGATCAGATCTGGTCAGTCTCTTGAAACACTTCCTTTTGCAATTCACTACTGTGAGTCCCTGAAGATAGCTGGTATTTGTGCAAAGTAAACCCGAACATTTGTTTGTACAAAGATTTCATGTGATTAGAAGGTACCATTTAAGTAATATACAAGGTGTACCCCACATATTAAAATAAAATGATTTTGAAAACCTATCAATCCTCAAGAAGTACCCATCTTCATCCTATCATTTCTTTCTGATTAACCAAGGTACCGTCTTAGTAATGTCAAAGTACCACCAAAATAAAATAAGATATCCAAGTGGATTTAGAAAATTAAAATAAAATATATCCAAGTAGATATTAAAAAGGTACGAGCATTCTAGATCTTTGCGTAAGCAAAACAGAAGAAGTCGTAAAATTATCCAAGCGGATAGAAAAATGTTGAACACCCGAGATGTTTGCGTAAGCAAAACAGACGGGGTCAAATCATCCAAGTGGATGGGAAAAGGATGAGCACCCGAGATCTTTGCGTAAGCAAAACATACGGGGTCATCGGTGGTAAATATCGTTATATTGACGGTCACTTGGCATATGAATAGGAATACAATACGTAAGCCTGTATCTGATTGAATCGGTTTTCTTAGATATAAAAATGGGTTAGATGTTTCAATAATGGATTCAAACACACAAGTATGAGATATATATTAGGTTTTCACACTACTTACAAGTTTTAACCATATGTCAGGCCTACCAGCTATACCTCAGTAAACACCATCGCTTTTGGTCTATTCCATGTCCAAGAGATGAGATCAGACACTATCATTTCTCAAAGGTCAGATTCAATTTTTCCTGCAACTTGTAAGATTATATACACTGCAATTCTTTTCAATATTAAAATATTATATTTCTCCCCCAAAAGATTTGCGTGGATACTATAAATAAAAAAAATCTTTTTGGAATTTTCTTAGATAATTTAAACAGAATTAATTAAAAAAAATTATTTACACAATTTACTGAAAGTTGATCATTCCAAGCATCTCCACCAGTTGGGCAAATCTGGTAGAGTCAAAAGCCTTTGTGAAGATGTCTGCGGTTTGTTTATTAGTTTTGACTTCAACAATTTGAATATGCTTCTTTTCCACACAATCACGGATAAAATGATGTTTGATTTCAATGTGTTTTGTTTTGGAATGTTGAACGGGGTTTTTGGTGATATGGGGAACAACAGTGTTATCACACAGAATGGGTGTCTCATGGAATGTGATCCCATAGTCAAGCATCTGATGGTGTATCCATCTGACTTGGGAACAACAGAGGGCTGCGGCAATGTATTCGGCTTCGGCGGTGGATTGGGAAACGGTGGATTGTTTCTTACATTGCCATGAGACAAGGCGGTTGCCAAGGAATTGACAACCTCCAGAAGTGGATTTTTGGTCTAAGTTGCAACCCCCGTAGTCTGAATCTGAATAAGCCACAAGATCAAACAAGTCAGTTTTAGGATACCACAGACCCAATTTTGGCTTATACCTTAAGTATCTTAAAATACTTTTGACAGCAGATAAATGAGAGAGTTTAGGATTAGCCTGAAAACGTGCACACAAGCACACTGCAAACATGATGTCGGGTCTGCTGGCCGTGAGATACATGAGAGATCCTATCATAGAGCGATAGAGATGCTGATCAACGCTTTCACCATCCACATCAGGAGTCAAACAATGACGAACTTCCACAGGAGTTTTTACTGGATGGGAATCAGCCATTTTGAAGTTGGTCAAGATTTCTTTTACATATTTTTCTTGATGGATAAAGATTCCTGACTCAGACTGATCAACTTGTAATCCCAAAAAGAACTTCATTTCCCCCATTGAGCTCATCTCAAACTTAGATCGCATCACTTCTTCAAATTCTTTGCAGAGACGGGGATTTGTAGATCCAAAAATGATATCATCCACATAAATTTGCACCATGATTGTATCCTTTTCCTCCTTCCGTTTGAACAAAGTTTGGCCAATTGCTCCTCGTGTGAAACCATTCTCAAGCAGATGCTTTGATAAAGTTTCATACCACGCATGAGGTGCTTGGTGAAGACCGTACAATGCTTTGTCTAACTTGTAAACACGGTTTGGAAAATTAGGATCAATGAAACTTGGCGGCTGCTTGACATATACTTCCTCTTTAACTTTGCCATACAAAAATGCGCTTTGACATCCATTTGATGGACGGTGAAATCCATGTAGGCTGCATAGGCGAGAAACATTCGGATGGCTTCCAAACGAGCCACTGGTGCAAAGACTTCCTCATAGTCAATCCCTTCTTCTTGATAGAAACCTTGAACCACCAGACGAGCTTTATTTCGAATCACAGTGCCGCCTTCATCCTTTTTGTTGCAAAAAAACCAACGAGTGCCGATTGGAACTTTGTTCTTGGGAAGATCTACCAAATTCCACACATGCAGCTTTGAGAATTGCTGTAGCTCTTCCTGCATTGCTTCCACCCAGCTGTTTTCTAGTAGAGCTGCTTTTATGTTCTTTGGTTCAGCTTGAGAGATGAAGCAAGAAAACATGCTGTTTTCAAATGCTTCACAGGCACTTCGGGTACTAACACCCACATTGAGTGGTCCAATGATGTTATTGGTGGGATGAATCTTGTGAATTCGCAGTTGAGGAATTGCATCTTCTTCCACGACTTCTTCCAAATTGGTAAGATTTTCAGCAGGAAGATCGACAATATCATTAATAGGATCTTCAGCAGGTGATTGTGGTGCAACATCTACTATTGGAATGGAGTTGTCTTCAACAGTTTCACTTGTTGCACCAAAACCGAAAGACTCCATATTAGATTCAGCATTAGCAACCACAGGAATTTCAACCTGAGCAGATGAGGAAGAGCCTTGATCATTTATGTTCCCTAGATTGTTCACAGAGAAGTAAGGATTAGCATGAGTTGGTTCAATAGAGAAATCAGGAAGATTAAATGATTTAAAAACTGAATCGACGTCAAAGAGCCAATTCGGACCGTCTCCTGCGTCCGTATGATTGTTTTCATGACAATTGATATCAATGGACTCCATCACTATCCTTTTCTTCTTATGGTAGACACGAAAAGCACGTTGATTGGATGAGTAACCAACAAAATAGCATTCATCAGCTTTGGCTTCAAACTTGTTGAGCTGATCTGAAGTGTTCAGCATTGTGCATACACACCCAAATTTTCTGAAGAAATCAATAACTGGATTGCGCTTGTACATGATCTCATAAGGTGTCTTGTTGCAACTTTTAGTGATAAGAACCCGATTTTGCACAAAACATGCAGTGTTGACCGCCTCAGCCAAGAAAGTCATGGGAAGCTTAGAGTCAACAATCATAGTTCGTGCAGCTTCAATTAAAGTGCGGTTTCTTCTTTCAGCTACACCGTTTTGTTGAGGAGTACGAGGTGCACTGAATTGTTGAGAAATTCCTTTGCTTTCACAGAAGGAATCAAGAGTTGCATTTTCGAATTCTGTTCCATGATCGTTGCGAATAGTCTTCACACTTAGATTGAAAAGGTTCTCAATTTGAAGCAGATAGGTTTTTAAAATCTCTGGCATCTCATCTTTCTTGGCTAAGAAAAACACCCAAGTGAATCGAGAAAAATCATCTGTTACCACCAGACAGTATGACTTTCGTCCAAGACTCATGACACTCACCGGACCAAAAAGATCCATGTGAAGCAATTGGAGAGGAGAGTCAATGGAATTGGTGGTTTTAGGCTTATGTGAAGATTTGTGTTGTTTTCCTTTGGAACATGAGATACAGTGTTCCATAGGAGTGAAATCTTTGAGGGGTAATCCAGTGACTAGGTTGCCTCGAACCAGTCAGTTCATTGTTTTGAAATTGACATGTCCCAACCTCTTATGCCACAGGAAAGATTCATCTTCGGAAGCTTTTGAGAGAAAACACGATTCAATGCCCGATGGGTTATTCATGTTCAAGCTATATGTGTTGTATCTTCTGGGAGCACGCATGAGAATAAGTTCTTTCGGAATCACCACTCCTGGCTTCAAGATAAGACATTCTTTTGAATTGAATAAGGCACAAAAGTCCTTGTCACAAATCTGTGAGACACTCATCAGATTGTATTTCAACTGAGGAACAAAGTTGACATATTCCAGACTATTTACTCCATTTGATACTGTTCCTTGTCCTTCAATCTTTCCTCCTCTTGGGTTTCCAGCAAAAGCAACATACTCTCCATCAATTTGATGATAATCTTGTAGCAAGTTAAAGTGCCCAGTCATATGTCTTGAACATCCACTATCTACATGCCAAATGTTATCGCCGGTTCTTCTTGATTGACCCTATACACAACGAACCATTTATACGATTTGACCAATATTGTTTCAGTCAAGAGATTTTAGTGTCAGGATATGACCTCTCATTGGAATCAGAATTGCAACCATCCTTTGATGAAGCATGGTCATCAAATAGAACATTATTTTTAATTTTCCAAGTTCGTTTTAAATAGTTTTTAGCATTTTTAATTCTTTTACGCCTAGATTTCCTACTGTGAGAAGAATTAGGCAGAACATATGAATTTAATGAACTTTTGGAAGGTGATTCTTCATTAGAATTTGTGGTTTTCAATTTACAACTTTTTGAAACGTGATTTGAGGCCGCACAACTAAAACAAACTTTTTCACAAGATATCTTAGCCTGATAATAGTCATCACACGATGAAGATGATTGTGATGTTGAGGATCTGAACATGAGATGGTTCTCTCATCAATAACTTTGTCTTGAAGACGATGTGCTTCCTTTAATCTGAAAAAGTCCATGTTGCTCATGGTTTCGCGTAGTACATCATTCACAATAATTCCTGCACTTTTAAACTTGGTAACACATGACATAACATTCAAAGATTTAGGAACAAAAGACAAAGCATTTTTAAATTTAGAAACATCACATCCTAAACCTGTATGCTCAGCAGGCATAGAGTCAAAATACAAGTTTTCAACGTGTTCACAAATATTTAATTTAGACACGGACATATTATTACATTCATCCGACTCAAGTTCTTTTAAAATAGTTCTGTCATTGGTACTCTCATCACAATCATCTTCGGAATTTACACAATTAGATTCTACACAAGAAGCAAAACTGTCAGAATCAGAGGATGTAATATAATCATCAGGAGATAATGTGCAAACAAAAAGGTGTGGAAACATGTGGAGTTGGCATATCAGCAAATCTTCCTGATTTAAAATAAGGAGGTGGATGAGAGTTATACCCAAGACCTTCTGTGCCTTTTCTATTAAATTGTTTATCAATTATTCCAAATAGAATTTTCTGATCCATATCCATGTGGTCAACCTGTAATTTGGCTTTTTCTGCATTTTGGACTCTTTCAGTTAAAATTGTATTATTAATGGTTTAAGTATTGAGTTGCACAATTAAAGAGCGATTTTCACCAGAAATATCATGAATTTTCTTTAAGTAAAGTTTCTCATTTTTTGCCACAGAGTCATACATCACCTTAATGTGATTTCGTTCATCAATCAAGGCTTGATTGATGAATCTGTATTTTTGAATTTCATTCAAGCAAGATCTAGAATTACACAGTTTAGAAATAACCTCAGCAGGCACAGCAGTGAGATCCTCAGCAGGTTCAATCATGACACACTTTCCCTCCACATCAGCCATCAATGTTTTATCAGCAGCTTCGTCAGCTTGGTCTCCCCAATGATAATGTCCATCAGCTTGACACGCAAGAGCTGTGGAACATGAAGATGTGTTTGTCTTTGAAGGATTGGCAGCATGTTTTCCAGAGGAGATCTTCTTTCCTTGCTGATCCTTGGAGGACGGCTCCTTGCAGTTTCTGGCAAAATGACCCAGCTGATCACAATTGTAGCATCTCACCTTCTTGATATCAAACCCAAGTGTCTTTCCCTGCTTGAATCTGTCTATGCCAGTTCTTTTGATGAATCTTTTGGCTCTTAAGGTCAACATGGCCATGCACCAATCAATGTCCATTTTCTCCAAATCATCAGGATTAATCTGCTCCAAGTCATTAGGTTGAAGGCTAACCGGTGTTAGATTTCCAGAAATCAGTGCATCATAGCATGACATGAAAGCAGTCATGATTGGGACATAATCATCAGGAATCATGGTGACAGTCTTTTGAGGAGCAGAGGAGCGGGTAGAATTAATTGCAGCAGCTAAAGGAGGGACATCAGTTTGAAAGTATTGGCTACCGGAGATCCAGCAATAAGAGCTGTGTTTCCAGACTGATTTGACGGGGTGACTGCTCCCTTCTTAATCTCAATTTCATAAGATTCAAGAATGCTATAGACTTCCTGTTGAGACAGAGCACTTAGATTCTCAGTCTTTTTGATCATGATTCGATACATATTTCATTCCTCAGGAAGAGAATCTAGGAGTTTCTTGTTTAGATCAAGAGTTGGGTACTCAACTCCCATTACCTTCAACCTTGATACAATGCTTGAGAAATGGTTGATCAAATCAGATATTGATTCTCCCCTTACACTGCTGAACATCGCATATTGTTTCTTGATCAGATCCCTTTTGCTTTCCCTGACATCCTCACTTCCCTCATATCTTGTGCACAATGCAGCCCATAAGTCTTTGGCAGTTGTGTACTCGGCAAAGATGTTGAAAATATCCATAGGAAGAGCCATGGCAATAGTCTCGTAGGCCTTATTGTCTCGGGCAATAAAGGCAAGATCTTTCTCATCATACTCAGATACTAACTTAGGACGTTGAACATCAGTAGTGGTAGTTATGGGCTTGTGGGGGCCATCGGTGATAGAACTCAACAATGTATAATCGTGAAATTGAAAGAAAAGCTTCATCTTTTTAGTCCAGTCATCAAACTCTCTTGTGGACACAAGAGCAGGTGGTCTATTTCCCCCAGAATGTTCTGTTGAACTTGAAGTGGCCATGATATTCGGAATCGAAACTAAAACAGTAACTAGTTTCGATAGAACAACTTCTATCGAAACAACTAGTTTCGATAGAACAACTTTTATCGAAACAACTAGTTTTGATAGGACAACTTTTATCGAAACAACTAGTTTCGATAAGCCAATTTTTATCGAAACAACTAGTTTCGATACTGAAAAATTCACAGACAAGTTTCGATAACCACAATTTCTATATAAGACAAAAAAATCTAGTTTCGATAGTACCTTCTCCCGACAAAACGTAGACAAGAAGTTTCGATGATCAACAAAAATCAGAAAATGTTCCCTGTAGTTTCGATGCCTTCTTCTCCAAGCTCAGAAATACTCCATTGATGATAAGCTCCAGAAATCAATAGTGCAGAAATGACAAAATAATCCAGCGAAAACCTTCGTCTAACACTCCTGATCACTAATCCAACCTCCGATTATGAAAATACGAGCAAAAACCCTTGGAAATCGATGAAACAGTAACCTTCAATCAATAAACCAGTACTTCCGAGAATAGATGTGCAAAAACCCAAAATAAGCTTCGAATACCCTCAGTAAACACCTAGAATCGATCAATAAACCTGATAACACTCAAAAACACTAGAGTATAAAGCTCTGATACCAATTGTAGGTCCAGATTTCTCTTGAAATCACTGATTTGATCGATTACACACACACAGGCGGAAACTGTGTGTATGGTGGTGAAGCAGATGATAGAAACAGTGTTGGTGAAGATAACCGGCTAACCACAATATGAATCAACACGCAAATGGTATGAAAATGTAAGAACACAGTGAATAAACAACTGCAAATTGTATTGATTCAAGAACAATGTGAAAGAGAAGGTTCAGGGTTACAGCCGCTACTCACACCTTAAACATTCTCAAACTAGGCTATTTATAGTAGTGACAAGTATCGAAACTATGCTCAATCGAAACTACTAGTTTCGATTGACCATTTACAAGTGATACACAGACTTTCGAAACTACCATCTATCGAAACTACTAGTTTCGATTGAACAAACTCAATCGAAACTAAGTAGTTTCGATGGCCCAGACTTGGAAATAAAAACAGTAAATTACAGAAAACTGAAATTACATTTAATGAAATGACAGAAAGTAAACTAGTCTAAATATGTTTAAACAAACAATAAATGACAACAACTTATACATAAGATATGACTCTACATTTATTTATTTATTTATTATGAAAATATCTTTCGAAGTGGAAAGTCTCAAAATATATATTTATATATTTAGGAATCTATTTATTATATTTAAATCCTAATTAATATAATTTTGTAAAGATATAAATTGGTTGGATAAGGTTTTGTAAATAAATAAAAGGTTTATAAAATCTTATCAAACTTTATAAACAAAGTGGGTAACTTAAATGCTTTATTTGTAAATTCACAATTTATAATTTATAAACCAAGAAAAAGAAAAATAAACAAATAGTTTGTTTTAATATATATATATATATATATATTGAATAAACTAAGTTTTATTAAGTTTTAACAAATAAAATGATTTATCTTGAAAGTTTTAACAATTTAACTTTGCAAATTGATCCGAGTCTTGAGGGTTTTATAAAAATAATTTTTAATAAAGGATTGGATGCATAAAAACGGGTAAAAAAATAAATGGAGTTGCTCGAGATCGAACCCGGGTGGGTTCTGTGAAGCAACAAGCGTGTAACCACTTGACCAGTTGGTCCTTAGTGTCCAAGATTAGGTTTCAGGCATTTTTTTATCACAACAGTGTTGGGTTTTCTGGGTTTACAAAGGAAACAAAAAAAGTGTGTGGGATGTGGGTTTTGAACCCGCGACTTGTGTGTATAGGCCAAGGGTTTTTTCTGGTCGGACTGGGTTGATGCCTTGATAATGATCCGGGCCTTAATTTATTTAAAAAACAGACTCTGAGGAGTCTTCTTCCCCAATCGCCCCAACCAAACCCTAGACTCAAAATTGATCTTGAAGGCACGCAGATACGAGCTCGGGATAATGGGGCTTTCATTCAGGAGGTTGAAACAAGTCTAAAGGTGTGTCAATAACCCTGGTACGATTACGAGAAAGTGGGGATCGACTGGAGTCGTGTTCTTCATCTATGGATCGCGTCCCATAAGTGTTTGGGAGTGGATTTGAGTGTTCGAATGGCACAAAGAAGGTGTCATGTATGTGTTGGATGCGTTATATAGGCTCTATTCCTCGTAATTGTTCGAATTGGAAGCTGTTTGATTGTGGGACGGTTTCGAAAGAGCTCTTGATGCGCACTCATTAGGTTCGTGTAATTAGGTAATAATAGTTAATCGAAACTATCATTTAACCGCTTAGACACGATCGGGAGACATTAATTTTGTTTAATTCCAGGGAATGAAGTCCGATTTGATTAGGTTTGACTGTTGAAAGTCTAACCAGATAGTTTTGATTTGAGTTTGATACTGAGCGTGATTCTAGTCGAATTGATCTGTTAGGAGGATTAGTTTGAGGTCAAGGAGTGTTGATGCATGATCATAAGTCTATAACATCCACGATTGGGGGGGTTTGAACAGGTTTTGAGGGGGGGGGGGGGGGTAAGACCCTGTTGACTTTTCTGAGTCAAAGTTGGCAGGAATTTGGTATTTGTTGACTATCAGGAGTCAAAATACAGGTAAAGGTCCGAAATGGGATTCATAATGGCTCAAATTGAAAGATCTATCTACGCAGGGGTTCAAAAGCATAAAAGGAGAGAGTTTAATTGTTATGGAAGGGGTTCAAGGCTCAAATTAAGGGTTTAACATCCATTTTATTTATAAAAATTTGTTCTTATAGAGTTTAAAAAAAAGAATGTAAATGTTATTTGTCAAATGATAATGTTTTATAAAGTGAAGAACTTCATTTTTATAAAATCGTAAATTGTTTAAATGATTTATTACATATATTTTTAAATGAATACATAGAAGATATAAATACATGGTTAGCAAATTTATATGTTTTAACAAAGTATATATATACATATATATGTGTGTATATATATATATATATTTATCTATATAAATATACATGCATACGTTATATATACATAATAGAGAATAATGTGTTAATTACAAGGTTGAAACTATGAATTGATAATAGTTAATGTGACTTATTGTGTTGAACAAATATGGGATTGAAATAGAGTGTTATTATTTAAAATAAAATAAAATCATACCAGAAAATCATGGATGTTTTAGTATCCCCAAGTTGAGGGAACTTCGTCTCGAAATTTAACTAGTGGAGGCTATTGAATAAGGAAAAAAGATGGGGGGTACTTGAGGTTCGTTTGATCCTCACGTCTCCAAGTAAACTCGTGGCCACGTTTAGATTCCCAACGAGCTTTGACTTTCGGTTTGGGGAGTACAATTGATAACAAGATTCAGGTCTGACACTCAAAGTCAGGCCTGAGTGATGATAGTGGATTGAGTTTGAAGAGAATTAGGGAGGAAACCGTCGAAGAATATTTTGGACTCCAATATGGAATGTATCACTTGAAATGAGTACGATGAGGATTTGATGGTTAAAATTTGTTTAGGATGTAGTCTAATATGTTCAGGATACATTACTAGACAAGAGATTTCACAAACATTGGTCAAGGTCAAAATAATACAAAACTTCACGTGACACGAAAAACGCTACTTCTGACAATATGATAGGAACACTTATATATAGGAAGTACCAGCGGCTTATCCACCATGCCCTTATCACATCACATTAGTTACGTTACAACATATCACGCTAGGTTTTATGTCATAACACATGACATAATTCACAATGTTTTCCATGCGCTGACTTTTATAATTACGTGTGCGCCCGTAATTACTTGAATCGTCGCATGGTCCGCATAGATCCTTCCATTGTGTGCGGGTCAAGAGAGGACACATAATTACTTAGTTCATATCTATTGTTTTCACGTATGTGTTGCTAATAAATAACGGTGCCCCTAGATAGTAAGGTTAATTAGAAAAACTAAAGAGTAATAATGTGCCATAACTTAGAGTTTCATAGCTTCCTCGTGTTTGAACAAGAATACGTCAAACCCCGAGTAGTTTTAAAGTTTTATAGCTTTCAACTTTTATGAATAAAGTGAATGATCAGGCATACGGATCCTTCGAATGTTTTGGATTTATATGAAATGCTTTCCTAGACAGAAGACCCAAAGTACATGCATTTACCCTTCCGGATTGCACATGTTCTTTACTAACATTCAGAACTCAAAACTTTGACGGGATTTTAAAATCTTAATAGGCTTTAAGCCTAAGAGTTTAAATTTTATTCACAAATGATGATGGTGACATAATTCTCAATGTGTTAGAGTGAAAGTGTATAAAGGCTTGGATATGAATAAGTGTATGGTAAGACTTAGGATGACATTTAATGGGATCAAATAGGTAGCATGTAATCAAACAGTGTGGTAAACAAAGTATTACATAAATAGTAATTTTATAAGCATGTGAGTTATCAAGTAGTGTACCACATAAAATATCATGTATTGTATCATGCGATGTAATACCTAGGATAACATGTAAGATAATCACATAAGGGTGTCCAAAGATTATAGACTAGGTCATTGGTTTCTAATAACATAATTCTCCATAACCATGGCTCTGATACCAATCTGTCACACCTCAACTGATGGCGGAATATGTCGGGGCGGACGTGTGGACTGTTCATAAGCTCATGATCAACTAAGGTTTCATATAGAAATTACATCAAGATTTTATTACAATAGTTCAATCAACAACCAAAATCAATTACATCAAAATGTTACATTTCTTTGTTCACTAATTCCAAATCCTATATGTAGTATCTTGCGTATGATCTCATACACTAGTACCTGAAACATGATGAAAACAATGCCAACTAAAAATAGTTGGTGAGCATACATAGGTTTTGACACCACAAGTAATATTCGAAGTTTGTGTATAATTCATATGATACATGGATTAATAAGGCAATTATGGAGAACCATTATTGTTTAAATTGGGCGCACAATCAAACCTTGTGACTGATAGGCATAACACGAAGGTTATCCTTAAGTGTTTTCGGCAGCTATCACCCTAACCGGGTGGGTTGGTTAAACACAATAGATGTATCATTGTATATCGTCGGTTTGTACTGAGTTAATGATTGCACTTGCACTATGCATAAAAAGTATGTAAATGTTGTTTGCACAAAAAGTGTTCAAGCATAAGGCACAAATTGCACACTTGATCATAATGTTTGAATTGTAATAATTGCAAATAGTTTGAATGTAATTATGTTTCACCCCAAAGATGTAAAAGTGGAAAATGGGCTATGTAAACTCACTTGCAATAGTAGTTTGAAGACCACAGGGTTAAGATGTTGCACATGTGATTAGCTAACCACAAGGTTAACCTATAATTGAATTATAAAAATGTAATCAATGACATGTACAATGACTAGGCAAAACCTATTGCATAAGGGGATTAAGTAACGGTTTGGTTGAATGAATGTGACGACTTGTTTGTGTACAAAAGGTGTTCATGTTATCTCATGTGTGAGTTGGTAATAGTATTTGAATAAGAGGTTTAAAAATAGAATGTGAAATAATAATTAAATTTACGGTTTTATTAAAATAGGTATGAGGTATGTAACTAAATAAATAAATTCTTTATTTATTTATTCTGAAAATATGTTTCGAAGTGAAAAGTCTCAAAATATATATTAATATATTTAGGAATCTATTTATTATATTTAAATCCTAATTAATATAATTTTGTAAAGATGTAAATTGGTTGGATAAAGTTTTGTAAAGAAATAAAGATTTTATAAAAGTTTATCAAACTTTATAAACAAAGTGGGTAACTTAAATGTTTTATTTGAAAATTCACGACTTATAATTTATAAACCAAGAAAAAGAAAAATAAACAAATAGTTTGTTTTAAATATATATATTTATATTGAATAAACTAAGTTTTAACAAATAAAATGGTTTATCTTGAAAGTTTTAACAATTTAACTTTACAAACTGATCTGAGTTTTGAGGGTTTTATAAAAATAATTTTTAATAAAGGATTGGATGCATAAAAACGGGTAAAAAAAATAAATGGAACTGACGGGATCGAACCCGGGTGGGTTCTGTGAAGCCACAAGCGTTTAACCACCGGACCAGTTGGTCCTTATTGTGAAATATTAAGTTTCACGCTATTTTTTATCACAACAGTGTAGGGTTTTCTGGGTTTACAAAGGAAACAATAAACTTGCGTGGGATGTGGGTTTCGAACCCGCGACTTGTGTCAATAGGCCAAGGGTTTTTGCCGGTCCGACTGGGCTGATGCCTTGATAATCATCCCGGCCTAAATTTAATTAACAAACAGACTCTGAGAAGTCTTCTTCCCCAATCACCCCAACCAAACCCTAGACTCAAAATTGGCCGTGAAGGCACGCAGATACGAGCCCGAGAAAATGGGGCTTTCATTCAGGAGGTTGAAACAAGTCTAAAGGTGTGTCAATTACCTGGTATGATTACGAGAAAGTGGGGATCGACTGGAGTCGTCGGGGTCATGTTCTTCGGCTATGGATCGTGTCCCATAAATGTTTGGGTGTGGATTTGAGTGTTCGAATGGCACAAAGAAGGTGTCGTGTATGTGTTTGATGCGTTATATAGGCTCAGTTCCTCGTAATTGTTCGAATTGAAAGCTGTTTGATTGTGGGACGGTTTTGGAAGAGCTCTTGATGCACACTCATTGGGTTCGTGTAATTAGGTAAAAGTAGCTAATCGAAACTGTGCTGTAACTACTTAGACAAGATCGGAAGACATTAATTTTGTTTAATTTCAGGGAATGAAGTCCGATTTGATTAGGTTTGACTACTGAAAGTCTAACCAAACAGTTTTGATTTGAGTTTAATACTGAGCGTGATTCTAGTCGAATTGATTTGTTAGAAGCATTAGTTTGAGGCCAAGGAGTGTTGCTGCATGATCATAAGTCCATAACATCTACGATTTGGGGTTTGAACTGGTTTTGAAGGGGGGGTATAACCCTGTTGACTTTTCTGAGTCAAAGTTGGCAGGAATTTGGTCTTTGTTGACTATTAGGAGTCAAAATACAGGTACAGGTCTGAATTGGGATTGATAATGGCTCAAATTGAAAGATATAACTACGTGGTGGTTCAAAAGCATAAAAGGAGAGAGTTTAATTGTTATGGAGGGGGTTCAAGGCTCAAATTAAGGGTTTAACATCCATTTTATTTATAAAAATTTGTTCTTATAGAGTTTAAAAAAAGAGAATGCAAATGTTATTTGTCAAATTATAATGTTTTATAAAGTGAAGAACCTCATTTTTATAAAATCATAAATTGTTTAAATGATTTATTACATATATATTTTTAAATGAATACATAGAAGATATAAATACATGGTTAGCAAATTTATATGTTTTAACAAAGTATATATATATATATATATATCTATATAAATATACATGCATACGTTATATATACATAATAGAGAATAATGTGTTAATTACAAGGTTGAACCTTTGAATTGATAATAGTTAATGTGACTTATTGTGTTAAACAAATACGTGATTGAA
Source organism: Smallanthus sonchifolius (assembly GCA_023525975.1). Classification (NCBI taxonomy): domain Eukaryota; kingdom Viridiplantae; phylum Streptophyta; class Magnoliopsida; order Asterales; family Asteraceae; genus Smallanthus; species Smallanthus sonchifolius. Next base: position 65,674,123 of record CM042024.1, read on the forward strand.
ATAGAGTGTTATTATTTAAAATAAAATAAAATCATACCAGAAAACCATGGATGTTACACATCGCCTTCTTTTCACAATCAAATAACAGCTTCTTTACGGTAGATAAGGCAGAAACAAGCTTAGAAGCATTATCATTATCCAGAAACGAGTAAATTGGATGAGTGTAGCCTTCCAGAATTGGAATTCATAAACTGGTATCTGTAAACGAAACAAACTGATCAAATCTTTCCTTCCAGTTTGAATAATCAGCTAGACTCAAACGCTTCGGCAGTTCCTGAGGAGTTCCGATGTCGTTGTCATAGTTGAACATATTTGTTACCTATACCATGTTAGCCATAACAGCAAGTATACGAAAAATATAACAAGTAAAAACTAGTAAGGTTTGAAACAAGTTTACCCAGAGGCTAACTTGATAAGTTCGCTTCTTACCACCCTTAAGCGAACTTGTTACCAACACACGAACCAATACTTCTGAAAATCATCATAACTTGTTGGTTTGATGGAATTTTATAAAATTGAACCGTAGGATTGAGTATAATGTGAATTAGAACACTTTGAATGGATCAATTTCTTCAAAAACACTTCCAATTTGATGAATTCAGCCCAAAATCTTATCAAGAACTCAAAAACTCCATTGATATGAAATTCATGCAAAACTTAGTCTTTTTTATGTCAAATCATACACAAAACCACAAAACAATCACAAATCATGAGCATAAGCTCTGATACAACATGTAGGTCCCTTCGGGGTCAATACGGATCTATCTCGAGACGTGACGTGTCAAACACACGGAGTGCAGAATCCAACCGTATGCATGATCGTGTATATGGGACAACACAAAGATAACAATGAACACACTAGATGTAAATAATCTCTCTTTGATTGCTCGAAAACACTGAGTTTACAGAACTTGAATACAAATGAAAAAGCTATTCAAACTTACATGTAAACTACTATTTATAGGCAAACTATCTGCTACAGGCGAACTTAGCAAGTTTGCCTAATACAAGGCATAGGCGAACTAGACAAGTTCGCCTATTACAAAACATAAGACAAAACATGAAAACACAAAGACATATAAGATCTAACTATTACAAGGCACATTGTCACACATCTATGTCCTAACATAATCACATAAATGTTCTATCTTGTGTAGGATTAGATGGCTAAGACAAAGCATACGAGATCGGTCAGACGGGGAGCTCTTGCTAGGAGGAATGCAGAACGACCAGTCAAGATGATGACTGTTGTGGATGAAACTACTAGTGAGGTAGGAGTATTGTTGGCACTTCCCACGCCGAGTGTGACTAGAGCTTCGGTTGGAGACACACAGCGTGGTGCTAGGATTGGAAATACTGGATGGAAAAGTAGGGCGGTGTCCACAGTACGTTCCCTCCAGGATGTGGACCAGCGTGGCTGGGAGATCGACCCCTTGCGACAATTAAGAGAGCTATGTTACATGAGGACCCAATGGATAACCTGGGAAGTGACGGGGAAGAACTAGAGGAGGACACGCCAGATGCACCTTGACGAGGTATAGTACTAATTTTGCAAACATTGTTTAGGATGCTTGAATGTTCGATGATTAGTTGTCATTTAGTTGCCACGAGAGGGTTTGGGTGATGTGACGTTTTGATTGATTAGATGATTACGTTATGACATTCTTACTTTTGTTTTCAATTATTTGATTGTGGCATTGATTTGGAGTTTACCGCATGACGATTTGAAGATAATTAATTGTAATTGTGTTTGTGATGGCGTACGATTGTGTTTACGGTTGGTGATTATGTGTAGTAATGTGTGAGTACGTGATTGCATTTTGAGTGACGTTAGTTTATGTTAAATATGATTCTTAGAGAGCATGGTTGAGTAGGTTGTTGATTCGTGTAAAGTATATATATAAAACTAAGTCAATTCACACAACAGTTTTAAAAAGGAATGACCAATCCTAAAACACACAAACGGCAAGTGTATCGGTCGGTATGTAATAAGCATAGGTAAGACCGGATATCAATCTGTGGACAACTATGGCGGCTCTTAATACTAACCTCTATCGAGTCTAACCTAGAAATATAAATGAATGATTCAAAATATAGAGAACGAAACACAAGACGACTCTGAACTCTAGCAAACAACTGAGAACACAGAGACGGGACGTAAAGATAAGATCGGATAGAAAGCAGCTACCTAGGTAAGAATCCTACTAATATGCAATGATAAAGGGAATTTATACATATGACCGTCTCAAAAGGTACGAATATAGGGTCGACTAGGCGTATCACCGACTTCCTAAGAAGACCCTAAACTCGTGTAAAGAACAGGACGGACGATGTCAAAATGTATTATGGAGGATCACCTCTCGGTCTCACCTTCACAATGTTGTTAAAGGTTGTGGTCCACATCCCAAGAGCAAAGGACAATCTCTAACTAGACCCCAAATAAACCCTAAGAACACTAATCCATGAATGAAAGGTAAATCTTGTAGAGTCTTATATTTTTATAAGCTGATGTCATCAATTTATTTTTGAACAATGTTTGTTTAGTTTATTTACTTGTAATTTCAATTGATGTAATTTCCTGTTTTTATTCTAAGTCTGGGCCATTGAAACTACTTAGTTTCGATTGAGGTTTGTTTAATCGAAACTAGTAGTTTTGATAGATAGGAAGTTTTGACAGACTTGTTTTTCTATTGTAAAGGCTCAACCGAAACTACTAGTTTCGGTGAGGAGCATAGTTTCGATGCTTGTCAACTTACTATAAATAGCATAGTTTGAGAATGTTTAGGGTGTGGATAGCGGTTGTAACCCTGAAATTCTCTCTTTCACAGTTTTCTAAATCAATACACATTTGGAGTTAATTCATCTGTTGTTCTTACATTTTCATATCATACTTGTGTTGATTCCTGTGTGGTTTGCCTGTTTATCTTCACCAATTCTGTTTCTACCCTCTGTTTCACCACCATACACACAGATTCCGCCTGTGTGTGTGTGTGTGTAATCAATCTTTTGAGTGATTTCTGATTGAAATATGGACCTACAATTGGTATCAGAGCATTATGCTCTTGATTTCTGACTGTATTTTCAAGTTGTATGATCGATTTAAGGTGATTTTTGTTGGATTTGAAGTTTGATTCGTGTTCATAAACTTAATTGGTAGCTTTTCGTTCAATCAGTTTGTGATTTCATTATATTTGATATTTGAAGCTTTTCATCAATGGAGTCTGTTGAAGCTTGAAGAAGGAGGTATCGAAACTACTGGGAGACAATCTCTGCCTTTCCGTTGATCATCGAAACTTTTTGTTTATACTTTTGTCTCGAGAAGGTATCATCGAAACTAGTTATTTGTCCTGTTATATCGAAACTAACCTGTGAAGATTGATCACCCGAAACTACTGCACTATCGAAACTAGTTTCAATCGAAACTTGTAGTTTCTACTGAGTTTGCGGGATTTTCTGCTGTCTTCATCATCGAAACTAGTTGTTTCTGGATTCTATTCTTCTATCGAAACTAGATGTTTTGGGCAAGCCTCGTTCTATCGAAACTAGGAGTTTCGGTTAGCATCTTCACTATCGAAACTAATTGTTTTGATCAACCATGTTCACCCGAAACTAGCTACTGTTTGGGTTTATTTTTTCTGAGTTATGACATCTTTAAGCAACAATGAATATGATGGGGGAAACAAACCACCTGTATTGGTGTCCACTAGAGACTTTGATGATTGGACCAATAAAATGAAGACTTTCTTTCAGTTCCATGACCACACTCTTTTGCAGTCAATCACTGATGGTCCACACAAGCCAGTTACTACCACTGCAGATGTTCAACGTCCCAACCTTGTGTCTGAATATGATGAAAAGGATATTGCCTTAATTGCCAGAGATAACAAGGTTTATGGATCTATTGCTATGGCTCTTCCTATGGATGTGTTTAACATATTTGTTGAGTATACTATTGCTAAAGATCTTTGGGTTGCTTTATGTACAAGGTATGAGGGAAGTGCTGAGGCTAGAGAAACCAAGAGGGATTTGATCAACAAGAAATATAAAATGTTTAGTAGTGTCCCTGGAGAACCCATGTCTGAGTTGATCAACCGATTCTCAAGCATTGTCTCTAAGTTAAAGGTTTTGGGAAGTGAGTATCCCACTGTTGAGTTAAACAAGAAGTTGCTTGATTCACTGCCCAAGGAATGGAATATGTACCGAATTATGATCAAGAAAACTGAAAAGTTAAGTGACTTGTCACAGCAAGAACTCTACAGCATTTCTTGCTGGTCAAAGTTCAAGAACTCTGACTAAGTTAAGTGACTTGTCACAGCAAGAACTCTACAGCAAGAAGGTAACTCCAACTAATCAGTCTGGAAACATAGCTCTTCTTGCTGGTCAAAGTTCCGCCACTTCATCCAACAAAACTACAATGGCATACTTTTAAACTGATGTCCCACCTTCAATTTCTGGAATTCAGCCTACTGCTTCATCCACCTCTCAGAAGCCAAGCACTAGGATCCCTGATGAGTATCTGCCTATCATGACTGCCTTCATGTCGTGCTATGATACCCTGATTTCTGGAACCTGACATTTGTCAGCTTTCATCCTGATGACTTGGAGCAGATCAACCCGGATGATTTGGAGAAGATGGATATTGATTGGTGCATGGCTATGCTAACTCTGAGGGCCAAGAGATTCATCAAGAGGACTGGGATAGATAGATTCAAGCAAGGAAAGACTCTTGGGTTTGACATCAAAAAGGTGAGATGCTACAACTGTGACCAACTGGGTCATTTTGCAAGGAATTGCAAGGAGCCATCATCAAAGGAGTAGCATGAGAAGAAGAAATCATCTATAAAGCAAGATGCCGTCTCTCCCAAATCCTCTACACCTTCCAGCTCAACAGCTCTGGTCTATCAAGATGATGGACACTATCATTGGGGAGATCAAGAAGGAGAAGCAGCTGACAAGGCACTGATGGCAGACATTGAAGAAAAGGAGAAATGTGTCATGATTGAACAAGCTGAGGATCTCACTGTTGTACCAGCTAAGGTAATGTCTAGACTTTGCAATGCTAAATCATGTTTAAATGAGATTCAGAAATATAGATTCATCAACCAGGCCTTGGTCGACGAACGAGATAACATAAAGGTGATGTATGATTTTGTGGCTAAAATGAGAAACTTTACTTAAAGAAAATTCGTGATATTTCTTGAGAAAACCGATCTTTGATTGTACAACTTACTACACAAAAGAATAATAAACAAATTTTAACTGAAAGGCTTCAAAAGGTTGAAAAACAAATTTTCAAGTTGAACACATGGGTATGGATCAGAAAATTCTTTTTGGAATCATTGACAACAAAATTCATAAAAAGGTCACACAAGGCATCGAGTATAACTCTCACACTCCTCCGTATTCCAAGTCTGGTAGATTTGCTGATATGTCAGTTCCTCATGTTCCCACACCCTTTGTTTGTAAGTTATCTGCTGATGACTATATTAAATCTTCAGATTCTGACAGTTTTGCTTCATGTGCAGAATCAGATTATGTAGGTTCCAAAGATGATTGTGATGAGAGTTCTAGTTAAGGAAATGTTTTAAATGAACTTGAGTCGGATGAAAGTAATAATATGTCCGTGTCAAAAATAGATATTTGTGAACGTGTTGAAAAATTGTATTTTGGTCCTATGACTTTTAAGCATGACAATTTTAGAAATGACATTTCTAAGTTTTAGAATGATTTACCTTTCGTTCCTAAATCTGTTAATGCTATGAGTTGTATTGCAAATTTTAAAAGTGAAGGAGTTGTTGTGACTAACATTCCACAAGAAACAATGAGCAATCTGTAATTTTTCAGATTAAAGGAAGATCAAAGTCTTCAGGAAAGAAATATTGAAGAACGAGTTGCCTCTATTTCTGATGTCTCAACATCACAATCATCTTGTGATGACAATTATCAGGCTAAGCCGACATGTGATAAAGTTTGTTTTAGTTGTGGGGAATCCAATCATGTTTTCAAGACATGTAAATTGTCTACATATCGTTTCAAAGAAGAAAACGTACCATCTGTTATTCAAAATTCAGTTGAATGTGCTTAAAATGTTTTCTCAAAATAGCAACATAGTAGAACTCTGCAACGTAAAAGGATTAAAAATGCTAAAAATTGGTCAAAAAGGATTTGGAAAATTAAGAATAATGATATTTTTGATAATACATTAAAGGATGATTCTGACTATGATTTCCGAAATGCATCTTGCAAAATTAAGACGTTCCAAGTTAGTAATAGCTTGGGTACAAATGTCTAAATAATTCATTTTGTGTAGGGACAATTGAGGATGACTTGAGACAATATATGGCATGTCGACAGTGGTTGCTCAAGACATATGACTTGTCATTTTTCTTTATTGCAAAATTATCATCCAATAGACGGAGATTTTGTAGCCTTTACAGGCAATCCAAGAGGAGGAAAGATCGAAGGACAAGAAACAGTGTCCAATGGTGTAAATAGCTTGGAGAATGTCAACTTCGTCCTACAGCTAAAGTATAATCTGATGAGTGTGTCCCGGATTTGTGACAAAGACTTTTGTGCCCTCCTCAACTCTAGAGAATGTTTGATTCTAAAGCCTGGAGTGGTTATTCCAGAAGAGCTTATTCTTATGCGTGCCCCTAGAAGATACATTACTTACAGTCTGGACATGAACAATCCATCTGGAACTGAATCATGTTTTCTCTCAAAAGCCTCTGAATATGAATCTTTTCTTTAGCACAGAAGATTGGGGCACGTAAACTTCTTGACCATGAATCGCCTTGTTCGAGGAAACCTTGTCACCGGTTTACCACAAAAGACTTCTCACCCGTGGAACATTGTCTCTCTTATTCCAAGGGCAAGCAACACAAATCTTCTCACAAACCCAAAACCACTAATTCCATTGAATCCCCTCTTCAATTGCTTCACATGGATCTCTTCAGTCCTGTGAGTGTTATGAGTCATGGAAGAAAATCCAACTGCTTGGTGGTAACCGATGACTTCTCTCGGTTTACTTGGGTATTCTTCCTAAGCGTGAAGACTCCGAAGATTCATTTGCTACAAATCAAGAATCTGTTCAATCTAAGCGTGAAGACTATTCGCAGTGATCATGGCACAGAGTTCAAGAATGCCATTCTGGATTCTCTATGTGGCAACAAGTGATACTGTTGAGGAAGAAACTTCTCCAATAGTGGATGTTGCTCCATAATCCTCTACTGAAGATTCTTTTGTGGAAGTACCTGTTTTTCCTGACAACAACATCACAAATTTGGAAGATAACCTTGAAGAGGATATTATTCCACAGCACGGATTCACAAGGATCATCCTACAGACAACATCATTGGTCCACTCAATGTGGGAGTCCGAACTCGTAGTGCCACCGAAGCAATGAATGACGGACTCTTCACTTGCTTCATATATCAAGTCGAGCCTAAGAATATCAAAGCTGCATTGCTTGAGAACAGTTTGGTAGAGGCCATGCAGGAAGAATTACAGCAGTTCAACAAGTTACATATGTGGAATCTGGTAGACCTTCCAAAGAACAAAGTCCCAATCGGCACTCGTTGGGTCTTCCGTAACAAGAAGATTGAAGGAGGAATAGTGGTTCGAAATAAAGCCCGCTTGTTGATTCAGGGGTTTTATCAACAAGAATGGATTGACTTTGAGGACGTCTTTACACCAGTGGTTTGTTTAGAAGCCATCAAAATGTTTCTCGCCTATGCAGCCTACATGGACTTCACAGTTCATCAAATGGATGTCAAAAGCGCATTTCTATATGGAAAGGTTTAAGAGGAAGTTTATGTCAAGCAGCCGCCGGGTTTCATTGATCCAAGCTATCCAGACAGAGTTTACAAACTTGACAAGGCATTGTACGGTCTCCATCAAGCACCTCGTGCGTGGTATGAGACGTTATCTAAGCATTTGCTTGATAATGGTTTCCATGAGGGGAAATTGACCAAACTTAGTTCAAAAGAAAGGATAGCGCGGATACCATTTTGGTGCAAATCTATGTTGATGATATCATTTTTGGATCCACAAATCCTCGGTTGTGTAAAGAATTAGAGGAAGTGATGTGTTCTAAGTTTGAAATGAGCTCTATGGGAGAAATGAAGTTCTTTCTTGGTTTGCAAGTAGATCAGTCTGAGTCAGGAATTTTTATCCATCAAGAGAAATATGTCAAAGAAATCTTGACCAAGTTCAAAATGATTGAGTCTCATCCTTACAAGAATCCCGTGGAAGTTCAACACTGTCTGTCTCCTGATTTGGATGGTGAAAGCGTTGATCAGCACCTCTATCGCTCGATAATAGGATCTCTCATGTATCTCACTGCTAGCAGACCAGACATCATGTTCGCAGTGTGTTTGTGTGCACGCATTCAGGATAATCCTAAACTCTCTAATTTAATTGCTGTCAAACGTATTTTAAGATATTTGAAGTACAAGCCAAAACTTGGGCTTTGGTATCCCAAAAATAACTTGTTTGATCTTTTGGCTTATTCAAATTCAGACTACGGGGGTTGCAACTTAGACTGAAAATCAACTTCTGGGGGTTGCCAGTTCCTTGGCAACCGCCTTATTTCTTGGCAATGTAAGAAACAGAGCACCGTTTCCCAATCCACAGCCGAAGCCGAATACATTGCCGCAGCCCTTTGTTGTTCCCAAGTAAGATGGATCCACCATCAAATGCTTGATTACGGGATCACCTTCCATGAAACCCCCATCCTGTGTGACAACACCGCCGCTCCCCATATCACTAAAAATCCGTGACTGTGTCGAAAAGAAACATATCAAAATTGTTGAAGTCAAAACCAACAAGCAAACCGCCGACATCTTTACAAAAGCATTTGATTCTGCCAGATTTGAGAAATTGGTGGAGATGCTCGGCATGATCAACTTACCCTTGTGCATATTGTCTTTTCTGTTTAAACTTGTTAATCGGGAAGATTTCTAAAAAGATTTTATGTTTCTGTATAGTTGTTTCCTTTATCAGTTTGTGAAAGCAAAACTTTTAGGAGAGAAATTGGAATTTGTAGTTAGTAAGAAAAAGATTTGCTTTGTATAGTCAAAAAGAAAAGAAAATATTTGATTTGTTTATTGTTTGTTTAAGAAAAACTCACTGTAAGTATCATGTTTTGTTTCAGGAAAATTACATTCGACCTTGTGAAAAATGATAGAGTCTGATCACACTTCTTGAACATGGAATGGACCATAAGCTATGGTGCTTATTGAGGTACAGCCGGTAGGCCCGGCATATGTTTATAACTCTTTAGTAGTGTGAAAATCTAATTCTCATTCGTACACGTGTGTTTGAACCCATATTTTAAACATCTAACCCGTTTTAAGCTAAGAAAACTGATTCAATCAGATATAGCCTTACGTGTTAGATTCTAATTCATACGCCAGGTGACCGTCAAAGTAACGAGAGTTACCGCCGATGACCCCGTCTGTTTTGCTTACGCAAAAATCTCGGGAGTTCATCTTTTTCCCATCCACTTGGATGATTTGGCCCCGTCTGTTTTGCTTACGCAAAGATCTCGGTGTTCAACCTTTTCCTATCCGCTTGGATAATTTTACGGCTTCTTCTGTTTTGCTTATGCAAAGATCTAGAATGTTCGTACTTTTTTAATATTCACTTGGATATTTTTTATTTTACTTTTGGCGATGATTTTGACTTACCAAGATGGTACCCTGGTTAACCTGTAAGAGATGATAAGTTGAATGCGGGTATTTCTTGAGGATTGATAGGCTTTCAAAACCATTTTATTTCAAAATGTGGGGTACACCGTGTTTCGTGCTCAAATGGTACCTCTTAATCACATAAAATCATTGTACAAGCAAATGTTCGGGTTTATCTTGCACAAATATTGGCTATTTTCTAGGATTCACAATAGCTAAGTGCAAAATGAAGTGTTTCAAGGGTTTTGACCAGACATGATCTCACGTTGGATCTTTTCCAAGGCTAAGTGTTCATATCCTTTTATTTGGTTGTTTTTGTTTTTATTTTTCCATATGAAATTTTTAATCTTTCTTATTAGCTTGTTTTAAGTAGTGTACATATGAATGTTTTTCTTTTGATTTTGTTCAACTATCAAGCCACCCGAAACTATCAAGCCACCAGAAAATTCTCTGACCTATCGAAACTAGTAGTTTCGACAGTGACATTTTAGTCTTTTGTCAAGCTTGAATTGAATGTCTTCATAATCAGGTTCTTTTTCATGCTTCGTTCATTCTCACTCTTCCGAAATCTTTTTACACCTTCTATTTCACACACAAAAGCTCAATATCATCGGTCTAAGTTTGCGATTTCAGAGTACCTCATCTGATTCCCATGTCGTCATTTCTAGCAGGTACTGTTGTTCTTGTTTGATTAAGTGCAGAGTCAAGTGTTTGAAACTAGGGTTTCAATTTTGAAGGTTTACGACTGAAACTTCATATTTACGGCTGTTTAGAGTTTAAATCTTGTTTATAAAATCACCATAGTTGATATCTCATTCTTTTATTGTTTACTTTTGCAAATTACCTTAAAACTCTTGGTAAGAAGGAGTTTCGACATCTCACAGGCTCCGTTTACCATTCTTCTTTTTCTGTTTAATTTTTGATGATTTGTTTATATCTGTATATAGATTTTATTTAGCTTTTTCTTCTTTCTGAATGCTTGTATATCTGTTCAGGGTTTGGCCATCGAAATTAGTTGTTTCGATAAAAGGGTGTTTTTTTATTTTCAAATATGTTTTTCAGAATTTGAACAAGTTTCTATCGAAACTAGTTGTTTCGATACCCAAGCTTGCCCGAAACTAAGTAGTTTCGATTATGGTTACTTGCCCGAAACTAGTAGTTTTGATCAGGCTTCTCTGAAATTTTTCTAAGTGTGAAATTTTCTAATATTCTGATATCATGTTTTTGTGCAGTTATGGATCTTTTATTTGTTAAGAGGCACAATGTTTGTGCTGTCTTGAATACTACTGATCCTAAGAATGCAGATTTCATACTTGTTCTCAACTTCTTAGCCAACTCCAACATCAGCTTTGCTATAAGCCACAATATGCTAGTATTTGAAACAACTACAAGGCAATTATGGAATACTGCTACAACAACAGTCATTGACAATGTGGAGCATATCCGGGCTACAGTTTTTAATCAAGAAGTACTACTGTGTGAGGCTACTATCAGAGAGGTGCTACACTTTAATGACAATAATGAAGCACCAGTGGAATTTCCAAGTTTCTATGTCAAGGAATGTTTTAGAAGACTGGGTCACCCTGATGAGTTCAAGAGTGGGAAAATCATCAAGAATGCCCTTCCCCCACCTTGGAGATACATTGTACACGTTTTTATTCATTGCTTGTCTATCAGAAAAGGTGGTTTTGATTCAGCTAATGCCATGGTGGCATCTACAGTTTTGGGGTTGATTAGAGGAAGGGATTACAACTTCTCTAGACTGGTCTTTGGGCAATTAAAGGAAAACATCACTGGAGGGGTTAAAGAAAAGTTCTTAGTCTATCCTAGGTTTTTTCAAATAATTATCAATCACCTTCATCCTAACCTGCAACAAGATGGTCATGTGTTTGTTTTTGATCATATGACTGCTAAAACCCTAAGTTATATGAAAAGTTCAAGCAAAAGAACCAACAGAGTGATTGCCGATATACCTCTGTTCGGTCACATTTTGGGTGAAGTAGAAGAGGATGTTCCTGACTTGGATCCACTGTAGGTCCTGAGCAGATCCACAAACACTGATCTGCGGAGAAATCCATCAAACGAACCTAATCAAGAGGCGGAATCCCTTGATCCGGTATCACTCTCGAATCAGAAAAAGGTAGAGACGGGTGCGGGAATCACATACACGAACAGAAATATATAAAAGTGAAAAAGAACAGATAATTGAAAGCATAAAACGTATGATTCTTTCATTGATATGAAAATGATAAAGCTCCTCACACACTCACAATTAGTCTCACCCTAGGGTGAGTTCCCACTAGGTGGTGATTCCTTCTACAGACACACACTCCTCCTATGAGATAATCTTCTATTTATAGGAGGCCAAGCACATATGCCTTGTTTTCCAAGCCACCGCCAAATGGGCCTGAAAAATATGTATCAAAACTAGGTAGTTTCGATTGAACAGTTGTCCAACCGAAACTAGTAGTTTCGATTGAACAAATGTTCAACCGAAACTAGTAGTTTCGATATTGTAGTTTCTATTGACAGTATCAGTCTCGATTTAATACCCAACATCCACAACTGCATGTTGAATCATCATCATCTGAAGAAGAAGAAGCAGAGCAGGTTCAAGGGAACCAAGAGGCTGAGTTTGAAGTTGAGCAAAATCTAGAATAAGAAATGGAGCAACCAATTCAAGAAGCTCAGTTTATAGACCAAGAAATAGAAAATCTGGATCCTTTGGATTTCCAAGTACTTGATGTAAACATAGAAGCTGAAGCACATGTTGATACTGAAGTTCAAGGTAATGTGGAAGTTGAAGCTGATTCAAATGAAACCTTGGACGAAGGAATTTATGGTACAAAGTATGATCAATCGGATTATGAGTCCGAAGATGAGGAGCAAACTGAGCCTCTTGTATCCTCCTCCAAGAGACAAGCTTACTCAAGTTCTGACTACGAAAAGGAAGAACCCCTAACCAAGAAAATCAAGACAAGATTTGAGTCTTTAACCACTTCATCATAATCACTTGTTGACATTCCAGAACACCTAACACCCACTCATTCACCTATTCATGTTCCACCACCCTCACCACAACCATCTTCACAACATGCACATGTTCCTACACCACCTGCATCCCCTGCCCCTGACCTATCACCATCAGTTCCAAGAGTCAAAACCCTAAGCCTGGAGGTGAAAAAGCTACAGGAGAAAGTAACAAAACAAGATAAAGTTATAGAAGGTTTGAAGACCGAACTAAGTGAGTGCAAGGAAGAAGTTAAAGATCTTAAGCTAGAAGTTGGAGGTTTGCATACCCAACTAAATGTTCAGCAGACTCAACTTGAAACTCAACAGAAGTTAATCTCTCAACAACAATAAGATTTTTAAGGCTCTATCTGACATAGTTGAGCAACTCAAGGCTTCAATGGTTAAATCTTCTCAGCAAGGAACCCCTTCCACAGCTGTAACATCCATGATTTTTCGACCCTATTTTATTCTAGTTATTTCACTAATAACACAACATTTAAAACCGATAATTTTTCAAGCACATTATGTCACATGAATCATTATTTTAATCAATATTTCTATTCAAAATTTAAACCTTGCGTTTACAAATATAGATTTCTATAAGACATGTTTGTGTAATTATGAACATATATATATATATATATATATTTATATATATATATATTTATATGGTGGATATGAAAATGCATTCATACATTCCCATGTTCAAGAATTTAAAACTTGTATATAGTTTCATAAGTTATCTAAAAATTTTATAAGTATGTACATGCATGTATATTAAATAGATATATGTTAAAACTCTTGGTTTTAAATCCCTAACCATGTGAACTCTCGATTTGAACCCCCCCTCCCTTGAAACTGACCCCTCTCTCTCTAATTTGACCCTCACCCAAGAACATTGACCAATTTTGACTTTATAAAGTCAAAACGGTCCAAGGATCATGAAATTCAAGCCCACACCGATCCAAACTGTGTAATTGGAGTTCTCATGCACGAACATTTGATCAAATACCATCCACAGGCTCATTTGGAAACTCCAATTCGATTGTTTAGCGCGGTCTAACTCAAGTTCAAACGTGAGTGACTTCACAGAGGCAAACCCGTATCAAATCATCATTTAATGTGCAAAATCAACGCGTAATCACTCCCGCAAACCTCGTTCAATCAATACCCGGAAGTATTCAGACCATGTACAAGACCCGATTCACTCTCAAATCATGGAAATTGTGCGTAATTGATGGTCTCGACTGTCATACGCCAACTCGTAATCAAATTGTACATTTAGGATAGAACCAATTCAATTAAACCACTCCCTCACCTTCGCAATCACCAGTAGAAACTTTCTAATCATTTTTGCGACTGGCATCACTCCTCTAGAATTCTTTCGAGCTCAAGATGTCCAGAAACCTGCACTCCAGCCGTCCTCTCTCCTCGTTTCACCATTACAGGTAATTCGTGTACCTTTAATTTTGTTTAGATCTTAGGAATGAAAGCCTTATGACTCCGAGTTCGATCGTTGACTGAGTCGTGTCAATTTGGGTGGCTAGGGTTCCGGGATACGTATTGGGGACGAAGGGGCTTGGGTTTGTAAAGGTTTTTCTAATTTCACACCCGGTAGTTTTCAAGGCATTCGCCCAGATAAACCGGTAAAGCACTTGACTCACACATAAGGGTCGCGGGTTCAAGCCCAGTGCCGCACCCTTTTTCCCTTTTGCGCACCACCGAGCCGGTTAGTCTCCTCACTATATGTCTAATAAATTACCGGACCAGACTCATAACACGAGTATGGTTCTGGTATAGTGGCTTGTGCTCAATACAGTCCCAGAAGCCACCCGGGTTCAAATCGAATGGTCCCCAAATATTTTAAAAACCGTTTTAAAGCTCCACAATTTATATAAAAAAATTATTTTTATAAACCCTACAACATTTTGAACAGAACAAAACCAAGTTCTTCAATTTTCAATATAAAATCACTATTATTACAAAATTTAATTTTGAAATGTCATTTTAATTGATTAACAAAAAAAATTATATAAAGACATTTTTGCAAAGTAATAATTTTTCCACGTTATAAATATGATGACAATATTTGATAAAATACCTTTCCTTGTAAAACAAGTTTATAAAGTTATAAAAATTTTAACTTTATTTAAAATAAAAAAATACTTATTTTAAATGGTAAATAAATAAATAAAATTTATTTATTATTTATATAATCTACACTTTGGGTTTAAAAGTATATTTAACATTAAATTTTATACCAATATTATTTATACACCTTTATAAGTAAATAATTAAATAAAGAAAAGTTATTTATTAAATTATATTTGAATAAATATAATTTCACACTATTTTTCTAATTAAATAAATAAATGACAATTATTTAATTTAATTAGTTATTCAAACGCAAACACCTACACAATCCTTTTACATAATACGACACGAACTCATTGTACACTTCCCTATACTCACACCCATTGAAACCCTAGACCTTACCTTAGTCATTTTATTAATTCATATTTATACACATTTGTAGGTCCTCATGGCGCTTCTACGGATCGATCTCGTGATAAGACGTGACGTTAACTCGAAGTGCGGAATCCAACGAATCAACGTTTATACGCACAAAAGACAATGTAGACAATCAAGTAAATAACATTCTCAATTGTATTCCAAATCACAATGGTGTTTACAGACTCAATCAGACTTGTTCTGTATATTCTCTATTATGTTCTCTTTGTTCTCTTTCGACTGACTCTGTAAACACTTATATAGACATTTGTCCTGCTATAAGCGAACTTATTAAGTTCGCATCTAACATACTAAGCGAACTTAACAAGTTCGCCTCAGATAGACTTAAGGGAACTTATTAAGTTCGCCTCTGTTAGACCAGGCGAACTTAACAAGTTCGCCTCTAGGTAAATTTGAATAAACACTTAGTGACTTTTACATAACAAAAACATAAAGACATAAGATCTAACTATTACAAGCTTTTGTCATTACAAACTATGTCCTAACAGACTCCCCCTTGACAATAGCTTGATCTTCAGTCTTCAGTCTTCATGATGAGCTTTTCCAATTATCCGGTAGTCTGCTGCCAGGATGCACTCCATATCTTCTGCATATCTCCAAAACTCTTTTGTACTGTAATCCTTGTTCTTTCCATTCATCAGTGAACATAATTTCATTCTTTCGCAACGTCCTCTAATCTTTCTTTGAGAAATTTATAAGATTCATTGCATCATATAAACATACAATGACCTTATTGTCTTTATCTTCAATCCTTGCTTCACTAGTATTAACATCAACATACCACCATTTCATATTCCCAAGGAAGTCTTGAGAAATCTTCTTCAACGGTATCTTGTGTACAGCACGAACTGGTTTATACTTGTACTTCTAGGTCACCTTCCCAGTCTTTTGATCTGTGTTCTTCACTCTCTTTCCTTTTTGTGGTTTCAGCCGTTCATACTTTCCTGAACTACCTTCTCTCTTGATTATGTTTGCTATCACACCAGCCAAACCATTTTTCGATCTATTAATAAGAGGCTTTGAAGCTAGACCATTCATTTCACACCTTGGCAAGGTATTGAAATACTTGATCCTCGGCTTTAAGTACTGAACACCGTCAGATCTTTTAATTGCAAATAATTTTGTATCACCATCATAGAACCAACTTATGATCCTTCCTACACACCGCTCGTTATTCACATATTTCTCTTTCTGAGCAGGTTGTGCTGGAGACTTGGGTAGCACCTTCATCCAACTGTTTACAACTTCTCTCCACTGTTCTCTTGTCATCCCTGTATTTCTGTACATCACAGGTTCTTCATTAACCTTTGGAGACTCAGTGTGAGTAGTTTCAGTTTCAGCATCTTTATTGGATTGAATATTCTCATCATCAGTATCCATCTTTGAAGCAGCAGTATCTTCAGGCAGTGTGACGTCTTCAACAGAGTCCATAGAATCTGTTACTCCTTCATAAGTGAATTCAGGAATAACATCATCTTGGATGAAGTTATACGACACTTTAAGACCATCACAGCCTTCATAAGTAACATTATCTTTATCTTTCTCTATCTCTATCTCCACTATCTCTCCTTCTTCTATTTCATTATCAAACACTTCATCGTCCATGTCATTGAATAAATCATCAATGTCATCAATGTCATCAAGACATGCAATCTTTTCAGCTTCTTCTTCTTCAGAATGTGCAAAGAACTCCAATAATAGAATTTCTTCTTCATTAGCACCAGAAGTATCTTTGTTTCCTTCAAGTGATTGTGATGTCGACTCCCCCTGAACCCTTGATATAGGATTAGCGTCAGTGTATTGACGATCACCCTCAACATTTCCAGCAGGATCATTGTCTTCATCATC